>OZ007586.1:415282020-416610020 GCA_963931845.1 Maratus michaelseni
ATACAATGAGCAATAATACAGTCAGAATATAGTTAAATTACGGTTATTTAACCATTTTTTACAAAAACGGTCAAATGACTGGACAGTTTGCTGAAACATTTTAACAGTGTAGATAATATTGCAATGGAATTATTTGGTGCGTCCCTGTGAAGAAACTATAAATGTTACTTACTCTTGAGAAAGCATGTTGTAGTCCATCCCAGTAATGCATATCAATTTCATTACGTTTGAAATATCATAACATGAATAAAATGCCCCGAAAGCGATTTTCCCCCATAGACCATAATGCAACGGGATTCTTTTGTGTGTCCCTGAAAACTAACTACAAATGCTATACATTTCATTTTCAATACCGAACATTCTATAGAAAACCTCAATAACAAAAATTTTTTATGGCAATACGAGAATGTATACGACAGTTAGACCATTGACACACAGACGACAGACAGACAAATCGAATTCCTAAACACTTTTCAACTATGTTGGAAAGTGTTAAAAAGATAACCGATTAGACATCCTATGAAAAAGTCATTTAAAAGTATTGAAATGTAAACAAGAAATTTGTAAAGAATGCTGCCGTTGGTTTAATATTAGCTTGCGAGTGTCTTCGCGCGACTCTCAATCAGTTCTATAGAAAACATTTGTCAAAAACCCACAGTTTTAACGAGTCATATAGAATAATGATTAGAGAACGACAGAAAGTTTGGTTTCGGTTTCGGTTTCGCCGAGTTTTGACGCAAAATCTCAGCTTTGGGGAAAAACAGACGAACATTCGACGCATACCAAACCGCAGTGGGATCTCACAAGAGTTTGATTAAAGAACTAGCTTACCCGCCCGGCGTTGCCCGTGCCAACAACCTTAAATGTACCTGAAATCAGTGTTGAACAATTTTTTATTTTTAAACAAATCTAATGTTGGGGGCCCCACTACCTTAGACAGCATACACTGGGCATGACATACACACTCCCATATATTACCGTAAGTCGAGTCGAAAGAGCCATACCCCTTCATGATCCAGCCCATAGAACTAGAGATAGAAAAGCGCCCCTTGTGGTGAAAATCGATAAGCTCTATCTATGTCAAGTCGAATGAGCCATACCCCGTCGTGATCCAGCCCATAGAACCAGATATAGGAAAGCACCCCTGGTGGGGAAATTCCGAACTAAAATCAGTCAGCTCTATCGATGTCAAGTGGAAAGAGCCATACCCCATTGTGATCCAGCCCACAGACACAGAGATAGAAAAGCGCCCTTGATGGTGAAACTCAGAACTAAAATAGGCAAGCACTATTGATGTTGTGTCGAATGAGCCAAACCGTGCCGTGATGGGACCCATAGAACCCGAGTTAGCTGCAAAATCCTTTAGTTACACCTTCCACCACCAGGGGGCACAATATGTTCTATACGAACATAACTGAAATCATTAAGGTTATCGATGTCGAGTCAAATGAGGCATACCCCGCCAAGATCCAGCCCATAGAACCAGAGATACAAAAGCGCCCCTTGGTGGTGAAACTCGGAACTAAAATCGGTAAGCTCTATTGATGTCGAGTCGAATGAGCCAAACCGTGACGTGATGTGACCCATAGAACCCGAGTTAGCTGCAAAATCCTTTAGTTACACCTTCCCCCACCAGGGAGCACAATATGGTCTATACGAACATAACTGAAAGCATTAAGGATATCGATGTCGAGTCAAATGAGGCATACCCCGTCAATATCCAGCCCATAGAACCAGAGATACAAAAGCGCCCCTTGGTGGTGAAACTCGGAACTAAAATCGGTAAGCTCTATTGATGTCGAGTCGAATGAACCAAACCTTGTCGTGATGTGACCCATAGAACCCGAGTTAGCTGTAAAATCCTTTAGTTATACCTTCCCCCACCACGGGGCACAATACGTTCTATACGAACATAACTGAAATCATTAAGGTTATCGATGTTGAGTCGAATGAAGCATACACTGTCGTGATCCAGCCCATAGAACCAGAGATACGTGAAAGCGCCCCCTGTGGTGAAAATCGGAACTAAAATCTGTAATCTCTATTGATGAAGAGTGGAAAGAGCCATACCCCGTCGTGATCCAGCCCATAGAAACAGAGACAGCAAAGCGCAACCTGGTGGTGAGAGGAAGTTGATGTAGAATAAATGCGATATTTAATAAAAAGTCGTAGTTCCCCCCTTTATCTCGCCATTTTCGCTAATTATTACAAATATACAAATAAATGCGATATTTAATAAAAGTCGTCCCCCCCCCCTTTATCTCGCCATTTTCGCTAATTATTACAAATATACAAATGTTTCTTAATTACATCTAATGTCCCGATCCGATAACAGGATTTCCCTATCTTCCTATCCTAATCCGCTTTTCCCTATCATAATAGAAAAAAGCATATTTTATAAAGAATCACTGGCAAACGCGAATTTCGTCAACGGTTCGTGAGAAACACACGAATTTCATCAAATAATTGCTGAAAAAACACGAATTTTGTCAAAGGATCGCCAAAAAACATGAATCTCGCCAAAAGGCAGCAGAGAAAACACGAATATTGTCAAAGGATCATTAAAAAAGCAAATTTCGTCAAAGGATCACGAAAAAATGCAAACGTCATCAAAGGATTGCGGGAAAGACGCAAATTTCGCCAAAGGATCACGGAAAAACGTGAATTTCTTCAAAGGATCGCTGAAAAAAACACGAATTACGTCGTAGGATCACTGAAAAAACATGAATCTCGACAAAAGGATGCGGAAAAAACACGAATTTCGTTAAAGGATCACAAAAAAAGCAAATTTCGTCAAATGATTGCAGGAAAAACTTGAATTTCATCAAAGGATCACAGAAAAAATACGAAATTTGTCAAAGGATTGTGGAAAAAATGCTGATTTTGTGAAAGGTTCGCAGAAAAAACTTTCGTGAAAGGGTCGCGAAAAAATGCAACTGTCTTTATTAAAAATAGCACACACACAAACATCTATACAAACAAACCTATTCTGTCTTCCTGCCTGAGGAAAGCATCATAATTATAACACCTAGGCCTGATTTTTTAATTTCAATTTAGATTTTTTTTTATTAAAACGTGCATACGGAATTCTGGATTCGCGGCTATTCCATGCTCTCCGCCAATCCACAGCAACAAAACAGACAGCCAATGAGAGCAGGTGTGAATATGGGATGATCCAGGATCCAGCGACGGCAGTTCATGTTCACAGCTGAAAGCGGCTAGCCACAGATTTCATTGTTTTGTTTATGTTTGAGTTTTATTTTAAAGAAAAGGTATATATTTTTGGCTATTTGAGGTTCACATAAGTTAGTTTCAATTGTATTCTTTTTTGTATGCGTAGTTGTCCCCATATATTATGTGTTTGGTAAGAATATATTTTGCACTTTACTGAATGTTTTCATAGCGCTAGACATATCAGCTCATGTTCTTAAATGAAACAAACTGTTTTCAATAAAAAATCTTAATGAATCAAATTAATCTTACACTTTAATATAAAATGTACAGTTGTACAATTTATCGCATATTACAACGTTCTTGGGAACTAAAAAGGTAGTCCAATAACAGTAACAGAAAGAAAAATTGTAAATAACAATAAATAAATAATCATAAATTTCACATCATTGAATTAACAAACTCATGTATAAGAAACAACTTTAAACTGATATGCCTCATCAACTGTTGTCGAAATCAATATAATGTAAATAATTCTTAAGCATTATGAGTTTGCTAAGAAATTAAAACATTCAGTGCAGTGTAGGATGTATTTTTTTCTCAAAACAATTTAATTTGTAAATATGAAGTAAAAAAAAAAATCACCTTTTTCTCACATATTATGAGTTTTATCAGCAAGTTAAACATTAAGTAAATATGAATGATTTGCGGAGCTGTTTCTATCAAAAATTCAATAACATCGCCCAAAAACCCTCAACAAAAATAATTATAAAGAGTGCGATGGCAACATACATTTTATACCACATTACATGTCCGTTCTTGGGCGATTCTTATAAAACTCAAAATTTGTCACAAAATGGTGATTTTTTTACAACATGCTTACAAATTAAAATGGTTTATAATTATTTTAAAAAAAACTCTGCCAGAAATAACATTGATTTTACATTTTTAAAGATTTATCCTTTATAATTATTTTGAAACAGCTCCGCAAATCATTCATATTTATTTATTGTTTTACTTTCTGATGAAACTCATTATGTGAGAAAACGGTGATTTTTTTTTACCTTATACTTACAATCCTCAAAACAATTTAATTTTTAAATATGAAGTAAAAAAAAAAATTAAAAAATCGCCGTTTTCTCACATATTACGAGTTTTATCAGAAAGTTAAAACATTAAGTAAATATGAATGATTTGCGGAGCTGTTTCTATCAAAAATTCAATAACATCGCCCAAAAAACCTCAACAAAAATAATTATAAAGAGTGCGATGGCAACATAAATTTTACACCACATTACATGTCCGTTCTTGGGCGATTCTTATAAAACTCAAAATTTGTCACAAAATGGTGATTTTTTTACAACATGCTTACAAATTAAAATGGTTTATAATTATTTTTAAAAAAAACTCTGCCAGAAATAACATTGATTTTCATTTTTGAAGACTTATTCTTTATAATTATTTTGAAACAGCTCCGCAAGTCATTCATATTTATTTATTGTTTTACTTTCTGATGGAACTCATTATGTGACAAAACGGTGATTTTTTTACCTCATACTTACAATCCTCAAAACAATTTAATTTTTAAATATGAAGTAAAAAAAAATCACCGTTTTCTCACATATTATGAGTTTTAACAGCAAGTTAAACAATAAGTAAATATGAATGATTTGTGGAGCTGTTTCTATCACTAATTCAATAACATCGCCCAAAAACCCTCAACCAAAATAATTATAAAGAGTGCGATGACAACATAAATTTTATACCACATTGCATGTCCGTTCTTGGGCGATTCTTATAAAACACAAAATTTGTCACAAAATGTTGATTTTTTTACAACATGCTTACAAATTAAAATGGTTTATAATTATTTTTTAAAAAACTCGTCCAGAAATAACATTGATTTTACATTTTTAAAGACTTATTCTTTATAATTATTTTGAAATAGCTCCGCAAATCATTCATATTTATTTATTGTTTTACTTTCTGATAAAACTCATCATGTGAGAAAACGGTGATTTTTTTTACCTCATACTTACAAATCAAATTATTTTGATGAAAAAATACATCCTACACTTCACTGAATGTTTCCAATTCGTAAACAAAATCATAATATTTAAGAAATATTTACATTACATTGATTTCGACAACAGTTGATGAGGCATATCAGTTTAAAGTTATATGTTATATATATGAGTTTGTTAATTTACAATCTTTCTGTTACAGTTTTTCACTACATTTTTAGTTCCCGAGAACGTTGTAACATGTGATAAATTGTAGAACTGTACATTTTATAGTAAAGTGTAAGATTAATTTAATTCATTAAGATTTGTTATTGAAAACAGTTTGTTTCATTTCAGAACATGAGCCAGATATGTGAACGCTATGAAAACATTCAGCAAAATGTAAGTTATATTCTTACCAAACACATAATATATGGGGGCAACTAAACATACAAAGAATGAATACAATCAAAACTAACTTACTTTAACCTCAATTAGCCAAAAATATATTCCTGTTCTTTAAAATAAATCTAAAAAATAAACAAAACAATGTAATTTGTAGCTAAACAGCCGCGTAAGCTACGAACATAAACTGTAGTCGCTAAATCCTGGATCATGCCATAATCACACCTGCTCTCATTGACTGGCTGCTTCGTTGCCACGGATGGCGTTGCCGAGGCTATTTCATGCGGAGAGCTTGAAATAGCCTCGAACCCAAAATTCCATATACACGTTTTAATTAAAAAAAAAATCTAAATTAAAATTTAAAAATCCAGTGGCGAGGTATACTTTCCGGTGATAGTATGTACACATGACAAAAATTTCAGAATCCTAGGTGTTATAATTACGGTGAAAACAGCGGGCAGGCAAACAGACACCTACTGTTTTATAGAGATAGAGATAACACGTGCTTTCGGCTATTTTTTAATCATACAACAATTGTTTGACAAATCGAACAGTATTGATGACAATAAAATACATAGTAATAAGAAATAGCTGTTCATTTTTTCTTTTACTAAAGAATTTTAAACAAAATGTGTATGACTAAAATACATTGATAGAAGTTGAAATTGCACCGGATATGGATGCCAAACAATCTGTAATAATCATATATATATATTATTATTATTATTATTTCTTATGTCAACACCCCTTTTTCTATGCACATACAATAGGTACAACGATAAATGAGGTATCATGCAAAAGGTTTTTGAAGAGGATTTTTACATAAAACACTGACATTTCGTTGCCTTTAATTGAAAATTAATGAAAAATGTATCAGCAAATAATCGCAATGATTGCATCGTGAAAGCCTCGCACAGGTCAACTGGTTTACTATTTTTTATTATTATTTATAATTATTTGATACTTGCATTTGTTTCTGTAAGAAGAAAGAAGATATTTTTTCAAAGAATGATTATAAAACTTTTTGTATCGTGATCAAGCTATATATATTCATAATACACTTTTCACTTAAGAGACACTTTTTCCTATTTAATCATTAGCTTGATTACTGTTATAACCAACTACTCATTACAATCACTCCTCCCACTGCTTTTCTTGTGTTTGATAACGAAAAGAAACCCTCAAGTAAATGCGACTTCACTTCTTTTAAATAATAAGCTCAGTGAGTAATTTTTTTTGTTTGTTTGTTTAAAAGTGATTTTTATGATGTTCTCTTTATTAGTGTAAATTTTATTACTGTAGTTCTGAGTCATATACATTTTTTTAACATCACGGCATGAGGAATGGGAGAATAGCTATTCATATTGCTGGCATAAATAACCCTTTCAATCATCTCCCTGCAGTATGTGTATATATATTTGAACATTGATAAAATTTGTAGTGTTTTTCTTAAGAAACAAAGAATTACATTTTCAAGATTTTATCCCTAAAAATGATCGGGAAATATTAGTTTGTGTTGATTTTATGTTGATCACGTTTTTATGCAAATATTCCTTCAAACTACTGAAATGCTGATGCATTATTAAATGCAAACATGCATTTTAATGAATTTGAAAATGTCGTTGTATAAGTATGATTTAACATTAGATTGGAAAATAAATATATTTCGAGTGAAAACAGAAACAGGGTGGCTAGTGGTCAGGGAAAAATACAGTCAAAAAAGTGATAAACACCAGTATATTCTTATAGAAAAAATTATGTTCATTATTCGATCAAATAATCAATTTGAATTTTTCTATAAGAATATACTGGTAATTACCATTTTTTTACTGTACTTTTCCCTGACCACTAGCCACCCTGAGAAATTTCTCCATAAAATAAATTAAATAGACACCACAGAGAAATAAGTTAAATAAATTAAATATTTTTAAATAAAAATTTTGGTGTAAAATATTTTATAAAATTTTAGTAACATTTCCGGCCGTTTATGTTAAGAAAATAAAATGAATATTGACAGTTTTTTCTTCTAAAAGATTACTCTTATATGAGTATAACAAATAATGTCTCTTTTCAGTAAATTGTATAATATAATTTAAAACGTTGGGTTTTTAATATAAACAATTTAAATAAATTAAATAACGAAATCTTAAATTTTTAAAAATACTATTACAGTCTACTATTACACTAAAAGATTTATTATGTGTAATTTTACTTTGTAAAAATCTTTATATGATTATAAAAAAGTAAGACATAAGAGTTTTTTTGTTATGTGTTGATTTACGTTATGCACCGACCTTGTTTTAAACATGTCCCTTCAATCGCATATAAGTAAACGATCACTGTATTAAAAATAATAGAAACATTAATAGCAAATTAAAATAGCATTTAAGTGTAAAAACACTTCAGAATTTAAGTGTAAAAATTAAAAACACATATACTATATTTTTAAATTGCTACTGAAGTAATAACAATTGAAATTGAAAATAGCTATCCCTCCTCCCCCCCACCATTCTAAAAATAGTTATGCTATTACACTCTTAAAGCAGTATATTTTAAATACTTCTTTTTAACCAAGTGAAAAGTTAAATATTAAGCATTTTGAAACTGTTTGTGCAAACGTTTTGTTGGATGAATAACTATAAATGTAATAATGAATAAGCAACTCAAATGTTTGGTTATAAAATTATAAAAAAAATATATAATTAAATAATATTTTTGCTTTTATTGAAAACATGCACATACACATTCATACATATGCATACGTAAAATTTTCTCTGTAGATAGGTATGTGTGTTTGTAAATAATTAATTAATAATATTTTTGTAGGTATGTATATATTAATAGACAAAATTTTGCTAGGGAGTGTTTCGTTTTCGTTTTCGGTCGAAAATCGGGAAAGGACGGAAATTCGGTTTTTATTCGGTTTCAGCTTGATAAATTTGTTTCGGTCGATCTCTAACAATGATAATGATAGAATAAGGATAACAGATTATGATAACAGAATAACAAAAATAATCTAAAAACAATTAGCCACCATAAAATTACACTACGTTTCATAATTTTAGTTTATTTGTCCTTCTACTTAAACCTATTAATATATGTTGAAAGTTTAGAAACCGGGCTAAAGTTTCACAAACATTCATAGAAAAATAAATACGATAAATTGTTTTAAAGTTATCAAAAATACATTAATTCAGTACGAGTTGTTATCTTTTGAGTAATATAAATTTCTTAAAGTTGGTAGTTTAAGAAATTATCTGAAAACAGACAGTTTTGGCCATAGTGCTGTAGAAGGTATTCCTTGGGTGAAGTAACAAAGTATCCCTAATATCTGTAAAAGAACGGAATATTATTTCACTGGTGTTTTAATGTTATTATTTTTTTCATTTATTCATTCAATATTTTCCATGTAATGTCATTACTGCTTGGTCATTGGGATTTGATTGTAAATGTATTCCGTACATCAATAAAACTGACTCTAACACCTGTAAACATTTTGTGAACACTTCACAAAAGATATTGTATGAACTAACTTTATTTGATAAACGTTAAGCTGGTAGCTACAAAGATGTATTAGAAACCACCACATTAGAGAGTTAATCCATATTGGGAATAAGTATCTTATTTACTTTATAATAAATTTAAATAACATTAAACACACAGATACCTAAATATTTATATTTTTATAATAAAATAATTTATGGGAAATTTTAAAACCGAATTTCTGGAATTATTTTCTGAAAAGAAGGATTACTATGATAATTTTGCGGATAAAATTGATTTTAACTTTATTTAGAAGCATCGGCAGCTTAAAGAAGATAAGTTTACACTAAAAATATCAAAGTATTTGAGATTTGGTTATTTGAATCTCTTTTAATTTGCATAGAAAAGGGAATTAGGCATAAATGGTATAAATATTTTGACATCGTATAAATAAAATTAACATAAATTGAAACATACTGAAATATTTTAAATATTTAGATATTTTAAATAAAAGAACATTCCCCACTCTCTAGTATAGCTATATCTTTGTTAGTAAAAAAAGTTATTAAGTTTACAAAACGCTTTACTAAATTAACATTAAATTTCAAGGAGAAAAAATGTAGTCAGAGATCTAGAATAAAAATAAAAATAAAAATCAGAATAAAAGAAATATTTAATGAAGAATTATGAACATTTAAATTCGTACTGATTTTTAGTTTAAAATCATTACTTCTTGTTACTTACCGTAACTTTTACTTGACCCTACACTGCACGAATATTCTTTCTGATAGTATGCTTTTTCATACCATAAATTTTAAAGAGTAATTCTTCCCCTTATTTATCAGCAGACTTCTGGGATTACATAAGGAATATATATTTATTTAAATATAGTGGTACTTTAAAGCTGAAATTATTTATTAAAAGTTAAATTTTAATTTATTCATATATGCATTACTGCGCAGTGTAGGGTTAATATTTCGTTAAATTAAAGCTTATCTTGATGAATGATTTATGAAATGTGTTACTAAATTTATCATAAAACTTTAAAAATATAAATATGCATTATAAGAGAATGGAGTTTTGCAGCATAAATTTACATTATATAAGCAAAACCTTCCTGTAATTAAATTTTGATTCCGAGTAAAATATATATTCCTAAACAAGTTCATAGTGAAAATAATTTGCGGAAAATTTATATTTAAATTTGAAAAATAATAAAAATGCCAAGTTTTTGCAGCACTAAGTAGACAAAATTAAATCAGTAGGTATGCAAGTTAAATTTAAAAGAAGTAAGTTTTTGAAATAAATAGAAAAATTTAAATATTAAATTATGTTTTCAACCCACTTCTATTAATAGCGTATAAAACCAAAGTCTGAAGGATGTTTTAACGCTTTATTCCCAGCATCCCACAATTGGGACGTTTTGATATTTATGTAAAAATATTAATTTTTTTCAGACAGATTTTTTCTACAATTATTTTTTATAACTTAAAAAACAGAATTTTCAGATTAGTATACTGTAAAAATTTTTGTATTATATATGTATCGCAGCTATAATTATGCAAAATACTAACTAAGAGGGGTTGGGTGGGAATTCAGACACAAATGGGTTAAACTATATAGTTTGTTATTAATGTGAATCTTTGTATTTTAATTAACTTTTAAAAGAAGAATTATATATATCATTACTTTTGCTGCTAACTTTAAGAACTAAGAAATAAACATTTAGAACTAAGAATAGGTTTTAGATTGAGACATTTCAAATTTATGCTTTATAAATTTTTATTACTCGTGAGAAAATATGACTTGTGATACTTTTGGATTATTTTTTTTTCTATTTTGAAATTTTTATCCTTTTTACCTTTTAAACGCTAATGTTCCCGAATGGGAACACCATGTTCAAAATTCGTTAAAAAAAGTTTCACTTCTATGGACTTACAAAAAGTATTATTCATTAACAAAAGTACACTTAATTTTTTAGAAAAAAAAAAACTTATTTCTATTATATAATTATTTTAGCTTACAATAATTCGCAAAAAAGTCATTTTTTGTGAATTTTTACTAGGATTGTTTAAAAAAAATCACATATAATTTTTTAAAGTTTCAAAATTTATCAAATTTTAGAGTTATAAGTAAGGACTATGTTAAAAATAAGCATGCTAAATAATAGTTTGCAATAAAAATGCATTTACTATAAGACATCAAATTTTATTGTTCCCGTTCGGAAACATTGGCGTGATTCACTGTACAAAATTGGCTTATTTACACTGCTGTTTTATTTTCGTAATCTGTAATATGAGAGTCTCGGCATTATACTGAATCTCTGTTACTGTATTTAAACACTACCTCCGTATAATAACTTATTGCCTATCGCATTTGACTCAAAAATGGAAGTCAGCATATCCCAGATACCATCTGGGGCAAGCTGTCCTAATATTTACATTGATCGCCTCATAAACGTAACTTTCAAACCTACAATTTTCTTATTTTATACAGTGGTTTGTGATTTTTTTAACTGAAAGTTCACTTGTAAATGAAAATTTATGTATTCTTGGTAAAATGCCATACTGCTGTGTGCCTTATTGCCGTTCATCGAGCAAAAACAACAAAGTAGCCTCTTAAAGGGCTTCACTCACTTGAAAACACCCGCTCGCTAATGTTAAACCTATGTATGGCCAGGTTGTTTTCGAATTTCTCGTTTAAATTTGAATATTTTTAAGCGATTTTTTTTTTTGCATAAGATAACTGAGATCGATCCCTAATATGGCTATTTTTTCTTTTTCGATTTCAGTTCCAGTTTTTTTTAATAAAGGTACTTTCACTTTCAAAACCGGTTGCGAAAGTGAAAGTACCTTTATTAAAATAATCTGCAACTGAAATCGAAAAAGTAAAAAAATGCCATATTAGGGATCGACCTCAGCTATCTTATGCAAAAAAATCGTTTAAAAATATTCAAATTTAAACGAGAAATTCGAAAACAACCTGGCCATAGGTTTAACATTAGCGAGCGGGTGTTTTCAAGTGAGGAAAGACTCCTTAAGCAACAGAAAAGCTAATAATGATCTGCCCCATACTCTTTATCATTTATAAAAATTTTAAGCTTCGAAAATATTTCAGTCCATATGGGATAGTTATGTCAATAATGGGTATCCTCCAAAGTGTTTTGTCTATAAAAAATATGGATTATTGGTGACAATCTTAATTAAAACAGTCAGGAAGCAAAAAATAATGTGTTACAGTTCCGCTGTCTTTCAGGAATGAAATTATGGAGCAAGCTAAGATCTGGTTTGACTTAAATAATTTATATATTTTGTATTTTTTGTAAAAATTTCACGTTTTTATTTTGATAATAACAGAAAAATTTGAATTTTATACACTAATGACCATTTACAAACTTTCACATTTTCATAAAGGTTTTAGGACCAGTGTCCACTACTGGAATGCCTAATTAGTCAACTTCCATTAATGGACATTCGATGTGATGATTATTATAAGTGTAATTTTAGAAATGGTCATAGTGCGTAAAATATTTAGATTTGACTGAAAAGCTAGGTAATAATTAAATTTTCAAATTATTTCATATTTAATTTTTAAATAGTTCTTACCAGAATGTAATAAGAACAGAATTCTTATAAATAACAGTTTTTAATTAATTTCATGTGATTAATAAAATTTTTAACATTAAACCACGTTATTATATTTTTTAAAGTCTGCCTTGCATATTTTATAATGTAGCAATAAATCAATCTAATCAGGAAATAGAGAATAATGTTCAAGGGTATAGGGAAAGGAGGAGTTCATGGGACTCCAGCCCTCCTTATTCAAACGTATAGCATTTTTTAAGTCACACCAGTTAAAAATCTACTTTCTGTTTTATGTTTGATTATTCATATCTGTATATAAAATAATACTACAAATATTGATTTCATTTATTTTTATAATTGAAATTAGCAAAGCTTCTGGTTGGGGACCTCAAACGTAATTCAGCAATTTTATTTTAAAATCCTTTTAATTTTGTATTTAAAACATTCAAGCCACTGTTTCATTCATTTTACATTTGTATTATCAGTTGCTACAACTAATTTTAATTTAATCCACTACTTTGGTATTTTGCATTAATCTTTTTGAAACTTACTCATTGTTTTTGATCTATTAATTAAATTGTATAGTGTTAATATATATTTTCGCCCATAAACATTGTTTGTGTTACTTTTTATGGAAATCTATTTATAAATAAAGGTAAGTGTTTTTTATTTATATAGTATAATTAATTAAAAAAAACTTTTATATTCAACAAATGTAAACGACCCGTTACTACAGCAATTTAAATTGTTATTATATAATTATAAAAAAAGACAATAAATACATTTGTGAAATTCTAGAAATTACTTACAATTTTTTTAAACATAGTTAATTTTTTTAAGCTATCTTTTTAAAATTTCCATATAAATATTCTCAATACAACCTTTGTTTACGGTAGCGGTTTACGGTGTTTACTGCTATATATTGAAATATCATGTCAGTGTCACCGATAGAAGGCACTGTACTCTGGGAAAAATTGACTTCCAATTTTTGTATGGGGAAATCGTGAATGCGAGAGGCATTTAGTGATTTAAAATGGCTTTTCGAATTCCACTTACTCCTCTCACTTCCCCCCCTCTTCCCCTGCTTTCTTTCCTCTCTAGAGTGGGGGTGAGATTTTTGTCCAAACAACTGTTTTGCACAGAATTGAGGATGCTTATGACTTTTCTTTTTTAAGTATCCCGCGTAGGGTGCGATCTATTTGCAATAATTTTTACTTTCTTATCCTATGAAAGAGTTTTGAGATACTTCACTTGGTTCAGCCACCACCCAGTTCTTTTATTTTCTTTTCCGTTTCTCTTTCTGAATTTTCGCATAATGCATTTTGTTAGTAAAAGAGGGTGAAGATAAAACGATATTTATGTTTTGATTCTTTGATAGATATGGCTAATCAAGAAAGATTTTTAACAGTACAGAAAGCTATTGAATATTTTAACTCCTTATCAGGTTCAGATGTTTCGGTTTATTTTGTCATAGATATTTGTCAATTGTCTGCTGATGAAAGTGGCGCTATAACAGATGAAAAAAAGATGTAAATAAAAATGAATTTTAAAAAAATATGCCTGCAGATGTAATGTTTGCGGACAAGTAGAAGTTTTCACACATAGATGAGTTGATGTATCAGATGACGAGACGATTACTTCTGTACCTTCTACATAAAAAACGTAACCAAGTTTGAAGAAAAAGAGAAAATCAAACAAAGAAGATATGAAGCTGAGCTCGAATAAAAATGCATCTTTGAAAAAATTTTTAGAAACGATAAGTAATATAAAGCTATGCTAATCGTTACCTGAATTAATACATTTATCTCCAGCTTAAATTTTCCACAAATTTTTGCGATGGAATATTTAGCCCATTTATCAGAAATAACAAAACTGTATGCAATGTAAAAAGACGAAGAAATTGATGTAGATGAAAATGATATTGGACAATTTTTTGCTCTTATTTAGTGGTTACCATACTGTTCCTGGTAAGGATTTATATTGGAGCACTTTTGAAGATTTGTCCGTGGTTATGAAGATTTTGGGAACTTTATCGCATATTGAAAATCCAAAAAAACACGAAGTATTTTTTGATATTTTTTTTACATCTTATAAACTTATGGCGGTTTTATCAGATAAAGATTTTAAAGTAACTGGCATAATTCGGGATACCAGAACAGGACAATGTACTCTACAATCATCAAAACAAATGTCCAAATGTGAGGAAAGTGCGATTTTCAGTATGATGGAAAAGTTTATATGGGCCGATGGAACGATAGTTCTGCTACTACCATAGCATCGAATTACGATACTCATGAACCTATAGGCAAGGCAAAAAGATTCTGCCATAAATAAAGAAAGAAAGTAGATGTTTCCCAGCCACACCTTGTAAAATGCTATAACGAAGGTATAGGTGGAGTTGATTTGTTAGACAGACTTCTCGGAAGTTACCGTCCTATGTTCCGTAGCAAAAAGTAGTAGTGGAACGTATTCAGCAATGCACTAAATATGGCTGTTGTTGCAGAATGGAATTTACATACTGAATTACAACACAACGTCAGAACTGTCACACCTAAATTTTTGAAGAGAGGTGACTTTGAGTTTACTTCTCATGAAGCCCAAGATTCATTCTACTCCAGGTTCGCGTGCCCATCTAGTACAGTCTGCACGGCATTCGGATATGCATTTTTTGGTAACATCCTTTCAAGGACGCTGCGTAGTTTGCCAAAAAATACAAGGAAAGTGTGTTTTGAATGCCAAAAATGACTGCATGACCACTGTTTTCCCTCTTATCACGGGAAGTAATGCAAACTTTAAAAGAATAATTTTTTAAAAATTAAAAATAATTTGGTAAGGTAATTTGCTTTTTATATAATTATTATTTATGGTTTTATGTAGTTAATATTTGTAGTACACATAGCTATTTTATAATTAACATTCATGTAGTTATCAGTGCCTCTGTATAGTTCGTTTAAATTTTTTGATTAATTATATATATATGTATTACTGATTTTTTTCTTTTTGTTTGATTTTTTTTATAAAGTATAATATTTAACACATAAATTTCCCATAAATAATTTGACTATTATTAAATCTATCAAAAGTTTATTCATACATATAAAATTCTAGCATAAGAACTATAAAATTTTATCTATTGAAAAATACAGTAAAACTTAACGAATCACGCCAATGTTTCCAAACGGGAACATACCCGAAATCATGGATAACAAAATTTGGGGGGAAAATTTCTTCTTCCATAGTTTAATTAGATGCCTTTTAGTCTAATTTTTACAAAGAAATATTATTTTTTATACCTGGAACAGAGAGCGACGATTAAAATGTTAAAGACTTTTCCTGTCGTTTTCATGGTTTTATGCCTCGGTGTACAGCCTGCAAGCTGAATAAAATACTACGTTTTACTTAACTGATACAGAAAAACTATTAAGTATTTTAAGAGCTCTAAAATACTTTATTTATCCTCTTTTATGAATACCATATTTATAAGACGAAATATGTACAGTTATTCGATAAAAGTCTTTGAGTAAAATAAATAAATTCCAACAAAAAATTGGGTATTTATAAAGCGGAAAACAAAACAAAATAAATAAATAATAAAAAAGAAAACTGCCCAGTTAAACTGACGGCATTGAGCTCACAGGCTATTCACACAAACTGTAAATTATATTCTTATTTCAAAGAATTTGAAATAAGCCCTCGAAAAATGAAGAAATCGACAATATATTAAGAGGGGGGAACCATCCCCCGTTTCTCCTTCTTATGATTAACCAATGAACCCATAAAACTAATCAGAGAAGCGCCTTACCACAATGAACCTATATACAAAATTTGAAAAAATCGGATAATTCTGCATGAAAAATCCATTTATCTAAATTAAGGGGGGGGGTTAGCCCCCCGTTCCCCCTTTATACTTAACCAAAGAACCCCCAAAACTAATCAGAGAAGCGCCTTATCACAATGAACATATATATAAAATTTGAAGAAAATCGGATAATTCTGCTTAAAAAACCCATTTATCTATATCAAGGGGGGTTAGTCCCCCCCGTTCCCCCCTTTATACTTTACCAGTGAACCCTCAAAACTAATCAGGGAAGTGCCTTACCACAATGAGCCTATATACAAAATTTGGAGTAAATTGGATGATTCCGATTGGAGTAATTCTGCATGAAAAACCCATTTATCAAAATTAAGGGGGGGGGGTAGCCCCCGTTTCCCTCCTTTACACTTCACCAATGAACCCCCAAAACTAATCAGGGAAGCCCCTTACCACAATGAGCCCATATAGAAAGTTTGAAGAAAATCGGATAACTCTGCATGAAAAAAATCATTTATCTAAAATAAGGGGGGAGGATTAACCCCCCCGTTACCCCCTTTATACTTAACCTATGAACCCCCAAAACAAATCAGGAAAGAACCTTATCCAAATGCACCTATATACAAAATTTG
Organism: Maratus michaelseni; assembly: GCA_963931845.1. Classification (NCBI taxonomy): domain Eukaryota; kingdom Metazoa; phylum Arthropoda; class Arachnida; order Araneae; family Salticidae; genus Maratus; species Maratus michaelseni. The sequence continues at coordinate 415,299,110 of OZ007586.1, forward strand.
AAGAAAATCGGATAACTCTGCATGAAATTTTTTTTTATCTAAAATAAGGGGGGAGGATTAACCCCCCCGTTACCCCCTTTATACTTAACCTATGAACCCCCAAAACTAATCAGGAAAGAACCTTATCACAATGAACCTATATACAAAATTTGAAGAAAATTGGACAATTCTGCATGAAAAAACCATTTATCTTAATTAAGGGGGGTTAGCCCCCCCGTTCCCCCCTTTATAGTTAAACAATCAATCCCCAAAACTAATCAGGGAAGCGCCTTATCACAAGGAACCTATAAACAAAATTGGAAGCAAAACGGTTATTTCTGTCAAGAGTTATCGCGTTACGTACGTACATACGTACATACATACATACATACATACAGAACGGGCGGGTACATAAGCTCTCGGGCTTTGATAGCCTGTGAGCTAAAAAGCTTCGCAGAGTGTCAAAGGCCTCGGATAAATTGGAGTGTCACTTGATATTTCTGCGAACTTATGACACGTAAATGATAGTGGTAGTTTAGTAGATATAAGTAGAGAAGGATTTTGTTGAAAGCATTGCGTTTGTAGTGTATCCTGCCCACCACTTCTGAAGTTAGTTCGATTAGTTGCCAGCCATGGGCGTCTTCTATACGGCCTCATAACTGAAAGTTCTAGAGATGACTTCGATAGTAAGTTGGTGCCATCACGTTCGCAGTATGGGTAAGAGAAATTTTTTTGTGCTCCAAGCAATGTTTATCTGAGACTCATGGAGCCTTAATGCATTAAAAATTCATCATTTAAATTACCATTGTGATTGCCAGTGAAAGTATTTCTTTCTAGTGCATAGATTTTGGCCATCATTAGCGACTTACAAAGTGTCTGACTTAGTTTATGATTAAATTGAACTAGAAGGGTTGAATAATTTCTCCCCCCCCATTTTTTATTTATTTTTCTTTTTTGCTTAAAGTTAATTGAAGTCGTTACACTAATTTCGTTGCTTCACTGTATTCTTTGCTTCACTCTTATTCACTGAAAATCTTCCTCTATTGTTTAAATAAACATTATTGCTACTGTTAACTAAAATTGATGTAATGACTGTCCTACTTTAAAGTTACACTATCTAAAATAACACTCTGGCCGAACGTCACGCTATACCATACATGCACATATGACATGAAATGTTTTAATGTTTCAAATTTTTAATTTTGCGCTATTTAAACTTGCGAAACTTATGCAGCAGATTTTTTTGTGGAATGACGGGATAATAAATAAGAGCCGACATTTTCGCGCACAACAACGTAATGTAAGCGATCATTAAGTAACAACTGCCGCATACGATAGCGACACCCACAATTTACCCGGTTTGTGCCTTTTCGTTTCGAGCCTTTTGCAGAGCCATTTTTTGCGATGTGGGAAACTTATTTTCTCGATGAACCTCGTAGAAGCACAAGCAACTTCAGTTAACTTTCATTAGTTAAGTTACAAAAACATCCATATGGAACTTCCTAAAGTTTCCGTATAAGTCAGCAATCTCATCTTTGCATGAAATTTTAAAGCGGTCCGTAGAATGAGTCTGAACTGGACCATAAAATACAAATGAAACAGGAACATTGCCTATATCCGTTATTATTGACCATCAAAATTTTCAGCCTTCATACTAGTTCAAGAATTTCATTTCTAGATGCTCAGTGTTTTTCTTTTTCTTTATAGACCTTCAACACTTCGCCAATATAGTATGAAGGTTCATAATAAACAACAAAAAAATTGTCACAAGAAATGTTTTTATTGCATTTTTTATGTGAAGCTTCAGTGCATGTAGATTTCTTGGTAGGGCAGGATTTTTAATATCACTGGTATAATTAGGTCTGCTTGATAAACTGATGTCAGTGGATACATTGCTGTGATACAGGGTGTTTCACAAAGGACCCCTAACTTTAAAAATCAATAACCCGGAAACGGTGATAGATAGAAGCATGAAACTAGTGGTATGTTTATTAAAAAAATCGTAAGAATCTTACACGTTAATCTCAAAATTTAGTTATAAATAGCACCGATAGATGGCGCTGAAAACGTTAAGAATCCTTCTAATTAGAGATCAAAAGCATAGAGAGACTAGTCGTCGAAGATTTCGTCATTGAAATCTGGCCGCTATTAGCGTATAGTGAAAATAATTCCGAAAGTGGTGTATACCGTGGAGGAACGTGTGTTTATTGTGTTGGAGTACCACCGATTAAATCAGAGTCCTACTGCCACAAGGAGAAGTTTTCAAACGCGATTTCAAGTCGCAAAATGCCCAGATGGGAAAACAATTCGTGAGCTTTTAAAAAAAAATCAACAGACAGGCAACGTGGCCGATGCGAATTATTTTCACTATACGAAAATAGCAGTCAGATTTCAATGGCGAAAACTTCGACGGCTGGTCTTTCTATGCTTCTGAACTCCCTTTAGAAGGAATCTTAACGCTCTCAGCGCCATCTATCGGCGCTATTTTTAACTAACTTTTGAGATTTACGTATGAGATTCTTACGATTTTTTTAATAAACATACCACTGGCTTCATGTTTCTATCTATCATCGCTTCCGGGTTGTTGATTTTTAAAGTTAGGGGTCCTTTGTGAAACACCCTGTATCTTTCATCATCTGATAAACTTCCAGAAAAACATTTTTATTTGAAATCTCCTTATCTTTCTTTTTTAGGAACATTCTTCCGTACTTTTTTTTATTTGTTCCATACAGTCATCAGATGTTATAACAACTGCATCCATATTTATTTTTTTTCTTTATCTTTGTACTGCACGTCTTGGCGTAATATTACTTAGTAAAATTTCTTCAAAGCTACTGTACCCTGTAGAGTTAACACCAAGTTTTCATGATGTGTTTCTAGAAGTAGTAGCATCCCCATGAAGGCTGAGTGAAGATGTTTATACTGGTCTGTCGAATGTTAAAGCATCATTCTGCACCTCTTTAAATTCTGGTCCAGCTTTAGATGAGGAAGATTCAGTTTCAGTAGCTGCAGGTTTATAATAAAGAATCTTGTACCGCTCCAGCTTGTGAAATTTGCTGTGGAATTTACTGGATAAATTTTAATAGGTGAAAATCCGGATAAAATATTTTTTTCGTCAACCCTGGCAAACATACTTGCCCTAAATTATTGCTGAAATCGATCTTATTCATTTTTGTTTATTTTAGCATCGTTTCTCGTTCCTAAGTTGCAAATTTTCTATCAGTTATCATTGTAAGGGGACGAAAGCAACATTTGTCTAACGGCTGTACAATGTCAGTTGTGTGAGGAGGTACAGGTGGTTATCAAAATAATGGAAACACTTGTGAATGAAAGGGACATTTAAGAATTTCCTTCGTAAGCATTAAAATATAATCTTAGCTACCAGATTTTTTTTAATATAAAAAGTACATGTATTAGATAGTATGAGAGAGCTCTAGAAGAGTTGTCTACGTTTTGATTTTTTTTGTCAGAAGCGTAAAATGTCAGACCTCACAGATTTTCAAAGAGGCCAAATTGTAGAAGCCCGACTAGCTGGAGCAACGGTGACCGAAACATCCCAGCTTATAGGCGTTTCTAGAGGTACGGTGTCTAAAGTCATGACAGCATACACACAGCTTGGAAAGACAAGCTCAGCAAAGCAAAATAGTGGACGGAAGGAGAAGCTGAGTGAAAGAGACCGACGGGTATTGAAGCGGATTGTAATGTCTAAAAAGAAAACAACTGCAGCCAAAGTGACCTCAGAGCTCAATCAGCATCTGGATTCTCCAGTGTCAACAATTACAGTTCGGAGATACCTTCATAAAGAGAACATTTACGGCAGAACAGCAATTCCCAAGCCACTTGTCACAGATGCTAATGCCAAACGTCGTGTAGAGTGGTGCCACAACCACAAAACCTGGTCGATTGATAAGTGGAAGACTGTTATATGGTCAGACGAATCATCTTTCACACTTTTCCCCACAACAGGACGGGTACATGTCTGGAGAACACCTGCACAAGCGTATGATCCTGATTGCCTCCGTCCAACTGTCAAGCATGGAGGTGGATCGGTCATGGTATGGGCAGCCGTGTCATGGTTTTCTGCTGGTCCAATCGTAACCCTGAAAGGAAGGATCACTGGGGAGAAGTATAGAGAAGTTTTAGCTGACCAGGTCCATCCCATGATGCAAATTTTGTTTCCTGCAGGAGATGGAATTTTCCAGGATGATAATGCCCCTATTCATGCAGCCAGAGTTGTCCAATCATGGTTTGATGAACATGAGGATGAGGTGGAACATCTACCTTGGCCCGCACAGTCCCCAGACCTCAACATAATCGAACCGTTGTGGTCTATTTTAGAGCTTTCAATCCGGAATCAATATCCTCCACCGGCATCTCTCACGGAACTTTCACAATATCTCCATGAAGAATGGTACAATATTCCTCTAAACACTATTCAGAATTTGTATGATTCGATTCCCAGGCGAATCCAAGCTGTATTACATGCCAAAGGCGGTCCTACGCCATATTAATAAAGAATTCCTTCAAAATCTAGGGTGTTTCCATTATTTTGATAACCACCTGTAGTTGCAAAACTGAAATACTCTTGGAACGAGCCGGTTTAATTGTCTGCAAACTTAAATCAGACATATGTTTATCAGTAATAATAATAACAATAACGATGATAATAATTTGTGAAGCTAAAATGTTTTAGTTACTACCTTACTTTAATAATAACTAAACAACCTGGTATCCCTTAAAGTAACTTTCAAGTACTTTCACAATAAGTAAACAAAGACATCAAGTTACAGTTAACAAACAATAAACTGTATGTAAATTTCTGATTTTATCTGTAACCTGATGTTTTTGTTTACTTGACTTTTTCATGATCTGTAAATTAAAAAATAAGGATGTGCTGAAGTCCAAGTCAAGTCATTAAGTTTTTATTAATGTAAGGTTCTATAATTATACAGCTCTGTAATTTATTGATTTGTTTCTACAAGTTCAAATAATATAGTCAATGAATAGATAATCAATGGTAAATAAGCTCCTAAAATAATGATTTGAAATATTGTAATAAACTTACCTTTGCCTAAAAATTATAAAAATTCCTTTAAACCTAATATTTTATAGTCTAAGAATTACCCCAGGGTGTTTAACTGTTATCCCAAGGATTGTCTAAGAATTACCCCAGGTTGAAACAATGCAACAATGTCTTTTTTAGTGGTAATACTTATCTCAGTTTATGTATCTTGGAATTTTTTGAAGTGAAAACTTCTTTAGGCGCGTTGGGCATTTTTTGAGATGGGAAAAAACCATTGAACTCGCGACACTGTTACTGTAACCGACACTGTTACCGACACCTCTGTATATTTGAAGTGAAAACTTCTTTAGGCGCGTTGGGCATTTTTTGAGATGGGAAAAAACCATTGAACTCGCGACACTGTTACTGTAATCGACACCTCTGTATATAAGTATGTACATGTATTGTATATAGTTAGGTATGAGGTAGGGCGGGGCGGGTGCGTCGCGCGCCGCATGCTTGCCTGTGCGCTATTGCACAGCGGTATAGTAAGCGCAAAAAAAATGTAAGCGGTATAGTAAGTGCAGAAAAATATAAGCGGTATAGTACGCGGTATAGTAAGCGGTATAGTAACGCAGAAAATTGTAAGCGGTATAGTAAGCGGTATAGTAACGCAGAAAAATGTAAGCGGTATAGTAAGCGGTATAGTAACGCAGAAAAATGTAAGCGGTATAGTAAGCGGTATAGTAAGCGGTATAGAAGCGGTATAGTTAGCGCTGAAAAATGTAAGCGGTATAGTAACGAAGAAAAATGTAAGCGGTATAGTAAGCGCAGAAAATGTAAGCGGTATAGTAAGCTGTATAGTAAGCTGTATAGTAAGCGGTATAGTAAGCGGTATAGTAACGCAGAAAATGTAAGCGGTATAGTAAACGCAGAAAAATGTAAGCGGTATAGTAACGCAGAAAAATGTAAGTGGTATACTAAGCGGTGCAGTAACGCAGAAAAATGTAAGCGGTATAGTAAGCGGTATAATAAAGCAGAAAAATGTAAGCGGTATAGTAAGCGGTATAGTGCGACTGAAGTCTGGTTCCCGAAATTTTTGTATGTAAAATAATATGCATTATTTTTCATGTACAATAGCGCATTAAATAAAAATTGTAATATAATTTTTGTAGTAGTAGTTTATAATAATGAATAAAAAAACACTTCATTTAAAAGTATTTCCTGCACAATAAAACATTTCCTGACGATTCAAAAAATACCCACGTAATTGTTCAAGTTTTCACTTCTGTCGGCACTCTCGGAGTGCCACTGTTTTTTTTAAACATCCAAGAATTAAAGATTCATACTATTTAAAATATGAAACTAAAGTAAATAAATATCTGCCATAAACAAATCTGAAAATATTAAACGTAAAAGTCGGTTAGGAATGTTTCAGCGGCATTTCTTGGGGTTATAGAAAATTTCCTAACATATGGATGGCAGATTAGGAAATTTTGATTCAATGAGAAAAGGGTAAGGAAAAAATACTTACATTCAAACACAAGAAGCAAATAGAGTTAACAATTTTTAAACACCAAGTTCGTCTAACTCGAAGTTGTGTGTCTAAAAATTACCTCGGTTACCCCTACATTTTTCACTTAAAACACGGACAGCTTTGAATCGCCTGTTACAATTTTACCACATGAGACGTCAAATTTTTATAAGATGTTAATAATGATATCTAACAAATTTAAAAAAACGAATCCTGTTTAATGACAGTAGTTTCCGAAAATAAAATTTTAAAACTAAACCCACATACTCAACTGTATAATAAAACCGTGATTTGGTTGATGCGGCTAATTTTTTAATAAATATTTTTCAATATGTTGAAACTCTTGGGCTTACATACATTACGTGTGATATAATGTTTTATTAGAAAAACTTTCGAACCATTTCATCAACGTGTGACTAAGTTTTAGCATTTCAAATGCACAAAATATTTTTAAAAACAGAAACTGTGATATACTTTGACCATAATAAACTGACTTAGCATTATAACAGTTGTTTTGAAATTATTAGACGTTGAAGTGGGGACAAAATTGAAGTATGTTTTTTCTGTCTATATGTTTCACTTAAAACACGGACGGCTTTAAATCGCCAGTTACAATTTTGCCATATGAGTCGCGACCCTACATTATATGAGGATTTCTTCTTGTATCTATTCTTAAGTCCGTTCCAAAAGTTTTGAAACACCCTGAACGTAAAACATGGTATATTTAATAAATGAAAATAATGTTTAAATGCTGCAGTAATGAAAACAAAAACCAAAGCATTCAAAAAATTCAACTAATCTAGTTTTGGTGATATAGTGCTGAAATAAGTGCAGTAAATATTAAGGTTTTTTAAACTATGTTGGATCATATTCAAAAAAAATATATCAGATATCAGGAAAATAAAATAAAAGAAAAATTCAAACAATGGAAGATAAAGCAATATAAACATTTGCATCGAAAAGGGAAGAGGATATAGTGCTCAAATAAGTGTAGTAAATATTAAAGTTTTTTAAACTATATTAGATCATTTTCAAAAAAATTATATTAGATATCAGGAAAAGAAAATAAAGAAAAATTCAAACAATGAAAGATAAAGCAATATAAACATTTGCAACAAAAAGTGAAGAAGAAATGGACATTTGACAAATGTCTGAGAAAAAGTAAAATATGTTTGGTTTGATTATTGACAAAATTCCAATCTTCCGATATCAGTAAAGCTTTTAGAGTTGATGTGGTATTTAAAACAAAACGTGATCTTCAATATTTACAAAGTAAAATAATAATCTTAAGTTAAAATGTCTCATATCACGCAATACTGAGATGTAGCTTCCAATGAAAACTTTTTTACAAGGAAATGTTTACGTTTTATTGTTTAACAAGAACGAAAAATCATGCGTCAAGCATAGATTATGTAACACTTTCCAGCTCTTCCAGAATAATTTTACAAATCATTACCGTTTAATAAGGTGAAAGATAATGTCTAAGTAAACAATTTGGATAACGCATAATATATTTAAAAACACAATTTAAGGAATTATTAATAATATTCGTAAAAATCTCCGAATTCTTTTGTGCACCCCTGTATATGATGTATAGATTTGTATATATGTTACATAGAATGCTAAATTTTAGTTCAGATAGGAAACGCGTAGGACAGTTTAAAATTTCCCTTTTGGAATTTCCCTCAATAAACATAAATGTACTCCAGAACTTTTGTGCTGCCTTCTATATGATTTATAGAATTTTTACACACCAAGTAATAGAAAAAAAATTAGTTAAATTTAAAAATGCGTTCAGCAACTGAAAAAGCACTCCCAGCAATTATTGTTAACATACAGTACCAAATTATTTTGTGTGTCCCTGTAAAATGAACGATAAATGCTATACTCTAAATATTCTATAGTAAGCCTCTTGTAATGCAGTTTAGTCACATATATAAATTTCAATTTGTTTGAAATATTTAAACATTCTTAAAATCAACCGCAAACGATTTTTCTCAATAGACCGTAATGCAACGGAATTCTTTTGAGTCTCCCTGTAAAACAAATTTAAGTGCTATACACACCAGATTCTATAGTAAGCCTCTTGTACTGCACCTCAGTGATATATAGCAATTTTAATATGTTTGAAATTGTATAACATCATTAAACTAAACCGCAAATGATGTTTCCCCATAGACCGTAATGTAATGGAATTCTTTTGAGTGTCCCTGTAAAAAACTATAAGTGCTACACACTTCATATTCAATACCGAACATGCCATAGTAAACTTCAATAACATATATCAATTGAATGACTATACATATATATTTACGTGAGTTAGAGCACGGCCGATAGACAGACAGACAGGCAACCCGAATTCATAAACACTTTTCAACTATGTTGGAAAGTCTTAAAAACTAATGATTTTATAGCTTGAATAGAGGGTATAACGTTTTCTATTTCTCTCATACATTAATATGAATACGCCTTTAAATGAATATGTTATCCAAAGTAAATTGTTCCGATTTATGAATAAATATTTCAATCGGTGATTGTTGAAAGGAACTAAGTCCATGCTTTGACATTCTTAATTTTAAGATGGTTTCAATGTTTGTTTGTTTTTTTCATTTTTATTCATCTTTTCGTGAAAACAGGAATTCTGTCCGGGTATTCCTATGCATGTTTGGGAGGGAAGAATTTAAAAGTTAAGTGTTAAAAGGCACTGTGTGTGACTTGGGAAATGTCAGAATATGGACGTAGTTCTTTTTAACAATCACCGATCCATTTGCAAAACAAATTTCGCAGAAAATTAGAAAGTACTGGAAATCCAATTTTGTTTATTTTAAAATATTGCAATATTTTATGCTAGAGCTGTCTAAAAATATTTTTTCTATTCTACCTAAGGAGACTCGGTACCTCAATTTTGTATTGCCAATTTCTTAATTTATTTTCTGCTATTATTAATTGAAAGTTTATAAAACAAACTAATGTACAATCGTTAAAATTTTGAAATAAATTTTCAGAAATTTTTCAAATATCAACTTTTTGACAACTTTTTAAGTTATACATTTATTTTATTTTTTACGTAAACGGATTTTGATAACAAAATACTCTAAAAACCTAGCCCAGTCATTCCGCACATACCACGCTCGTATCGTATCCGCAAACGTCTTCTCAAGCTCCTCATTTTGCTGTCAGCATGCTAAACACTGCAATAAGTAGGTCCACGTTTCTAAAGTCAAATTTTCATATAATGTTAATAATTATGTCTAACAAATTTTTAAAAAAAACGAATCCTGTTTAACAACAGTAGTTTCACAAAATAAAATTTTAAAATCTAAACACACGTATGTACTCAAATGTGTAATAAAACCGTGATTCGGCTGATGCGAGTGAACTTTATAATATTTTTTTTCAATATGTTGAAAATCTTGTGCTTACATATGTTACGTGTGATATAATGTTCAATTAGAAAAATTTTCAAACAATTTCACCAATGTGTAACTAAACATTTCGAATTCATAAAATATTTTTTAAAACAGGAACCGTGATATACTTTGACCATGATAAGCTGACCACGATACTTAGCATTACAACAGTTTGTTTTAAAATGATGCTAGAAGAAAAGCGATGTTGAAGTGGGAAAAAATTTAATTCTACTTAGGTAGCGGACATAAACTTACACAGATTTTTTGAAAGAGCTGAGGAAAAGAAAATATAAATTATTATGAAGAAATAATAGGTTGTAAGTGCATAAATCTAGATAAACTTTGCATTTAAAAAGATCATCCATATATGCTTCTTTGAGGTTTGTCTTCATTTTTATTAAAATTGTATGCATGTACCATTAAAACAGTATACAATACCTATAACTTTTGGTAAAAATTTGGAATATTCTGAATATACACAACATTATTAATTGATAAGTGCTTTTTCGTTAAACACTATGTTCGTAAGCAAAACAAATAACAAAAGAATACTGGTACTAGATACAGTACATCAAATACGTGTTTAAGCAACGTCATGTTTGAATTATTTCATGTAACTTCTACTCAGTACAAAATTTGACAATTTTGGTTTCATATTTTTCACCTTTCAAAGAAATATCCTACAGTCGCATTCATGAATCTTGTTTACTAATTAATTTTTTTGAAATAAAGTATTTAAATGACTTTTCCCAAAGAGCATATTAATGAAATATCTATATTCCATGCTTTTAGCAGAGCTAAATTTTTGTAAATACTTTTGTAGATAAATCAAATGAGGATAAATCCCAGTTATCTTAATTATAAATAACTGGGTAAGTGTGATCGAAGATCGCACAAAGGGTTTCGTTTAATATTCCTTTCAAAACACTTTATCTTTTCTTTAATAAATCCAAATAAATTTCATTTTGCAAAAAAAAAAAAAAAAAAGAAAAAAAAAAAGTCATGTTTTTTATAAATTAAAAATTTACCGGTCTATTTTTCTCGTTTTTTCGAATAGCTGAACCGGCCTGATAGCGGGAGAGACCCGCTATTGTACTCTGTCATAATAATATCTGCCATGTGGACTAAATGCGATATTAAAACAAAATCAATTTCAAAATTAACCATATTGTATAGAGGTCTTCAAAATGTTAAAATAAGCCAATATTTCCATAATCGGGTTTTTATCATGATTCAATACGTTCCTCAAACTCATATGACTTTATAATCAGTCGCTGACATCATATCTACTTGCTTTCTTTATTATTCATATTGATACTCTCTTTGTATTATTCTCAAACATTTGGAAAAGTCCGTTAAACTTCCAATATGACGGCAGATTTTCTTTTGAATTCTATAATGACGTCATATTAACCTGCTTTCCGTACTTACACAGACTCATACAACTTGTATTATTGAGAAATGTTTGAAGATTTCCGTTTTATTACCAATATGACGTCGTATTAATCTTTCTTTTCAATTGGTGAATTTTTTTATTTCATTTTCATTTTTCACGTGGAAATCTTTCAATAGAAAATTAATTATTGTAGAAAGAAATTTATTGTGCATTTTTAATTGTTGGCAACAGCTATAAAGAAAAATGTTTAAATTTAATAGGAAAAGACTGTTAGATTTTTGGTTGTTTCATCTCTCTATATTAAAATAATGCGTTTTTTTTTCCAAAATTTTATGATTTTCAGCGTGACAGTAGGTATTCAGCTGTAAGTACACAAAATTTCAAGTCTGCAAGTTATACAGTTTCTGAGAACCGGCTCTGGGACGGACAGACAGAGAAGCGGTACGGATAGGGTTTCGTGATATGAACAAAACCCTAAAAATTAAAAAACCGCACAAAATACCGAAAAATTAAATAATAAAAATAAGCATACGTATTTAAAGGTTAAACGACATTTCTAATGATTACTACATTAAAAAAAACATTTTGTTACAGTATTTGTAAGTAAATTTTAAAAAAAAATCTCGCTGCAGATCATGTGTTTTTTATCACAATTATCAAAGTTAGAATTTTGAATAAAACTATAGATCTAAATATCAATATCAATTTAAATTTCAAAACAGAAAATAAATTTTAAAACAATTAAAATTAAAATTATAAATCTCATAGAATGAGATTAAGCATTTCTTATAATCACGGTTGGAAACAAAATTATACTTACTTTCAAAAATATATAAAAGTTTCTCTATATTAAAAAATAATGAAAGAACGTTTTTAATCTGCATATTCAAATTTTAATGGATTAAATGTATTTAAAAAATGCATAAATGGAATAAATTGACAAATATTTTTATAACAAATATTTTTTTACAAATAATTAAAATAAAGCAAAATTTAATTTGATTTATGTAATAAATTACAAATAACACTATATAAATTTAAATTAATATTTTTTTTTCTTCTACAAATTCTAAAAAAGTGTATATTATTAAAACAAATGTAATATGATTGTGTATGCTTGCGAAATAATTTATTTCTAACAAAAACATTTTTAAAAAATATTTGAAAAGGAATAATTATGTCATAATCAACAAAGGAATAATTATGTTTACAAAAAAAGAGATAAATTTCAGCATTAAATTACAATGTATTTTTTAATTTACAGAAACTGTAATAGTTGCAAGTCGCGGGCCTATTGAAATAAATCAATTGCGCAAGTTTAATTACTGTCTAGCCAGATTTTAGAAATATTGTTTTGTCAACTTTTAAATAGTATATGACGTTTCATATACTCAGTGGATAACGACGTAATTATTTGTGTTAAGTAAATATATATGAAAGTATCATGGGAAGAACCACATGCGTTCTTCAAATTAAGTTCTAAGAAAATTACAATCTAAATTAAAATTTTGTGTAGTTGCTAAAGAATATCTAAAAATTTTCATTTTTCTTATTTTTTCTGTCTTTTCTTTCTTATTTTTGTAGGTTGGCGTGGTTTCATTCGTAAAACATTACATTGTAGGAGAGTACTCTTCATATATTGTTTAATCTCTACACTATCCCTTCCATCAAAATAAGACGCCCGTGGTTCTTCCATTAATTAAAAAAATATATTCTTTTATGTTCGTATATCTGTCTGAGTCTGTGACTCTGCTTCTTTATATCTAAGTTATAGTGACCAAAATTCAACCTAGTATTCAACTCTAGTACCTTGAAAATTTTTGTGCATTTTAGCCTAAAGTGAAACAAGTAATTTAACGTGCATGAACCATTTTAAACTATTATTTTAACAGATAGGCAAAGGAGGCCTGGATGTATTTTGAGGGAAAAATTCGACAAATATTTCAAAACGTACAGATCAAAAATTTTCCAAATAATAAGGCTGGACTACATGAACTACAAATTGTCAATATTGTTGGAATAGATTAATTTACAACTTATTGACGTCAGAGTAACTAGAGTACATGGATAAACCCCATAATGAGTATTAAAGGTACAGAACAGACGGGGCTATCAGGAGGAAATAGTTCTGCCGACATTGCACGGGTTCTGAATCTTAGCTGCTCTCCGATAACTTCAAACAAAACTTTGTAACAACTTACTGCAAAAATCTTGCTAGTCTTTAACTCTCTTTGTTTATGTAAGTATCGTCTGCAGCGAGCTAAAGCTGCATGTTCCTTGGTTTCATGTGCTCCGAATTCATATTTCTTTTTCTTACTTTCCGCGTTTGGCAACACTCAGTGTTCTGTTTTGCTTCTTGTTTTGTGGAATGTAAAAAACGATGTTATAGAATAAGCCGTGTGATGGCTCGCTTTTATTTGTGTGTGAATAAACCGCTTTTATACAGTCTATTGTGTTTTTAGTTAAGAACCAGCAGTGTGTGTGTGTAGTGAAATACGCTAAAACATTCTTGGTATAAGTCTAGCCGGAGCGCTAGTGAAAAAAAAAGTGTAGAAACGAACATTTTTCTGAACTGCCGTGATGTCGTTTTGTGGCGAAAGTTACCTCAGCTTGTGAGGTAAGTTAACTTTGAACATCATATTTCGTGTGTAAAAATAATTTGCTATTTAAAACTGTAGAACTGTGATGAGAATAACAGTTTGGATTTAAACTAAATTTCGTATTAACATTTCGTATTAACAATTAGAGAGTGAGGTAGATAGCGCACAGGAAATCTCAGATAAAATTGATTTGTGGAAATTTAAAGGTGAGAAAGTATTGAAAATCGAAAATGCTAAGTTAAGTAAGAGTGAAAATAAATCTGATAGTGTAATTTCAGAAAACATTTTTGAGAATATTAAATTACCTAGGTTATCATTACCTACTTTTGGAGGCAATATCACTGAATGGATAGCATTTAAAGACCTTTTCAATGCATGCGTAAGCAGTAAAACAACTATATCTAATGCTAAAAAATTGCAGTATTTGAAGGCTTCATTGAAAGGTGAAGCGTATCGCGTCATTCAGTCTATTCAAATTTCGGATTCTAATTTTGAAATTGCATGGAATCTACTAGACGAAAGATATTCAAATAAGAGAGAACAAATTTTTGCATATATTAAACGATTTCTAAGTTTACCAGCAATTCAAACATAATCAGCTATTGCTATTTTAAATCTAGTTGATAACATTAATGAAGTTATTTGCTCGTTAGAAGTATTGAACCAAACCATTGACAAATTTGGTGATACATTAATGACTTATTTAATTTTGCAAAAATTGGATCCTTCTACAAAATTTTGGTGGAACGTCAGCTTAAAAGCAGTGAAATTCCGAAACTTAAGAACTTAATTGAATTTCTTAAGAATTACGCAAGAACTCTTCAAAATAGCAAGTTAGTGGTAAATAAGGTACCTAAATCTATATTTCCAAATAAGAGTAATGCTTTTGTAGCTACTTTGGGTTGTGGTTACTGTAAAGAAGAACATAGTTTAGCTAAATGCTCGAAATTTCTTAATTTGCCTGTTCAACAACGAATAGATTTCGTAAAACATAATCATTATTGCTTCAATTGCCTATCTAATATGCATTTTCTCAATAAATATAAGAGTCTAAATACGTGACATCATTTCTTTAAGAAACATCATAGTATTTTGCACATGGTAAATAATTCAAGGAATAAGACTCAGACGAATAGTATGTCCCCACACGCACAAGAATTTATCCCTAAAAAAGTTTAGTCAGCGAGTGATTATGTTTCGTCTACAGTCTGTGCTTCTCATTACGAATCAAACGTAAAGAGTAATCAAAAGAGTCATATTTTGTTGTGTACCGCATTAATAAAAGTTCAAAATTCTAAACAAGAGTTTGTAAAATGCAGATGTTTATGTGATACAGGCTCTCAGAAGTCATTTATTTCTAGAGAATGTGTAAGTAAATTAGGATTAAAGGTAAAAGATAGTTCTATTTCTGTGTCATGTTTGAGAAAATTTAATACTGTGAGTAATGGGGAAGTCGATTTATTATTCACTTCTCACTTCAAAAGTGATCTTAGAGTATCAACTACAGCATTCGTAATGGATAAAGTGACAGATAATATTCCCTATGTGTCTTTACCTTCAGTCATTTGCGATAATTTCAGTGATTTAATGTTAGCTGATCCATTGTTTTACAAGTCACAAAAATTGACATTTTATTTGGTGTAAATGTATTTATGCACTTAATGACTGGGGAAATTGTCAAACGTGAACCTAACCTTCCATTTACCTTAAATTCGAGACTTGGGGGGATAATTTCGGGTACTACAAATTTAGAAACGCTGACAACTCATCCAGTACATGTAAATCATTTAAGTACAATAACGGACGAGTTAGTAAATTCATTCTGGGAATTAGAAAAAATTCCAAATGTGCAACCTTTAACAGTTGAAGAAAAACATTGTGAAAAACATTTTGAGAGTTCTCATTTTAGAGAAAAATCAGGCCGCTATTCAGTCGCATTACCATTCAAACAGGATCGAGATATTTTAGGTGATTCACGCCAAATGGCGCACAGAAGATTTCTTTATCTTGAGAAAAGACTAATATCCATGCCAGAAATTTACAACCAATATGTTCAATTTATGAAAGAATATTTATCTCTGGGCCACATGGACTTTGTTTCGAATACAGATCGTGAATTAGAAACTAAACATTATTACATTCCACACCACTTCGTCTTAAACAATTCTAGTTTAACTACCAAATTAAGAGTAGTTTTTGATGCGAGTGCTAAAACAACAACAGGTGTTTCTTTAAACGGCACTCTAATGGTTGGTCCTAAAATACAAGATGATTAAATTTGCATTTTATTAAGGTTTAGATTTCATAATATTGCCATAACAGCTGATATAAGAATGATGTATAGGCAGGTAAAAATTCATGACAATGATAGGGATTTTCAGAGAATATTATGTAGAGGTAGTCCAGATAAACAAATGCAAGTCTTTCTCTTAAATACTGTCACTTATGGAACTGCTGCTGCTCCATATCTTGCAACTAAAGCTTTGAGTCAGTTAGCAATTGATGAGGGTCTTAATTTCCCAAAAGCAAAGACTATAGTTTTAAGAGATTTTTATGTCGACGATGTTTTAACTGGTGTTGAGAATAGTCAGGAAGGTACTGAATTGATATATGATTTGCAAAAAATGCTAAAAAAAGGTGGGTTTGAGCTACATAAATGGTCCACAAATGAACCATCACTATTGAAAAATGCTGGGTTAGAAAACACAATTAACGATAATATACATAGTTTAGTGGGCAATAAGGCCACAAAAGTTCTAGGAGTGGAATGGCATCCTGATAATGATATGCTCAAATATAATTTCAGTGATATAAATTATAAAGGTGTCCCTACTAAAAGAATTATTCTGTCATTTTCATCAACGCTATTTGACCCATTGGGGTGGATTGCACCTTTTGTGATTTTAACTAAAATGATCCTCCAAGAACTGTGGAAATTACAATTATCATGGGATGACGCAGTACCAGAAAATATTGACCAAAAGTGGAAAATTTTGTGCCAAGAAGTCAAACTCTTAAATTCCATATATATGCCTAGAAAAGTAATCTTGCCCAATTATTCTCGATATGAACTTCACGGATTTTGTGGAAAAGGGTTATTCAGCAGTTATTTACGTTAAAACTTGTGATAACTTTAACATTTATGTGAAACTTTTAACAGCTAAAACTCGCGTAGCACCACTAAAACCTGTCACGATTCCAAGACTGGAATTATGTTCTGCAGTATTACTGGCACACTTAATACAGGCAGTCAGAGCTGCATTACATATAAAACCTGATTCTGTGCACGCATGGTGTGATTCACAGAATGTATTGTCATGGATAAGATCAAATCCTAAAAGATGGCAAGTCTGTAGCCAACAGAGTATCTGAAATCCAATCCATTTTACCAGCTGAGAATTGGACACATGCGGACGGAAAAGAAAATCCTGCTGATTTCGCATCACGTGGGTTACTTCCTGCAGAACTACTGTCCCATGACTTGTGGTGAAACGACCCACTATGGTTAAGAAGCAGAGAGGTTCCCGTGCATGAACCCATTCCCATAAATGAAGAAGAATTACCAGAAGCACGTAAAACCTTATCATTTGTACCTTCTGAAACTGTAAAGGAACTTGATGTTATATCAAAAATATCTTCATTTTCCAAGTTGCAACGCATATTTGCTTGGATATTGAGGTTCATCTCCAATTCAAATGTAACACGTGTAGAAAGAAATACATCCTTTTTATCAAGCAGTGAAATTCAAGCCGCAACACGCTGCATTATTCGGATAGTTCAACAAGTGAACTTCAGTAAGGAAATTCAGTGTTTAGAAGCTGGAAAAGAGCCACCTGCAAATAGCAGTCTCACTTGCTTTTGTCCTATTTTAGATGATAACAAAATATTAAGAGTAGGAGGAAGATTGAAAAACGCACAGCTGTCGGAGACTGATAAGCAACCAATCTTATTACCATCAAAGCACCATGTGACTAAGATCATAATTAAACATTTCCATGAAAAATATTTACATGCAGGTCCAGAACTCCTTCTTTCTTTAATTAGACAGCAATTTTGGATCATTACTGCTAGGTCTGTTATTCGGAAAATGGTAAGAGCTTGTGTTACGTGTTGCATATATAAAGCTCAAACTGCAAAACAAATAATGGCTGATCTTCCAGCATCCAGAGTAACACAATCACGACCATTTCATCGAGTTGGAACAGATTTTTCAGGACCATTCATGATTAAATATCGTGCAGGACGCGGAGTAAAATCATTTAAATCATATGTGTGTGTATTTGTCTGCTTCGTCATCAAAGCAGTCCATCTTGAAGTCGTTGAAGATCTTTCAACAAAGGCATTCTTAAGTGCATTGAAACGATTTATTGCAAGAAGAGGGAAACCTTTTGAGATTTTTAGTGACTGTGGAACCAACTTCAAAGGTGCAGAAAAAGAAATTAACAAATATATTTTGCAGTGCAAGCAGAATGAAGAAATTCGCAAATTTTTGTCGTCAGAGGAAATAATTTGGACATTTAATCCGCCTTCTGCTCCACACTTTGGTGGACTGTGGGAATCTGCAGTAAAATCCATAAAATCGCATCTGCAGAAAACCGTTGGTGACACTGTATTAACCTCTATCCTGAGTTCCAAACCTTGGTTACACAAGTTGAAGATTGCCTCAACTCTAGGCCACTGTGTCCCATATCATCTGACCCAACAGACTTGACTGCTCTAACGCCAGGTCACTTCTTAGTTGGAACTTCGCTAACCTCCATACCTGAACAAGATCTAAGTCACAGTCCCTTGAGTCACCTCGATAGATGGCATGTGAGACAGTTCATCCTACAGCAATTTTGGAAAAGATGGAACCGGGAATATTTGTCGCAATTTCAGCAAAGACCTAAATGGCAGAAAAGTCAGCGAAATTTAGAAATCAATGACTTAGTCCTCATCAAAGATGACAATCTTCCACCACCTAAATGAAAATTAGGGAGAATACTAACTGTTCATCCAGGTTCAGATAATAAGGTCAGAGTTTTGACGATCAAGACTAGTAGTGGTGTAATCAATCGTCCAGTAGTGAAACTGTGTCCTCTTCCTATAGAAACTAAAAACTGTGAACTGAAAACTGTTTAACATTTTTCTTTTTTTGCATTAATTTGTTTGTGAAATTGTAAGCAACTAACCACTTGTTGAAATCCCAGGGGATTTCAACGGGGGGCAGAATGTTTATGTAAGTATCGTCTGCAGCGAGCTAAAGCTGCATGTTCCTTGGTTTCATGTGCTCCGAATTCATGTAAGTTTCTTTTTCTTACTTTCCGCGTTTGGCAACACTCAGTGTTCTGTTTTGCTTCTTGTTTTTTGGAATGTAAAAAACGATGTTATAGAATAAGCCGTGTGATGGCTCGCTTTTATTTGTGTGTGAATAAACTGCTTTTATACAGTCCATTGTGTTTTTAGTTAAGAACCAGCAGTGTGTGTGTGTAGTGAAATACGATAAAACACTCTTGTTCATTATAACGTTATACGAGACCCCTAATATAAGTAATAAAAACAACGGTTTGAAAGCTTCTTTCGACTAACTTTTACGCTGAGTGGCATCTCATAAACATCAAATATTTCATGTGTGGTTTCAAATTTTTTTTACTTTGTGATAACAAATGACAACCCAAGATTGAAATGTTTATGATCCATAGATTTGTTGAAGTAGTGAATACAGAAATGTATCATATTGTCCCATTAAAAAATTTAAAGCCAAGCTTGAAGTCACATGTGGTTGTAAGTGGTCACAAGTGGGTCCTTATTGAAAAATTGGAAAATAATTTTTATTAAACATTTTTATAAAGAATTTTTGTATTATGACTCTAAATATAAAATATACACATACAAGCTTAAGATGTGTTTGAAATTTTATTTAAAATTGTTAATATTGCAGAAAATGAATAAATCATTTTGTTCAAAATAATGTGGCATAAAAGAAATAAAAATCGGCATTTTAAAGTATGACATTCAATTAAACTTTTAAGCAAATGCTTGTGATCCTAAAAAATATATTTATTGATAGAGAAAAGAAATTACCTTCAAAGGCGAGAGAAATGTAAAATAATTTAATAATATAAAACTGCATTGACTGGAAATAAAAACCTGGGTAATTTATTGTAATTTATTTGTAGTGGAATTTATTGTCATGCTTATATATATTTTTTAATTTATGAAAGTGCAATTACTGAAACTCAAGAACTTTATACAGAATTTGGTTTAGGTGGATGAAATTATTCTGACTAAATTGTCGTTTTACAATTTGTTCACAATAATCCCTATTTTAACAAAGCATTTTTTTTATCAACTTTCCATGATTCTTAACAACAGAGTATGGTTCCATTTTTTCCTCGTATGTTTAATGTATCTTTTGATAGTTAGATATTATGAAAAATGGAGCCAGAAAATTAAATCGGTGTATTTATTAAAAGTTGAATTATTCATTGCGAATTCCCTGATTTATGAAGAGAGCATAGCTGACAACTTTTACGATTTTTGAATAACACTAAAATTTAATAGAAATGTTTGTCTCTTTTCAGCGATTAAACATACTCTCTTCGGCGATTAAACATACAAAATGTACTATTATTTTAATGATTACAAAAAAGCTTGAGATTTGGCAGCTATGAGAAAAATTGTCGATAAATTGAGATGAGAAGGCATTGGGTATTATTAAGCCAAAACTGGAAAAAGTATGCTGCTAAATACCACTTATCAAATTGTTCTGGAAGCATTTTATGAGAGGCTTACATTTTGGGCACCTGTTTAGTGAGTTGGCGAAAGCGAGATACCACAGCCAATGCTATCGCCAATCACCATACTGTTAACGTGTTGATAGGGAGTTAACGAGAAATGGGTGAGAACTAAATAATGAATTTTAAAACTATCATTATTGCATAAAATTAACAAATTATTTTCCGTCATGTGCGCTAGATAAAAAAATGTATTTCGAAAGAAACAATATTATGAGTTAATTTTCGCACAAAGAATGCAGAACCTTTTTATAGGTGTGTGTGTTGTTTAATATTGCTATTTGAAAAATCATATTAAAATAATATTCACTTTATAAAATACATATTCAGATTGATTTTTTCTTGCAGAAAAGTATATATATTTTCATTATTTAAATCAGGGCTTAACTATGGACAAGTAAATATTTTTATTCGTTATTATTAACAAATACACGTTAACAATTACACGTAAGTAAATCATAACAGTAAAAATATTGCTTTAAATATATGTGTGAAAAAAATGATAGAAGATTAATTCACTTCAGTTGAGCTAAAAATCTAAAATGATGCCCCTGATTATATATAGATGAGACTGGGGATGTCTGAGCAACTGTTTACTTAAATACTTGTAATTTGTATTTTAAATACAAAAGCAATTCAGCCTGCTTTATATAAAAAGCTTATTATGCATTCTGTCTGTATGCAGCGCCAGAATTCTAAAAATGCAATAAATTATTTTGTAAAAAATTATTTCCATAACTCTATAAACCGGATCAACACCCCCCTCCCCTCAAACCCCATTTCAGGAAAGTTTGGCCAACTGCATGGAAGGTTAGACCCACTAAATCAGAAATAGTGTATTCTCCTCAGAAATTTTATTTAATGAAACGTAACTTACATGTGTACGATATTTATTTAATTGCTTTTACTAAATAAAATTTTGGTACGAAAGTATACTTATTTAATAAAGTCCCTGGGTAAAATTAATGATTCTCCATACGTTAATTTTTCACATTCACAAGTTTACAAATTAAAGAATATTATCATAACTGGAAAATTGAAATATTTTTTCAATTCCTACTGTTAGTTCACACTCTCCCTATATATATTTATATATCTTGTTCAAATTTTCAATCGTTAATAAAATACTTTTTATCCATCCACTCAAGTTCAAATAATTTTTTTTAAGCTTGTAGTGGATGACACTTGATGTTAATGCCGTTTTTTCAAATATTAATACATTAATTAAATTAAATTAATTAATTTTAGTTTTTGCATCATAAAAAGCGACTAAAATAAGTAGAAACACTTAAGACGTGGAATATCATCTAGTCATGGTGTAGTGGTTTTGACCTCTAGTTTATTATACGGAAGATTGCGGTTTCAATTTTCATCGTGGCAAGGTTTTGTTATTTACACAAAACTCACTCAGAAATGCAAAAATAGAAAAAGCAGAAATATATCTAGCTTTTGTATAAAGTTGTTCTTGAGAAGTCACATTTTTTTTTTTTTTTTGGTCCTATAATGTTTATTTTATAAAAAATTCTAAAAAATACGGAAGATATCTGATATAAAACGTAAATTTAAAAACGGATATTTCAGAAATCACGGAAATTTTTTTGGAATTTACGGATTTTTTTTTCCGCTAAAATACGGAAATAGTACTGGCGTCCCGATTGCCAGTACAGTTTCGTTTTTTTTCAGTAAATTTTTTTACAGTGATATTATACATATATTCCTACATATATTCTTCCGTCGTTAATAAAATACTTTTTATTCTTCCACTCAAATTCAAATACATTTTTTAAACTTGTAGTGGATGGCACTTGATATTAATACAGTTTTTTTAAATATTAATTCTTTAATTAAATTAAATTAATTAATTTTAGTTTTATATGGAACATTTAAAGCCATTTGCATTTAAAGAGATTTGGGAATAAACAAAACTGGCGAATATGGAGCACTAAAAACCCGTTTGTGTTTCTTACAAAACCACTGCATTCTGCAAAAGTTATAGTTTGTGCTGAACTGTCTAGTAAAGGGATCATTGGGCCCTTTTTCACGAGGGAAACGATTAACTCATTCCGATATATTGAAATTTCACAGCAATTTGTTGGCACATTTCAAGCTCTAGAGGATGCACCAGAGAATTCATGGTTTATGCCGGATGGGGCCCGACCAAACCGTACTACTGCAGTGTTTGAGTTCCTTGAGGAATACTTCAGTAACCGAGTCATTTATCTCAATTATTCCCGAATGAAAGGCATTGGTATGGATTGTCCTGCATATTCCCTGGATTTCAATCATGTGACTTCTTCTTGTGGGGCTACTTGAAAGACACTGTTTACTTTAAGAATCCTCAAACGTTGGAACAGCTTGAACAATTCATCTGTGAGGCATGTGCATCCGTTTCAGTAGAGACATTGCAACGAGTAGCTTCGAACTTCCAGACCTGTCTTCGATACCAGACCTGTCTGTCCAACATACCATTTGTTTCACCTTACTGTCTCTCACTGCTTCGTAGTTAATGCCATTTCAAAGTTGAGGAGTCCTTTCTGAAACACCCTGTATATATATATATATATATATATATATATATATAAACATTTTATTTATATATGTATATTATTATTGTTTTTATATGCAATTTACTTCTGTTTGTATATAAAAATAGATAAATGGCTTCTTTATATGCGAAAAAATTAGCTTGTGTACATGAAACAATAAATAGTTTGCCTGAAAATATGCTACAAAATTCCCTTCTCTCGCTAAGGCCATTTTTGTTTCTCCTCAAGGCCCCTATACTGCAAAAGTACCCACTTTTCAACTATGATAGAATGTATTAAAAAATGAAGATTCTGTGAATTTGTTAAAAGTTTAACTTGATTTTAATCTCCAAATATATTTTATTTTAAAAATGAATTATATACTTTGTTAAAAAACATTGCCGAAAACAAATCAAAAGTATGTTTAAATTAGGACACAACAAAGCAAGAATGAAATCTTAAATATTAATATTTGTGGATTAAACTAGTTTTGAATTATTTCAACACTGTTTTATGTTTAGAAATAATGCACTTTCTTTCAAAAAAAAAAAAAAAAAAAAAAAAAAAAAAAAAAAGTCTTCTACCTCGTATTTCGTATGCTACTAAAATTTTATGCGATTGATTTTTTTTAATTTTGAAAGTTAATCAACATTTTTTCTTTTAGTTGGTTATATATTGAGATTTATTTCACCATTTCAGGCGCTTACATCTTCAGAACAATTTCTAATTCAATAGGGAATCTGTGCGTCATATTCATTGCGACCAAAATATACATTTTATCGTATGTCGAAAGATGTCAAAGTCGTGGTGATAAAAATCTTTCCTTTCCGCGTTTATCTTGTCTTGGACAGACAGAATTATATATTTAAGAAAATTACTTTCTAAGAAACCAATCTAAATTCATAGAGCTTCACAATACGTAATTGCTTCTTCAAAATGAAGTTGAATAAGATGCAAACAAGTAAAATATTATTTAGTTATTTCATCAAATATGATTCAAGTATACATAAAAGTGTAAGTTTTAAAATGTAGTCTAATATTACAAGTCATACGAAGCTTTATTGCCAATTCTCGAGTGGAAGAAAAAATATTTGTTTCTCCACCATTCAATTGAAACTTTTAATTTATCGAATGGAAATTAAAAAAAATTTAAGAACTTAAAAAAAATTATTTTGGAATTTAAGTTTTAATGATATTTCAAAGTATAATATTAGTTTTTAAACAATTATTCGGTGCATCATGCAAATTAGTTTATTAAAATCAATTAAATCATTGTCATTTAATAAAAATTAAAATCATTTCAGTCATTTAATTTAAACTAGTTGCCATTTAATTTACAATTTTCATTTGTTGAAAGAAAATGTAAAGCAGAAGAAAACTAAGCACTTTATACCAATTACTGTTTGAAACAAATACGAATCTTATTTTTGGACCTACGTGTTAATGATATTTTATAGAAAAATATTGATTTTAAAACAATTCCTCCGTGCATCCCGAAAATTAGTCATTTAAAGTTATTTAAAAACATATATCACTTTCTAAAGTGTCAGACACGACACTGAAGTTTAATATTATAATTATTTTCCAGTTAAACATCTACTATATAACACATGGGCTGATAAGTTCCCGGTCTAATAAAGAAAACACAACTTTTTAACAAAGCTTTATAACTTTATGACTTTATAACTTTATAACTTTAATAAATAACATAACTTTAATAATAATAATAATAATTTAATAATAATAATAATAATTTAATAATAATAATAATAATTTAATAATAATAATAATAATTTAATAATAATTTATTAATAATAATTTTATAATAATAATTCTATAATAATAATTTTACAATAATAATTTAATAAATGAATAATAATAATAAATTAATAATAAATAACATAATTTTATAACGAAAAAACTCCAAACAGTGCTCTGAACTCGTTGTTCTTTTTGGTCAAAAGTCAACACGCGCGGCAGCCACTTTGACAATAGCTTTTTCATAGACAAATGTTCATTCAAAATAAAAACCTACACGTTCCTTGGATATCTTCAGAGTCTGAGCTATCTCCTGCAACTTCACTTTACGGTTCCCCTAAACGATTTTGTGGACTTTTTTTATATTTTCCGGAGTAACCACCTCTTTTGCGTGGTGCATCACTGGTGTCCGTACGACCACGTTTAAATTCAGCAAACCAGTCAATAATGGTTTATTTACCTGGTGCAGTGTTCGGATATCGCTTACCAAGCCTAGCTTTTGTTTGAACGGTGTTTTTCCCATCAAATAACAATTCTTGAAATTCTTGTTTATCCATTTTTTGTTTATCAACAAAGTCGTTCAATTGAAACCACTCTAACGTTTTATCCACACTGCGCATCGTCATGGCATTTTTTCTGCTACCTTTTAAAGGTTAGTATTTACTTTAAAAAAACATCGGTTCGGCGATTGCAACGCCATCTGTGTACCAGACCGGGAACTTATCAGCCCACGTGTTATTTAAAGCTAAAAGAGCGGTTTTTTTTCAGATTTCACTTTCACAAAAAAATGCCCCATTTACGCTTGCGTAAAATGAAATCTAGAACTTATCCAATTTTAGAGTACACTCTAACGAGGTAAGGGACACGTGGCCGAGTGGTTTAAGGCACGGTGTTTCGCTGTTCAGTTCGTCGGTTCGATACCCACTGCGGGCAGAATGATTTTTAATAGCAATAATTCTTTTTAATAATGTCAAATTTAATTCAGGAGGAAAGGTTATATAATTTGTTTTTGTTTTATTCGAATGCTTTGTAATTAAGTAAAATTTAACACCCAAGAATATTTTGTTTTAATTACTAAATTTATATTAAATGGATTTAAATTAAAAGATTGTGCATGTAATTATCGATTAAATAAATTGAACTGGTCTACTATTTTTGTTATATTTGGTATGACCTTTATCAAGGTGTCATATATACTAAGTATGTGATTATTTTTCCTAAAAAAAAGAAAATAAAAGGAGAGAAACCAAAAAGAAGGGAAAATATTCATACAGGAATTTTAAATTATCTTGATATCCATGATTTAATAATTAAGAAATGTATGAAAATGTAAAATAAAATTCAAGTAGTTAAAAAAATGTATTATAAATCGTTAGCTGCAAACAGCAAATTTAAATTCAGGGTTTAAGAATCAGACTGATAAATATTAATTTAATGAAAAATTTTAAAGGTCACGTAGTTAAAATTGACCAATCTTATTTAATCTAACATTAAATAAGGTGAATATAAATATATCTAAAAAGTAGTAGCATCAAGCAATCTGAATTTAAAAAAAAAAATCGCTCAACTGGCAATACTGCTTAGCAGAAAATCCTAACATTCCGATATATGGGTTAAAATTTGCGAAATTCTACGTTCAAATTATCGTATAAAATTCTTTCCTTTTCATATAATGAATAAGTGTTTGAAGTTCAGAAAATGATTTCAATGTGTTCTTAACAAGTGATATGCTTAAAGACACATCTCTTAATACATGTGTGGAATCGCAACTGATTTATAACTTTCTTTAAAAATTACTGTGAATTTAAAAAGAAAAATTATATATTTTAATCCTTTGTTCCCCAAAATATGAATTTAAAAATACATCGCCTAAAAACTTTTTTCTCTTACACAGTATGAAAGCAAATCGGAAGATTTATGCAATAAAAATAGAGAATTAAAGAAAAATCGATATTTAAAACTAATAAACTGAATCGGTACTTTTAAGAACATCGGATTAGTATAGTTAAAAATATTTCACTATTTAGAAAACAACATAAATGTACAGCATTTCATTGCATTTTTATTAGCATTTGTAACAAGAGACATGCATCTATTCTTCATGAAGATTACTAAAATAATTTTTATTTTCATTTAAACATAAAAACACATTGCTCATCAACTAAATTTTGATAAGTAACAAACAATTATGCAGGCCTGCAAAATAATAAGGGAAGATGGGGAATTTATTTATGCATATGTCATTCTGCACAAAAATTCTTTTAAATATTTTTATGCATTTAAAGTCAATCAATTGTTTTATTCTGTGCATTGAAAAATATGACTATAGATTTCTACTAAAGTGCTTTGTCTTAAAAAAAATGTGTTTATATTGTAATTTATCATTCCTATGCTTCAATAACTATCCCTATGTGATGTCAGACACGCGATAAATGATAAGCCTTCATTGGTTATACAATTTCTTGACACTTAAGCTTTGAAAAATTTTTAGATGAAGGTAAGGAACCAATTTTTATTCAGAAAATTTTCGCAATAGATTGATCTGCGAATTTCAGAAGAGAAAAATAAAAGCTTTAAAAGCTGTGTCTCATCTTCCCCATGTCTTATCTTCTGCATGTAATTTTATTTTCATTTCAGATTTTCTAATATTTTCGACGTATTGATTAAAAAAATTCTGAGCTTTTTCATCTATCATGTAAAGTTTTTAAAAAAGAGATGATTAATAGCCAGAAAAAAGCACAGGATGTAATATATATGTGTGTGAAGTTTTTACGAAGATGATTTAATATTCCACAAGAAAATGGCAGTTTGTTAAAGATGTAGAAGGATTGCAATCTGTATCAAGAATCATGGCGAGGAGAGGCAATGATGAGACACCACTAGAGTTTCTTCAATAAGGAGCAGCCAATTTCCAGATAAATCGTTTATTAATCAACAGGAGCGATGCCAGTAACAGTTCCCACAGTATCAGGTATACTTATAGCCCGCAGGCTTGACGATAGCTCACTACATCATTTAATAGATCTTAAAGAGCTGATATAAAATTCTAAGTCAGTTAAACACCAGATAACCATTTGGTCAGCACTTCCAAACACGAAAAAAATCTGCACTCCAAAAGCGTGCAAGCCAGTTTTTTCACGACGCGTAGGGTTACTGACAACGACGTAACGAGCGCACGATCCAATGAGTGAGAGGCGAATGAGGTTCGAGGGAGAAGATTTAACACGGAATAAACCCCATCGTAGCTGCGCATTGATTTTGACGTGAAAAATACCCAGCGCGCGAAACAAAGCATGGAATAAAAATTAAAAAAAAAAGTCTTTTTAAAAACATTCGAAATGACAACACGCGTCTCTCAGAATTTTATAGATTGGGGAGTTGATAAAAGTTACGAATGAACTTAAAGTTTTAGATTAAGATTTGGAATAAGATAATTATTAATATACGTGTTATTACTTTTTAAAGGACATTAAATAGGAATAAATATTATTAAAAATTAAGGAAATAATGACTATGTCATAAGTTAGATTAATTTAAAGGAATAATGCGAAATAAATGCGAAGGATATGCGAAGTAAATAAAAATGAAATGTTTATATAACATTACCCCCCCCCCCTAAAAATCCGATGACTGGTAGATCCGATGATCTACAAGTTCATTTAAGGCAAGCAAGAATTTGGATTACAATATAGTTATCTGGTATTCTATTTAATGTCAAAAATTATCTGATTTTATTAAAGTTAATTCAATAGTTATTTTTGTAAACGCGAACCTGTGGGAATTGTTTAAATACAATTACAATATAAATATTTTAGTTACAAATAATTTTTTTCACTCCTTAAACATAAATAGTGAAAAGTATAAATATAAAGTAAACAAAAACTTTTTCTTTAATAGTTATCTTAATCGGTTAAAAGTCTTTGAGTCATAGACCTCTCATTCTCAATAAAAGTTTTTTGGTACGGATATGAAGGCTAATACTTGACAGCAATACAGTTTATGGCAATACCGTGCATTGATTCTTTAGCAGGATAATTCCAGTTAATCAGAAAGTTCAAATAACTAAGAAAGTTCCATCGACTACTAAGTTCAATAAATGATTAAAGTACACTAATCAAGTAAAGTCCAGTCAGTTAATAAGTTTCAATCAATTAGATATCTAATACTTTTTCAGATGTTTAGCTAGCAAGATGTGATTTTTTATCATCAACTAATTTACTATCAAAGGTTCTCTTTTATCACAATTCTCAAGAATATTCTCTCTTATAATCTTGTATCACATAATAAATAACAACAACAATTATAATAACAACATAATAATATCAACAATAACAAACAACTTCAAAATAGTACTAAATCAATATCTTATTAATAATTTCTCTGTATGTAATTTAATGCCTCATCCTTTTTCAATATCAGTGAGGAATGAAAATATACTTAATAAAAGGAAACAAAATAAATAAATAGTAAAATAAGAAATGTCTGAGAAAAATCATCAACAATTCAGTAGGATTATGTGCTCATTCTAATTTCAGTCAAACAAGAGAAACATAAGTTGTTCAATGAAAATAAGACCTTGAAGTGTTCTTAAGAATGGTGGATAAAAAGTTTAACTATTAGTATTAGTAGAAAATTTTATTCTATTATTATAATTTAATATAATCCAGTGAATGTTTATTCAATTTACTTTAATTTAATGTATTATTGTAATCTAATTTGCTTTTCTAATTTACTTTACTGTTCTAATTCAATTCAATCCAATATAAGAAATTCTTAACTAAAATCAACCAATTTACGCCTGCATAAAAAGTTAACTCAAGCAAAAATCTCTGCAGTAATATTCTTGGGAATTCCTATTTTCAAGAACACACTGTTATACAGAAGAGAATTGATTAGTCAATTATACTTTGATTTCATTAATTTTAGTTAATTTTTGACTTACTAAGTTTAATATTAAGCTATTGATTTAACATTAGTTTGTTGCTGCTCATGTGATAACTTTAGTTTGTGAGGAGGGTAATAAGGGCGTAATTTTGATACATGGACTATTTCAGTAAATTTATTTTGAGTCTGCCTATTAATTTCAACATTTACATCAGATATTTTTTTAAGGATTTGATAGGGACCACTAAAAAAACTTATGAGAGCTTTCTGGTATCGGGATAATGGAATTCTTCATAGATAACAAGATCTCCTATCTCAAATTTTGGATCCACATAATTTCTATCATAATATTTTTTACTTTTGCAGTAAAATTCATCAGTGCGTTTTTTAGCAATGTTGAGGGCTTCTTGGACAAAAGGGTAATAATTTTGCTTAAGAGGGGAATCATAGGGTAATTTGCCAAAAAGTAAATAAGCAGGAGGGAATTTGGTTATGGAATGGGGTGTATTATTGTATTCATTAACTACTTCGGTCAGAAGTTTGGTCCAAGGAATTTTGGAGGTAGTAGAATTAACTTTACACTTTAATCTAGTAACTATTGATTGATTCACTCTCTCACACTTGCCATTCGTTTGTGGGTGATGTGATGTGGTTAAACGTTGCTTAATATTGTGATTCCGCAAAAAATTTTTAAATCTAGATGAAGTAAAGGCTGCATTCCTATCACTTAATACCTTTTGAGGACCCTGTATATTGAAAATTTTGTTAAAAGAGAGTAATTGTTGAGGGAATTGAATATTGAAGACTTGTTTTAAGCAATTTGTGTATGTTTCTGTGGTAACACTTTTTGAGGGAAATGCCCAAACATATCTGGTTGCATGGTCGATGATGATGTGTAGATATTTTTTGGTGGAGTTATAATAATTGAATACTCCCACAGTATCAACAGAAAGACATTCAAAAGGTTGATCTGTGGTTGGCATAGCTTGTAATAAGCCAAATTTTTTCTGTCTGGGTTTTTTATTCTTTTGACAAATATCACAATGTTTTACAAAATTAGTTATATCTTGAGTCATGTCAGGCAAATAATAATTAGGGGAGATTAAATTTAACATCTTTTGGATACCAGGATGACCAAATTTCTCATGAGTAACATTAAGTATTTTTCTCCTTAAAGACATGGGGACTACCATTTTTCGAAATCATTTCTTTTTAATTATCATAAGTCCATTTTCATTTACATAATTTTTACCACACACATTATCTTTTTCCTGCCTCTCTATAATTTCTTTAACGTCCAGAAGAAAAGTAAGCGGTTGAATAAAATTCAAAACTGGGTTTCTCGACAACATGTCGGCTTCGACATTTCTCGTCGAGTTTTTATTAGGATTTTTTTTTTCACTTGGAAAAGCTGAAATCTCATTTTTTTAATATAATACACTGCTCAAAACAATTAAAGGATATTGCAGTTTTAGGTGGATTTTGTATCTGGGAAACTTTTTAGCTGATTGATACATGGTCGACAGACATAGTAGGTTATATGAGAATAAATTACACATGTTTGGCAGAAAAAAATGCATTTTATTGCGCATTTGTGTACAAAAGGAAAAAAACACAATTTGTGCATATGAGAAAAAAAGAATAAGAAAAGGTGTTTTCTTCAAAGAAAATCATTTTCAGTAGGGGGTATGGTTTCCACGGGCGGCCAGCAACGTTGGACACCTTTGAGGCATGGACTCAATGAGGCTATTAATGACGAGTTGGGGTATTCTGCCCCACTCTTCCAGAAGAGCTCTTTCCAGTTCTTGGAGAGTTTGTGGGGGTTGTTGGCGGCCAGAAACTCGTCTTCCTAGAGCGTCCCAAACGTGCTCGATTGGATTCATGTCTGGAGAACACGCTGGCCATTCCATTCGAACGATTCCTTCCTCGAAAAGGAAATCTTCCACCAGGTTTGCACGATGTGGCCTGCAGTTATCGTCCATTAAAATGAAGTTATCTCCGATTGCTGCAGCGTAAGGGACTACAATAGGTCTGAGGATCTCATCCCTATATCGGCGACCAGTCAGAGCTCCATCTCGAATGATGTAGAGGTCAGTGCGCCCGTCAATGGAGATGCCACCATACACCAACACTCCTCCACCGCCAAATGTGACACTTTCGTGCACGAACGCAGGATTATTCCTACTGCCACGGTCCCTCCAGATGAAAATACGCCTATTATCCGGATGCACACAAAAACGGGACTCGTCAGAAAACAGAATATTGCTCCATTCATTTCTCCTCCAGTTGACATGCTCGGTTGCCCACTCCCTGCGGTCGCGACGATGCCTTGATGTTAATCTAACACATACCATCGGTCGGCGAGCATACAGACCTACAGCATGGAGCCGGTTTCGGACAGTCTGAGTTGAAATCGTGGTGCCTGTAGCCGAGCGAAGGTGTTGTTGGAGAAGAGTAGCGTTCATGTTTCGGTGTCTCCGAGCTGTTAACGCTAAATACCGATCTTCATTGGGCGTTGTTGCCCGTCTACGACCTTGCCCTGGTCTTCGGACTGCACATCCACTTTCCAAAAAACGGTTCCAGATCCTGGAAATGACACTTTGTGACACTCCAATGGCTTGCGCTACTTCGGCTTGAGTTTGGCCCCCTTCTAACCTACCAACAATTCTCCAAGCTTCCGAATCTGTCAAATGACTTCGCTGAGACATCGTACTCATCGAAACAAAGCAATCACTGAATGCCGATCATCCTTGTCTTCATTCTCTTTTATCCAGTTGAAAGTCAAATTTCATTCGCTGCCGCTGAAGCGACGTTTTTGACGTCGAACTCAAAATTTGCATACTCCACAGTTTAAAAACCAGAAAAATTTGCATTTGTGATTCTCTTCTTCTATTTTCGGCAAAAAAAATTTCGTTTATATCTTTATTTTATATAAAACTTCGAATATCCTTTAATTGCTTTGAGCAGTGTATTTCAAATGTTTTATTAGTTACATTCGGCATAAAATATTGAAAAGTTTTGATTAAATATAAAAGTTTGAAAATAAATTGCCATTTTTTGTTGTTGTTTATTGATAGGCGATATTGATTTTTGCTTAAATGATGTGCTGTAAGTGCAACCCCCACCATCACTGCTAATGTATGGAATCCTAATTTCCAAAATAATTTACAGAGCCAGTATGTAAGTGGCACAATGAATTAGAGATATACTGAGCAATCTGTATTAGGCCAAATTATGTACTCGGCGAATACTGATTGGTTGTAAAATTTTACTTTCTTTTTGCTTTAATTAGTTGTAAAATTTTATTCTTTTTGTTTTAACTCCACAAAACAAAGTACTAAACTTGGCGACAATGTTGTTGGTATAACAGAAACAAACAATAATGCCCCCCCCCCTCTCCCGTATGCCAGAGATGAAAATGCTCTAATTTTACTTACCCATCATATGTAGTATAGGGTAAGTCTTGTAATCGTTCTGAAAATCAAAAAATTTTTTTACGTATTTACAAGTTTCAGACACTGGAGATTCCGAAAAACATATTTTTAGAAAACAATTTTGCCGTCCGTCTGTTTGTGTGTCTGTAAACGCTCTATCTCCCGAACAAATTGAGATAGAGACTTTAAATTTGGTATGTACTAAGTATGTAATAATGGGAAGAAGCTTATTGAATTTCAGTAACCTCGATTGTCCGGAACTATTTTTTTCGGACTCTCGAAATAATCGTTCTGATAAAAGGTATATAAAAATTTTCGAAATTGTTTATTTTAAGGAGTTAATATAATAGACAATAAAAAAGAATAAATTTTGCATAACGAATGAAGTCGATCGGTTAATTAGTTGTCGAGATATTTGTAATTATATTTGCCACACTCTTCGATTTTTCATGACCCTGTATTTCATTCAAATTTCAATTCAAAGATATATTTTAATTGGAAATGAGACGCTTAATACGACGCAGTAAACCATTTAAAGCGTTAGTTAATATGGTTATCAATTTTGGAGTTATAAGGATGTTTCTTTTACGCAATTCAGTAATAGAGCATTTAAAGTTTATGACGTCATCGATCCACGAATTTATTCGAATTGCAATGCATTTTATAAATAGTTTACACATGTTTTACTTTCATATTTTATATTATGCATATCCATGATGGGTAAGTATTACGGTGGCCCCCAACGATTAGTTTAAAGTTGAAATTTCATTTTTAAATGTTTTATTTATATTTTTATAAAACTACATTATGGTATTTTTATCAATTTAAGTTTTTTGATTAATTGTACTTTTTGTGATTTAGAGAATCAGTTGTATACCTTTTGTGAATATGAATTACAGATGTATAAAATACTATTCATTTGGCCAAATTTTGACCATGTACTCGCCCAATATCGAATATAACCCTAAATAACAAATGGAGTTGCTAAATAAGCCAGACTGCAGATATATTTTCAGAAAAAAAAGAAAACTGATCGTAATATAAATAGTTTCCATCCAGAAAAATTTAGCAAACATAATATGATGAATCCAAGGAATTCAACAAACCAGAATAAATAATGAGAAAATGAGAAAATACCAAATATTTATTGTAATCTTAACTTCCAAAACAGCATCAACGTGCAATACAGAATCGGTAGTATGAACAAATCCTAAGAATCATCGCTTCGTTTTGGGACATAAAAACACTCCAATAATCTTACAAGGTGAGAGAGTTTTAAATTTAGTAATTTGGTGTCCCGAAAATTACGCGAAATTTATCAATCGATCGTGTGAAGAAAAATGGAAAATTCTTCAGTTGGCTGCGGGAAGAAATTTACAAAATTCGACCAGCAGTTTCATGAAAAAAAAAGACTTTCTCCAGCAAGGACAAATCTAAAAACTTGCTGTGTCGCCAATTGTGTTTACATATAAAAAATAAAAAAATTCATAGTTTAATCACAATAAAATATCGTGAAATGTATTGATTGGCTGTGGGAAAATATCACGAAATTCAACAATCGTTCGGGAAAATGTAACAAAATTATACTAATAACAGGAGCCTCTAAACAAACCAGTTCAAAATATGCATTCATATGCATTAGGCTTTACCACCTGTCCATTTTAATGATTTTGTCATGATAGTGTGTATGAATGTGTTTTGCATGAATTTTTTTGTATTGTTGACAGTTTGTTTTTGTATATTAGATAACAAATATACAAAGATGAGATATAAAAACCATGATAAACTTATCTGGAGGGACTTCATGAATTTAAACAGTAATTTGGAACAATACAAAAAGAATAATGATAAACGTGGATGCAAAAAATGATAAATATGATGATAAAATCCTACCTGTTTTAAAAACATGAAAATATTCTCATTGGGATTTTCTTCAAAGTCCATGCAGTTTAAATCCATTCGTATTGTAAAGTAATGATTAAAAACAAAGTGTACAATGTCCAAATAATGCAGCATAAACGCAGGTTTATTTTAAAACACAGATTTTAAAAATTGTAAAATCACATAGGCTCAAATTCTTCAAAAATAGTATTTTCTTCATCTGCGTCCAAGTCATAACTATGTGAATCCGATTCCATGGCCTCTTCCACATAGTGGAATAAATCCATTCATAACTGGAGATGGGCTAAGATTTGATTTTTTGTTTTTCTTCTTCACAGTTTTCCACTGTGAAGAAGCTTCAATTGATGTTTTTCTTTTTTTCTTTTTGATCACATATTTTTGTTTATTTTTCTGTATTGGAGAAACATCAGGTTTTTGTAATTTCTCGGCAAAAGGAACAGAAATTTGCTCTGACTCATGTTCAGTTGGTATATTAGATTGACTTGAACATTTTTGTGACCGACGATTAGGATATTCTATTTTAACAGGTTCTGATGATGGCGGCCAACGTTTCAGTGGAGGATTAGCCTTCCAAGTTGTGGCAGATTGAACGTCATGAGTTTTTTTCTTTACACTGCTCGATGGTACTGTCCAAGGGGAATCATTTGGTGGAAAAGAGAAATCAGTTTGGGTGATTATGTGCTTTACGGATTTTTAATTATGCTTGAGTAAACCAGAATGAGAAATTCCAACAGATGGAGTTCTGGATTCAACAATTTTTCAAACATCAGAATAAGAAATTTTCTGAGTAATTTTAATAGCAAGAATTTCTTTTTCACTGATCCACCTTAGACAAGAGCGGGAGTATACTGCTTGGTCATCTTTACAGTTTGCACAGCGTTAAGCTTTGTTACAAGAGTTACTCTCATGGACGACTTCTGAACATCGTGTATATGTAACAGAACCCAACATGTAGTTTTACTGTGGCCACAACGTTGGCATTTAAAACAACGAAGAGGGTTACGTATATAAGGCCGGACAGGGCAGCTCAGGTATGCAGTTTTAAATCTAGTTGGTAGAGTAGGGCTATTGAAAGTCAAAATAATGTGCTTCGTAGGAAGAACTTGTTCATTTCGAGGGATAGTGATACGACGTACATCTATAACATTTTGATCTTTTAAATTTTATAAGAGTTCTTATTTAGTAGAAAATAAAAGCTCTGGTTTTGATATTACACCGCGGCTTGTATTGAGAGTCTGATGGGACTGAACATATACACAAAAAGAACCTATTTTTGCGCAATTTGAGAGAAATTGCGAGTGGCTCGCGGAAGGAACTTCCACCAGCAGATCCCCAGACTGCATTTTTTTAATTGAATGACCATCTCCAAAAACAGACTAAAATGTTTTTGCAATAAGAAACGGTGAAGTTCTTTTAAAAGAACTATCGGACTGACTATATACGCTCTTAATTACAAAAAATCGACTGAATGAAGTGTTCTGTACAGTTTGTTGCTCTCCACATGGGAGATAAATTGAAGAAAGTGAAGTACTTCCATCCATATTAGAGAAACAAAATAATTCAGACCCCGGCTGCACCACTCACAACCAAGCCCAACAAGGGGATGCGCAATTGTGCACCAGTGCTAACCAGAGCCCATTAGCTGACGAGACACACCTATATCAGTCTCCACCCTTAACGGGATTACCGCTCACTTGATCCCCAGCCAGTGACAAGTCAGCTGACCAGCCGATTGATGCATACGGGACCAATATGCACCTCCTGTCTACCTGAAGCAGAGACCAAAGCAGTGTTTTGGTTTCCCTCAACTGCCAGGATCCCCCTTTCTAGGGACACGGGTTGCCACGCACGTCAAATACGTGGTTGGTTTACAAATCTCCATAAGTCGATATAAACAGGATGATATCGGCTTATGAAGAATTGCTATCACCTCAGAAGAGGAAGCCACAATGAGAGTGAAACACAGAGGAAAGATTAGACAAGAGAATGGAGAGGAAAAAGACGAAAGAAAGATCGCTCAGGTGCCCGGGGTTGCGAAGCCCGTGAATAGCTGAAGAAGGTATCCCCCTGGGAATGACGTCAGTTTTCAATTTCAAATTATAATGAGAGAATCTGAATTTTTATTGGTTTATAAAAATATTGTCCTTACGCAGTTTTTTTATGGCGACAAAAAAGAAATTGCAGTAGAAATTGAAAAAAAAATTCTGTAATGATAAACTATGGGAGATATTTGAAAAAAGTGTTAAAGAATGGTCTCAGAAATTTTAAAGTTCACAATAATTTTACTCGTGTTCTAAAGCAATCAAGTTTCGTTCAAATATGACAAAAACTGTAGATTTGTATAAGTAACATACACACATGCCAAAAACAGCTTATCTATACTAATAAAATAAAGTTTCGCTCTGTGTGTGTGTGCGTGTGTCTTTTGGCGATGGCTAGGAAAATCTAGCCCACCTAGAAGGCTGGAAATTTAGATTTAGGTAGTCCAAACTCTCTCCTGGTGCACCTGAACGTCAGAATTTTAATATTTAAATTACTTTCTGAAATATTAATTAATATCCACAAAGAACTGTCCCTAAAAATACGCTTTTTTTCTTCGGTTGGTTGGTTGTGTAGAATATCTTCTCACAACACATAAAATAAATCAGAGTAACGATTCATAGATAAGGACTTATAACGAAATAGTGCCAACATGCAGTTACCTGCATACAGCCAAGCTAATGTAGCGCCATCTACTCACGGCAAATTACACAAACGCCACCTGTTTAAGACATTTCCAGGCACGTTTTTCTTCATTATAATTATCTGGGTTTAAGGTTTTTTTAAAACAGGACATATATTATGATAGACTATTAATACAGAAAACTTTATTTAACAGATTATTTGTTATATATTTGCGGGAATGGTGAGGGGTGAGGGTCTAATTACATTTAACAATTTTAACATTTTTAGCTTCACCCGTAGCATTTAATTGTTGTTTTATATACAGACTACCGCTATTTTAAATCTCAGTTTCTCAGTAATATCGCAGTAATAATGTTCCGAACTTCTCCATTTAGTTCCATTTTTACTACATTATCGTAAAAATCAGCATTCATTGCTTCAAGGTGTATTTCTAAAAAGCAATTACCAGTATTTCCGAATAATAGCCTAAGCCAAATTTCAAATCAAGTTCCTAGCTTAGTTCCTAGCTAAGTTCCTAGCGTTCCTAGAAAATGAATCAACCTTTAAAGATGTATAGTGATCCCCTTAATTAGTTATTTGCTGAAGGTAACTTGAACATCCCCCTCCTCCGGGGCCCTCTTTCAAAGTTTTCTACGCAAGTGATTCCAAACATTATAATTAACTTAATAGTCACCCTTTATAATATTAAACTAAATTTATGAGTAGCGGTTACCACTATTTCTGAATAATAATTTAAGCTAAATTTCTAATTAAGTTCCTAGCTTAACCAAACTAACGAATTTTTAAAGATGCATAGTGGTCGTCCTAATTAGTCATTTGCTGAACGGCACTTGAACTTCCCCTCCCCCCCGACCCCTCCTTCAAGGTTTTTTACATAAGTATGCCCCGTTTCCATATCTCAGCAACTATCTTTCCGATTTGAACGCAAGTGATTCCAAGCATTATAATTAACTTAATAGACACCGTTTATAAAATTAAACGAAATTTATGATTAGAGGCTACCACTATTTCGAATAATAGTTTAAGCCAAATTTGTAATTAAGTTTCTAGCCTAACCAATTGAACGAATTTTTAATAATGCATAGTGGTTCTCCTAATTAGTCATTTATCCCCTCCCCCCAGCCCCTGCTTCAAAGTTTTCTCTAACTATGCCCCGTTTCCGTATCTCCGCAACTACCTTTCCGATTTCAAAGCAACTGATTCCAAACATTATAATTAACTTAATAGTAACCTTCTGAAACATTAAAGTAAATTTGTGAGTAGCGGTTACCATTTCCGAATAACAGTTTAAGGCAAATTTGTAATTAAGTTCCTAGCTTAAGCAAACGAACGAATTTTTAAAGATGCATCGTAGTCCTCCTAATTAGTCATTTTCTGAAGGACACTTGAATTTCCCCTTCACCCGGCACCTCACTCATGATCATTTTCTCTAACTGTGCCTTATTTCAATAACTCGGCTTATAATGTTCCCATCTTCTCGAAACCAGCTCGATTTAACGCACGCCTACTATACAGTACCGTAGGCAACGTTGACCTGTATCAGAGGTTCTTTCCGAAAGAGATTGCTCCCATGGTGGTGGAAGGGGGAAATGAAAGATTTTCCGGGGCGTGCGAGTGTGCCCGGTATACGGTGTCGAAACCATCGGAGACCTTGGCCAGAGTTTCGTTTTTTATAAGATTTGAGTTTATTACGTGGGCTCGGGCAACGCCGGGCGTGTCAGCTAGTATATACAGGGTGTATCTGAAATGCTTCAACAAACTTAGAGGGATGCTAGTACTCATGAAGACGAACAAAAAATGCAATGGAACATGGGGTCGCAAATGACAATTAACCCTTTCAGGGGCAGTGGCATATTTATGAAACCACTTATTTTAAATTCCAAAATCCCAAATCCCAATGGCACCAGAATTTTGCTAAAATCTTTTCCATTTAATATGTATGTGAAATATAGCCTTTTTGTTATTTAAAAAAAAAAATTGTAAATTCCGTTGCCAGCCATTTATTTCAACATTTTAGTACTAAATGTACTTTGCCCCTGAAAGGCTTAAAGGATGAAAATCGAGAATTTGCGTCTGGAAATGGACAAACTGAGACAAGAAAGAAACACTCCAGAAAATTATTTATTGCACAGAATAGGTACAACACAGCTCGTGATGTCCAGAGAAAACAACAATTTTACAACAATTGCTCAAAGTGTCGACCGCGGACATTATTACACAGAGTACATCTACGGAGCAACGACTGGCGGACACGCTATGTGTAATAATGTCCGCGGTCGACACTTTGAATATTTGTTGTAAAATATTTGTTTTCTCTGGACATCACGAGCTGTGTTGTACCTATTCTGTGCATAATTTCCTGGAGTATTTGTTTCTTGTCTCAGTTTGTCCATTTCCAGATGCATTTTCTCGATTTTCATCCTTTAAGCCTTTCAGGGGCAAAGTACTTTTAGTTTTAAAATGTTCAAATAAATGACTGGCACCGGAATTTACAAAAAAAATTGTTTGTAAATAAGAAAAAGGCTATATTTCACATACATATTAAATGGAAAAGATTTTAGCAAAATTCTGGTGCCATTGTGGCGTTTTGGAATTAAAATTAAGTGGTTTCATAAACATGCCACTGCCCCTGAAAGGGTTAAATGTCATTTGCGACCCATGTTCCATTGCATTTTTTGTTCGTCTTCATGAGTACTATCATCCCTCTAAGTTTGTTGAAGCATTTCAGATACTCCCTGTATATATATATATATATATATATAGCTATTTAAGGAAATATGAGCATTTGTATGAAATAACGGTTAACTTCGCATGCACGAGCGATAAAAAAAAATTCAGTATAATGTATGTCATCTATATAAGGCAACTCATAAAACAAGGCCAGTCAAATATCGCGGAAGTTCAGAAAGCTATATAGAAGGTGATATAGTAAGATAAATTTCAGTTTGCCTTCTTATTGTAGCTGGATCATAAGAGAACACAAAAATGTCATTTTTTATTAATTGACCTCTAACAAATTAGTGAGTATTTAATGAGTTAAAATATGCTCACGCATAGCTTTGGAATAGATACTTTCATTTCCATAATTATTTTTTTCTTTTCTTTTTTCTTTTGAATGGACTCGTTCTGATAATTCTTCCGAGGCGAAATTAAGTATCAATAAGAAATGAAAGCAAAAAAAAAGAAAGTAGAATCATGCGTCAAGCATAGATTATGAAACACTTTCCAACACATTCAGAAAACTGTAACGAAACTTCATTGTTAAATAATGTGAAAGAAGACAGTATCCAGTATAGGAAACATAACCCATTTAAAAGTCCAGTTTTAGAAATTACCACCCATAGTCAAAAATGTAGTCGAAATATTTTGTGCAGTCCTGTATATGATCTATTGATTTAGATATATACTACATAGCATTATAAAAATTAGTTGAGTTAGAAAATTCACTTTTAGCACAATTTGCGCCAATCGAAATGCACTCGAAATCTTTTGTACAACCCTGTATATTAGCCAAAGACATTTGTACACACCCCATATTAAGCTAAAATTTAATTCAGATACAAAATGCATAAAAAAAATCCAATTATGCTGTCAAAATTGGATGTTCCTATTCAAAATTTCAAAGTTTGGAACAATTTCTGTATGAAGATGATGCCTTAAGGTATGTTATAACTTTTTTTTTTTTTTTTTTTTTTTTTTTTTTAAATCGAAATTTGTCTTTTTCCGTATTTTTACTCCTTTAAAA
The DNA here is from genome assembly GCA_963931845.1 of Maratus michaelseni. Classification (NCBI taxonomy): domain Eukaryota; kingdom Metazoa; phylum Arthropoda; class Arachnida; order Araneae; family Salticidae; genus Maratus; species Maratus michaelseni. Next base: position 415,340,740 of record OZ007586.1, read on the forward strand.
ACTTTGTGGCAAAGCGGTTTTTTCCAAATTCGTATTGGTTCAAAAGTTATCCGCCTGTTGGTGTTGCAGTCGCGCAGGTAAAAGCAAAAGAATTGAGAAAGAGGAAGTCCGAGAGGGTTCATTATATTGGCCTGGTATAGATAATTTTATGTAAGCTGGTCACTGTTATCTATGTTTGTTTAAGAATGTTGCAAAACTTTAAACCTGTTTTTCTCGATACTCTGTTTTACGAATCGGTACCTGGTAGACTCAAGATTAGATCAACCAATTTGGTGGAAATTTTATGGTTTTATAGTATCTACTATATTTTAGTCTCTCACGGATGCGTTTTTCATTTTTGTAATTGAAATTTGAACAGCCACCATTTTCTTCAGGACTGAAAAATTGATAAACCCATCCGAGAAGGACTACAAAATATCATAAATTTTAAGGTTTATATTTTGTTTTGTTTTTTTACAGATAAACAGATACCGAGATTTATCTAGTACCGCGGAACGCTTCACTTTTTGCACACCCTTGTATCAAACGCCGCCAGAGTACCATTTTTCAGCCAATTTCCAAATAAAAAATTGCTTTTAAAACTCCAAGATATGCTCCTTAATTTCCAAAAAAAACAATTATTATTACTGTATCTCTATCTGTATAAAACAGTAGATGTCTGTCTGCCTGCCCGCGGATTTCACCGTAATTATAACACCTAGGACTCTGAAATTTTTGTCATGTGTAGATGTTGTCACCGGAACGTGTACCTCGCCGCCGGATTTTTAAATTTTAATTTAGATTTTTTTTAAATTAAAACGTGTATATGGAATTTTGGGTTCGAGGCTATTTGAAGCTCTCCGCATGAAATATCCTCGGCAACGCCATCCGTGGCAACGAAGCAGCCAGCCAATGAGAGCAGGTGATGTATGGTACTGATCCAGGATCTAGCGACGGCAATTTATGTTCATAGCTTACGCGGTTGGTCAGCTACAAATTCCATTGTTTTGTTTATTTTTTAGATTTATTTTAAAGAAAAGGGATATATTTTTGGGTTATTGAGTTTAACGTAAGTTAGTTTTGATTGTATTCATTCTTCGTATGGTTAGTTGCCCCCATATATTATGTGTTTGGTAAGAATACACCTTGCATTTTACTGAATGTTTGCATAGCGTTCACATATCAGCTGATGTTCTGAAATGAAATGAACTGTTTTCAATAACAAATCTTAATGAATTAAATTAATTTTACACTTTACTATAAAATGTACAGTTCTACAATTTATCGCATGTTACAACGTTCTCGGGAACTAAAAATGTAGTCAAAAACAGTAACAGAAAGATTGTAAACTAACAAAATCATATATATAAGATATAACTTTAAACTGATATGCCTCATCAACTGTTGTCGAAATCAATATAATGTGATTGTATTCATTCTTCCTATGCGTAGTTGCCCCCATATATTATGTGATTGGTAAGAATATAACTTGCACTTTACTGTATGTTTTCATAGCGTTCACATATCAGCTCATGTTCTTAAATGAAACAAACTGTTTTCAATAACAAATATTAATGAATTAAATTAATCTTACACTTTACTATAAAATGTACAGTTCTACAATTTATCGCATGTTGCAACGTTCTCGGGAAATAAAAATGTAGTCAAAAACAGTTACAGAAAGATTGTAAATTAACAAACTCATATATATAAGATATAACTTTAAACTAATATGCCTCATCAACTGTTGTCGAAATCAATGTAATGTAAATATTTCTTAAATATTATGATTTTGTTTAAGAATTGGAAACATTCAGTGAAGTGTAGGATGTATTTTTTCATCAAAACAATTTGATTTGTAAGTATGAGGTAAAAAAAAATCACCGTTTTCTCACATAATGAGTTTCATCAGAAAGTAAAACAATAAGTAAATATGAATCATTTGCGGAGCTTTTCAAAATAATTATAAGGAATAAATCTTTAAAAATGTAAAATCAATGTTATTTCTGGCCGGGTTTTTTAAAAAATAATTATAAACCATTTTAATTTGTAAGCATGTTGTAAAAAAATCACCATTTTGTGACAAATTCTGAGATTTATAAGAATCGCCCAAGAACGGACATGCAATGTGGTATAAAATTTATGTTTTCATCGCACTCTTTATAATTATTTTTGTTGAGGGTTTTTGGGCGAGGTTATTGAATTTTTGATAGAAACATCTCCGCAAATCACTCATATTTACTTAATGTTTAACTTGCTGATAAAACTCATAATATGTGAGAAAACGGTGATTTTTTTTTTAACTTCATATTTACAAATTAAATTGTTTTGAGAAAAAAATACATCCTACACTGCACTGAATGTTTTAATTTCTTAGCAAACTCATAATGTTTAAGAATTATTTACATTATATTGATATCGACAACAGTTGATGAGGCATATCAGTTTAAAGTTGTATCTTATATATGAGTTTGTTAATTCAATGATGTGAAATTTACGATTATTTATTTATTGTTATTTACAATTTTTCTTTCTGTTACTGTTTTTGGACTACATTTTTAGTTCCCAAGAACGTTGTAATATGAAATAAATTGTAGAACTGTACATTTTATAGTAAAGTGTAAGATTAATTTGATTCATTAAGATTTGTTATTGAAAACAGTTTGTTTCATTTAAGAACATGAGCTGATATGTCTAGCGCTATAAAAACATTCAGTAATGTGCAAAATATATTCTTACCAAACACATAATATATGGGGGCAACTACGCGTACAAAGAATGAATACAATTGAAACTAACTTGTGTGAACCTCAATTAGCCAAAAATATATAACTTTTCTTTAAAATAAAACCCAAACATAAACAAAACAATGAAATCTGTGGCTAGCCGCTTTCAGCTGTGAACATGAACTGCCGTCGCTGGATCCTGAATCCTGGATCATCCCATATTCACACCTGCTCTCATTGGCTGTCTGCTTTGTTGCTGCGGATTGGCGGAGAGCATGGAATAGCCTCGAATCCAAAATTCCGTATGCACGTTTTAATTTTAAAAAAATCTAAATTTAAATTTAAAAATCAGACCTAGGTGTTATAATTACGGAGCTTTCCTCAGGCAGGAAGACAGAATATGTTTGTTTGTATTGAGGTTTGTATAGATGTTTGTGTGTGTGCTGTTTTTAATAAAGACAGTTGCATTGTTTCCGCGGCCCTTTCACGAAAGTTTTTTCTGCGAACCTTTCACAAAATCAGCATTTTTTTCACAATCCTTTGATGAATTTCAGTTTTTCCTGCAATCATTTGACGAAATTTGCTTTTTTTGTGATCCTTTAACGAAATTCGTGTTTTTTCCGCATCCTTTTGTCGAGATTCATGTTTTTTCAGTGATCCTACGACGTAATTCGTGTTTTTTTCAGCGATCCTTTGAAGAAATTCACGTTTTTCCGTGATCCTTTGACGAAATTTAATTTTTTAATAATCTTTTGACAATATTCGTGTTTTCTCTGCTGCCTTTTGACGAGATTCATGTTTTTTGGCGATCCTTTGACAAAATTCGTGTTTTTTCAGCAATTATTTGATGAAATTCGTGTTTTTCTCACGAACCTTTGACGAAATTCGCGTTTGCCAGCAATTCTTTGATAAAATATGCTTTTTTCTATTATGATAGGGAAAAGCGTATTAGGATAGGAAGATAGGGAAATCCCGTTATCGGATCGGGACATTAGATGTAATTAAGAAACATTTGTATATTTCTAATAATTAGCGGGAATGGGATGTTTGTGCGTGTGCTGTTTTTAATAAAGACAGTTGCATTTTTTCCGCGACCCTTTCACGAAAGTTTTTTCTGCAAACCTTTCACAAAATCAGCATTTTTTTCCACAATCCTTTGACGAATTTCGTATTTTTTCTGCGATCCTATGACTAAATTCATGTTTTTCCTGCAATCATTTGATTGCAAACGAAATTTGCTTTTTTGTGATCTTTTAACGAAATTCGTGTTTTTTCCACATCCTTTTGTCTAGATTCATGTTTTTTCAGTGATCCTACGACATAATTCGTGTTTTTTTTCAGCGATCATTTGACGATATTCACGTTTTTCCTGTGATCCTTTGGCGAAATTTGCGTTTTCCCTGCGATCCTTTGATGAAATTCGCCTTTTTTTGTGATCCTTTGACGAAATTTGCTTTTTTAATGATTCTTTGACAATATTCGTGTTTTCTCTGCTGCCTTTTGACGAGATTCATGTTTTTTTAGCGACCCTTTGACAAAATTCGTGTTTTTTCAGCGATTATTTGATGAAATTCGTGTTTTTCTTGCGAACCTTTGACGAAATTCGCGTTTGCCAGCGATTCTTTGATAAAATATGCTTTTTTCTGTTATGATAGGGAAAAGCAGATTAGATAGGTAGATAGGGAAACCCCGTTATCGGATCGGGACATTAGATGTAATTAAGAAACATTTGTATAATTCTAATAATTAGCGAAAATGGCGAGATGAAGAGGGGGACGACTTTTTACTAAATATCGCATTTATTCTACATCAACTTCCTCTCACCACCAGGGGGCGCTTTGCTATATCTGTTTCTATGGGCTGGATCACGACGGGGTATGGCTCTTTCCACTCGACAGCAATAGAGCTTACAGATTTTAGTTCGGATTTTCACCACAGGAGGCGCTTTCGTATCTCTGGTTCTATGGGCTGGATCACGACGGGGTATGCCTCATTCGACTCGACATCGATAACCTTAATGATTTCAGTTATGTTCGTATAGAACATATTGTGCCCTCTGGCGGTGGAAAGTGTAACTAAAGGATTTTGCAGCTAACTCGGGTTCTATGGGTCACATCACGACACGGTTTGGCTCATTCGACTCGACATCAATAGAGCTTACCGATTTTAGTTCGAGTCTCACCACCAAGGGGCGCTTTAATATCTCTGTTTCTGTGGGCTGGATCACAATGGGGTATGGCTCTTTCCACTTGCCATCGATAGAGCTGACTGATTTTAGTTCGGATTTTCACCACCAGGGGTGCTTTCCTATATCTGGTTCTATGGGCTGGATCACGACGGGGTATGGCTCATTCGACTTGACATAAATAGAGCTTATCGATTTTCACCACCAGGGGCGCTTTTCTACATTAGATTTGTTTAAAAATAAAAAAATGTTCAACACTGATTTCATATACATTTAAGGTTGTTGGCGCGGGCAACGCCGGGCGGTAAGCTAGTAATTGCAATAAAAACAAATAGCAAAATAGTGGAGATTTTTTTTTAAAGTTTTAACATGGCTTAAGCTTATTTTTATAACATAAATTTAAATAAGACATGGTTTCCAATCGAATGATTTTTTATTTTTCCTCAGCGACTTTTAGAAATAAAGTAATGACCATCGTTCAGATTTTTTTTCATGGAAATTGTACAAAAGTCTGAAATTAGCTTTCAACCTCAGATATCCTATTCAAAGGGAATCCTTTAAAAGACTGAAGCTAAAACGAGAAATTTCTAATGTACGATGCCATTGCTTTAACATTTGATTTCGACTGTCATATGTAGGCCGTTATTTATTTAATGTCTGTGTTTTTTATGCTAGATATTGCAGAGTGAAAAGAAATACAAGACTCATTCAATAAATAGCCATTGTTTAAAATTCTTAAATACGACATTAACGACAAAAGTTGTAAAAAAATTTTAAATATAAAAAAGTTCTAAAATTTATATAAAAAATTGTTTTTAAAAATATACATCCAATATCGTATTTTGGACTTTTGACTGTTGCCTTTCTGAAAATTGAATATATGACTTTATTTTTAATTTTATTTTTTAAGTTTGCTCAAATTACTTTTTTCTTTACATGACAGCATTATGTTTACAAGGCTAAAAAGGAAATGTTTTAAGAAATAACAATATAAAAAATGAATAAATATTTTTCTTTAGGAAATAGATTTTGAAATATAAATATTGTTTTTGTCACGCTTTCAAATCTAAAGAAAGAACATGGTTTGTAAAAAAATGCTTTTTTATTTGTCTAAAGCGAGTTTTAAGTTATTGTGTTCAGATATTCATGTTAAATCCTTCAGAGTGCATCTAGAAAAATATATGCTCACTTACAATTGTAAACCTGCTAAATTAAATTTGTAACTTTATATATAAAGTCAAGAAAATATATAAAAATTGGAATTAAATGTATCTATATTTATGAAAAATTTAATTTTCTAGAAAACTCATAGGCGAATATTAACGCATAAAAATATAAATTCTTTCTTAAGTGCAAAACAGAGTAGCATATAATTTGTTTTCATCCAATAATATTTTAAATATAATATTTTTTTTAATTACAGTGTTACGTTGCACTTTATTTATTTATTTATTTATTTTTTGTAACGAGAATTCTCATTATTTTTTTAAAATTATATATAAATTAGAATTTGTTTTGGTTTCATTATTAAAAAAAGTATAGTCACAAAGAACAAAAAATGCACTGTAGTTGGACAAGATTTTTTTCCAGAATATGCTTCTTTCTGAAGTTATTTCTTAAAAATACCGATTCTTGGAAAAGATCCAACAAGCTTCTTTCCTAGAAAAAAAATATTACCTCATTCCATTTCTTTTCTTTTCTACTTATTATAATGACTTTTATCTGGTTTAATTGTAAATACTACTTAGAAGAAGCATTAAGAGAATCGATTTGTTGAAATGTAAAATCCAATAGGAAAAAAGTAAAAATAAGAATTATTTGCAATTTTCTAGCGTTTCTCGGAATTACCTTGAACGTTTAAAAATTTAACAATTAAAATATTTAATTCATAACATGTGAAAACAAAAAGACTCTCAATGGTCCACCTGCTTCCAGTAAAGTGTATCCCCTGAACCCTTAAAAAAGGAAATAGCTGAAAAAGGGAACTATAAATCTCCAGCAAAAAGTAATTAATGAAATCGCTCAAAATAATACAATTTTTTAATGGAATAAATTACACTGAAAAGCAAAGTGACAAAGTACGAAGCATTTTAAAATCAAATACAGAAAGTTACTGTTGCCAAATTATGACATTCAAATAATGGAATTACGTTACAAGAAAACAATGTTCAGTAATTTATAAAAACTTAAAATAAACTTTGTATTTTGGTGTAGAAATATTAATTAAACAAAAATATAAGACGCAATTTTAAACGGTAATTTCAAATACTATTTCACAAAAAGAGCATAAAACAATCTTAATTTTCATCCTCACGACATCTGAATACGTCACATTATTATATTGTTTGCCACGGAATTGTTCCCATAAAATTGTTCTTTTTTTACCACCAACCAGGCCCCTAACTACCGGACTGAGTGCCTAGCTTAACGGGTTTTGTATCTAGGAAAGTGCGAAATTAGCCTGATCGCCGCATGGAGGTGATCCACATGACAAGCACCTTGTCGACATTGCTGCAACTTTAATGACTTCCTTTAGTTTTCTGCGCTTGCTTGTTCTTGGTTGCTTGTTAATTTGGAAAGAAGAAAAAAAAGGTTGGAAGGTCCTCTTGAAAAATTCGCATGAACCAACTGAATCAACTAATCCGCACTCGCACTGAATATCGTCAGGGAAAACTGTAAGAAAAAACTAGGTTAATACATGCGGTTAGTACACTTTGCTAATTAAGATCCTAAAAAAAGATTAATTAACCTATAGTAAATAAATTAAACTTTTAAATTAAACCCTTTAATAAAACGGATCCTTTAGGAGCAAGTGTTAGTTTGTTAGATGCATAAATTATATTAATAATTAAATTAAATTAAATTAATTATAGTAAAATTTAATTTAATTCATTAATTTAAAACATGGATCAAAACATGCGCCCTTACATACTTACTACCTTGCAAGCAATCTTAAATACTTTCTTTCTTTTGGCCTTGCATCCTTACGAGGATTCATTCTCACATTCATTCTATCATGCGTGCTTACCAGCAAACCTGCTAATAGAAGCATATTTATTGATAGTGAAATTTGTTAATTAACTAATTGGCCTAATAGGGTTATTATATTAAAAAATATGAAAATAGACGACTAATTAGGTTACAAATAGATACTGGAACATAAATTTTTAACAAAAGTGGACTAGAATTGGGATGTGATTTGTAATTTCCCAACTGGACGAAAAATGTGCAGGCCAGGATTCAAACAAGGGATCGCTTGGCTGAAGCTGCCAATGCTCTACCAGCTGAGCTACCACGGAGGAATCTGGAGGACCTTATTCACCCAGTTAACCTTGTTAATCATAGCATCTTGTCTGGCATATGAATCAGCTCAACAGAATAAATTGCAGGTAATGGGACTCCGGTAAACGCTGGATACGTGATTACTCTAGATTAATTTTAATACAATTATTTGATTCGTCCGGGATTACTCAGTTGGTAGAGCATTGGCAGCTTCAGCCAAGAGATCGCTGATTCGAATCCTGGCCTGGAAAGTTTTCGCCCAGTTGGAAATTACAACTCATATGATTTATTTACCAATTTGAATAAATGTGTTAAAATTTATCCAGTAGAATTGGGATGGTAGACGAAATCGGGCTTAGTCCCAGAACTTGCACAATGATTGATTGGCTAGTGACAAGAGATGGTTAAACTTACTGAGCAGGATGTCTGGGTAAGACTTAAAGTAGAATGAACTAATTCAGATCAAAGTCTGTACTGAGGATGTTCCAGTGCCGGGGGCGCCAGCTCCAGCTGGAGATTTTGCGCGATAGAGTGGAAATAGGTAATCCTCAGTGAACCCTGCCCCTTGACGTAGCAGGCCAGATTTCCATTCATTCTTCATCACCTGGTTCCAAACTGTTTCCCGCGGAAATAGTAAAAAAAAATGTTTGTGGTGGACATTCACGAAAACCGCGCACTGGGGACTATGGTTCTCGTACGCAGTACAGGTCGTAGAGACCCTTTTCCGTTCCCGCCCCTGGTTTAATGCGTTGCGCCCCTGCCGAGGAAGAAATAAGGTGATGTAGAGGTTGGTTGGGTGCGGTAGTTAGAGAGAAATATTGAGGTAGATGTCCTCCCTGTTCCCATCAGCTCGGTCCAACCCTGCCTTGCTCGTGAGCTTGGTGCGGGTTAGCGCCATGCCGTGTACACCGCAGATCTCCGCGCCTGGCTAAATGCTGACAAGGACTAGTGGTTGCCTCTTGGACCTCATCCGTACATTTGGAAGAATAAAGATGCCTGTGTTGGGAATCTTCCATGGGGCCTTGGGATAAAGATGATGGAGGGAAAAATTAAACGAGTAAATTAAATATTAGGGTAGAGCTGAGCTAAAAAAGAACGAAAAAACGTTAGTGGGAGGTACAACTGCACGCAGGATAGAACGAACCAAGGAGACACAAATAGGAGTAGTTGGCTGAGTCATGGAAAATTCTGAGCGTTTGCATAGTTGAGATACATAGAAATGTCCATCGTTGAACTGGTAGAAGCTTCCGTTCTTCTGTTTCCCGAGTGGAGACATTGGTTGACAGTTTAAAATAGTGCAGTGCCATCTATCGGTGATAGTTTGAACCAAAACAAGGAAGTATTTTAAATCTTTCTGCCTTTATATATTTTTATCCTGGAAGAATTATTTCATTAGCAGTCACAGTTTACTTGCTACTGAATTTTAAATACGTTGAGTTCATTTTAGGACGGCTCGCATACGCTATATAGTAAATCCTTATGAAACGACTTTATGTAACTATTTTATGAAAGAATTTAAGAAACTTTTTTAAAACGCTTAAAGTCGGAGTTTGTGAAAAGCGAATAGTAGCGGCAGTGTAATTTGTTTTTCATTCACAAACATCATATTTGTTTGTTTTTCTTGAAGAGGGTTAAATCGCATTTATAGTTACTTTACAGGGCCGCACAAAAGTATTCGATTACACTTACCATCTATGAGCAGTAAAAATGCATTTTAGTGCCATTATGTTATTTGAAATTCTACGCAATATTTATTGTGGCATGTTCTGCATTGAAAATATAAGTTCTAACATTTATATTTCTTTTACAGAAAAACACAAAAGAATTCAGATGCATTACACTTTATGGCCAATTACTGTTGAAAGCGATATTTTCTATGACCTTTATTTAACTTTTGTTGCTGCACGTATCTGTATGTGTAACTATATCTTCAACAAACTTTCCGAAAGCATTTTAAACTCACTTCCCACGAACAAATTTCACTAAATTTTTCAGAATAAGTTTCCGCCATTTTCAAATTTATGTATTGATAATATATTTCACATAACATTATTTTTACACTGGCAGCTCCCCTGGTGGTAAATTGCATAACAAAATTTTTTAAATGGATTTATTTTTTTTGTTTTGTTTTCTCATAGAGCAACCAGATTCCAGGTTAAAATAAGAGGGCGAATTTAAACTCACATTTCTTAACACCCCTTACCAAAAATAGATTAACCAAATATAAATAAATGTTTCTTTTTTATGTTTCACTGCTGGCGGCAGTACTCAAGATAAAAATAGGTATTATAGATTCAACACAATTTTCTTTTGTGTTTATAGTGCCCCCTTGTAGAAACAGCATAACCAGACTTAATTAAAAGTAATTAATAAAAATTTGTTTGGTAAAAAGTTTCACATGGTAGGTTTTTTTACTGTGGTTGCCCCTCTTGTAACAAATTGCATAAATAAATTTTAAAAATAATTTTTTGATGTTTTCTCATATGAAAATCATGCTCTAAACTAAAATTAGATAGGACAGATTCAACTCAACTTTCTTTTATGCTGATAATGCCCCCCAAGCGAGAAAAGGATTAATCAAATTTAAATAAAATTGATTGAATTTTTTATGTATTACTGTACGACAGCCGTATTCAAGATAAAAATTGCTAGTACTGATATACACAATTTTCTTTTGTGTTTGTAGCGACTCCTGGTGGAAAATAGGCTAGTTACAATTAAATAAAATATATTTTTTATGTTTTACTGTATGAAGACATTTAAGGTGATTTCTTTGATTTTAAACTCATTTCTAATAGAAAATTATTTTTTTAAATTATGAATAATTAAACAAGTGCAAATTAGTATTTCATTACTGATACAAACAATCAACTAAGTTGTTACATAAAAAAGCCTAGCGTAAGATATATAGTACAATTAATTAATTTGTCTGCTGGCCTCTCCGTCCAAACGCAATTAAATTTCTTAAAATGCTCTCAAATCCAAGAATTTTATATTTTTATCGGCGTATATTACAGTATCTTTTTTTACCAATGGCTGTGTTAGGAACAAGTTTACAACGATCGAGTCTGCTGAAATTCTAGAAAAATAATAATTATCAAATACGCATTTTTCGAGCAATATTTTACAAAGTCTATTAAAGATATAAATTTAACGTTTCATGAATTTTCACTTTTGCTGCTATTTTTTATTCGGAACCTAAATTTAAAAATATACTCAAAATTAGAATATCCGTCTTTCTAAGATTATTTCTTTAAAATGCCGGTTCTTGGAAAAGACCCAAGAAGCTGTCTTCATAGAAAAAAAAATATTGAATTTTATTTATTCTCTTTTCTGCTTATTATAATGATAGTTTGTATCCAGTTTAATTGTAAATATCGTTTCGAAGAAGCATTGAGAGACTGGATTTGTTAAAAAAGAAAATGCATTAAACTATAAAAATAAAATTTATGGAATTATTCCAGATTTCACAGGTTTTATGAAAACATTTATTTCTCTATTGTAAAACATTCAAAACTCACAAAATAGTAAAATTGAAAAATTATAGTGTGCATTAAAATAGGGCTTTCTAGATGTAACCATCAATATCACCATACTTTATGTCGAATTGTATACAGGGTGTTCTTCCTTATCATTGATCAATAGCTAATTCCTAAACCGTTTGTTATAATTCCAGTTTTTAAAAAAATTCAAATGTTTTTCATCATATGAAAGTCCATTTACATCAAAATAATTATTTTTTAAAAGTTGAGAAATTCAAATGTTTATACAATTTTTACACGCGTTTGTAGTGACAGAAAATGCTGAAATTCATAAAATTCAAATACCATAACTCTGAACGTTTTGGTCGTACAAAAATAAAAATTTTATTGATTTACTTTTCAGAGCATGGAGAAAGTGTTTCGAAATATAACTTATAGAAAGAATTCAAAAACCACATAAAAATATAAATTTCGTAATTTTTAAAAAATAACTATTTTAACATAAATGGACTTGATGAAGAACATCATTTGAGACGTTTCTGCAATTGGAATTAATAAATCTGAAACTAACGGTTTAGGAATGAACTATTGTTCAACGATAAGAAGGGACAGCCTGTACACATTACCTCAGCAAAGTTCTTTTTCCTTAATACATTTTGAACCAATTCCTTTTTGTTTGTAAAATTTACACTAATCTACATATTTAAAAGCAAAGGAATTTTTCGTCAACTCACAAGAAATTGTGTCCAATACGCATGCGTCAGCATTCAGCCAATCAGCTGAGGGCTGTTACTGTTCAGAAACAGATTTGGATCCTTTAGGATTGACGAATCATATATCGCTATTATTTACATGGCTTCCTGCACGATGATCTGATCAAAAATACGGTTTTTTAAGGTATTTTCTTTATTATTTTCTTTATTATAATTTGTATAAATACCTAGGTGTCGAAGCTGAATTTAGGCTCATTTAATGTTCGCCAAAAAAAGAAATTTTTCTCGAAAACATACATTTTTGAAAATTTAAGTCAAAGTGTTAAACCTTTCAGGGGCAAAGTAGTTATAGTGATAAAATGTTAAAATAAATGAATGACACGAGATTTTACGAACGAATTTATTTGAAAATAATTAAACGCTTTTCTTCACGTATATTATTAAAGCAAAATTTTATTATAAAGTTATGAGTGCCAATGGGCTGTTTGGAATTAAAATTATGTGCTTGCGCCATGTAAACACTGCCCTTGAAAGGGTTAATTTAGGCTGATTCAACTGTTCGAAATAGACATTCCACTATTATGCATGTTTAATGTCATGCAACCTTTCAGGGGCAAAGTAGTTATAGTGATAAAATGTTAAAATAAATGAATGACACCAGATTTTACGAACGAATTTATTTGAAAATAATTATACGCTTTTCTTCACGTATATTATGAAAGCAAAATTTTATTATAAAGTTATGAGTGCCAATGGGCTGTTTGGAATTAAAATTATGTGCTTGCGCCATGCAAACACTGCCCTTGAAAGGGTTAATTTAGACTGATTCAACTGTTCGAAATAGACATTCCACTATTATGCATGTATAGGTAGTATTTACTGATAAAATTCCTTTTTTGAAATCATTCAGTTGTGTTGTTTCATTGCTCTTGATAACCTACCGACTATTATGTATATTTATAATCTTTTATACTTAAACACTTGTAATCCACCACTGTAAAAGAAAAATGCTGGAACGTTCTTTGGAAGTAATGAGCAGCTGGGTTGCCATTATTTCCAAGGAACGTTTCTTGTAAATAAATGAAAGTTTACTGAATACGTTCTACTGAAATATCAATAAGCTTCCTGTGAATTATGACATGTGTCTGTTCATTTTACAGGAACCTTGCTGACATTTCAGTGCAATGTTTCGATTGTCCACAGAAACAGTCTTTATCTTTCACAAGAAGTTTACTTATATTTTGTCACAAAGTAACTTCTAGCAGACGCAAGTTACGAGTGTATAGCCTTCGGCACGCAATGAGAAAGCACAGCTCGAGGAAAGTTTTCTTCTTGATATAGGTTTGCTTTAGAACCAAGTAAGCATAAATCTCAAAATGCAGCACTAATGTATTCAACTGTGCTTTCACAGAAAACGGGAGGAAATGGAATTTTTCACTAAGTAAACACCCAGCAAATTTAACACATCATAAACACATTTTGAAGCTGGTAAACATTTTGCATTTAGACTGTAAATCAAATGTAATAAAATACCATTTTTAAATGATAACGTTCCATTTATATCCTAGAAATGTTCTTTTCAAGCGTTTTCATATTAATTTAAAAACATTTTATGGAAAATATTGATTTTCCATTTTGAAACATTAATCGCAGTACTTCTGTCATTAAATAAATCAAAGATTACTATATTATTATATTTCGGGAAAAATGGTGACAATTGTCCCTCTAGAACGCGAGTTCGGCACCCCTGGAGATACAATACGCCTTCCTTCTTCTTAAATTAAATTGTTTAACAGCTTTCGAATTTCTTTACGGTATGATAATTTTGTTCTGCTTTATTTACCAATAAACAATTTCATTTCCACTAGTTTGCACTAAAAGCACTGCTCAAATATACATTTCGTCTGCAAGTTTGGACCTGGGCTTATCTGGTACTACAACATACTTTAATAAAAAAAACTCTCCCCGATCAGTGGTCCTTTATTTTGCATCGACGATTTTATATTCGCAAAATTCCTGTTTGTAGCGCTGCGTTTGCGACAGTAATAAAAACAAACAAACCTGGAAACATTTATTGACACTAACAGGAAATTTACTACAATTCTGGAACGTTCCCCTGTAAAATCCGTAACCATAGTGTGAAACGAACAGGAACATTCTTCATGTTTCAAGGGAAGCTTACTAATATTTATGTTGAACTTTCCAAAATTAATCAGTGAAGTTCAAGTTATTTCCAAGAAATACTCCTGGATTTTTTATGTGTATATACGAGGGGCAGTCGGAAAATAAGTTTCCCCTGGTGACTGTGGACAGAGGTGTGTATGAATAACAAAAAAAGTAATGAGACATCAAAGATAAAATATAACTTTATTTTTCCACATAAGTACCAAGTACATTGAGACATTTGTCATACCGCTTTATAAGCTTCAAAAAGCCCTCCAGGAAAAAATCAGGGCTTTGCATATGGACGAAGCGTTGAACGGCTATTGGCGAAAGACGACACAGCAGGTGAACGCGAACGTGCAAGACACCGATACACCATTGGGTAGAGGTCGACCGCGATCAAGCAGATGGCGCTGTTGACGGCAACAGCGTCATCTGCTTGATCGCGGCAGGTGAACGCGAACGTGCAAGACACCGACAACAGCGTCATCTGCGCAGGCACTGCAACAGCGCCATCTGCTTGATCGCGGTTGACCTCTACCCAATGGTGTATCGGTGTCTTGCACGTTCGCGTTCACTTGCTGTGTCATCTTTCGCCCATAGCCGTTCAACGCTTACTCCGTATGCAAAGCCCTGATTTTTTCCTGGAGGGCTTTTTGAAGCTTATAAAACGGTATGACAAATGTTTCAATGTACTTGGTACTTATGTGGAAAAATAAAGTTATGTTCTATCTTTAATGTCTCATTAAATTTTTTGTCTTTCATACACACCTCTGTCCACAGTTGCCAGGGGAAACTTATTTTCCGACTTCCCCTCGTAATATCACAGATGACATACCCGCGAGCTGGCGGACCAACAGTCATCACTTCTTCCGAATACTGATATTTTCAGTAATTATTTGTAATTAGTTTCAACGATTAAATAAATGAAAAATCTGTTTCAGATACAGAATAAGATTTAAAATCAAAATATGTGACGTTTACCTGTCCTAGGGTAAGTATGATATAATGCTACTATGCACTACTCTAAATTCTATTTGATATTTTCTGACTTAATCCTTTGATTCCGGTTGGGACATATACGTCCCATTGTACTATTTTTTATTCTATTTGTATCTTTTTTTTTAAATAATCTCCGCCTTATACTTATATTACAGCAGGATATATTCAAGAGAAATCCATCAGCAAGAAAAGTGTTTGTAAATTGTGGTACGATTGAATATAAAAATAATCGCCGATCCCGGCGAATCAAGGGGTAAATCAGCGAGCTTTAAATGATAGGCTCATATCCTCAAGTAATTTATATATGTTTATACTTTAAGAAGAACTGTCATACATATCTTAAAAAAAAGAAATAGTTGAAAATTCAAGCAAGCCTTTATTATGAACGTATCAAAACAAAATCAAACTGAGCAAAAAAAAAAAAAAAAAAAAAAAAAGCATGAATATTTTTTTATGAAAAAAAAAACAATCTGCCAGGGTTATATAATGTAGGTATTCACACACAAATGCATTTTTTAGCAGTGCTCTATTTATATTTCAGATACTTAAAATAAATTAATAAATTTTGCGTGAAAATATCTCGCAATATGTTCACCAAATTGTATTTTTCATATATAAGAATGCTATTGAAACTGTATAAAACCAGTGGTCCGTGCGAGTATTTCAATCTTTGAGATTATTTTGCGTTACTTTTTTCATTTATTTTAATTAACTTAATTTTTTTTAACAAATAACGTGTTTTAACCAAATGTGAGTGCATCAGTTTGTTTAGAGCACTAAGCATACCAAATATTGCAGACCGGTGTCGAAAGCATTCACTGTACCATATTGATGATGATTACACTGAATGCTACTAAAGCAGGCATGCATTACTTGAATAATTTTTTGGTGCTCTAAACGTTGTTTTACTTACTTATTATAGCAAATACTTTTATATTGTCGCTTTAATGATATAGTTATTCATCTTATGGTATACATTTTTACTGTAAAGTGAATAACAAGTATTTTATAAACAGAAGTTTGTGAACTTAAAAATGTGCTTGTTGAAAATATTCTAGCTTAAGAACCAATTTAAATTTTACTATAGCTTCTACAGCAGGCTTTAAAATATTTCATATTATAGAAACGAAAATTAATTTTTGCATGTTTCTGCTGATTTGATACATGCATCATAATGTAAACGACATTAATCATTCAGTAAAGTATAGACTGCCTCACTTCAATATTTTTCCTTCCAAAAAGCCCTTCAGATATTCCTGAAATATATTTGAAATCTATAAAAGAAAAGGAAAAGATATTCCATGAAAGAAGATATATCCATGAAAAAAAGATTATCTTTCAAGTAAAAAAAGTATAGATTAAAAAAAAACAACAAACAGCATTTTTATTTAAAAAGTATATTTATTGCTGTAGGGAATTTTGATATTTTTTTCGCTTCGCTGAATTAATTTATTTTAAATAGAAATACATGAAACTCCAGATGTGTTTCATACGAATTTCATCATTTGGTTTTGTAAAAAAGTATTGAAATGATGCATAACTTAATCTAATTTTTAAAGGTTAGATAAATTGATAATCAAATTTGTGATTTATGTGGGATTTCTTAGCTTGGAAAAAGTATAAGAGGTTTTTTTGTTTGATAATTTTAAAAACACATACTCGGCTAAAGATCTTATAACAACAACAAATACATTTTTTAAGCGTAACTGTACTTTTCCAAATACATTTTTAATTCTATTATTAGAAACAAATTATTTCGCGAGTATATAAAACGATGATATACTTATTTTATTGAATAACGCTTTTTAAAGTTTTTAAGAAGGAGCTTTTTTTTAGATATGAAATTAAATTTACATAACATTATTTATAATTTATTATAAAAATCGAATTAAACTTTGCCTTAATATAGTTACGTCTAAAAAATAATTGTTATTATAATATTTGTCAGTTTATAACCTTCATACATTTTAAAATACGTTTATAATCCATTAAAATTTGGACATGCAGTTTAAATATGTTTGCTCTTTTTTTTATTATTGGGCTAAAAAATTTAAATTTTATGTTGAAAGTTAGTATATCTTTGTTTCAATGCATGATTACAAGAATTTGGTTAATGACCGTCTAAAAGATTTTTAATTCTAATTATCCTTTTTTTTTAACTACTTGACATTTTTAAATAATAATTCAAAATTCTGATTGTTATTGTGATAAACAAGCCTTTACCACCGCGAAAAATTTAAAATCCATGTAAAAATATTTTAACAGAGAGTGCTTTTCCTTATGCGGTAATCATTAGAAAAGTCAGTAGAATCTTTAGAAATCATTACTGTAGTAATCGTTAGAGAAAAATATTATTTGCATTTAAAATAATTAAGATTGCTTTTTATCTACCTTATATAAATATAAAATCCTACTGTGGCGTTTTTCAAATCTATACTAATACTATAAAGGAGTAAAGATTGTTTGTTTGTTTGTTTGTAGGGGGTAATCTCTGGAACTACCGAACCGATTTCAAAAGTGATGGTGGCAAATTGATGCTGACAACCCCTGCTCCAACATAGGCTATATTTTATGTCGGTGCCACTACCCCAGGGGGGTGCAGGAGCGAAAAACGTTCTAAAATTGCGATCTTTTCTATACTGAAGCAGCTAGAAATTTGAAATGTGGCGTTGTAGTTACTTATAAGATGTAAATGCTCTCTAAGAACAAAATAAAAAAAGTCTAAATTTAAAAGGGTGAAATGAGCGAAAAGCGTTCTAAAAACATTCTAAATTACAATTTCTATGGAATCTCTAGAACTACCGAACCGATTTGAAATTTGGCGTTGTAGTTACTTATAACGTGTAAATGCTCTCTAAGAACAAAATAAAAAAAAAAATCGAAATTTAAAAGGGTGAAATGAGCGAAAAGCGTTCTAAAAACATTTTAAATTACAATTTCTATGGAATCTCTGGAACTGCCGAACCGATTTCAAAAGTGATGGTTGCAAATTGATGGTGACAACCCCTGCTCCAACATAGGCTATATTTTATGTCGGTGTCACTAACTCCAGGGGGGTGCAGGAGCGAAAAACGTTCTAAAATTGCGATTTTTTTTATACTGAAGGAGATAGAAATTTGAAATTTGGCATTGTAGTTACTTATAAGATGTAAATGCTCTCTAAGAATAAAATTTTTAAAAAATTCGAAATTTAAAAGGGTGAAATGAGCGAAAAGCGTTTTAAAAACATTCTAAATTACAATTTCTATGGAATCTCTGGAACTACCGAACCGATTTCAAAAGTGATGGCTGCAAATTGATGGTGACAACCCCTGCTCCAACATAGGCTATATTTTATGTCGGTGTCACTAACTCCAGGGGGGTGCAGGAGCGAAAAACCTTCTAAAATTGCGATTTTTTTTTATACTGAAGGAGCTAGAAATTTGAAATTTGGCATTGTAAGATGTAATGCTCTCTAAGAATAAAATTTTTAAAAAATTCAAAATTTAAAAGGGTGAAATGAGCGAAAAGCGTTTTAAAAACATTCTAAATTACAATTTCTATGGAATCGCTGGAACTACAGGACCGATTTCAAAAGTGATGGTGGCAAATTGATAGTGAAAACCCCTGCTTCAACATAGGCTATATTTTATGTCGGTGTCACTAATCCCAGGGGGGGGGGGTGCTGGAGCGAAAAACGTTCTAAAATTGCGATTTTTTTTTGTACTGAAGGAGCTAGAAATATGAAATTTGGCATTGTAGTTACTTATAAGATGTAAATGCTCTCTAAAAACAAAATAAAAAAAAATCGAAATTTAAAAGGGTGAAATGAGCGAAAAGCGTTCTAAAAACATTCTAAATTACAATTTCTATGGAATCTCTAGAACTACCGAACCGATTTCAAAAGTTATGGTGGCAAATTGGTGGTGACAATCCCTGCTCCAACAGCCTCTTTAATAAAAAACTATGCGTTTCTGACGACTGGGCTTTTCGCTAATTGTTGCCATAGATTAATCTCGGAAAATGAAACATTTGAAGTTACTGAAAAAAAAATTGTAGCTCGAAAAGTATTTGTCAGAAAATTGTTAGGCAAACTGCGTTTGAAAGGTAAAGAATTGTATTTTTCTTGATATAAATTTCAAATCTAATGATTATGCCATTTTTCAAATATTGAATTTGAAAAATTACCAAATTTCACAATGGAGTACCATAGTGAAATCTTCATGCGTAAAAAGATAATGATAAGGGCGACGTGTCCTGGCGTGTATATTGGCTATAGCACGAGTCACAAATTATAGTAGCCTTATTATTCTGTTAAAATATAAAAGTGAATTATGAAATGTCAATATTTTGTTGGATTAAAAGTTCGTTATAAGAAATTGACCAGCGTAGCGGGCGTAGCTTGCTAGTGCATTATAAAACTGTTAAACATGGGTTTTGTAGAACGTTCAATGTAGGGGAGAGTCGTCCAAAACGGGGACGGCGGGTCAAATGGGGACATTCGTTTTCTCACTGATAAGTGCTGACATCTGGTGATCCAATGTACTACTATTATTCCTTTACATCAGATTGCCATTTTGAAAAGATTTGTTGACGCAATTTGCTGTTATTCTTTCTGCTACGAAGTTTTGAATTTTTAGCAAGAAAAAAGTTCGATTTTGCCCCTGCACTATATTGAGCTGTATGAATTTACATTTGAAGATTCAATTTTGGTAAGTAAATCATTTTTTTCGCTCTAGTTTTAAGTTATATTCTGATATGTTTCTTCATTTTCTATCTTACATGTGTGTGAAGAGATGCCATGTTTTCTAGCGTTCGTCATGGTCGGCTCAAATGGGGACATAGAGGGTAGTCCAAAATGGGGACGTCCCCGTTTTGAACGTCTCATAACAATTTTGAAATATGTTTTAATTTGCTTTAATTCTGAGATATTATGTTGTGAATTAAGTGCTTAAATTGAGTGTAAGAGATTATTTGTGTGCATAACGAATGTAGATTAAACAAAATTAGTTTTATAACGATTTAATAAAATTAATTTTATAATGATTAAATGTAATTATTTTTACAAAGATTAAATATAATTAATTTAATATAGATTAAATACAATTAATTTAATATTGATTAACTAAATTAAATAAATATTTAAGTTACAAAAATAAAATTTAATGTATAATTTTTTTTAATGTCAAAATGATAATTTGTTCTGTTATTTACAGAACTATCATTTTATTTGAAGACGAGATGGGGCGCTATCAAAGGAAAACTGATCGACAGAGCTGGTCGACAGAGAGCATGGCTGGTGCAATCCAAGAAGTTTTAGAAGGGCAAATGGGTTACAGGAGAGCATCTAAAGCCTACAACGTTCCACAGCCAACTCGGGAGAGGAAGGTGAAAGAGGCTCGACAGAAGGAGCTCTCTTCACAAGCGGCTGCTGCTAAATGCTTAGGAAGATATAAAACAGTTTTTTCGGAAGCCCAAGAGAAGGAATTGGTGGACCATCTGTTACATTTGGAAGAGAGGTTGTTTGGCGTTACGCTATCAGATTTGAGAACTCTCGCGTTTGAGCTAGCAGAGAAAAACAAAATTCCGCATGTTTTTAACATGGAACGGAGAATGGCTGGAAAGGACTGGCTTTATGGATTTCTAAAACGTCATCCAATATTAGCTCTACGTAATCCTGAAAAAACCTCAATGGCGCGTGCAAAAGGTTTTAATCGCATCGCTCTCAAAATGTTCTTTGATTTATTAGAGTCATTGTATCTAAAATATCAATTCTCACCCAATGATATTTACAATGTAGATGAGACAGGCATCTTGACAGTGCCCAATAAGCCATCTAAAGTCCTTGCTTTGCGTGGAAAAAAACAAGTTGGCAGTTTGGCATCAGCCGAGCGAGGGGTACTTGTGACAACAGAAATCTGTGTCAATGCCGCGGGAAATTTCGTTCCAACAATGTTTGTCTTTCCTAGAAAGCGAGAAAATGCTCTCTTGATGGATGATGCCCCTCCTGGATCATTTGCGGTATATCACGAGAGTGGTTGGATTAACAAGGAGACTTTCCTTGTTTGGTTCAAGAAGTTTGTGGAACATTCAAATCCAGGACCTACAAAGCCAGTGTTGTTAATACTTGATGGCCACAATTCCCATACAAAAAGCTTGGAACTGGTGAACTTTGCTCGGGAAAATAACGTGGTGTTGATATGCTTTCCCCCTCACACCACACATCGGTTGCAGCCACTCGATGTCTCTTTCATGGCACCACTTAGTGCCTTTTATGAGCAAGAGACAAGGAAATGGCTCATACATCACCCTGGACGCTACGTGACAATTTACCAGGTCGGAAACCTTTTCAAAAATGCATTTTCAAGAGCAGCTACTGTGCAAAATGCTATGAATGTGTTTAAAAAAACAGGGATATATCCCTTTAACAGAGATGTGTTCCCTGAACATTTATTTGCGCCTTCAGAAACAACTGAAAAACCTGCTAACAACCCTTTAGAACGTCATTTAGCATCGAGTGATGGAATCGTCACACCCCAACCTTCCACTTCATCGTTTAGAATATCTCCAGCTATAGAACCCCAGACATGTTCAGCATATAACATTTCACCGAAAATAATAATGCCTCCACCACAAGAAATTGAACGCATGAAAAAAAAAGTGAATGACAAGAGGAGAGGTAAAACTGCCATACTCACTTCATCGCCTTATAAAGCAGAATTGGAAGCTATGGAACAGGAGAAAAATGAAAAGCAAAATAAACTGAAAAGAAAATTGGTCAAGAAACCCACCGAACACAATCCTAAATATCCAAAAGCTAAAAATGAGAAGAAAATAAAAAAAAATCAAGATCCGTTATCATCTGATGAGGAAGAGAATAGCGATGACGCTTGCATTTTTTGTAATGAGCTTTACATTGACTCGAACACAAAGAGGGGTGGATTCAATGTAGCAGATGTCGAGGTTGGGCCCATGAAGCATGTTAAAGTGTTGACGAAAGCGATGTCAATTTCATATGTGACTTTTGTATTTGATTACTTTTTGTGACATTCTAGTAACTGTTAAAAAAGGTAAAATTCCTTATCTGCATTTTGATTTTGCATTAAAGTCTATCTTTCTTTGTAAAACAAGTTTTTCTAATAAAATTTCGCAGTAGAACTTGAATTTATATGCTATTTCATATGAGTACCCCATTTTACCCACCCGGTTGTCCAAAACAGGGACTTCGAACATTTTTCAGAAAAATGGTTTTTTTGCCTATACTAAGGATTTTTTTTAAAAAATCCCCTTGCCATCTCATAGTCTAAGACATGCTCTAAACGGGAAATGCTTTGCCACATTTTTCTTATTTATAGATTTTTTTTTGCAGACAGAAATATGTTAGCGTCCCCATTTTGGACAACTTTCCCCTAATATTATTTTAGTGCATTTTTATAATCCCGTACCGTTTGATATTTATTTAAGATAGTGTGTAAAGCATTCATAGTGATTTTTCAGGACCGCACAAACGAATTCGGTTACACTATCGTCTATGGGCAATAAATACTTAAATTGCATTTTAGTGACATTGTGTTATTTAATGTCTACGTATTTTTATGTGTTATTGATTTTATTTTTATATGTATTGCCCATTATGATATGTTCTCCAGTGAAAATCTTTAGTGTAACATTTATAAATATTTTACAGGGCTACACAAAGATATTCAGATAAATTTCGATCTCTCGCCAATTACTACTGGAAGACTTTCCATGGCTTTTGCATAGCTGCCAACTTTTATGTTATTTTTTGTTGTTGTTATTGTTAACACTAAAATTTAATAGAGGTATTTGCTTTATTTAATCCCAGATTTCGGCAATTAAATAAAGCAAAAATTACTATTAAAATTTAGTGGTAAAATAAAAGCGTAAAAGTTGGCAGCTTTTCTTTTACAGGGTGACTTTTCATTAACCTACAACTTTTAACTGAAATAACTCTTGAGTCGTTACAGATAGCATTACAAACATTTTTTAATAAAAATAACGTGGAAAAGGAATTTAATGGATAAGGTTTTCAAAGTGAGAACCTTCAGAGGATATAAAATAACGCAACTTAGTCACAAAGTTGTCAGTAACAAAATCGAGCGTTTCTTTTTTAATGCTCGAAAATGAGTCAGTTATGGAACTTTCGAGGCTAATAAGGTCTGTCGGCTACTTCTTAACAATAAAAACAACAATAATATACGATAAATATAAAAATACGTTTTTAACAATAAAAATACGATCTTCAGTTAAATATAAGACGCTTTGGGAGACATTTTCAAAAATTGCCTGGAACTGACACTAAACAAATTCCCTTTATGCCCTCTCTCACTACACGCATTTGTGTCGCCATCTAGTGAGGCTGTGATAAGTTATTTCAATTTAAATTTGTAGGTTAATTAAAAGTATTTGTGTTTTAATGCTTCACCTAACATGTATTTATCTAACTTTTCAAACGCAATTTTAACTAATTTCTCAGGAACAAACTTCGGTGAAGTCTCCAGAAAAACTTCTACTACCGTCAAATGTATGTTTTGATAAAAAAAAAAAACACATTATGATTATTTATTACACTGATGGCATCCCTGTTGGAAAATTGCGTAGCTAAAATTTTAAAATGGATTTTCTTTCCATAATTATATACGAAAATCACTCATTATTATTAAACTAAAGATGTATATGTTTAAAGTGGAAAAACAGAACATATAAAGGCTTATAAAAACATTTTATTATAAATATCGAGATTTTCGAACGCGCAAATGGCATAAACACCAGGGAAAATGGATCATTCTAATATTATATAGGAATAACAAATAGAAAGTTTAAAACGAGAATAAAAGAACATATGGCAGATATCAATCATAACAGAAGAACTACAGCTTTAGCCAGACTACATACGATAGAGAATTTACAAATTGATTTTAAGAATAGTAAAAAAAAATTATCCATCAAGACTTTATTTTCCATCCATTATCCGTGAATCAATAGAAATCTATATGCGAATCGAGGATATATGCAACGAATCAGACTCTTTTCAATTATCTAAAATTTGTCAAGAGATTTTTACAAATTAAAAAAGATATAAGAAAATGTTAATTTTCACGTTTACAGTTAACCATTTTGTAGCACCTGCTTTTATAATATGATATAATACATATGATCTCGTGATTTATGTTTAGCAAGTTCATTTTCAAAAAAAAAATTGCGAGAATAGTTTACCATTTTTATCTTGAAAATTTCGCCGTTTCTGCATTCAAAACGTGCCGATCTTTAGATAAAAAGGTCTTTATAAGCCTTTATGTGTTCTGTTTTATCACTTTAAGCACATATATCTATAGTTTAATGGATTTTCTTTGTTTCATCATATGACAATCATACCCTAAGTTAAAATTAGATAGTACAGATTGAATTCAACTTTCTTTTACAACTATAACGTACCGTAGCGGAAAATGGAGTAACCAAATATAAGTAAATAGATTTTTTTTTATCTTCCTTTGTATGATTACTGTATTACTGTGGGGGAGGCTCGAAAGCCAAAGCACCGCGACCAGAGGTCTATTGTACTATCCCCCCAGGTCTCCTAATTTTGAACCAATTCCAGATGAGAGACCTGCATCTGGATTGGCACCCCCAGAGGTAGCGCTTATACAGAACTTGGAGGACTTTGGAGCCACGAACTGATTTAACGTGCACCAACTCCCATTAACGTACACGGTCCCACAGCAGAGGCAGACGAGAGAGGATAGACGATGCACCCTCCCAACCACTGACCGTGGTCGATGCTGCTTGGCTTTCGGCGATCTTACGAGAGCCGAGCTTTACCGTCCGCGCCACTGCGGGACTTCCTTTGTATGATAGCCGTTCTCAAATTAAAATAGGTAGGGTTGATTCAACACAATTTTCTGTTTATAGCGCCTTCTGTTAGGAAACAGAGTAACTAAATTTAAATAAAAGTAATTTATTATGATTTTTTAATAAATCTTTTTAATAAGGTTTTGTTATGGTAAAAAATATGTTTTAATATTTTTTTTTCATATAAATAAAAAAAAATTCATATATTTTTTCATTGATTAAAACTACAAAACATATTTTGTTGAGTACATTTGGATGTTTTAGCAAAATTCAAGTAAAATTGAACCATTTTACTTGAATTAACAAAACATTTTTTGCTGACGATACAAAACTTTTTTTTGGAATTGCAAAAAAAAAAAAAAAAAAAAAAAAAAAAAAAAAAAAAAAAAAAAAAAAAAAAATTTGTTGATTCAAACAAAATTTTCATTGACCTATATTTAAACAAAAAGTTTTGTTGGGTCAACCAAATTTTTGTTCATTCAACAAAACTTTTTCTGGGTGTATGTTTCCAAGTATGACAAAGTTAAAATTAGATAAGACAGATTCAACACAATTTTCTTTTACGCCTATATAACCCCTAGACAGAAATAGATTAACCAAATTTAAATAAAATTGTTTTATCTTTCACGGTATGACAGACATACTCAAGTTGAAAACAGGTAGGACTGATACAACACAATTTTCTTTTATGGTTAGCGTTCTCCCTATCTGGAAATACGTTAACTGAATTTAAATAAAATTCGTCGTATACGTTTTGAGAATAAGTTTCTGTCACGGTCAAATTTATATTTTGATTTTTTTTTTCACATGATAGGAGTTTTTTACTGTGGTAGCGTCCTTGAAAATTGCATGTGGTGGAAAATTGCATAACTAAAATTTTAAAATTGATATTTTTAATGTTTTCTCATATGGCAAGTATACCATTGCCCATACTCCAAGGATAAACTTGGATATTCATACTCGAAATTAAAATTATATAGGACAGATTCAACTCAAGTTTCTTTTACAACGATAACGTTGGGAAAAAAAGTAATCAAAATTAAATAAAATTTTCTCGTGTCGAAAATTAAAAGATCAGTAGTCGTTTGTGTTGTTCCTCTTCCCCGATGATGGCTTTAAGTTTAAAGCCGAAACATGTAGGATTTTAGCTCTTTTATGAGTTTAAAACAATTTTTACACTGATTTTAGCAACTAATAAGCACAATTTGTGCAATTTGTGTTTTTAAAATAAATAAAATTGATTATTTTTTATCTTTCACAGTATGATAGCCATACACAAGTTAAAATAGGTGGGGCAGATGAAAACAATTTTCATTTATACAGACTTCTGATGGAAAATATGGTAACTTAATTTAAATAAAATTCATTTTTTGCGCTTTTAAAAAAATAAATCTTTAGTATAAGATTCTGTCCCGCTCAAACATATGTTTTAACAAATATTTTCAAATAATAGGTTTTTTCGCCGGTAGCTCTCCTGGTGGAATATTCAATAACTAAAAATTTAAAATGGATTTTTTTATGCGTTCTGATATGGCAACCATACACCATATTAATGTTAGATAGAAAATATTCAGCTCAAATTTCTTTTACGTATATAACGTCCCCTAGCGTGACATAGAGTGACCAATTTTAAATGATTTTTTTTTTTCATAGCAATCAGGTAAAATATAGGAAAGACAGATTCGACACAATATCTTTTTGCGTATATATTTCCCTGAAGAAACAGGTTAATTAAATTTAAATAAAATTACTTTTTTATGTTTTTTAATATATTTTCAAAATAAGCTTTTGTAATGGTTAAATTTATGTTTGGATAAAAAATTTCACACTATGAGTTTTTTATGTTGATAGCGCCCCTCGGGATATTACATAATAAAATTTTAAAATGTATTTTTTTATGTTTTCTCATATGGCAAGTATATATTTGGCTGTACTACAAGGATATACCTTAATATACTCATACTCCAAGTTAAAATTAGATAGGCCAGATTCAACTAAACTTTCTTTAACAACTATAATGCTCTTAGCGGGAGATAGAGTAACTAAATATAAATATATATTTTTTAATATTTCACTGAATAAGAGCTGCACTCCAGTTAAAATACATAAGACAGCTTTTTACCAGGATTTCCTATTGCGTTTATAGCTCCCCTGGTGAGAAATAAGGTAACTAAATTTAAATATAATTTTTTTTAAATAAATTTTCAGAATAATCATCTGTTATAGTGGTATTTATGATTTTTAATAAAAGATTTCACATGATAGGCTTTTCTACGCCAGTAGTGCCGCCGGTGAGAAGTTTTCATGGCTAAAATTGTCAAATATGTTTTTTATGTTTTATAATTTGGCAAGTTTGATATACTCCAAGGATCCTTGGATCCTGGGATCTGTAGTTTCCTGACATGGAATGTAACCCTTGGAGGACTCCCAGAATATAATTGAATATACTTATTCTTCGTTAAAATTAGATAAAAAAAAATAAACTGAATATTCTTTTACAATGATAATTTCCCCTAGCAGGAAATAGAATAGCTGACATTAAATAAAAAAAATATTTTTACTGTTTCACTATATGACAACCATACTCAAGTTAAAAATAAGTAGGATAAATTTTACGCAATTTTTCTCTTATAGTGCCCTTATCGAGAAATAGAATAACTAAATTTTAATAAATTTGATTTTACATGTATTACTGTGTGACAGCCGCACTGAAGATAAAGGGAAGAATCATCAAAATTTCGCTTGGGTTCATAGCGATTCCTGGCTGAAAATATGGTAGTATGTTTCAATTTTTTTTTTGCTCCATAGACAGATTCGAAACAAAACGAAAAATGCTTCAACAAAACAGTAATTTGCGTAGTCATATGCACCTTTTCATTGAAATGAAAGTTTATTTTAGTGACTAACGTCTATTTGTTATAACTTTAGGTTGATAATGCAAAAAATGCAGTTTATGTCCAGCATAATTTTAATGCGAAACTTATAGCGTTACAATATACCTTAAAAATGCTCTATGATATTTTACTTTCTTTCTTCCTGTTTCATTTTGTTTAAGTGTACTTATTTTTGGAAATCAAACTTTAATTTCTAACGAGAATGAGTATAGATTTTAAAAAGTGATTTAAAGTATAAAAAATTAGACACATACTTTTTTCACGCTTTAGACCCATGCACTCAATCATAATCTAAATTTTCCCCTTTAACAAAAAAAAAAATTTTTTTTTAATGATAAAATCTTTCAAGTACAAAATACTAACGATATCAGTTTGAAATTCTCCTTCAAAACTAAAAATAGAAAATAATATAAATAATGTGCTTTAAAGGCTGATTTTTATTCATCTAAAACACACTAAAATGTCGAAAAATATTTTTCTTCATTAAATCAGTGAGTAAAATTAAACTTTTCTCTATCATTAAAAACTTGAATATTTTTACTTTTTATGAGGTATACACATTATTCAATAAAATGAATGGCAGAAAATTTTATTAATTACTTGTTAGGAGGCATAATTTTTTCTAAAATCTATATATTGTTCTTTTGTGAGGGAAAAAACTTTTATTATATTTGTTTTGTCATAAACATATACAAGAAATTATGTTGCTACCCTGCATTTCATTCATTAATATGTATGTCTAATGCGTATACAGGGTGAATCTAAACTCTTGGGTAAAACTTTAAGGGGTGATAGTACACATCAAGACAAACAATATTAAATAGGAAACTAAGGATCCCAAACGTCTTCCGAAGGAGATAGGCGCCATTAAAGTTTAGGGTCCAAAATTTCAAATGATTATAAAAAACGGAAAACTTGGCCGATTCGTTTGCGGTTTTCGCTAAAACTATTCTTTATGTCAGTACTTTCTTGAAAATAAATTTTAAAGATAAAGTTCAAAAATGCCGATAGAGGGCGCTTTAGAATTTGCAGTAACGAACAACTATTTTTTACCGTTATGTTTTGTATCTCATTAAATGCTTTCAAAAGCTTAGACATAAACTTAAATTTTGAGCTCAAAATCTGAATCGTTGGGAGTGGTTAAGTAGCGCAAACTGAACTGTGTTCAGGAGTTGAAATTTGAACCCCCCCTGAACACAGTTCAGTTATTCCCGCTCTTGGTGTCGTAGACCAGGCAGAAACTACTACCCTCTACACGTAAAATAAACGATAGAGGGATGACAAAATTAAATAAAAAATTTATTCATAACAGACATGAGCAATTTCTCCGCGCAAAATAACAAGAAATAATTTACAGTTACGTAGCCATTACGTTGTAACAGTACGTGTCACCCGATTGGCCGGCAATATGTAGTACAGAAGGATGTAACCTCCAGATGGCGCTGTGATCGAAAGTGCTATAAAAGCACTGATTGTCCGCATTCATCGTATTTTCGTCTTTGACGGCTGTAGGGATGGCCAGCTACACTAATCAGGAAATGGCCGATATGCATTTCATTTACGTCGCTGCGGATGGGAATGCCCTGGAGGCCCGATGATTGTACAGGAAGTAATTCCCCTCGATACGCCTTCCGAACCGAAAAATTTTCGAACGCTTGCATCAGCGTCTCGGAGAAACCGGTTCGTTTGTCAGCGGGATGCACGACACTGGGCGTACCAGAAGTGCGAGGACACCGGAACTTGAAAAGCATGTGTTGCGTGAATTCAAGGAGAAACCGGAGACGAGCACGTGGGCTGTATCCATCGCCGCAAATGTGAGCCAGATGACGGTTTGGCGAGTGTTAAGAGCCGAAGGCCTTCGTTCCTATCATGCACGGCGTGTGCAAGCCGTGAAAGCAACCGACCATCGGCCACGTATCGATTTTTTACGATGTTTCCTCCAACAGTTGGATTCACAACCAGACTTTGCCGCACACGTGCTATTCACCGATGAATGCAGTTTCAGTCGGGAAGGCATTTTCAATCAGCTCAAGGGCACACAACTGGGCGTACACGAAACCACATGCCACCCGCCCTCATTCATATCAACGGCGTTTCAGCGTCAATGTGTGGGCCAGAATTATCCACGATCATTTGATCGGCCATATCTTTTGGCAAGGCGCCTCGACGACGGTACGTATCTGATATTCCTGCAAGAGGTGAATCCAGTTCTACTGCAAAGTGTTCCAGCCAACATAAAGGCTGTTATGTGGGTCCAACATGACGGAGCGCCTAAACATTTCAGAGCGGATGTGCGAAATTCATTGGATACAGCATATCCAGGGCGATGTATTGGACGGGATGGTCCGATAAATTGGCTGGCACGCTCACCTGACCTCTCTTGCCTAGACTTCTTCCTCTGGGGCCATATGAAGAGACTTGTTTACGCAAGCCCTGTCGACTCCGACGAGAACCTGGTTGCGAGGATTGCCGTCGTAGCAGGCGATATCCAGGAGATGCCCGGGGTATTTGCTAATGTTCGCAACTCCCTCCGCCGGCGGTGCTGCATCGTTGCTGGTGGGCACTCGTTCGAGCAGTTTTTGTGATCCCGCACGAACATCATGCTTGTACTATTTTCTACGTTTCAACCTTCATTCAAATTGCGCACTACGTGAGTACATCAAATTGTTTCTTTTTGCTTTGCGCGGAGAACTTGCTCATGTCTGTTATGAATAATTTTTTTATTTAATTTTGTCATGCCTCTATCGTTTATTTTACGTGTAGGGTGTAGTAGTTTCTCCCTGGTCTACGACACCAAGAGCGGGAATAACTGAACTGTGTTCAGGGGGGGTTCGAATTTCAACTCCTGAACACAGTTCAGTTTACGCTACTTAACTACTCCCAAATATTCAGATTTTTATCTCAAAGATTAAGTTTAAGTATAAGCTTTTGAAAGCATTTAATGAGATACAAAACATAAAGGTAAAAAATAGTTGTTCTTTACTCCAAAGTCTAAAGCGTCCTCTATCGGCATTTTTTGAACTTTATCTTTAAAACTTATTTTCAAGAAAATACCGACATAAAGAATAGTTTTAGCGAAAACCGCAAACGAATCGACCAATTTTTGCTTTTTTTATAATAATTTGAAATTTTGGACCCTAACCTTTAATGGCACCTATCTCCTTCGGAAGACGTTTCGGACCCTTAGTTTCCTATTTAATATTGTTTGTTGTGATGTGACCCCTTAAAGTCTACCCAAGAGTTTAGATTCACCCTATATATATATATATATATATATATATATATATATATATATATATATATATATATATATATATATATATATATATATACAGGGTGATTTTTTTTTAAAGTTGTGAAAGTAAAACACTATAATAAAAGAACCACTGATCCAAATGACCTGATATTTCACCAGTATGCTCCCAAAGCAATGGGAATTTTTTAGGCATGGTTAAAAAACTTAAAATCGCACCGACAGATGGCGCTGTAAGGTAGCAGAAACAAAGAATACCGTCTGTGGGAGGAAAACAATGGACGGTACTTGGAAAAACCATCTTCCGTAGGCCCTCTGTCGTAATTTTCTTAAATTCTTAAGTGTCCTAAATCTCCTAAGAGCAGTCGCTGCGCTGTCATTATTCTGATGATACAGTTTCACTAACAATGCACGGTCCGTCAATGGCACAGTCATTGTGAGGATTTCCGTAAAATAATGAACTCGAGGTTTGCGTACTTCATGTTCTTATAGCCAATGTGACTGTGCCGGGCGCAAGTTCGTCTCCTGACTATACTGCATGTGCAGTGAAATCTGTCGGTGCGATTTTAAGTTTTTTTAAACCATGCCAAAACAATTCCCATTGCTTTGGGAGTATACTGGGGAAATTTTAGGTCATTTGGATCAGTGGTTCTTCTGTTATAGGATTTTACTTTCACAACTTTAAAAAAAATCACCCTGTATATATATATATATATATTTAAAAATGAAAACACATGAGAAGAACGAAGGAAAAGACATTATAAAAAGCCATAGAATGATCCCTGAAGAAAGTATACCTAAAAGGATGAAAAAGCAAAAACTGGAAAAGCAAAATTGGAAAACTATCAATATCTTATAGAAACTTCAGAAGGGCTTTATAAGAATATTCATAGTAAGTATATGTCATTTCATCAAATATTGTCAGCAGGGTCATTCCATATCAAGTGGCCTAAATTTTGGATGGTTCCTGCTCGACCCCCTTCAATTTTCATATAATTGATACAGGACATACATATAGGTATAAGATGGACATCTGCAAACGGCCAGTGTCAGAAATAGTATAATTGGGGCGCTAGGGGTTCTTTTGTAAAACTCACTATTTCATGGTCGCAGAAAAAACGAGGAAATCACCAAGTGTGCCATCTTATTGCTCATGATGCAAGAAACCTTACTGATTGAAAATAGGTGATCTAGTACAACATTTTGTGCTAAAAAACGTAATTAGAGTATTTAAAACCACAAATCAATACCTTTGTCATTACTTGACCTCAAATTAGGCCATACGGCCTGTCGCGATGAATTTTACCCGTACTTTAACATGCTGCAACTACTGAAAAAATTATTTTAAAAGTTTGTCACTTTAACAATTAATTGCCTATAAAGAGGTCATAGAGCTGATGGAGTTGTTCATTTCCTGCTTAAATATTCATTAATATATTCAGCTTTGAAATCTTCTAAAAAATTAAAATCGTCAATTCCACCCAATTTTCAGAAGTATAGCTCAAAAGGGACACTCTTGATATTATTACAGTTAGTACCACTGAAAAGAGCACATCTTAATCTATAAGAAAAACCTAATTTCATTTTGGGGGTCCAGGGTAGCTTTACCGTCCGCGCCACTGCGGGACTTCCTTTGTATGATAGCCGTTCTCAAATTAAAATAGGTAGGGTTGATTCAACACAATTTTCTGTTTATAGCGCCTTCTGTTAGGAAACAGAGTAACTAAATTTAAATAAAAGTAATTTATTATGATTTTTTAATAAATCTTTTTAATAAGGTTTTGTTATGGTAAAAAATATGTTTTAATATTTTTTTTTCATATAAATAAAAAAAAATTCATATATTTTTTCATTGATTAAAACTACAAAACATGTTTTGTTGAGTACATTTGGATGTTTTAGCAAAATTCAAGTAAAATTGAACCATTTTACTTGAATTAACAAAACATTTTTTGCTGACGATACAAAACTTTTTTTTGGAATTGCAAAAAAAAAAAAAAAAAAAAAAAAAAAAAAAAAAAAAAAAAAATTTGTTGATTCAAACAAAATTTTCATTGACCTATATTTAAACAAAAAGTTTTGTTGGGTCAACCAAATTTTTGTTGATTCAACAAAACTTTTTCTGGGTGTATGTTTCCAAGTATGACAAAGTTAAAATTAGATAAGACAGATTCAACACAATTTTCTTTTACGCCTATATAACCCCTAGACAGAAATAGATTAACCAAATTTAAATAAAATTGTTTTATCTTTCACGGTATGACAGACATACTCAAGTTGAAAACAGGTAGGACTGATACAACACAATTTTCTTTTATGGTTAGCGTTCTCCCTATCTGGAAATACGTTAACTGAATTTAAATAAAATTCGTCGTATACGTTTTGAGAATAAGTTTCTGTCACGGTCAAATTTATATTTTGATTTTTTTTTTCACATGATAGGAGTTTTTTACTGTGGTAGCGTCCTTGAAAATTGCATGTGGTGGAAAATTGCATAACTAAAATTTTAAAATTGATATTTTTAATGTTTTCTCATATGGCAAGTATTCCATTGCCCATACTCCAAGGATAAACTTGGATATTCATACTCGAAATTAAAATTATATAGGACAGATTCAACTCAAGTTTCTTTTACAACGATAACGTTGGGAAAAAAAGTAATCAAAATTAAATAAAATTGATTATTTTTTATCTTTCACAGTATGATAGCCATACACAAGTTAAAATAGGTGGGGCAGATGAAAACAATTTTCATTTATACAGACTTCTGATGGAAAATATGGTAACTTAATTTAAATAAAATTCATTTTTTGCGCTTTTAAAAAAATAAATCTTTAGTATAAGATTCTGTCCCGCTCAAACATATGTTTTAACAAATATTTTCAAATAATAGGTTTTTTCGCCGGTAGCTCTCCTGGTGGAAAATTCAATAACTAAAAATTTAAAATGGATTTTTTTATGCGTTCTGATATGGCAACCATACACCATATTAATGTTAGATAGAAAATATTCAGCTCAAATTTCTTTTACGTATATAACGTCCCCTAGCGTGACATAGAGTGACCAATTTTAAATGATTTTTTTTTTCATAGCAATCAGGTAAAATATAGGAAAGACAGATTCGACACAATATCTTTTTGCGTATATATTTCCCTGAAGAAACAGGTTAATTAAATTTAAATAAAATTACTTTTTTATGTTTTTTAATATATTTTCAAAATAAGCTTTTGTAATGGTTAAATTTATGTTTGGATAAAAAATTTCACACTATGAGTTTTTTATGTTGATAGCGCCCCTCGGGATATTACATAATAAAATTTTAAAATGTATTTTTTTATGTTTTCTCATATGGCAAGTATATATTTGGCTGTACTACAAGGATATACCTTAATATACTCATACTCCAAGTTAAAATTAGATAGGCCAGATTCAACTAAACTTTCTTTAACAACTATAATGCTCTTAGCGGGAGATAGAGTAACTAAATATAAATATATATTTTTTAATATTTCACTGAATAAGAGCTGCACTCCAGTTAAAATACATAAGACAGCTTTTCACCAGGATTTCCTATTGCGTTTATAGCTCCCCTGGTGAGAAATAAGGTAACTAAATTTAAATATAATTTTTTTTAAATAAATTTTCAGAATAATCATCTGTTATAGTGGTATTTATGATTTTTAATAAAAGATTTCACATGATAGGCTTTTCTACGCCAGTAGTGCCGCCGGTGAGAAATTTTCATGGCTAAAATTGTCAAATATGTTTTTTATGTTTTATAATTTGGCAAGTTTGATATACTCCAAGGATCCTTGGATCCTGGGATCTGTAGTTTCCTGACATGGAATGTAACCCTTGGAGGACTCCCAGAATATAATTGAATATACTTATTCTTCGTTAAAATTAGATAAAAAAAAATAAACTGAATATTCTTTTACAATGATAATTTCCCCTAGCAGGAAATAGAATAGCTGACATTAAATAAAAAAAATATTTTTACTGTTTCACTATATGACAACCATACTCAAGTTAAAAATAAGTAGGATAAATTTTACGCAATTTTTCTCTTATAGTGCCCTTATCGAGAAATAGAATAACTAAATTTTAATAAATTTGATTTTACATGTATTACTGTGTGACAGCCGCACTGAAGATAAAGGGAAGAATCATCAAAATTTCGCTTGGGTTCATAGCGATTCCTGGCTGAAAATATGGTAGTATGTTTCAATTTTTTTTTGCTCCATAGACAGATTCGAAACAAAACGAAAAATGCTTCAACAAAACAGTAATTTGCGTAGTCATATGCACCTTTTCATTGAAATGAAAGTTTATTTTAGTGACTAACGTCTATTTGTTATAACTTTAGGTTGATAATGCAAAAAATGCAGTTTATGTCCAGCATAATTTTAATGCGAAACTTATAGCGTTACAATATACCTTAAAAATGCTCTATGATATTTTACTTTCTTTCTTCCTGTTTCATTTTGTTTAAGTGTACTTATTTTTGGAAATCAAACTTTAATTTCTAACGAGAATGAGTATAGATTTTAAAAAGTGATTTAAAGTATAAAAAATTAGACACATACTTTTTTCACGCTTTAGACCCATGCACTCAAT
This sequence comes from Maratus michaelseni, assembly GCA_963931845.1. NCBI lineage: Eukaryota > Metazoa > Arthropoda > Arachnida > Araneae > Salticidae > Maratus > Maratus michaelseni. The sequence continues at coordinate 415,376,885 of OZ007586.1, forward strand.
CATAATCTAAATTTTCCCCTTTAACAAAAAAAAAAATTTTTTTTAATGATAAAATCTTTCAAGTACAAAATACTAACGATATCAGTTTGAAATTCTCCTTCAAAACTAAAAATAGAAAATAATATAAATAATGTGCTTTAAAGGCTGATTTTTATTCATCTAAAACACACTAAAATGTCGAAAAATATTTTTCTTCATTAAATCAGTGAGTAAAATTAAACTTTTCTCTATCATTAAAAACTTGAATATTTTTACTTTTTATGAGGTATACACATTATTCAATAAAATGAATGGCAGAAAATTTTATTAATTACTTGTTAGGAGGCATAATTTTTTCTAAAATCTATATATTGTTCTTTTGTGAGGGAAAAAACTTTTATTATATTTGTTTTGTCATAAACATATACAAGAAATTATGTTGATACCCTGCATTTCATTCATTAATATGTATGTCTAATGCGTATACAGGGTGAATCTAAACTCTTGGGTAAAACTTTAAGGGGTGATAGTACACATCAAGACAAACAATATTAAATAGGAAACTAAGGATCCCAAACGTCTTCCGAAGGAGATAGGCGCCATTAAAGTTTAGGGTCCAAAATTTCAAATGATTATAAAAAACGGAAAACTTGGCCGATTCGTTTGCGGTTTTCGCTAAAACTATTCTTTATGTCAGTACTTTCTTGAAAATAAATTTTAAAGATAAAGTTCAAAAATGCCGATAGAGGGCGCTTTAGAATTTGCAGTAACGAACAACTATTTTTTACCGTTATGTTTTGTATCTCATTAAATGCTTTCAAAAGCTTAGACATAAACTTAAATTTTGAGCTCAAAATCTGAATCGTTGGGAGTGGTTAAGTAGCGCAAACTGAACTGTGTTCAGGAGTTGAAATTTGAACCCCCCCTGAACACAGTTCAGTTATTCCCGCTCTTGGTGTCGTAGACCAGGCAGAAACTACTACCCTCTACACGTAAAATAAACGATAGAGGGATGACAAAATTAAATAAAAAATTTATTCATAACAGACATGAGCAATTTCTCCGCGCAAAATAACAAGAAATAATTTACAGTTACGTAGCCATTACGTTGTAACAGTACGTGTCACCCGATTGGCCGGCAATATGTAGTACAGAAGGATGTAACCTCCAGATGGCGCTGTGATCGAAAGTGCTATAAAAGCACTGATTGTCCGCATTCATCGTATTTTCGTCTTTGACGGCTGTAGGGATGGCCAGCTACACTAATCAGGAAATGGCCGATATGCATTTCATTTACGTCGCTGCGGATGGGAATGCCCTGGAGGCCCGATGATTGTACAGGAAGTAATTCCCCTCGATACGCCTTCCGAACCGAAAAATTTTCGAACGCTTGCATCAGCGTCTCGGAGAAACCGGTTCGTTTGTCAGCGGGATGCACGACACTGGGCGTACCAGAAGTGCGAGGACACCGGAACTTGAAAAGCATGTGTTGCGTGAATTCAAGGAGAAACCGGAGACGAGCACGTGGGCTGTATCCATCGCCGCAAATGTGAGCCAGATGACGGTTTGGCGAGTGTTAAGAGCCGAAGGCCTTCGTTCCTATCATGCACGGCGTGTGCAAGCCGTGAAAGCAACCGACCATCGGCCACGTATCGATTTTTTACGATGTTTCCTCCAACAGTTGGATTCACAACCAGACTTTGCCGCACACGTGCTATTCACCGATGAATGCAGTTTCAGTCGGGAAGGCATTTTCAATCAGCTCAAGGGCACACAACTGGGCGTACACGAAACCACATGCCACCCGCCCTCATTCATATCAACGGCGTTTCAGCGTCAATGGGTGGGCCAGAATTATCCACGATCATTTGATCGGCCATATCTTTTGGCAAGGCGCCTCGACGACGGTACGTATCTGATATTCCTGCAAGAGGTGAATCCAGTTCTACTGCAAAGTGTTCCAGCCAACATAAAGGCTGTTATGTGGGTCCAACATGACGGAGCGCCTAACCATTTCAGAGCGGATGTGCGAAATTCATTGGATACAGCATATCCAGGGCGATCTACCCTCCTCTGGGGCCATATGAAGAGACTTGTTTACGCAAGCCCTGTCGACTCCGACGAGAACCTGGTTGCGAGGATTGCCGTCGTAGCAGGCGATATCCAGGAGATGCCCGGGGTATTTGCTAATGTTCGCAACTCCCTCCGCCGGCGGTGCTGCATCGTTGCTGGTGGGCACTCGTTCGAGCAGTTTTTGTGATCCCGCACGAACATCATGCTTGTACTATTTTCTACGTTTCAACCTTCATTCAAATTGCGCACTACGTGAGTACATCAAATTGTTTCTTTTTGCTTTGCGCGGAGAACTTGCTCATGTCTGTTATGAATAATTTTTTTATTTAATTTTGTCATGCCTCTATCGTTTATTTTACGTGTAGGGTGTAGTAGTTTCTCCCTGGTCTACGACACCAAGAGCGGGAATAACTGAACTGTGTTCAGGGGGGGTTCGAATTTCAACTCCTGAACACAGTTCAGTTTACGCTACTTAACTACTCCCAAATATTCAGATTTTTATCTCAAAGATTAAGTTTAAGTATAAGCTTTTGAAAGCATTTAATGAGATACAAAACATAAAGGTAAAAAATAGTTGTTCTTTACTCCAAAGTCTAAAGCGTCCTCTATCGGCATTTTTTGAACTTTATCTTTAAAACTTATTTTCAAGAAAATACCGACATAAAGAATAGTTTTAGCGAAAACCGCAAACGAATCGACCAATTTTTGCTTTTTTTATAATAATTTGAAATTTTGGACCCTAACCTTTAATGGCACCTATCTCCTTCGGAAGACGTTTCGGACCCTTAGTTTCCTATTTAATATTGTTTGTTGTGATGTGACCCCTTAAAGTCTACCCAAGAGTTTAGATTCACCCTATATATATATATATATATATATATATATATATATATATATATATATATATATATATACAGGGTGATTTTTTTTTAAAGTTGTGAAAGTAAAACACTATAATAAAAGAACCACTGATCCAAATGACCTGATATTTCACCAGTATGCTCCCAAAGCAATGGGAATTTTTTAGGCATGGTTAAAAAAACTTAAAATCGCACCGACAGATGGCGCTGTAAGGTAGCAGAAACAAAGAATACCGTCTGTGGGAGGAAAACAATGGACGGTACTTGGAAAAACCATCTTCCGTAGGCCCTCTGTCGTAATTTTCTTAAATTCTTAAGTGTCCTAAATCTCCTAAGAGCAGTCGCTGCGCTGTCATTATTCTGATGATACAGTTTCACTAACAATGCACGGTCCGTCAATGGCACAGTCATTGTGAGGATTTCCGTAAAATAATGAACTCGAGGTTTGCGTACTTCATGTTCTTATAGCCAATGTGACTGTGCCGGGCGCAAGTTCGTCTCCTGACTATACTGCATGTGCAGTGAAATCTGTCGGTGCGATTTTAAGTTTTTTTAAACCATGCCAAAACAATTCCCATTGCTTTGGGAGTATACTGGGGAAATTTTAGGTCATTTGGATCAGTGGTTCTTCTGTTATAGGATTTTACTTTCACAACTTTAAAAAAAATCACCCTGTATATATATATATATATTTAAAAATGAAAACACATGAGAAGAACGAAGGAAAAGACATTATAAAAAGCCATAGAATGATCCCTGAAGAAAGTATACCTAAAAGGATGAAAAAGCAAAAACTGGAAAAGCAAAATTGGAAAACTGTCAATATCTTATAGAAACTTCAGAAGGGCTTTATAAGAATATTCATAGTAAGTATATGTCATTTCATCAAATATTGTCAGCAGGGTCATTCCATGTCAAGTGGCCTAAATTTTGGATGGTTCCTGCTCGACCCCCTTCAATTTTCATATAATTGATACAGGACATACATATAGGTATAAGATGGACATCTGCAAACGGCCAGTGTCAGAAATAGTATAATTGGGGCGCTAGGGGTTCTTTTGTAAAACTCACTATTTCATGGTCGCAGAAAAAACGAGGAAATCACCAAGTGTGCCATCTTATTGCTCATGATGCAAGAAACCTTACTGATTGAAAATAGGTGATCTAGTACAACATTTTGTGCTAAAAAACGTAATTAGAGTATTTAAAACCACAAATCAATACCTTTGTCATTACTTGACCTCAAATTAGGCCATACGGCCTGTCGCGATGAATTTTACCCGTACTTTAACATGCTGCAACTACTGAAAAAATTATTTTAAAAGTTTGTCACTTTAACAATTAATTGCCTATAAAGAGGTCATAGAGCTGATGGAGTTGTTCATTTCCTGCTTAAATATTCATTAATATATTCAGCTTTGAAATCTTCTAAAAAATTAAAATCGTCAATTCCACCCAATTTTCAGAAGCATATAGCTCAAAAGGGACACTCTTGATATTATTACAGTTAGTACCACTGAAAAAAGCACATCTTAATCTATAAGAAAAACCTAATTTCATTTTGGGCCTCTTACATATAGAGGGAAAATAATTAAATTCATAAGACATATTTTACGCGATATTTCTTCTTCAAAGATCTTCTCTTTCAACAAATTTAACACAAATCTTTTTATTTACAGTGATAAATGTATACATAATTATCTCTTTTGTGGCCCATGGTTGCTTCTGCTCTACCATACTGAATGATTGGTAACCGCGTCACCAAGGGTACGCCCGATAGCCATGAAAGATTAGCTCCTGGGGATGCTTCAGAAAAATTGACTATTTCATGGTCGCAGAAAAAATTATGATATCACTACTTTTGTCCTCTTATTTCTCAAAATACAATACATCTTACTTATTAAAAATAGGTGATCTAGTACAACTTTTTGTGCTAAAAGACATAATTGGAGTATTAAAAATCTCAAATCATTATCTTCATCATTACTTAGGCTCAAAGTAGGCCATACGACCTGTCGCGATGAATTTTAAACATTCTTTAACAAGCTGTATCTACTGAATAAATTAATTTAACCATTAGTCACTTTAGCAATATATTACCTATGAAGATGTCATAGAGCTGCTGAAGTTGTTTCTTCCCTGATAAAATATTCAATAATTTATTCAACTGCGAAATCTCCTAAAAATTAAAATCATCAATTCTACCCCATTTTCAGAAGCGTATATCTCAAAAAAGACAGTTTTGATTTGATTACGATTAGTACCACTGAAAAGAGCACATTTTTATCTATAAGGAAAACTCTATGTCATTTTGGGACTCTTAGATATAGTGTAAAGGAATGAAATTTAAAAAACCTATTTTACACTAATTTTACGAGATTTCTCTTTTTCAAAAAATTTGACTGTTGAGCAAAGTCTATCCCAAAAATTCCTTACATAAGGTTTTCGAACTGTGCAAATATGTTTATCTGTATGAAAATTAATTTATTTTTAGGAATGGAGTTTTTTTTCTTTGGATATACATTATTTTAGTGACGGATCTGCTGAAAGAATTTAAAAAATATTTTAAATCTTTGTTATCAACAGAGTGACTTTGGAATCTCTGCAGAGTAGAATTTGTTTGGTACAAGCCATGGAAAATCACCCTGTGACGGAATAAGAGGAACTGTAAAGCGGCTGGCTGCAAGAGGAAGCATTCAATGACCAAATTTTAACTCCGCCGGATCTATATAAATTCCGTGAAAAGAACAGAAAGGAAATTAAATTCACTTTTGCTTCAAAAAAATAAATTGAAGCAGTACAAGATGACCAAGTAGAGCGTTTCAAAAGCGGATGCACAGTTTCTGGCACAAGAGAACATCATCATTATTTCGTACCAGTAAATAAAAAACAAGTTCGTGTCAGTAGAATAACAAATGATGCACCATTCTTTATAACACATGTTGATAAGAGTGCTAAGACTGCATTTCACAATGCATTCGTTTCCAATTCGTTTAAAATAGGTTTTTTTTTTTTAATTTCCTTGAGGCCCAAAATGAGATAGAGTTTTCCTTATAGATTAAAATGTGATCTTTTCAGTGGTACTAATCGTAATCAAATCAAAACTGTCCCTTTTTGAGATATACGCTTCTGAAAATGGGGTAGAATTGACGATTTTAAATTTTTAGGCGATTTCGCAGATTAATAAATTATTGAAAATTTAAGCAGGAAAGAAACAACTTCAGCAGCTCTATGACATCTTCATAGGTAATATATTGCTAAAGTGACTAATGTTTAAATTAATTTATTCAGTAGATACAGCTTGTTAAAGAAAGGGTAAAATTCATTGCGACAGACCATATGGCCTACTTTGAGCCCAAGTAATGACGAAGATAATGATTTGCGATTTTTAATACTCCAATGATGTTTTTTAGCACAAAAAGTTGTACTAGATCACCTATTTTTAATAAGTAAGATTTATTGTATCTTGAGAAATAAGAGAGCAAAAGTAGTGATTTCATCATTGTTTTCTACGACCATGAAATAGTCAATTTTACTGAAGCATTCCCAGGAGCTAGTCTTTCATGGCTATCGGGCGTGACCCCTTAGTGACGCGGTTACCAATCATTCAGTATGGTAGAGCAGAAGCAATCATGGACAACAACAGGAGATAATTATGTATACATATATCATTGTAAATAAAAATATTTGTGTTAAATTTGTTGAAAGAGAAGTTCTTCGACGAAGAAATATCGCGTAAAATAGGTCTTTTGAATTTTATTATTTTTCCTCTATATGTAAGAGGCCCAAAATGATTTTTCTTTTGAGTAAGATGTGCTCTTTTCACTGGTACTAACTGTAATCATATCAGGAGTGTCCCTTTTGAGATATACGCTTCAGAAAATTGGGTGGAATTGATGATTTTTATTTTTTAGAAGATTTCAAAGCTGAATAAATTAATGAATATTTAAGCAGGAAAGAAACAACTCCAGCAGCTCTATGACATCTTCATAGGTAATATATTGCTAAAGTGACTAATGTTTAAATTAATTTATTCAGTAGATACAGCTAGTTAAAGAAAGGGTAAAATTCATTGCGACAGACCATATGGCCTACTTTGAGCCCAAGTAATGACGAAGATAATGATTTGTGATTTTTAATACTCTACTTACATTTTTTAGCACAAAAAGTTGTACTAGATCACATATTATTAATAAGCAAGGTTTCTTGTATCATGAGCAATAAGATGGCAAATTTGGTGATTTCCTCGTTTTTTCTGCGACCATAGGACCCCTAGCGCCCCAACTATACTATTGCTGACACTGACCGTTTGCAGATGTCCACCTTATACCTATATGCATGTCCTGTATCAATTATATAAAAATTGAAAGGGATCGAGCAGGAGCCTCAGGCCAGTTGACATGGAATGACCCAGCATTATGCCTAAAATTGACAATATATAGCCCCTAATGACATACACAAATGAAACCAGAAAATCAAAAACCAACATGAGGTCCAAATAACAAAGCAAGTCAATAAATATTCTACTGAAATAGAAATTAGATAAATAAACAATTATGCAACTTAAATAGAAATATGAACATAAAATAGCGTTTAAGACTCTCCAAAAAAGACAAATTTTAATGTACAGTCCCTGGCCAAATTATTAGACGCAGTTATTGTTATTAGAATATTTGGTATGTAAAGACCCTAAAAACTAATTCAGAGTGGTAATATAGTTTTAATTCGTTAAAATAATGTACGCCACATATTTTCCTAACTTGAGAAACTGCTTTTGTTGACATGTCGAATTATAACACTGTCTCAAGGTCAACCGAACTAAAACACGTCATGACAGGCTTCAATTACGTGGCTATGTGCAACGATCATGGAGGTGTTTGTGGCATTGTAAAATCAGTTGTTAGATGTTTATTTGTATTTATTGTGAATATATTATTTTTAATTGTGAAATATTATTTTTAATAGTCAATATACTATTTTTAGGTAATTAAAATATGGGTAGAAAAACAGATTTGTCAACAGAAAAGAAAGGCGAAATAAAATCGCTTTTAAATATTAAAAGATATTCGAATAGAGAAATTTCAAGAAAATTGAATGTTTCTGAAGCAAGTGTAAGGCGGGTAAAGATGAAACTTAGGCCTTGAACAAACATTGAGCCCAAAAAGTAAGAATAAATGTGGAAGAAAATCTGTATTTACACCAAGGATAGAACGACGCTTAAAGAAGATCTGCGTCGAAAATCGATTTGCTACTACAAAACAGATCAGATCGAAACTCGAAGAGTCTGATGTTGTTGTGTCAGAACGATCTGTACGCAGAAAACTAACAGCTATGAATTTCAAGTCCTTTAGACCAGCTAAAAAAAACAAAATTAACCGAAGCAATGAAAGCTAAGCGACTGAAATGGGCTAGGGAGCATAAACACAAGACATTGGAGTTCTGGAAATCGGTAATTATAAAGTTATTCTTATTTTATTAATACTTAAAACATTTAACAATGTCTGTCTTTAAGCATTAGATAAATTCTTCATGCTAAAAATTATTTATTTCAGGTTTGCTTCAGTGACGAAAGCACTTTTGAAATTTTAGCAAACAAATCCCAGTTTGTGCGTAGTCGTCCTGGCGAAAAGTTTCATCTAGATTGTGTCGTGCCAACTGTCAAACACCCAACAAAGGTCATGATTTGGTCTGTCATAAGTGGCAAAGGCACTGGACGTCTTTACATAATCAAAGGAACTATGAAACAAGAGCAATACAAAGAGGTGTTGCAAAGTCGGTTGATTCCACAACTAAAAGAATGGTTTTCAAATGGAGAACCTTTTACATTTATGCAAGTTGGAGCTCCTTGGCACACAGCACGATCATTGAAGGCTTATTTACAATAAGAAAAATCCCTGTATTAGACTGGCCGGGTAATTCACCAGATATGAAACCCATTGAAAATGTTTGGGAGCTGATGAAGAGGGAGTTGGCCAAAGAGGTCATAACGAACAAAACCCAATTGATAGAAAAACTTATCCATGTCTGGAATCATCACACACACGTGCAAGAAACTATTAAGTGTTGCATTAACAGTATGCCACGACGAATAGAGGCATTGATTTCCGTCAAAGGAGGCTCCACGAAATATTGATATTTTCGAATTTTAATAAAAAGTTTTTCAAGTTCAATAATTTTAATTTAACTTACAAAAATAAATAATTTTAAAGTCATTGGCGTGCTTTTTATTCATTCTTACCCTACAATTAAAGTTTATTCTGAATTTTAATTGTTTATACAATAATATCATCTCTATGAAGCTAGTAATATGATTTTACACAAAAAAACATGAGTGCATCTAATAATTTGGCCAAGGACTGCAGATGTAGATGGATTTAAGGTACTTGAAAATCAACCATTCACCTACTCAAAAATGGCGGCATATCCTTGCCAAAACATTGCTGAGAAAGATGATAATATAAAGTTATGTAGTGCTGCCATCTAGATCAGTAAGTTAAAAGTAAAGCTGAAATTGTAGACAACTTAAATAAAAATTCTAGTGCTGCCATCTATTATTAGATGAAGATAATGTAAAAGCAAAAGAAAGATATTGGCAAAGCAAATAATAGTTGAAATGTGAGGAAACTTAATCAGTAAATAAAATTTAAATATAATAAAGATATGAGAAGACAATTACAATAATTAGCAATGTATAGTGAGGCATTTTGAGAGTGAAAGTAAGAGTGTATTATATATGGTGCAGAAATGATTTTATGATGTAAATAAAATAAATAAATGCATAAAACCCTTTTTTTATAAATAATAAAATAAAATTTATCTTTTAAAATGTAAATTTACTTGATTATCCAATAGCTCGTTTTTAGCTTTACACATTTTTAAATTTCATATATATATATATATATGTGTGTGTGTGTGTGATACAGGATATTTTACATTCTGCTCACTAAATGAAAAAAAAATATTTTTTTTTACTTTTAAGTGCATTTTAGTTAAATAAAAGTCAGAGATTAATATTAGAAATTATATTTCTATTATTTTAAGGCATTGAACATTTTTAAACACATAAAATTTGAGTTTCTTATTTGAAAGTGATATGTGACTTTCTTTTGTCTATCTGTCGATTGTTTTCCAAGAAATTCAGGTAAATCCAAAATACGCTAAGTGTTCGCTACGGTTGGCAAAATTTGTCAAAATATTGCCAAATTCGGTGTAAAAAAAAAAAACTCGATGACAACAATGTTGACTTGGAGATAATGTGCTAATTTGGGTGAAAATCGCGTTTAAAGACCCTTAAATCATTGACTACTTTTATTCGCTCTTTGATACTGGGTAAATTGAAATGTTTCCATTATTCATTTTGGAATATTTTCTTTAAGCATATGCAAAATCTGGCCGGCAAGTTTCAGTTTTGTATTGAACTCGAAATCCAGTATTTAATAAGCAGTGGGAAAATGTCTTGAAATCAAGGTTCGAACGTGGTATGCATTTTTGGATAAAATATGATCGATTAATCTTTCGTATCGGTTCCACTTCCAAGAGTTGCCAATAAATATTAGTAGTAATGCCTACAATGTCCATTAAAAGGAATGTGAATATCATTAAAGGTTTTAACTAAATACTTTTGCACCAAATCACATTTGCTAAAATACGACTTTGGCTAAATTATTGCAATTACGGAACATTAGACCTAATATCCGTTCTTTATTCGGTTTTAAGGTGAAGAATACCAACTTCGAACCCGGGTGATTATTTCCAACACATTTTTATTCCTTTGTAGTAACTATTGAATTCAGAGCTCCCTCCTTATATAAAATGAACTTACTATTAATTTACATTTCAAAAGGTTTTTGGTTAAGAAAATATTCCAAAGAAGACTTAGTGCATTTTCCAGGCGGACGTTTTTCATTTACTAGTTATTTTACAAGGTGAAACAATAGAATTTGTGTACGTTAGCTTCCATTGATTTTAATTGTTTGAAATACATTTTTATGACATTATATTATTTTAAAGAGACCGAAATTCGTATATCGTATTCAATTATACCACGATTGTGTTCCTTAATGAAAATGTTCTACGTAGCATTGTCATTCTTTTACAGAGCCACGTAAAAAGTATTACCATTTTTGGGTGGTTATTGATGGAAGTGCCTTTGAATGGTTTACAAACGCACGAAATTTTTTTATCCAATCTTGGTAAATACAAAGGTCTTCAATTTTTCAGCCTATCTGACTTCTGTATTTGAAACTTTGTTCTAGAAGAATTGAAAGTAACTCAGGGCTCCCACTCGGTCCGTTTTTTGAACACCACTTTTTTTCAAAGAAAAATTTTCCTTATAAATTTTGTAGAAACTAACATAGAGGTTCGTTTTAGTTGCAATTGTTGCAAATACCTACCACAATTTTCTTTCTAAAAAAATACTGGTTTTCAAAAAACGGACCAGTGGGAGCCCTGGTAACTTCAAAAATCACCAATTGATCACATAGCTTGGTACCATTTGACAAAATGCCAAATTTGGTTCTTAAAATTACGTTGTTAAATGTATTGTCAACTTGCCGATAACATGCTAATTTGGCAAAAACCTGTTAAAACATTAAAAACAACATTAACCTGTACCAATTTTGATAATCTATGAAATCTTCTAAAACGAAGTCATTTTGATCGGATATTTAAACCGTTTCACAACATGCAGGAAAATATCTGATGCATAATATAACAAGTTAGAATAATTTTTCAATCTACGTAACGCTGTCCCTCTTCCAAAGAGTGCATGGCACAGGAAATATTAATTTTCGCAGACATGAGGCAATGATTACTTTGAATTTAAAATTATTTCTTACACAAGCAAATTGTAAAAACTCTTAATTATATATATCAAATAACCACAAATGAGCAATTCATTACTTATTATATAAAACAAAAACTCAGCTGTCACATAAAACAGACAAACACGAGATATATGCAGTTAATCTCTCTGACAATCTACCTATTTATACATATTTAAATTTCTAAAACGCTCTCTTAAAGTCAAGTAGTTTAAATACGTCATTGGGGATAAATCGCAGCGTGTTTCTAGCAATGGATGAATTAGAGACAAGTAGTCAATGAATGAATTCTGTGTAGATCCCGGGGTTGGCGCTCGAAAGGCGCAGGGGACAGTACCCACTAGTTTTTCTTATAAGACTTTGATACTAGTTTTACTAATATCGAATGAGCACAATTTTTTCAAGTGTTTATCCACGAGGCACGCCTTTTCTTTCTCTTATATTTGTTTAGACGTCCGTTTCTTTTTCTATTTTATTTTCTAATATTCGTATTTAATGTTTTTCTATTCTGTTCTTTTTTTATTGGGGGGGGGGGACTTATATAGGCTAAAGCCTCACGGTAGGCCTTCCCGTCTGGCTGAACCTGTTCCTTTTTTTTAACTGTCTGAATTTTCCTTTTACTCTCCCTTTCTGGTATCTAATAAACAATTTTCTTGAAAGTAGGTGATATAGTTAATATCTTAATATTTATTGCTCATTTCAACAATAGATCTCCAAAAGAAGATTAGTTATATTTTTCTGTTTCTTGTTGCTTTTCTATTTCTTTAATGCTATAGTACAGTGGTGGACATAATTATAAGACACCTACCGAATTTGACATACAGTGAAAGATAAAATTCAGAACTTAAAAATGCTTTATCGAATACGACAAAAACATAAATTTATTCTGTTATCACACGTAATTGTGTTACAGAAATGATATTTTTATAGAGTTTAATAAAAAAAAATTAAAAATGCCATGGACAAAATTATCAGACACCCTAACATTTTAATTAAAACACCTGCTTTTTTTTCGAAATATGCAAACTTTCTGCACGCTGTTATGACATCAGCAGTTAACTAAAGCAGACGATAACCGACTTCACGAATTTACAAACATACCACGAGGTACAGAATTAAAAGAAAGTGAAATTCGCGAAATTTGGAGATTAAATGGAACTGGTGCTTCAGTTAATAATATTTTAAAAGTTATTAAACGCTCTTGTTTTTCAAATTCAAATGTTTTGAAAAGAGGAAGTAATGGATCGGTGATTAAAAGATCTGGACGTACTCCTTGCTTGTCCCCGAGAGACTGACACCATGTGCTTTTGCTCGCTATTTAGAATAAGATTACCACTACAGGGATTAAAAATGCCTTGAAACTGAATTGTTCAAGGAAAACTATTCGCAGGGTGTTGCATAATGCTTCCTATGTGAAATTTTTAAAAAAATGAAGGAAAAACCATCGCTTCTAAGGCGGCACAAAATGGACCATTTAAACTTCGCTAAACAAACTATGGCTTCGACCTCCAAATGGTACTCTGTGTTATTTTCTGATGAAAAAAAGTTTAACCTGGATGGTCCTGACGGGTTTCAGTATTATTGGCATGATTTACGGAAGTCTCCTGATGTACAAATGACGCGCTAAATGGGTGGAGGCTCAGTAATGGTTTGGGCTGTTTTTTTCGGCTCAAGGGAAACCCGATATCGTTTTTGTGCATTCAAGAATGAATTCCGAAAACTATAAGAATCTTCTTAAATATCAACTATCCATGTACGGCGAACTTCTTTGTGGCGAAAACTACACTTTCCAGCACGATAACGCGTCGATTCATATATCACACGTAACAAAAAAGTGGCTTTCACAGCAAAGTATCAATGTTCTTCCGTGGCCTTCTCGCTCCCCAGACTTAAACCCCATCGAAAACTTGTGGAGGATCTTAGTTCGTGAGGTTTACCGAAATGGGAGGCAGTTTACATGTGTGAAAGACCTAAAGAATGCTATAAAATGTGCTGGGGTATTCTGTACCTCGTGGCATGTTTGTAGATGCGTGAAGTCGGTTATCGTCTGCTTTAGCTAACTGCTGACGTCATAACAGCGTGCAGGAAATTTGCATATTTTGAAAAAAAAAACAGGTTATGATGTTTTATAATTTTGTCCATGTTTTTTTTTTAATTTTTTTTTATTAAATTCTATAAAAATATTATTTCTGTAAAACAAATACGTGTGATAACAGAATAAATTTATATTTTTGTCGTATTTGATAAAGCATTTTTAAGCTCTGAATTTTTTCTTTCACTGTATGCCAAATTAGGTAGGTGTCTTATAATTATGTCCCCCACTGTATTTATTGATTACTTTTAATCATTCAGTATCACCCATTTAGCATATAGGATGTTTCAAAACTATTGCAACGGATTTTAAAAGAAATAGAACACCCCTAGACAAGCAGAAATTATCATAAAATGCAGGGCCGTAACTCCAGAAGTACTAAAAGCCGTAACCCTTCGTTTTACGAAAAATCATGGAAATATAATTTTTTTTTTCAATTTTTTGCTTAAAATGTATTTAGAGATCTATAGTATATTATCACTTCAAAAATACGATAGTTTAAAATATGCGAAAAGGGTTTTTTTACTGCATCCCTTTCCCTTTAAATGATTCAGAGCTTTAATCGTTAAATTCATTTTTCTCAGTTTGTGTTTTTGAGTATATGAGTATTATGAAAAGGCCAAATATTCTGCATATATTTCTCAATTTAGTCCATTTTTTTGTAAACGATTCTTATGGTGCATTTCCTAAAATTTAGTATCGACTTTCCAGTAAAAGAAATAATTTTGTTTTAATGAAAATGTTAAATAAATAATCATCTTTGCTATATATTTATTTATATCATTTATTTTTTCTTAAACTAATTTGCTTTTTGGAAATCTGGTCCTTTATAGTTATAGAGCGCCTTGTAAGAAAAAGATTTTTTTTTAATTGTTGCAAAAAGTTCAAGGTTGTAGGAAATGTGTGGTTTTACATTTTTCTTATTACTTTTTTTTCAAATTTTATCATACGAAATTATTTTTTCTTAATTAAATAATTTTTCTTTATAAAACCATTGAATAATGTCAAAACATTATTATAAAAAAAAAATAGCTCGAACAGTATCGAGTCCCATTAAATGCAAGAAATCCCTTTCTGATTGTCGAGATAGACTTTTTTAATGCATTGCATAATATCAGGTAATATGATTTTCGCTTCCCCGCAAGGATATCCCAAAAATTTTACACAGTTATTCTTCTAGATCCACACAGATACTAACAATGAATTATCTTTAAGCTTCTTATATGCATAGAAGAAAAAGCACAAAGCTCATGTCTGAATGTTCCATAAAGCATCAATTTGTTGTAATTTCTAGAGACAAAAATTTAAAATAAATAATTTTACGTTTGATTCGTTTAAAAAAACAATATAAAGTTTTTTAAAAGATCAATATCCCTAAAAAGTAAATAAGGAGATAAATGTGGTAATCTAAAATAATTTCCCAAAGAACCATCTTGTTTAATATTTATACAACTGTAATTTCTCACTAAATTTAGTATTTTGCTGTATTTTGTTTTTAGGTATGCGTAATTTATGTATGTTTGTGTACGTGTGTTGTGAAAAATCATGTACTTATATGAATGTTTCACATAACCAGCTTTAGAAATAACGCATTCACAAAGAGGATAAATCGAATATTAAGCAATCGTAAAATATCGAGTCAGATCTTCATAAATCAGCTCAAGAGGTTTTAACTGGTATTTTATTAATCTCAATGATCATTTAATAATATGAAGGCCAAAAAACAGCACGAAATACTGTTAAAACTTTTGTAAACTAGGAAACATCACAGAGAAAAGGGCAAGTTAACTTCTTATTTCATTTTAGCATGTAGAATTTTGGGTATATTTATGTATAAATATATAATATCTCAGACTAAAAAGCTATTTTATTTCTAATTAACTTTTTTTAATAAAGATTATCACTTTGTGTTTACATTAAATAATAATAATAATAATATTGAGGTTTGATATAATATAATTTTTTCCCACACTAATAAGAAATTATTATAAAGAAAAATAGACTTCGCTTTTAACACATATGGATTGAAACCAAAATTAGATATTCTATAAATTTTATTTATATTATAAGTTTACTTCTTTTAAATTTAACTTTTGTTCCTATTAACTTTGTTTTACTGACTAAATGCAGTAATACATTTGTATATCTTTCTACCATAAACATAAATTTTCTGCACATTATGTTCTGTGTCAACTTTGTTTTAAAATATATTTTCTTACAATTCAAAATTAATTACGGGGACATTTTATTAGCATAATGTAAATGTATGCAGTAAAACTCCATTGTCTTATGCATATTTATAATTTTCTAACAGTTTTCATAAATTATGCATTAAGTTAAGGTTTAATTTAACAAAATATTTAATTAAAGCTATAGTAAGTAAATGGAAGTAATTATCTTAAATTTAAAATCATTGCTAATTTGAATATTCAAAAAAAATAATAAAATATCCCTTGTTTTCTTATTTCATTTATCAGTACATCGGTCTTTTACCATAGATTTCTCATGTTGAAATTGAGTATTTTTTTATGAAAACGCGTATTATAAATGTGATGATTATTTTCACTACGAAAGGTATTGCTACTTCTTTTTAATTGCTAAAAGGTGTAAAATAAAAATATTATAAACAGTAAAATAGATTTTATTAGACTATTGACATATGTTTCAGCTCAATCTGAGCCATTATCAAAACAAACAAAAATATTCTATAAATTCACAGTCTATGAAGTTATTAGAAACGCAATCATGTAATTTTTCACGTACTTTAAAAAAAATTACGCACGTTATTTTTATTTTTAACTTGGATGTTTATTTCCATATTTGTAGCCATGGAATAATTCAAGCCACAATTTTTGTAAATTAAATGATACTGCATCGTTACATATTGTATTTTTACGTGTTACAATCTCTGTGGTTTCTCTTACAATGAATTGATACTATAGATTATAATCCATAATAAGAGAAAACATAGAGATTGTAACACGTAAAAATGCAATATGTAACGATGCAGCATCATTTAATTTACAAAAATTGTGTCTCGAGTTACTCCATGGCTACAAATAAGGAAATAAACATACAAGTAAAAAATAAAAATAACGTGCGTAATTAAAAAAAAATAATTATTGCGTTTCATATAACTTCGCAGACCGCGCATTTATAGAATAATTTTGTTTGTTTTGATAATGGCTCAGATTGAGCTGAAACGTGTGTCAACACTCTAATAAAACCTAATATGCTGTTTATAATCTTTTTATTTTACACCTATTAGCACTTAAAAAGAAGAGCATAATTACAAGGTGTTACCAGGTATTGCCACATTAGTGAGAGATCTTTTGTCATTCCAAATACCTAACAGCGTTTAAAATATGTTTGTACGCTTCAATTTATGTTAAATACGTCTATAGGGTGTCAAAATATTTCGTAGCACTTATGCCTAATTGTATTTTTTCTACAAATCAAGAGTTTTATATAATGAAATTTAAGCTAATTTGATATTTGTAATTTAGACTTATCTTTTTTAAATTGTTTTTTAATGTAAATAATACGCCAATATTTATAAAGGAAATTACAAATCAGTTCCATCGACAAAATTGCCATACTTGTTTATCTTTCTTTTCAGAAATTAATCCCCAAACAATGTTATGTGTTTTAAAATCATTATTCTATCCTCTAAAATTTAAATACTTAGATATCCAAGTTATAAATTACGTAAATTTTCTATAAAGAGAGTGAGGTACTTAATCCTTCTTTAAATACTAAAAGTATAATGTGGCCATTCCTAATATTTGTTTATCAATTCAACATTTATCAAATAAAGTTAGTTCATTGGATATTAGTTTTTCTTCTATCTCATACATATTGATACTTCACAAAACATCTTTTTTAACACTTTCCAACCTAGTTGAAAAGTGTTTATGACTTCGGTTTGTCTGGCCGTCTGCCGTATGGTCGTCTGGTCGTCTGCCGTCTGGCCGTGCTCTAACTCCCGTAAATATGCTCGGATTGACCTGCAATTTTTATATGTTATTGTCGTTATCTATAGCATGTACAAGGACAGTAAAAAAAAATCCGTTACATTACGTCTATGGAGGAAAATCGTTTGCGGTTTAATTAAACAATGTTTCACAATTTTAAACGCATTGAAAATTATATATATCACTTAGGTGCATTACAAGAGGCTTACTATAGAATATTGTGTGTATAGCAGTCATCGTTGATTTACAGGGACACACAAAAGAATTCTCTACTGTCTGTTAACAATAATTCCTGGAAGTGCGTTTTAAGTTGCTGAACGCGATTTTAAATTTAACTCACTTTTTGTCTATTACTTGGTGTATATAAATTCTGTAGATCATATACAGGGCAGCACAAAAGTTCGTGAAAACATTTCCGTTTATTGACAGAAACTCCAGAAGGAGAATTTTAAACTGTGCTACGCGTTTCCTAACTAAACTAAAATTTAGCATCGTATGTAGTATATATACAAATCTATAGATCATATACAGGGCTGAATAAAAGTATTCAGATATTTTTCCGAATATTGTATATGTTGGAAATATATGTTGGAAATTCCAGAAATTACGTTTTTAAATATGTTATCGTTTTCCAAATTGTTTACTTAGATGTTATCTTTCAGCTTATTAAACGGTAATGATTTGTAAAATTAATTTGGAAACGTTGGAAAGTATTACATAATCTATGCTTGACGCATGATTTTTCGTTCTTGTTTTTATTACACTTATTACAACTTAGTACTTATTACAAGTTTTTTGCCAATAAATGTTTCAAAGCTATGGAGGATTTTTCCTAATCGAGTCTAATCAACAGGTAATACATAAAAAAACATCAGAAATTTTGCTTATTACAAATATGCAAATTAAACCTAGAATGGACAATTGAAACATTAAGTATAATTTTTGCCCGTCCCAAAAATTTTCTCTAATGTTTTATATAAAACTCGGCTTATTACATTACATCTAAATATAAAATTTCGTCGAAAAGTATTCACAAATTAAACTGCAATTTACTTAAACTGCAAAAATTGAGAAAATCGCACAAAAATCGCTACCACAGTGACCACTTCTGGGCGAATATCTCCATTTTCAACTGGCACCTTACGTCCACAGTTAAAAACGTATATACGAACTTTGGTTCAATTGTATCCATAACTTCATACACTTTCCGATGATCAGAAGAAAATTCGCGCAAAAATCGCTATCACAGCGCCCCCTTACGAGGAAATATCCCCAATTGCAATTGCGATCTGGCGGCCATAGTCAAAAACATTTATATGAATATTGTTTCAATTCTATGCATAACTTCGTACACTTTTCGATGACACAACAAGGAAAAGGGAACAATAATCGCTATTACAGTGCTTCCTTCCGGCGGAGTATCCCCCAATATCAACTGTGACCTGCGGACCATAGCCAAAAACATATATATGAAGTGTGATTCAATGCTATGCATAATTTCATATACTTTTTGATGATACAAAGAGGACATACAGACATTTTGTAAAAACGTATTTTTCAGGATTTCGGATCTCTAAAATCCGTAAATCCGTTGGTAACTGGAAATTGAAGATAACTTTGATTACAATACTTTCTTCTATTATAAATAGAAGAAAGTGGATAGAAAACCTGGATAGGCTACACCTGGATAGAAAAAAATGCAATTTTTAGACTTTTTTTCGTACAAAACCATGTTTACAAAATTTTGCATCTGGAAAAACAACTACAAAGGTCTAGTGGTCTCCCTCTTGAATAACAATTTTCTAAACAATAATTTCGTGGTATATTACTGATGCAAATGTTGTAGAAACCTACCGCGAAAATAATATTTAAAAAATAGTGGTGTGGAGAAAATGGACCAGTGGGAGCCCTGAAACTACAAAACTCTAAATTCGTGACAGAAAATCTATTTTAAAATAAGGTGTGGTTTCTACGAACAGCAACGTTTAACACCTGTCAGGCAAGGAGTCTATCAGATTTTCAAAGAGAGGCTGGGGTATTCCGTTTACATCTCCAGAAGCGCTCTTGCAGATGTCGAACTGATTGCATCACTGCCAGCTTTTGGGGGGTTTTGGAATAAAAACATACATTGTATCATAAAAAAAATATTTAATACAATTATTTAATGAAGTTATTTATTTTTGTGTTGTACTTATTTGATTGCATTTCTAAGAAACATTTCTTGTTCAAAGGGCATTTATTTGACTCTAGAAGTTTGGCAGCCATGTGATTGTGATAGCAATTTGCGGCAACCAACTTGTCTGCCTATTGTGTCTCAAACAAGGGTTCGTTTCCGGAGAACATGTTGGGCAACCCATTTGTATGATCTCTTTGCCGTTAAGGATATCGTTCACTAGCCCATCACGGTGGGGATTAGGGTCCTTTAAGGTACAATTATCTCTGATCGCTTCAGCATAACTGTCTACAAAAGGTGAAAGAATCTCATCTCTATTTCGCTGAGGAGTCCGAGATCCATTGCTAATGATGTGAAAGCCAGCGCGGCCATTAATGATGATATCAGCCCACACCCTCACCTCTTCTAAATCTGACACTTGCTTGCACAAATGAAGATTTATTTGCACAAATGAAGGATTACTTGCACAAATGAGGGATTACAAATGAAAGCTTACTGAGTCCCGCGTTTACTCCAGACGAAAATGCTTCTGTTATCACGATGGACAGTAAAACGGGATTCGTCGTAAAATAAGACTTTGCTCCATTCATGTACCCTACGATTGACATGTTCTGCTGTCTAATCTCTACAGACACCACGGTGATGTACTGTTAAGGAAATATATACCAGTGGTCTACGAACATACAGACCTACTTCGTGGAATCGGTTTTGGACAGTTTGACTTGAATTTGTAGTGGAGTAGCTGAGCAAGGGTGTTGTTAGAGATAAGTGGCATTCATATTTTGGTTTCTCTTGGGCCTCAGCCTTAAATACAGAGTTAAAAGCTTTGTCATCTATGACTTTGGTAAATAGGAAATTTGCATCGTTGAAGGATAAAAATGTTGTGTTTAGTAGCTTTAATATTAAATGCATATGATTGTAAAAAAAGAATATAAAAGCGAAACTTAGATTAGAAGTTGTTTATTAAGAAGTAAAGAACAACGCGGCTATAACAATCTGTGGTTAGTGACTTTTAGTGGTTAGTGACTGTTTGTCTTTTTAAAAAACATAAAAATATTTTTTCTTCAAGGAGCTATCAAAATAAATATATGAAAACGCGTGATTTTTTTTTCCAAGACGGACAAAATACTCAGATTCCAACATTTGGAAACGTGGAACATTTTTTTTTCTCTCTCTTTCGATTCCTTAAAAAGAAATTTACGATTACATCTTTTTCACAGAAACAATATCAGTTAAATTTTTAGGTTTATTTCAGGGTCAATTTTAGCAATGCATAGAATATATTTTCGATCAAATCTGAATAATCAAACACGAATGGCATTACACAGAAAATATTTAATTAATAAATGGGTAGTTACAATAAAAGTTATAAAGTAAAAATTCAATACATATATAACGTTTTGCACACGTATGTGAGAATCTTTAATTTGATCTAGTCAATTTCAATTTAATAGGTTTTCTTGATTCCCTGCTTTATTATATGTTTTTAAATTTTGAGCAAGTGGTTCCCTCTTTTGCCAAGAGTTGCATATTCTTATTTGCTTTGTCCTGAATTCTTACAAGTATCTTCGTTAAGAGAAACTTCAGCTGCTTTGCGGCAGAAAGCATAATCTTTGCTAACGTACTTCGCTAGTTTTTACACGTTTTTACAGTCTATTTATATGTTTTCAAGAATTCTTGTATAACATTAAATGAAAAATTGTTGAATCACTTTTGATACAAGGGTGTATCTTAAAAATTAAAACATATTTGCAAATTTAAGTAATTTTATCTTATAAGGGAAAGCTATTGCACCTGTGGAAGAGAACCATTACGAAAGTTTTAGCGTGAACAAGCATGTGAACAAATAAAAGGTGCGGCGTGTGGCATTTCGCAGTCATCCGTCACACCTTGAATAGTGCATGCAAAAAGGGCGCCGGCCCAAAATATGTACAATCATAAACTGTCAAAAATAATGTATCTGCACTCAGAAAAAAGTTTTGTTGAATCAACAAAAATTTGTTTGACCCAACAAAACTTTTCGTTTAAATATGGGTCAATGGAAATTTTGTTTGAATCAACAAAAAAAATATTGTTGATTTTTTTGCAATTCCAAAAAAAATTTTTGTATCGTTAGCAAAAAAATATTTTGTTAAGTCAAGTAAAATGGTTCAATTTTACTTGAATTAACAAAATTATTTTTGTTACATATAAATATATGCTATGTGTTATTTTAACAATCTTTTTTCTTTTTTCAACAAAATATATTTTGTTTGTTTAAATAATAAAACATGTTACATTACGAACTTGTTTTGTTTATACTACAAAACCTTTTGTTAAATGAACCAATCTGAATATGCAATTTTAATTATTTTTTAATCCATTTTAAACAGTGAATTACGCTTGTAAACCTTGAATAATAACAAGTTAATTTTTATCCTGCTTTTTTTCACGCGAAAACCGAGAAAGTGTAAATTGCCCAACCCTGGAGTTGATCCCGGGTCCTGCTCTACCACTCAGCTACAAGGAACGATACCTGAGATCGGCATTTCTCACTCTTATGTATCTCGGAACGGCTGTAACCGCAGCACAAGGTAGAAATGTCATCAGGAGCACGCAAATTTCTGCGGCAAACATGAGACGACATTACAAAGCCCATCATACGGCAACACATAGTTAATTTTTAATTCATTTTCAGCAGTAAATTACGCTTGCAAAAACAGGATAAAAATTCACTGTTATATTTTACCAGTGTACTTTCTTCCAGTACCAGAGTACTTATGTACCAGAGTACTTTCTTCTTGTAAAGATAGAAGAAAGTAATAAATGGGACAGGGGGATTTTTAAAACTACCTTGGTCCGTCCCAATGAAAAAATGTTTTAATTATCCAAAAATTATGTTAATCCTTTAATTATATAGCTATATAAGTCAAATAAACTGAGTTAGTTCAAAGATTACAGGCGAAATTCACTGCTGAAAATGAGATTAAGCTATTGCAGAAATCGCAAAAAATGCAACATAGCAGCGCCACCTGTTGCGCGATTTACACCAAAAACTAATCAGCAACAATTTATATCAGGAAATAATTGAATATAAAGTTTTATTAAATTCCGTGCATTAGTTCTTGAGATAGAACGTCCACAAAATTTTTGTCACATACAGACAGACAGAGTCATTGATAGTCATTTTCTAAAAACAGTCAAATCGTGTCCAGGACCTTCTAAAATCCGTCCGAAACCGGAAGTCAAAATTTTTCATGATTCCAATACTTTCTTCTTGTAAAGATAGAAGAAAGTAATAAATGGGACAGGGGGATTTTTTAAACTACCTTGGCCCGTCCCAAGGAAAAATAGTTTTAATTATCCAAAATTATATTAATCCTTTAATTATATAGCTATATAAGTCAAATAAATCGAGTTACGTGAGAGAGTTATGGCTACTACACAACAATTTAAATTTTGCAAAAACAACAAAATTTTGCTGGAATTACAAAATTATTGTAAAATTAAAAAAACAGATTTTGTTAAATCAAGTAAAATTGATGACATTTTGTTAAAATTTTTGAAGAGTGTTAACATAATTTTTTTGTCCAAGCAACAAAACCAATTTTTTTACTTCAACTAAAAATTTTGCTAAAACAACCAAAATGTACTCAACAAAACATGTTTTGTTGTTTTAATCAATTCCTTTTTCTGGGTGTGTGATCTAAGAGGCATTCTGATATTACCACAGACCACGTACCTTATTATAAAAGCAAAAAACAAAACCATAACTATAATATAAAGTTTAAACTAAAACTCTCGGGCTATGAGTCCAGTGCCGTTGTTAACTGCTCATGGTGTGCACACCTACTTAACCTATAGCATTGCCTTCTCCTACCACATTATCATTTCATGAAGTGACGTATGTGTATGATATGTGCACCTTTTACCATGTACGTGTTCTGCTGTCATATCAGAATGCCTCATAAATCACAGATACTCTACCTCCAAACTTACAGGCCAAAATCTTCAAACGCCGAATTTTTTTCACCTCCAAACATGAAGTCATTACAAACGTGCATTTTCATCAAGAAAATTGTAACATTTTACTATAACTGCTGCAAAATCATATAATTTTCAATCCTTTATTATGTTTGCAAATATTGCGGGTGGGCGCCAATTTTACATGCCCTATTCCGGGGATTGCGGCCGATTGCGAAACGCCCCAAGTTGCATCTATGATTTTTGTTCACATGCTTGTTCACCTCTAAAATTTCTGTGACGATTCTCGTCGACAGGTCCGATACCTTCCCGTCTCAGAGGTATGCTAAGTACATGCTGTCCTTGAAAATAAGCAATTATGTCTCAATTATAAGAACCGAATATTAACGATGCACCACGCTATAAATAAATAAATATATGAAAGTTCTTTATATCATATTATTCATATTTGAATTTCTGTAAATGTGTTTCACCAATATCTTTTCCGATAAATCGTTGCCATTCTCTAAGAGAGTAAGCTTATTTTACACTTGAAACTTTTCATATTGATGTGAATGCGTGTGCTTTAATATATCATATGTATGTTTTAACACACAGCACTGTTTTATATTTTTTTCTAAGAAAAATCCTATATGTTAAAACCTGAATATATGTTATATACTGTAGTTATACCTGTATGTTCCTTTAAAAAACAGGATGAATTGGGAGAAATAATGCACATCGAAAGGATTCGCAAGGCTTTGAAGATCTTATAAAAGCTTTCGAATTATCAAAATTTACATTAATTTGTGAGATAATATTTTTTATTTTTGTTATTAAAATTTTTGATAAATTCAAATGGAAGCAATTTGGTTCATTTCACTGTTGTTATAAAAGGGAGAATAAGAGAAAAAGTGAACATATTTATTAATGTCAATTTTGCATTAAAGTTTAAAAGAAAAATATATTTGTTTGAATAAATGGTGTTTAAAACTCTTCTCAAGTTAAAAGTGGAACGCATTTTCGAGTGCAAATTACATCATTTTTCAAACAAACTCGAATTTAAAATTAAACTGAAACATTTCTCTTTATTTGCGTAAATTGACGCCATATTCTAAGATTTTTTGGTCCTCTACATCCAAACTTTTCAAACGCCGAGTTTCTTTCACCTCCAAACATGAAGTCATTACAAACGTGTATTTTCATCAAGAAAATTGCAACATTTTACTATGACTGCTGCAAAATCATATAATTTTCAATCCTTTATTTTCATTTAACTTACATTATAAATAGGATTTTATACTTGATGGAAGGAATTTAATAAGATTATTGTTATAAATATTTTCTAAAATTAGAAAAAATAAAATTTCTTTTTTCTCCAAACTCGAATGATCGCAAGCAATGAAAATGCAATACATCGAGTTACCACTCAGCTATCAAACTTGCGGCTTTCTGTTTAAATAAAACTTTACCTTAAATATACCGTATATATATTTCAGTAAAAGAAGAAGAATATATGCGGAAAAAAATGTTCCACTTTAGACGGATAAAATCAGTTTAAATTCGTTCTATTTTCAACAAATTATTTTTTTTAACGAAAATTGAAGAACGAAATGCATCTTGAAGAATATTCTTGTTTTCCATCAAATATGACTTAAAAAACGATGAAACTATAAATCCTCGGGTATTAAATTGCCTTTTAAAAATGATAAAATTTTATTTAAGTATCTTTTTTTCTTTATCTTTTGGAGAATTTTCAATATCTGCAAATGTTGTAAAAATGAAAAACATTGTATGCAAAGTATAATGTAAATTATAAATTTCTAGATTCAGTTTGAACTCAGATGGCATCCATGGCATATTTTAGCCATTTTAAGTATTTCTGCAGTATTTTTGTAAAATGTAACATATGGTATTTGTTGTTTTCTTTTTCTTATCCTTTCTTTGATTTTTTCCCAAGATATTCATGCTCCTTGAATCTTTTAGTGTAAGTTTTACGATTTTTTAAATATGTAATAGTTTTGTCTTAAAGATCGCTTAGAGAAAGAATAGTAGATCAAAGGCTAAATGGGTTGTATCCCAATGCGTTCCTTTTGCATTCAAGTGATTTTTGAAAAAATAAAATCTAATTTTATTATGCATTTATAATATATATATATATACTAAAACACAATTATACATTTACATTAACCACACTATATAGCCAAAAACAAATAACAATATATCAACTGAACACTAAACTATAACCAATTAAAACAATAAAACAAATATAACCAAACTCAAAATACTAACGAAAAAACAATACCAGGAAAATTAAACCTGAAGACAGGAGGGCATGGCTAACAACATGCACTGCAGGGTTAAAACCGGCTTCTACGTTAACAACGTCCCCCTTCTCCTGCCGAAACCAAATTAATTCAAACTATCAACCAAAACACTAAGCTACACTCAGCAGCAACCAACTCTATCGGAACTCATCCAACAACTGATCAAGACCACCATTAGCATTCAAAAATGAATTCATTTCATTTCTATATTTACTTCTACCTATAAAATTAATCATGTTTCTCCTTACAAAGTTCACAGGGTAACCTTGCATATATGCCATGTTAATCCACTCCATGAACTTGCCAACTGCATCGCCAAATCTCGAACATAATCTTTCAATACGAACTAAACCGTTTGTAAATACATTTCTAAATACTGATATATGTACGTTCGATTCAAAATGTAGGATCTTTAAAGTTTTAAAATCGAAATCATTTCTCTTGTCATAAACCCTTGTTATTAAATTATCATTCTCCAACACTAAATTGACATCCAGGTAATTGATATTTTTAATATTCCGGGAGGAGGTTCTAGTTTTAAAGTATTTGGATAATATTTACAATCTAGGTTTACATTTTCGTTATTTAATACAACTATTATAACATCATCAATATACCTATAACTCAATATGTCTCTGTTTAAATTATTGTTATTCGTCAGCTAAAATTGAACTGCAACTCCCCCCCATTGGGATTCCACGGATCTGTTTAAATACTCTGCTCCCCTCATACAAGTAATTCTCTTGCACTACCAACTGAAACAAGTTAATAAACCAATCTTTATCTCTATCTATATTGCTGTTTTTATTATAAAAATCTATAACCTTTTCCTTTAAGTCCAGTAAGTTAATTGTACTGTATAAATTTGCGAAATCATATGCAAACAAACTCTTTATATTTTTATGTTTTTTCAATTTGTCTAATAAAATTTAACTGTTTTTTATAATAAATGTGGACTCCGTACTCAACACTC
Organism: Maratus michaelseni; assembly: GCA_963931845.1. NCBI lineage: Eukaryota > Metazoa > Arthropoda > Arachnida > Araneae > Salticidae > Maratus > Maratus michaelseni. The sequence continues at coordinate 415,404,100 of OZ007586.1, forward strand.
TATCAAATACGCTACTCAAAACTCCCAACAATTTCTTAATAGCAGACTCTAGGTATGAACCATACCCACAAGTTACAATTCTAAATTTCACTGGTTTTTTATGAAACTTTGGCACTAGAACAAGATATGGGAAGCTTTGGCTTTTCTGCTTTAACTTAACTTTTTTATATAGTGCCTTATCCCTGTTTTCCATCACTGAAACTTTTGATTTCAGTAGCTCATAATTATCGCTATTAATATATATATATATATATATATATATATATTTATTTATTTATTTATTTATTTATTTATAACAATTAGTAAATCATATTCACAATGTATGTTAAATGATGACTACATAAATTACATTTTGAAAATTATGTACATTTCATGCAATTACAGTAAAAGTTTGCAGTTTTTTAAATCAAAGTGCATGTCTTCAACAACATATTTTTTTTCAAAGCGATTTCTCTATTGAAAAATTTATTGTTACCTAATTTTGAAACTGATGAAATGAAAATACCCTTACTTTGGTGCAATTTTATTATTTTTTAACAGAAAATTTCATGGTAGCTTTCAAAAACATTTCCACAAAAAATTACCTCCGAAAGTGGTTTCTGCAAAATTTGTAAGAAAAATCTAAAAATATATTTTTAAAAAAACACCGGTATTCAAAAAGCGGACCATTTGGGAGCCCTGTACATGCTTTTTTTCACAATTATGTCATTTGCACACAACAACACATTCCAATTTTAAGGTTATCAACGACCATCTATGCTGCGTTATTGTGTCAATAAGTTTTAATTTAGCTTGTTTGTAACTGCATATTAACACAAAAAGTAACTATTTCTAATAAATAATGAGAATGAGAATTCCTTTTTAACACACCATGCGAATCTTAAACATAATACAGAGGTGCCATGCTCGTACTAATCTTCCGTAATATGTGGATTAATTTGACCCAGATTTAATACGTTTCACACCGAGGCTAACGGAAAAGAATGGCTACAGCGGTGCTTTACACGTATCTTTTTTACAGACCGCGGGAGTCACGTGATGCTCGAATCCACCAATGCAGGTGTACGAAAACAACATCACGTCACACTAGCGGTCTGTAAAAAAAGATAAGTGGAATGCACTGCGGTAGCCTGTCTTTTAGTTAGCCTCGTTTCACACCAGAATTTTTTTTAGGAAATAAAATTAAATGTATTCCACGTAGAAATCTGTAATTAAATAAATAAAAATTCATCAAATAATTTTTCTGGTTCGAAACGTTGTTAGACTGGGTCAAATTAATCGACATATTACGGAAGATTAGTGGGAGCTTGGCACCTCTGATAATATAGAGGAGAAGGTGTAAAAAAGGGCACAGGTGTAAATATGGGCATCCCACCCCAAGTGGCTATGGGAGGTGCTGAAGACTGACGGCAAGTACTGTAGATGATACCATTTGTTGATATGAGATAGCACAGAGCAGTTGGAACCGTTCTTTCAAATAGTGTGGATGCGGCGTGCGTTATTGTGCAAATTGGTGTTTGTTCTGGACTGCAAACTTTTGACAGCTATCTGAAATCGTTTTCCTTTTATGTTCTTATGGTTAGTTTAAAATAATTTCACAGTGATATCCGGAAAGCGGACATACTAAGCTACTTTTAGTAGCACGCATTTACTTACGCACGCCTTTAGGTTACATGTGAAAGTGGCCATCTTTCTTAGGTGGGGTTGGAGTAAATATGAGCCCCCATTTAAAAAGGGCCAATAATTATACCACTTTTCCTCTTAAACAACATAAATTATTTCAATAATGTTTTACGGGAGAACAGCAATTACCTATATTATGCACATTACTAAATGTATTATAAAATAAATGTAAAAAATGCTTTGAGGTAAGAGAACTGTAAAATCACCTTAGATGTAGATAATAATAAAAACTTTATAAATTATAAGGACATTTTTGTTATCTATAAATCCTGAAAGCAATCATTAGTTTTATTTTATAGTATGTCTGATAATGTGCGTATAACGTAATGTCAGGAGGCAGGGGTCGGAAGACTTAAGGGGGGTTGGACTTAAAAAAAAGAAAGGAAATTCGACACACGAAACGATACGATTCATCATCGGACTCATCAGATTACTGTGGCCCTCTCTTTGTGGACAACGACGATGATATCAACTTGGATATCAACGATGGGTATAAATTAGCCCCTAGCGATGCAACTTGCATCTCTTCTGATGGAAAGTTCTCTGAAGACACTCGCGGAGAAGTGTGGGTCAAATGTGTTATGTGCCACATGTGGGCACACTTAGATTGTAGCCAGTTTTGTTTGCGATTTCTGTAACAAATACATTCTCTACGATTTTGTATTGTTTTATCCTGTTTTAAAACATTTTAAACTATTTTTTGTGACATTTTTTTAGAGGGTCCATATTTGCACCTCATTTTTTCTGGTTGCTTTTTTTAAAGCTTTTTGTAAATCTTCTTTTTCGAATTGAAATAATTGATATTATTCATTGTTTTTCATCCTCTCATTTAATCAATTTATAATAATTGTTAATGAAGGTAAAAAATCTAGAATTTTTCAAAAGGAAAGTCATTTTAAGTCAAAAATAAAAATGGGTGCCCATATTTACACATTTTCGTCTATTGTAATATTTTGCTCATGTAACACTAAATTTGAGTGTAATTAACTATCTGTATAAATAACTGTATTATAAGAAATATCTGACAAAATCTTCACCATAAGGAACATAATGCACCAATATTCTGAACTCTACATATAGTATTTTATTTATCTCTCTTATCAAGCTCTTATACTTATTCTGATACATGAGAGTATTCTAGTTTTGTTCAATGCACGGAAAACTGAGAAACTGGTGGCAATGTATTAGTGACTATGAAATTCTCAATGAATAATCTTTTTACATAAAACATATTTTATTTATTTTTCTCTTTATGAACACATCTTGATTTTAGTTATAATATGTATCAAACCGAATTATATTGAAGAGAAAAAATCTTAAATACACATACATGCACACATGCCTGTACGTTTGTATATGTTCGTATAGTGAATGTTACATAAACTGTGCCATAATATAATAAAAAGAAATAAAACATTATGTTCAACAATAAATTGCAGGATTTTAACATGTTAAAAGTTTGGAGCGCTACTGTTAAATTTTACACACTATCGCTATACTTCACATGCAGAAAATGCCATAGTATGCAACTTCATATACACAAAATGCCATAGTATGGCATTTAGCACATTATGGTCTTCCCGTTTAAAATGAATGCCGAAAAATTACGAACATCCTAGATTCGAACCTGACATCTCTTCTTTGGCAGACGGTGCCTTACTATACTATAGACAAGCCAGGGTTGCTAGAAGACCCGATATTTTCCCTGCCAAATTTAAATGTCCCGCGCGGGAAGCTAATTGATTGACGCATAGTTGATAACTGACAGCCACTAACACATAGTTGATAATTTCTTTTGAAGAATCCAAAGAGTGAAACTGTTATATGAATAATTTATTAAACCATCCAATAATGTAATTGCGAATAATTAGGAAGGTTTACCAGCACAGAAATAGCACGGATATCTCAAGACATTCCCAGAAAATATAATTGTATTCAAGCTTACTATTTCTAAGGCGAATTGGTATTTTCAAAAAAAATATTTATAATGATCTGATGCAAAAAACATATGTTCACTTTCGTTGATACGTTTTGATTTTGTTCATTTCACAATGTAGTACTCGTGAATACACCAGTGAACAAAAAGAAGCTCTCCAAAAAGTAAAATCTTCAACAAAATACAATTAGTTAAATCTATTTAATACTTGAACATTTTTCCATAGAAAATTTCACACGCATTGATAATATTATTCAAGTTTTTCACTCTGTTGGCTATATGCCTTTTAAACAAGTGTGTTGTTGTTGTTGTTGAGCCTCACGAGAGGTTGGACTTCTAGAGCTGGTCTTCTAATTTTGAACCAATTCCAGATGAGAGACCTGCTCCTGGATTGGCACCCCCGAAGGTATCGCTTTCAAACTTGGAGGACATTGAAGCCACGAACAGATTTTACGTGCAACAGTTCCGATTAACATACACGGTCCCACAGCAAGCGCAGTCGAGAGCGGTTGTCACCCTCCCAAGCAGTCACCATAGTCGATGCTGCTTCACTTTCGGTGACCTTGACGGGAACCGTCTGTGCCACTGCGGGACCTTTTAAACAATTAAAATTTGAATATTACGCAATTAGTTTTTTTTAAACAATACTTACATTTAATAACTACTTTCATAGCAAAATAACAGTATGTGTTTTACCATTACAAGATAATTTTCACTGAATAATTGTATAGAAATAAACCTTTTGAAATACTTAAAAGTTCATTTCAATTCTTTTTAACACTTTCCACCGTAGTTGAAAAGTGTTTATGAATTCGGTTTGTCTGTCTGTCGTCTGTCTACCGTCTGTCTGTCGTCTGTCCGTGCTCTAACTCGAGTAAATATACTCGGATTGTGTTGAAATTGAAATATGTTTTTGGAGCTTACTATGGCATGTTTGATATTGAAAATGACCTGTGTAGCATTTATTGTTCTTTCACAGGAACACTCAAAAGAATTCCTTTACATTACGGTCTATGGGGAAAACGAGTTTGCGGCATATTTTAATGATCTTACACTATTTTAAACATATTCAAATTGATACATATAACTGAACGGTGCACTACAAGGTGCTTACTGTAGAACATGTTGTGCATATCGTTCATTTACAGGGAGACCCAAAACAATTTGGTTACAGTACTGTCTATGAAAAATAATTGCTAGTAGCACGTTCCCAGTTGTGGTACGTGTTTTTAAATGTAACTATTTTTAACACTTTCCAACCTAGTTGAAAAGTGTTTATGACTTCGGTTTGTCTGGCCGTCTGCCGTCTGGCCGTCTGTCCGTGCTCTAACTCCCGTAAATATGCTCGGATTGCCCTGCAATTTTTATATGTTATAATCGTTATCTATAGCATGTTCCCTATTTCAACGGAAGTGTGTAGCACTTATAGTTTTTTTACAGGGACACTCAAAAGAATTCCGTTACATTGCGGTCTATGGGGAAAAATCATTTGCGGTTTATTTAAATAATGTTTCACTATTTTAAACGCATTGAAATTTATATATATCACTAAGGTGCGTTAGAAGCAGCTTAATATGTAATAGGGTGTGCATAGCACTTATACTTACTTTACAGGGACAGTCAAAAAAATTCCGTTACATTACGTCTATGGAGAAAAATCGTCTGCGGTTTATTTAAATAATGTTTCCCTATTTTAAATGCATTGAAATTTATATAAGGTTCATTACAAGAGACTTACTACAGAATATTGTGTGTATAGCAGTCATCGTTCATTTACAGGGACACACAAAAGAATTCTCTACTGTATGTTAACAATAATTCCTGGAAGTGCGTTTTAAGTTACTGAACGCGATTTTAATTTTAAATCGCTTTTTGTATATTACGTGGTGTGTATAAATTCTGTAGATCCTATACATGGAAGCACAAAAGTTCGGGAACACATTTCCGTATTATTTAACTCCAGACGGAGAATTTTAAACTGTGCTACGTGTTTCCTAACTGAACTAAAATTTAGCATCCTATGTAGTATATATACAAATCTATAGATCCTATACAGGGCTGAATAAAAGTATTCGGATTACTTAGATGTTATCTTTTAGCTTATTAAAGAGTATGACTCCTAAAATTATTTTGGAAGCGTTGGAAAGTGTTATATAATCTATGCTTGACGCATGATTTTTCGTTCTTGTTTAATATTAATTGGTGCATATAATTACTATAGATCATATGCAGGGTTGCTCAAAACATATCACTTATATTTCCGTTTATTGACGGAAATCGCTGAAGAGGAATTTTCAATTGTGCTATGCATTTACTAAATGAAGGAAATGTTAGAAGTGTATTATACATGCACAATGTATGGACCATATACAGAACTGTACAAAGTAATTCGGATATTTTGTTTGACTATTGGTAGTAATTGTTGAAACTGAGTTTTCAAAGTGTCATGCGTTTTCTATATTGTTTGCTTAGTAAACTATGAAGCTTTGTTACAGTATTCTGAATGTGTTGGAAATTGTTTTATAATCTATACTTGACGCATGATTTTTCGTGCTTCTTTATTTTTTTAACACTTTCTAACATAGTTGAAAAGTGTTTATGAATTCAGTTAGTATGTCTGTTTGTCTGTCCGTGCTCTAACTCGCGTAAATATACTCGGATTACCATGCATTTGATACATGTTAATGATGTTTACTACAGCATGTTCGGTATTAAAAATGAAGTGTGTATCATTTATAGTTCATTTACAGGGACACTCAAAAGAATTCTGTTACATTACGGTATATTGGGAAAAATCGTTTGCGGTGTATTTTAGTGATTTTACGCTATTTCAAACATATTGAAATTTATATATATCACTGAAGTGTAGTAAAATTGGCTTACTATAGAATATGGTGTGTATAGCATTCGGCGTTCATTTACAGGGACACACAAAAGAATTCGGTTACAGTACTGTCTTTTAACAATAATTGCTCGAAGTGTTTTTCATGTTGTGGTACGTTTTTTAAAATTAAACTAATTTTTTCGACAGTTACTTCGTGTGTAAAAATTCTGTAGATCATATACAGGGCAGCACAAAAGATATCGAGTACATTTCTATTTATTGACGGAAACGGCTGAAGGGAAATTTACATCTGTGCTATGTGTTTCCTCACAGAATTAAATTGTAGCATACCATGTAGTATATATACAAATCTATAGATCACATACAGTACTGTACAAAATATTTCGGATATTTTTCCGACTATTGGTGGTAATTCTTGAATTTCGGTTTCAAATGTGTTATGCGTTTTCCAAATTCTTTACTTAGACATTATCATTCAACGTTATTAAACGGTGATGTTTTGTTAAAATATTCAAGAAGTTTTGGAAAGTGTTTGATAATGTATTCTTGACGCATGCTTTTTCGTTCTTGTTTTTACATTACCCGATTTGGTTAAACAAAAATCTGGCAATTCTGAAACAAGCGGACTTCAGAAACGGAAACACTATTTTTATGTGTTTTTGCTGTTGTTTGTTCGTTTGTTTGTTTTTTGCAAAATTAAAATTTAAAAATTAAATTTTGAACGTATGTTGACAGAAATCAAAAATTAATGGCAAAGATTAGTAATCTCTAAATACTATTTTATGTATTTTCTACAATAAAATGAGTTTAGTCTATTTGTATAATTTTTATCTTATCTTCCCATTCCTAAAACAAAACGTGAAGGATTGTGACACTTAAACTAATGAACATTTAATGCTAAAATACTTTCTTCTCTTTCATGAAAATGAAAAAGAGAAATCCTGTTATTTTACTTAGGGATGTTTTATTATCACCATTATATGTTTATGACAATTTGCTTTCAAAGAACTCTGATCAATAAAATAGTGGTATTGTTATTGTAGAATGCTAATAGACAAAACGCAGCAGGATAAATAAGAAGAAACATTACGGTTGCTCCAGGTTCATTTACCGCCCGGAAATCTTCAAATGTATTTATACTAGAAGTGGGAATACATTTTCTCGCAAAGAAATATTTTCTTCCAATATCTTAAAGCTGACAAAATCATTCAAAAGTTAAGATTGTGTTCTGAATAATAGAAAACTGTGATGCCTTATAGTTATGAATAATACACTGCTCAAAACAATTAAAGGATATTTGAAGTTTTATATAAAATAAAGATATAAACGAATTTTTTTTTGCCGAAAATAGAAGAAGAGAATCACAAATGCAAATTTTTCTGGTTTTCAAACTGCGGAGTATGCAAATTTTGAGTTCGACGTCAAAAACGTCGCTTCAGCGGCAGCGAATGAAATTTGAATTTCAACTGGATAAAAGAGAATGAAGACAAGGATGATCGGCATTCAGTGATTGCTTTGTTTCGATGAGTACGATGTCTCAGCGAAGTCATTTGACAGATTCAGAAGCTTGGAGAATTGTTGGTAGGTTAGAAGGGGGCCAAACTCAAGCCGAAGTAGCGCAAACCATTGGAGTGTCACAAAGTGTCATTTCCAGGATCTGGAACCGTTTTTTGGAGAGTGGATGTGCAGGCCGAAGACCAGGGCAAGGTCGTAGACGGGCAACAACGCCCAATGAAGATCGGTATTTAGCGTTAACAGCTCGGAGACACCGAAACATGAACGCTACTCTTCTCCAACACCACCTTCGCTCGGCTACAGGCACCACGATATCAACTCAGACTGTCCGAAACCGGCTCCATGTTGTAGGTCTGTATGCTCGCCGACCGATGGTATGTGTTAGATTAACATCAAGGCATCGTCGCGACCGCAGGGAGTGGGCAACCGAGCATGTCAACTGGAGGAAAAATGAATGGAGCAATATTCTGTTTTCTGACGAGTCCCGTTTTTCTGTGCATCCGGATAATAGGCGTATTTTCATCTGGAGGGACCGTGGCAGTAGGAATAATCCTGCGTTCGTGCACGAAAGTGTCAGATTTGGCGGTGGAGGAGTGTTGGTGTATGGTGGCATTCCATTGACGGGCGCACTGACCTCTACATCATTCGAGATGGAGCTCTGACTGGTCGCCGATATAGGGATGAGATCCTCAGACCTATTGTAGTCCCTTACGCTGCAGCAATCGGAGATAACTTCATTTTAATGGACGATAACTGCAGGCCACATCGTGCAAACCTGGTGGAAGATTTCCTTTTCGAGGAAGGAATCGTTCGAATGGAATGGCCAGCGTGTTCTCCAGACATGAATCCAATCGAGCACGTTTGGGACGCTCTAGGAAGACGAGTTTCTGGCCGCCAATAACCCCCACAAACTCTCCAAGAACTGGAAAGAGCTCTTCTGGAAGAGTGGGGCAGAATACCCCAACTCGTCATTAATAGCCTCATTGAGTCCATGCCTCAAAGGTGTTCAACGTTGCTGGCCGCCCGTGGAAACCATACCCCCTACTGAAAATGATTTTCTTTGAAGAAAACACCTTTTCTTATTTTTTTTCTCATATGCACAAATTGTGTTTTTTTCCTTTTGTACACAAATGCGCAATAAAATGCATTTTTTTCTGCCAAACATGTGTAATTTATTCTCATATAACCTACTATGTCTGTCGACCATGTATCAATCAGCTAAAAAGTTTCCCAGATACAAAATCCACCTAAAACTGCAATATCTTTTAATTGTTTTGAGCAGTGTATTTGTGATTTTTATATTTTGCTTTTGTATTTTTAACAAAACTAATTAGTTTTGATTGTTATTAAATGAGTGAAGCAAACAGTATATTTTTACCTCCCGTCGCTAAATATTTTTTACTTTTTATCTGATCTTTATAAAAATAATATTTTGATTGTTTTAAAATTGTTTCGGGAAGTTCTAAGAGGATGATAAAATTTGTTGATGCAGTCAGCAGCTTTTAATGAAAAAAATTAATAAACTTCAGATTCAAGATATAGACTGATAAAAGTATGAACATATAAAGTACTCGTATCAAATAAGGTCATTCTCTTAATAAGGTCATCAGGTTATATATTGTAGAGATCGGTCTCGAGCCGACGTATGGCAGCACATACTTATGTGTACTTGACACATGTGGATAGTTTCAAAAACAATCGTTACCGGATTCGTGGTCATTTTCGGTCCACTGATTCTTTCGGTACGTCATTGTTTAAAACATTAAGTAAATTTTCATATGAAATCAGCATAAATAATTGATTAAATTTTAAATTATTTGGATGATTTACGAAATAATTGTACGATCTTTTAAAATTTGTATTGAAATAGTCTGTATTTTTAATACTATTTGAGTTTGAAAGTGAAATATGTGAAAAACAAAAGTTCCCTAATAAGGTGCATCTTTGATAAATATGCATCTTTGATAAAGTGAAAGAAGTATGTCCATGAAGAATGTGTACGACTGACTCGAATGGACACAAGTACTTTTTTCTGCCCCAAATATGAATAACTTCATTTGGATTCTTCAAAAAATATTAATGATTTTATTTTGAATTTTTCATAATTACATATTTTATTTTCAACAGTTAAGCTGTGCAATTTAAAAGCACTTTCTTTATTTTCTTCTCTTCTGATGATACCTGTAAAATATCTGTTAATTAAATTAAACCATGTACTTCGTAAATTATTTCCTTATTTAGAATACAGACACCTAATAAGGCCATTTTAAAGTGTCTCTTGTTTTGAACTCTCCTGACCAGAATTCATCAACGACAAGAGTATGCATGATTTAGTATTGTAAAAATATGTATAGATATTACATCCAACAACATTTAAAATGTTAATGCTGATATAACACATTTTATTGTGATCTGAATCCTTAACATGGTCTTATTTTGTACACGTACCTTATTGGTAGAATTCAAATATTAATTGCAAAGATTGTTAATCTCTAGATACAATTTATACATTTTCCACAATAAAACTGCTCTAGACTAATTTATTTCTTAAATCATTTGTCTACGCTAAAAACAAAACGCACTTATGACACTTAAAATCGAATGAACGCTTGACTATTTAATACTAAAATATTTTCTTTTCTTTTATGAAAAGTAAAGAGAAGCCCTGTTATTTTTCTTTGAATTCTTTTTATTATCATCATTATATGTTTATTACAATTTGCTTTCAAAGAACTCTGATAAAGGAAATACTGGTATTATGACTGTAGAGTGCTATCAGACAAAAACTCAGCAGGATAAATAAGAAGGAACATGAAGTTTTCTCTGGTTTCATTTAACGTCCGAAAATCTTGAAATTAATTAATACTGTAAGTGGCAATATATTTTCTTGCAATGAAATACTTTCATAAGACTTCTCAAAAGCTGACAAAGGCTGTCCTTGAAGAGTGGAATGAAATTGTTGTATGAATAATAAAAAGGCGTGAAGCCTTATTATATTATTATTTGTGATATTTGTATTTTGCTTTTGTGTTTCTAACAAAACTCAGCAGCCTTGATTGTTAAATAATGACTAACGCAAAAAGTAGATATTTATATTCCATCGTTGAATAATGGATTTTATTTTATCTTAATTTTATACAAATAACATTTTACAATATTATTTTTTTATAAATTCAGTGTCGGTAGACCGACAATAGGAAAAATGAAAAGCAAAAAAGTTCTTAAAGAATATTCATTTTTTTATGCGGTTGGCAGCTATTAACAAATAACTTTAACTCATGGTACATTTGCAGATTTTAAAGGGGTTTTAGCATCCTAGTATTTTAACTACAGACTTTGCTTTCATTGTTTAGGTCTCAGATGATGAAAATGATTGGTTTTCAGTAACACTGTGAAAATATTTACAATATTATCTCAGACAAAAGACGTATTGGAAGGAAACTTCTTTTAATATTTAGTGGTAGGTGAAACAAATGTAAATGCATCAATGCCAGAAGTGGTTATTATAGATTATTGATCTGTAGATACACTTTTATAATTTTTTTACCACAAAATATTTCCATCTATTAGTATAATTTATTTCTTAACTCGTTTCTCTGTACAATCAACAAAAAATGAAAGCTTATGACACTTAAAACTAATGAGCTCTTGGCCAATTGTTACTCCATTTTCTTTTCCTTTCATAAAAAAGAAAAGAGAAATTCTGCCTTTTTTTACTTAATAATTTACTACTACACATTATATGTTTAGGACAATTTGTTTTCAAAGAACTCTGATAAATGAAATTCTGGTAATATGGCTGTAGAGTGCTATCAGCCAAAAACGTAGCAGGATAAATAAGAAGGGACATTAAGTTTGCTCTGGGCTCATTTGCCGTCCGGAAATCATGAAATTAATTTATACTGCAAGTGGCAGGACTTTTTCTACCAAAAAAATATTTTATCAGACGTCTCAAAAACTGATAAATGTTATACTTGAAAAGATATGAAAAATAATTTTGGTCTGAGTAATAGAAAGGCGTGAAGCTTCATATTTATGAAAGATATTTTTGATTTAATATGTTGCTTTTGCGTTTCTAAAACAAACTCATCAGACTTGATTGTTATTAAATACCTAAACCGAAAAGTATATTGTTACCTTCTGATGAACAACAGTTTACATATTTTTAATCTGAGCTTTATAAAAATAAAGCAGTAGCCTTTTTTTATGTCACACCTCTTTACATCACTCATGTGGATATATTGCTCTCTTTCTGCCTCCAAAAGAAAATACTATAATCTACATTATACACAATTTTTTGGTAATATGGTTATATTTTATACGATTATAAAAGTGAGTCTATTGTTAATTGTCTTAAAAAATCGAAATAAGTGGGCAAACTAACGTTTTGTGGAGAAGCCGTCTGCATTACTTTTCAATAAGGGTAGGGTAGACCGGGGCACGTTTACGCAGTGCACTTATTTCGAAACAAGTTATAACTGGCGCGCCACCAGTCATGACAGATTGATGCTGCTCCCTAGCGGGTATTCTCACAAGTTTTTGAGCGTCAGTCGCACTTCGGTCTAGCATGTGGAAAGGATAACCTGTTTTCTGTCAAGGTGAGTAAATTTTGTGTTGAACTTATTGAAACTTATTGTGAACTAATAATACTTAATTAAAGATAAACAAATATATGAACATTAGCAGAATTTTATCCATTTTTGAGAACTGTATTTGTATGAACACAAATGTTATTAATTTTCGTTGCACGTTAAAAATAAATCCAAACATGGCGACAGGGCACATTTACGCATTGACATCGGGGCACATTTACGCACAGTTCAACCGCTAAACCCACTGATATTTTCTGAGGCTGATTTCATACCATCGGACGTGACTGACAGACCAGAACCAACATCACCCTCTACTAATAGGCCTACTAAAGCCTCTGGAACTGCAGCAGAAGTTTATGAGACTTATATGACTATCGATCCTCCAAGTATTTCTCCCAGTAGGCCTTCCATTTCGTCACATGTGAACTACCCAACACCTGAACAACTGAGACCATTTGAAAAGGCAGGACCAAGGCTTGGCACCAAGAAAGGGAAGAAAAAGTGGAAGCCCGCAATCCTAACTGATAGTCTGGTTAAAGAAGCTCTCAGACAAGAGCAGTTAGAAGCGAAGAAGAAAAAAAATGATGGCACAACAATACAAAAAGATGAAATTACTTAAAAATTTACCAGTTTCTATGGAAGTAGAACAAGAATACAGCAAAGGAAAAAGTATGAAACCAAAAACTACAAAAAGGAAAAAGTTGGTACACTCTGGAAAAGAGAAAATAGTGATTGAATCTGATGACGAAGATGAAAACTGTGTGTGTGTATTTATTGTTTGAAATCATACAACCAATCAGAAAAAGGACAAAACTGGGTTCAATTAATTAAATGCAAAAGGTGGTGCCATGGAAGAAATTTATAAAGTGTAGTGGAAAACTTTGCTATAAAAACTGAAGAACTTTGACTTGAAAGTGAAAAAAAAATTCTGTGAAGACTGATGAACAGTGGTTTGACTAACAAAGCGAAGCTTTCATTTTTTCAAATATAATACTTTTCATTAATGCTATTCATCGAAAACCTTTTGTCATCAAAAAATATAGATAGGGGGCAATGAGTAATCTTCAAATTCGTCTAAAAATTTTGGGCCAGCAAATAAATCTAAGCGGGGGTGCATCCTTCTTTTTTATAAAACTACTGCTAATTTAAAAACTGCTTCGAACCAGGGTGTCTTCAACTGCTGCCAATATTTTTAAACTGCTGTTAATATCACTGCTGCCAATTTTCTGCTACTGCCAATTTTCTGCTGCTGCCAATTTTCTGCTGCTGACATTTTTCTGCTGCTGACATTTTGCAAGTGCTGCCAATATTTTTAAACTGCTGCGAGTTCCTGATATCCAATGTCTGCCTGAACAACCTAGAGTTCCAGAGTCTAATAAAAACTTATGCCTGCTAGCCTGAGTGAATTCTTCAATCTATATAAATCTGTACATTCCTGAGTTCTTGACTGCAAGTTCCTGAGTACCTATATGCCTGATACCTTCTTCAAACTTCTACGAAATCCCGAGTTCCTATCTGCAATTTACTGACTGCAAGTTCCCGAATTAAAGATTCCTATTTCTGACTCCAAGTGTCCTGTTCCTGATTGCCAGATTCCTAAATCAAAGTGTGCTGTTCCTGACTTCAAGTGTGCTGTTCCTAAATACCACTTTTCATAGCAGACTAGAACTAACATTTTATAGGTTTGCTACTTCAAACAAAGAACAGTTTATGTGATGGTGCAGTTTCTTCAAACCAAGAACATTAATTGTGGTGGTGTGATGCTACAAATTTTTCAAAAGCCAAAGAACATTTGTTGTGGTGGTGCTAAAAATGCAGTTTCTTCAAAGGAAAAAGAATATTTTAAATTCTGAACTGAGAAAAGTTAAAAATTCAGAAAAAACTTTGAATGCATATGCAGCCTTTAGAGACTAAAGTAAATCCTGCTTCCGTGAAAATACTTTAATTACATTTTAACCACATTAATATTATAAAGATTTTGAAATGAGTGCACTCACTTAGTTAAAAAAGCTTGCTGCAAAATTCTTCTCAAATACTGGGGCGCTATAAAAAAATATAGCGGGCGGTGGAGGGCCCAGTTAAAAATATATATATATATATTATTTACATCATAAGTTTCATTTCTTTCGCCTAAGTGCGAATTTTGCATATGAGACTAACAGTTTTCATATATGAATAAAAACTGGGGCGCTATGAGAAATATAGCGGGCGGTGGAGGGCCCAGTTTAAAAAAAATATTTTTTTTTCTTCATAAGTTGCATTTCTTTCCAAATTTTTCTTATGATATTAATAGTTTCCATACACTCTTGAAAAAAAGAGCTTGCCGCAAAAATACTGTGGCGCTATATAAAAAATACATATAGCGGCCGGAAGATGGCCCAGTTTAAGAAAAATATTAATTATTTTCTTATATCATATGATTCCTCTAACACACATTTCAATTTTTGTGAAGGGTCTTTTTATCCAAACAGGGGACTCCCACAATTTTTTGTGAAGTGTTTTTTTCGAATAGGGCACGTACCTACAGTCTAATGCGAGTTCACACTTCGAAGGGGGAAAAAGAGGGGATCAATGAACTAATGTATGAAGGGTTTCCGTAATAATTCATTGGATTTTTTTGTGGAGGGTTACCTTTTTATTAAAAAGAGGATCTGTCCAATTATTTTGTGAAAGACGCTGGAATTCAAATAAGGTTATACTATTTTGTGAAGGGTGCTGGGACTCAAGTAGTCGAATTATTTTATGAACAAGGGTTAATATCTATAACTTTTTTCCAGTTTCTTTCGAAGGGTTTCTATATTTTGAACCTATCGATGTGTAAGTTGTACTTTTAGCCTAACTTGAATTAAAAAAAGGGGTGAGGTGTAACTTACCTGATATTAGGAATGAATCGTATGCATAATTGGATTTTTGTGAAGGATGCTTTTTTATTCCAAAAGGGGATCGGTTCACTATTTTAATTAACTAATGCACTAGATGGTAAAATTATACTTTGTTCGCATAACATTTCGATAATGTTGGAAAGTGATTCATGAATTATGACGCTATGCATGATTTTTCATTCTTGTTAATTTACATTTTTATATATACGTTAAAATTCTTCTTTTTATATCACTCTATACTTTTTGAAGTGCGTATTGTTAGCCAAACTTCTATCGACTCTGGGTAAAAAAAGGCGGAGGGGGAGGGGGGGAGCTATTAGAATTGAGTGCAGTATAATTCATACGGGACCCTGAATTTGTTACCATAACCTATATTGAATTCAATAAAACCCGTCTGTTTGCCCTAAAAATGTGTAAGTTCTCCCAGTATAATCAATGAATGACCATTTTTAATTAATATTTTTAAATACAAATTTCATTCACACATCATATTTCGAAAAAAATTTAGCACCCTACTATAGTTGAAAAAAAATGGCTTCGAAATGTTCTAAGTTCTCCAATTAAAATTAATTCAATTTCTAATTCGCTAAAATAAAACCGTGGAAATTAACCTCGTTCTGTAGTAGACAATTCTCCTCGAAAAAAAAATAGCTTTGAAATTTTCTAAGTTCTCCAATTAAAATTAAAATTAATTAAACTTCTAATTCGCTAAAATAAATTCGTTGAAATTCACCTCGTACTCTAGTAGACAATTCTCCGCGAAAAAAAAAATTGCTTCGAAATTTTATAAGTCCCCCAATTAAAATTAATTAAAATAATACTCCTTATCTCTACCAACCTGCCATGAGTCATCCCATTCGATCCTCCCAAGTGACGCATGCCTCTTATCTACGCCACCACCCTCCGAGATCCACCGAGATCAACTCTCCGAGATCCACCGCCGAGATGCACCAATCTGCACCGCCGAGATCCACCAAGATCCACCGAGATCCACGATTCACTTACGCCGACGCCGACGTGTCCCTATAATGACATTCTTACCCTACTTATTTTGTATATTATCATTGTTATATCGTTTTTGTCGTATGCTATATTGTTAATGGACACGTATTGGAAAGAAACTTTTTATCAAAGCAATTATCGAAACTATTATCAGAAGATTACTGAAAATTAAGAACGGAAAAAACAAACTAATATTTAAATCTGTAAAAGAAGCTGTAATAATTGCGATTGCAATACTTAATTACTTGAATTGTAAATTCTGAATATATCGTTCAAGTTTCATTTGCTTTATTTACAGGTGTTTTCTATGTAATTTTGTAATATGATCCATAAATTACGAATATTTTTTTTTTTTTCAAGAATACAGAAAAATCTGTGAATTACAGTTCAGGAAATATTTTTTAAATTTGGCGCCTTGATAAAGCTAACTTTAAAACGACCAAATACTTAAAACTATTTTCAATACTGTTTGAAATTTTCTTTTGTTTATCATCCAAATTCTTGACAAGTTTTCCTTTTATTTTTATTTTTATATATTTTTACGGTACTTCTCCATGATCCCGTCGACCACTTTTCATAACAAAAACTATCGCCAAACTGTAACGCCAAATAAATAAATGAAAGATTGTTGCCATTGGAATGTAAAAAATAAATAAATTACAAGAAATTCAGAAAAGCCTCACTCACCAATGTGTCAACTATCGGTAAGTTTAAACAATAAAATTTACAATATATTAATAAAAACAGAAAACAAAAATCTTGGATATTTATTTATTTACATTTTATTTCTTAATTATCATCTTCATATTATAATCTTAATTATGTTTCTTAATTAATAGACGCAATTGTTATTTTAATAACGAAATAACTAAAAAATCAGAAAAACATAATGAAAAATACAGGTAAATGTCGAATTAAAAACCACTTGTTGACATAACAAACACGTGTAATGACTGCTTCTGACATCAAGTGAATGGGACGACATTTTCGGCGTTAAATCCTATAGTTTGGCGATAGTATTTTGTTATGAAAAGTGGTCGACGGGACAATGGAGAAGTACCATTTTTACAATATCGTCAATCTGTTTACAAGAATAAAAATGAATCTTTGTTGAATTCTTTATCATTAAGAGCATATATTTTCAAAATTGCAGTGAAATCAATGCGCATGCGTTGAACTAGAAGCGCCTGGCTTTTGACATAATGTTACCTCTTTCCTTATAAAAATCTAATGTTGATAAAATAAATACATTTCAATAAAACTGCAACATGAATATAATAATTACGTATGTTATAGTTCTTGGTGATTAAGTTATTGTAAAGAACCTGTCTACATATTTTATGTACTGTATTGGTGTTCAAAGTTTATGCAGCTATATTAAAATTAGGTTAAATATCTCGAACTCATATCACATTAATTTAGAAACTTGTGTGTAAATTCCACAGATCGGCACGAATGATCAGTAATGTTGAAAGTCCCATGGTTGGAAGGTTCATATTATACAAGAGAAGCTGGTACATACCCCCTTATGGTAAAAATCAAAATAGTAAGGACACGTGAAACCAAAGTCCAACATCCGCCCCTGTGATGCTTTGTCCAGTGCCTTCGTCAAATGCTGCCCACTCCACATCGGACAGTGCTTACTGTACCTGGTTGACTGAAATGAGAGCCCATGGGGGTATTTGTAATACCAACAACAGAAGGTCAATTAACTTATGATAGGGATTGTGTGAATTTTAGGCTTTTCGTTCAACTTGGGTTCTTGGTTGTAACATTTAAACATCTTTTTTTTTACTTTGATTTATTGATAGCACTTGTAGATTTTTTGCATATTCAATTGGAAATTTTTGGATAGAACACCATGGTCTAGAACTTGCATCTATATTTATGAGGAAATAATCAACTTATGTCAAGTTTGCACAGTAAAACCATTCTACCTAAAATTAATATGAATTATCGTTCAATCGGGCATTTTCATTCTTTCGTCTTTTATTGAGAATAAATGTGATTTTCACTAATTCTTTGTATTTCTTCGGCTTCATAAAGCAATTAATTAAAAATTACAGTGAAAGAAACACTTTTCACTGTATTGTTTCCCATTAAACATAAACCATTTGATGGTGAAAAAAGAAAAAAAAACAGAATCAAGAAAGGATCAGGTGACTTTTCAATGCTCTTTGTTATGGTAAAACTTCAATAATAGTTTAACCTTTAACCATCCTATGGCAATATGTAACAGCAAGTCATAACAAATATTTTAATGCACCTTCAATATACAACGCTGTAAGAAAAAGGAGAGAAAAAACTGCCAAAAATACTGTAAATGTTTCACCTCGCGTTCAAATACTGCAGTTTCGGCAATTTACAGCAACAACAGCAGTAATTATGAAAGGTTGAAAGCGACATATGTTGGCGTTGTTGATCACATCTCAAATGAGAAGGGAGGCAGGGCAGGGCAGGGCAGGCAGGTGCAGTGAAGACGATAAGAAATATGAACGCCGCCATTACATGTCGGCGTAATGCATTCACAAATACAATAAATACAACAGCTCCTTGGATTATAAAAGAAAATATTTTAAAGAATAAAAGTAAGTTTTATCTTTATGCTTTCTTATATCTTTGTTTTAATAAAGTCACATAATTTGTATTATATATTTGTAAGATACGAATTTCGTTTTTAAGCCATGTGTATATCACGATAATAGCTTTCAAGTCACTTGCCTAGAATAAGTATTTTATCATAAATAATTAAAAAATAGATGATTTTGCTTGGGTTATGTGGTTGTTTTGTAGTTTACTTTAATTCTTACGTGTATTTTAGCACAGGACTTTTTTTATTATTTATGTACGATATGTGTCTAAGTATAGAAGGTAAACTTTATCCATGCAGATTTTTTTAAAGAAAATTCCTGTTCTTTATTTCGATATTATTATATATTTTTCAAAATTCCAGTTTTTGCGTTGGTATTCAAATATATTTTCTAAATCATATAAATATCGTGCCGCTAACAGTTTTCGGTTCACTTTCGGCGTTACTTTAAATATTTATTTATTTAATATACTATTATAGTTCACTAAATTATCAAGTCTTATTACCACTAAGTTGAGTTTTGGCCAGTGATTTATTTTCGATGTTCTTATATGTAACATTCAAATAATTCGTTATGATAAATCCGACTGCACCATTTTATCAACTCCTAACATATTCAAATAGCTTGTTTACTAGTATCGCAGTATTACTTAGCAGCAACTCGTATAATGCTTTTGTTCATAATATTTCTCTCTCCTTCTTTAAGGTTTTTATGAGAACAGATTTTTTTTTAAATCTTACTATTTATTCTCCTTAATTATAATTAGAGATTTGTAAAAGTTTCTTAACCTCGTAGGTGTTTTTTATTTTCTCTTGTGTTCATTTCTCAATAAAGTCTGACGATTTTTGTAAAATTAAATGTTGATTTGTAAAATTTTCTTAGCATAAAAAAAAGTTTCTTATCAATAAAATTTCCGTATCAGAAAGTTGCGTACAATAAGGTATTTTTACAATAAGGATGTTATGGTGAAATGTTGAATCAATTTTTTAGCATCGTGTGTGCGTCATTCAGTATTCAAATTATAAAACTATCAGACTATTTGTCACATATATTTACGCACATATATTTACTATTGTGAGAGATTAGTAACCTTTTACTATATAAGTTTTAAATCTCTAAGAAAAAATATTTGATAGTATAAAAATTGTATGAAAAATATTACTTCAAATTTTCAGTCAAAATTTTGAATTTTATCTTTTGTGACATAAATGGCACACAAAATACAGCTATCCATTTGAAACAGTGTGACTGATATCATATAGAGGTCACTCTAAGTAATAAAACGTCATGCATTTACCTGATGATAGTTTACTTTCTGAATGTTTATTAATAAAAATGAAGAAAAAATTAAATATTACTATTAATGTCTGATTCACACTTCTATACTTTTGTAAAACAAAATGTTCAATATTTAAAATAGTAGTGTCTTTAAGAAGATTATATTGGTGCCAGTACGTGTCAGTACTACAGATGCAAAATAAAGCTTCCCATGGCGCCTTCTACACTATCCAGGTTTTCAGGAGAATTAAACAAGCTTTTTAACTGTTTGCAATAAAATAGTTTATTTGAATAAGAAATGTAACTTTCAATGGAAATGACACGGGCAGATTAAATTAAATCAGCTTCACAATTCAATATACTAAACTCGAAGGAGAGAAAAATTACTTTTGAATTAGTTGCCACAAAAACCGCTTTTAAACAATCCAACGTATAATGCAAAACCACTGTCTAATAAGTTCAAGGTGGCTAAAATAAAAACCGAAATCGTACTTCTACACTATATTGCCAAAAGTGACCGGTCACTTGCGATTTTAGACGTTTTATTAACTATCTAGAAAAATACATGAGGAATTAATGTTGGTAATATAGCAAAAGATTAATATCCGGAATTAATTTCTATGACAGTTTATTTACATCATTTAAAAACTCATCCCGATAAAAAGTAATTATCTAGAATTTCAAACAGGAAATGAAAGTGCCTGATGCAAGATGAAGAGGTTTTTACAGCACGTGCTCTGAACAAGGAAGTGAAAGACTAAAATACGTATTAGTGACGTAAATTGACTTTACGTCATTACCATCCAATGAAAGAACTTAAAAATGATGTCACTATATAAGGACTAAGACTGTTGCATCTCTGCTTTATAGAACTTTAAGAGATTCTTTTTAATTCGCGATGGAAACGGACATTATGTCGTTTTCCCTTAAACTTAAATTGAAATAATGTTTAAAACTAAATTTTATGTAACTATTAAATGTAAGCTATGTAAATTAAATAATTTAACAGTATTATGAATATGTTTTATTAATTAATAATATTTTAACATTACTTAATCAGTTACATGGATATCCTACATACCAAGGATTTATATAGTGAGTGTGTGCAAAGCATAATGGATTAATACAAATTCTGGCGATTATGGCCTAGCGGTATAGTGAGGACGATTGCTGGAAAATAGAGGTAAGCAAATATCTTACCTATCTTTTGTTCCGAAAGATGAATTTATTATTTATATTGCTTTAGAAAGCGCAAAATTACTGACTACCGAGAAAATAACACTAACAAAGATTCTGAGACGTGAAAAATTCTTAAGTATATAAAAAATAAAAATAAAAATAAAAATAGTGTCCTAGAATCCTCGAATACTTAAAAGAAATTAATTAATTTTAGATATATTCTAAAATAGAAAAATGGCAACCTTCAAAGAAGGAAGTATAATTGAAAAATTAAATTCCAGTAACTATGCAAACTGGAAATTCAAGGTGGAGATGCTCTTGATAAGAGAAGAGCTCTTTGAAGTTGTCACAGACGACCCACCTACTCCAATAACCCCGGAATGGTCGAAGAAAGATAGAAAGGCAAGAGCCTTGATTAATTTAAGTATTGAGGATAATCAAATCATCCATATTAAGCATTTACAGAATGCACGGGACAGATGGAACACGCTTAAAAACATCCATGAGAGATCAAATCTCTCTAGCAAACTCTTTCTCCTCAGGAGACTTTACGGAACGAAATTATCAGAAGGAGGCAACATGATAACTCATATAACAAAGATATTAGAAATTATTGATAAGTTATCAGCCATAGGCGAAGAAATTAAAGCAAATCATATTTCAGCATTATTGCTCTGCTCTTTACCTCCTTCATACGACACCCTCATAACCGCATTAGAAGCCAGACAGGAAGACGAATTAACTCCAGAATTTATAAAGAGTAAATTAACAGACGAATTTAATAAAAGAAACGAGCATTCTAATAACAGTGATAATTCGAACAAAGCCTTTAGAGCTGAAAGAAAATTTAAAACCACAGGTTTTAAAAAAGAAGAAAAATACTGCACGATTTGTAGACTAAAAAATCACAACACAGTTAATTGCTGGCATAACAAACATAAAACAAATAATTTTAAGCAAAACAACAAAAAACATTTCTCTTCTTCGCTAGTCTTTCAAAAAGACGAAAATAATTTAAGAAGCGCGGACTCAAATAAACCGAAAGAAAAAAGCACAGCTTATTTCGGAACCGAAGAAAAGAAAAATTGCGCATTTTTAACGAACAAATCGAAAAATAACACATGGATTATCGATTCTGGCTCATCCTCCCATATTTCAAATAATGAAAATTTATTTTATGAATTTACAAATAAAGAACATACCAACGTCGTAATTGCCAACGGCAATAAATTAAAATCCTATGGTTCAGGTAATGTAAATATTACCACAATAACATCCGACGGTAGAACACATGAAATAACATTAAAAGATGTTCTACTAGTACCGGAAATTGAAACAAATTTATTTTCGGTAGCTAAAGCTACGAAAAACGGATGCAAAATTACATTTGAAAATAATCAATGTTTTCTAGAATATGAAGGATCAATACGCTTAGAAGGGATAAGAAAAAATAATCTGTATGAAATTCAGCAAACAAACATAAACACAGATGAAAATTTCGTAAACATGATAACTAATTGCAAAAATAAAAATTGCATAGAACTGTGGCATAGAAGATTAGGACATAAAAATGTCGCGTCGATTAAAGAATTAATGACGAAGGAATTAGCATGCGGAATAAACATAAATAATTGTTCCCATAGCACCGAATATGAGCCTTGCATTAAAGCAAAATTAACTGACGCACCTTACCCAAAGAAAACGGAATTGAGAGCAAATAAAATTCTGCAATTAGTACATTCAGACGTGTGTGGTCCTATTCAAACTCCAACCATAGGTGGGAAAAATTACTTTTTAACCTTCATAGACGATTACTCTAGATTTACTATAATTTATCTACTACAAAATAAAAGTGAGGTATTTGAAAAATTAAAGGAATATGTTGCACTGGTCAACAATAAGTTTGGCAAAAAGCCTACAGAACTCAGAACTGATAATGGCAAAGAATTTAAAAATTCTAATATTGATAATTTTCTAAAAGAAAATGGAATTAAGCGACAGCTAACAGTACCATATTCTCCCAGCCAGAATGGTATTGCTGAACGAAAGAATAGATCATTAATTGAAATGACAAGAGCATTGTTAAGTTACTCTAATTTACCATTACATTTCTGGGGAGAGGCGATATGCACCGCAAATCACCTACAAAATCGACTGCCGACTAAAGCCAACGAAAAAACTCCATATGAATTATGGACAAACAGAAGACCAAATCTAAAATATTTAAGAGTCTTTGGCTGCAAAGCTTATGCATATATTAACAAGCAAAAAAGACAGAAATTAGATAATAAAGCAGTAGAAGGGATCTTCGTGGGATACAATAATTATTCCAAAGGATATCGTATCTATACGAGCGGCAAAGATATCACTATAGCCAGAACGGTGAAGTTCTTAGAAAACTATCCGATAAATTCAAATAAAGAAAAACGGCTAGAACTAAATTTAGATGAAAACACTAATGCCGAAAACGAAAAATCGGAAAACCCAAATCTGATAAAAATCGAAATTTCAAATGAAAATGATAATCAGAATGAATCTGAACTAAACCAAACCGAACCAAGAAGATCAGATAGAGTAAATAAAGGGGTTCCCCCAGATAGACTAATTTATTTGGTTAAAGATGAAAATATTAACGAACCGAAAAATTGGCAGGAAATAATAAACATGGAAAACCCAGTAGAAAAAGAAAACTGGATCAAAGTGACACAGGAGGAGATAGAATCTCACAACCAAAATAAAACTTGGACATTAGTTGACCCCCCGCCAAATACAAAAATAATAGGTTCGAAATGGCTCTTCAAAACAAAATTAGACGATAAAGGAAAAATACAAAAATATAAAGCGCGTTTAGTGGCGAAAGGCTATTCGCAAAATTTTGGTATTGATTACAATGAAACTTTTGCTCCAGTGGTTTCACATACTACAATTAGAACTTTTTTGGCAGCCGCCGCTTATCATAAACTACAAGTAAATCATCTCGATGTAAAAACAGCATTTTTGTATGGAAATTTAGATGAGGATATATACATCACTCAGCCGGAAGGCTATGTCAAACCTAATCATGAAAACAAAGTGTGCAAATTAAATAAGGCTATATACGGCTTAAAACAGGCAGCTAGAGCCTGGCACATAAAAATTTCAGAATCATTAGAAAAGTTAAATTTCAAACCATCAACATCAGACACGTGTTTATTCATACGTAATACTAAAAACAGTAAAGCATATATTATCGTCTATGTAGACGATTTATTAATATCAGCAAAAGAAAATGAAATTAAAGAAATTATACAAAAACTTAAGATTGAATATGAACTAAAGGATTTAGGTCAATTAAACTACTACCTAGGGATTAAAATTGAAAAAACAAACGAAGGATATAAACTGAATCAAAAAAGTAAAATTGAAGAATTAGTTAGAAAATTTAAATTAGAAGATGCGAAACCATACAAAACGCCCATGGAAACAGGCTATTTAAATTTTGATAACGAAGAAATACCATTGCCAAACAACATCGATTATAGAAAGGCAATTGGCGCACTTTTATATATCTCAACTGTCACAAGACCAGATATTTCAGCTGCGATTAACATCCTAAGTAGAAAAAACGAAAACCCTTCACAGAAGGATTGGAAAGCAACTAAAAGAGTGATTTCCTATTTAAATCACACTAAAAACTTTAAATTAGAAATAAATACAACAAAGCAACCAATACTTGAAGTGTACTGTGACTCAGACTGGGCTGGAGACGTGCAAACTAGAAAGTCCACCAGCGGAAACCTATTTTTATTAGGGAAAAACCCAATTTTATGGATCAGCAAAAAGCAATCATGCATAGCCATGTCAAGTGCTGAAGCCGAGTATATTTCAGCAGCAAATGCATCACAAGAAATTTTATGGTTAATTAGACTCTTACAAGAATTTAACTTAGAACAGACATTACCCATAACTATGCATGAGGACAACCAGTCCTGCATAAAAATGATCGAATCAGAAAAATACACCCGTCGCACGAAACACATTGATATAAGGTATCATTCCATTAAACACCTAAAGGACAATGGTACAATTAATCTAAATTACTGTGAATCAAAGAACATGATAGCGGACATCCTAACCAAGCCCACTCCCAAACCTATCTTTGAAATTCACAGAAATAACTTAAACTTAAGAAATCAAATTCCAGAGATTAAGGAGGAGATTGTTGGTAATATATCAAAAGATTAATATCCGGAATTAATTTCTATGACAGTTTATTTACATCATTTAAAAACTCATCCCGATAAAAAGTAATTATCTAGAATTTCAAACAGGAAATGAAAGTGCCTGATGCAAGATGAAGAGGTTTTTACAGCACGTGCTCTGAACAAGGAAGTAAAAGACTAAAATACGTATTAGTGACGTAAATTGACTTTACGTCATTACCATCCAATGAAAGAACTTAAAAATGATGTCACTATATAAGGACTAAGACTGTTGCATCTCTGCTTTATAGAACTTTAAGAGATTCTTTTTAATTCGCGATGGAAACGGACATTATGTCGTTTTCCCTTAAACTTAAATTGAAATAATGTTTAAAACTAAATTTTATGTAACTATTAAATGTAAGCTATGTAAATTAAATAATTTAAACAGTATTATGAATATGTTTTATTAATTAATAATATTTTAACATTACTTAATCAGTTACATGGATATCCTACATACCAAGGATTTATATAGTGAGTGTGTGCAAAGCATAATGGATTCATACAAATTCTGGCGATTATGGCCTAGCGGTATAGTGAGGACGATTGCTGGAAAATAGAGGTAAGCAAATATCTTACCTATCTTTTGTTCCGAAAGATGAATTTTTTATTTATATTGCTTTAGAAAGCGCAAAATTACTGACTACCGTGAAAATAACACTAACAATTAACCTGAAACTTCAGGTGTGTAAACAGTATAGTTTAGGTTATATATTTCCGCGAAGATTTTTTCACGAAACCCCATAGGGGACTGTCAACAAATTGAAAAAGAACGAATATCTTTTGGATAACCCTGTAAAAACGAATGTAGTAAAGGCGTTCAAACTCGAGATTATTAATAAGTGGCTTATTGTAATATACTGTGTTCATTTTTATGAGGATAGCATGTATACTCGTAGAGAAATTAAGGTTTTTATAAAAATAGTCCCAAATTTCGCCTAGTTTTTGGCTTATAATTTGCAGAGTTCTTAATATAAAAAAAGGTTCTTTTCAGAAAATATGACAAACAACATTGTACATAATACTCTGCAATCAGAATTAAAAAATAATAATAATTGGATGAAAAATGAGCAGGTTTACTAAAAAATGTTTCACTCCGCATACGCGAATGCAATCAAACTATAATATGCATAATGTATTAGCTAAGTATATAGAGCAACTTTTGTGAAAGTCTCAAAATCATAGCTTGAAAATTCTGAAAGTTATCATCGATAGAATAAGCTTAAAATCCGTTGTTCCCAAAAGGAAACAAAAATATGAGGGGTTGTATACAAATATAGTAGTACGTGCAATATTGTGTACGCTATCTTGGCACTAATCAACAGATATTGGATACAACCCCTCATCTTTTTGCTTCTTTTTGGGAACAACGGATTTCGAGCTTATTCTATCGACGATAATTTTCAGAATTTTCAAGCTATGATTTTGCGACATTCTCAAAAGTTGCTCTATATACTTAGCTAATACATTATGCATATTATATTTTGATTGCATTCGCGCATACGCAGTGAAACATTTTTTAGTAAACCTGCTCATTTTTCCTCCAATTTTTATTATTTTTTAATTCTGATTGCAGAGTATTGTGTACAATGTTGTTTGTCATATTTTCTGAAAAGAACTTTTTTATATTAAGAACTCTGCAAATTATAAGCAAAAAACTAGGCGACATTTGGGACTATTTTTATAAAAACCTTAATTTCTCTACGAGTATACATGCTGTCCTCATAAAAATGAACACAGTCTATTACAATAAGCTACTTATTAATAATCTCGAGTTTGAACGCCTTTGCTACATTAGTTTTTACATGGTTATCCAAAATATATTCGCTCTTTTTCAATTTGTTGGCAGTCCCCTATGGGGTTTCGGGAAAAAATCTTCGCGGAAATATATAACCTATACTATACTGTTTACACACCTGCAGTTTCAGGTTGATTCGTCATGTATTTTTCTAGATAGTTAACAAAACGTCTAAAATCGCAAGTGACCGGTCACTTTTGGCAATATAGTGTAGCACTGAATTTAACACATAGAAAAATATCAATAAATGTCTACATTTATCGAAAATCCTTAATAACTTTTATTTAAAGAAATACAATGTTCGATCCTGCCAATGACTATTGCTCAATCAAAGCGACTTCAAAATTCACAATTACACAAAATAGCGAGCTAAATCTGAATCTCATGGGAGGAACCTCTGAATCTCAGTACAAAAATGCGACTGATTCTCCAAACTTAGCGAGATGCGTTGAACTAACCAGCGAACCCCCCCCCCCCCCCTTTTACGAAACAATCACATACAATACTAATTAACATAAATTTGAAAAGTACAAACGACACTCCAATTCAGCCGAGCCCTTTCACACTGGGAAGCCACGGCCAAACTCCCCAACTAACACAGAACTTGCGGGCCACTGATGGCTACGTTAGCCTTGGCCCAAACTAGTAGATGAGGGGCCGCAATCGTTTGCCGTAACGGCAACTTAAAAAAACTGTCACGCCGGCCACAATGTGGCCGCAACAGAATTGGCCATAACTACATTAAGATGCCCATAATTGTGCCACAAGTGGTTAATCATAATTGACGGATAGCCTAAAACTGGCCACAGTTATACTTTAAGTGGCAATTATTAATGAAAACTAGCCACAGTTTGGCCATTAACGATCATCGTGAATAAAATCTAGCCAGAAGATCGCCACATCCATGCCACCTGCGTTTGTTAAGAATAAAAGCTACCCCAAAGCTGGCCATAAATGTTAATTTATTGGTCATCATAAATGTAAACTAGCCTTAAGCCAGCCATCCACATACCATCAATGCTATTCATTAATGAATGCATGCCGAAAGCTAGCCACTTTGTTGCCATGAATGGGCATCATTAATGTATGCAAGCCGAAAGCTAGCCACTTCGTTGCCATCATTAATGAATGCAAGCCGAAAGCTAGCCACTTTGTTGCCATCAATGGTAATCATTAATGAATGCATGCCGAAAGCTAGCCACTTTGTTGCCATGAATGGGCATCATTAATGTATGCAAGCCGAAAGCTAGCCATTTCGTTGCCATCATTAATGAATGCAAGCCGAAAGCTAGCCACTTTGTTGCCATCAATGGTAATCATTAATGAATGCATGCCAAAAGCTAGCCACTTTGTTGCCATGAATGGGCATCATTAATGTATGCAAGCCGAAAGCTAGCCACTTCGTTGCCATCATTAATGAATGCAAGCCGAAATCTAGCCACTTTGTTGCCATCAATGGTAATCATTAATGAATGCATGCCGAAAGCTAGCCACTTTGTCGCCATCAATGGGCATCATTAATGAATGATAGCCCAAAGCTAGCCATATTCATGCCACTATTAGATATCATGAATGGAAGCTGGCCAGAATTATACTTTTTATGGTCCTCAAAAAAGTAAAGTTGAGCAAATCTCCATTTTTACTCCTTTGGCAGGGACAATTTTTTTTCTTTTTTTAAGTTATTTTAAACTTTAGAATCTAAATTTACTGGTCCATAATTTTTGTCTGAAAACTCTAAATATTTTATTCAAAATTTGAAAAAAAAAAAAAAAATAATAATAATCTATTGGAATATTTTTCTTAACAAGAGCTCATAACACCAACCTGACTTTTATGCAAACATGTTTCACTTTATTATAATATTTTTCAGTTAAAAACTGCAATGGTGTTATAAGCACCCCATATTAAAAAGGTCAAAATACAATAAAATCGAAAGTGCTTCAGATCTTGTATAGAATACTTTCAATCTGGAAGCAATAATAATAATTTTTTTTAAAAAAAGTGTCCCAATGGAGGCAAAAATTGGCCGTATCCACTCATCTCATTAGATCGGAATAAAAGGCCATATGGTTATGATTTATTTTTTAATGTTATTCTGAAAAAGTTGCAAAAGCCATAATTGTAATTAATAAAAAAAAAGTTGTAAAATAAGGTGTAACACAAGGTGTAAAATATATATTGAACGTTAAATTACCAATGATGGTGAGAATACGAAAAAAAAACTAATTTTCTTCAATTTTTAATTAAATTATAGGTTTAAACATTCTATTCAAAGGAGTAAATTTTTAAGTAGTTTCAATTTATGTTTCTTCAAGCTAATTCACCAGGTGGATTGTCCAGCCAGAATTTCCATTGAAAATTGTTATCTAATGATTATATTCAACATCCCTTTTTCGAAGCAAATAAAAAATGTATAATGTTAAATGAGATACCATATGAAAGGATTTTCAAGCGACTTCTGACATAGTACACTCACATTTCTTTAAAACATGTATTTTGGTTAAAATTGCAAGTAATAAATTAAATAGGCATTGTTTTCAGAAATAAAATGAAAGTTTTTCCTCAAATTACTGTTACCACAAAAATTAAATTCCACAACAATGATTATAAAAAAAATGTTCAATAAAGATAAAGTGGACATGGTTGCTGCATGGGTTTATTTTATATTTATGATAAAAAAGCAAAATTTAAATTCAAACGCTCAATTTATTTTTTTTTATCCTTTTTTTTTTCAAAACATTATGTTACCCTCTAATGTAGTTAAAATACAATTTATATATATATATATATATATATATATATATATATATATATATATATATATATATATAGCTCTTGATATTTTCAGTCAGTTTTTACTGTAAAGTATGAAAGAATAAATTGGATTATATTCCGGCTTTATTTTTTTTTAGAAGTTTAAACATGCATCTAAAAAATATTAGATATTGCTAAAAAATATTAGGCTGCAGTGTGAAATCTTCACACAGGCCCACTAGTATATATTATTTCTGTTATCAACATCCCCTTTTCTCAGAAAATATGAAATGCACAACAATGAACGAGATGCCATAAGAAAGGATTTTGAACCAGCTTCTGACATAGTGCACTCACATCTCGATAAAACATATTTTTTGATTAAAAATTGCTGTAAATTAAAAATTAAATCTGCATTGTCTTCATAAAAGAAATGAAAGGCTTTCCTCAAATTAGTGTAGCCACAAAAATAAAATACCACATTATATAATGCTTAAAATGATTATAAAAAATAAATACTACAAAAAAGATAAAGTGGGACATAGTTGCTGCACGGGTTTATTTTATATTTATGACTAAAAAGCAAAATTGAAATGCTCAATTTATTTTTCTTTGTCCCATGTTTTTTTCCGAAACAGATGATGTCATCTCTAAAGCAGTTAATTAACTATAGATATATATATTTTTTTGTCTTTGCTATGCTCAATCAGTTTTTACTGTAACTGTGATGGAATAAACGAGATGATATTCTGGCTCGACTAATGTTGTTTGAAGATAGTTTCAGTCCTTAATTTTCCTTTACAAGTTTAAACCTGCATCTAAAGAGTATTAGATATTGCTAAAAAGTATTAGACTGCAGTGTGAAATCTTCGCATGGGTCCACTGGTGCTTTTATAATACAATTTCTTACCTGGATGTTTCTTCCAATTATCCAGCTTGAAAATAAAACAAAAACGCAGGAACTCTATTTTATAAAATTGGTAAAATGTTGACATTACTGATCATTGAAATTTAAGAATTTTTTTTAATGATGTAACTATATATATATGTAAATTAGGTCCGTTCAAAAAATGTCATTTCACTATCTTCATCTCTTTGGCATATAATATCAGAAAAATGTAGCAGTATTCCTATAAAGTAATGTTTTAGTCTGTTAAGGACTCTTCCCCTCTTTATACACATCATAGAACAAAATTTCAATGTATATATATTTACAAAATATTACTAATTGACAGAAAGCCAATTGTCACTATTTTCCTTCTTATGTAATCTTAAAATTTCTCTTATTAAATAAGTTTCTTAAAATTTCTCTTATTAAATAAGTTTAATATTTTTTCAAAATAGTAGTGGCAGTTGATCTTCTAGAACACGGCAGGTTCACCATTCATACACTAAATCTTTTTTTTTTTTTTTTTTTTTTAAATGGACTAAACATTACTCATAAATAATAATATATCATTGTTTTTACTTTTTAAAAATTAGCAAGTAATGAGTACTGAATATATATATATATATATTTTTAATATATTACCAATAAAGAAATCTTTAAAATATTTTTCCTTCCAGCAGGAGGTATGTGACTTTTTGACTAACAAAATTTCAAACTGATTCATACAATATTATGTACATTAAAATTTTAATCTCAACTTCTAATGAGATTATGATGAAATTTTTATTAAAATTTTCAAAAGTTTTTATACAGCAAATTATTTTTAATACCTGATCTCCAAGCAATGCTAATTTATAATCAACCAACAAAAACAGTTTATCAGTTTTTAAAATATAGCCTACATAAAGCACTTTTATTCAATTATATCTTAACCTGTAAAAAGAAGGGGGAATGTTCTCAGAATGAGAAAGAAGGGGAAAATATATAGTACATCATTTTTAACAACATCACTTGCATAAATAAATATATATATTTAAAAACACTAGAACTGAATGCTTTTTTTTTTTCATATAAATTTTATTTTTCACAACAAATGTAAAACAAACCAACCAAAAAACATTTATTTATGTATTTACAAGATGCTCAAAATTTATCAGAAATATTTTACAAGAAAATTTAATCCTGTTACAATTAAATTTCTGATGTTTCTTAATTTAAGTTTATAAACAAGAGCTGAAAATCTACAGTCATCTTCACAGAGAACTTTTTTCTTTCCAGATTTTTATTCTTCTTCTTCTGAAAAACAAAAAATAAATTTTACAAAACAAAATTAAAATGCCTTACTTTAAAAACACCACTTAATTAGCCATTTATAAATATAATCGGAACAGAAATTATAATTTAAAAAAACTATTTACAAAAAGCTTTGTAGTTCAAGTTATTTGTACAAAATGAAACTATTTTATTGCAGTATACCTATATTTGCTTTTAACAAAAACTCATGAAAGGGCAGCGTTGTCAAATGACGCCTAATTCCTTTTTTTTTTTCTAGGTGTGAAACTGCATTTCATGGTGGCAATTTTATGTTATATCATATTCTCTCATTTCTTTTTGCAACCATGTTAACAATAATATTGTTTCTATTTTTATGTGTTAAGAGCAGGGCGGGAGGGGGGGGCTGTATATATTAAATACTTTATCTCTGTGTTAATCACTAAAACAAAATAAAAACAGGCTTTCTATAAATTCTTTTGAATAACTTCAAATATATAAATTCATATTCTTTACATATGATGTATGGGTGCTCTTTCTGTTCATTTCATAAAAGTCGAATTGCTCACTTTGTAAATGTTTCTAGAATTTGTATTGCTAGAAACCAGCAGTTCTTTATTTTCTTCACTTTATTTTTTCACATAACATTTCCTTCAAAATGGCTTTGTAAAGTAGGAAAATACATTGTGTACCTTATTTTTTCACATAACATTTCCTTCAAAATGGCTTTGTAAAGTAGGAAAATACATTGTGTACCTCCAAGCTATAAATCTGATATTATCACTCATAAAACGATAGCATTTCAATTCTCACTGTAATTTAGTTCAAAATAAGGAAAAGCAATTTTTCAACTTTTCCCCGTCAAAGTTAAAAAAGTAAAATTTAAATTAGGTGGGATATAATATATCCCACCACGCCTCAAAGGGTTAAAAGACAATAAAGAAAAAATGAAGTTACTTTGACACAGGGTTGGGTTTCTTCCGGAAGAAACTGGAAGAAATGGAAAAAACTGGAAGAAACCAACAGAAAACAAAACAGATGCTCAAAATTAAAATATATTAACTATATAAAAGAATTAAATTCAAAACCTAATTATATGAAATTTAAATTGGAAATTAATTAATATTAAAAATATTATTTATGGAAAAATAAGTTATTTTTTAATAACAAACTTCAGGTTCAGCAGGTATTTACAGGTTATGTTTTTTACAACTTTAGAGGTAGGGGATATTTTTTTATTGTTTATATAATTTCTGTTAAAAAAAAAACCTACCAATTCCTTATTTATCACATAAAAATGCAATATTTTAAAAACTATGGTGCAAAACTTAAAACAAACAAATTTGTAATTATGTATACTAGCATGCTGATTTAAAAGATAAATGTTCTGAAAATAAACTCTACAGGGATAAGAATTTTTTTCATCTTTTGCATTCATCCATTCTAAGTTGAGAAATTGATTGCAGCATCTTAAAGCTAAATTACTTCTGTTTTGTTATACAATGTTGCACTGTAGTAAGGAAAATGGAGATTTTAATGAAATCCTTCAATACAGTAATTACTGTATATTAGTTTCCTTAATAAAATGGGCGTAAATTCAAAGCACTGTCTTTTATTTAAAAGAGTTTCATTCTACAATAGGCAAATGATCCACATACTATTTACCACTGATTACAGAAGTTTAAATTATATATATTAAAAAAAATGTGCCTCTTTTGAATTGAATTACATTTAATTGATTTTGTGTATTTTGGATAAATTTATTTGGTACATTTCCATTATACCAACACCATTGTCGTCACCAAGTGCAATAATTGGCACAAAATGAAATTCATGTGAAAGGATTCAATTGGAAAAAAAAAAAAAAAATGTTGGCACAAAATTGAGCATTTAAAAATATAACATTTGAAAATTACAGACTTTCACGAACTATTTTATTAAATCGACACGAATATAGACTTAAAATAAAAGAACAAATAAATATTATATGATAAATTAATAAAATTAACTCAATTTAAACTACAGGCATAGCATTGTAAATGTCTCTTAGCATTGCAGTAAGCATTTCACTTTTTGAATGAAGACGTTCATACTTTTTTTTTGTATCCAAAGTCCTGAAACAATTTTATTGCAGCGTCCTCATCATCTGGTAAATGCCTAATGGTAAAATCCACATTAGTGTCAACAATAAATATAAGTTACTACTTAATATTAAATATTTTCTATTTGAAAAATAGCAAATTAAGATGTTTTGCGAGGTTACAGAGTAAATTAAGTAATAATAATAATTAAAAAGTGTCATGTTCAATAAATAGCAAATCACAATGTTTGGCACGGTTTGCAATAAAAATATTTACACGTTCAGGGTTGAAATAAATAGCACATTAGCATACATTTTGGCATGGTGTTAGAAAAGTCCCATTTATTTTATTCAGGTACACAATGATTGGAAAGCTTTAGACAGGTGTGTGATCTTGGCTAAAAAACTGGTGTAATTATCAATTTATCATACATAATTAAATTTTTATAAGTCTAATTAAATTTATGTAAGGTTATCTATTAGAAAATACATTTATTTTTATTGTATTTTACAAAGTTGTAACTTATATGGTAAATTCTTAAAGAAAAACAGTTTCTTCCATTTTTTCCACTTGGAAGAAACCTATTTCTTCAGGCCGGTTTTTTCCACTTTGGAAGAAACTTGCCAACCCTGCTTTGACACATCATAGACAATCTCTGACAAACAGATTTTTCCATTTTAATTTTGTTTTTTTAACAGTTAAAACTGTTTTGGCCAATAATTCAAAAATTTTTAGTAGCATTTGGGGACTCCTGAAAATCGGGGACCCTGGGCCCGTGCCCCGAATGCCCTGCCCATGACATGACAGATATATAAATTTCTCTATTTTTAGCCGCAATCGATTGACAAATTTAGCAATTTTTCTCATGCGATCTTGGAAGAATTTCGCTATTTTTTCCCATGACTGACTGAATAGTTTCGTGATTTTTCCCGCAGCTGACTGATGAATTTCAGAATATTTTCCTGATACCAATTGCCGAATTGTGCAGGGAGGGAGGTTTTGAGACAAATAAGCAAATTTCCCAATTTTTTTCCTACAACAAACTGCCGAATTTTGAGATTTTTGAATTTTGTAATTTTTCTTGCGACCAAGTGACAAATTTTGTGATATTTTACTGTGACCAATAGACGAATCTTGCGATATTTTCTCATGACCGATAGATGATTTTTGTGATATTTTCCCGCTAAATTTTGGTGAAATTCGCGAAAGCAAATTCTTGCGAATCCACAATAATCAGGGCACATTTCCAGCTATATAAAAATGGGCAGGGCGCATTTACAACTATAAAAAAATGGGCAGGGTGCTGCGCCCTCTCGAAAACGTCTAGGGGAAACACTAATTACTCCAATACAAATATTGCCACAGTTATTTTATTCTAAAAACTTGATATTTGAGTAATTTTAATTTATTTTCAGCAGCGAAATTAACTCGAAATTATTGAATAACAAACATGTGAATTTTTACATTGCTAACTAAGCGTAACCAAGCTTCCAGGCTCGAACATATTTCACACTGTCAGTTTTATGCTTAGTTAGCAATGAAAAAAAAATCACCATTTTTATTACTTGATATTTGATTTAAAGGAAAATTTAAAAACATGGATTTGAACCTTCAGCTCCTCTCCAGAATCTTACATTTGCAAAATATTTTGGGCAAAACATAAGAATGTTTTAAAAATACCTTGAATTTAAATATCATTTTTTAAAGTTTCTCAAGAAAAAAGGGTCAAAGAAAGTATTAAAGAAGGTCCCTTTCTCCAAAGAATCTGCTTTATTTTTAATTTGTTAAAAATTATACATATTAGTGATGCAACGAATAATGGTTTGGCCGAATAACCGAATACCGATTATTCGGCCAAGTTATAGCCGAATATTCGGCTTATTCGGCCGCCGAATAATGAACTCATTTTTGTCTAAAAACAAAATATAGTATGCACTATATGCACAATTCTTGTATATTTCACAATTAAAATGTATTATTTTCTTTTTAAAAACTATTTATGTGCAAATTTTTAATTTTTTAAAGCATTATTTTATTTTGAAAAAATATTCGGCCATGTTCGGCCTAAAAATTGCCTTAGTAATATAATTCGGCCCCCCAAAAAAATCCTTAGCAAAAGTTCCTTATTGGTTACTGTCTAGTTACATTTTAATAGATAATTATGTATGTATGTTGTTACATTTTAAAATAATGACAAAATTTTAAAGATACTAGAAAACATAAATTTCAACTTTCTGATGAAAGAAAATAAGAAATCTTACTATCCTAAGAAAAAATCACTGATAGAAAGGAATATCTTCTAAAATGGTGAAAAGAAATCAGCTCACAATTATCAAAAGAGCCATGTATTTATTTATTTAATTTAATTTTTTTATTTTTGCTATGTCAGTAGACAGCACTATTAAGAAGTGTATAATTAATGTTTTCAGATTCAGAGGAAGGAAATATCTGTAAGGAAAAGCAAAATAAATATAAATATCAAAATAATGAATATGTAGTATCTTAGGTACTGTAATGTTACATTTTAATAGATATGTATGTTTTTGCTGTTACATTTTAAAAGTAGTAGACAACATAAATTTTAAGTTTCAGATGAAAGAAAATATAAATTAAACAGTGAAAAACAAATGAAATGCACATAAATGGCAAGAACAAAAATTGAGGTGAAAAAATTGTTACACATTTTAATAATTCGCCATTAGCATGTTCAAGATTAACTTATATACAAATTAATGAGTTGAAAATTCCTAATAAGAAATTAGTTCAAAGTGTGGCAACACACTGGAATAGTTCCTATTATATGCTAGATAGATTACTGGAACAAAAAAAATGCACTTTCTCTACATACAACTAAATTTGTCGAAATAAATAATCTGACAACGAACCGGTGGACTATTTTAGAAAAATTGCTCAATCTATTGAAGTAATTTGAACCATTGAAACCATTTGAAGTAATAACAAAACAAATTGCCTCATCAAGAACATTAATTTCTGAAGTCATCCCTATCCCGATAGCTATAACATTAAAATTATATTTATCTAAATCTGGAGATTTTTTTGCTGTAGGCACCATGAAAGACACCGTTCTACAAAATTTGGAGAAGCATTTTGGATCAATTCAAGACAAGGAACACTATTTCATTGCAACTGTTTTGGACCCCAGATTTAAAGTGTTATTTTTCAACAAAGATGTAGATGTAAAGTCCAAATTAATTGCTATAGTAAGACTAAGAAAGGCTAGTATAAAACCAGTAACAGAATCTGCACAAAATATTTCCTTCCAACATAACCATTCCAGTTTCTCAAACTCAAATTTCAAATTCTTTGTGTGCATGCTTTAATGAAATTGCAAGCCAGTCACAGAGTGAAGCTGCTATAGAAAATCCCCCTCAATGTGAAGAAGTAAAAGAAATTTAATTTTCTTTCCCAGTCACTTCTAGAAAGACAACAGTGTTCTTTGGAGTGGTGGGCAAAAAATTCAGAAAACTTTCCTAACCTTTCATAATTAGCCAAAAAATACCTTTCTGCACCTGGAAGTACCATATATAGTGAGTGATTATTTTCAGACGCAGATATCATTTATGAAAAAAAAAAAAAAAAAGAAATAGACTATAACCTGATAATGCTGAATTATTATTATTTCTGCATTGTAATCTACATTTATTAAAAACATTTAACTTTGTTTTTTAAGGTAAATATAAATTTAGACATTACAATGATGTTCTTGAAAATATGTAAAACATACATATATAATAATTAAAAGAATTTAGTATATTTACATTTCTTTCATTATTTAATATTAGTAACATAACACACTTTAAAATCACTTAAATTATATTTAACTTTTAAGCGTATTTTACTCCCCCCCAAAAAACCCCTAAGTATTGCAGCATATACGACTTAAATATCTATGTTATACATGCAATACATCTATATCTAATCTATCGTACATATTTATGTTCTTTATGGGTATAATTAAAATACAGGGATGAGTCTGAGAAAAGAGCAAAAAAGAGGAAATGATGCGTGAGGTGAAAATTGAACAAAAAAGTTAAACCTGTACGCGGGGTAAAAATCGAGCAAAAAAAGTGAAATTATACGCGAAATAAAATTTGTCATTATTTGAATTCAAATTTAAACATATATACATGTAATACAAAAATAAGAACACTAATAAATATAACAAAAATGGCTAATTCAAAATTTTATTCAATAATTATCTGATATAAATGACAAATATTAATATGAGAATTCCTCAAAATTGTAAAACTATTCTTTAAAATTTTTATAAGCAAATACATTTAAAAACCTACATGCTTTCACTCAAAACATAAGTTAATACATATGGCTAATGTTTAACCTGCCAGTGCCACAGCTACAAAAGCATTTAGTGAGATCAATGTTGTAGCAAATTATTTATATGAAGGTCTAGCTATATTTTCCTACATAAAATTAGTTTTTAGGCAATGAAACTGAAAATACTACAAAAAAAAAAAAAGATTTTAAAAACATAATTTTTACCTTTTTCATATCGTGCTCTCTAAGAACACTAGCAGTCACTAAAAATTTATCTTTAACATAATAGGTAATACAAGAGTAAATAGTCGCTGGAATATATCTTCAATGCAGAACTCTATCATGTGCAGATATTTACAATTTATCGGCCATTTCTTTCACAATTGTGGTTCTTTTTGTCCTTGTGCATAACTATTTTTACTACAGCACCATTCAGGAACATCTTTTTAAATAGGAATACTGCATGTTATAAAGCATTTAATGGTAAACTATGATCCACTAAAACTGAAAAAGACGAAAATAAATATTCCGATTTAATGATTATTTGATCCATTGCATCTACGATTAATTTGATGGGTTGTAGATTATCTATATGATTTCGGGCGTTACTATATCTGGCAAAATTGGAAATCAAAACAACGTGCCGTGCATTCAGTATACGGACTTTTTTTCACCCATAATACTTATTACTATCAAAATCTGTCTTTTGCGGCGCGATAATTAAATATAAATCAAAAAACAAATGACGAGATTAAACACTTAATCCATCATGAGATTTCAAATCTTACTATCTATTTCCGCACAGCGTCGGTAAAAAGTAAACAAACACGGCACGGCTCATCTACACTACTTATCGAAAGCCACGACACTTTGTGCTCATTGGTCAGTTGAATCATGACTACTCCCACTGACGATGTGACGTCAAACGTACTCACCAATCACAGAGGAGAAAGTGTTCAGGAGTTCTTCTGACAAATGGGTTGGTTGGTTGGTTGGTTCCACTTGATGCATTAAAGAGAAATGCGTCCGAGAAATAAGAAAAAAAAAAAAAGCGGAAATCCGCGGATTTTGAAAATAAGCAAAAAAGCGGAAATCCGCGTTTCCGCGGAAAAGTGGCATCCCTGAAAATATCATTGAAAACAATTTTTTTTTTTATGTAACAAGGGATAAATATTAAACTTACCATTATGCTTTAAAAATTTAGAATTTGCATGTATGGCTCTATTAGGACAATTTTGAATAGATTAAATTTAACAGATTACCTTAGCTTATTACAGATACTATTTGTACTTATTGATATAGCATATAAAAGTTTTAACATGATAATACCCTCTTATACAAAAATGGGTAGATAGGTAAAACCTATTCAGGGTATGAAAGTTAAGGGGAGGAAAGTGTTAGTTAAATTTCAAATAAAATTTTTATTATGCATGATGAATATAAAGTGTCAAATTAAAAGCATTTTCTGCGCAAATATAAAAACATTTCTTACATTTACATTTTTCACATTTTTCTACACATTTACATTACATTTCATCCATTATTCGGCCTTGGCCGAATAATGGACTTGATATTCGGCCGAAGCCGAATATTCGGCATGTAGGCCGAATGGGCCGAATAATCGTTGCATCTCTAATACATATAATCAAAATCCAAATTAATTTATATGACAACATATTTAAAAAAAATCCTTAATTTAGAGGTCAGAAGATTAAATAATTTTATCACCTTCTCCCTTCCTCTTCTACATACATAGCATAAATTTAAAAAAATTATTTAGCATAAATCTGTGTAATCTTAAGTATTGTCAAAGTTCATGAAAATCAAAAACCCTGTTAACAAAAATTATTTGACACATTTCTGCAAAACTTTAAAAAATACTCAATCTTTTTCTATTAAATTTTACATTTCAAAAATTTAAATTAATTTAATTTTTATTAAATGTAAGTCCAGATTAGATGCATTATATTTCCAGAGGTGTCACAATAATCACAAAACTGAATCATCACTCTTGAAACAAATATTAAAACATTTAAAGCAAACATTTTCTAAGCACATGAGCTGAAGCATCAAAATTTTGAGTAATTTGAAGGACCCATTGTACAAGATGTTTACATTTCATGAAACTCTGCTAAACTGTTTTAACAAACTGTAAAATAACAATTTTGAATAAAATAATTTTAATAAAAATGAACAATTCCTATGCAATATGTAATAGACGAAGATTTTTTTATGATAACTTTTTGAATACAGTTTTGTTAAAATATTACAATTTAACTAAATTTTAATATGAAAAAGTTTACAAAATGATTTTTTGGCCATTTAAAAGATATCGCCAAATTTATCAGCCAATCGTGGTAAAAAATCTTAAAATTAGTCAATGGATTGTTGGGGGAAAAAAAAAATTTCGGTTAATGTACGCGAAGCGTACATACACAAGTTACTGACCGCGGCTGGAATGAATTTCGTGCATTCTACAGATTGCTGTACAGCGAGTTTCATGCGTCCAGTGATGTTTTTTTTCGGTTAATGTACGCGAAACGTACATATACAAGTTACTGACCGCGGCTTGAATGAATTTCGTGCATTCTACAGATTGCTGTACAGCGAGTTTCATGCGTCCAGTGATGTTTTTTTTCAGTTAATGTACGCGAAGCGTACATACACAAGTTACTGACCGCGGCAGGAATGAATTTCATGCATTCTACAGATTGCTGTACAGCGAGTTTCATGCGTCCAGTGATGTTTTTTTTTCGGTTAATGTACGGCAAGCGTACATACACAAGTTACTGACCGCGGCTTGAATGAATTTCGTGCATTCTAGAGAATGCTGTACAGTGAGTTTCATGCGTCCAGTGATGTTTTTTTTTCGGTTAATGTACGCCAAGCGTACATACACAAGTTACTGACCGTGGCTTGAATGAATTTCGTGCATTCTACAGATTGCTGTACGGCGAGTTTCATGCGTCCAGTGATGTTTTTTTTCGGTTAATGTATGCGAAGCGTACATACACAAGTTACTGACCGCGGCTTGAATGAATTTCGTGCATTCTAGAGATTGCTGTACGGCGAGTTTCATGCGTTCAGTGATGTTTTTTTTCGGTTAATGTACGCGAAGCGTACATACACAAGTTACTGACCTCGGCTTA
Source organism: Maratus michaelseni (assembly GCA_963931845.1). Lineage (NCBI taxonomy): Eukaryota > Metazoa > Arthropoda > Arachnida > Araneae > Salticidae > Maratus > Maratus michaelseni. The sequence goes on from OZ007586.1 coordinate 415,446,086, forward strand.
AATGAATTTCGTGCATTCTAGAGAATGCTGTACAGCGAGTTTCATGCGTCCAGTGATGTTTTTTTTCGGTTAATGTACGCGAAGCGTACATACACAAGTTACTGACCTCGGCTTAAATGAATTTCGTGCATTCTAGAGAATGCTGTACAGCGAGTTTCATGCGTCCAGTGATGTTTTTTTTCGGTTAATGTACGCGAAGCATAGTCAACCGCGTCTTGCATGTATTAGAAAAATGAAGAATATCGAAATTTTCCTCAATTATAACGTGTGTGGTGTGATGCAGAGAATTGACTATTTATAGAGTTTTTATGAGAATTTCTTTCATGAAGTAAACGTTGATTTTATTCCGTTTTGTGACAATTTTCAAGTTTAAGCCTTATTTTACTAGAAATTTTTTAATTGTTAAAGGTAATAAATTATTAAACTTGATAAATATTTCAAAAAAATTCATAGAAAAAAAAAGATAATTTGTAAAAATGGATACAGATGGAAGAAAAAAGCTATAAATATGTAAAAATAGAAAAAATTTGATAAAAGTATGTAAAAATGGAAATATCCGGAGGAAAAAAATAGCCGAAAATTTGTAAAAATGAAGTATCCGGAGGAAAAAATAGCTAAAAATTTGTAAATTGAAAAAGCTAGAGGGAATAGATAACTAAAAATTTTTTTTAATGGAGAAATCTGGAGGGAAAATAGTTAAAAATTCATAAAAAAAAGGAAAAATCCGGTGGGAAAAATAGTTTAAAATGGAAAAATTGGAGGAAAACATAGCAAAAAAATTGGAAATTCGGAAAATATGGTGGCAAAAATAGCTAAAAATGTGGGAAAATATGGTGGCAAAAATAGCTAAAAATGTGTGAAAATTGTAAAATCTGGAGGAAAAGTAGCTAACAATTTGTAAAAATGGAAATATGATGAGGAAAGAATAGTTAAAAATTTATACAAATGAAAAATACAGAAGAAAGAAAATTAAAAATATGGAAAAATCTGGAGGAAAAAAATGGCTAAAAATTTGTAAAAATGGTAAAATCCGGAAGAAAAAATAGCTAAAAATTTGTAAAAATAAAAAATCCAAATGAAAAAAATAGATATTTTTTTTAAAAAAATTGAGAAATTTGGAGAAAAAATTGCTAAAAATTTTTTTTAATTGAAAAATCCGGAGGAAAAAGTAGCTAAAATTTTTTTTTAATTGAAAAATCCGGAGGAAAAAGTAGCTAAAAATTATTTAAATTGAAAAATTCGGAGGAAAAAGTAGCTAAAAATTTTTAAAAATTGAAAAATTCGGTAGAAAAAGTAGCTAAAAAATTTTTAAAAGCGGAAAAATCCAGAGGAAAAAGTAGCTAAAAATTTTTAAAAACGGAAAAATCCGGAGGAAAAAATAGCTAAAAATTTCAAAAAATGCAAAAAAAACAAAGGAAAAACATAGCTAAAAATTTATAAAAATGAAAAAAAAAGTAAAAACATAGCTAAATATTTATAAAAATGAAAAAAAAAAGTAAAAACATAGCTAAATATTTATAAAAATGAAAACAAAAGAAATAAAATAAAAACGTAGCTAAAATTTGTAAAAATGTAGAGGAAAAAATAGCTAAAAATTTGTAAAAATGAAAAATAGCTAAAAACTTGTAAAAACGAAAAATCCAAATGAAAAAAGTAGGTTAAAATTGAAAAATCCGGAGGAAAAAATAGGGTAGAACTTCTTTATGGAAAAATCTGGTGGAAAAAATTTGTAAGAATAAAAATATCCGGAGGAATAAACAGTTCAAAATTTGTAAAAATTGAAAAATTTGGATAGAAAAATTGCTAAAAATGAAACAATACAGAGTGAAAAATAGCTAAATAGTTTTTTAAACGGAAACATCCGGCAGGAAAAATAGCTAAAAATTCGTAAAAATGGAAAAAATCGGAACGAAAAAATCGATAAAAGTTTATAAAAATTGAAATATCTGAAGGAAAATATCGGTAAAAGTTTGTAAAAATTGAAATATCTGAAGGAAAATATTGGTAAAAGTATGTAAAAATCGAAAAATGTGGCGGTAAAATTTACTAAAACTTTGTAAATATTCTTAAAACGAAATAAAATCAATGCTACGTTCACAGTGTACTTTGTGAAAGAATTTGCTTGACGATGTGTGTAAGTATTAAGTCGTCTGCCGAAAAGCTCGTGTTCTGATTGGGTAGAATTCGGAGGTTGCCGATTTCTCGGTTGGCGCGCGTCGTTCCTTGGCGTGCATCAAAAAAATCGCCAAATCGGGGACCCTCGCTTATTCGAGGATTCTGCCGAAAAATATTTTAATAGCTTTTTTTTTTCTATAACTTTTAAGAGTAAAAAATAAGTACATTCTAGCTGTAAAAAAAGGTTAAAAAGTGTAAATTTTACACTTAAAGTGCAAAGGTTGGAAAGCTTTGTAAAGAGCTTTAATGTTTACCAACTGTATGCAGCTAAAATACAAGAGTGCACTTCTATTTTATGAATGTGTGAAATTAAATTTACTAATGTAAATTGATCAATACAGACAAAATTTGGAGCCTATTTAGGGGACCATCCCAAAATTCTTCCTAGTAAAGCAGGTCCCTTCACAATATACCTTTTAATAAACAGGATCTCTTCCCATTTTTTTTTTTTTAAATAACACAGGCAACTTAAAAAAAATTGAGTTTTAAAAAGGAAGAAGTCTTTAAAGACAAATTTGTTTTTGCATGTGGGGTAGCAATACTTTTAAAATCTGGAATTTTCTGAATTGACTATTTTATAAACAATCCATAAAAACATACTCTTCATTGTTAATTTTTATTTTATGTTTCAAAATGTGTAATTTGCAAACAAATTGAAAGGAAAACTTTAACAGAAGGACTTAAAGAAGTTATCAATAAACGTTTGGTTCAAATTTGAGTAACTAAATTTCATATTCATTACAAAATGTTATCTTTCACAAAAAAAAAAAAGAATAAATTTCACACAAATAACTTTTACTTTTTTCAAAATGGGCCCTAAGATAAAAGCCCTGCGTTACAAACTGAGTAAATTGACAACTTACCTTTGCTTGAATGCCAAACGAGTTTATGCTGCACAGTCATCTCTGCTGCCATCTCTGAACTGCGCCACCACAGTCTCCTGAAAAATATGAAAATAAATTGTAATAGATTGCAATATTAAGCATTTATCATATTCAACTAGAAAATTAAAAAGAAAAAGTACAACTGATTAATGTATATAACGGATGTCAGTGAATCATTTTCTTCTTCTTTTAAATCAAAACTTATTTCAACATGCACACACACATAATTTGCATTAAATAAAATGGCATCTTATCTAAATATTGTTATGGGGAGGAAAAGAAAAAAAAAATTACTGAATCAGCCACACCAGCAGAAGTGCTGTGCACTTAGACTGTTTTAAATTTTTACACGCATATGCACTATAGCGCTTTTTACTGAAATTATGGTACTGAAAAAGAAAAACACTGCAGAACATAATATAAAAGATGGAGATAAATTATAGTTCCAGGAAAGTAATTAAGGAAGATAATTGATACAATGTTTGGTACTTTTTGGTTAGCTGGACACCAGTAATATATATACATGTATGTACTTGTACACATCATTGGCACCTGGCTAACCGAAAAGTACCCAATGTTTTATTTAACATAAAATTAAAAGTGTAATATCAGACAGGCTCTCTCCTCTTAATATTTTGGATGGGTGTAAAAAAAAAAAAAAAAAAAAAAAAAAAAATGTAACAGTATAGTATAACAGTGTGCAACTATTTTGGATTCCAAGAAAGAAATTGCATGCTTTGAGAGTATGTTGTCACAAACACAGAAAGAAAATTTCAGACTCGGGGGAGATGAGGTTAAAAAAAGGCTTAAAACAAGTTTTAAAAAGGAAGACGTCCTTAAAGACAAATTTGTTTTTGCATGAGGGGTAAGGGACGATGCAATACTTTGAAACAAAAAAAAGGTACATTTCGGTTAGCCGGGCGCCAGTGATATATATCAACATATATAAATACATAATGTATATACCTATATATGTATATACATACATATATGTATATAAATATATGTATGTATATATATGTATATGCAGACATATGTGTATATACATAGATATGTGTATATATAATACATGTATATATATCACTGGCGCCCGGCTAACCGAAATGTACCCAAACAAATTATGTGCTTTCATTAGGAAAAAAAAACCCATTAAAAATTAATCTGGTTTGTTATTAAAAAAATATTTACAACATGAAAATATATTAAAAGCAACTGTTTATAAAAAGTTTGGGTCCTTTTCTGCTATACCAACACCATTGTCGCTAAGCATAATAATCGGCACAAAAGGAAATTCACATGAAACGAATCATTTGAAAACAAAAATAACATTGTTGGCACGAATTTAAGCACTTAAAAATAAAACGTTTGAAAATTGCAATACAAAATATGCACTTAAAATAAAAGAACAAATAAATATTCCATAAGGTAATAAAATAAAACTCTATTTAAACTACAGGCTTGAAATTGTAAATGTCTCTTAGGATTGCTGTAAACATTTCATTTTTTGAATGAAGATGTTTATGAGTTTTTTTGATAAAAACTTTTTTTTTTATGTATCTAAAGTCCTAAAACAATTTTATTGCCGCTTCTACATCATCAAGTAACAGCTTAATGGTAAAATTCATTTCAGTGTCAATAATAAATGCAAGTTATAATTTAATAAATATTTTCTATTTGAAAAGTAGCAAGTTAAGATGTTTTATGAGGTTACGATTAAATAATAATAATAAAAGATTCACGTTCAATAAATAGTCCAATCAGAATGTTTGGTACAGTTTGCAATAAAAAATTCTTTACACGGTTAGGGTAGAAATAAATGGCAGATTAGCGTATATTTTGGCATGTGTTGGTATAACAGAAAAGTACCAAGTTGTGTTCCTATTACACTCTGATAAGTGGAATTTAAAAATTAAATCAGATTACTTAGCTTTTCGGCTAAACCAAAACATTTTGGGCACTATTGCCATGACTAATTAAAAATCACATTAATGAATTAAAAAGAAATTACCTACTTTATTAAAATCTTAAAAATAAAGTGAAATTTTGCAAATGGTCATTAATTAGTACATAAAATTCGAAGTTTTCTATTACTATCAAAATAAAAATATGCCAGTATCATCAGAAAATACAGAATATATATATATTAGTTAATTAAAACCAGATCTTAACATATGAAGTATAATTTCACTGAAAGACACTGGAGCTGTAAAATATTACTTTCCGCTTCCTGACTGGTTTAAGATTGTCAGCAATAAAGCAAATTATAAAACAGGCAACGGAGAATTATGAAAAAAATAAAAGCTGAATTTTTATTGGTTAATTTTTTTATAAACCAAAAACTTCCGAGATTGTTCATTACGGACACATTTTACTCTGATATATATATATAATTACAATCAACTTATTAATAGCATATTCAGGGCAGATGTAAGATCAGTAAAGAACTTTTTTTTTATTCACTTCTGTAGAATTAAGTCGCATAATAAGCAAAGCAATGCAGTTAATTTTACACAATTGCTGATGCTTTTTCTCAGCTTTCTTTATCTTGAACTTAAATCTGTCCCTGAGAATGATGAAAACTAATTTTTAACTAACTCTTGGAATAATATAGAAAAATAATCTTACCTAATTAGTAAATCTAAATATCCAAAAACCAGTGAATGACGAGACTTAGACATAGACGACGCCACGATGCAGGAAAGGGAAATGTAAACAACGCTGCGATGTGCGATGACGCTGCCAAAAAGACATAAAAATCCCTACGAGACCGCAGAAAAAAAGCTATATTTCAATAGATTTATTTTTTCAAGGTTTTTTTTTTATCTTCAAAATTTCTCATACAACATTAAATAATTTTAAAAGTGGAAATTTTTCAATGCTGATTATTACAAAGCGGAAAACATTTAAAAATATATTTACAAAAATCCCCACTGGGAAAAAAAATGTGTTGGAAAAGGGAAATCTTGTTTCATCTTTCCCTGCATTACTCCCGGCTTGCCGTGTGAAAGGAGTGGGAGGGGGGGATCGGTATTTGGTTTATTTAAGCTAGTTAAGATTTTTTTTTTCTTTTAAATCTAAATTTTGGAGTGTTTCAAAAAATGAAAATAACTTATTTTTTGGAACTGATTTATAGATAATATACAGATAATATAAAATCACCGCCCCCCCCCCCCCCCTCCAAGAAAAAAAAGAATTTTTTTTTTTTCTTTTTTTTTTTTTTTTTTTCGTTTAACAGTAACTGCTTTTTGGTAAACTGGCATTTATTTCTTTTGACAAATATTTTTTCATTGAAATTGAAATTGAAATAAATTCCCATTTATCATTAATTTTTTTAATATGTTTATATAATATGTATGTCTAAAGATTGCAATATTCATTTTCATTCTAGGTGCTCACAAAAAATATTCATTTAAAGATATTAATGCATACTTTAAAAGCAAAAACATTAACAGTTTTTATGATTTTTTTTTTCCATAAAAACTCTTTAAATTAAAGAAGGGTACTTTTTGTGTATTTTTTATTGCATAAAATATTTAAATGCAGCATATTTTATCGTTTCACATAAATCCAGGTTTAAAATAACGAAAATCATCTTATAAAATGTGAAGTAAAGATACTTTTTATTTCTTATAATAAAAATGTCGAGAAGATTATACTGGGCCACTGACTTTTAAACAATGATAGATTTGTATATCTTGGCCGCAAACGTACTTTCATTCGCTATTGGGCACTGAAATTGCATTAAGTTTCCCCGCCATTTGCCCGTTAACGATTTGGCGATAGACATCCGGTGTGCGGGCGCTTCAGTTAAAATACATTAATGGCTGGATACAAATTGCCGCAAACTTTTTTGGCCACAACGTTTACAACAGGTGGCCAAAAATCTCGTGTTTGCTGGGTCAATTCCTCTGTCGAAAAATTGAGTTCGGCCGTGGTGAAGCTTAAAGGTAGAAAGGAAAGTATCCAACTATAGAGAAGAGATATAGATGGTGAGAGCTTTGGTAACTCTAAAATGGAGCCAATAAAATACTCACGTGATATGTCCTTTTTTTTTTCTTTTATTATTTTCTTTGACGATTCGAAATTACGAAATTTGGTATCTGATTTTATCGCCAAGGGCTAGCATATTTATGCGAAAGGAAAATAAACAAATTACAGTATCGTTGAATTAAAGAGAGAAGCTTCTTTAAAACAGATTTTACGTTGTTTTGTTTTACTTCGTTTATATTTTTGCAAGAGTTTAGTCCATAGTTTCCCTTTCGTATATTTTTAATTTATATTGTTAATGAAGGGTACTCTGAATTTCTTTTCACTTGAACATGCTGTTTATATATTATGAAATGTAAATGATAAACATGATTTTAATATTGTGTACCTTATTTTTTCCCCTGAATTTTACAAAAAAAATGCGTTTTTTTAAAACTTTTATATGTTAAATATTCCATCTATTGCAGCTAGTGCAGTCATCAACATATATATTTGCTAATATAACTTGGGAAACAATATTGTGAAAACTGATTAAATAATTCAACCTAACAGTTGTTTAATGGATTAAAAAATTAATTAATGCCCAACACGTGCCAGAAAACAACATTGTATTTATATAGCTCTTGTAGTTAAATGAAGCTTATATGGACAGTATGGACAGGAGTATATCTTTTAGTAAATAACGAAAACAAAATTTCAACAAATTATTACAACATTTTTGTAAATGTTTTGCACTTCACATGCATAATCTGGATAATGACTAATTTTATAATTTCTTCACGAGAGGCAACAATTTTTAAATTGCCAAGCAAGCGATAACTTGACAAATCTGGAAACCTTTACATAAGTAGTACCGGTCATGTTGTTCCCACTTTTTAAGGGAAGGAATAACGGTAAAGCGTACTCCACCTCTATCCTTTCTGTATGGATCCAACAGTTACACACACGAGATTGCATTCAAGAGCAACACGAATGCGTTCAACACCAAGTGGCGCTCAGAGTACCTTTGTGTATTGGGGAACAACTCACCGCATGTTAACATTGTTTAATTACATGCCACAGGGAGAAATATATAGTATACTATATATATATACTTTGGCATGTGTAATATAGGACACAAAATACAAAGAAGGTTTAAACAGAGTACATAATACTTTCAAAAAGCGCATTTAGATATTCTTTGGGAATCAATAGTTTAAATGCATAATACTTTCTTCTATGAGATGATAATTAATTTCATATATACTTTTAATTGCACATTATTTTTTCTAAAACAAAATTTGTGCTTTTGATCTAAAAAGTTGTTTTAATTCACAAAAATACTTCCTCATATGGAATGATTCTGACATAAAGCTAAAATGCATAACATTCTAAATTATGAAATTCTACACTTTACTATTACGAGCACTTAAAATACTAAGATTCAAAGCAACTACTGTATAATTTAAACTCCTTAAGATCACATGCGAACATATCAGTTAAGCATATTAAATATGTCAAAGTACATAATCAATCCTTTATGGTGATGGAAGTTCAGTAATGTGTATTTAGTAGTATACAAACGTTGCAGTGATTTAATGCAGAACTTATTTACCGTATATTATCTTGAAACTGTCACATATTGTAATCTGCTAAGAAGCAATATATAATTAAAACCCTCTGAGCGTTTTGAAAAATGGTAAAATTGTAATGTTGTTTTCTCTGAATTTTGTTTTAAATGCTAAAAAAAAATTCTTCCAGCATTATAAATAAAACTTAATTACAAATATGAATGTAACCCTTGAGAGTATTAATCATTCTTCAATGTTTTGAAAATTCATTAAATCTATAGAATTATATTATCTTAGACATTGCATATATTGCAGTGAAACCTGGAGCTTAGTGAACGGAATATTACGTTCCACACGCTTAGAGGGTTAAAATAATCGTTTCACATTTTATTTTTAAACTTATTCATTTTTATATAATAAAAATATCCATATATTTTTCAAACAAATTTCATATAAGTAACTATTCAACGTTTTAAAATAATTTGCAAGAAAATATATTTAAGCTGTAATTTGACCCCTAAAAGCCCTCTTGTTATTAAATTTCGTGCAATTAATACATAAAAAGATTATACTGCAACATTGCAAATGCTTCAGATATCCAGTCTATAAAAGCACGAAATCCTTTGAATTTAATACTGCACGAGAAATTTTAAGAGCTTAAAATTCCGGTCATAAAACAGGCTGAGAACGTATTTCTAATGTATTAAAAACTGTCCCAAAATGACATACTTAGGTAAAATGGCATACCTTATGTTTTTTAATACTGTTGCTAGAGGCCAGCAGTTAACGATACGCAATTATGTTGTGGAATCGATCGGCAACGATAAGCCTTTTATGGCGAAGATTTCAAGTTTGTATTTTTCATTATTTACAAAGAAACTGTTTACATCTTCGTCAGAAATTGCTTGGAACTTTTTTTGTGCTAATTCACGACTGTTTCATTTTAGTGATTACATATCTGAAGTATAAGTGTGTACTTATTTATTTTTAGATTATTTTATGTAAATGCGAAAATTTATAAATTTATCTGTTCTCGAATACTGCCTCTGTATATACAATATGGTGATTGTAGGTAAAATGACATGCCGGCAGACATCTTTCCCTGTCATGTTTTCGGTTCTTCAGTTGTGACTGAAAGTCCACTGAAAAATAAGGAAAACAACAACAGCAGCACTAGTTTTACAGATAACAGTCTATCTACACCTAATCCGTCATTTTACACAGTTTCAATGCCACTTTCTCCGATTCCAGCGCCGACAACATCTGATACCGATACACTAAAGACGTGTGTATATTTTTAACAAGCAGCATCTTCAAGTTCATCATCTTCATTTATCAGACAACTTCATGTATCTCCACATCCTTGTGCACCTCATGTTAGATCATCCTCTAAAAAGAGGAAGCATGAAAGTTCTGACTAGCAGTCCTAATATTGCCGAAACAAAGGCAAAATCTGCTGAGAAACAAAATTCATACGCATGTCGTGCAGGCTACACTGTAAAAAGATGTTGTGATTTTTCCTGCACTTTCTGTGGTAGTTTTTCAATCACGGATGCTGTAGAATCTCATTACAGCAACATCTGCATTAAAAACAAATCCTTCCTGTCACTTGCACTACGCAGCCAATAGCAACGCTACTTTCCCCAGACCTTGAGATGGCGTATATCCGTGACCTTCGATACTCCGGCCAAATAACTGGTTTCAAAGCCTCGATTTGGCTTTGGAGTTCTCCTGCATGTTGGAGAAAAAAAATGGCACGCGTTTTATTATGATTTTTAAATTATATTTCTTATTAGTAAAGTCATCAAATTTACACACATACTACCTCCTTGAGTGGTGCCAGGATGCCATTCTAATTACAAGAATGGACCAAAGCACAATAAAAATTGTTTTCCAGCTGACAAATATATATCATTGAAACCAATGGATACACGCCATGCATTCTTAAAATCAGTCTTTACAGATATTTTAGTCTTTAATTATGACTTTACAGATATTTTAGTCAGATTACCACAATTTTGCCGAATCAAGCTGTAATAACATTTTTAATTTTTGAACCTTAATACAAAAAATTAACAGGCAATTCAACTCCCCATTGTGTAAGAAAGTGTGAAAAAACTGCATTCCAAAAATAGTTAAATTTATCAGTCCCTGTTTTCAGCTGTAATTTTCTTATGGCTTAACATCACTTTTAAAAAAGCTGATCTGCACAGCTGGTCTTATAATGTATAAAATCATTCTATTCTCCAACAAGATGCTATGAATTTTACAGTAATACTTCAAAAGTATATTGTAAATTTCATAGCAAAGTGCTGTGTATTTTACAGAATCGTAAAAACACCATCCTTTAAAATTCACAACAGTGTTGTGAAATTTACAGCGCTTTAAGAACACCATTCTATAAAATGTACAACAAAGTGCTATGAATTTTACAGCGCTATTAAAAGTGGCATCTTGTAAAACTTACAACAAAGTGCTGTGAACTTTACAGCACACTTAAAGACAGCTTCTTGTAAAATTCACAGCAAAGTGCGTAAATTTTACAGCACTTTTAAAGACAGCATCTTGTAAAACTCACAGCAAAGTGCAGTAAAATTTACAGCATACTTAAAGACAGCAGCTTGTAAATTTTACAGCAACTGTGTTGGCAGCCGGGTGCCAGCACCTTTTGTTGTAAAATACCGATTTTTTTTTTTTTTACAGGGTAAGAAGAAAATTACCTTTGTTACATCCAATGATGAGGAAAAAGAAATGGATATTTCTTCCGATGATGATGACGGAGCCTATCTTTATTGCAATTGTTTATTCGGTCACTCAAAACCGAAGGAGTAGTGGATAAAATGTGTTGTGTTCAAAGTGGGATGTGGTGAATGTGTCGGTGTTTCTTAGTGTGCAAAAAAATATTTGTGATGTGTGCAAGTAAAATGAATAGCAACTTATGGGTGTGTCTTTTTAGGTCAGCACTGTAGATAAAATTACATAGTGCAGCATTTTATATCAATCGTTATTATGAAGTTGTGATTTTATTTGCTATTTTTAAAAGGCACCAATGCATTTTGTATACCTATCAGAGTTCGTTTATAAAAAATAAAGGTCATAAGAAAAAAATTTGTATGAATAGAAGCAATTTGCCTTAGGGTATGTCATTTTAGGACAGTTTCCGCTACTACGTTATCATAGTTTTAACAGTTAATTTAAGTGCATATATTTAATGCTTTTGTTATTATAAAGCATATATACCTTTACTTTCAAGGAGAAAATGTATCTATTATTTATGCGCTGTCAAAATTGTTATAAGTAGGAAACAGCAAAAGGAATTTCAAATAAAAAATACAAATTTGATTTACGTTTGGAAAATGAGCAACATTTAAATAATCTCTAATTTAAAATATGTTGGGGGGGGGGCAAAAATTAATGTTTGATTTAAATTTTTCTTTGATAATTTATATGGATTTACCATAAATCATGCTGAGCGTGATTTAAATCCAATCAGGTTTGTACTAGTTTTATGCAGATTAAACCATTTGACATGTAGCTAATGCTTAAAGTATCCAATTTCAATTATTTTTCCTTGAATCCCTTTCGAATTACTAAAGTATGTGAAGTTTTTCTTTTTTTCAAATAAATAGGTATTTGCATTAAAAAAGTCAATTAAATGTCAAAAATGTCAGCAGCAGAAAAATGTCAGCAGCAGAAAATTGGCAACAGCAAAAAATTGGCAGCAGCAGAAAATTGGCAGCAGCAGAAAATTGGCAAGTGCTGCCAATATTTTTAAACTGCTGTGAGTTCCTGATATCCAATGCCTGCCTGAACAACCTAGAGTTCCAGAGTCTATAAAAAAACTTATGCCTGCTAGCCTGAGTGAATTCTTCAAGCTATATAAATCTGTACATTCCTGAGTTCCTGACTGCAGGTTCATGAGTACATATATGCCTGATACATTCTTCAAGCTTCTACGAGATCCCGAGTTCCTATCTGCAATTTCCTGACTGCAAATTCCCGACTTCAAGATTCCTATTCCTGACTCCAAGTGTCCTGTTCCTGAATGCCAGATTCCTAAATCCAAGTGTGCTGTTCCTGACTTCAAGAGTGCTGTTCCTAAATACCACTTTTCATAGCAGACTAGAACTAACATTTTATAGGTTTGCTACTTCAAACAAAGAACAGTTTATGTGATGGTGCAGTTTCTTCAAACGAAGAACATTAATTGTGGTGGTGTTATGCTACAAATTCTTCAAAAGCCAAAGAACATTTGTTGTGGTGGTGCTAAAATGCAGTTTATTCAAAGGAAAAAGAATATTTTAAATTCTGAACTGAGAAAAGTTAAAAATTCAGAAAAAACTTGGAATGCATATGCAGTCCTTAGAGACTAAAGTAAATCCTGCTTACGTGAAAATACTTTAGCACATTAATAATATAAGGATTTCGAAATGAGTGCACTCACTTAGTTAAAAAGCTTGCTGGAAAATTCTTCTCAAATACTGGGGCGCTATAAAAAAAAATATATATCGGGCGGTGGAGGCCCCAGTTAAAAAAAATATTTTTTTTTCTTCATAAGTTGCATTTCTTTCGCCTAAGTGCGAATTTTTCTTATGAGATTAATAATTTTCATACACTATTGAAAAAAGTGCTTGCTGCAAAAATACTGGGGCGCTATCAGAAATATAGCGGGCGGTGGAGGGCCCAGTTTAAAAAGAACTATTTTTTTTTCTGCATAAGTTGCATTTTTTTCGCCTAAGTGAGAAGTTTTCATATAAGAATAATAATTTTTATACACTCTTGAAAAAGAGCTTGCTTCAAAAATACTGGGGCGCTATATAAAAAATAGCGGGCGGAGGAGGGCCCAGTTTAAAAAAATATATTAATTATTTTCTTATATCATAAGATTCCTCTAACACACATTTCAATTTTTGTGAAGGGAGCTTTTTTTTTCAAACATGGGACTCCTACAATATTTTGTGAAGGGTTTTTCGAATAGGGCATGTATCTCATTTATTTTATGAAGGGACCCTATAGTCTAATGCGAGTTCACACTTCGAAGGGGGAAAAAGGAGGGTCAATGAACTGAATGTATGAAGGGTTCTAGTATTTATGCATAATTTGAATTCATTGGATTTTTTGTGAAGGAGGCCTCGGATTCAAATAGGGTTTTATTATTTTGTGAAGGACTCTAGAATTCAAATAAGGTCATACTATTTTGTGAAGGGTCCTGGGACTCAAATAGTCGCATTATTTTATGAGCAGGGTTTAATATCTATAACTTTTCAAAGTTTCTTTTGATGGATTTCTATATTTTGAACCTATGAATGTGTAAGTTGTACTTTTAGCCTAATTTGAATAAAAAAAGTGTAAAGTGTAAATTGTCGGATTTTAGGAATGGATCTTATGCATAATTGGATTTTTGTGAAGGATGCTTTTTTATTCCAAAAGGGGATCTGTTCACTATTTATTTAACTATGTACTAGCTGGTAAAATTATATTTTGTGTTGGAGTGATTCATGAATTATGACGCTATGCATGATTTTTCATTCTTGTTTATTTACACTTTTATATATACGTTAAAATTCTTCTTTTTATATCACTCTATATTTTTTGAAGTGCGTATTGTTAGCCTACCTTCTATCGAAGGGCCCCTCTGGGTAAAAAAGGAGGGGGGAGCTATTAAATTCAGTGCAGTATAATTCATATGGGGCCCTATATTTTTTACCATAACCTGTATCGAATTCATTAAAACCCGTCTGTGTTGCCCCAAAAATGTTTAAGTTCGACAATTAAAATTGAATTAATGACCATTTTTAATTAATATTTTTAAATACAAATTTTATTCACACAGCATATTTCGAAAAATATTTAGCACCATACTATAGTTGAAAAAAAATGGCTTCGAATAATTTCTAAGTTCTCCAATTAAAATTAATTTAAATTAAAATTGATTAAATTTCTAATTCGCTAAAATAAAAGCGTTGAAATTCACCTCGTACTGTAGTAGACAATTCTCCGCGAAAAAAAATTGCTTCGAAAAATTTCTAAGTTCTACAATTAAAATTAATTAAAATAATACTCCTTATCTATACCAACCTGCCATGAGTCATCCCAATCCACCCTCCCAAGTGATGCATGCCTCTTATCTACGCCGCCACCTCCGACGCCACTGGCGCAATCCACCCAGATCCACCCTCCGAAATCCACCCTCACAATCCACCATCCACCTCCGACTCCGACGTGTCCTCATAATGACATTTATCATCTACTCACAGTTTTAAATTCCCCTTATGGAATTTCTGTCAATAAACGGAAATGTACTCGAGGAATTTTGTTCTGCCCTATATATGACCAATAGAATTTATACACACCAAGTAATAGACAAAAAATGAGTTCAATTTAAAAACGTGTACAGCAACTGAAAACGCACTTCCAGCAATTATTGCAAACAGACCGTACCGAATTCTTTTGTGTGTGCCTGTAATTGAACGATAAATGCTATACACAATATTCTATAGTAAACCTGTTACAATGCACCTTAGTGATATATATCAATATCAATATGTTTGAAATAGTGAAACATTATTGGTATAAACCCCAAACGATTTTTCTCCATAGACCGTAATGTAATGGAATTCTTTTGAGTGTCCCTGTAAAGAAACTATAAGTGCTATGCACACCATATTCTATAGTAAGCCTTTTGTAGTGCACCTCAGTGATATATATCAATTTCAATATGTTTGAAATTGTGTAACAGCATTAAAATAAATTGCAAATATTTTTATGCCACAGGCTGTAATGTAATGGAATTCTTTTGATTGTTCCAGTAAAAAAAAAAATAAGTGGTACACACTTCATATTTAATACCAAACATGCCATAGTTAACCTCAATAATATCCGAATCAATTAGAATCCGAATATATTTACGCGAGTTTGAGAACGGACAGACACATGGCAGACAGAGAAACCGAATTCATAAACACTTTCAACTATGTTGGAAAGTGTTAAAAAGAAAATTCTGAATTTGAACATCGAACGTCCCCTTAATGCGAAACTCAATCATGACTCAATATTTAATATTTAATTTAAATCTGAAATTTTTATTTTCCATGCAATAATTCATGAAAAACACCGGAATATTTCCTACATTTAATAATAATTTAAAAGAGTGTTTACATTTTAAAAGTTTGTGACATTTACGACGCCAGCTTAACAAAATGAGAAATTGTGATATTGGTAAGATTGGCGTTGAAAATTCTTATCTTTAGTTTTAGAACATAAATTATGGAATTCTTTTCTGGCTAGTCAATTAGTCGTTGTTAAATATAATATTTACAATGATGATATTGCAGCACGTTGACATAATTAAGCTGTTAGAATCAAAAAAATCTCTTATTGTTTAATTAGTGTGTGGTTCACTGTTTACTATTTTAAAAAGATAATTTTATAAAGATAAAGTTTGGATATATTTTATTCACCAAGTAGGTAACATTATTATCTTTCACCATAAAGTAAATTATAATTCACCTAGCAATATTTTTAAAATTTTCTCACATTCACAATAGAGACTGATATAATTATTTTTAATTTTAAGAAAATTTCGATCTTGAACAAATAAAATTTAATATAATTACTTTTATATACTAGTTCCCAATCAGAAATACCAGGTGCTTCCCAGGGTATAGCGTCTTCAACGGCTGGAGCTAGTGACGTGAAATTTTGCACTCATACGCAGGGACCCAAAGGAAACGTATTTACGGACTTTGGTTACTATCGAAGAATATTTTGTTTTCGCCAAAATGTACCGATATTCAATCGAAGAGCGTGTTTTTTTAGTCAAAACGTTTTATCTGTTTGACCAGCGACCTGCCGAAACACTCAGTAAGTGGTCTAGTACGTTTAAAAATAAGCCAAAGCCATCTTTAAGCATGTTAAGGGCCAAGTTTAAACGAACATGTTCAGTTGCTGATGACAAAGTGGGCATGAATACCAAACAAAAAAGGCAGCAAAGACGCCCAAAAACATCACCACTGCCAAAATAATAATGGAGGAAGAGCCATAAGCAATCGTATCATCGCAAGAGGCTTCCCAAATCGCTTTGGCTATGGACTTTTTTGGCCTTCCTATAGCCCTGAATTATCACCACTAGACGTCTTTTTATGGGGCTATGTTAAATGTCAGTCTGCAGAGATCGACCAAAAACCATAGCCACGTTGAAAACAGCGATAACATGTGTGATAATGTCGATTCCAACAGACCAATTCAAGCAGTTTATCGCGAATTTTGAGCAGAGACTTCGTTTCGTTGTCTCCTTTGAAGGCCAACATTTTGAGAACCACATATTTTAATTTCATTTATTCTGATGTGCAAATCCTAAAATTTTGAAATAAAAATCTTTTTCCGTTCTAAAGTTATTCAATGTTTTCTTTTTCTATCCCTTGTGAAGCACCCTGTAAATAATGTTAAAATATTGCCTGGAAATATTGAACTATTTTGACAGCGTCAAAGTACTTTTTTATAGAGTTTGGATATTTCATCAGGATTTATCTAATATACTGGCGTTTCACCGTTAAAGGTAATATATAAAGTGCCACTAGAGATATGATATAAAGTGCTAAATCTTACGCTTCCTTATCAGTCGATGTTAGATATAGTCTTCTAGGTAATACACAGAAAAAAATTAAAGACAATTTTCTTTAGAAAAATATTGTGGATTAATATTTCGTTTAATCCCTGCTACGATGTAAAATAAAATTTGAATAGTAAATTTTAGTTTAATTTATTAAATATTTAATTAACCCTTTGAGTCTCAAATTTTAAATTAATGAAACTATCAGATCCAACTCGGGCTTCACGGGCTACAGAACATAGGTGAAAATAAATTTTTTATTGAAAACTCTAATAGATTTTTTACGTTTTACATATATTTTCGATGGCCAACTGACAACATCAACAAGCATTTGTATATAAAAAATATAAATAATGTATTCAAATTAAAGTTTCGAAATTTATTGAAAGTGATATTTTAGTATTAGCCGCATGTTAGGGATTAATAGCCAAAGAAATCTTTAATGATTTTGCTACTTAGAGCAACCTTTTTGATTTTGATAATTTCAGTAGTTTAAGCGCGTAGTTTGATTACATCTCTGTTAAATTTGTGTTTTATTTATATAATTTTACTTATTTATTTATGAAGTTTTAATTTATTTCTGGAATATTAGCCAGAAATAAATGCTGAACTATTTATATTGCTTTAGGCGCAAACGGATTAATATTTCGTAATTGGACTGCAGGCGACAGGACTGATTTTTTTTAATGATGCTTGAAAATTACTTTAAAAACCCTAGAAAATCAGTTAATTCATATTTTTAAAAAATGTATTTGAAAAAACATTTTGTTTTTGCTATTCGACGGTGTAAAAATTAAAATTGTGCGTAATTTAAAAGTTAAAAAAAATGCAGAAAAAACAAAATTTATTGGTCAGGTGTTGCCACCGTTAATATGACGTCAGCGGTACTCCGTAAACGTGTTTGCTTTATAATATAGATATTGTGGATTAATCATTCGTTTGTTCCAGCCAAGATATAAAATATTAAATTTTAGTTTAATTAGTCATGTATTAATATCAGTTATGTATTAATATTTAATTAATCCTTTATGTCTCAAATTTTGATATAATGAAAATTTCCCCTTGCAAACTTTTTTTCTGAATTTTTGAAATTACGTTTGAAGATTTGCGCAATCATACAATACATTTTAAGAATATTTTAGCTATTACAATTACTAAATCAGTATTTATAGGAGATTTGTGGCATATTTAGAACCCTACAAATCATTTCTATAAAATATCGTCTTTAGTTTAATTAGAAAACGTATAGGTATAATGGCCAGACGTTAGAAGTATAGATTTTTTTTTCAGAACTGTGAAACTTTTCACATATGTTTCAACGACAAGAAAGTTAAACAGTTAAAATTACGAACTTAATTATCCATTTAAAAATATTTTTGATTTGCACAACGAATAATAGAATTTTATAATACGATAAAATAAAATATCTATAACTGATCCTTTTTTTATGATATTTTAACCTTTTGCACCCTTTGAACAATATTGTTGCGAAATAACGGTCAATCTTTTGGCTACCACTATTTCTACTCAAGAATATTCGTGGTAAATGTCTATAGCAAATGCTGTAGAATCATACAACGAAGATTATTGTTCTGAATTATTGTTCTGAAATATTGGAAGTTACCACTGAGTCCTTGTATTAATGAGGATCTTAACTTTGTCGAGTCACACTCCACAAAGGTGTGCAAAGGAAAGGTTACAGATATTCCCAAACGTAAAATCAAAATGTCACATTCCCTTTTGTTTAGTTCTTTTGTGTGTGTGTGTGTGTGTGTGTGTGTGTGTGTGTGTGTGTGTGTGTGTGTGTGTGTGTGTGTGTATGTGTGTGTGTGTGTGTGTGTGTGTGTAAAGGCAACTTCTCAGGTGTTGTTATTCAAATTTTAAGGAACGAAATAGCCTTTCCTGTTTTCACTTAAAAGAAACGAATCTTTGAGAAAATGAAGCCAAAGTTGGTGTTTTCCAGATATGATAACGTCGGAACGGTGGTCGTTGAAGAGCAATCGGCTCTCCATCAAATGACCACGCACAAACTGTATAAAAATATGCAAAGGTGGAAATGCCTGAAATTTTGATATGTTGTAGTTCATGCGATGCTAATCAAATATTTCAATGGACACAATCCTGAAAAATGGCTATTTTTGATGCTATGACCATCGGAAGATCTTAATTCATATTACATAGCTCCAAACTACGCTTTTTTTTCAAGTCAAATAAACATAATTTGAACGAGAAAAATTATTTAACGAAATGCTTACTGTTTCCAGTGGTTTTTAATTACCTTTTAATATTTAATAAATTTTCTAGTTTGATTTCATTGAAAAAAATGTCATAGCTGCCAACCTTCTGGGTCCTTAAATCAAATAAAGCCAGAAATATTATTGAATAATAAAAGCTATAAAATATCAATGTAAAATTCAATAGATCTCAGTGTTACTTAACAGGTGACATTTAAAAACACAAATATATGCTAAAAGATGTTTAAATTGTTTAAAATCCCTCCGAGCACTTTCGGCTGGCAACCGCGACCATCCTCAGGGAGCAAAAACCTTTCTACTGCATCATTTTCGCTCCCTGAGGATGGTCGTGGTTGCCGTCTGAAAGTTCTTGGAGGATTTTTAAACATTTAAAACATCTTTTAACATCTATTTGTGTTTTAAATGTTACCTGTTAAGTAACACTGGGATCGATTGAATCTCATATTGATATTTTATGAATAAAGTTAGGTGAAACTTTGTATTTCAACCTATGTGTTTTAATAAAAGCTAATTAAGAAGCATGTGGAGTCAAGAAACATTTCGTTAAATAATTTTTCTGATTCAAATTACATTATTTGACTTGAAACAAAATCGGAAGGTTGGCAGCTACGTAATAGGAATAAGATATTCCGACAGTCATAGCATCAAAAATAGCCATATTTCAGGATTGTGCTCATTGAGATATCGGATCAGAATCGCATGGACTACAGTATATCTAAATTTCAGCGAATACCATCGGAACCACATTTCCATACAATTTGTACGTGGTCTTTTATAAGAAAACTAAGAACGCTGTTCGATTCTAAGGGACCCAAATGTGAATAACTGACATTTTCAGGTAAATGGAAAATAAAATGAATTTGTGCATGTGTTATAAATATTGTTGAGCGGGAGGTGGGAAGGGGATATATTTTTGAGAACACCCTTAAGCCTCGTGGGATATACCAGAGCAATTTTCATTTTTAACACTTTCCAACAAAGTTGAAATTTGTTTAAGATTTTGGTTTGTCTGTCTGTCCGTCTGTCCTGTTCTAACTCTCGGTTATATACTCGAATTTGCATGTAATGTTTATAGGTTATTGAGGTTTAGTATAGAATGTTCGGTAATTGAAACAAAGTATGTAGCACTTATAGTTCGTTTACAGGAACACACATATGTGTCCCTTTACATTATGGGGAAAAACTGCTTACGGTGCATTTTATTGATGTTACAATATTTCAAACATAAAGAGATTGATATGCATCACTGAGGTGGGCAAACAACATGCACTCAGGCATAAAGAATAAATTGCATTCATAGCTCGTTTACGGAGACGCAAAAACGAATTCCATTACATTATGATCTATGGGGGAAAATCTATTGCGGAGCATTTTAATGATATGATACTTCAAACATAATGAAATTAAAAGAGATCACTCAGGTGTAGTACAACATATTTTTTCTAGACTATGGAGAGCGTAGCATTTATCATTCATTTACAGAGACGCACAAAAGAATTCGGTTACAGGACTGACTATGATCGATAATTGCTGAAGGACATTTTCTGCTATGTACGCATTTTTAAACGTATCTAATTTTTAGTGTATTGCGTGGTGTGTATAAATTGTACAGATCATACACACGGCTGCATGACAGAATTCGCACAAATTATCGCATTTGGAGAAAAATTGATGAAAATGGATTTTTACTGAGTCGGTGTTTTTTAAATTGTTTATTTTGAAATCTCATTTTATTGTATCAAAAAATGAATTTCTTAAAAATATTCTGTAACTGTTAGAAAGTGTTTCATAATCAGCGTCTGATGCATGATTTGTCGTTCTTGTTTCAGTTGTATTTAGTTATATGACCTCGAAATAAGACAAATGTAAGCAATTTTAACGTTTTTTTGGGGAGGGAGGTTGGGGGGGATTGTTATATTATCTGTCATTGAGTACTTTAGGAATAATTTCATCACAACTTTCATACTTAAGACTTCTAAATCTATTACACTAACGATAAATCGTGAAAAAATATCAGTACTCGACTTTTACAAGTCATTTTAAACACAAAACTGAGGCAACATCGTGTTTGAAAGCAAGTAGTTATAAAATCATCTGTTTATAATAACAAGTGTTGATTAGATATCGACGCCGTCATTAATTCCCCATAGTTGTCAATAGGCGGGTTTAAACTTGGCTGTAGCGTTTTTCAAGAAATACGGAGCAAAAAGAGGTACACCTTGAGGGTACATTGAGAACTGGAGCAGTGCCGTAACCATGGTGGGGTCCAGTTGCTCTGGACGCCACTATTTTTGAAAGAATTTTTCTTTGTTGTATCTAATTGCATAACTTGCAGCAATTAAACACTGCGAAAATAACATTACGGAATTAGCAGTATTCAGACAATATGGACCACGGACCACTCTGACTACGCCATTGTACTGGAATGTTGAAAGATGTAAAAATTTCAATTTCCATTATGTGTCTTGATCATTCAACAGAAATATGTGCATTGTTCATTGAATATAAATATAAATTTATATTTCTAAAACTACTAGTGGGTAATTACAGATTGCGTTGGTATTTAACAGTCTTTCAGTTGTGCAAACCATTAGAAGTTTCGTAAGTGAGTAATTATGTTAGAATTAAATAGTTTAAATTTTCAGGTTAAACCCGCTTTCAGGAATGAAATTAGATTTTTATTATTATGAACAATTATACTATTATGATGTTATTATATATATATTTTTTTTCAAAACACAGCACAGATTGTAGTACGTTTGTAGATCGAATGACAGAAGCGAATGATTATTCGTCTGGGAAAATGTGACACAAATATTAATTAATCAATTTATTTATTTATTTATTTTTATTTAGAGACACTTCCTTCATAAACAAAAACAAAAAAGCGTACGGATTTTCATTTATAATATTTTATTTAGATTAATAACACTGGTCTACATAATAAAACTTTTTATTTTGCGTTTTAAATAAACGATATATTTTTATACTAATTTGGGGTCACAGCATATGAATTAACCATTAAAATTTTAATGCTAGTTCTCGCTGTAAAAATATGGCTAGTACATTCTTGCCAACCTTGCGGGTTTTTTTTTTTAATCGGAGCAACGTGCTTCATTATTTTAATAAGTACCACAAAGAAAAAACACATTTAAAAAAGATTTTCTTTAATTGAAAAGTTTTAAACGTTTTTACCTCGGGAACAAATTTTGATTATTTGCGCAGGATAGCTTCATAACTTCTAAATGATATTATTTGAAATTTTCAAAAGTTATAAAAGTAACAATTATGTGTAAAGTGAGCTAAACTCTTGGAGGTAATTTAGAAAATAAAATGTTATGCCAAAAATTATTAAAGAATTCTTGTAATATTCGATTTCTTCATGTTAATTTTGAAATTTTAATATTATTTATTTATTTGTGTAAAACAAATAGTTTAGCCTGTAGGAAATCGTAATATTTATTACCTCTGAAACTTATAAGACCTTTCATAAAGTGGTAACTTATAAGAAATCCTGCGCGTAATATTAAAATGAGTATTTCAAGATAAAGGCTTTTAAAACGTTTCAATTACAGAAAAACTTATAGAAATACGATCATTCTTTGTGTGAGCCTTTTGAAACACAAAATTGCCGAGACTTAAATTTTAGTACCATAATGTTCCGAACTAAGATAGATGTTATTTATTTTATTTAATAATAAAAATGGAAATTTCACGTTAAAGTTATTTTTTATGAGTGTCCGAATCTATAATCCGTTTTAATATAAAAATATCCCTAGCATTCACGTCTAAAACGAATTTGAAAAGGACTTCAGAAGTTCTTTCCCTTTTGTATTGACTACTACGTGACTTTTCAAACGGTTATGTGAATAAGAAAAACATTCTCTATATTCCAGAGAAAATATTCTAGGGAACAATTTTGCCCTCTTCGAATGAAAATTTGATGTCATAGACAAACAGTATAGTAAAAATGTAATTCATTTTTTTAATATAACCTTTTTCTTTCGAAAAATGATTTATATGGAGGTGAAGAGCATTTTCAAATATGAAAAATATATGATAAATTATTTTACAAGTTTAAAAATCTTTTGTTCAATAACTTTATAAGAGCAGTTTCATTATCAGAAATTTTCATTTGAATTTGTCCAGAGATTTTTTTTTTCGAGGAAAACTGTCTTTTTGAACTGTGTTTGAAAATTGTAGATTTTGTATATGGAGGAGAAAAAACATCAAAGAAACGTTTCTAAGCATTCAAAAAATTTCAATAAACTATACGGTTCTATTTAATATTTCTAAAATTTTATATCATTAAGTTAGTCTGCGAAAACTTCTACCGGTTGAAAAGTTAGTTCAAGGAAAAAAAACTCTTTTTTTATTTTTCAAATATGCTGCGTGATCCATTTTCCTTAGCTAAAGTTTAGAAAAAAAAACTGTAAGTCTAAAAACATTTTCACTTGACAGTATAGGGATGGATTTTAAAGTATATGGATTTTTAATAATTTCTTTCTTAAGTAGACAGCGAAAAAAAAGAAAACCTCTATTAAAAGATATGCAAGAAAACAAAAGAATTTGCGTGCTTTGTCTGAGAGAAACGGATTCATTTGTTCAAAACGCTTTGCCTAACAATTGCTTTTCTAGTGCATTTCAGTTTAGAATTCATTTATTATGTGTTTTCGTTATTTCCTTTAGATATAGTTAATGAACTATTACCAGTTGGGCGAGGCTTTTGTACTCAAAAAGCTACCTCTTTTCTCGAAAAGTAATATTCGCCTTATTAACCCCTTAAGCGTCATGCCCGAGACATTCACGGGCAGTGTAGGCTATTTTTTTTTATTCAGAATGTTTATTCAAACCAGTTTCTATAGAATTAATATGAATTATTGTAATTGGCTTTATTCTGGTACTATTTTATCTGCTTTTAAATAAGGCGAATATTTCTACTTCAGAAAACTGGTGGCAATCAAGCAATCTGAATTTTAAAAATGTAGCCTACACATATCGGGCGCGACGATTAAGGGGTTAAATGACATATTAAATAAGGCGAATATTACTATTTGAAAACGGCTATATCATTCTGAATAGAATACCATCCAACTGGCAACACAGAGTTAATGCATTACTGAATAATGTGCAAACATTAAGAAAGCTTATATTTAGTTTAATTTTTCTAAATTTTTGTATTTACAGGGAGGTTATAAAAAATTCTCTGTTTATAGTCGTCTCTAGCCAAAACTAATGTGCAGAATGAGAACAAATTTTATATTTAGACTTTTGCTGGCATGGGGAGATGAATTCTGTGTTAAAAAAAATTAGTACCTTTCAGTAAAAAAAAATAGTACCAAAACCTTCATGTGCAGGAAGGCGACGTATATACTGTGGACAATTCATCACTCATTCAATTCAATTATTAACCTGAACATTCCTAATAACCTTTTAATGAAAATTAAAGGTTCTAGAGTAAAAAAAGTACAAAATAAAATGGAAATAATCCATTTTACTAGCAATTTAAGCAAATACTTGACATTTTACTTTTTACTCAGACAGTGCCAAATTTTCCTTATCGGTAACTTTTTCAGTAGAATTCATTTCTCCATGTCTTGAAAAGTCTAAACATAAAATGTAATTTAGGGCAATAACAAGGCAAGTAGAGTTACCTTGATTACTGGTAAACCATGTACAAAGAAAAATTTTTGACGTGTAATTAGTCTAGCTCTATTTCGTATTCGAACCATCATGGTTCGTAAAAACTTCTTTCAACTCTCACGTGTCTCAGTTTCCCGATTCTGGTAACAGGTGGTAACTTTAAAAAAAATAACGCTAAGATGATTTCATATTTTGTTTGCCATTATGTGTTCCAAATGTACTTTTTTCTTTCACCTAAAACCATATCATATGCAGTAATAAACTAAGTGTCCCATTTTCAGACTTATGTAATTTTTTACTCAGCATATAAGGAAATATAAATTTTATTATCATAAGCAAAGAAAAAGATGCTAGAAAATTATTCTTAATAGGGATATATGCAAAAATTTATATTCTAAATTAAAATGTTGAAAGTAAATTTAAAAGCTTTGGAGCTAAAAATATATTTTTCGCTTGCCTTGTTATTGCAGACGTCCCCTCAATTTCATTCCTTTCATTAGTTTTAGCTACTGATGCTTCCATGCAGGGAAAGTTAATCTATTACCAACACCGGTACATCTATTGGAATATTTCTAACGACAAAATTCTTCCTAAGCCAGAAGACAATGTTAATTATTCATTCTTTTACCGTGTATGTTATATACAGGACGTCCCTTATTAACATTGGCCTATACTTTATACTTAACTGCAAGTTTTAAAAGTATAGTTCTAACTGCAACCAATATTTTAGATGTTGTTCTTTATTATAAGAAAATCCATTTACGTCAAAATAAATAATTTTTAACAAGTTACGAAATTTAAATTTTTATACGCTTCCTAGTTCCTATAAGTTATATGCAGTATATTTAGAAACACTTTCAAGTAAAACAATAAATACTGGTTTACGTACGATAAAATTCAGACTTTTTGGCATTTTCTAGCACTAAAAATCGATGAAACGTATTTTTAGGGGAAGAAAACACCGGAAATTCATAAAATTCAGATCATTATAACTCGGGGAATTGTGGTCGTAGAAGAATGGAATGTTTACTGTTTTACTTATTACAGCGCGGGAAAAGCGTTTCTAAATGCACTTTTACCGGACTGGATAAAAAAAAAAACCCATAAAATAACTGTATAAAATCTAAATTTCATAACTTTAAAAAAGAATAATTATTTGGCATAAATTAAATTTCGTATGATGAAACATTTTTGCAATTGTAACTGTACTTCTAAAACTAACGGTTTAAGAATTCGCTATTGGTCAACGATAACATGGGATATCCTCTATATATACAAAAATACAAAATTACTTGTAATATACAAATAAAGTGTTTTTTTTAAATAAGTATTAAATAATTTTTTGACAAATGATCGCCGCAAATATATTTTTTAATATTTTAAACGTAAAAACAAATTTAAAAGCGCAGATTTTTAAACTCAAATAGTAATATATATAAAAGGAACGAATAAAGAATACGTAACGATTTACTCATGACGCTCACACGCCCTAGAATTTACAAACTGTATGGCACCACTATATCTGCTCAGAAATATTTGCCTAATATTTTTCTTCGGAATAAAATCTTTCAGCAATTAGTCACAGAATTTGTAATTTTTTTTCTTTAATTAAATAAAGCGAAAAGTTCTATACAAAATGTGTGGTAGAACAAACGGTACTTTTCGGTTAGCCGGGTGCCAGTGAAATATATACAAACACACACACACACACACACAGATATATATATGTATGTGTGTGTGTATGTATATTTACATATATACATACATATATGAATATATATATATATATATATATATATATATATATATATATATATATATATATATATATATATATATATATATATATGTATGTATGTGTGTATGTATATTTACATATATACATACATATATGAATATATATATATATATATGTATATATTTCAATGGCGCCCGGCTTACCGAAAAGTACCGAATAAACTCTGTTCATTTTAATTTTCAATTTGAAATTAAACATTTTTAGTCATTTACGTTTAAAAAATCATATTATATTTAAAAATTTACCTATGTTAAAAATAAAGAACAGGATAATCTCGTTTTTAAGTTTTCGCAGGGACCAAAGAAATAAAAAGTAATTATTTCGAAAACGTAAATTGAGAGCAATAAAATGAGTGCTGGAAAATTCCATGAATATGTATATCGCCATAAAATGCTGAAAAACTAGAAATTTACGCAAGTGAAAAGAATAGTCTACTGTATTACAAAAGCTGTATTTGTATTATGTAAATTAAATTATGTTAGAAATTAACAATAATATACTGAATTTTTAAAATTGATATAGAATCTTAAAATGATTTTGCAGATAAAGCATTAATTATTGCTCAAAGCTAACAAAAGGCGGTCAAAGTTTTGACAATGAGACTATAGCAGCAGAAATTGTAAAACTACATCTCTTCTCTCTTTTTTAAGAATTAAATATCAGTTTATTTTTTTTTCAAATTCTGCTAAGATATAACCATACATCTATTAAATTTAAACAGCGGGATTAAAAATAATAAAAAAAATTGTAAAAATACAACTAATTTTTTTTTTTTTTAAAGAACTAAACATCATTTTAATTGTTATTTTTATATTGTTAGTGTCAATATAGATAAAAAGTATACTCCGAATCAGCTAACGAAAAGGTTCAGATATTAATTTTATTTCAAAACTTAAAATATATATATATATATATATATATATATATATATATATATATATATATATTAACCATTTATTGCATTTTTATCCCATATGACACATGAATTTCCAAAATAAATGCCATGTATTTGCACAATCTCAGCCTTTTTTCACATCTGAAGCAATCAAATGTATCCATTATTGTCTATTCTACTTGATATCCGTATTATGCTAAATACAGGGTATACATAAATCAGTTGGACAAAAAGAATAGTTTGTTATGCGTAGATGCGTAGATATGTATTCAAACATGGGACTATACATTATTTTAAGACAGTGAAGTACACAATGTTAACACTTTTAACAAATGTTCAATGTGGCTTCCTTTCGTTACTCTGTAAAGTGTTTGTGAGTATTTTTCCCATGAACCAAACCAATTTCATTGTTGATTCGTGATTTCAATTCATAAATGGTTTTGAGAAATAATAGACTGTAAACCTAATTTTTAACTAAAATCTAGTGGCGAAAGGTCTAGTTGATTATGTGTGTGCATGGTAATCATTGTTTCTATGGAATAACACCACTTTGACCAATCCAAAATGGGACTTCAGCAATGAAGTAAGAAGTAGATACTCAAACTGAGGATACAATACTACTGATATTATCATTGAACTGGTCCTTTACAATTAATATTTCGCAAATTATCTAGTTACAAAATACCCCAACTAATTTGTGTTCACATTGTTATTATACATTTTGTTTTACAGTCAATGGTAATATTTCTTGTTTTTTATTCCTATTGATAAATGTTCTAAGGTAGAAATTAAAACATTATCAGGTAAATATATGTTTTTATTAGTTAGAATTTATGACTATATATCATATCTGTCAGACTGATACAATTAGGTAAGCTGTACTTTCTGTGCGAAAGTTAAATTTAAAAACATTTAAGAAATAACTATTAAAATATATATTTTTCTTTTTTAACACACTTTATACATCTTAAAATTATGTTTAATTGTTTTAAAATTTTCTTACAATTTTTTTAAAAACTCTAAGCGAAAATTAACAAAGTAGAGAATATAATTAGCAAAAAAAAAAAAAAAAAGAATATAATCACTCATATATCAAATATAGCATCAACATTTCAAAGCACTCTTTGTACAAATGAACGTATGCGAAATTCAGTAAATGATACGGTGTATCTAAATGCTGGTATTTAGAATATTACTTAGGATATGCTAATTTAGGCAATTAATTATTTACATATTAAGTTGGTATTAAATTATTATCATTAAGAATTACTGAGATTGCAATGAGATTTGGATATAATTCTAAAGTGAACTACTTATATTACATTCTTTATTAATAATCACTGTTTAAAAGTAATAACTTTTCTTCATTACACGAAAAAATGGAATGCGTTATCTATATATGTTCTTATTGATTCGGTATTTTAATTAAGTTAAAACATTTTAAACTCAATGAAATTTTTTTTTTAATTCAATGTATATGTGTATATTTTTGAAAGAATTTGTGTATGAATATATTTATTAAAAAAATTGCAGAAAAGAATTCAAATTTGTTTTCGGATGTAGGTTTGTTTAACCCATTCGCTGCCAACCACGAGTATACTCGTAGATTTTCAATCTAAAATTGCGAATTCGTACCGGAAATTTCGAAAGAATAATTTTTATTTTATGTAATCATGAAATGGCTGTAATTAAATAAATATTGCTATTAGTATTTTCTGGTAGGAATTCAAACTTTCTAAATAAAATAAAATTCCGGTGATTTTAACCCGGCAGTGAACGTGTTAATTAATTTTAAAGATCTTCATCTATTTCAGTCTGAAAGAAAATTACTTTAAGGAATTTTAAAAAATTCTTCATTATAACTAAAATACTTACTGGGATAAAATAGATTTTGTCTACAAAATCATCAGAAACTAAAATCGTCAACTTTTATTTTCAGAATCAATTTTAATTAACTGATAGTTTCATTTATATTTCCTATAAAATTTCGTATGAAATATTGACAGGCTAGATCTTGGAACTGTGTCTGTAACACATTATGGCTTTGTTGTAACTATTTTGCACATAGAATTGCTTAATTTTCTCGAAATAGGTTCTTATAGAAATTTGTAAGTTTGAGAAATTAGAAATTTTAGTATTTCAATCTATGATCTTTTCTAATGTCATTTTTTAATTAATGATTCTTCGAACTACCTGTTATTTCAGATATTATTTTAATCTTTAAAACATATAGACAGGCACTGTACATTCTTAAAAACATATTTAAAAACACATAAAACCAGTTCACACGCTAAAAGTTTCATAAAAGTAGAATATTTTCGCCTGTTTGCCCAGGCATCTTCAATACTGATGTCTCGTATTTCTGCTTTGTCAGTCCGATTTTTCTGAAACTCTCCTTCTGTCCCTTCCTAACAGCATCTGGCGCCATCTGGTGTCAATCTTGGCGTGAGCTACGTCGTTGCAAGTTTTTGTATCTGATGTGTATATGCAGAGAGAGGCGATAGAGATATACACATCAGATACAAAAACTCGCAACGACGTAGCTCACGCCAAGATTGACACCAGATGGCACCAGATGCTGTTAGGAAGGGACAGAAGGAGAGTTTCAGAAAAATCGGACTGACAAAGCAGAAATACGAGACATCAGTATTGAAGATGCCTGGGCAAACAGGCGAAAATATTCTACTTTTATGAAACTTTTAGCGTGTGAACTGGTTTTATGTGTTTTTAAATATGTTTTTAAGAATGTACAATGCCTGTCTATATGTTTTAAAGATTAAAATAATGTCTGAAATAACAGGTAGTTCGAAGAATCATTAATTAGAAATTATATTTTGTAACAACAAATAATTCATTTATTCTTTTTGAATTTAGTTAAAATGAAGCTGCATGATACAGAATATTTTTTGTTTATTTTTTGCAATTGTATATATTTACATTCGAATTTATACTAAATTAGAATAAAACGCCTTACTAGAGTAAATAATAATTACTTACCTGGCTAGAATTGTTTAATTTTTCCGAAATATGTCAGGGTTCGTACGGATCAGGGAATTTTCCAGGAGTTTCACAAGTATTTTCTTTATACAAAAAGAAATCTAGGTTAAACTCGCGAAACTTCGCCTTCTTTTAAGGAGAGATTTTCTGTAAGAAAATACTGGTATCGAAGAATTTCCTGGTCGCAAAATTCCAGGAGCCGTACGAACCATGATATGTTCTTATAGGATTTTGTAACTCTGGAAAATTAGAAATTATATTTTGTAACAACAAAAACTACATTTATGCCTTTTCAATTTTGTTGAAATGGAGCTACACGATACAGTATTTTTTTTTGTTTATTTTTTGCACTTGTACCTATTTAACTGCTAATTTATATTAAATTAGAAGCATAAGACTTACTATACTAAATAATAATTACTTATCCGGCTAGAATCTGTTTAATTTTTCCAAAAAATGTTCGTATAGGAATTTGTAACTCCGCGAAATTAGAAATTATATTTTATAACAACAAATACTTCAACTATTTCATTTTTCAATTTAGTTAATCTACGCGACACAACATATTTTCATAGTAGCTCCACAAAAAGTTGGCTTTAGAAAAACAAATACAGGACTAAATAAAACAAAACACTTACATATAACATATGTATATTTAAAAAAATGAGGTTGTTTCAGGAAATGTACATATTCCAGTACTTTTTTTTTCCAAAACCAACATTTCCCAGGTCTACCTTCAAGTGTGACACTTGCTTTTTATTCAGAAAAATATTTTTAATAGGAATATTTTTAAATTCTTTAAAGTAATTTTCTTTCAGACTGAAATAGATGAAGATCTTTAAAATTAATTAACACGTTCACTGCCGGGTTAAAATCACCGGAATTTTATTTTATTTAGAAAGTTTGAATTCCTACCAGAAAATACTAATAGCAATATTTATTTAATTACAGCCATTTCATCATTACATAAAATAAAAATTATTCTTTCGAAATTTCCGGTACGAATTCGCAATTTTAGATTGAAAATCTACGAGTATACTCGTGGTTGGCAGCGAATGGGTTAAACAAACCTACATCCGAAAACAAATTTGAATTCTTTTCTGCAATTTTTTTAATAAATATATTCATACACAAATTCTTTCAAAAATATACATATATACATTGAATTTAAAAAAAAATTTCATTGAGTTTAAAATGTTTTAACTTAATTAAAATACCGAATCAATAAGAACATATATATATAACGCATTCCATTTTTTCGTGTAATGAAGAAAAGTTATTACTTTTAAACAGTGATTATTAATAAAGAATGTAATATAAGTAGTTCACTTTAGAATTATATCCAAATCTCATTGCAATCTCAGTAATTCTTAATGATAATAATTTAATACCAACTTAATATGTAAATAATTAATTGCCTAAATTAGCATATCCTAAGTAATATTCTAAATACCAGCATTTAGATACACCGTATCCTTTACTGAATTTCGCATACGTTCATTTGTACAAAGAGTGCTTTGAAATGTTGATGCTATATTTGATATATGAGTGATTATATTCTTTTTTTTTTTTTTTTTTTTTGCTAATTATATTCTCTACTTTGTTAATTTTCGCTTAGAGTTTTTTAAAAAATTGTAAGAAAATTTTAAAACAATTAAACATAATTTTAAGATGTATAAAGTGTGTAAAAAAAGAAAAATATATATTTTAATAGTTGTATCAGTCTGACAGATATGATATATAGTTATAAATTCTAACTAATAAAAACATATATTTACCTGATAATGTTTTACTTTCTACCTTAGAACATTTATCAATAGGAATGATAAACAAGAAATATTACCATTGACTGTAAAACAAAATGTATAATAACAATGTGAACACAAATTAGTTGGGGTATTTTGTAACTAGATAATTTGCGAAATATTAATTGTAAAGGACCAGTTCAATGATAATATCAGTAGTATTGTATCCTCAGTTTGAGTATCTACTTCTTACTTCATTGCTGAAGTCCCATTTTGGATTGGTCAAAGTGGTGTTATTCCATAGAAACAATGATTACCATGCACACACATAATCAACTAGACCTTTCGCCACTAGATTTTAGTTAAAAATTAGGTTTACAGTCTATTATTTCTCAAAACCATTTTGTTACTCCATGAAATAAAATATATTTCAAATCAACAAGTAATTCTATTATTCATTTTCAATTTAGTTAAAAACAAGCTACCTGGCACGACAAATTTTTTATTGCCGTGTAGTTTCCATAAGTTTGTAGTTGTTTCTTTTACAGTTCTAATTTATACCAAAATACTAGCATAAGTTATAATATAAGTACATATTTAATTACTTAATTTTCCAGAAAATGCTCTTAATACGAAACTGTAATTCTGCGAAATAAGAAATTATATTTTGTAGCAACAAATAATCCAGTTATTTTTTCCAATGTAATTAAAAACAAGCTAAACGATTCAGCATACTTATTTTGTTTGTTTGTTTGTTTTTATAGTTGTTTCTGTAAGTTCTAATTTAGGACAAATTAGTAGCATAAGCTGTAATATAAGTAATTACTAAACTGGAAATACATAATATTCCCTGAAAATGCTCTTAATAAGAATTTGTAACTCCGCGAAATTAGAAATTACTTTCTGTAACAACAAATAATTCATCTATTTATTTTCAGTTTAGTTCAGTTACCCGTCACAACATATTTTTTGTTAAGTTGTTTGATTTTGTAGTAGTTTATTTTAAAATTCTAATTTATACGAAATTGCTAACATAAGATGTAATAAAATACATACGAGACCCGTATTGCTTAATTTTGCCGGAAAAGGTTTTAACGGGAATTTGTAACTCCGAGAAATTAAAAATTATGTTTTCCATTTAAACAAGAACGAGACAAAAACAACAAAAAATATTGCACGACAACTTTTATTCTTCATAGAAGAAAACTCGCTAGAAAAGATGAATCTGAAAGTGCGCATGAGGATAGAGGGAGGTAGAATCGTCCAATAGAATTCGAGATGATCGAGATGAAAAGAGTGTCAGAGGCAAAACATTGTTAGTTGGTCGTTGGACGTCGACTAAGAGATACTTACCTTCGAAATGCCTGCCGATGTCAATACTTGTTGCTGTTGGAAAAGAGTTAAAAGTGGGAGTTATACATGCGGCATCTATACATTGGTAAGCTGCTATTATTCATTTCAACTCACAAAAATTAAATACACATACATTCCAAAATTCTATAAGTACTAACTTCGTTCTACGAGTTTTTAAAACTTTCAATATTTCATGGGTTAAATAAATTTTACCCATATCATCAAAAGAAAATTTTGAACTAAAAAAACACTTTTAAGAACAAATAAGAATAATCAGATAGTGTAAAGACACAGTAAAATTTAATCAGAAAATAAATACATATGTGGCAAAACTGAAGGTATACAAATTTATTTAGTTAAGCTAAATTTATTTAAAATGGTTCATCATTTACAGTAAAAATATCCTTCGTAAATGTTACCATCCCGTGGAATGGAAGGTTAATAAAAACATTTTATTAGAAATTATAAAAAAATATAACCAGAGAAAAAAAATCAAAAATTTATTGTAGTATTGTTTTCATACATGTAAAATTGTAGTATTGTTTTCATACATGTAGGAACTTACATTAAACTATAAAATTCCTGTTCATCTTATCCATAGCCTAACTTGACACCCAATCAAATAAGTACAGATATTCTTTTTTTTTTTACATTTTTAAACAGTCTAGACACTAAATATTATTATAAACTTAAATTTTACTTCTTACATTACTTTATAAGCATATTCCGGGTTATATAAATGCTCAACATCTCGTCGTTAAATTTTACTATTAAAAAAAAAGAAAAAGAAAGAAAGAAATTTTAGAGACTTGAATAACAAATGAAAATTTGATTTAGTCGGCACTTTTGTCTTTATAAAACATATATGTATATATACACACATATATATATATATATATATATATATATATATATATATATACATATATATGAAACAGCAATATTTTCCTACCATTTAGAAAACAATGCATGGAAAATTATCTAAAATTACGCTAGTTATAATTTAAAATATATCAGGCGTTTTACACAAATAAATTTATTCAAATGAATTTTTTCTCTCGTGCAAAATAGCTTTTTAATTACTTAATACGAATTTTTATGAGCTTGAATTTTTAACTGTTTATATATTATACATACATTTTAAGAACAAACCTAAATTACTTTCGCCCCTCCCCCTGTAAAAAAGAATGCACAAATAAATTCTAAATGTTTTTGGTAAAATGTATGTAGTAAGTTTAACTTTATTATAATCTTTAAAAAAAATTTTTTCCTAAAATATATATAAATTAGGGTTCCGAATGGGCTAGAGTGTCTGTCGTATTTTTATAAAGCAATTTTTTCTTTTATAAATTTAAGATATTTTCAGTAATCATCAGGCGTATCCTTCTATATCACATTTATAAACCAGATATTTTACACTTAGATTACACTTATTAGAGTTTAGATTACACTTATTGTGTTTTATTTCTCAAACACTAATACTAATTATATTCTAAACTCATTAAAGGTACCTATTTATAAGTTTATTTTCTTTTATTATAATTAAAAAAATGTAGGTTTTATGAGATTTCCAAGATATAAAATGTCATAAAAGATGATTTTTTAATCTTTTTTCCAATTTTTAAGATCCTGAATTTCTCTTTTATAAATAATTATACAAAATAATCTTTTACAAATAATTATACAAAATAATCTTTTGCAAATAATTATACAAAGTAATCTTTTACAAATAATTATACAAAATATATCCAGTGAAGGATATTCAAAATGTTGTATTATTCTTTACAGATATGCGGACATAAAATAAACTATAAAAATCTTTACAGTAAAGATGTATTTGATAAAATTGATTACTTTTCTTTAATGGTAATAAGTGTTTTTCTTATGTAATTATATAAATATCTTGTTTATATTATCGATAGATTAATATACTTTTAATCAAAGCATTTTCACTATATCACTTTCGATGAATAAATTAAGTTTTCTTTTAGGTATCCATCCAGACGTCCTAGATTATTATATATTTTAACTTGACTTCCCAATTTACTTTTATAGACATAGCCAAGGTTAAAAAAATGTTCAAAATTTCGTCGTTGAATTTTGCGACACTCGTTTTCTTTTAAACAAATGAAAGTGTATAGTTATTTTAAGCGACTTGGTTAAGATATATATATTTAGATTACACTTCAGTCTTTGCAAAAACAAATATTAATATACTTAAAAAAGAAATAATTGCATATCTATAAGAACAATCTTAATCTTTTTTCTCCTACATAAATGGGCTATTCTTAACTTTTATTCGGTACAATTATTTTTTACTTTCTTTTCTTAGCTATATTCTCACTGACGGAGAAGTTTGCCCGCATTAAAAAAAAATAAACTTAATAAAATATGTCTCAAAAATAAAAAAAATTCTAATTTCTAATTAATAAAAATTAACAGTTTTTAAGGCGAGCATAGCTCTTTTTAGAGTTAGTTTATTAAGCAGTAATTCCATTTAAGAATAATTTTGTCCATTAGTTGAGCTTAGATTACACTTCAGTCTGTAAAAATAAATATCAATATACTTAACCCATCAAAGACGGAATTATTTTTCTCTTCAAAATGCAAAAATGGCATTTCATACCAATTTTTCAAAGTAGCAACTTTAGTCTTTTTTTATTATGGAGTTCCTGACATCAGATAAAGAGAATATTTCTCTTAAAATATACTGGTGTACAAGCAACAAAATGGAGGGCAACTATCCCGGTACCATACCACTAGGCTTTAATGGGTTAAAAAAAAAATTGTATACCTATAAGAACAATTTAATACATTATTTCTCCTACATAATTGGGGTATTCTTAAACTTTATTCGGTACAATTATTTTTTTCTTTCTTTTCTTAGCTCATTTTCTCCCCATTTACGGGGAATTTTGTGTGCATTTTTTAAAAATTAAATTTAATAAAATATTTATGAAATATTAAAAATTTCAAATTTTCATGTAATAAAAATTAACAGTTTTAATTATTATCATTGCCATATTTATGTTTAGTTTATTTAGTTATAATTCTATGTAAGACTAATTTTGTCCATTAGTAGAGCTTTTTTTTTCAGTTATGAATTTGAGAAGTATTAAAATTTAAAAAAATGTTTCATCTTTCATTAAAAATACATTATACTTATACAACAACTTACATATACTTATAATTAAAGAACAACATACAAACACTTATAAGTGTCATGATATTAATAAATATATTTTTAATGTATATACGTACATATCGTCGCCTCAAAGCAACAGTAAGACATGTAAATATAATCGAAAATGAGTTGTCTGACTTACTGGTATGATAAACTGTGTCTCCATCTATTGGAACAACTTCTGCAACATAAAGTTATATTTTATATAAAACAGATGTGACAACATGAAACATTTCTAGTGTCCCACTAGATGCAGACGCAGTTTCTCTTACCAGTAAGTCAGATAACTCATTTTTGATTATTTTTAGATATCATACCGTTGCTTTGAGGGACGATATAAAACAGGAATATTTTCCGAACATTAAAATGAAAATGAATGATAGTATTTTTATAATTAGACTAGTTATGGTTTTAAAGATATCAGACGTTGTCTGCAAACAATTATTTAAAAAATTACTTTAAATTGATTTATATCAAAGTGATTTTTCTTTTGTGTGTGTATGTGCAAATATCTCACCCATAGCTTCTAACCAGGGTTGGGTTTTTGACGTCAAAAACTGGTTTTTGACATGACAGTGGTAAAAACCGTGTTTTTACCGGTTTATTCCGTCAAAAACCTATCATTTTCGATTATCCTCCAATTTATGGTGTAATGCAAGTGTAGCATACAATACATTTCTAGATTGATTTTACCTTGTTCTTGTTGTTATTATTATTATTTACAATTACATTTGTTAAATTTATTTAAAAGATCATTTCCTAATATGGGAAATTTTTTTAAATACAAGAGTAAAAGAAAAGAACAATATTTGTCATAATCTTCACTAATATAGATTCTACTAACTGCAATTAACATTAATATTAAATGATAACTAGTCGTTGGGGGCCACCGTAATACTTACCCATCATGGATATGCATAATGTAAAATATTAAAATAAAAATGTCTAAACTACTTTTAAAATGCATCGCAATTCAAATAAAATCGTGGCTTGATGACGTCATAAACTTTAAGGGCTCGATTACTGAATTGCTCGAAAGAAACCTCCTTATAACTCCAAAAATAATAATCCTATTAACTAGCGGTTTATTGCATCTGATTAAGCGTCAAATTTCCAATTAAAATAGATCTTTGAAGTGAAATTTGGATGAAATACAGGATCATGAAAAATCGTAATGTGTGTGGAAAATAGGATTCCAAATATCTCGGCAACTCATTATCCGATCAACTTCGCGCTTTATGCAAAATTTATGTTTTTTTATTGTCTTTTATATTCATTTCTTAAAATAAACAATTTCGAAAATTTTTATATACCTTTTATCAGAACGAATATTTCGAGAGTCCGAAAAAAATAGTTCCGTTTAATCGAGGTTATTGAAATGAAATAGGCTTCTTCCCATTATTACATACTAAGTACATACCAAATTGCAAGTCTCTATCTCAATTTTTTCGGGAGATAGAGCGTTTACAGACACACAGACGGACGGCATTTTTTTTTTTCTAAAAATATGTTTTTCGGAATCTCCAGTGTCTGAAACATGTAAATCCGTCAAAAAAAAAAGTTTTCGATTTTCAAGACTTACCCTATACTACGTATGATGGGTAAGTAATAAAAAGTTATTATAATTATTAAATAACATTCAATGTACATTTTTAATAAAGTACATTAAAATTATTTTAGAGATGCAAAAATGCTGTTGCATTGTATGACAATAGATGTTAAGCATTGAATAAATCTGGCCGTGAATAAATCTGAATATGCTTCGATATAATATTTTAAAATGCATATCTTATGTATTGCATAAATGCAACTATGGTGATTTTCATTTGCACTTCAATAAGTAGAATTTTAAAGTTTTGTTTTCAACAATGTAATAAATTGTACCGAAATTATACACATTGTTTAATCTAATACTTATAGGTTACAGGATTTCTCAAAAAAAATCTAATTATTTTAAACTATGCCAAATAGCTTAAGATTATTGTAGAGATCTTCTAAAAGAGATGTACACGTATTATTCTAATGTAATTATTTTTTGTTTTTCTTAGATGGATAGATATATGGTACTTTTCGGTTAGACGGGCGCCAGTGATATATGTACATATATAAATACATATGTATATATATATGTGTATATATATATGTATACGTAGATATGTGTGTATATATATATATATACATGTATATATATCACTGGCGCCCGGCTAACCGAAAAGTACCAAATATACTTTAGAGTCTTTTTGATACTGAATATTTCATGTAAAACAACTTAATATTGAAGATTGAATGAAAAAAAAAATGTAAAAACAAACTACTAAAAAATGGGTTTTTGACAGTTTTTGACATTTTTGACAAGGAGGTTTTTGACATGACGGTAAAAACCATGGTTAAAACCGGTAAAAACCGTCATGCGTCAAAAACTTGCCAACCCTGCTTCTAACCTTCCGATTTATTTCAAATGAAAAACCTACTTGGTACCGTAAAGTTTATTTAATAAAATTATTTAATAAACTGACTTGTTTCTATGTGATACTCATTTAGTTTCACTTCTTAAGAAACATTTCGTGTTCAAAGTATGTTTATTTGACTTTTAAAAAAACTGGAAGGCTGGCAGCTATGTTAATATTTTTGTATGAATTTTCATTGATTATAGGTTGCAGCTAAATTTTTAAAAAATGCTCACGGGAGACATGAATCCACGTCTTTTAGACATATGGACTGAAAGAACTAATCTTCCGTCCACGGATGGTACTTATGCATTTTATGTGTTCATTATATCTCACAAAATATACAAAAAATTCGTATTTTCACAATTAGTGTACTATGCATATAATACTTCAAGTATAAACAATACCACTATCATATCCATTCATTTATAATATAAATACAAACAGAGAAAATCTGTTTATTAAATAATATGATATGCAAGTTTAACGTCCATAGGCGAGGCTTCCTATTTAGCAGGGATGAAACCGCTAAGCCACAGTGGGTCAATTTTCACCACTAAATTTTATATAACAGAATTTCCGAGATTTCATAAGGCGAAGAATATAATATTACAACTTAGTGGTGACAATCGGCCTATTATGGCGCAGCACTTTCATCCTTGGTTAAAAAGACGAAAACTACCCATGTGTTAAGATTGAGCCTAATTTTCTTTCAACAAAAAAAGAAAATAAAAAAAGAAAATAAAAGACAAAATTTCGTTCAATGAATAAACTCTACAGTGGATCTAAAACTGTGTTCCACAGACCAGTTCACAGTGCGTCATGAGGAGGTCCTTCAAGGACTCGTGTTTAATGTAAAAAATTCACTTATATAAAATTTGCATCAGAAGAGAGCTTGAGGTTATACCAATATTAAATAAAATAGGAAATTACAGAAGGAAATGGAGGGACCACATGGAAAGGATGGATACTGATCGTTTACCAAAAAGCAGCCTTTAATTATAAACCAAGGGGGAAAAGAGACAGAGGAAGGCCGCGAAAAAGATGGATTGAGCCCGGAACAGGCTTATAGCCTTGAACCATGTTTTGGGATGATGATGATGATGATGATGATGATGATGATGATAAAATTTGCGAAAGAAAAAACTAGGATTACTGTTTAAAAGTACTGTAGAATTATTTTTTTATTTTTATATTACTTCATGCATTGTATGATTAGTTTGTATATCCTGTATTTGATATTCAGGATGCAAACATTCTTTACTTTTGAACACTTCTAATTCCAAATAGTAATTTTCGTCTTATCGCAGAAACTTGTTGCAAATTTTGCGATTAGGTAAAGTGACGATTACTATTCACAAATAGTAGTGCTCAAAATTAAGGTTCATACGCACCCTGCATATACTGAAGAACAAGAGTATTTATAGTTGTAAATCGTAAGGGTTCGCGAAAACACAGTAAATACTGAAAAGGATCCGTTGTAAGCAACTGCGTCTCTAAAAGTTTATGGAAAAATTACGCAGTAATTTCAATTTTAAAAATAGAAATTTTTCTAAAGTATGTATAATTTTATGTTTAGAATGCGCTAGAGTGTCTGGAGTACGTTGATAAAGCAGATATTTTCTGTTAAATTTAGGGGGACTCGGTACCTTTTGAGATATATATATATATTTTTTACTTTCTTGTATCTTTACAAGAAGAAAATATTGGATTCATGAAAAATGTCGACTTCCGGATTTATATGTTTTAGAAGGTCTTGAAAACTATTTGACTGTTTTTAGAAAATGTCTGCCTGCGAGTCTGTCTGCCTCTGTGTGTGTGTGTGTGTTTCTGTGTGTTTATATGTGACAAAACTTTTGAGACCGCTCTATCTCAAAAACTAATGCATGGAATTTAATAAAACTTTAGATACAATTAGACCTTGATATAAATTGGTGCTGATTAGTTTTTGGTATAAATCGTCCAGCAGGTGGCGCTGCTATGCTACATTTTTTTACGATTTTCATCATAACTATATCTCAAGAACTAATTCACAGAATTTCATCAAACTCCAGATTCTGTTAGATCTTGACCTAAATAAACGCTGGTCACGTTTTGGTGTAAATCGCCCAACAGGTGACACTGATGTGCAGCTTTTCTCAAGATTTCCGAGATAGCTGTATCTGAAGAACTAATGCACGGATTTTCATCAAACTTCAGATTCTGTTAGGCGTTGACATAAGTTGTTGTTGATTAGGTTTTGGTGTAAATATCCTAACAGGTGGTACTACTATGCTTCATTTTTCAGGATTTACACGATTTTAGCGATAGTCATACCTCAAGAATTAATGCACGGAATTTCATCAAACTTCATATTGTGTTAGACCTTGACATAGGTTGATGCTGATTAGTTTTTCGTGTAAATCATGTAACATGTGGCGCTGCTATTCTGCATTTTTGGAGTCTAAAATGCACAATTAAAAAAATTACGCTTTTTGAAATAATAACATGTATGAGATAGAAGAAAGTTTTGGGATTGGTACATACGACTAGCTTAATTTGAATATTTTATAATATCTTTTAGACATATTATTAAATGGTTTTATGAAGGAAAATGATTTAATCAAGAAAACGTTCAACTGTTATGGTAAAATTTGAAAATCGTAATTAAAACAAAAAACCATAAGAAAATTTTAAAACGACACTTCTTTTACAGTTTTTAACTTTTTTAATCGTTTTTTATACTTTTCTTAAAAGTGTGCTTTATCTTTCAGGCCTGTATTTCAAAAAAATAATTAGTTTAAAAAAATAAACAAAATATCACGACATACGTAAAAATACAATATAAAATACTATTTATACTTTAAAATATTTTTTCTTTAAAAAGTAAACTATTCCTATCAATACAATTCGTATCTTTAATTTTATGAAACGCATCTTAAGGCTGTTAGTCAATTAGATCTCAAATTCC
Organism: Maratus michaelseni; assembly: GCA_963931845.1. NCBI lineage: Eukaryota > Metazoa > Arthropoda > Arachnida > Araneae > Salticidae > Maratus > Maratus michaelseni. Next base: position 415,488,560 of record OZ007586.1, read on the forward strand.
TTTCGCTAATGTTAAACCTATGTACTGTGTGATGCATTCGTATTTTTTAAATATCTCTTTAGGAAATTAATATTTTTAACTTCTTTTTTTCTGTGTACCGACTTAAGGATGACTTAAGGATGTTTCTTCTTTTTTCTTTGTTATTAAAATTTTTCTAAGAGATATACTTAATTTATAATTTTGTGTGTTGAAATCTTACCGAAACTGAGCGAGATTTTACCAATTCTAATCAATTTAAGCCCATATTTTAGAAATATTTTAACAAAAAGAGAAAGAGACATCGTTCAAGAATAGTACATAGAAAAGAGGAGTTTAAAATAGTAATTCTCCTGAGGAGATATTTTAAAAATTCGAATGCATCATATGCACATAGGTTTAACATTAGCGAAGGGATTTTGAGATCTCACTGACCAACAGCCTTAAGTCCAACAGTCCATGAAAATTAGCAAGTCATTTAAAAAGTATATGTTGAAGTTTTAGTTTTTTGATATACCGATATATTGAAAAAACAAAAACTGAAGAAAACGAATTTAAAGATTGCAACTCTAAATCATTTAATCCTAGGGTGCATGAGTATACGATCACTATATTCACATACATTTGCAGCCGGATACAAAATTCTCATCCAAGGGTTAACGGGAAATGGATGGGGGGGAAATCATTTTAGAATATTTTTAATTATCGGATCTATACGACACTTTGTGAGAATATACTACGGATATATTCATTTTAACCCTTTAAAGTGCGATGGTATATTATTTATACCACTTAATTTTAATTTCAAACTGCCAAGTGGCACCCAGCATGTTTAAATAAAATTTTGCGTTTATAATTTACGTAAATAATACAATTTACTCATTTTCAAATCAATTTGTTGGAAATGTTTCTTGACTTTTAATCATTTCAAAATTTTAGCAACAAAATTATTTTGCCCTGAAAAGGTTCCAACTTTTTGTTGGAAATTTGATATTTTGATATTTTCCCAAATTGAAGCAAACATGCATGGATCACCGATTTTAATTATCGGATCTTTACGACATTTCCTGAGAATATACTACGGACGTCTAAATCCATATTAACCTTTAAATGTATAATGGTATATTATATATACCATATAATTTTAATTCCAAACTGCCAAGTGGCACCCCGAATTTTAAATAAAATTTTACACTTAAAATGTAAGTGAGGAATCGAATTTATATATTTTCAAATCAATTTGTTCAAAACGTCTCGTGACTTTTAATCATTTCAACATTTTAGCAACTCTGAAAGGGTTAAACAAAAAGTTGGAAATTTGATATTTTGATATTTTTCAAAAATGAAGTAAACATGCACGGAACACGGATTTTAAATATCGGATCTTTACGACACTATTACGGATGTCTAAAATTTTAACCCTTTAAAATGCGATGGCATATTATTTATGCCACTTAATTTTAATTCCAAACTGCCAAGTGGCACACAGAATTTTTCAGTAAAATTTTGCTTTTACATGAAGAATAGAATTTACCTATTTTCAAATCAAACTTTTGTGACTTTAAATCATTTCAACATTTTAGTAACAGAATTACTTTCGCCTCAAAAAGTTACACAAAAAGTTAGAAATTTGACATTTTGATATTTTTTCAAAATGTCGAAAATATGCACGCATGTTTCTATACCGATTTTCTGAACATAAAATTATTTTTAACTCTCAAACACATTTTTTATATTATAAATTGAGTAAAGATATCCATTTATAAAGTATATTTTCATTTATTACCAGTGAAAAAATGTGGCTTTCATGGGATTTTCAAGAAATGAAGTATAGAAAATTATGAGTTTTTAGCAATTTGTTTTTCAGTTTAAATTTTCTGAAGAATCCTTAATAAATATATTTACAAGCAAACATAAACGAAAACGACAAATCCTGCGTCAAGCATAGATTATGTAACACTTTCAAATACTTCCACAATAATTTTTCAAATCTTTACCTTTTAATAAGGTGAAAGCTGATAAGCTAAGTAAACAGTTAGCTAAGCTATAAGGTGAAAGCTAAGTAAACAGTTTGGAAAAAGCATAACATATTTCAAAACCAAATTTCAGATATTACCAAAGATATTCGGAAAAATATCCGAATTCTTTCGTGCAACCGTATGTATAATCTATAGATTTGTATATATACTACATAGAATGCTAAATTTGAGATCAGTTAGGAAACGCATAGCACAGTTTAAAATTCCTTTCAGGAATTTCCTTCAATAAATAGAAATATACTCGAGATATTTTGTGTTGTCCTGTGTATGATCTATAGAATTTATACACGCCAAGTAATTGGCAAAAATTAGTTAAATTTAAAAACACGTTTCGCAACTGAAAATGCTCAATCATTGTTAACAGACGGTACATTAACCGAGTTCTTTTGTGTGTCCCTGTAAAGGAACTATGAGTGCTAGGCGCCCCATATTCGATTGTAAGCCTCTTGTAGTGCACCTCAGTGATATATATCAGTTTCAATATGTTAGAAATAGTGTAACATTATATAAATAAACCACAAATGAATTTTTCCCCATAGACCGTAATGTAACGGAAATTCCTTTGAGTGTCCCTGTAAAGGAACTATATAAGTGCTACGCACTTCATTTTCAATAACAATAGTAAACCTCAATAACATATATCAATTGCATGACAATTTAGTGTAATTACGCGAGTTAGAGCATGGACACATAGACAGATAGACAGACAAACCTAATTCATAAACACATTTCAACTATGTTGGAAAGTGTTAAAAACATAAACAGCGTAAGATATTCTACATGTGGTACAATTTTTCTGTGTATATGAACATACATTAAATTACAAAAGTTTTTTATTATGTTATTGGTAGATTAATAATATTCAATCAAAAAAAGTTTTATTATGTCTCTCTCACTTAATAAATTGATTTCGGGTTTTTAATACTTCAGGCCATCATATATAATTATACATTTTAATCTGACTTTTTACATTGTTTTTACAGACATAGATTATAAAAGTGCTAAAATTTTTGTCGTTAAATTTTATGACAGTCGATATTAAACATGCAAAAATGTTTAACTATTTTCAGCGAATGAATAACAAAAGTAAATGTACATAATTTAAACATTAGTTTTTGGTAAAATAAATATTAATATACTTAGATTTTAAAATAAATAATTGGTTATCTATGAAAAATAATATATTGTATATTTTTTCATTCTTCATAAATAGAGATAAATGATATATAAATAATACATTTTGTGCTCACCTACGAGAATACCGTATGCATTTTTTTTAATTCAACTTAATAAAACGTATATCAAAGACCCGAATTTTTAAGCGCATATATAATAAACAAGAAGAAAAAATCATGCGTCAAGCATAGATAATGAAACCCTTTTCAACCCTTTCAGAATACTGTAACAAAACTTCACAGTATAATATGGTGGTGAAAGGTGATGTCTAAGTAAACAATTTGGAAAATGCACAACACATACCCATCACAACATTGGAAACCCAATGCCAGCAATTATCGTCAACAGTCGGAAAAGTATACGAATTATTTTGTGCATCCTTGTATAGGAGGTATAGATTTGTATATATACTACCCAGTATTCTAAAATTGACTTCAGTTGGGAAACGCATAACACAGTTTAAAATCCCCCTAGAGCAAATTACGTCAATAAACCGAAATGCACTCCATATCTTTTGTGCAGCCCTTATAGGATGTATAGTACAAGTATTTATGTACACCAAGTAATATGCAAAAAAAGTTAAATTTAAAAATGCGTACCACAACTGAAAACACACTTCATTACAATACACATTCACACAATTATTATTCAATTTTTATTGATAAACAACGCTGTAACTGAATTATTTTGTGTGTCCCTGTAAATGAACGATGAATGCTATGTACACCTTATTCTAGAATAAACATCTTAATGCACCTCAGTGATATATATGAATTTGAATATATTTGAAATAGTGTAACATTGTTAAAGTCCACCGCAAACAATTTTTCCGCATGGACCGTAATATAATGGAATTATTTTAAGTGTCCCTGCATATGTGCTATAAATGAAATATAAATACACACTTCATTTTCAATACCGAACAAGCCATAATAAACCTCATTAACATATATCAATTGCATGGCAATCCGAGCATATTTACGTTAGAGCACAGACAAACGGTTGACATACAAACTGAATTCACTTTTCAACTATGTTGGAAAGTGTTGGCAATTTTTATTATTATCAGTATCATCTTTTTTTGCATTTAGTTTATTCAGTTGTTCTTCTATGTACGTATGATTTTGTGCATGTGTTTTCAGTTTTGAATTTGAAAAACAAATGACAAAAAAAGCTATTTTTGTATGTAAAAAATATAAAAAATATTTTAAATACGTTTGGAAACGTTATTACACCAGTGAAAGTTCTTATAATAAGCTGTTTCTGAATATTAGATTTCTGTAGAAGTTTTACTAATTTTAGGAATCCCTGCTTCATTTTTTAAATGTATTTTTAAATCGTTCATAAAATGTGTTTCTTTTGTTGTTTTTTATGGTATACCTGTTTACTAGATAGAAATTTATTTTTCTGTAAATTTGCATTTGATATTTGTATTTTTCCATTTTGGGGGAAGATTTTAATTTCATTGAAACATCGAAAAAAGTCTGATTGAAATTTATGTACTCATATATAACTTAATACTGATTATAGAACAACACACTCATATATGGGATAGAGTAGAAAAACGTTTACCAAATGTAATTTAAACGATAATAAATAACTTTTTTATACTTTTGGTTATGAAAAGAATTTTTTTGAAACAGTCAGCACCTGTGCTTTGTTTGATATCATATACGGTTTTACAAGACAGAAATTTCTTCTTCTATACTTTTTACATTTGAAATTTGTATTTTTCCATTTTGGGGGAATATTTTAATTTCTTTATTCAATAAACTGCCGTAAAAAATCTGATGATTGAAATTTATGTACTCATATACTATAACCCAATACTGATTATAACACAACACACTCATATATGGGATAGAGTAGAAAAAACCTTTACCAAATGTAATGTAAACGATAATAAATAACTTTTATATACTTTTGGTTATAAAAGGAATCTTTTAAAAACATTCATCACTTGTGTTTTTCTTGGTATCATATACGTTTTTACTAGACATAAATTTCTTCTTCTGTAATTTTTACATTTAAAATTTGTATTTTTCGTTTTTGGGGGAAGATTTTAATATCTTAATTCATTGAAACATCATAAATACATCTGATAATTTAACTATATGCGCTCAAACATTCGGTACAGTATTTAACGAATTACAGTATTTAAACAGTATTTAACGAAATCGATCCAGTAAAAAAGTTCGTTATTTGGAAAAATCTGTAAATAGAGATTTACTATTTAAAATATTTTAAACTACAAATAGATGATTTTAAATTATTAAATACGAAACACCATATAAAAGGTAATTAATTAAATTTGTACAACTTATGTCTATTTGCATTAATCAATTTATTTATAAAAAAAAAACTTGTGTAGAAAACAGAAGAAGGAAACAACATTCTTGTCCAAGAATAATCTATAGTTTTAGTCTAAGAAAATAATTTTGTATTTAAAATTAATCGATTATTTTTGCATTATATTACCGCATTTATTATAGCAGAGTAATTTTAAGTCTTTTATTTGAAAAAAATTTTCTCTCCTAATATGTTTCGCATCTTACCAGTGTTCTAAAAAGAACTTCAGGCGTATTTTCTTCAAACTGTAATCCACGTAGGATTGTTTCAAATGATTTTAACATTTGATCATGCGAAAGATTTTTGATCTCAGTATCATGATAATATTCATTTTCATCTTTTTGGTCGCAATTTATTGTTGTATTGTTTCCGTTTCACACTGTGAATACTGTGCTGTTTGGATTAAATGTAAAGAATGATACAGAGACTTTACAAGTTGCTGAGAGGGGGTGGGGGAGAGAAGGAAGTGCTTGGTAAAACAGGTCTAAGTTCATCGAGCATATTAAAATATTTAAAATGATAAATTAAGTTCGAAATGTCCAGACATATTTTGAATAGGCGAAAAAAAACATTTAATTACAAGAAAAAGTTCGTTAAAAAAGAGCTATTTGGAGGTTATTTAACAAGGAAATTCGTAAACTGTTTTTGCTTTCAAGGAAAAGTTCCCAAAATAAAGAAATTCTCAAAATATAGATTCTTTAAATAGAGGTTCGACTGCATATAACATAATATCGATAATAACATAACACACTCATGTATAATTTAAAGTAGAAACGTTTAGCAAATGTAAGGGTTATAAACTTATGTAACATTTACAGTAATCTCTCACTATACGTCGGTGCAAGGGACTAACCAAAAACGACGTACTAGAGAGACGCATAAATGAAATCCAAGCAAAATTAAATTTTAAATAAACGTTAAGACAAAATTAATCTTTAAATAATTAAATATCATGCAGAGTACAAAAAAAAGCGATTTATTTAGATTGTTAATGATTTGCTAATTCAAATCTAAAATACATAGAGCTCAAAAGTTTAATTACATACCATTTTTCTTTTAAATGGTCTAAAATTGAACTATGTTTATAAGTATGATATCTGTCCCTGAAAATAGCTTTTTCGAGTTCATTGAAACAGGAATATGTTGAACCATATGTTCGTTGGATGTGTTGATAGTTTCCAGATCATCTATTGCCTTTGCAAAAATCAGCGGACGGTGTTTCTTCGTTTCCTTCGTCAGTATTGAATTCAGACACTTTTCTCCGAGAGGGATTTCTGTGGCTCCGGTGAGACATTGTGGAGTCCCAGGAGGAAAATGCACTTTTTAACCATTAAAAGCATAAAATCTAAAATCTTCCGTGGGGGGACACTTCAATGCTCCGGGGGAGGATGCCCTCTGGGCCACCCCTTGAATTCAACACTGTCCTTCGTTATCTGATTCATCTTCATTGGCATCATCTTGAATTTTTGGGACTATTTATTGTATGTCCTTCATTTCTGCTGTGATTACATTTTCATCAACAAAATCGTTAAAATTAATCATTCCCCAAGAAACAGCATTCCATTTTTCATCTAATACTAATTGGTCTTTGGCAGCAGAAGATGCATCATTTTCAAATTCCTTCCGAAAGAAGTCTGCATTTTTTTAAACAGTCTTATAATTAACAGTTGTGAAGGGGTGTGACACAGGAATGCAGATTATAATAGTGTTCAGGAAACAAATTCAAAAGGACAACCAATTGATGTCCCTTTTGCAAGCTGAAATAAAATTTCTTGTAAACGACATGTGTAAAATGGGAAGAAATGGAAAGGGAAACTTGAAATTTCTCCAACGCATAAGTGAGAGATACCTTTTGGGTTGCGACACATAAACAGAAAAAAATGACATTCCATCGCTATATCTTTATCCGGGACTACCGAAAATCGACGTATAACTGAGAGAGACGCATAAAAGAGGCGACGTATAAGTGAGAGATTACTGTATATGTATATTTTGTTGTGAAAAGAAATTTAATTTATCTTATAAATACTTACTAATATTTCATTTTACATCTAAAGGAACATATTTATAAAAATATTACTATGGATAACCATACACTAAAGAGAAAATTCTATGAAAGTGCGCATTTTACTTTTAGTATCTACTGGGTCATCCGAAAAGTTTTGCAGTTTTTCAAAGTGAAGCACGGTATTGTCTAGTTATTTTGGTACTTCTTAAAAAGAGTGACCTTGAGTACCCAGATATGTACATTCCGTCTTTTCTGCTTGCGCTGCATAATTCTTGCTTGTATTGTGGCATAATTTTTTTTCAGTGCATTGCTAAGAATGGGGAACCAAAAAGATTAAGCTCTTTTATTTCCAGAAAGGTAAAATGCTAGTCAGACTGCTTGTAAAATTTGTGCTGTATATAACAAAGTGTTGTTTCAGATGACACAGTTCGAATGTTGTTGGAGAAGTTTAAGATCGGAAATTTCACCCTCGAAGGTGATGACCCTCTGGACGATCATCCTCTCTAAAGGAGGACCCCATAAAAAGGGCTATCGCTGAAAGTCCACGTTACACAGTTCAGGAGCTATCACACAGACTAAATATTCTACAAAGTACAGTGCATGATCATTTGATAGCTTATTTTAAGAGGATCTGCTTTACTCTCCTTTATGGTCGTCCAGAACTGGCATCATCATTCGAGGATGAAATTTCTGCGCTTAAACTTCTCAAATCATCTTCGAACTGTGTCATATGAAACAGCACTTTGTCCATATACAGCAAAAGTTTTACGAGCTGCCTGACTAGCATGTGTACCTTTCTTGAAATAAAAGAACATTATATGACGAAAAGGAACTTTTTGGTTCTCCATACTTAGCACTGCAAAAAGTATGCTACAACACAAGAGAATATTATGCAGTGCAAGCAGAAAATACTGAATGTACATATATGGGTCATTCGAGGTCACCCCTTATCAACAGTAGCAAAATAATTAGACGAAACCACACTTCGCTTTTTGAAAAACCGTAGAACTTTCCGGATGACCCAATATTATTGATCGAATTTTCTATTAAATATGCACATAAATCAAATTCTAACAGTCTTCGCATTTATTTTTAATATACTTTCCTTATTCGCATTTCTACCAACCTATGTTTATACGTGCTGTACTCTTACAATTTATATTCCGGTTACATTTTTTCTTGTTCACACCTTTAAAATAAATTCATTTGTAGTAATATGATTTAATTTAGAATTCCTTCCTACATAGTAAATAGCAGATTAAGCACATTAGAAACACGTTATAATAATACTACTAATAAGAAATACACAAATAATACTTCAAATCCTTTTTATATAAATCTTACTTTGATGTAAATAATGCAATGAGCAATTTTGCTTATTTGACATGATATACGATACGTATCAGAAAAAAGATGAATATTTGACACAAAGTCGGTTTTTCTGTGATGACAAATTGAATACATTTGCATTAAAGCAATATATCTTGAGTTTAATGGAAAGGTTTCGGACAAAATCATGTATTTTAAAACTTCGCTCGATTTAATGATTTAAATGTATCTTGATGTTTTTAACGATTGATATTTTCAAAATTCTTTTGCTAAACTACTGAAGAAAATGTGTAAATCGGAAATAAGAGTATTTCATTTAAAATTAAGTACCGATTAATCTCATCCTTAAATACATATAAAGTTTCTACATCCTTATATTAAGAGTAGATTCCAGTACCTTAAGAAATATTTTCAAAAAAATCTAAAATTTAAAAATATCTTTTTGTTTCCAACACCGTATCGCTCAGCGTTTCTTTATTAATAAAAGAATGCTTTGTCTGTGTGCCTGTTTGTTGGTGAATACTCGGGAAATCTGTCGCATGTAACTCTGCAAATTTGGTTAAGGAAAGACGGGTGCGATAGGTGCGAAATTTAAATTTTTTACAAAATTAAAATTTTTGTTTCGCCAAGGTTAACATTATTCAATATAATTTTTCCTTTTAATAATATCCCATATATTATACCAGCTTATTAAATTAAAACCTATTATTAAACTAATCTATCAATCTCCATATGTAAATGTATAAGATCTTAATCCACCTAATAATATTTATTCCAAATTGCTTAAATATAAAAATGGCGATAACTATTTACATTCCGTAAGTAAAAGCCTTTTATTATTTAAATACCTATTAAAATTCCCTATTATGTCCCGTGTATATCAAACCTCTATAAATTCTTTACTTAATTTTCTAAAATGTCATAACTCCTAAATTATTCCGTTCTAAAAAACCTGTTTATTTAAAATCATTCTTTTATTAAAATATCAAAACGTCTCTTATAACATTTCAATGCTTTAATATTCTAAATTTTTATTCCGCATCAATAATTTCGTTTTTTCTCTTTTTCTTTTCTGTTTTTCTGTAGCGCAAGCTAAAAGCATCGTTTGAAATCTATTTTTAGCAGAACTCTCGAAATCAAATCTTATTACTTGTTTACACGCCGTGTACCTGATTCGAGGCTATTAGATTGTTCTAGAAGATCTTTTTTTGCGCACGGAAGAAAATTTACTTCAAGATTAGTTCACCGGAACTGTTAATAAGTCCCTCTTAAAAGCGATTATGATTGGAGTAGGGAAGTCAGGTGACTTGCTTATCACTTTGCGCTTTGATTCAGTTAAATACGCAAGCGCATCAAAATCGACGGGACGCAGATAGAGCAGTGGGATTTTCTCATCGAACTGTTGTTAAAATAAACTGTTGATCGAATTGATGTATAATAAAATGTTGTTCTTCTATAGAGAGTTATTGAATATATCGATATCTAAATAAAGCATTTCCCTGAATCTAGAATGGATTATGTTTTAATAAAAGGGATTTGACTCTGTCATCTTGTTTTTTCTTGTCTACAATCTAGACTACTCGGCTGCTGATGAGAAAACCCAAATTTCGATTGCATTAAATTGGAAGCGTTTGCTATTATTTTCTTCGATTTGTTGCAAACTGTAACATATATATATATATATATATATATATATATATATATATTTGGATATCAAATGAAATTAAAAATGGAATTCGAAAAGAAGAAAGACATGTTCAGTGCTTAATTATATATATATATATATATATATATATATAATTAGCCGAGATTTTATTAAAAGCCCTCATGGAACACTAATGAACGAATTTCCATTGTTCCGGTGACTGCTTCTGCACATGTCCATGGAATCCGAAGGTTTTCAAGCACAGGCGTAGTAAACGTTCAGTTTTTTCTACATTTTGAAATCGCAATCGTCTGGTCCCTTGTTGACTTACACAAACAAAAAAAAGAAAAAAAAAGAAAAGAAAACTACGTACGTTTCTAACAGGTTGTAACGGTATCTTTTGTTTAAATAATTGTAATGTTTACTACTTGAAAATACATATTTTATAAAGGTCGGTTTCATATTTTTCGTTTCTTGTGCAGTTTTAGATGGAAATACAAAAATAAAATAAAATAAAATAGCAAATTATTTTCTGCTCTCGATGATAATTTTCACTTTAAAAAATTAATATTTGCAATTAAAAAAAATATATATTACATATATGTCGTTTTCATATTTTTCTTTCTTTTCTGCAGTGTAGATCGCAATCTTCGGGAACATTTTTTTTTCTCAGTGTCTTCGGAGATATCACTTCGCCTTTTAAGAGACTTGCGCGAAGGTTTTTATTTTTTTTATTTTTTATTTTATTTTTTTGCGTGGGGCGGCTAATGATTTTTAAAACGTGCATACAGGAAAATGCGTGATAAAAATATCAAAATTTAATAACTTTAGAGCTAAGTGATATCCCCGACTAAGACTTCGAAAATGGTCCGCAATTGCTGAAAATAGATTTTTACTGGGTTATGTATTTTTTAAATTGCTATTTTGATATCTGATTTCATCGTATGAAAAAATTAAATTTATGAATAACATACTGTTAGTGTTGGAAAGTGTTTCATAATCTTTTCCGGATGTATGATTTTTCGTTCTGATTAAACCTACGTTTGTTTGATTAAAAATGAACTTTACCAAATAGCAGTGACCACCAGTGAGAAGGGAAGACAACGAATTATTTTCTTGTTTTAAGCTTCCTGGGAATAAGATTAATTTTAGTTTTATGGAATCTGCTGTTTCAAATTTCTCTAATCTAGTGGTGATTTCTGTTTAAAAATAAATTGTAAATTTTGTTTAAAAATAAATTTTTTGTTTTGTTTTTAAAAAAACCTACAAAAACGATCCTAACTTCACAGGCGTACACCAGGCTTGATTTTGGTAGACTTTGAAAGTCTGTAAAATTGGGAAAATGTTTTTGAGGAATGTTATGAAATACTAATGTTTGACTCAAACTTTCATTAAAGGAATAATGCAGATTCATTTTAATTTAACTTAAATAAGATTTAAAGTGAATAAAACCTTTACAAGTTTTTAAGTGTGTTGAAAACTTTATCCGAAACTATTAATAGAAAAGCTGCAGGCAAACATTTTTTGTTCCAATCACTTTCAGATTTCTCATCATTTTTAACGATTTTATTTCTCATAACACTCGTTATCTGTTTTAAAAATATAGAATAAATGCTAAATTATATACTGTCTTATGCAATAGTATCTACGGAATATTTAGCGGAATTGTGTCTACGTATTTTATTTCTACGGAATAGTATCTCAATCTACGGAAATATTTATATAACTTTAAAAATTAATTGTCATAACAAAATAATGCACGAATAAACAAATAAACAAATGCAATTAGGATTTATATGAGCTGCATCTGTATTCAAATACTCTTCGATTTTGAATGATTTGGCATTCGCATGGAGAATTTTAAAACATCATTTCCCTACAAATTATACATATATTTTTTAAATGTAAAAAGTTGCATTAGTAAACTTTTTACACTTTTCCTCAAACGAGGGCTCGGAAGTAGCGCGCTACAAGTAGCGAAACTACAGTAGCCGCTACTTTTTCTAGTAGTTTGTAATGTAGCGCGCTACAGTAAAAAAATTTTAGTGTAGCGAGTAGCACGATACAAAATATCAGTAGTTTGTAGCGAACATCGACGCTACTTTTGACGCTACTTTAGGAGAAAGGAAAAAATTGCCAATCTTCAAATCACCTGATCATAACTCGTTTCTTTTGTGCGAAATATGTTCTCTGCAACAATTTGCAAATATCAACGACAAATCTCAGTTGCAGTGTCATAGATTTCTCCATAGATGACGGGAACGGTCACAAATTAACTGTCATTTTCACAGTTTGGGTGTCAGAAACTTCGTGTATTGTCATTTAAATCCATATAAATCTTCCCAATATAATGTATTTTTATATGACTACGATTGTTTCTACCAAAATATAGTCGCCTGGCTATGTTAAGTCTTTATCTGACTAATTTTTTCTTCCTTTTTCCTCCCACCCCCAGCAAGCAAAGGAATGTAAAATCTTTATTTTATTTATTTTTTTATTAAGAAAAAGAAAAATAAACAGAACGGATTCATCTAAACATAAATCATCTAAATTATCCCTAACGTCTCAAATTCACGCTTCCCCCTAGTAGTATACAAAGGAGTTTAAACTTTTATTTTTATACAAAAGTCTTTATTTTTATACAGAAATAAAATCTTTCACTCCATTTATTGCTCTCTAATGACAATAAATAAAAATCCTTATCCCCAAAATGTACGCTTCCCTTTTTGCACCTCCTCCAGCATACAGTTTTAAATATTTAAAACTCTTTATTTAAAAAAATGGTCACATTCGTTTCTACCTAATAATAATATATAAGTAATCATCTAAATTGTCCCCTAACCTCCCATAATTTACTCTTCTCGCTCCCGCCCCCAGCATACAAATAAATCTAAAATCTTAAAGTTATTTATATTTTTATATAAAAAAAATCTTCTGTCCTAAATAGTACTCTGTAGTGACGATAAAGAATCAGTAATATAAATTATCCCCCTTCTCCTAAAATCTCCCTCATTTCTACATATACAAAATTTAAAACTATTCTTTTTTTTAAGTTCGTATTCTTTGCTGTCTAGTAACATTAAATAAATAAACAATCATCTAAAATATTCCCCTTCGAACAAAATTTCTGATCGCTTCCTGCCAGTTTAAAATCGTTTAAACTCTAATTAAATATATATATATATTCGAAAAAGAACAAGTATACCATATTATTATTAGAGAAAAGTGCAGTAGGAAGGAGTGATTTCTGCCTTCAAACAAACTAGCAGTTGAAACGTAAAGCGTCAGCATGCTTGTGATGTATTATTTGCTTGCTTTGCTGATAAAACCATAAAGTACTCACTCATCAAAAAAATTAATTTTCTTACTGACAACCCTTTGTCTTCTTACTCATTATTAGATCTAATGTTTTAATGCGGGGATTATTCTTTTGAGATTGGTGTAATATAATGACAGACAAAAATAGTATAGAACTGCCCTGGTCGGCATATAATGAATATTTTGTATTTTGAAGTTATAGAACAAGAAAGTGGTAATTATTCTGTATCTTATAAACTTTGTCCAATTAATAAGAAGTTATCAGTATCAAAATCATCTGCTTACAACCTGAAGTTTTACATAGAGGTGAGTTAGCATTTTCTTTATTAATAATAATTACTGTATCGCATTTCGCACCGAATATCTAAATCATTAATCATTAAAATTCATAAATCATTAAAAAGAGTATTTTCGAATTAAGATCCCTGGTTCAGAAAATATTCTTATTGAACTGTTTATTATCGCAAAAATATTTTATTAATACGTCTTTTGATCGTTGTGAAATATTTGTCCAATGTATGCATACAAATTAATTTACTGCATATTTCCTTTTGAAGATTCCAATAGATAAAACAAAGATGGTTGGAAATAAAAATATATTATTTTAAAAAATGCCTAACAATGGTTAATTTCACAAAATTATGGCTATATTTATTTTTACTTCAGCCGCACAGATTTTTTATCGCTAAAATAATGGATTTGTAATGTTTTATATTTGATTTGATATTGGTTAGCTTGGTGTTTTAATGAAATATCTGGATCTTTGTCTCCAAAATGAACCTAAAGCCCATTATGTTGAAATACGGGTTTTCAAAGAGAAACAAATAAAAAGAGATAGAAAGGAAAACAAAAGCTAGGATTTAACTTATGCAAGTCTGTATGATCTTGTTCAATTTTTAAATTGCTTTCAGGAACTATATTTAAATTGTAAAGAAATAGGACTATTTAGCTCTATATTAAAAAATTAATGTATATGCAAATTTACCAAGGGCTGTCCGCTCTTAAGGTTGTTCTCAAATCGAAACTGGCTACTTTATGGCATATTCTTTAATTCATTTTTGTTCGGAAACGTATGAAAATGCAGGCGTTCTTATTCGAAACTTTGTAACCGAAAGACGTTTTCCATTTTTCTTAGTTTATTTTATTTTATTTTTTGGTAAAGACCGAAGACTTTCCAGAAAACACTGTCAAAGTTGGCGTTTTCAACCGAATTTCCGAACCCACAGCAGGAGAAAGGGGGAAAGCGTGACACGAATCACTTATAACTCGATAAGTAATTTATTTATCAAAAACTGGAAAACTGATTTCGATTCCAAATCGCTTCCATAGTCAGGCATGCCAATTTTATGCCTTTGTGTTTAAAAATGAGTCAGATAATGTGTCAGAAAGTTTCGCGTTGTTGAGCAAGGCATTTGAGAACCACCTTAAGCGCTACTGTGCTATATCAGTTTCATAAATTTGTAAGATTATTACAATTTTTGTTTTCAAATTTCCTCTTTTTAACACTTTCCAACATAATTAAAAAGTGTCATTGAATTCGCTTTGTTTGTCTGTCCGTGCTCTAACTCTCGTAAATATACTCGGATTGCCATGAAAGTTTTATATGTTATTGAAGTTTACCATAGAATGTTCAGTATTGAAAATGAAGTGTGTTGCATTTATATCTCGCTTACAGGGACATTCAAAAGAATTCTGTTACATGATGGTCTATGGGGAAAAATCGTTTGCAATGCATATAATTAGCGATAATAACTAAAGTAGCGAAAAGTAGCGAAGTAGTGACTACTTTTGAAAAGTAGTTTGTAGTCGCTACTTTAAAAAAAATTAGTTGTAGTTGTAGTTAACTACATTTTTCATAAAGTAGTTGTAGTTCGCTAAAAATAAAAAGTAGTTTTTCCGACCCCCGCCTCAAACTATGCTATATCATAGCTGCCAACTTTTACGCTTTTTTGTTACCACTAAGAATTAATAGAAATTTCTGTGTTGTTGAATCACATTATTTCGGCAGTTTAATAAGGTAAAATTTACTATAAAATTTTAGCGGTAGGAAAAAAGCGTAAAAGTTGGCAGCTATGCTATATGGAGTAAAGATATAATTTAGAACTTTTTCATAAAATTTAAATGAAATGGGAAAATTCTTAATTTGAACTTCCACCATTTATTTAACTGGCCTATTTTGCTAATTCTCATTTAAGAAAAGGACCTTTACTACAGCGTAATTTCTCCTTCAAGCACTTCAATTCAGTTGAACATTATAAAAAATTAATGAAGGACAAACTTTTTATGTAAACGGCAAAGAATATTCATGCATTATAGTCCTTGAGAAAGCTATTGAAAAACACTGTATCCACATCATAATTATGAAAATTTGCTCCAAGCTTGTCGAATCGTATGGCTGAGTATCTCCATAATATAGAAGTGGTTGCATTTCTTATTCAAATTGTATAGATTGGAATTTATAAACAGTATCTTAATATTTATGATCATTAAAATTTGTAATATTTCATATATATTTTTTAAAATATTACAATTTTAAATAAAAATGAGTAAGATCTCTTTTGATTATAAATACATATTCAATAATGTTTATTAATGCTTAGAATTTATAAAGTTTATGATTTTTTACATTTTTTAGTATACTTTTAATTTTGGCCAGGGGTGTATTAGTAAACTATATACATTTAGATTGAACAAGACTTTCTCTTTCAAATAGTTGAAAAAATAACACGTTAAAAGATCGTTCAAGCATCCTTATTTTTTCAAGGAATTTGGGGCTAAAGCTTGTCTAAAAACCTCCAGTTTGCGGAGTCATACTGGGGGTTTCGGTCTGTAATGAAATACAGTTCACCTAAAATGACTTTTTGATTCACTTAAGAGGTGGTATAATCTCTGTATCTTAAAAAATGGCATTCTGATTAATTAACGAATAATTCAGTTATGTGTTCTCTCCCTTATTTGTCTCTTTGAAATGTGTAGCTTCCCGACAAAAAACATTAAAATTCGCGAATAATCTATTGGGACAGTGCACTTTACTTTCAACATGATGCCAATTTTGAATTTTCTGTAGTGTTAAAAGAAGCAAAACATTAAAGAAAACATTTAACTTTAAGAAATAGATTGATGACAAAACAACACATTAAATGATTTTTTAAACATCCTTATCTATCCATGTTTATTTAGGCTTATCAAAACACATCCAGTTTTGGAAGCATTACTAATTAATATTGTCGATTTCATAATCAGTCCAGCTAAAGTGTCTTATCGATATACTTCACGGGTAATATTTAGAAATACTGTGCTCACCCTTGTTCCTCTAGCTCAATGCATGTGGCACCCATCTTCCTGCTTTCTTAATCTTTCCCAGTGCGTGTAAATTATTACAAATCTTTTTTTGTTATACTCCTAGTTGTTCGGCAAGTTCTTTTTGTGTCTGAGATGCATCTTCATCCAGCAGTGCTTGCAAATTCTCATGACTAGCCTTCAGTGGAGCGCCGCTACGCTCTCGATCGTTAACATGAAAATCGCCATCTTTAAAACGTTGAAATCAAAATTCGCATGTGCTTTTCGATACGATTTCCTCTCCAAGAACAGAACAGATTGATTGATATGCTTTTGCAGCACCTTTTCCTTTGTGAAATTCGTAACGAATGCAGTGACGAATAAATTACTTATCGTATGACACCTTTCACTTTCGAAATTTCAACTTTACTTTGACTTTCTCCCTGCTTCTGCGTCTATTTCAAAAGGCTGAACTGGTTCTTATCACATGACACGAACGCGGTCTACTGTGATGTGATATTTCGCAGTAAACGTCAAACAAAATTCGATTTACAATTTCTTACTACACACAATATAACAGTTATTTTATGGCTTACTTACATTACTTCAAACAGTTTAAGATAATATTATAAGCCTCTTTATATACAATTTTTTTCTTTAAAAAATATCGTTGTTTGAGAAACTGATTTTACTTCATTAAAATATTTTTGGTAAACATTTATCAATTTTTTTTAGCCTGAAAGTCTTTAACATTAATAACATATTTCATTTTAAATTAATGAAGTATTTGCTCTGTTTTGAAGAAATGTCTTATTCTATATTTATTTCAATTGAACTGGGTTTTATAACAGTTTATTAATTGTAATCATGTTCCGTAAACATTATATCCAGTGCTTCTAGGATTAACCCTGTGAGATCCCAGCTTGAATACCGTTTATTTTTTTTTTATAGTTTTACCAGATATAATGAGAATTGGTGTCAGTTTTCCTTTGAAAGTACTCTTAGAATTTTAGGATTGGTTATGACTGTATGTTTCAAAAGTTTGCGTCTCTCCTTACTCTTTCTGTTGATGTATGCATTCTTTTGATGGATAATAATTGTTCTTTGTTTTTCAAAAATATATACACTTTCAAAATTTATAATACTTTCTTGAGTTTTTTTGCAAATATGTGCAAATAATCTTAAAAATAAGAAAAAAAAAACATATTATATGAATTCTGGAAATAAATAGAGGGAAAATAATAGCCAATTATTACCAGCTTGTATTTTCTTTTTTTTTTCCATTCTTTTTTACGAGAAATATTAAGTTGAGCGAAAACTACAATAATAATACGTTACATAAAAATAACTAAAAAGAACGAAAAATCATGCGTCAAGCACAGATTATGAAACACTTTCCAACACTTCCAGAATACTTAAAAAAAACTTTATCAATTTCTTAGGTAAAAATTGATGCTTAAGTAAACAATTTGGAAAGCGCGTAATAAATTTGAAAACCAAATTTCAGCAATTACCATAAATAGTCGGAAAAATATTCGAATTATTCTGTTCAGTCCTGTATACGACCTATAGATTTGTATATGCACTACATAGTATGCTAAAATTTAGTTCAGTTAGGAAACACATAACACAGTAAAAAATTCCCCTAGAGCAAATTATACCATAAACGGCAATGCACTAGATATCTTATGTGCAGCCCTTATAGAATCTATAGTACTATCTATAGTATCAGCACCAATTTATATCAGGAAGTAACTGAATATAAAGTTTTATTAAATTCCGTGCATTACTTCTTGAAATAGAGCGCCCACAAAGTTTTTGTCGCATATAAACAGACAGAGTCATTGACAGTCCTTTTCTAAAAACAGTCCTTTTCTAAAAACAGTTTTCTAAATCGTGTTCAGGACCTTCTAAAATCCGTCGAAAACAGGAAGTCGAAAATTTTCATGAATCCAATACTTTCTTCTTGTAAAGATAGAAGAAAGTAATAAATTGGAGAGGGTGATATTTAAAACTACCTTGGTCCGTCCCAATTAAAAAAGTTTTAATTATCCAAAAATTATGTTAATCCGTTAATTATATAGCTATATAAATCAAATAAACCAAGTTACGTGAGAGAGTTATGGCTACTACACAACAATTTAAATTTTGCAAAAACAACACAATTTTGCTGGAATTACAAATTTAAAATACAAAATTATGGTAAAATTAAAAAAACAGATTTTGTTAATTCAAGTAAAATTGATGAAATTTTGTTAAAATTTTGTAAGAGTGTTAACAATATTTTTTGTCCATGCAACAAAACCAAAATTTTACTTCAACTAAAAATTTTGCTGGAAACAACCAAAATGTACTCAACAAAACATTTTTTGTAGTTTTAATCAATTCCTTTTTCTGGGTGTGTCAGCATGGTTCAGAAAATTTTACGAAACATCCTGTAATGCTATCCATACAAAATTACACATTTTCAGGAGTTGCTTCCTGCTGACCTGCCAAAAAGGGAAGCATTCGACCTTCAATTTCTTGCTCTAATGGAAGTGGACAATGCATGGCCCTGGAACATTTTGTGGACAGAAGAATCCCATTTCTATCTCCAATGTTCTGTCAATACTCAAAATTTCAGAATATTAGCAAGAGAGAATCCGTTCCAAATGCAACCATTGTCTCTTCATTCTGCAAAGGTCACTGTGTGGTGTAGGTTTACGGCAGCATTTATCATTGGCCCTTTCTTTTTCGAGGAAATTTTTCCTTTGGGTCCCGTCACTTGTACAGTCAATGGGACACGTTATGAATCTGTTATGCGCAACCAGCTCATTACAGCGCTGCAACAGCGCGGATGCGTGGATAGCACAATATATGCAAGATGGCTCTCCTTCGCACATTGCAACACCAGTGAAGCAGCTGCATTTTGGGAATAACAGAATTATCAGTCGTTATTTCCCAATAGCCTGACCTGAATCCTTGCGACTTGTAGATGTGGGGTTACATAAAATATGTTGTGAACGGGGGTTGCGAACTTAGGTGAATTGATAACACCCATTACGCAACACATTCACAATATCCCCCCTGAAACACTCCGATCTGTGGTGGAACATGCTGTCTCATAGGAGAAAATGGTGGACAGCAAATGGAACATTTCTTAAGCAAGTCGTAGCCGACTTTCTTTTCTTGATGGTTTCACCAGTTTCTGCTTTTTCTACAGTTTTTGGCCTTAGGACAATTAGAAACAGATTTTTTCCTATCTGCTGTGACACCACCTTGTCGTGGTGGATAGGCTTTATATAAATAGTGCCACAACAGCATTTCACGTCTTTTAATTAGCATCTTATCATGAGTACAGCGCCATCTGTCGGTCAACATTTGAACTTTTTTCTTTAGCAAAACAAATACCCATTGCTTCACGTACACACAGATGAAACATCGGGTCATTTTGACCAGTGGTTCTTTTTTACAGTCTTTTGAAAGTGCAATTTTAATTATAATCACCCTGTATATATCACCCCTGTGCAATTTCAATATCTTTGAAATATTGTAACATCATTAAAAGAAACCGCCAACGAATTTTTGAAATAGACAGTAATGTAACGGAATTATTTTGATTGTCCCTATAAATGCTATACACTTCATTTTCAATAACAAACATGCCATAGTAAATCTCAATGACATTTATCAATTGCATGGCAATCCGATTATATTTACGCGACTTGGAGCACGGATAGACAGACAGACGGCAGACAGAAAGAAGAATCGAATTCATAAACACTTTTTGACTATGTTGGAAAATGTTAAAAAGGAGACGGTAGAAGTGCATTTTATGAATGCCCACTTCTGTTCATTGATTTCATTTCTAACAGTATAGTTTTATTTTCAGTGCTTGACTCAATAAACTATTTCTGGCAATCATCAACATCCTAGCAACCTGCAATGTTCGCTCTCTGAACATCTGCCATTTTGTAACTTTTTGATTTATATTAAATTTTTATACTAAGTTTACTACTTTTTATACTACTTTTTTATACTATTTTATACAAATATTTATCCTATTTTTCTTTTATAGTTTTCGAATATTCCTTGTATGTTCGATTTTTCAATAGCTATCCACATGGCAAATTCCAACTGTTACATTTCTTATGCTTTTTTCCACAAACGTACAGTTTGAAGGTTAAGAATATATTTCATGATATAAAGATTTTATATCTATGTATAAATAATTCACAAAATGTCCACTAAACTGAAGTAACTTTTACTGCAAGAGATAATCTACAACAGCAGAAAAAGGAACATTGTTCAGCCAATAAAATGTGGAAATACGAAGATACATATAAAACATGAGGACAAACATATTTTTTTATGTTTTTTCTATTTTTTAACCAATTTTTCTTAATAAGCAAGCGATGCTAAAGTATAAAACTATACGCAAGTATTTTAATATAAAATTAAATAAAAGAGGTGGTAAATCTGATATTAATTTGATATTTTGAACGTAAACTTCGTTAATACATATGTATCCTATGTGTTTTTAAAATATTTAATTAAAATCGGTAGTTTCCATCAAATAAAATAACATCCAGATCTATATATAGATTCATTTAGAAATATCACTTACCGAATAGAGTGGAATTTCTTAGATTTACCCCAGCAATAAAAAGATAAAGCATAGCATTATAAATATTATAGATCATAGAATATTCATAGAAAAATAAATATCAAAATATTTTACATTTTAAACTGAGCAACATTTTTACAGGATATTATTTTATTCCTTTTAGTAAAAGTTTAACCTTTTGTTTTACGAAAGGTTCTTGTTAAAGTCCTTAAAATTAGTGAAGAGATTATTAGTTGATTCATCTAACTTTTTTCTTTATAATGTAAATGAAAGAGTATACTTTTTTTCAGAAAGTAACAAACTCAAGATTGAATAGAAAATTACAATATAACTTAGAAAAGAAATTATTTTAAAAGTTATACAGAATATAGAAAATTCAAGAAAAGAGAATTAACGGAAATCGCATTATGTTAAAAATATATGTGTGCTGTGTATCCGCTAAAATTTAATTACGTTTCGACTCCATATACACACTTATCAGTTAAAAGCTATAAAAAATTGCACATTTTTTTTCTTTTACATTTAGTTATATCTCTTGAGTTCTAAATTTAGATCCGTAAAAAAATTTAAGCTTCAACTTTTATGCTATGTTATATTTAACTTACGAAACTTACAAACACAAATACACGGATCATTTAAGAAAATCCATAGTATTTTGATAAACATTTCTGGAAAAAGAATTAATCAGTGTCTCATTGTGTTGTATAAGTTTTCCCTTTAACTATTTTCTTTAACATAAATAAATGGTTAGGGAAAAAACTCAAAATTGAACCAAAAATTAAAATATACCTCAGAAAATAAGAAAATGATTATAAAAGTTATACAAAATATCAATACAGGCAAGAGAGTTAAAGGCAAACTCCTTACGTTACAAATGCAGTACATCCGCTAAAACTTAACAACATTTTGGATTCATATACACAACACACCTGTAGTGATTAAAAACTATAAAAATTATATATATATATATATATATATATATTTATTTACATTTAGTTATATCTCTTGAGTTCTAAATTTAGATCTGTAACGATATAACAGTTTTAATTTGTTTATCATTTTATCCTTTTATTTATTGTACAAAACACATAAAAAAATACACTGAAAATTTAATAAAATCTATAGTACTTAGATAAACATTTCAGGAAAAGGAAATAATGAATATCTCATTATGTTGTAAAAGTTTTCCCTTTAACTATTTTCTTTAACATAAATAAAGAATTGGTGAAAAAAACTCTAAATCGAACCGAAAATTACAATATAGCTCAGAAAATAAGAAAATGATTATAAAAGTTATACAAAATATAGGAAATTCAGGCAAGAGAATTAAAGGTAATCTCCTTATGTTACAAATATATGTGTTCAGTATATCCGCTAAAACTTAATAACATTTTGGATTCATATACACACCTGTAGCGATTAAAAACTATAAAAAATATATATGTATATACCGAGTGGTTATAATATAAGTATCTCTGTTTGCAGCTGTCAGCTTGAAAATGAAGCCAAAATCGTTACGCTTACTATTCGAGAAGGGGGAAGAAGAATGGATTAATAATAATAATAAAAAATCCCTGACGGCTCAGCCTACAGGCACAGGTAGATTTCGAAGACGCAGACCATGGGGCGCCTGTTTGTCGGGAATTGCGGAAGAAATGGCCTTTTTGCGATGATGCGGCAGTTGGAACCGCCTACTTCGAAACCTAACTTGTTTGCAAGTGGAGCCAGCAGGGATTTTTTTTTTTTTGCTATAAGAGTTGGTCCTATAAAAAACTTGTCAATATACAAGTTTTAGATAATATTAAGAGGATTTATAATAAATTTAAGCGGATTTGAAATCTTGGGAATTGATGAAGTTATGAATTTTTTTCTTCTTAAACCCCCCCTCCCCTCCCCCTTAAGGCAATTTTTAATTATATCAAAAATCTGTCATACATAAATTTTCGGCCCTTCTCCTAGAAGTAATAATAACTTCAAACGGATTCGATACGCATCATAATTAAGAAATTATGGGTTTTTTTCTGTTTTCAAAAAAAGCCCCCCCCCCCTGGTTCGATTTTGCCCATTAACGAACTTGACCGAGATTTTATGCCCCTTGATTTTATGTATCAGTTTCGAATAGATGCGGGAGTTGGAACTGCCTACTTCGAAAAATAATTTGTTTGCAGGCAGAGCCGGCAGGGATTTTTTTGTTTTTAATTTTTTAACGGTTGGTCCTATACCTAATTTTTTAACGGTTGGTCCTATAAAAAACTTGTCAATATAAAAGTTTTAGATAATATTAAGAGGATTAATAATAAATTTACGCGGATTTGATATCTTGTGAATTGACGAAGCTATGATTTTTTTTCTTCTAAAACCCCCCCTTTTTCCCCCCTTGGGGCCATTTTTACTGATATCAAAAATCTGTCATACATAAATTTTTGGCCCTTTTCCTAGAAGTAATAATAACTTCAAGCGGATTCGATACGTATAATAATTAAGAAATGATGGGTTTTTTTCTGTTTTCACCAAAAGTCGCCCCATTTCCTCCCCCTTGGTTCGATTTTGCCCATTAACAAACTTAACCGAGATTTTATGCCCCTTGATTTTATGTATCAGTTTGGAATAGATTTATGCAGAATTTTTCTAGTTATCGTGTCCATAAATAAGTGACATAGATAGATAGATAGATAAAGTTTTGAACTGGGCTAAAGTTTTTGGTTCTGGGAGTCATGATCGGCGTAGATCTGCAAAATTTTTTTTAAATTTCCAACTTAGGTGAGACTGTAATAGGTAGTATTTCTTACGAAATCTACCTAAAAGTACAATAATCGCCGACATCTTTTAAGTCATTAGGTTTTCGACACCTCCAAAAAACACAACGGCGTTTGCAGCGACAGGTGAAATAGCGCCATCTGTTGGCGACTATTGCAACTGATTTTTGGCCATTCTCTTTCCCCTTCTCGAATAGTATATGTACCGATTTTGGTTTTATTCCGGTTATTGTTATTCCTTCAAGCTACAGACAGCTCCAAATAGAGATACTTATATTATAACCATCCTGTATCTATATCTATATAGATATATAGATATATATACACATTTAGTTATATCTCTTGAGTTCTAAATTTAGATCTGTAAATGAATGAAAGTTTTAATTTGTCTCCCATTTTTATCCTTTTATTTATTGTACAAAACACATAAACAAAAATGCACTGAAAATTTAATAAAATCTATAGTACTACTTTAGTAAACATTTCAGGAAAAGGAATTAATGAGTATCTCATTATGTTGTACAAGAGTTTTCCCTTTAACTATCTACTTTATTATAAATAAAAGATTGTTCTTATTGCAGGAAGAGAAAAATCTTAGAAAAACTCAAAATTCAAATAAAAAGTATAGCTTAGATAATAAGAAAATGATTTCAAAAGTTATACAAAATATAAAAAAATCAGGAAAGAAAAGTAACGGCAATCTCATTATTTTATCAAAATATATATGTGTAGTGTATTAGGAAAAAACGAATGAAAATTTGGCTTTATATTACACACATTTTACATTACATCGATTAAACGATGGAGAAAATAATCAGTGTTTTTACATCCTTTTTTTAACACTTTCCAATCTAGTTGAAAAGTGTTTATGACTTCGATTTTTCTGCCGTATGGCCGTCTGCCGTCTGTCCGTGATCTAACTCCCGTAAATAGGCTCGGATTGCCCTGAAATTTTTATATGTTATTGTCGTCATCTATAGCATGTTCCCTATTTCAACGGAAGTGTGTAGCACGTATAGTTTTTTTTACAGGGACACTCAAAAGAATTCCGTTACATGGCGGTCTATGGGGAAAAATCATTTGCGGTTTATTTTAATGATGTTACACAATTTCAAACACATTGTAATTGATATAAATCAATAAGGTGCATTACAAGAAGCTTAATATGGAATAGGGTCAGCATAGCACTTATAGTTACTTTACAGGGACAGACAAAAGAATTCCGTTTCATTACGTCTATGGAGAAAAATCGTCTACGGTTTATTTAAATAATGTTTCACTATTTTAAACGCATTGAAATTTATATATATCACTAAGGTGCATTACAAGAGACTTACTACAGAATGTTGCGTGTATGGCAGTCATCGTTCATTTACAGGGACACACAAAAGAATCCTCTACTGTCTGTTAACAATAATTCCTGGAAGTGCGTTTTATGTTGCTGAACGCGATTTTAAATTTAACTCGCTTTTTGTCTATTACGTGGTGTGTATAAATTCTGTAGATTCTATACAGGGTAGCGCAAAAGTTCGTGAACACATTTCCGTTTATTGACAAACTCCAGAAGGAGAATTTTAAACTAAAGAATTTTAACTAAACTAAAATTTAGCATCCTATGTAGTATATATACAAATCTATAGATCCTATACAGGGCTGAATAAAAGTATTCGGATATTTTTCCGAATATTGTATATGTTGGAAATTCCTGAAATTACGTTTTTAAATATGTTATGCGTTTTCCAAATTGTTTACTTAGATGTTATCTTTCAGCTTATTAAACGGTAATGATTTGTAAAATTATTTTGGAAGCGTTGGAAAATGTTACATAATCTATGCTTGACGCATGATTTTCGTTCTTGTTTTAACTTACATTTCTGTATGTATGTGGTAGTCAAATCTTGTGAATCATTTTTCACCCACTCCCTGTTGACGTAGAGCTTTGAAATTTGGAATTTATATGTTTTAAAAATTCGATCCCTAAAGAGGGGGGGGGGGCGTCAACGTCGGCCCAAAACTTGCATTTTCCCCATAGAAATAACGTTACGTTTGTTTAATTGAAAAAAGAGCTCGATTGTTGCAACATTCATCCATTTTCACCACATTGTTGCCCGCATAATTATGACATTAGTATTGAACGACGCATACATTTGTGCTTTATAATATAAGTTGACTTTTTTGTGAATTTTAATGAAAGTATATATATATTTAATTACATTTAGTTAGTCTTTTGTATTTACTTAGATCACTTGAGTTCTGAATTTTGATGTGTAAATACATGAATGTTTCGCATTTTATGCCATTTTATTCTTATATTTACCTTGTAAGATACATAAATATGGTGAAAATTTAATAAAAACTATAATACTTTGGCAAATATTTCTGGAAAGAGAATTAACGAGAATCTCATTATGTTACCAAAATATGTCTGTAGTGCATCTATTAAAATTTAATGAGAATCTGGATTCGTATATATACACCTGTAAATCTGAAATGTTATAAAAAATTTTAATTTATTTATTATGCATTTATTTATTTAACTTGAGTTCTAAAGTTAAATGTAAAGGGAAATTTTCGAGTTTATTAATACTTTTTTTTATCATACAAAACCCAAAAAAAGAAAATACGAAAAAAATTCCATAAAGTCTATACTAATTTTGCGAACATTCAGCTTGTTGTAGGCAATTTCATATTTTTATTATTTATATAAAATACTTTAATTCTGTCTATAAAAATTTATGAAATATTTATAATTGCTACAGGATTGAACTTCTAAAATTTCAAGACATTTCATAACGGGATTGTGAAGAAATAATCAAAATTAGTATTCGAAGCTAGAAATGTTTAAAAATTCTAATTTAAAGGAAAAATACATTAAGGAAATACATTCATTCTTTATCTAATAATTTTGAATCACAAAATCGTTGAGTTATAATTTGGATTAAAATGTTTAGAACTACAATGGCTTTCATTTAATTTAAAAATTAAATATTCCTTTTTTGAAGCGTTAAATGTGTACTGTTCTTTTAAGTAATCTAATACTTTTTTATGTCATTAGAACATGTCTTTTTCATACGTTTAGGCTCTTATTCGTCACCTCTGGTTGTATATAACATGCGTGACTTCCTTTTCAAGGCATTTCTTTTAGCGCTTCCCCAAAAAACTATTTATCTTGTGATTTTAATAAATACGTTGACAGATCTCCGTCTACAATTTCTTACAAAAAAAAAAAAGAAATTCTAGATGTTTCCCAATTTATTTGAAAAACTAATATCTTACTGCTTGCAGCTTTGCAAACGATTTAAAACATTTTTAGATGTGAGATGCGTACTTCTAATAGAAATTCGGAAATTTCAGGTATATATTATAAAGCAAGAACATCTCCATGAGTAAAGTTGACGTCATATTAATGGCATCAACACCTGACCGATTAACTTAGCTTTTATTGAAAATTTTACTTATATAAAAGAATATGTCCTGACTGAATCATAATCAACGTCGAGCCTCAACCGTTTTTCTATAGGACAATGAAATTTGGAAGACATGTTCCTTATACAATGTAGGCACCTACTCAGAAGGGATTTTTGAAAGTTCATTCTCCAAGAGTGTTAAATGGGGGCATCGAAAGTTTTAGGGCCTTTCGCCGCCATATCTCAGTATCAGTTTTAGGTACGAGAGTGAAATTCAGCGTAACAGATCTACTAAGAAAATGGTTAAACCAGGGAGATATAAATAGATTAGGAGAATTTTCCCTTATGGGATCTTCCTTGCAAACTTGAGCCTAACGCCGAAGTGGCCGCATGTGGCGCTGCGATCTTTAGCTGAGTCAAAGTAACATTGTTTGCTATAGGAGTGCGTTATTATTTCTTTAATAAAATATTAATTTTACATTATATTTTAATATGGCTCGGAACTGTTTTGTATATGGATGTGACACAGGTTATAAGAAAGTCGAAAGACAGAATAAAGAACTGGGTATAAGAAATCCATCGTTGTTTCCGTGAGCATAGCTCGTCTAGCACAGTAAAAAATGCCGCAAATTTAGTTCACATAGGAAATACAGTTAAAAATTATCTTTTCACCAATTCAAAAAATGAATCCCCCCCCTTCCGGGAAAAAAGAAAAAGGGACGGGGGAGGGGCAACAGATAAATTAACTGAATAAAATGGATGGCCTTTGTGCTTCTTTTTATATATACAGTATGGAACCATTTATCCGGAATCCAGTTAACCAGAAAACCAGTTATCCAGAATGATATTTCCAACTGGCTGATTTCAGATTCTTTCCAGAAAAAAGTGTCATGCAGTGCCAGTTTGACATGTGACTTTCTTGTTAGATTACCACATGCATTGTACAACTTGACCAATATCTAGTATTTGAAATGAAAGCCTATTTAGTTAGATATTGAGCATTTTGATTTTGTGTAGAATTATTGTTTCCCAGGTATTGCCTTTTTTTGAACTCTGAATCTGATTAATCTTTGATCTTGATAGGATCTGAGCTTTAATCAGAGTAATCTAATAATTTAAAATCAGTAACAATGTTACAGCCACATATATTCTACAAATCTCATCAAATGGATGTTGTTTTAATGTCCAACCAGTTATCCAGAAAAACCACTTATCCGGAATACATCTGGCCCTGACTATTCCGGATAAATGGTTCTATACTGTATATAGTTTTTTTTTTTTTTTTTTTTTTTTTTTAAATCCAAGGTGAATGCTGTGATTTTTAAATGTTTGTAGCCGAGTAATTCTTGAAAATATATTTTTTGTATTTTTCTTTGTTAAATAAATGTTTGTTAATTATTTCTGTTAAATAATGTTTGTTCCTTAAATAAAGTTATGCAATTTTTCTTGTGTAATCTTTATTTAAATTTACACACATAGGCACAAAAGTTTTTTAATTTTTCAAAATATCTTGATCATATGCAATAAATACATAGACATCAAATTATTTTTTGATTTGGGGAAAAAAAAAAAAAGTATTTCAAATAGGAAGTTATTGACAGCAAGTCTTGAACGTAGAAAATGATTCATATTATACATGTGTATTAATTTACAGAAAAAGCTAGTTGTATTTGAATTTATATTACTTTAAATATAAGAATAAAATTACAATAATCCAGCAGTATAGGATTATTTCCTGTATTGTCACAAAAATTTGAGCATTTCCGATGCCTCAAAGTGTAGATGGGAGTATGTAAATAAATATTTAGATATATATATAAATATATTATTATCCTACTCTAATAGTATAAAATATCATCTCTAATGAAAATTACATGCTAAATTTGGGGGCCTAGGGCCCAATTGCTACAATTTTCAAATTTATTTTACATTTGCAGTAGGCATAAATATTTTTTTTAATCTAGAGTTTGAGTACAATAAAATTAATCCTAACAAAATTTACCTTATTCCAATACTTGTTTTGAATAGGAATTGATATTTTTGCTCATTTTAAATAATACAGCTGAGAAGAAAATATATATATATATATATATATATATATAATATATATATATAATTTTAGTTATTTGCAGTTTGTAAAATTTAGTATGAATATTTAACAAATTCTTAAACTAAATAGTCCTGGTTTTCATATTTTATTTATTTTAAAAAATAAATAAAAGCATATAAAAACATCATCATTTGTTTTGAATAGAAAAAAAAAGTTATTCTATAAAATATTTACGAGAATTACGTGATAAATCCCGGTTATCGAAGTACAATAAAATTTAAAAGAAAAAAAAAAGATATATTTGAGTTCTAGGCTTGTTTTGAATAAGAATGAATATTTTTTTTCCCTTTTTAATATTACAGTGAAAATATATATTATTTGCAGTTTCTAAAATTTTATATAAATATTTTACAAACTCTTAAAATAGTTCGTTTTCTGTTTTATTAATTAAAAAACATCACAGAATTTCTTTTTAAATGCAGCTTGAGAAAAAAAAAAAAAAAAGTTTTCCATTTGCTGAACTTCCATTGCTGACACAGATGGCGCTCCGGCCAGTACACGAGATTTCGCGCATTACCAAACTTCATTTCGGAGTCAGAAACCTAACACGGCGTTCCCTTACCTGAGGTATTCTATTACCATGGGTTAAACGCATATTTCATCAATTTAAACAAGAACGAAAAATCATGCGCCAAGCATAGATTATGTAACACTTTCCAACGCTTCCAAAATAATTTTACAAATCATTACCGTTTAATAAGCTGAAAGATAACACCTAAGTAAACAATTTGGAAAATGCATAACATATTTAAAAACGTAATTTCAGGAATTTCCAACATATACAATATTCGGAAAAATATCCGAATACTTTTATACAGCCCTGTATATGATCTATAGATTTGTATATATACTACATAGGATGCTCAATTTTAGTTTAGTTAGGAAACGCGTAGCACAGTTTAAAATTCTCCTTCTGGAGTTTCTGCCAATAAACGGAAATGTGTTCGCGAACTTTTGTGCTGCCCTGTATATGAAATACAGAATTTATACACCCTAAGTAATAGACAAAAAGTGAGTTAAATTTAAAATCGCGTTCAGCAACTTAAAACGCACTTCCAGGAATAATTGTTAACAGACAGGAGAGAATTATTTTGTGTGTCCTTGTAAATGAACGATGACTGCTATACACACATTATTCTGTAGTAAGCGTCTTGTAATGCACCTTAGTGATATATATAAATTTCAATGCGTTTAAAATAGTTTAAACATTATTTAAATAAACCGCAGACGATTTTTCTCCATAGACGTAATGTAACGGGATTCTTTTGACTGTCCCTGTAAAGTAATTATAAGTGCTATGCACACCCTATTCCATATTAAGCTTCTTGTAATGCACCTTAGTGATATATATAAATTACAATGTGTTTGAAATTGTGGAACATCATTAAAATAAACCGCAAATTATTTTTCCCCATAAACCGTAATGTAACAGAATCTTTTGAGTGTCCCTGTAAAAAAACTATAAGTGCTGCACACTTTAGTTGAAATAGGGAACATGCTATAGATGACGACAATAACATATAAAAATTGCAGGGCAATCCGAGCATATTTACGGGAGTTAGAGCACGGACAGACGGCCAGACGGCAGACGGCAGACGGCTGACGGCCATACGGCAGACAAACCGAAGTCATAAACACTTTTCAACTAGGTTGGAAAGTGTTAAAAATTCAACCAACAAGGGGTTAAATGGGGGGAAGTCGGAAGTTTTAAGTCATGTCACCATATCTCAGAACCAGTTTAAGATAGGAGAGTAAAAGGCAGCATAACAAATGTACCAAACAAATACTTAAACACGTATTTCAGCTGTTTTAGAAAATCAGCCACTAAGGGGATTAAATGGGGGATCAAAACTTTTAGATCATTTTGCAATATCTCAGCTACAGTTTTGGGTAAGAGCGTAAAAAACAGCTGAACCAATCTTCTAAAAAATAGTTAAACCACGTATTTCAGTGATTTTGTCGTCAACATCAGCTTTGCACCGGATTATGGAAGATTAGAAGAATAAGACAACTATTGCTGATTTTTGATTGAATATTTTGAAGTTAGAAATTTTTCCTTTTTTTTAATTTCATATTTTATAAATTGTTTTTGCGCTTTTCGTCTTTTAGCGATCGGATTTTAATCTTTATGCAAACTGTTGTACATTTCTTCTTCTTCTCAAAACTTCTTCACAGTTTTTGGAAGTAAAGATGTACCATTTAAATACTGAACGGCCATATTTATGAGTTCGGGTATGCACGAGGATTCATTATAGTGATTGCCATATTATCAGTTTATGGGACATTCCACAGTATTCATGTGTTACGTACGGGAAATTTTTGAGATATTTGTACTTTTTTCAGTATCAAAATATAAATGAGAAAGTTTGCAATTATTTTTAATGCATTATATATCACATCAACTAGATTTTTATGAAATTTCTTTTTGTTTGAGCCAATACATATATATTTTTTAATTAATAAAATTGTGTTACGTACGGGACATCACAAAAAATTGTTTTAAAAGTACCTCTAGCAATTTGGATTTTGCTCTGAATTTATTTAATATTTTCAGAAATAAATTTAATGAGTAGAAGCAGAAATATACATTTTATTAATTAACTTTAAAATTATTTTTTTAATTGCGTCATTAATTAATGAAAGCTAATTATTTCTGTTCGTACGGGACAAAGCTATTTGTTACGTGTGGGACCTATGACCAAATTTTTCTATATGGCTGCAAAAAAATGCTCTAATTTTTATTTGATTTAAAAAAATAATAATATTTTGGATAAATTTTAATAGAAGAGATTTAAAGCTTTAAAATAATGTATTACACTTAACTTTTTATAAAACTTTTTTTTCAAACTTGTGAAGCCAAATACAGTGGAATGACCCTGATATGCATGAAACCCTGTTAAAATAATTGTCATTTTAATGATTTATCACGCAAAATTCACAGGACTCCGTTTATGGTGATCGCTATTGTTATGCATCTATTCAGAATCTCATATAATGCATATATTTAATGCTATCTTTGATTTAAAGTTCGCTTTAAAAGTTTAAGATAAAATTATATACTTTTATATCGATGCATTTCTGTTTTTCACCATATCTTGAATAGCATGCTCACGTATCTGAAGCAACCGGCACTTCGTTTCATTCACTGGCTTCAAACGTTACTTAGTAACAGGCAGTAACTGCGATTTCATGATCGCGTTATTCACCGTGATCGACTGGTTGCAATATTCTGCCTAAGTAGCCAATGGCGTTTCAGATGCGAGTTTGCATGTTTGAAATGGCAACATGTTTATGCAAAACATATGCTGACAGTTTGTATAAAGGGCTGGACTTTCTCTGATGTTTTTGCCTCTTGCTTCTTGCCTGTTAACTTTTTTGGTTATTATTTGTGTTTTTAAAATGTAGCTGCATATTTTTATTGTCTCTTTAGTTTAACAGCAAAGATAACTGTATTTTTGTTAGTCATCTCATAGTATAATATATTAGTATGCTTTTACAGAAACTGTTGTTTTTAAAGTCTTCCACATAAAACACTGCTTAATATTCAAAACGGTAAACAGTGGTAGCAGAGTGTGGTTTTTAAAGCATGTATGTATTTTCAAATGCAGTTTGTTTGAAAACTGTATCGCAATTTATAAATTTTTTATGGGTTTTGAAATAATTTTGGGTTTTAAAATAAACTTAATGGGTCCTAAAATAAGGAATATTTTTTAATCTGCGTGCAACCGAATTACGGAAGATTAGTCCCTTTGTACTTAAAATAATGTAAATAAGTCAGTATTTGTTTGTAATATTCCATAACTAAATTGTCAAATGAAATTA
The DNA here is from genome assembly GCA_963931845.1 of Maratus michaelseni. NCBI lineage: Eukaryota > Metazoa > Arthropoda > Arachnida > Araneae > Salticidae > Maratus > Maratus michaelseni. The sequence goes on from OZ007586.1 coordinate 415,522,380, forward strand.
AAACTTCACAAACAACTAACTATACAAATAAATAAAATACGAATGTAACAGAATTGATACCGAACTACTATTTAAAAACTGAAATAATCGGAATAAGAAAGGTTGCTACAAATAGTCAAATCTTTCGCGATTGACGGCTGGTATGCGGCTAATACGAAAGTACCAAAAATTATTTTTGATGTAGCTGTTGGGCAATGTCAGATAAAATAACAAATGTAAAAAATCTATTAGAGTTTTCAAATAAAAACGATTTTTATCTACATTATTTACATCGGGCAGTATATAAGTCATCTTTAACCAGGGTAGCTCAGGTTGGATTGCTGTTTTTTTTTTTTTTTTTTTTTTTTTTTTTTTTTAACTTCTATACATTGCACAATCTTACATTTTACATCATTGAATAGGAAAAATAATGTTCTTTTAAATGCAAATTGTTTGAAAACTCTACTTCATTTTATTGATTTTGTATGGTTTTTAAAATAATTTTCAAGCATGATCTTTTTTAAATCTATCGCGTGCAGCCAGACTTCAAAAGATTAACAAGTTTGCACTTGCAACAACATAACGTGTTCAGTATTTGTTTCCGGTTAATATTTCATAACAAAGTTAAAATTTCATTTAAAAATTAATTAATTAATTAATTAATAGAAATAAAATACAAATTTAACCGACATGTAAACGAGCTAAGCGCTTAAACGATTGAAATTATCAAAATCAAAAAAGCTGCTATAAGTCGATCTTTGAAATCTTTGGCACAGGCTAACTTTTAATCGTTTAGTATAGGTAATTTTAAATTAAGTCTTTGCCTAAATTAATCGCAGAAATTCTGTGATTAAAAATAGCGAAAATTACCTTAAAATTAATGGTAGGGAAAATGAAGCATTGTACGCACCTTATACGTCACGTATACGCATGACGCAATGTTGCGAAGGGACGAGGCTAACGAAAAAGAAAGGCTACCGCGGTGCTTTACGCATATATTTTTTTACAGACCGCGGGAGTCACGTGATGCTCGAATGCACCAATGGAGGTGTACGAAAAGAGCATCACGTCACGCTAGCGGTCTGTGAAAAAAGATAAGCGGAATGCACCGCGGTAGCCTGTCTTTTTCGTTAGCCTCGGCGAAGGGATTAATAACATGCATTTTGTTTCTTTCTGGTAGTTATTTGATTTCATTTGTTAAGAGCCTACGCTAGTCACGCGAAGAAACGCTCAAGCTAATGTTAAGTCTACGGGAAGGTTCTTGCGCGATTTCTCGCTCACATTTTAATATTTTTAAATGATTTTTTTGCATAGGATAGCTGAGGCCGATGCCTAACGTTGTTAGTTTTTACTTTTTTTTATTTTAGTTGCAGTTTTTTTATAAGCGGACATTCCTAATTTCGGAACCGGATGGAACCGGTTCTGAAAGTGAAAGTACCCTTATATAAAAAAAACTGGAACCAAAATCGAAAAAGTAAAAACTAACAACGTTAGAGATCGATCTCAGCTATCCTATGCAAAAAAAATCATTTAAAAATATTAAAATGCGAGCGAGAAATCGCGCTAGAACCTTCCCATAGACTTAACATTAGCTTGCGCGTTTTTCAACCTAAAAATGCATTTTGGTGTTATTAGTGGACAATCTGAAAACATATATTAAAAGTAAAAAATCTATTAGAGTTTTCAATTTAAAAAAAAAAATTCACCTATGTTCTGAAACCCGGGAAGCCCGGGTTGGTTGCCCTAGTTGTTTTAATGATATTACATTTTCTAAATATACACATATCTTCGTGAATATTTTACTGGAGTGTAATTAAAAATTTTATTTATCTTAAAAATAAATTACCATAAACGTTTAATAGAATGGGAAAGTTTTAACTTGGCTGTAACAAATATAATATTTCAAATACAGTTTTTTAATAACTGTTTGAAAGCCTTATATTAAAATCATTTTCTATAATAGCTTGAACTTATTTTTACTTTGATTTTTCTTTCCAGAAAAAAAAATACCAATGTATTCATTTCTCGTATCAAAAACTTTCAATAGATTTTCAAAATATGCAAAAATACCATAAAGCACACCTGCCAGTCTTCCGGTATTTTTTTAAGTTAAATAAGAATATTTTGAACCGGAAATTTTACTTAACAAATGAAATCAAATAAGTACTAGAAAGAAACATTTTATTAATCCCTTCGCAACAAGCGTCATCCGTATACGTGACGTATAAGGTACGTAAAATGCTTCATTTTTCCTACCATTAATTTTAAGGTAATTTTCGCTTTATTTAATCACATAATTTCTGCGATTAATTTAGGCAAAGGTTTAATTTAAAATTACCTATACTAAACGATTAAAAGTTGTGTATGGTAAAGGATGAAAGGGGTTAAATAAATTTTCTGATTAAAAATATGTTTATTTGTAACAAACCATAAGGCTGACAGTTATGCTGTAAAGAAAAAATAAAAAGTTTCACCAGATGAACTTCCACATGTTATTATATTTTTAATATATTTATTATTACATAACATAAAAAATAGAATGCACAAATACACACAAAAATAATCTTTTTTCAAAAAAGAATGCAGAACTCGTTTTTTTCCCCAATTCTTCACAAAATTTTCAGTGGACTTTAAACTGTTAAAAATTATGGGAAATGAGACGCATGATTTGCAAATTATATGTTTTTAAATGAGACGCATGATTCGTAATTTATATATTTTTGACATCTGTCTTTCTTTTGTAAGCTGGAAATTGAAAAATCAATATTTGAAGGTTTGCCACGTCTCAGTAGCCTCCGAAATGTATTGATAACATAGGTCTGCAAAAAAAAAAACTTTTTATATGCTCTGTTATATGTTTTTTTTTTTTTTTTTTTTTTTTTTTAACCTTGAGTTTTTGTAATGCGGAGTTTTTCCTTCTATCGCATAAAATATTTCCACAAAGACAGGTAAACCACACAGATGATCAAGCAGAGTCAAAAAACTTTATTGGATGATAATAAAAAATAAAGACATTGTAAAATCAGCAAAATTTTGTAGAATTTCAAGATTTCTTTGTTTAAAACATATCATTTCTTTTTTTTTCTTTTTAAATATTCTCTAATCTTACTTTGTCAGAAACTTAAAACAGCTAGTGCTTTTTTTGCCTCATTCAATACGTTCTTTTATTGAACTATTATTTACCGCTTTTCAGACTAGTTTTTCCTTTTTCTTTTACTAAAAATAATTAAAACAGTAAATGATTTTTTTTCTCATATAAAAGTTTGTGAAAATATTTCTTTCATAAATATTCTTCATTGGCGTATTTGCATTGCTAAAAATTTGGTTCCAGATTTCACCAAAACATAATGACAAAAGTGTTTCAACCATATGATGTTGAAACCTTATTCCAACATTTGGTTTTCCAGTTCTATATTGCAGGTTAAACGAAGAACTCGTAAAATATTGAAGCTTGGCCTGGTAAAATGGTAAATCGAGAACTGGTAAAAGGCTGAACCATAAAATTATTACAGTTATGTTTTCAAGGATGGGCTAGTCAGACAGAAACCTCTGCTTAAATTGAAATTTGAAATACAACAAGTATCCAAGCTTGAACGGGAATACCACCCTCTGGACTTATAGAGACAGTCTCAAAAGACATTTTGTCAATAAACGTAAAAAGCACGCACAGCAAGTTTCCGGAACAATCCTGTGATTCGAAGGTATCTTTCTCTTATGACTGGCCTTTTGACTGGAGATTTTCCAAAAATTTTCAGCTTAGTTTCGCGAAATTTTTCTGTTTTGAGGGAAAAAAGAACATACGACCAAAATTCGTTTCTAATACAATAAAGTAACAGGCAGCACAGTTTCCGGTACACCCCTGTGATTTGATGAAAATGCATCTCTAGATTGAAGAATTCCAGGTAATTTTTATGTTAGTTTGGTAAATTTTCTGTATTTTGGGAGAAAATAGACAAATTAAAGCGGAAATTTTCGTGTGTTAAGGAAATATAATCAACGGAAAAATACGTTCAATTCACGTATTTTTTTTAAAATGTAACGTTTTAACCAGCAGGTGGGATCGTTGCGCTTTAAAGAAGCATATTGTTAGTGCAAAGAACTATTTGCTCTGATTGGCTATCGCATATTGAAATATTTTGGTGGAAAATTTAATCAGTGTTGAAGTTTCCTCATAATCAGATGTTTTGAAAAATCAAGGGAACCATGTCTTGGTGCTTCTAATTTTTTATACCTAATGATTCAGCGTTGAACAGATTTTTTTTTTTACAGTGTTAGAAAAACAAAACGTAATGATTGTTATCCAAGAAATCGTCCTCTTTCTAAATATATGTTAGGCATGGTTTTGCTTTGAGATTTCGACTACATGTGCAGAACCATAGTTAAGAGGGGAAAAATGGTATTGGCCAATTTAGAAAACAATTACTGAAGCCTGTATGGCAAATAAATAGAGCCCATACAGATTACAAAATGAAGTGATGATATTACTTCAAGAACATCCTAACAATCTGCTTGCTGAAACTCTTGAACAGAACTCTGTTCCTGATGAACGTGTTTTATGCCAATCAAGTGACAAAGCATGATGCCTGAATTCATTTATGGAAACGATAGACATTCAAACCGATCAAAAATTAAAAAAAATAATAAAAACTAACAAAAATGCGTGTTTGATTTAAATATTTTTTATAAATAAATTCTCTGAATATGCCTAAAATCTGTCTGAGTGTGATTTCAATCAGATGAAGTTTTTTAACTAGTTTTACACAGTTTTGGAATGTTACCTGTCATCTATATTAAAGTCCCACATGAATTATTTTTCTCAGATCCTTTTCAAACTTATCAAGTACGTTAATGGTTTTTTTTTTAAATAAATGAGCATTCCTTGAAAAAAACAAGAAATAATTATCAAACTTTGAATTATCAAATGCTATATTAAGAAAAATACAGAAAAATCATGGCCGATTTTCTGAAAATATTAGCATAATATTACCAATAATTGAACATAATATATTTCGCAAATGTGCGTACTTTTATTAACTGTGTTTACATTAAAGGAATCATTTATAAATATCATGGCTTATTTTTTAAATATGAATTCTTTGTGCATTATTTTATTTAAAAAGTTTTTGTTTCGCCTCGAAAATTTTTGCACTTTGTTCCAAACGGTGGTGAACGTACGTAGGAAATGCTTGTTTTATGTCAGTCATAGTTTATAGAACTATTCCATGAAAAGAGATAATTCTTAATTTGAATGTCCAACATATTTTTAACACAAAAACAGGGTTGCGGCTAGTGTTGCTAGATGTCCCGATTTTTAAGGCTTTGCAGCAAAAGGCATCCGCGGAACCAGTGGGCAGGACGCTAAAAGTCCCGATTTTTCATATATATAAATTATTTTTAATTTCTTTTAGTATCATGATATATGTTAATCTGCATCAGATGAAACTTTATGCAGTAAACCTGTTAATACACAACCTGTCTGAAGCGATTTTTTTTTTTTTTGCGATCTCGTCAAAAGGAATCTAATTTCCTGAAATTGAGACCTGTCTAAAACGGAATAGTTTCCTGGTCCCTGGTGATTTTGTTTCGACAGGTTTTACTGTATTCAGTTCCGTAAACCCTGTAAAAATAGAACCTACCTGTTCCGAAAGAATATCAAAATATTGGCATCTATGGTATTTGCGTGTTTTCACAAACTTTTGTAATTGGCTATCGAACAAACTTTTTCTTCTGAATTATGTTTTGTCTAATAATATACTCTGCAGACCTCATAAATTAAATATAAGGCACTTAGTTTATGCGCTGGCTATTGACGATTGATTTTACAATCTTTTAAAAAATAAATATTCAATAAGTTACTGTATTCAGTGTTCCTAATTAACTATTCAGTCATTATTCAAGATGCGTACAGTTATTGGAATTTCCAAGGAATCTGCCACCAATATTTACAATAATAAAATTTGTATTTAATATTTAAATCGTAAAATTTGTAATCAGGACGTTTATTCACATTGATTTGTAATATTTTTTCAGCCATTAAATAAGGCAAAATATTCTATTTAAAAATTGTGGTAGAATTATGTATTTATGATTAATGTACACGCTCTGAATATTTTTGCAGCTTTCAGTTAACGTATTTTCTTTGAATCAAGAATTAATAACTTCACTTAAAGCTATTTTCAAAAAGAAAAAAAATATCCACTTAATAACGGGAATCATTCTTAGACATTCACAAACTCATTTTAGACACATGTGCGCATGAAATTTGGAGAAATTATTTTCAAGTGGTTTGTAATCGGATAGCATTTTTCATTTTCCAATAATTATATTATACCATGAATTAAAGTAGAATTCTCTCCAATATATTATACCTTGAATTACAATAGAATACCAATATAATATACCAATAATATACCAATTATAAGATCTATATATAATATACCACTATATTATACCTTGAATTATAAGAGACATGCACCAATGCTGTGCCTGACTTTTATCGGCTTAAAACTTTCAGCTAAAATCGGTTTAAATCGTAATATTGTACATAATTTTCTGAAAACTCCTTTCCTTTTATAGAAAAGAAAAAAAAAAAACGCTGTTCAATTTCTTGGTATCCAAATAAGACTGCCAGTATTTTTTTATTATTATTTAAGAATAAAGATGATTTCATGAACGTGTCGAACACGGCCCAATCAAACGAAAATGAGACCCAAGTCACCGCCCCGTGTATAACTAGACCTATCCGCTGACACAAAATTGGACTTTTTTAACCGTTTGTGCGGTTCCCTAAATTTCGATATCAGTATTTTCTAAAAGTTTTCTTTGACTTATTTAATCTCTGGAAAATAAGGCGGAGAAAACTTTTATAAATTATTGGTATTCAAATTCAAGGGATCGTACAAACGCTGAAAGAAATCCGTTTACGACAGTTGCAATTTTTGTGTCAACGCGTAGGCCTGGTATTCTGGAGGCGGCGCCCCAGTACAGGTGCAGTTTGGTGCCCCCGACAATAAACTCACAATAAAAGTTCTGGAATGCAAATTGTCATAGTTTAGGCAAAAACTTTGAATTTGAACATGCGACTTGTGCCTAAGTTGCAAGTTGATAAATTTCTGACGTTTAAAGTAAAACTTAAAAGTTATAAATTTGTAATTTTTTTTTAAAACTTTAGAGCTGATTTATTTATGTAATGGAGTAACATTAATTAAATGTAAATTTGTGTGAAATGTGTTATATTAGGGACTCTGAAATATTGGTGCCCAGCTCCCCGGACTCGCAGGACCATGCATTAATCAGGCCCAGGTTTCATAAAATAGCCAGTTTCGATAATAGAAAAGCCACAAGAGTATATATTTTTCGAAATGTCTCATACTATTATAAATATTACACAAAATAAAATTAAATAATAATATTACTAACAAAAAATTTAGAAATCAGTGCCTCCAATTTTTTTAAATGTCCTTTTTATTGTATAAATCTGAATGATAACCTGAACAAAACAACATATACTATTCTTACGTTAAATCTATATTATTTATAAAAAATAACATGAAGAAATTTGATATTTCATTACCTTCGGTAATTTTTTTTTTCGTACGTTTGGAACTAACGTTTGTAATTTAACACTCACAGTATAAAACTGAAACAAATTTCATAGTAGTGCATTGTGTAGATATTTTTTTAAGAATATTGAGGTTAAGAATGCTTAGAAGATAAGAATTCTTTGAAAGAAAATGCTCAAAACTCTGATATTTGTAAGTGCTTTTGGCAGGTTCCGAAAAAATTTGTATTTTGAATTCTTTTGAAATTCAATTTTTTCATTTTATAACATATATAAATGTCAGGCAGAAAACTACGAAATATGCATCATTCTTTATTTCTTTTTTACCCCAGAAAGTTGAGATCAAGATATTATTTTTTAACAAATAGGTTTGCTAAACTTTTTAAAAATTAGATTGATAGATCCATTTCCTGTTAAACAATATAAATGGCTGCAAAGGATGAGAATTACCACTTTACTACACAGCGTACAACAAACAGAGTGAAAAAAATGTCCAGACTGCGGATCGAACCCGGAACCCTTGATATTATGCACGCATGCTCTACCATTTTGAGCTATCAGAACGACATCCAATCAAGCATTTTCTCACTCTTATATGACAAGGCTGAAACTTTTGAAGCACAATACGCAACGTCAATCATGAACACAGAACTTCGGTGGTATGCATGAGACAAAAACAGTATTGGGGAATATCTATATATATATATTTCTCTTACGTGGCACGGAAATAAGGCTGAATTTCTAGCTTAGCGTTTGGCAACAAACGTAGTTTCCAGAACTCAGACCAATGAACAGTCTAGATTGAGCAAGATCAGCTCTGCCTCCAAATCCAATATGGTGGTCAGTGTGACAACAGTCAAACTCAAACTAGCAATTATTTAAAAAAAAAAAACATGTACGTAATCCAAAGAGTTTGAGACGATTCCTCATTTTAATTATGAGTAATATCGTTAATTTCAAATGAATTCTCAACTCGTATTTAGAATTTATTTACGACTTTCAGTCACACGGAAAGCGGAGCGAATAAAAATATCAACTGTCTAGATTGCACCTGCTGCCATCTGTTGCTATCTTATGAAGTAAAAAATAATTTGTTTTCCAAAAATCTGTAATACAATGATTGATGAAACTATCTTCCTATCACGTAGTGGTTTTTTTTTTAATGAATTTAAGCCGTGGTATACAATATTATAGGTGTAATGAGTTTTAAACTAATTGTGTTTCCAAGATCATTTTTTGATAGTATTTATATGATTTATTCCCAACTAAATGCATTTTTAATCGTGTTTTCAACGAAGTCTCCATTTACTTTTTTACATTAAAAAAATTGTCAATTTCATATGTTAAAATGATTTATGATAGCATTCATTCTGGCTAGAATTGCTGAAAAACGTGACGAGCGAGCGAAGCGACCTGGGACTGCGGAACGTTCCCAATGTGAATTGCGTCGCAATTCACGGGGGTTGGGTAGCGTTAGCGAGCAGGGGGTAAAACCCCCTAGTTTTAATATATTCTGTTTTTGAAATTTTATATATTTTTTTCATATACATTATACAAAATGGGAATCTTGTGCAAAATATAAAAATGTAACACATTTTTAAATGTTTATTTCAATGACATTTTCATTTAATAAAATTTAGTTTTGCTTTGACAGTGAATCCTTCATTTGAAAAACTAATGTATAACACAGAAGTTATTAGCTAATATAAAGAAAAAGATAATCTGGGTAATTAGACCTATGCAATCCTAACTAGTATATATATATATATATATAATTAATTTATTCAGCAGAGTGCAATTTAAACAACACAAATTACAATTTTTGATGTTTTATTTAATTTGGTTTAGATACATCAAAATTATTTTCTATTTCTTTCTTTCTTATTTCAGAAATTGAATCTTATAATTTGTAGAAAAATGCTCAAATTCAATACAGTTTTTTATATATGTACGGAAAGGAAGTGCGAGTGCGGTAGGGAGAAGTATAGGGATTTTATAAATTCTTGTTATTTCATTGTTTAAGTGCGCAGCTCTTTTAAATGCCTCTTAACATTGTGCTTTTAGTTTTTTTTCTTTTGGCGAAGTTCTAATTCTGCTATAGAATATTAGCTAAAAAAAAGGCTGAAGCATTTTTATCTTTTTAAGTGCAAACGGGTTAATCTTCGGTAAGCGGGGTGTACGCTAGTTGGCGTATTCGGGTTTTAATGAATCTGACGTACACTTTTTATGGCATGCACTTGTATTTTAAAAAATATATAGCATCATTCATGTTTTAAGCAAATATTTGGCATGTCACTCGATTAAAAAATATTAACCTGATAATGCCTAACCTAACGTTTTTAGAAAATACCTCACGTATTTTAGTCGTAGTTTTAGAACTCGCGAAATTAAAATTTAAAAACAATTACGTTATTTTGAAGCAATTGTATTAATATGTTTGAGCTTTTAAGATTAGAATGCATGTTTTCCTTTGCGCGTGTAACAAAAGTATGCGATTTCCCGGAGAAAAATGCAATGAATGCATCTACATGGCGTAGTATTTAATGAAATTTTATTTAATCTGTCATAAAAATAAAGTCTTTTCTTTATGGGCTTTATGGGTAATAATAAGCATTAATTTGAGAAGAGAAAAAGTATTTCCACACTCATAAAATAAAACATCATTTTAAAATTTAAACTTAAATTGTCATTCCTAAAAATTAAATCTACAATGATTAGATGAAAGTGGTGTCATTTTCCATAAACTTTTACACGTGACATCAGTCATGCAGTTTTGTTCGAAAAGGGAAATAACTAACTCTCTCTTTACTATAAATCATAGAAAATGTTACCGCTGCTTCTAAACTAATAAAACGCTTACAAGCAAAGATACCAGAGTCCTTGGTGGCGAATTTAGATTGTTATAGCTCATTTGATTCGTCTTATTCAGCGTAGTAATTTGATGCATCGCATATCTGCTATTGAGTTTTAATAATGACAAGGTTCCGAGTCAAAGTTCAAAATTCGTTTATTGACAAATAGTTGGAGTCAAAGAATAAGTATAATATAAGGATATTTTAAATATTTGCATTGCTATTCATTGATGATAATCAATTTTTGACACATCGTTTTTTTCCGAAGAAGTGCGTAAAGCAAAAATATAAATATTTCCCTCAGTGAGCACAACGAGCAAAGGCTTCTTCTTCAGCTGACTCAACGGCGCACTTAAAACAAGCCTTTAATTTTAAAACAGTAGTCTGAGGGGTTGACGTAATTTTCGTGTTTATCAATGCAGCCTCCTTTGGCAAATCCATATTTGAACATAAGGATGAACTTAAGTGATACAAATTGATAGTGTGCCATTGATTGAATCTTGATCACGTTTTTCCTACTCATACCTTATAATAACCGTAATCATATAATCATATAGTAATTATACCTCCAATGTATAGCAGTGTAAAAACCATAAGTAAACTTAAATCATATTTGTTTCTTTGATGACAACTATTTTTAAATGAACGAAAATCTGAACTTTGGGCCGGCCCCCTGTCATTATTAACACTCAATAGCAGATATGCGAGGCATCAAATTACTAAGCTCAATGAGACAAATCGAATGAGATATAAAAAACTAAATTTGCCACCAAGGACTCTGGTACCTTTGCTTGTTAGCACTATAACTTATAGCTATAAGATACAGCTATAGTATACAACCGAAGTAGGAATAACACATAGCAGACGATTATTTAGAGTCAGTTTGAAATCACATTGAAAACCTTTAATAGAATGTGATGTCATGACTATTTTTTTTTGTTTGCCTTTTTACAAAATTGTTTTCTTGAAATTGAAACATCTGTATTAAAGCAAATGTGTTAACTTCAAATAAATATAAATTACGATACTACATCTTTTTAATGCACTTATAGTTATCGTTTCCTATTTATATAGAGAAAATGAGCATTTTCTTCTTAGAATGACTTCAATTTCGGAAATGCAAAAATGTAGCGAGTGAGTCTGAATTTTTATTGGCTTATAAAAAGAAAATAAACGTGTTATAATTTGTTTTTAAATTATTGTGACGTTTTTTAGGGTGTGGAAACAGGAGAGAATAATTGCATTAGAAATTGAAAAAAAAATTAATATCTGTAATGATAAACTATGGCAGATATTTGAAAAAAGTGGTAAAGAATGGTCTGATATATTTTTTTTTAAGTTGACAGTAATTTTACTCGTGTTCTGAAACGTATGTACATCAATTTTCGTGCAAATCTGTCAAAAACTGTAGATTTTTATAAGGAACATACATACATACTTACCAAGAACGGCTTTTATCTATATGGATTTCGGAAATGCAAACATAGAGCGAGATAATCTGAATTGTTATTGGCTTATAAAAAGAAAGTAAACATGTTACGTTTATTTTCAATTATTGTGCCGTTTTTTAGGGTGTGGCAACATGAAAGAATAATTGCATTAGAAATTGAAAAAAAAATAGATTTCTGTAATGATAAACGTTCTATGGCAGATGCTTGAAAACGGTGGTAAAGAATGGTCTGATAACTTTTTAACACTTTCCAACATAGTTGAAAAGTGTTTATGACTTTGGTTTGTCTTCCGTCTGGCCGTCTGGCCGTCTGTCAGTGATCTAACTCCCGTACATATGCTCGGATTGCCCTGAAATTTTTGTACGTTATTGTCGTTATCTATAGCATGTTCCCTATTTCAACAGAAGTGTGTAGCACTTACAGTTTTTTTACAGGGACAGTCAAAAGTATTCCGTTACATTACAGTCAATGGAAAATAATCGTTTCAAGTGCTTTTTGATGACCCTACGTCAATTAAAACATAATGAAATTGATATATTATTATGAAGAGCATTAAAACATACTTTTTGTAGAATATGGAGTACAAAGCATTTATTATTCATTTACAAGGTCAAACAAAAGAATTTTGTTACACATCGTTCTATGGGGAAAATCGTTTGCAGTGAAATTTAGTGATATTTCACTATTTCAAATATAATGAAAATTATATGCATTACTGAGAAGCACTATAAATTGCTCTCTTGTGTGCATTGCGTTGATTTACAGGGACACACAAAAGATATTTGTTACAGTACATGTGCGATATTTACAGTCTATGTGTGATAAGTGCGTTTTCAACTTTGGTTTGTGTTTTTAAGTTTAATTAATTTTTTTCATAGTACGTGTGTGTTTATAAACTCGGTTGATCATATACAGGGCTACACAAGGGAATTCGTAAGTATTACAGACTATGGGAGTGAATTGCTTAATAGTTGTTTTTAATTGTGTTTACGCATTTTCCTGCTGAACTTTATTTACTAGACTAATAGAAGTTTGTGGAATATAAATAAAGTCATATACAGGGCAACACAAAAAAGATACATTGTCATTTACGTTTGGTAATTGCTGCAAGTGAGTTTTAAGTTGCCTTTTAGCTTAATATGTGGTGAGTACGAAAGTCTTCAGATAATATACAGGGCTGTACAAAAGATTTCGAGTGCATTTCCATCGATTGGCGAAAATTGCTAAAGTTAAATAGTCTAACTGAACTACATTTTATCACACTATATATCCACATCTATTGATCATGCACAGGGCTGCACAAAATAATTCTACTACTTTTTTGACACTGGAAGGTAATTTCGAAAACTGTATTTTTCAATGTGTTATATGTTTTCTAAACTGTTTACTTACATATCTTCTTTCATCTTATTTAACGGTGAAGTTTCGTTACAGTTTTCTGGCTGTGTTAGAAAGTGTTTTATAACCTATGCTTTACGCATGATTTTTCGTTCTTGTTTTAAGTTGACACCAATTTTACTCGTGTTCTAAAATGTATGCACATCAAGTTTCGTGCAAATCTGACGAAAACTGTAGATTTGTATAAGGAACTTACATACCAAGAATGGTTTTTCCCTGTGTACTACCTGGAGATTTTTATACGCGCCACATATTAGCTAAAGTTTAATTCTGGCAAAAACATGCTGTAAACTGCTGAAATCACACTTCCAGAAATTATCATGCATAAGCGGTGATGCATCCAGTTCTTTGCGGGGCCCTATATATTGTTTTATTTATATTTACAAAAAATCTCTTAGTATACTAAATATAGTTCAGCTTGAAAGTGCATAACTCAATTAAAAAACCTTTAAGTAATTCACGTTCATACACAGTAATGCTTACGAATTCCTCTGTATAGCCCTGTACATGATCTATAGCTTTTAGCTGAAAGCGCACTTCCAGTAATTATCGCGTTAAGACAATACTTCAGATACAGTACTGTATCTGACATTTTTTGTGTGTCCCTGTAAATGAACGATAAATACTATGCATAACATATTATACAACAGGTATCTTGTGGTAAATCTCAGTAATGTATATCAATTTAATTATTATTGAAATAGTGTAACGTAATTAAAATACGCTGCAAACAGTTTTTCTCCTTAGACCATTTTGTAACCGAATACTTTTGTGTGGACCTGTAAATGAAGAATAAATACTTTACACTCCATATTATACAGAATGCATGCTTTAGTGCACCTCACAAATTGATATCAATTTCATTACGTTTCTAATATTGTAACATGATTAAAATGCTCCGCAAGCGATTTTTCCCCATAGACCATAACATAATGGAATTATTTTGAGTTTCCCTGTAAACTAATTATAAGTGCTACCCGTACCATATTCGATAGTAAGCATATTGTAGTGTATTTCACTAATGTATATCAATTTCAATATATTTTAAATAGTTTAAAATACACTGCAAAGCATTTTTTTACCGTAGACAACAATGAAACGGCATTCGTTTTGGTGACCCTCTAAACGAAGTATAAGTACTACGTACTTCATTTTCAATTCCGAACATGTGATTCCATATATCAATAACATATATTAATTGCATGGCGATCCGTGTATATTTACGTGAATTGACAGACAGACAAACGGTCAGACAGACAGACAGACAAACCGAATTCCGAAAATTAATTTTTATTGTTAATATTTTCAAAATTATATGTAAAATGTGATTAATCATTCTGCATCTACAAATGTTCCTGCATTGTATTTCTAAAAGGGACATTTTTGGATTCTTTGTTTTGGTCATAAAATTTTCTACCGCCATAAACTTCTCAAAATGTTGATAATCAATATGTCGTAAAGGGAAACTTATATTACAAAAGAAATGCTAAAAATTGGAATAAAAATAGGTATGCACCTACATTTAATTCATACATCATTACCTTTTGAATTACTAAAAATTAGAGGATACAACTAAGGCCTCTCATGGTAACAACATATAGATGAAAATCATTTTTAGCACTTTCCAACCTAGTTGAAAAGTGCTTATGACTTCGGTTTGTCTGGCCGTATGGCCGTCTGCCGTCTGTCCGTGCTCTAACTCCCGTAAATATGCTCGGATTGCTCTGCAATTTTTATATGTTATTGTCGTTATCTATAGCATGTTCCCTATTTCAATGAAAGTGTGTAGCACTTATAGTTTTATTACAGGGACACTCAAAAGAATTCCGTTACATTGCGGTCTATGGGGAAAAATCATTTGCGGTTTATTTAAATAATGTTTCAGTATTTTAAACGCATTGAAATTTATATATATCACTAAGGTGCATTAGAAGAAGCTTAATATGGAATAGGGTGTGCATAGCTACTTTACAGGGACAGTCAAAAGAATTCCGTTACATTACGTCTATGGAAAAAAATCGTCTGCGGTTTATTTAAATAATGTTTCACTATTTTAAACGCATTGAAATTTATATATATATATCTAAGGTGCATTACAAGAGGCTTACTACAGAATAGTGTGTGTATAGCAGTCATCGTTCATTTACAGGGACACACAAAAGAATTCTCTACTGTCTGTTAACACTAATTCCTGGAAGTGCGTTTTAAGTTACTAAACGCGATTTTAATTTTAACTCGCTTTTTGTCTCTTACGTGGTGTGTATAAATTCTGTAGATCCTATACAGGGCAGCACAAGAGTTCGCGAAAACATTTCCGTTTATTGACAGAAACTCCAGAAAGATAATTTTAAACTGTGCTACGCGTTTCCTAACTAAACTAAAATTTAGCATCCTAGCATATACAAATCTATAGATCATATACAGGGCTGAATAAAAGTATTCGGATATTTTTCCGAATATTGTATCTGTTGGAAATTCCTGAAATTATGTTTTTAAATATGTTATGCGTTTTCCAAATTGTTTACTTAGATGTTATCTTTTAGCTTATTAAACGGTATGTTTTGTAAAATTATTTTGGAAGCGTTGGAAAGTGCTACATAATCTATGCTTGACGCATGATTTTTCGTTCTTGTTTAAATTGAAATCTCTAGTAGATCTGTTATATTAAAAAAATATTCTTCTGATTGCCCACTAACAACGCACAAAGCATTTTTAAATGAAAAATATCAATAATATACTCAATAAAGTATTTACAATGTATTAAAAGTGATACTTTCACGTTAGCCGCATGTTAGGATTTAATCGCCGAAAATAATCGCTACTTACAGTGGCTGTTTTGATTCCGATAATTTCAGTGTTTAAGCGCGTATAGTTCAATTACATATCTGTTAAATTTTGGTTTTATTTATATTTTTTATTTATTGATTGATGAAGTTTTAATTTCGTTATGAAATATTATCAGCAAACAAATGCTACGCTATTTATATTGTCTGAAGTTCAAAAGCATTAATCTTTCATAATCTGGCTGCATACGATATAGACAGATTAAAAAATTATCCTTGCTTGAAATTTTTTTAACGAAAAAATATCAGTAAATTTAGATCCAGTTTTCCAATAAATTGCATTTGAAAAAAATCCTATTCGACGGTGTCAAAATTGAAATTTTGCGATGTTTAAAAGTTAAAAAAATTGCAGTAAAAGCCACATTTATTGGTCAAGTGCTGCCACTGTCACGCCAGTTTTACTCACGTTCGTATTTTTTGCTTTATAATATAGAAGATGTATAAACAAATACTATATTGCGAATATAAAATTCATTCGAATAAAGTAATATATTAACTAAATTTTTAAGATTTAAGTTTCATATTTATTCTTTGAAAAATAAATTGAAATCTAATATTTTCAGCGGATTATATTACAGAAGAAACTGCAAAAATAACTAATGTTTTTCATGCTTGAAATAATTCGAAACAAATTTAAAATATTTGTTTTTTATTATTAATATATTAAAAAAAGATTTAAAATCTGATTGAAATCTGAAATTTGAACTCTTTCTGCATCTACAAATTTTCCTGTGTGATATTTAAGTGCAACTGTCATGAACTTTTCTAAATCGATACTATTCGTAAGAGATGCAAAGATACTGATTTTGCAAAAGAAATAATAAATCTATATTAATAAAAGAAAGTTTCGCTCTGTGTGTATGTCCGTGTGTCTTTTGGCGATGGCTAGCAAAATCTAGCGCACCTAGAAGTCTGGAAATTTAGGTGTGGATAGTCCAAGGTCTGGCCATGTGCACCTGAGCCTCAGAATTTTAATATTTTGATAATTAGCGTAGATATTAATTAGATTCTCATTAACCATCGCTTCTAAAATGTCATCTTTTAAATCAAAATGGCGAAAGAAACGAACTGGCGCATTGGATTTGCAACCAGAAATGAACGAATTCGAAATTATTTTACTAATTAGCGAATTTTAAGAAAACTAATTGAGATATCAATTTGAAAATTTCTGAGCATATGTAAAAAAATATTCTGTATCTGACTATGTGATTTTTGAAAAATTCGGTTGGTAATTTTTTTTTTTTAATTTACGCAAAAAACTGCCAAACTAACTAAAAAAACTACCGGCGCCAGTGAAAACGATCCGAGAATGTTTCAGACAGGGATCTGCTTTCATTAAAAAGTGAACTACAAAGAGATCTGTTTCTCGGGCCGATCCCTCCATTTAGTTTGCGAAAATGAAAGGAAATAATTGCCAATTTTTACTAATGAACAAAAATTTAGGTAACTAATTAAGATATAGATTTGAAATTGAGGTCGGGAAGGGGTGTCATCTGCCGGCTATTTTAACGTAGCGTCTTCGTTATGTTCTAATTATCAGAAAAATGTAATTATTTTTTTAATGATCGCGTTAATGTAGGTGAGGGTGGTTCTCTTGAACAAATTATTCATTATATTTGCGGGTATGGGGAGGGAGGGGGTTAACGCCTTTCTCTAAGATTGTAATTATCTCGGGCACGGGCAACGCCGGGCGGGTTAGCTAGTATTTAAATAAAAATAACATTAATTTCACATTTAATTGTTAGTACATTATTACCGATCTCGCACTGTTCCTGAATTTGAGCACCACTCTTTCCGATTAGTAATCTTTGCCTTAATTAATAGCAGAAATTCTGTCAATAAATTAGGTGAAGTTTATTATTCGGAAATAGTGGCACTCAAAAGTAGGAACTATGCGAGCTTGTTAACTTTTAAATTATTAAGGATGTATAAACAAACGCTATGCTACTGAATAAAATTAATCTGAATGGTACTAACAAAATTGTTAAAATTTCATTTCGTAATTATTTTCTGAAAAATAAATTGAAATCTAATATTTTAGTAAAGTTACACAATAGAAGAAACTAAAAAACTAATTCATGCTTGAAATCGATCAAAAATCTTGAAAAAAAACATTATTGTTAAACCATTCAAAGGTTGGAGTAACAATACTGAGTTGCCTCAATAACATGAAGGTGAAAATCATTCCCTTGAAGTCGGTTTTATTTTTTTTTCTTGAAAATTACTTGTTTTCAATGATAGTTTTATTAATCTTGATATGTCTATATTGAAATTTGATTTCAGCATGAATAAAACTACTTCAAAATTATCAATGTGGGAATTTTGAAGTGGACTATAATTTGAAAGAGCTTTTTTCTCTCAAAAACATTTTATTTGCATGTTTGCCTTCAAATGTCGAACCAAATGGCATTCCTCCAAAGCAATGGGGTAAAACTCTCCTCTACAAAATTATGTAATATTTCCATTTGACGTGCAATTTTATTTTTGCACAGACCAGTAGCATACATAATCTATATTTTAAAGCAAAAACATGTTTGAAAGTAACGCTGAGGTAATATTGAAGGTGGATACACCTGAGCAATAAATTTTGCTTAATTATTTAGCTTCTATAGCACAATTTCAATTTTTACGCCGTCGATTACCAAGAAAAAATGTCCTTTCAAATGCAATTTGTTTAAAAACTGTATGTCAGTTTACTTATTTATTATGGTTTTAAAAATACTTTTCAAACAGGATTTATTTTTAAATCTATGCCTATCACGTGCCGCTTCTCGCAATAAAAGATTATCTCGTTTGCACTTAAAACAATATAAATAGTTCAGCATTTGTTTTCCATGACGAATTTTAAACGTCATCAATAAATAAATGAAACAATAATGTAAATAAAATGCAAATTTAACAGATATGTAAACAAACTACGTGCTTAAACACGGAAATTACACACGGACTCAAAAAAGCAGCTGTAAGTAGCGAAATCTTTGGTCATTTCTTCGAAAATTAACGCCTTGCATGCGGCTAATATGAAAGTGTCGCTTTTATTAAACTTCAAAACTTTACTTAAATACATATTTAATATTTTTCATATAAAATGCTTTTTGGTGTTACTGGACAATCTAAAAAGTGTATTAAATTTATAAAATCTATTAGAGTTAACAATAAAAAAATGTTTTCACTTATATTCTGAAATCCGGTAAGCCCGAGTTGGAATCCCTAGTTATTTTAATGTTTTTAAAAAGAATTCATAAGTATGTTTTTAACTAAGGTGTCTTATATCTCGATTTAGAACTTGTGTACAGAAGATTTAACTAGCCTGAATTATTTCCATAATTTTCACATATGGTTTAATTAATCTTTTAGCAAATGTCTTAGTTATATGAAATATAAATGTAATTATTTTTCACATAAATCATCACATATTGAGTTCTTTTAAATTTTATACGTAGTGGGACCAAGATATTTTCATCTTATTTTCGATATGCACTCCTAAGTATTGCAATAACTAATTAGTCATATTATTATTAAAGAATCTGTATTGATAATAAAACTGTTGCATAAACTATGTTCTAGGCAAGTAAGTGTCATAAAAACTTTATCTCATCTTATATATAAAATTAATTAACTAATTGTTATCATTTAAATACTGAAATTTGACGAAAAAATAATATTTTGCAGTCTGTGAGACAGCACTAAAATTTAATACCACACTGATTACTTTCTATTTAAGAGCTGTTGTTTCCTTTGTATTATACAGTGTGGCCATGATAAACGAGGCCCGGTATACAGAAGTACAAATACTTACAAATTTGTATTTAAAAGTAGTACTTGAACTTTGAAGGGGGGTGGGCTTTGAGACCTATAGCTACTAGGCTGTCGTCTCGAATGATCCATATATATATATTTTTTTTTTATTCACAGAAACACAAACATGACTTCAACAATTACATAAATCTTGACGAGAAAGTACAAGGAAATTTACAACACCAAGAGTTACATACGGGAGCTCCACAGAGTGCGTGCAATGGAGCTGGCTGGAGTCGAACACCGCCGGCCTTGATTCCTACGCTCTGAAGCGATTAAAAGTAGTAAATACAGAATATTATGAATAACAACATACTGAATATTCAATAGTTCACAGGAGGTGTTGTTATTCATAATATTCAGTATTTACTACTTTTAAACAAAAATGAGTAAGTATTTGTACTTCTGTCTGCCGGGCCTCTTTAATCTTGGCCACTCTTTACCTTCATCATTCAATAGAATCTCAGATTATAAGTACCGAATTTCAATTTAGAGAAACCTCATAAAATCTACTTATTCTAAAGTGATAACTGAAATTAATTTTAGAAACTTCGCTTTGTGTAACTTTGTCTTTGGGCTACATTAAGCTCTGCAAGATTTGTCAAATTTGGCTATTGCTGTTGAAAATTCTGAAGTTTAAATTCATTTTAACACGTTCGCTGCCAAGGACGCATCCGTGACGTCGCTTAGTAACTTATTTGATTTCCATTTTTTATCCAAAATTACGAATTCATGCCGGAAATTTTGATAGAAGAATTTTTATTTTATGTAAACCCGAAATGTCTGACATTAAATGGAGCAAATATTGTTATAAGTATTTGCAGATATGAATTCGGAATTTCTGAATAAAATTAAAATTCCGCTAATTTTAACCCGGTAGTAAACGTGTTAATATAAAAACAGCCTACTAAGCAACATGAAAAAAAATTAATCTAAATGTTATTCCCAATTGAATACTATCAGTATTGTTTTGTTATGATTATTTGTGTCAGAATCAGTATGATGTGTTAATTTTTTTTCAAATTCTTTGAATCTTTATGAAACTAGTCGTTGGGGGCCACCGTAATACTTACCCATCATGGATATTCATAATATAAAATATGAAAATAAAACATGTGTAAAATATTTATAAAATGCATTGCAAATCGAATAAAATCGTGGCTTGATGACGTCATAAACTTTAAATGCTATATTACTCCAAAATTGATAATCATATTAACTAACAGTTTACTGCGTCGGATTAAGCGTCTCATTTCCAATTAAAATATATCTTTGAATTGAAATTTTAATGAAATACAGGGTCAGGAAAAATCGAAAAGTGTGGAAAATAGGATTACAAATATCTCGGCAACTAATTATCCAATCGACTTCATTCTTTATGCAAAATTTATGTTTTTTTATAGTATTTTATATTTTCTCCTTAAAATAAACAATTTCGAAAATTTTTATATACCTTTTATCAGAACGAATATTTCGAGAGTCCGAAAAAAATAGTTCCGGATAATTGAGGTTACTGAAATTCAATAAGCTTCTTTCCATTATTACATACTAAGTACACACCAAATTTCAAGTCTCTATCTCGATTTATTCGGAAGATAGAGCGTTTACAGGCACACAGACACACAGGCAGACAGACGGACGGCAAATTTATTTTTTCTAGAAATATGTTTTTCGTAATCTCCAGTGTCTGAAACGTGTAAATCCGTCAAAAAAATTTTTCGATTTTCAAAACGATTACAAGATTTACCCTATACTAAGTATGATGGGTAAGTAACAAGGGGTATTTGCATTACAACGAAACATCGATTTCAAATACTAGGCAATTCTAGTACAATTTTAAATGATTGATATTGATATAATAGTGCAAAGTTTTGTTGACATAAGTGAATTTCTGCTAAAATTTGACGTTTTACTAGGGTTTTTTTTTTACATTTAAGTTGATAAACATAAAAAAATGTGCATTACAAACATCAAAGTCAAATCACAGAATTAGTTGGATTTCTCTGTGTAGAGTCCTGCATCTGTTCAGAAAACCTAATACGACTCGACCAGCAGGTTTGGGTTTGAGGTTCGAGATAGTTCCAAGTCTTTTTTGCCGGTCAGTTTCGGTTCAAATATACTCTAATTGTTTATTTCTTGGGTTTGTCTAGTTGACTCTCATTATTTAATCTCACTGGTCGGTTTTTGTTTCTTGCAAATCGGGTTCGAGTATACTCGATATTTCCAAATAAAGATAAAAATATTCTTTGAGATGAGAAACTATATATTTGAAAATAAATAAATATATATGTTTCTTTATCTTCAAGTTAATAATTGTAACATAACTGCAGATCATATTTCCATACACTTTATTATATTGAACTCAATCATACTGATTAGCAAAGATATCATATGAACTGAATTTTTACAACTGACAAGGGGACCGCCAAACATGATGCGCACAGATTTTGATGATTTTAAAGTATGTTGTAGGGATCATACCCCTAACTATTCAGGTCAAAGGTTTCCTTCAAATGGGCTTTAGTTTTCGAGAAATTTTGTGTTAAAGTTTGTTATGCATTTCAAATACCCATTAGTTCGTAATCTTGAACAAGATCTCCGTGGTGCAGAGGTAGCGTTCGCGATTTGAGAGCCGGAGGTGAGGGTTTTGTCCTCTCATGTGACTTTTACCTTTTTTAACAAATTTTATATATTTGTCGCGTTATAAGTTTTATGCAGAATTATGAATTCTGCATCTTTGAACTTTTTGATATTTTCCTAATACCCCAAAGTCTTAGTTTTGATATTTTCCTAATTCCCATTTACATTTTCGAATATTTCGTGAAAAATTACATTTTTTTTTCTTTTTTTATGCAGTTTTGAAATTAATATTTCTATTGACGAAATTCCAAACTAATTAATTCCAACAACATATCTTGAAAGGAGTAATAAAATATTAAAACAATAACGCTTATATCCAAGTTTTAGCCAGTTATATATATTTTTTTAATGTTATTTAAATACATTTAACTGTAAAGTTTAAACTCAACAGCATTTTTGATTTGCACAAATAAAAAATAATATATTACAATCAATTTTTTTTTTCAGTTTAACAAGTCGATGCCATGCAGAAAAATTCAACTAGAAATGAAAAATCGTTTGTAAATTACAATACATATAAAAAATATCTGAAAAAAAATCGTCTGCAATGACTTTTACGGCAATATCAGAATAAATAAAATTTTCTTTTTATCCATTTCGTTTAGCTTCCTTTGCAAACTATTACCACGTTTGAAATCATTTGTTTTTCAAATTTAATGCATTTTTTAATATAGTTATCACAATTTAAGTATTTAAAGAATATATAATATGCTAATTTATACATTCTTCCAATATTGTTGAAACAATTATTTAAAGGCGATTTTTAATGCGGAATTTGTTTAGAATATTTTTGCGATAGGTATTACACAATTAGTTCCATATTTAATAAACTAAAAATGTGGATGTCGGTGATGATAAATATTTTAGTATTTCAGCAGTTAACATATTTCAATATATTTAAAACAAATCAAACATTAAAAAGATATATTATTTTGTTAATTTTTTCTTAATCATTTAAATTTTTTAAAATAGAAAATGCAAATAAAAGAAATGCATTATTTCATAAATACGATAAATAAATAAGTAAATATACATAAATGTAAACAATAATTATTTTAAAAAGACGAGATATTAAGACATAAATTAGTTTGGATTTTCGTCAAAAGAAATATTAGAATAAAAATTGCGCAAAAAGTATAAATTTTCACGAAATATTCGAAAATGTAAATGGAATTTATTAGAAAAATATCAAAAAGTTCAAAGATGCAGAATTCATAATTCTGCATAAAACTTATAATGCGACAAATATATAAAATTTGTTAAAAATGGTAAAAGTCACATGAGAGGACAGAACCCTCACCTCCGGTTCTCAAATCGCGAACGCTACCTCTGCACCACGGAGACCTTGTTCGAGATTACGAACTAATGGGTATTTAAAATGCATGCTGAACTTTAACCCGAAATTTCTCGAAAACTAAAGCCCATTTGAAGGAAACCTTTGACCTGAATAGTTAAGGGTATGATCCCTACAAGATACTTTAAAATCATCAAAATCTGTGCTCATCATGTTTGGCTGTCCCCTTGTGAGTATAAAAGTGTCCAGGCTAGGAGTGGAACTCAAGATCTTTGACTTAAATTGCCAAAACTCTACCTATTGAGCTACATCGCCAAATAGTGTGCTACGAATCCAAACCACTTCCACTCACACACTGCAAAAGATTATGACATTCTGCCAGGGTTGCCGGGAAAAATTCTACGCCAATGAATAAAGCCAATGTCGTGCCGCCAAAAATGCAATTATAATGTTGATTTTTCAAAATGAAATTCGTAGGTTTTTAAAGGAAATTTCGAACTTTTTCAATATTTCATTCTTATTATTGACTAATTTGTACTTTTAACTGCTTTAAAAAAAAAAAATTCTATGTTAATAGTCATATAAGTGGTCTCGAAAATTGCATTTTCAGAAAGTTATACTGCTATAAAATCAAAAAATATTATTTTAGCAGAAAATTTTCACTGATTTTCAAACTTCGTAATATAGGGCTTTAAAATGCACCAGGTCTCAATGTTAGGTGCGATCTGCACGAAAAGTGATTCCTTTGTGAGTGAAATGTGTCTGAAAAACATTAAACACTTACAATTTTAAAACATTTTTACTTAAAAGTGATCTATAAATCTATTTGTTTTTTAAAGTATATATTAAACTTTTAAATATATAAAAATTGTGCAGTTTGTATGCAAAATTTTTGCTGAAACAGAAAGATTTTCCTTTCATGCAACTTCACGTAAAATGCTATAAAAACAACAAAAAAAATAACCGTAAATTGTATTTTTATTTTAAGCTTGAAGACAAAGTGTTTTTGAAGATTAAATATTTGCATGCAGGTCACTTATTTTATACTTCTAAGTAAACCATGCATGCCAAAATAAAAGTTGAGAAGTACGTAGTTCATTAACTTATTCAAACAGGAGAAAATAGGTTAAATATTTGTGTTAGTTGGGAAAATGGTAAATAAACGCACCAAAAATAAATGATTTATCATATTCTACAAACTAAAGTTGGTAAATATGCACATTAGTTTACTTTTCACAATATTTTATTAAAAATTAGCAAAAATATTAATTTCCTGTTTATCTACTTGGAATAAAGCATGTTTCCTTTCTCTATGAGGCGTTTACTTTTTGGAATTTATACCCAATTTCAAGTGTAAGTAAGGATACTTCAAAAATAACGAAAACAGTGAAGTGCACTGCATGTTTTCTATAGATTATAGAGTGTTTAGCATTTATCGTTCATTTACAGAAACACACAAGAATTCGGTTGAAGGAATGACTAAGATCGATAGTTGCTGGAAGTACGTTTTCCTCCGTAATACGCATTTTTAATCTGATCTAATTTGGAGTGTGTGAGGTGGTGTGTATATATCGTATAGACCCCATACAGGACTGCACGGAAGACGTCGCACGTGTTACTGAATATGGATTGTAACTGCTGAAAATGTCTTTTACTGAGTTACGTGTTGTTGTTTTTTTTAAGTCGCTTATCTAGATATCTCATTTCGTCTAGGGAAAAATGAAATTCCATAATAATATCCTGTAAGTGTTGGAAAGAGTTTCATAATCTGATGCATGATTTTTCGTTCTTGTTTATATTACAAACTTTTTCTAAAATATATGCTTAATTTTATAAGTGTTAAAATAGAAGTAAAGAAGACGAGTTCTAATTGAGATTTTAACAGTTGAAATAAAACTAACTATGTATGTTAAAAATATGTTGTCAAAAAAAAAAAAGGAAAAGAAAGAAAGAAAGAAAAAGAAACATTCTTCAAGGAAAGCACACAGAAAAAAGAAGATAAAAATTTTAATTTTCTGAGGAGAAATTTGAAAAATGCGGATGTATTCTAAGCCCATAGGTTTAACATTCAGGACAGGAATTTGCAGTCTGGCTGATAACAAGCCTTTAGAGGAGGTTACTGTTCATCGGCCTGAAAAGTAGATCAATTTCAGAAAAACAAATTCATAGAAAGATTTAAGTTTCATAAAAACTGAATTTACTCACTTATTATTCATAGTTTTTACTATAAAAATATATTTATTATACAATAAATATTAAAATTGATGGCGATATTGTCAGTTACGTATGATATGCTGTGCGCGCATCACCCACCGCCGTGTAGTGCAAAACTTGAAAGTTATCTGAAATAAACAACATCAAATTTATCAGAAAACATATTGGATTGGGGGTCCATAAAACCTATTTTTAGTGAAACTGAACGAAATTTGGTTAAATGGTAGTCATTTCAAAAGGGTGTCATTTTTTCGTCCTTCTTCTCTAACTTCAACATGGCTAAAAAATATTTATTTACTTATTCATTTATTACATTTGAAAGGTTCATGATCCCACAAAATAAATATACTTTAAATTCGAAAAAGAAAAATGTTGATTGGTTGATACAATTCAAACGCTACTTTTACACGGCGAGGTAAAAAATGTTGTTTCAAGAAAAACGCGTTTAAGGTTTTGCTAAAGAAAAAGGGTATAAAAATTTGTATGTTAATCGTTATATTTTTCAACTTACAGTTAGTCTGCGATTTTTGGATCGACAAAGCAAAGAAATTAGCACATGTGCAGCTGTGTCCCACCGGTTTTCCAGCCGGTCCACGTTCGCTTTCAATTGGCTGTAATTTCTTGAAAATTTTGAATTTCACCTAACTGTTCTAGGGGCTTATTCCACACAATATAGGTAAAAAAAAATGTTAAAAAAAATATATATGTTCCTTTTCCCATGAACGGTAACATTTCCTTAATCATGACAGCTCAAGTAGTAGTTGAGGTTAATCTAATGAAATTTTCTATAAATGTTTTAGATTATATTGTTAACGAAATGAACCAAACAATTGGTGGAAAAGCATTTTCATTTTTGTTATGTGTTTTCAAGCTAAATTAGAATTTAGTTCACTATGTGGTATGTATGAAACTCTATAGATCATATACAAGACTGCACAAAATAGTTCAAATGCACTACCGTCTATGGATAGTAATTTCGGAAAATGGGCTTTCAACTGTGTTATGCCTTTTCTGAATTATTTATTTAGCTGTCTCCTTTCATCGTATGAAAAACATGAAGATTTTGTGAAATTTTGCCAACCCGGCTAACATTTGTATTCACCATGTACCTCAACTACCGGTTAAGCACAATAACCTGGGTCGACCGCTCAAATGGTATTCGCCATGATTGGATCAGATTGCAGCCGAAGTTATATCAGTTTAAGAACGAATACCATTTGGGCGTTCGACCGAGCTATTCATGCTGTACCGGGGGTTGATGTAAATGGTGAATGCGAACGTTAAACACTATAATAAATTCGAATGGAGCTATCTTAATTTTCCTTATACATGGAATACGTGATAGTTTACTTTATAATAAACTCAAATCTATGGAAAATTTTTAATTAATAATATAGGCGATTGTTTGCTTAATTTTGATATAATTCAAAACGGTTTTATTTATTATTTTTTTAACAAACACATTTATAAAATAGAAAAGTCTACATCAGACATTTTAGTTTATTTAATTGGCTATAAATAACATCAGCTAGCATCTAAGATATTCTCTGAAAGTTTCATTAAATTGTTTTGGCTGTTACTTGAAATACCATATTTTATGTAGAAAAAAAAAATTTGAGAAAAATTCATTTAAAGTGTAAATTTATTGAAAAAATATACCAGATAGGTTAAAAAAAACACGTAGTATCTCTATTTTTTTATTGACGTAAAAAAATAGTTTTGGAAATAGTAAAGTTTTAATAATAAGTTTCATTTACCCAGGTAGTCCAAAATTGACTTTTCGAACTTTCAGAAAAATATACCGATTGTTTAATTTATGTTACTAGATATGTCTTCAGCCTTTCTTTTTAAGTTATTGTCTTTATCTTTCGCTTTCTCGGTACTAAAAATTTCTTCAAAAGATTTTATATAAATGATTTATTTCATAACACCTTATATGGATTGCATTTCTCTAAACATCGTAAAAAAAAAGAAAAAAAAAACATTTATTCCGTGATATTTCTCACATCGAAAATTTCGTGGAGAAATCATTGGGACCTAGATTAAATCGATTTCGTCAAAGATTCCTTCGATGCATATAAAAAAACTAGTTTCGAGCAGACGTCATTTTTAAATGGAACATCTACTAAATACCTTTTTAAAATGTTCTTTGTATATTTACTAAGTTTCTAAGAGGTCTTATTATTATAAAAAGATCTAATGTTTCCTTTGTATAATCGAATACTATCGCTTTACTAGGTTATCACTCGTATGATATACACAAAACTAAAGCGACAATAACCCTAGTATAATTATCACACAGTATTTTGATCATCTCAGGTAAGACATGGGTTACAGAAAAACCAGTTAAAGACAATTTTATTTATATTTTTAATCATTTATTCAAAAAAATTTTTAATGCTATTTTTTTTTAAATGACGGAAATATCAGTCTGGGCGAAAATTGTTTTAAGAAAAGTATGCTAATTGTTAAAACTCTTATCACACATCACTAGTAGTAAATAATAAGTTAAGATTGGTAAAATTGAACCCAAAATTACATTCATTGCAAATACTTCCAATGAAATACCAATACTTCAGAAATATATGTTTTACATTATGAAAATTTTATTGAAATGGATTTTACTAAAATATTGGCGTTATCTGGGAAATATTTGAAGTGAAGTGCTAGTCTTGCAGAAATATTGGCTTTTTAATATAATGGTGAAGTATTTCTAATTATATTAAGATATTTAAATACTGGTTAATTAGCAGCAAAATGTGAACGCCTCTAACATTGGAGCAATACGTCATACTCATATTGCCAGATTTTGTAAGATATACACAATATAAACAATATTGTTCATTGTTTTTCAACTATAGATGTTTTCACCCTTATTTTTTAAACTATTGTCATTATCTTTCATTATTTTATTATTAATTTTTTCGGTATTATCTTCGGTATTATATTCTTTTATATCAATAGTTTATTTCATCATACCTTGCATGAACTGCATTTCTTTAGACTCTGTTTAAAAAACGTGGCAGATATTCTGTGATATTTCTCAGATCAGAAATTTCACTCAGCATTTATTGGAGCGTAAAATAAATTGATTTAGTCAAACATTCCCTCGATGCATATAAAAACGGGTTTTGAACAGAAGTCATTTTTAAAAGTATTTCTTTTACATTTAATAACATTTATTTTTTTCAAACTTGTTACCTTCATGATGTCTCAAAGAAATTTCCTTAAATTATTTTTCTTTTATCTTATCAGTAAAGTACTCCATGTGGTAACATTTTCAAATATTTTCACTTTAATTTATATAATAAAATATACCACTTCGAGAAATCTTAAACTATTTCTCATGTCTAGGGAAATTACACTTACAAAAATATGTTATTGGTTTTTAGCTAAAAAGGTAAATAGATTCCTTTAATAATGAAATTCTATTTTTGCAAGTTATTTAACTTCAAAGCGTATTTCCTCATTAAAACATCTTTTGACCTTATTAATTTAACATTTAATTATTCTATGTCAATATAAAATTATTCGTGGGCCGGGAAACACTAAAAAATAGCTTCATTTATAAAAAATTCAGTAATTAAATACATAAATTTTTCAGAATCAACTTGTTTAAATAACGTTTTTAATGAAAAACTAGATTATGCATATATTAATTGAATTAATTTCGAAAGTGAATGCGAAATTAAAAAAAATATATAGATACATAAAAAAATAACCTTTGCAATCCCAAAACAGATAAGTAATTAATTAAAAAAGTGGAAAGCTTTACAAATAATCATCATTATTAATTTAAAAAATATGTAAACTACGTTTGAAATTGGACGGCTAAATGGAAACCGCATTTTTTAAAAAGAAATTATTTAAGATTAAAATCATTTTAGGTGTAAAATAAACTGCCTATTAATTAGTAAAAATGTTTTTTTTATTTTGTAAGCTCTTTAAAACTGATATTGTTTTCTTTGTTCTCTTCTCTGACAGTTTCATGAGAACATATTAATAATTGCTCGCTTCTATGATAAATATTAAACACGCAGATACTATCGTTTAAAATTAAACTCTTTATCTATCAATTTTATTCGGCATAAATCAAAGATTAATTTACAATGGAAATGGAAAGAACCATGAAGATTTTTTTAATTATGAAAAGGAAAGATTTTTCAAACAGCCAAAATTATTTATCGTAATGTTCGAGACAAAATGATTTGTCTACATAAATCTATACATCAAAATGATTTTGAAAATGGATTAAAAGGAAACTAGAGGCAAGAAAAATCTGGTTATTACACCAATAATGTTTTCAATTATAAAATTATTTGTGTTATGTAAATTATTACAGAGGAATTCATTTAATAAGTTTTTACCTAAGAGATACAGTGAAAGTAGGAAACATATAAAACTTAGCAAAATACTTTTTTTAGTTTAAATTCAGTTGAATTAATGAAAAAATAACCGAATAAAGCAATGGCATACTGTATTAAAAGCAGTAAGCAAAACTACGAAGCAGAAGCAAAACTGCTGAAAACCAGCTTAAATTCCCTTTACGAATATACATATCCTGCTTCGGCATCTACAAAAAGAAAACTGAAAAATACATATACAAATTCAACAGTCAATATTTCACAAGTACCTTCAAATAATTAAAGTTCGCCGCGAGAAACTAATGAAATTACCATGAATCAAGTTATTAAGAACTTCATAATATCATTAATCCCAATTTGCGGGTTTTTTAGGTAATCGACAGCGAGAACTGCGACATAAACATTACGTTAGAGCGAAAATTTTATTTTCTTCAAATCAAAATCGACCGGTGTGGTAAAGTTTTTAAACATTTTAAATTATCCTTAAATATCAACAATAATAAGGTAACAATAGTTTACTATTACACTTTACAAGCAATAAAATTGACATTTTTCAGAGTAGTCCGCAGTGTTTTTTGCAAAAGTACATGAGCACGGAAAAAAGAAATATCCACGTTAACTAATACGTTCGTGGATTTAGGAAAAACGCAATTTGGATTATATTTTGATGATCGTAAGGACAAAACTCTTATCATGGGTGACGCACGATGAAAAATTGTATTAGAGTAACACTTAAACTTAATAAAGGAACCAAGTTCTGGGGAACCTCCTCTACAATCTGCAAAGGCTTTAGTGAAGAAATTAAAAACTTTTTAACTACGAAAAATATTAATTCAAGTAAGTTTATTGCCATTGACTGTGATGGAACTTCAGTTAACACAGGTTACAAAGGAGATGTCATACGATTTCTAGAAAAATAGAAGGAAAGTCTCTTCAATGGCTTGATTGCCAATTGCGTGCTAATGATCTTATCTTATCATTTGTTTGAGCATCTTGACGTTACAACAAGTAGGTCTCAAAGTTCCAGCAAATCTCTAAAAGACCTGCTTCTTTTTTTTTTTTTTTTTTAGGGGATAAGCTGTACTTTGCCAGAACTTACTAATAAAACAGAATTAAGCACAGATCAACTCTATTTGCTGGAGATATGTGAAGCAATTTCTTACGGATTGTGTCTCGAAAATTGTATTGGGTTGTCCGGAAAGTTCGTGCTGGTCGGGAAAATCAATTCGCACTGGAAAATTCTATCATTTATTTATTAGGCATTGAAAACGCTATCTAATGTCTAATAATTAAGGGGCAGAATAAAACTGGTACGAATTGATTTTCCCTACCGGCACGAACTTGCCGGACAACCCAATACAAAGGAAATCCATGTAAAATTGCGCATTCTTGATGGCTTACAGTGGCAAATATAATTCTTAGGCTGTATGTTTCCTTAACTTAATCGTCTGAAAATTTGTTTATTCTGACAAGTTTTATAGTAAACGTTTATGCATCTGTATGGTTTCAAATTAAGACTAAGCCTTTATGCATTTACAGAGCTAAGCATTAACATCAGACAATAATATCATTACGTTATTTACCAAAGGAATTAAAGATAATAATAAATCTAGTAATTCAACGAAATGGTTCCTTTTGTCACACGGGAACTATTTTGATTACCATGTTCGCTGACGATATGGACTATGTAAGATTGATGGCACTACGCAGAGTAATAAAAACTCGAAAGACAAGAAATTCTTTCCGTACATTCAATTTACCTGAGAACAGTTTTGAAGCCAAATACTTTATCGATGTTATAAACTGGGTTAAAGTGACAGTGACAGAACCATCCTTAACTAAATTCTTAGATCTTAACATTGTTACAAAATGTATTCTAAATCCAAAAGCAATAAATAGATGATGACACCTTACATAAGATTAAACTATTCCCTTGGCACAATCAAGCCACTGAAAATTGTGTGGAACTCGTTTCGGAAGCTTCTTCTGCTGTTTCTGGCCCTTTGGGACGCGACGAGTTCATTAAAACTTGTCTGGCGTATCGCAAAAAAATGCCAGCGTTCGAAACCGAAACACAGTATGCATATGCGCTACTATAAAATGATACCATTAATGCTTATAAATTGTAATAGTAAATTATTTTCCCTTATTATTGTTGATCTTTCAGAATACTTTTAAACAATATTTTCATCCTAAGGTTAAGCAAAAACATAAGACAATTTTGCTGTTTTTATTTTCCTTTGCATCTACCCAATTTTCATACATTTTTCGAAAATTTGAAGTCATTGTGGGTACCTGAATTTTATATAAATATTACATAATTTTACTATAAATATATGATAATAATAATTTAAGGATCATACTTTTAAATTCAATTAATATTAATAATATTTGCGTAGTGTATATATTTGTCAAGAAAATTGACAACTTTCACGTTTTTACCAAATATTTAGTGTCCTTGGGGCAGGACTAAATATTAATATTTTTAAAAGATATTTTATATTCAAAAGGAGAATGTGATAGAGCAACTTTCCCACACCGGCCCATTTTGATTTGAAGAAAAAAGTGTTCTTCCATAGACAATCGCTCTACCCTAATAAGCATGTGTATCATCTTAACACAAATTTTTGTCGTTATTTTTCTAATAATCTTTTAACAATCTAAACCC
The DNA here is from genome assembly GCA_963931845.1 of Maratus michaelseni. Lineage (NCBI taxonomy): Eukaryota > Metazoa > Arthropoda > Arachnida > Araneae > Salticidae > Maratus > Maratus michaelseni. The sequence goes on from OZ007586.1 coordinate 415,555,442, forward strand.
TAAATAATCTTACCTTTTATTCACAGAGAAAATTTTGCACAAAAATCATTGGAGCGCAGGATAAATTGGTTTAGACAAAGATTCCCTCGGTGCTTAAAAAACTGCTTTTGAACATAAATCAGTTTTAAAAGTGTTTCTTCTACATTTAATAAGTTTTTTAGAAACTTGTAATTCTGATGATGTCTCAAAGAAATTTTCTTCTTTATTTCTTTTATTTTATCAGTAAAGTATACTCCATGTGCTAATATTTTCAAACATTTTCACTTTAATTCATATAAAAAAATATACCACTTCAAGAAAGCTAAAAATATTTCTCATGTCTGCGGAAATTACATGTATAAAATATGTTAGTTTTAAGCTGAAAATGTTATGATGAGACTCCGTTTTAATTACGTAATTAACTTTATGTAAGTTACTAGCAAAGCCCTCGGCTTTGATTGCGTAATTCTTGAAAAATGCCAAGTGGTATTCGTTGGCCTATTTTCATTAGAAGAAATTTTACTGTCACAGATAATTCAGAAATTACTAATTAAGCCATACTAATGTCGAAAAAAAATCGAAATTTTAGAATGTTTTTCGCTTTTTCACTCCTCCCCCTGTGGTAGTGTCACCGATATAAAATGTAGCCTATGTTACAGCAGGGACTGTTACCATCAATTTGCCACCATCACTTTTGGAAATGGTTCTGTAGTTTCAGAGATTCCATAGAAATTGTAATTTAGAATGTTTTTAGACCGCTTTTCATTCATCTCACCCTTTTAAATTTCGAATTTTTTTAGAATTTGTTCTTAGAGAGCATTTACATTTTAGAAATAACTACCATGCCAAATTTCAAGTTTCTATCTCCTTCAGTACAAAAAAAAATCGAAATTTTAGAACGTTTTTCGCTCCTGCACACCCCCTGGGGTTAGTGGCACCGACATAAAATATAGCCTATGTTGGAGCAGGGACTGTCACCATGAATTTGCCACATCACTTTTGAAAACGGTTCTGTAGTTCCAGAGATTCCATAGAAATCGTAATTTAGAATGTTTTTAGAACGCTTTTCGCTCATCTCACCCTTTTAAATTTCGAATTTTTTTAGAATTTGTTCTTAGAGAGCATTTACATCTTATAAGTAACTACCATGCCAAATTTCATGTTTCTAGCTCCTTCAGTATAAAAAAAATCGAAATTTTTGAACGTTTTTCGCTCCTGCACCCCCTCCCTGGGGGTAGTGGCACCGACATAAAATATAGCCTATGTTGGAGCAGGGACAGTCACCATCAATTAGCCACAATCCATTTTGAAAACGGTTCTGTAGTTCCAGAGATTCCATAAAAATTGTAATTTAGAATGTTTTTAGAACGCTTTTCGCTCATCTCATCTTTCTTAAATTTCGAATTTTTTTGGAATTTGTTCTTAGAGAGAATTTACATCTTGTACGTAACTACCATACCAAATTTCATGTTTCTTCTCCTTCAGTATAAATAAAATCGAAATTTTAGAACGTTTTTCGGTACTGCACCCCAATGGGGGTAGTAGGGGTATTGAAATCGCTTCAATAGTTCCAGAGATTACCCACTACAAACAAACAAACAAACAAACAAAAACAAAAAAAACAATCTTTACCTCTTTATAATATTAGTATAGATTTAATTTTGAATAAGTGTAGACCCTCATTTAAATATCTTACTAATTTAATTTATGTTACATTTAATTACTCTACGTCAATATAAATTTACCCGTGAGTCAAAAAACATTTAAAAATAGCTTCATTTATAAAAATGTCACTAATTAAATGTAAAAATTTTTAGTATTGACTTGTTTAAACAGGGTGTTTCCTTAATTCCGTTTAGTCGCAAATAGCTAGAGCGAGTTAGCAACAGCCAAGAACATGGTGTCTAGATATGGTAAAACGTATATGCGCTACACCGTGAGATACCTGCAGCGCCCTCTAGAACCAGAATACTGAGTTAGTGCTCCTATCTCGAAAACAGTACACGATAAGGGAAAAATGTCAATAACAAAGTTGTAGAGCGACTCAATTTAGTATCAAATGATGTCTTACATATAAAAATAACTTTATTAGAAACCCTCAAATGTAATTTTTTATGTTCAATCATCAGCATAAATGTGCCCCTAATTGTACACAGAAGTGCGGCATTATAGGGCAGATGCAACTAATAAAAATAAGTAATTAAAAATAAAAATAAGTAATATAGATTTACTAATAAAAATAAGTAATTATCTATATTAAGCTAATTACAATTTATTTTTAAAATAAAATCAAGTTAAGTATGCTCAATCTGTCCCCAATCGCCATCGGTGGACTTAACATAATTTATTAGGCTTTATTTGATTTTCTTATTCAAATAAATTGTACCTTTTTTACAAGATTTTATTTAACTTGCTTTGTCTGTCCGCTCGATTCAAATCTTGCAATCCAATTTTAGTACATTTCCTGTGCTACAATTTACCTAATATTTGGTAGTATTACGTATTTCCGGTGACAATATAATATTCTGTAAAAAAAATATTTGAAATTGTCCTCCGCCACACCTCAAGAGGCAAAAAACATTTGTCCAGTAAGGATACGTTTATGTCATTGCGTATGTAATGACGTAAATGTCATTGATTGCTCCTGAAATAAGCTGATGTTCTTGAGCGATTGAACCATAGCATGGTTGGTAAATGGACAATCTTTCAGTTTCATCCAGTGTATGAATGGATATCGGTTTGATTCCAAGGACGATGTTGATCGATTTTGTTTCTTGCCAAGAAGGTGGACTTAAATTTGTATATCCTTTTATTTTTCTTTAAACAAACTGATTAAAAAACTCGTAATTTAATTTATTTCTTTTAAGAAAGGTATTTATTTCAATAAATTATCCTTCAACAGTTTTTTTTTCCTTTTTAGAACATTATAATAAAAGCTTGTCTTTATTTATTTATTTATTTATTTATACTTATAATTTATTACGTCTTAGCTTTATTAGTAAATGTGCATCTGCTTTATAATGCCACACTTTTGCCTGCAATTAGTGGCTCATTTAAGTTTGCGACTGAATATAATAGAATTACATTTGAGGGTTTCTGTTATTTTTACATGTAAGTTGTATATCAATTTGAGGTCGCTCTACAACTTTGTAATTGGTTTTTTTTTAAACTGTATCTAGTACCATTTTTGAAATAGGAACGCTAACTCCGCAGTTTACAACTAGGAAGTGCTGCCAGGTACCTCATTGTGCAGCACAAATATGTCTTACTATACCTAGATACCACGTTCATAACTGTAGCTAACTCTGTTCATTTTTTTTTTTTTTTTTTTTTTTTTTTTTTTTTTAGGAATTAAGAAAACACACTGAATAATGTTTTTAATAAAAAATTAGAGTATGCATATATTCAGTGAACGAATATCGTAAAAAGTGAAAGAAAATAAAACGATAGATCCATACAAAATATTTTCAATCCCAAAAAAGTTGAGTAATAAATTTTAAAAAGGCGGAGAGCTTTAAAAATAATCATCATTATAAAAGTATATAAAATACGCTTGAAGTTGAACGGTTAAATGTAAACCACATTTGCTTTTCTCTAAAGAAATTATTTCGATAAAAATTATTTTAAATGAAAAATGAGTAGCCAATTAATTATTAAAAATATTCTTATTTAATTTGTAAATTCTTTAAAATTGATTTTGTTTATTTTTCCTCCTCTCTGAAATTTCTATAAAAAGAGTTTAATAATTATTTGCCTCTGTAATAAAATATTAAAAACTTCATTTATATCGTTTAAAATTAATCTACTTATGTTTCAATTTTATTTGGCATATTTTAAATATTAATTTACAATGTAAATGAAAAAAACAATTATGAAAACACATTATTATTCGTAAAGAAGAGCATTGTCTAAAAGCCAAAATTACATATCGTATTACTCGAGATAAAATGTTTTATCTACACAAATCTATAGAACAAACTAATTTTGAAAAATGATTATTAAATAAAGGTCAAGTACGAGTATAATTCGCGCTCAAAGGGTTCCAAACATTAAATTTATTAATTACTATTTATTAATTAATTATTAATTAATAAAGTAATTATTTATTAATAATTAAATATTAATTAATTATTTATAATTATTTATATAATATATTATTTATAATTATTTATAATTAATTATTATTAATTAATTAATTATTAATTATTAATTAATTAATAAACACCTACTACCCATAATTTTTGTTTCAGTAGATTCGGAAATAGGAGGGGGAGGGGGGGGGACATATTTTTCCAGTATACTTTCGATGATATCTCTGAAAATATAATACTTAAAATTAAAACAAATATATTTTTGATTTCGACGTTACTTGATCTTTCGAACGATACCCTACAAAATATATAGAAAGAAAGATTTTTTTTCAAGTAAATTAATATCTCGGCTAACTACCGACAATTCTTTTCGAAAATCATTATCAAATATCCGTGGATGATTCTGCGTCGATAGATACCTCGAGTGCCCGTCAACTCCCCCGTTGACCGCCCGGAAAGTAAAGTTTGTGTGTAACAGCAAAATGCATTTTTCTCAAAAACTCTTTTACCTAGGAAAATTGCTATAGTTTTTCTGCAAAGTTTAAATAAACTCCTACTACCCCTAATTTTTTCATAATTTAGTTTCAGTGGGGGGAAACATATTTCTGCAGTGTATTTTCGACGATAAAATATAATACCTAAAATTAAAACAAATATATTTTTGAGTTCGATATTACGAGATCTTTCATGCGATAACCTACATGATATACAAAAAGAAAACTCTTTTTTAACACTTTCCAACCTAGTTGAAAAGTGTTTATGACTTCGGTTTTTCTGGCCGTCTGCCGTTTTCCGTCTAGCCGTGCTCTAACTCCCGTAAATATGCTCCGATTGCCCTGCAATTTTTATATGTTATTGTCGTTACCTATAGCATGTTCCCTATTTCAACTGAAGTGTGTAGCACTTATAGTTTTTTTACAGGGACACTCAAAAGAATTCCGTTACATTACGGTCTATGGGGAAAAATCATTTGCGGTTTATTTTAATGATGTTACACAATTTCAAACACATTGTAATTGATATATATATCACTAAGGTGCATTACAAGAAGCTTAATATGGAATAGGGTGTCCATAGCACTTATAGTTACTTTACAGGGACAGTCAAAAGAATTCCGTTACATTACGTCTATGGAGAAAAATCGTTTGCAGTTTAATTAAATAATGTTTCACTATTTTAAACACATTGAAATTTATATATATAACTAAGGTGCATTAAAAGCGGCTTACAGCAGAATATTGTGTGTATAGCAGTCATCGTTCATTTACAGGGACACACAAAAGAATTATCTACTGTCCGTTAACAATAATCTTGGAAGTGCGTTTTAAGTTGCTGAACGCGATTTTAAATTTAACTCACTTTTTGTCTATTACTTGATGTGTATAAATTCTGCAGATCCTATAAAGGGCAGCACAAAAGTCCGCGAACACATTTCCGTTTATTGACAGAAACTCCAGAAGGAGAATTTTAAACTCTGCTACGCGTTTCCTAACTAAACTAAAATTTAGCATCCTATGTAGTATACATACAAATCTATAGATCATATACAGGGCTGAATAAAATTATTCGGCTATTTTTCCAAATATTGTATATGTTGGAAATTCCTGAAATTACGTTTTTAAATATGTTTTGCGTTTTCCAAATTGTTTACTTAAATGTTACCTTTCAGCTTATTAAACGGTAATGATTTGTAAAATTATTTTGGAAGCGTTGGAAAGTGTTACATAATCTATGCTTGGCGCAGGATTTTTCGTTCTTGTTTCATCTTTATATTTATTATAGTTAATGATTTATTGGATTTTCAAATTGAGGCGCTTAATAAATGTGTCCCGCCTGTAAATGAGTTTGCAATTGCACTATTATTTATGATATACAAATTTTGTTTTTGTTTTTACATTTTAATAATCGAAACTCTAAATAATCTCACCTCTTATTCACAAAAAAAAAAATCTTTCAGGAATCATTGGAGTGTAGGTTAAATTGATTTAGTCAAAGATTCCTCCGATGCTTATCAAAAACTACTTTTGAACATAAATCATTTTCAAAAGTATTTCTTCTAACTTTAATAACATTTTTTAAAAACTTGTTATTTTCGTGATGTCTCGGGCATTTTCTTATTGTTTATAACTTTCAATTTATCAGCAATTTACTGCATGTGGTAACATTTTCAAATATTTTCACTTTGATTTAATTCATATAATAAAATATACCATTTCAAGAGATGTGAAGATATTTCTCATATCTAGGGAAATTACATTTGTAAAAATATATTTTTATTAATTTTCATTTCATAAAAGTAAATAGACTTCCCTTTAATCATGTAATCACTTTTTGTAAATTATCTAATTTTGAATGTGTTTTAAGTGTAGTTCCTCCTTAAAACATGTTTTTACTTTAATTAATTTTACTTTTAATTACTCTACTTCAATATAAAATTATTCGCGAGCCGGGCGACACAAAAAAAATCCTAATTTATAAAAATGTCAGTAATTAAAAACATAAAATTGTCAGCACTAACTTCTTTAAGTAATGTTTTTAATAGAAAACTAGATTATGCATAAATTCATTGAATTAATCGCGAAAAAAATGTTAAGATAACAAAAATATAGATGCATAAAAAATATTTTTTGTAATCTCAAAGGAGATCACTAATAAATAATAAAAAATTAGAGAGCTTTAAAAATATTCATCATTGTAATTGAAAGCTATGTAAAATTTGTTTGCAATTAGACGGTTAAATATAAACGTTTACTTAATAAAAACGTTTTTAGATTAAGATTAATTTAGATGAAAAATAAATAACCAATTAATTATTAAAAATATTCTTTTTTAATTTTTAAATTCTTTAAAGCAGGTTTTTTTTTATTTTATTCCCTTCTCTAGAATGTTATAAAAACATTTCAATGATGATTCTCTTCTGTAGTAAAATGTTGTAAACTTAATTTCTATCGTTTAAAATTTTATGGGTTTTTCATATTTCAATTTTATTTTGCATAATTTAAAGATTGATTTACAATGTAAATGGAAGAAACTTTATTAAAAGATTTTTATTCACAAAGAAAAGCATTTTCAAAAATCCAAAATTACTTATTGTAATAATCAAGATAAAATGTTTTGTCTACCCAAATCTCTACATCAATCTGATTTTGAACAAGAATGAAAAATCATGCTTCAGACATAGATTATGAAACACGTTTCAACACATCCAGACCACTGTAACGAAACTTCACCGTTAAATAAGGTAAAACAAGATATGTAATTAAACAGTTTAGAAAACATATACCACATTGAAAAATACAGTTTTCGGAATTACCTTCCACTGTAAAAAAATAGTCGAATTATTTTGTGCAGCCCTGTATATGATATGTAGATATGGATATATAATACATGGCATGGTAAAATTTTGTTCAGTTAGAAAATTCACATTTAGCAATTTTCGCCAATCGATGAAAATGCACTCGAAATTTTTTGTACAGCCCTGTATATTATGTAAACACTTTTGTACATACCACATATTAAACTGAAATTTAATTTAGGTAAAAAACACATAAGACAAATTAAAACTCACTTCCAGCGCAATTACCAACCGTAAATGACAATGTATTTTGTTCTTTGCGTAGCCCTGTGTGTGAATTTGTTTACATTCTACTAACTTACCACTTAGTCTACTAAATATAGTTCAGCAGGAAAATGAGTAACACATGTAATTATAACATGTAATTTAAAACTACCCTTAAGCAATTCACTTCCATAGTCTGTAATTCTTATGAATTTTCTTGTGTAGTCCTGTATATGATCAACCAAATTTATATACACCACGTAATATGAAAAAAAAATAGTTGAACTTAAAAACGCAAACCAAACTTGAAAATGCACTTATCACACATAGACTGTAAATATCCCACATGTACTGTAACCAATATATTTTGTGTGTCCCTGTAAATGAACGATAAACGCAATGCACATTATACTTTTAAGCGAGCACTTTATAGTGCACCTCAGTAATGCATATAATTTTCATTATGTTTGAAATAGTGAAACATCATTAAATTACACTGCAATGGATTTTTTCCCGTAGAACAAAGTGTAACATAATTCTTTTATTTGACACTGGAAATGAACGATAAACGCAATGCACACCATACTTTTAAGCGAACAATTTATAGTGCATCTCAGTAATGCATACAATATTCAGTATGTTTGAAATAGTGAAACTTCATTAAATTAAAGTGTAAACGATTTTTCTCCGTAGAACAATATGTAACAGAATTCTACTGTTTGGCCCTGTAAATGAATAAAGATGCTTTGTACCCCATATTCTACAAAAAGTATGTTTTAATGCGCTTTATAATTATACATCGACTTGATCATGTTTCAAATGGTGTAGCATCATCAAAATGCACCTGAAACGACTATTTCAGATTGATTGTAATGTAACGGAATACTTTTGACTGTCCCTGTAAGAGAAACTGTAAGTGCTGCACACTTCAATTTGAATAGGGATCATTCTATAGTAAACGAAAATAACATACAAAAACTTCAGGGCAATCCGAGTATATTTACGTGAGTTAGAGCACGGCCAGACGGCAGACAAACCGAAGTCATAAACACTTTTCAACTAGGTTGGAAAGTCTTAAAAATGAATGTTAAAATAAATAAATGCAGTTAAAATCAGTTTTATACCATTAAGTTCAACCAATGCTTTTTTAATTACAATGGTACTTAAAATATACAAATTATTATGTTTATATCAATCCAATTATTATTTTTATATCAATTACTAAACGTACGGTTTATTTACCAATGAGTTTGATTGTGGGAAAATAATAAAAGTGTAATTATGTATCAATAGTTTAATGGAGTTCGTTTACCTGCTGTTTATTTTGTGGAACAGTTGCAAATAACAGACCAGATGTCATTACGAAATAGTTGTCTGGGTGAATTGTGTTGGCTAGTATGTCGTCCAGATAGTTTAATTGAAAAAGCTTTAAATTCAAAGATTCTGGATTCGTGCCTTGGCCTGGACACATTTCACTCAGTTGGAAAAATTAATACTCGTATGGTTTACTTACCAATCAGTCTTATTATGTTAAAATAATAAAAGAGAATAGGTCTCATTCACGCACAAATGATAGAACTCGGGACACCACGATCCCACACAAAATCTCGAAGCTCACTCTACCACGAGAGTACCCTTATAAAAAATAGTAACTCCTCCAAAATCTGAAAAAAATTCTTGTGATAAACGTGTCCAAGATATTTTTTTTTTCATTCAGAGCCAAAAACTATTAAAACTTATGATGGGGAACTATTTTAAAATTTTTGTCTAAAGTTAAATTTTTATTTTCATTATGTTTTAACAATCAATACTGTGGTTGCCTAAAACTGCAATTTAAAATTAACTTCCTTAGTAAATGTAACTCTTAAATTCATCAACTTTATGATTTCATCATTCTGAAACAATATTTGAAAAATTTATCTCTTGACTGTGAGAATATATTCGCAGAATTTACCTCACCCTCACTATGATCATTCTCCTCTAAATCAACAGAAACGGATGATGACACGATTCTACCCGTATTTTCATCTCATTTACCAAAAAAAAGTTTCCCTAAAACAATCCGGACTTATACCTCTATCCCTCATATAATCGACCAACACCAACTATACAGTGTCCACTCGATAGTCAATCACCTGAAATTGCCATATATTTTTTACAGAGCGAATTTCAACATACAAATTTATGATCCCTCTAATCACACATACTGAACCTTGAGTAGACTGAACCATAAGGTCTGAATATTTTAATTTTTTATCTACCCAAATTCTTATTATAAACTGATTAAGAAATAAAACAATACTCAGCTCCTTATCGAATAAACTTTTAACCACAATACCATCCAACATTATTAGCAACTCAGAAAGTTTAACTGGATTTACAGTAACAGCATATAAAACTACACAAGGCTTTAGCTGCTTATTCTGTTACTATACCTTCCAAACTACAGACACGTACCAGTTAATGTGCAGAATTCCTGCCAGATTGCCTCCTCATTATCCTCATTATCTTCAATCACACTCAGCTGTCTTAAACGAGAATGGTGGGATTCATATCTTGACCTCAACCGGATGAATTGAAAAAAATGGCTGTCTATTTCTAGCCCTGACCCCTGCGATTATTTCCAAAACTCCCTCTAAAATTACCATCATCATTATTACGACCATTATTTCCACTATTTCTATAACCATTTCAAATGCCACTTCCGAATTCTCTACTCCCTTTTTGAAAACCATTTCCGTTATCCTCATTTCCAAACTCACGTGAAGAAAAAGAATTAAACTCATTACTGCAAGTCCTTCTCTGTCTTGGGTTACTCGATACACTACTACGTTCAGTGTCATGCCTACTTTCGTATTTCAGTAATCTATACTAATATTATAAAGGAGTAAAGATTGTTTGTTTGTTTGTTTGTTTGTAGGGGGTAATCTCTGGAACTACCGAACCGATTTCAAAAGTGATGGTGGCAAATTGATGGTGACAACCCCTGCTCCAAAATAGGCTATATTTTATGATGATGCCACTACCCCAGGGGGGTGCAGGAGCGAAAAACGTTCTAAAATTGCGATCTTTTCTATACTGAAGCAGCTAGAAATTTGAAATTTGGCGTTGTAGTTACTTATAAGATGTAAATGCTCTCTAAGAACAAAAAAAAAAAAAAAAATTCGAAATTTAAAAGGGTGAAATGAGCGAAAAAAGTTCTAAAAGCATTCTAAATTACAATTTCTATGGAATCTCTAGAACTACCGAACCGATTTGAAATTTGGCGTTGTATTTACTTATAAGATGTAAATGCTCTCTAAGAACAAAATAAAAAAAAATCGAAATTTAAAAGGGTGAAATGAGCGAAAAGCGTTCTAAAAGCATTCTAAATTACAATTTCTATGGAATCTCTAGAACTACCGAACCGATTTGAAATTTGGCGTTGTAGTTACTTATACACTGTAAAAAATGGGTACTCAAAATTGAGTAAAAAGTACTCAATTTTGAATGCGTCACATACTCAAAATAGCTCCGATCCAAATGTACTCAAAATTGAGAAACACATGTACTCATTTTTGATCCCATGGATGTATTCAAATATGAACTGCTATGTACTCATTTTTGATCCCATGGATGTATTCAAATATGAACTGCTATGTACTCATTTTTGATCCCATGGATGTATTCAAATATGAACTGCTATGTACTCATTTTTGATCCCATGGATGTATTCAAATTTAAAAAATTTTATGTCGTTAAAATAAAATTTATAGAATAAAAAAAAAGTTACTTCGCGAGGACAACCTTATAAGGGATATATACATTTCTGCTCACTTTTTTCATTCCTGCGTGAGTTTATAGTAATTAACCAAACCTTGCCCCTGAGAGGAATCGAACCCTTGATGTCCTGTTTACTAACCTGACGGGTCAGACCATCGCGCCATGACTGGTCACGCCTACTTCTCAAATGTTATTACTTATTTTGAAACTCCCCCTCTATCCCTACCTAACAGCATCTGGCGCCATCTGTTAGGAAGGGAGAGAGGATAGTTATTTTTATATAGATATAGATATAGATATTTATATAGATATATATTTATAGAGGATAGATTTGTTAGGAAGGGATAGTTTGTAAAAAATCGGACTGACAGAGCAGAAATGCGAGACATCAGTATTGAAGATGCCTGAGCAAACGGGCGAAAATATTCTACTTTTAAGAAACTTTTAGCGTGTGGACTGGTTTTATGTGTTCTTAAATATGTTTTTAAAAATGTACAGTGCCTGTCTATATGGGTTAAAGATTAAAATAATGTCTGAAGTAACAGGTAGTTCGAAGAATTATTAATTAAAAAATGACATTAGAAAAGATCATAGATTGAAATACTAAAATTATAAACTTTGTAAAATTATAATTTATAAAATAATAAATTTTAGCGTAATTCATAAATTTGTAAGCCAAATCAGTTTAGTTTAATACCAATTTGCATAGCTATAATTTGCAAAGATATTATGTTATGAAACTTTTAAATAACACAATATTGCCTCACGTTAAAAAAGTTAAAATAAATTTTTAAAAAAATTAGTGGGGAAAAAAATCATAATTTTGAAGTACTATCAAAAAAAAAAAAAAAAGGTAGATGTGTAAAATGTGAGGGAAAAAAAGAGTAAATGTGTTGTAGTGGATCCAGAACAACCAGATCCACTTTTCATTTCTCTTATTCTTCGTTTCTTCTTCAAATAATAGCTTTTTAGGCTCCGAAATTTCGTCATAACACATTCTGAAATATACAAGTAAGTTGGGTTTGATCATATGTTCATTTTTGATCCAAAAATACTCATTTCGAAATGAGTACATGAACTTACTCATTTTTGAGAATATATATGTTCATTTTTGATCCAAAAATACTCATTTCGATATGAGTACATAAACTTACTCATTTTTTGAGAACGCACATGTTCATTTTTGATCCAAAAATACTCATTTCGATATGAGTACATGGACTTACTCATTTTTGAGAATGCACATGTTCATTTTTGATCCAAAAATACTCATTTCGAAATGAGTACATGGACTTACTCATTTTTGAGTACTTCATTTTTTACAGTGTAAGATGTAAATGCTCTCTAAGAACAAAATAAAAAAAAATTCGAAATGTAAAAGGGTGAAATCAGCGAAAAGCGTTCTAAAAACATTCTAAATTACAATTTCTATGGAATCTCTAGAACTACCGAACCGATTTGAAATTTGGCGTTGTAATAACTTATAAGATGTAAATGCTCTCTAAGAACAAAACAACCAAAAAAATCGAAATTTAAAAGGGTGAAATGAGCGAAAAGCGTTCTAAAAACATTCTAAATTACAATTTCTACGGAATCTCTAGAACTACCGAACCGATTTGAAATTTGGCGTTGTAGTTACTTATAAGATGTAAATGCTCTCTAAGAACAAAATAAAAAAAATTCGAAATTTAAAAGGGTGAAATCAGCGAAAAGCGTTATAAAAACATTCTAAATTACAATTCTATGGAATCTCTAGAACTACCGAACCGATTTGAAATTTGTCGTTGTAATAACTTATAAGATGTAAATGCTCTCTAAGAACAAAACAACCAAAAAAATCGAAATTTAAAAGGATGAAATGAGCGAAAAGCGTTCTAAAAACATTCTAAATTACAATTTCTACGGAATCTCTAGAACTACCGAACCGATTTGAAATTTGGCGTTGTAGTTACTTATAAGATGTAAATGCTCTCTAAGAACAAAATAAAAAAAATTCGAAATTTAAAAGGGTGAAACGAGCGATAAGCGTTCTAAAAACATTCTAAATTACAATTTCTATGGAATCTCTAGAACTACCGAACCGATTTGAAATTTGGCGTTGTAGTTACTTATAAGATGTAAATGCTCTCTAAGAACAAAATAAAAAAATATTCGAAATTTAAAAGGGTGAAATGAGTGAAAAGCGTTCTACAAACATTCTAAATTACAATTTCTATAGAATCTGTAGAACTACAGAACCGATTTGAAATTTGGCGTTGTAGTTACTTATAAGATGTAAATGCTCTCTACAACAAAAAAAAGAACAACAAAAAAAAAAAAATCGAAATTTAAAAGGGTGAAATGAGCGAAAAGCGTTCTGAAAACTTTCTAAATTACAATTTCTATGGAATCTCTGGAACTACCGAACCGATTTCAAAAGTGATGGTGGCAAATGGATTGTGACAACCCCTGCTCCAACATAGGATATATTTTATGTCGGTGTCACTATCCCCAGGGGGGTGCAGGAGCGAAAATCGTTCTAAAATTGCGACTTCGTTTATACTGAAGGAGCTAGAAATTTGAAATTTGGCATTGTAGTTACTTATAAGATGTAAATGCTCTCTAAAAACAAAATAAAAAAATTCCAAATTTAAAAGGGTGAAATGAGCGAAAAGCGTTCTAAAAACATTTTAAATTACAATTTCTATGGACTCTCTAGAACTACCGAACCGATTTCAAAAGTGATGGTGGCAAATTGGTGGTGACAATCCCTGCTCTTTACTTAAAAAACTATGCGTTTCTGACGACTGGGTTTTTCGCTAATTGTTGCCACAGATTAATCTCGGAAAATGAAACATTTGAATTTACTGAAAAAAAATAGTAGCTCGAAAAGTATTTGTCTGAAAATTGTTAGGCAAACTGTATTTGAAAGGTAAAAAATTGTATTTTTCTTGATATAAATTTCAAATCTAATGATTATGCCATTTTTCAAATATTGAATTTGAAAAATTACCAAATTTCACAATGGAGTACCATAGCGAAACCTTCATGCGTAAAAAGATAATGATAAGGGCGATGTGTCCTGGCGTGTATATTCTCTATAACACGAGTCACAAATTATAGTAGCCTTATTATTCTGTTAAAATATAAAAGTGAATTATAAAATGTCAATATTTTGTTGGATTAAAAGTTCGTTATAAGAAATTGACCAGCGTAGCTGGCGTAGCTTGCTAGTAACTCATAAAGTTCAGTAGTACCTTTTGGTGCTTGAATTTTGATATAGCGCTGTGTCGTCTCGTCAAATGAAATGGAGGTACTAAAATGTTCATAAGTTCCTCAAAAGTAAAGTCTAACCCCAATTTGTTCTAAAGCTCTAATTTATACAAGAAAACTTTAGACGCTGCTTAAATACATTCTCTTGATTACAATAAAATTCTCTTGGTAAAATACATTTATCGCGTCCAGCTGGGAATGTATTTTTTAACTCAACACCTGTATGTTCATACCTCTTAGATTAATGACTTACAAAAAAATTACCAATGTTTTCAAGTCATAAGAGAGCATCCCCTTTTAACGAACACTGTAGTAGCGAATATTTAGTTCTATAAGGAATATTATTACATAAGATATATTCTTCGAAGTGTAGGATACAATTGTTTACATCTTTTCGACGAAAGAAAGCTCTGGTCACAACGTCTAACGGCTTGGCTTCAAAATAAGTTCAGGCGCCATTTGTGACTCACCCTTCAGGGCTGTTCACTTGAAAGGAAGCCATGACACAGATTTAACAAAAACACAACAGTTTATTTAAAGAAGTAATAAGGAATTAGGCAGTGGAGCGGGTAGATTTAAATATAGGCAATCAAGAATAAGCTCAATTTCAGAAAAGACTGAGGGTAGGGTGGGGGGAGTTAAATTCAAATTTTAAATTCAAATATTTTAACTCAAATAAAAAGTAACTCATTGTTGGTTCTGCAAGAAACCTAAGAAAATTCACTTCAATATTAATACAAAATGTCATTATAAACGCTCTAATATCAATGTAAAATGGAACAGCGTGGATTCCAATAATCCTTTGTCCGTAATATGAAGCTTAACGTCTTACCACACTGGCGAAACTCACAGCTGTAAATTTTATCCAAAAAACTGCTAAATAACATATCATTGCCAGAAATATTCGTTACAATCATATTTATGGAGATTCAGACATACACTGCGAAAAGAAATGACAGAATATTATTATTCACGCATAAATTTTAGAATTCAGGACACTACGATTGCACGTAAAATCTCAAAACTCACTCGACTACTAGAGTACTGTTATAAAAAAAGTAGATAGACACTATTCTGCAAAGGGTGGTCTAAATAAAAGTGGCCCAGACATTAAAAGACCCGCGACACATGAGAACCAAAGAAAACAAGGAAATGCATTGTAGATACAATGGTGCGTGTAATTTTTATTTGGTCCACACAGTATTGTCCAAAAACGAAGGATAAAAGCCACTCTGAAATTCTAATTACGTAGTTTTTTGGTTCTGGTGTGTCACAGAGATTTCCATGTCTCAAATTTATTTTGCCAAACATGTAGAGGAATATTAAATAATCAATTAATTATTCAAAATATTCATTTTTATTTTTATTCTACATCTTTTGAAACTGGTTTCGTTTACTTTGTTCTCTTCTCTGAAATTTTTGTGAAAATATTTTAATATTTGGTCACTTCAGTGTAATAAATATTAAACACGCAATTTGTGTTTTTAGGTGCGTTCGTAATTATATAAATACGTAGCACCTATAGTCGTCGTCCGGTCCATCTGTCTATCCATCCGTCTGTCCGTACTTCGCAAAAAAAGTACCCAACCTAATAGATTGAAATTTAATATATATAATCGTTGCAGAATTTTGTCTATTCATTTCAAATTTTAAGAAAATCGAATCAAAACTTAAAAAGATATTAATAAAAGTTTTCTTCATTCTATTAAATCCTATCATACGTAATCTATATAATAAAAGAGCAAAGCATTTGACTGCCATCAACAGTTCCAAAATGGGCGTTTTGCATTTTCATACGCCAGGCGGACATGTTTATTCAAAATTATTTTTTCGAATAAAACTGCATAAAAGTTGCATTTTTAGAAAGATCGTTCAAAATAAATTAATGTTTGAGAGATGCAATCAATTATGTATATATTCTGCGATAACTTCAGATGAAATTAAGTTGGCAGTTCAAATTCTGGATCAAAGAAGGTAAACAAAAAAGAGATTCATTCATCGTGATGAACGTTTAAAATATTAAACCATGGAGAAAATTGTTTGCGAAGCTTGGCGCGAAGCCTGATGTTTTTCGTAGCGATCATTGCACGAATCGACTAGCGACATAGGCCAATCATATGATAAACATGTTACACGAACACCAATCAAATCGATCGCACTCATGCGTATAGTAGGAGCCATAAAGAACAGATGGGTGTTTCTTGCTATACAAGTAATTTGACAAACAATGACGTCAGCTGCCCTTTCCTTATAAGCCAATCAAAGTTTATCGAAATTATGTTATATTAGGTGAAGACGATATAATTCATTTTACTGAAATAATAACGATTTTTTTACATTATCTTGTATTGGATATTTGCGCATAATATAATTTTAATGTAACAGAATTGTAACTAATTGTTTGTAGCTATTGCACCAAGATCTGAATACTTATAAAACTAGTTATAGTACGAACGCACCTCTTTTGTCAAGTTTGACGTACAATTTCCAACTTGTTTTAAATTGACCTCTTTTATGTTTCACTTTTATTTCGCACATCTCAAAGATTGCTTTACAAAGTAAAAGGGAAAAAACATTATGAAAAATGTTTTTTCACAAAAAAGCCTTTTTAAAAAGCCCAATTTTTTATTGTACTATGGAAGACAAAAGTTTTGTCTACATTATGTAAAATAATACAAGTCAAATAAAATCAGTTTTTAATATAATTAAGCAAAATTATGGGCATTTCAATTACAACATTTTTTATAATATAAAAATCATAATCTTTGTTTTTATATTCATCATTGATTTCATTTTGGGTGATTTTTCATGTGCATCTATTTTTTTCTAAGTTTATTCCAATGTGTTCTCCTCTTTATTTTTATACAGTTTGAATTTAACGTATAATGTGGTATAAACTTCTTACATTCTTTTTTAATTTTAATTTGATAAAAAAAGACAAGACACATAACATTTTTTTTTTATATAATTCATGTAAATAATTTATGAAAATATTCTTTTTAAATTAAATACAATTATATTTTACTAAAATCTCTATCTTCTTTTCTTTATGTCTTTCTGCCAGTGAACATATAAAATTAGGATTTCTTTATCATTTTCTGAATTCGCATTAATCTGTATCTACTCTTTACTATACCTTCACAAAGAAAATATTTGTATAACTTTTCTGTTATTTTGAGTAGGATGAACAATCATATAACTATCTTTCCTCTCTTATATATTGAAGTTCCCAAAATATTTGTATATAATTGTAGTAGTGTGAATAACAAATTTTTTTATGTACCTACTGCAAGTTAAACAACTTACGAAATTGGTTGATTTAAAAAACACCAAATTAATCCTACTTCATCCAAACTTTCTCCCAAAGACATAATTAGTTTCGATGCATGATCGAAAAGCTACAAATGGCATCTTTTCTTTTTCTTTTCCCGAGGAAAGAACCCAATATTTACACTCCTTATATTTAATATTTCGTAAAAATTTCTATCTCTCTACTTTCTTAAACATCTTTAAAAACTCATCCTTTGCTAAATGGATTTGCAGTCTTAATATCACACGAAGAATGTCATAAATTTATCTTCGATTTCGGATTAATAAAGTTACCTAATTTGAAAAATACATTTTACTCACATTGAAAATTAATATTGCTACAAGATTCGTTTTCCGAGGAATTTCTGGGAAATATTTTATCTATTAGTAACTGATATTTTCGCATTAAAAAGCAGCTTGTCTACACAGTATTTCAAAAGTTAAATTAATTTATATATTGTTCACTATTAGTGTTTTTAATTTTAAATTCATTAACAAAAGCTAACGTATTTTTTAATTAAAATAAGGTGGGTAAGACAAAGGTGGTCAGTGTTCCTAAGGTAGCCCACCTCTCAAAAGTAGAATTAATTTAATTTTTAAACACAAAATAGTGCTACTGCATTGTCAATCATGTATCTGCAGTGCACGTGGCTGAATTTAAAGTGATCACATTGATCCTCCGACATTTCATGCATTTGAGGAGGAGTCGTTCTAATTTCCAGGTAAGAAGATATTTTAATATACACGTGTTTAAATTCCTAGAACTTTGAGTTATGATACGTTTTCTGATAGCTTATGTCTTTCGCTTTAAAAACATTTACTTCAATTCTAAGAAATTTATCAGATTAATACTTTGACGTCATACAAATGGCGAACATACGCATGTTCCCAGTGGCCATCTTAAAAAACAAAAATGTGGAAATTAGTGTAGTAATGGTGATTTTCAAAATTTCTACATAAATATCCGAAAAAACTTATTACCATTTATTATTAACACCAGAAATCACTCAAAAGAAGTCAGTAATTCCCAGAATAAAATTCCTTGAACTACCGGGCATAAAAGTGCTTCAAGGTCTTTTCGTGTCATAAAACAAGAAGATTAAGCAGAAAAACTCGAAAGATATCAAAAGAAAGAAAGGATCATCAGAGTATAATAGTAAGCAAAATAGTTTACCGAGTATTTTTTCACATTTTAAAAGAGGTTTTAATACATTTGGCCACCTTTGGAACACTATGCACCAAAAGTGGCCCACAAGCTACAATTTTGAAATTGTATTATAAAATTTTATTTTACAAAGAAAAGTATACTTGGTATGTGTTAGAGATAAGTGTAAAATTTTACAAACATAAATTCAGCCACACCCCCAACCAGAAATTTATAAATAAAAAAATCCTCAAAGCTTACCTACGGCCACCTTTGGCCCACCTACCATATGCATTAATAACATTCCTTTGTGGCATTATTTTAAAATGATTCTATTGCAATAATTTTATCCTAAATCTCTAATATGTAAGTATAGTATTTTAAAAAATTAATAATTTGTAGAATTTATGTATCACACCCATTTTTCAGTATTTTTACCACTTTTAAAATTCAACTTATTTTCTAAAAGTGAATTTTAGAGTTTAATTTTTAATATATAGAGTAAAAGCACACCGAAATAACTTCTTAAATATTCCTATTTAAAATTTCACTTCCTACCTAATTTAAATAGATTCTTTAAAAAAATAATACCTTAAGATTAGTTTAATTAAATTATATTTTAAATGTTTAGAGGTTGCTTTGATGTTTATACTTCTTTTAATGGAATCAAATTAAGATAATATATTCTTCATGAGTTTTCATACAATATACCCTCGTTGCAAAACCATATTCATTATATTGCGATTCAGTATTTCGTCAATAATGTATTCATCAGAAATAAAGAAGGAGCAATATTGGCTTAATATAGGTTTTACATTGAAAATTTCAATGAAATGGTATTATTAGAGAATTATTGACTTTAAATTGGAAATATTCAAGTTGAAACACGAATACTGCAAAAATATTCGCAATGAAATGGAAAAATATATCTTGCCGTATTCGTGCAATATTAGCAAAATGTAACCCTAATGTTGATGCAATATTTTTTCAAATATTCACCAAACTATAGCCATTACCAATAATAGTGATCCAATAATATTTTGCCACTGCTAATGATGCACTGAGGTGTACACTATATGTCCATTAATCACCGGCAACTTTCAATTTTAGACATTTTGTCGAATATTCAAAAATATGCTTGTCATATTCTTCTGGAATTTTAGGATTAAAAAGAACAAGTTTGACTTCATATTTATCAAGGACGATTTGATAAGAAGGACAATTAGGGGGCCAACAAAAAATTAAAGAAAAAAAATAATACTTGGGATCACCCTGTAAATAAAATGCATGAAATAATCTATCGCTACAGAATATACATAGGCAGACATTGTACAATATGTGTATTCATTTGTGTAAGAATAGCACGTATATTAATAGAGATATAGCGATTATTTTTTTTTAAAAATTAAAAATTCTTGCATGTTTTTTGCTTATAACATACAGGGTTTTTAACCAAATTTGACGTCAGTTTCAGAAAAATTGACAAAATGTAGTAGAAACCATCTAGTGCAATTGGAATATAAATATATTAAATATTTAAGGAAATATGGGCAGTAGTATAAAATAATTTTATCTGCGCATGCGCGAACGATAACAAGCAACTTTTTACATAATTTAATAGTCAACTTTATGGAACAACTTATTAAAAAAATCAGTCAAATATCGTAAAAATTCAGAGAGATATCGGCGTTAGAGTGGGCTATTTTTTAGTTTCTGACTAAAACTCGTTGAATGATAAGGGAATGATATAGTCCACGCATTGTTATTTTTAAGTTATCTGACAGCGTTCGGAGCAAAGTTTTTGAAAAAGCTATTTAATTATAGTTTACGCTTATGTTTAGGAAGATTTTGACTGTAAACTGCGATGAAAAGGAAAATATAGTCCAAACATTGATTACATGTAGGTAAATTGAGGAGTTTATCGTAAAATTTTGTGAAATTTAGCCCAATACGCAAAACACTCTACAGTAAATTCTATCGCATATATATGCATTTTCTGTATACACATAGTTTGTATGACAGTGATGAAAATAAACTAAAATCTAAGATATATTATACATTTTTCATGAGTTATGAGTCAATAACTTGCAATTTGATTTTTATAGCGATATTTCAATAGCTTTTTGGAAAATTACGTTTTGCGTAATTTTAACAGAAAAGTGCATTTTCCATAAAATACATTTATTTAACTGAAACATTTACGTTTCAAGTATGAAACAGTTACTATTTTAAACTTTACTTAACATTTACTTAACAGTTATGTGAATTGGAAATTTACTGTATTTATCAATCAAAGTCCTTTTTTTGTGTTCCGTTTATATCTAAAAGACAGTTTTGGCAGTTTTTGCTCGAAGGAAAAATAATTAACGCTGAAACGTTTGGCGCTTCCGGTTTCATTCACAGCTATCAAGTAGTTTATAAATTTTGATAACTTAGAGTTTTCTATAGTAAAATAAATGTATGCGCAGATTTGTAAAAGTAAAAATGTGGGCTTTAATAAAATGTAATACAAAGAAACGAAAATTTTAGACAAAAATCTCATTTTAAACATAATCAGATATCCTAATTTGTATACTATTTTTCATTTTTCATTGATATTTTAGTTCTCCTTGTAAAACCAGCATAATGAGCCTATTTGAATTAAAAAAGAGTTATCAAAATCAAATCATCCATTTCAAAACAAATAATTGTCATTCATTAAACAGTATATGGCCAATCGCCATTGGACACCCCTTCAAAAGCACTTTGGAACATCCATACAGGTCATACACTGGTCAGATATGGTAAAAAAAGGCTTTGAAAAGTTAAAATATTGTCAGAGTTGCTACTGCAGTGAATATGGCCAAAAGGAGTGAACTTAGTGCGGAAGAAAGAGGAATGATAATTGGAGCTCACAGATTTGAGTACTCAATCTCTGACATTTCCAAAAAATTTCAGATACACTACTCCACAGTTACCGATGTGGTTTTTATGTGGAATCGAGGAGGTGTTATAATATGTCAATCCCGACCCGGTAAACCGATTAAATTGATAGATCAGGACCGTCGATGCCTAAAACGTGCAGTGAAATCAAACCCAAAGGCTTCCTTAGAGGCGATTACAGGGGAATTTCGATCATCTCCGACTAATGATGTAAGTGATCGTAGCAGTTGGTTTTCATGGCCGAGCAGCAGTTCACAAGCCAAATATGGTCAGTATAAAAATGGAAAAACATCCTATGGAGTGATGAATCACGCTACTAGTTTTGGCAGTCCGACGGACGTGGTTGGGTGTGGCGAATGCCTGGCGAACGATATTTACAGGGCTGTGTCGTACCCACAGTGAAATTTGGCGGAGGTGGGAT
Organism: Maratus michaelseni; assembly: GCA_963931845.1. NCBI lineage: Eukaryota > Metazoa > Arthropoda > Arachnida > Araneae > Salticidae > Maratus > Maratus michaelseni. Next base: position 415,577,881 of record OZ007586.1, read on the forward strand.
CATGGTGTGGTCCTGCTTTTCATGGCATTGTCTTGGTCCTGTTGTTTTAATTTCTGGGAGTGTGAATGCCGAAGCCTGCAAAACAATGCTAAATAATTCAGCGCTACCGACATTATGGCAACACTTTGGTCTTGGCCCATACCTGTTTCAGCATGACAATGCTCCATGTCATACAGCAGGTGTTGTTAAGACGTGGTTAGAGGAAATGGGCGTGGAAAACCTTCCCAGTCCTCAACCATTTGGAGCACCTTTGGGATGAGTTAGAGCGCCGATTTAGAGCCAGGCAAACTCGGCCAAAAAACCCCACGGAACTGTTTGCTACTCTAAAGGATGAATGGGGCAAGATTCCTGCAAACACGTATCGAAATTTGGTAGAAAGTGTTCCTCAAAATTTGTAGCAGTTATTGCGGTGAAGGTTGGCCCTACACGATACTAAAGTCGTGCAGAGTCGTGCTTTGTATTATATTCTCTTACACATGTTGCTAAAGCGCATGTGAAAAAAATTTATTTTGTGAAAGTGGTACGAGATAGAATTAAAAAATAGTCGCCAGTGGCAGCACTGTAATGAGGTGTCTTGCGACAAATCGCCATATACATGCTGGTTTTCAAAGGAGAAATAAAGTGTCAATAAATAATGAAAAATAGCAGACAAATAAGACATTTAAAATGCAATTTTTGACTAAAATTTTATCATATTACATTTTTACATGCAGCGATATATTATTTCGTGCATTTTATTTTACAGGGTGATCCCAGGTATTATATATATTTTTATTTTTTTAATCCTAAAATTCCAGAAGAATCTGACAAGTATATTTTTAAATATTCGACAAAATGTCTAAAATTGAAAGTTGCCGGTGATTAATGGCCATATAGTGTATATTTATGAAACATACAAAATTACATCCAAAGTATAATATAAAGATGTTTTTGCAATATAAATCAAAAAGAATTATTTAATTTTATTCTTCAAAACATTATTTTCGTATTTCTCTAACCCGTCAAGTCAGATATTGTTTGAACTAGAATATAGTATAGTATTATAATTATTGTATAATGTCTTATGTGAAAAATAAGAGTACAAAAGTTATTTTCAAATTTTAATAACTTTATATGCTTTACTTTTCTATTAATCGTTAGAAATTCAGATTTATTGGAACATACGTAGAATACCATAAAATAAAAAAGTATAATGTGAGACATGTAATATCCTGGATAAAATGTATCAAGGGATTTTGAAGTACAAGCTGCATAATTACACAGACAAAGAAACGAGTAATTTTTGGTCCATTTTATAATAACACTTTTAAACAGAAATGTATACTGGGAAATTTTATTTTCAACAATGTAAAATTACGAAGAAAACCATTAAGAAGTTAAGTTCTGCTAATTTGAGCTAGTTTCCATCATTTTTAAGAGAAGCTAGAGACAGTTCACAAAATAACATCAAGCTTCGTTGAGAAAAGCTCATTTTCAAACACAAAAGGAGCATAATTTTTCACTTTATGAACCGATTTCTATCTATATCCAAAGAGTATTAAGGAACGTTGAAAATGAGAAAAATTGTCCAAATAAATGAAAAGGATAATCATTCAAAAAATCAACTTTAACGAATTAGTAGTTCCGCTCATGCATGAATGCTCACCTCTCATGCATAATTGTTTTTAAATGAATGAAAAAAAAGTTGCACTAAAAATAGACTTAGAATGGATTATTAAGAATAATTAATGTTCAATTAAAAAAAATACGTTTATTACAATATTACAAAACTAAACGTATATAAGGTTTAAACGTAGGGTATACGTTTCTATTAATAGTAAGAAATTCAGATTTATTGGAACACACGTAGAATACCATAAAGTGAAAAAGTATATTGTGAGACGTAAGGGTATACGTTTAAAGGCAACAAAAAATTATTAAAAGTCATTTGATATTTTTGTGATAATTTAAACTTTGAACACATTAACACGAAGTACAAAGTAAATATGAAACTTTGATTGCATTCTTGTTTAGATTCAAGAGCAGAAATCCTTTGAGAAATTTTTTTCTCATGCAGAACAGAAACAAATTAGTCAAAGGAGAATTTTCGAGCTGAATATTTAAAAATAAAATAATTTTGCCATCTATTTTCGTATTTCATAAGCATTATTGAACTTCACATGAGCTTTATATATAATAAAGGAGTAAAAATAAAATTTCCCAGTTCTCTAGGGATTGTTTTACAGTACAACCTCATATGAAGTGACCATTCATGAGAGGATTACGAAGCTACGCAAAGTAACGCGACGACGCTCGCAAGCTAACGTTAAAGCAATAGCAGCTTTCTTTTCAAATTGCTCGTTTTCATTTTAATATTTTTAAATGATTTTTTTACATAGGATATCTGAGGTCTATGTATAACCAGGTACTTTCGTAATTTTTCGATTTTGATTGCTTTTTTTTTTTTTTTTTTTTTTTTTTTTTTAGTGACACTATTAATTTCAGAAACGAGAGATATGGATTCAAAATTTGTCTTTTTATTTGTTTTTCATATAGATAAATTGGAGGTTTCATTATGTTATAGTTATAGAACATTTTTAAGTTACATTTTAATCTAAATTTCAATTTTAAATAAAACACTCTAATGATTATTTATATCAAAATAAATTAAAAACAGCTTAATAAACTAAATCATCATAACATGAAATGCTTTGTTAAATGTATGTAGTATAATTTGTAGTTAAAAACCATGGCGATATGGTCAGACACACAAATTCAAAAATAATGAAAATACAATTTTACGTACACAAAAAATAAAGGAAGAGAAATACTCAAAAGAGATAATTAAAATAAATGCTTTCACTTTCATTTCTTGATACTTATACAAAATAAGCCGGCAAGAAATAAAAATTCACAAAACAATATATCAAGTTTTCTAAGAAAAATTACAAAGTAAAGGTTGTGGCTGCTTTTTGCTTCATAAAACTTCCTTCAGAGCATTTTTTCATTATTTTACATTATTATGCCCAGAGGAAAAATGCTGTAATGAGCTTTACTCTTTAATTTATCGTACTAAATAACATAAACAGCTCTGTACATTCCTTTATAATCATACGTAATTTACAGCTACTTACTTCGCATTTTGTGTATTTTATTTAATTTAACATATTTCAGTATAAATTTGTAAATAAGGTGCGTCTCAAAATTATATCGACAGGCGATTTTTCGAAATAACGACTAAGAAAATAAAGCAATAATCACGAAAAAAATAATTAGCATATGGAATCATAACATAAGTTTATTACGATACAGAAATGTTATGTTTATATCACAGATTGTTTTTAAAAAAATAAAATTCAAAATAAGATGTCTGAAAAATATAGGGACAATGAAACGAATTGCTTTTATTACCACCGTATCAGAAAAATTTGCATTTTCTGCGTTCTGTACTTGTAACGTCACCACTTTGAAATATAAAATCACTGCTCTTTCTTCAATTGTCGAACAGTTGGAAAATGCCTCGCAACGTTGAATTCTCTGCTGCTGATATTGCTAAAATTTGACGTTTAAAGGCCCAAAATGTTAAAGTTTCTGATATTGCAAAACAAATTAAGCTTAGCAGATCTGTAATTTATGCAATTTTATCAAAAAATGACAATACGATTGCAAAAAAGCGTTCAGGTCGACCAAGAAAAACATCTTTAAGACAAGATAGAGAAATTTTGCGGGCAGTTTCAACTCAAAAAAAAATCTGTTCGTGAAATTGCGAGGACTTTGGCGTTTACTATTTCCAGATCTACTGTTCACCGTCGCATACAGGTAAGTGAAAATCATAACTATCGCAGAATGTGTCGGAAACCTATGCTAAAAGTGCACCATAGAAAGACTCGAGTTCCTTGGGCTAAAAAACCCATGCATTGGACGTATGAATGGTTAAGTGTTTTCTTTTGGGAAGAAAAAAATTCAATTTGGATGGCCCTGATGGCTGGGCATAGTATTGGCACGACTTACGAAAAGAACCTCGCGAGTTCTTTAGTCGACAAAAAGGAGGCGGTTCATAATGATGTGGGGCGCATTCTGTTTCAACGGAGCAACGGATATTGCTTTTCTTAATAGTCAACAGTGCTCTAAGGATTATCAAAATGCCCTTTAAAGCAATCTACTTCCAATCGGAAACATCTTAGTGGAGGAAAACTGGAAATTCCAACAGGACAATGCGTCGATTCACACATTTCACACAACAACAGCTTGGTTTAAACAGAATCAAGTGACTGTTATAGACTGCCCAGCCATCAGCCCAGACTTGAATCCAATTGTAAACATTTGGGGAGTACTTGCACGAGATGTGTTTGCCCATGGTCGGCAGTTTTCTACTATTCAGGAATTACAGCAACAAGTAGAGCAGAGTTGGTTCTCTTTACAGCCGCACATACTCCAAACACTAGTTGGAAGCATGCCTGATAGGGTTTTCAAGATAATTAAAAGGAATGGATACAAAATTTGAATTTAAATGCAAAATACTCGAAAAGTCCATATATTTTTGGGACAGCCTATTTTTATTTTTATCTTTTTACAAAAAATCTGTCACATTTATACTTTATTTTTTTGCTGAAATAAATTTATGTTATGATACTTTATGCATATTATTTTTTTCGTGATTATTTCTTTATTTTTTTAACTGTTATTTAAAAAAAATCGCCTGTCCATATACTTTTGAGACGCACTATATTTAATTTTTCGGTGATTCGTATACTTTTTTTAATCATAATACCTTTTTTATTCATAATTGTAGTAAAAATATAGGTGTTTGTGCATGTGTGTATATATACAGGATATCTCTTCTTATATTTAATCAATAGCTAATTCGTAAACTGTTAGTTTGAGAGATATAATTCCAATCGCAAAAATATTTAGAATGTTTATCTTGATCATATGAAAATTCATTTAAGTCACAATAATTAGTTTTTAAAGAGTTGCGAAATTTATATTTTTATATGATCGTATAAGTCATTTTAGAAAAAAAATCCATGTTCTAACAAATAAAACAGTAAAAATTCTCTTCTTTAATGACCAAATCGAGTTATGATACTTTGAATTTTATGAATTTCCAGCATTTTCTGTCACTAAAATGACTTTTTTTTTCGTCTTTAGTGCCTTTCATACACTGGGAACACCCCCCCCCCCCCTCTCTCTCTCTATGTGTGTGTGTAGATTGCTCACAAAAACACGCAAAAAAATAATAATGAACAATCTAAGAATGATATTTTCGCGGCCTCGATATTATATTTTCACTTGACTAAAAGATTTAAATTGATAAAACATAATTTAACATCTTAAATATTAATAGTTGAAAATAAAACTTTGACTGAGTCTCTGACCTTCATCACATTTCAAAATTTCCATTAATTTGAGGAATAGACCGCTTTGTAAACAGATGAAATCTAATTAAATAAATAATTGAATTCTTGTGGCAGTAAATTTTAATCAAAGGCCAAATTTCTACAAAACCGAGCTACTGAAGTAACTCTTTTTCCGACCTACGCTATCCTTCTATAACTTTAATCAATCGACACCCAGTTAAACTTATTTGTATAATTTTCTAAAACCAATCATCTGTCTCGACCTTTCGCTTGAAAATTAGATAATATCTCGATGATAAAATTCAATTAAAAGTTTAAAGTATACTTTAAAAGTAAAAAAAAAAATGCAGCAACAAAATATTTCCTCTTTGGGACATCGTAATAATAGATAAGTTACGTAGTGAGGAGAATTGTGAAATCACACGTAAAAGAACTGACATTGATGTACCTTTTTATTCGGAAAGTACTGAAGGGATTTCAATACATTTTTAGGAGTTTTGGTTGTGACTAAGATATAAATTTATCGTTTGACAAGAAAACAAAAAATACAAAATACGATACTTACGTGATTATTCAAGCACAACAAAATCGCATGTAAAACAGTTGACATTAATGAACCTTCCTATTTAATACTTAGGAAAATTTTCTATAGAAAATTTCACACGCCTTGCATTCGTCAAACGTCAATGCGCTATACTGATGAGTACAGGCTTCGAGTCCAGGCTTGGGTACTTTTTCACTATGTTGGCTATACGCGTATTAAGCAATTAAAATTTGATTATTATTAATGTACCTTTTTCGAGAACTACTGAACCAATTTCAATATGCATTTTTAAATAGTTTTGGCAGTGGCTAAACTATAACTTGATCGCTCGGCAAAAAATAAAAATAAAAAATGCAATATATAATAAATCCGAAAACGAAGAGATAATATACTTCAATAGTTGCTAAAAGGTTTAACGCCTTTTTCCCATACCACCCCATAAAATGGTACAAAAGTTTTATGTACAAACTTTCTACATGTTTCGGCTACATCGAAGACATTTTTAACAGAAAAGATAATATTCTACAGGTGCACAATCTATAATGCAATAATTTAAATCGCCATTCTTCACGTTTTTCACATTTTCTCTCAGATTACTGGCGTGATTTGATTTGATTTTATATTTGTTTCCATACTCGTAACCATGGGGTAAACCCATGGCCCAACCCTCAACCCATAATTTTGGTAAGTTAAATTATGCTGTTTTGTTACATATTGAATTTTCCTGTGTTGCAATTTCAGTGGTTTCTTTTATAATGGATGAATAGTATAGATTGGAAAGAAAGTTATTTTGCTTTTGGGTGCAGAAAGAAGGAACACATAGCTGATATAAAATATAATAGAAAAACTAGAGCACTTGCAAGATTATATCAAGAAGAAGCCATCCAAATAAATTTCAATGAAAACAAAATAATTATTCTCTCCAATCTGTACTATCCATCTATTATAAGAGAAACCATTGAAATTGTAACAATGAAAATTCAATAAGTAACGATACAGCATCCAAAAACTTACCAAAATTATGAGTTGATTTACTCCATGGCTACGAGTATAGAAACAAACATCAAAGTAAAAGTAAAATAACGCGAGTAATTCGAGAAAGAATGTGAAAAATGTGAATGACGGCGTTTTAAATCATTGCATTATAGATCATGCATCTGCAGAATATTCTTATTTGTCTTAAAAATTGCTTCAGCGAAGTCGAAATATGTAGGCAGTTTGTATATGAAACTTTTGTACTGTTTTATTTACTATTTTATTTAACATCTTTTAGCAATTAATGAAGTATATGAAATAAAAAAAGCAATAGTTGTGTTAATAAAAAAAAAAAAAAAAAAAAAAAAAAAAAACTAGGTTTCTGTTGTTTGTGAAGTTGCATAACTGCTGTATTTTTTTTATATTTATTTCTGGCGTAACAATCAATTTATAGTTTAACTACTGCAAAAACTTTTTTTAAGTATTGAAATCGCTTCAGTAATCCTCGAGAAAGAGTTACATCAATGTCAGTTGTTTTACTGCAATATTTTGTGTTTCCGGAATCGCGTAACTGCTGCCTTTTCATTTTAATTTCTTGTTCAACAATCAATTTATAGCTAAGCTAATGCTAAAACTGCGAATAAAAAGTATTGAAATCTTTTCAGTGGTTCCGAAAAAAAGGTAATCAATGTCAGCTGTTTCACATGTGATTTCGCAAACTGCTCTCATCTCCTTAAATACGAAGGGCATTCCATAAAAATCGAAAGTTATTTTTTTATGTAGTAGCAGCACAGCGAAACTAAAAAATAAAACTGCAGGCGACTTTTTAAAACTGTTAACTGTACGTTTATAAATATTCTAAACGAAGCAGACGATTTTATTTTCCTAGTTTCGTGCTTGTTTAAAGAATTGATTTTATTTGTCCTACAGAAATGGAAGTGAGTAATTCAGAGTTAAGTGAAATTCGTTGTGCCATAAAATTTTGCTATCCTTTGGGCAAAACAGCTCCAGAAACAGTTAAGTTAATGAAAGAAGCTTACAAAGACAAATGTTTTGGTGAGTCTACGATTTTTAGATGGCATGGTGATTTAAAAAAGGACGTTTGTTTGCAGAACTGGCTCCTAAGCCCGCCGACCAGAAAGTGTTGTGAATGATCGAAGTGATCACTGTGATCACTGTGTCGGCAATTTTGCAAAAAAATTGGCGAATGACATGTGAGGAGATAGCGCCATTAACTAATAATATTTCGCATTCTACGGAACAATTTACAGCTTCGCCATGTTTGTTCCAGATGGGTCCCTCATCACTTTATTAAAGAACAAATGCAAACAAGAATTCACCAATGTTATGAGTGGAAACAGATGCTTCAGAACGATCTGAATTTCCTAAAGACTGTGTAATAACAGGTGATGAAACGTGGGTGAAAAATTTTATCACCTTACCAAGTACGCAACAAGTGTATGGAAACACACTGATTTTCCGCCTCCGAAAAAAATCCGACAGACCAAATCTGCTGGAAAGGTCATGATGATTTATTTTCTTTGATCATAAAGGTGTAATATATCAACATGCTGTGCCTCCAAAAACTACTGTGAACGATGAATATTATGTTTCAGTTTTGAAATTTTTGCGACAACAGAAAGCATCATGAGCTGGTAGGGAATTGGACACTACATCATGATAATGTTCTACCTCATGTCGCTACTTCTGTTCAGCAATATTTTAGTAAATGCAATGATAAAATCAAGGCACATCTCCCTTACAGACCAGATCTCACACCATGTGATTTCTGGCTGTTGAAGCCAGAAGTTGAAGTAGAAGCTCCATGGCAGAAAATTTAATACAGATTTTGAAGTTATTTCAGCAGTGTAGGGTTCTTTGAAGCAGCTTCCAGAAAAAGGCTTCTCTACTTGTTTTGAAAAGTGGGTTGAACAATGGAACCGTTGCATATCATTTGAGGGAACGTATTTTGAAGAAAAATTATGTATTTTTTGCTGTAAATATATTTCTTGATTTTTTATGATTTTACTCTGTTTTTATAAAACGCCCTTTGTAAAATAATTTTATATTCTACTCTGGAATATAAATCCTGATTTTATTCATACTATGCTTGTTGTAATACAGTTCTGCATTTCTTGAGTATTAGAATTTTTTTTAAAGAAACCGTGATTTTTTGCCAGGATAATATAGATTTTGTGTATTCGCTTTTCTTTAAATTTGAGTTTATTCTGAAGTTTGATCTGAAACTAATGGTGTATGCAACTCCGTACGTTAAACACGTTGCTGGAAATGATCCTTTTCGTCTTTTACCAAAAAGTTTCTCAAGGATAAAGAAAAATTTTTGCACGAATTTGCCTTAGAATTTATGAAAATCGGATTATAAAGTAGGAAAAAAATATGTTGTACACATTTTTCAAGTGCTTTCGAGTTTTGAATTTTATAAAACTGGTAATAAAAGAAACTTGAATAAATGCGGTCAATTCCAAATTTGAAGAGATATTTTTACTATAAACTTTTTTTTTGGTATTCGAAATACATTATTTCAAAATAATATACAATATAATCTATATAAATTTTTATAAACCCTCAGAAAAATCAGTTATATAAAATACTAGCAGACCCGCCGTGTCAATGTTGGGGATTTCTGAGTAAAATAAACAAAAATGGAATTGTTTAAAAAAATACGGCGATCACTGTAATTGAAGTGCATAAAAACTTCATTTAAATGGTTGAAATAAACAGATTTTGACAGAAATTTTCCTCAAAACATTAAATAAATGAAAAAAAAATTAAATTTGAAAAAAGGTTTTGAAGAAGTAGCTGTCATTGTTCCCAATTCATCAAATAGTGTGGGCGTCTATAACAGAACAACAAATAAATAAACAAGCAAAAAACCTGTTATATATATATAGGTTATTGGAATTTATAAACACTGATTTTTGCTAAATCCGACGTGAAACCAACAGAGTGAAAAAGTGTCCAAGTATGTATTCGAACCAGTATCATTGACTTTGCGCGCCAATGCTCTACCATTAAGATACCTGGACGATATCCAGCCTGGCACTCCTCGCTCTTATAAGTTAATGGTAGTTAATAATAGTTAATGGTACTTAATAAAAGTTAATGGTATAATAATGGTAGAGCATTGGCGCGCAAAGCCAATGATCTTGGTTCAGATCCTGGCTTAGACACTTTTTCACTCTGTTGGTTTCACGCCTGATTTAGCAAAAATCAGCGATTATAAATTCTTCTATTATTTCTACAGGCGTATGCCAATTCTACCAAAATTATATATATATGTTATTGTTTCTTTAAAATTAAGTAAAATTTGTCAATTTTGTTTATCAGTATCCTTGCAGTTTTGTGGCTATTTTGATATATTTCTAATATGTTTGGGAATCAAACAGTAAATTTTCACTTGCGACATTCATCAAAACTTAAATGAGAAAAAAACGACGTCTTTCGCAAATGTTTGTGAATTTTTAATATATTTTCAAGTAATATAAATTTATATATACAAACAAATTTTTCATAATTAAAAAGGAAAAAGGTTTTTCAGTCAAAATAAAAAACAGTAGTACTGTAAGCTATAAATAAAATTAACACACTCCCAGAAATATTTTGGGTTTCTTTGCTATGGAATAATTAAACGTGCTTGCTAAACCTTCAACTGAGTCTTTGATCTTTATCACTGTATGCCTACATTTTAATTATTATAAAAGTAGACCCTTTTGTAAACATTTGAAATCTAAATGAAATAAATAATTAAATTCTCAAGTCAATTTCAATCAAAGCTTTTACAGGAGTGTGCTACTAAAATAACTCTTTTCCCCCCAGACTCCCTCCTTTTATTACTTTGATCAATTGACACCTACTTCAACCAATTTGCATAATCTTCTAAAATTGATCTGTCTATCTCGATTGCTCGAGCTTTCACTTGAATGTGGGTAGAAAATGTGGATGAAGAAATTCATTTAAAGGTGTGCAGTAAAGTACACTAAGATCTTTATTCCATTCAATAACAAAATTTCTCATCTTGCGCTTACTCTACCTTACAATAATTCAAGTAAAATCCTTTCTTTTACTTCTCTAGAATACAGTTCTTGGTTTTACGTATTATACAATATTTGTATCATATTTATGCAGTATTTGTCAAAATAGGTATTCCACTTTGGGTATTAGAATAATAAAAATTCTGATTCATGCAAAATATAGATTTTACGTACTCCTATTTCCTTAAATTTGAACTTGTTCTGAAGTTTGATCTGAAGCAAATAGAGTGTGCAACTCCTTATGCTGAAATCACTGCTGAAAATAATTCTTTTTGTCTCAAGAATTTTCTCAAGGATCAAGAGACATTTTCTCAGGAATTTGTCTTAGAATTTCTGGAAATCAGATTACAATATAGACAAAAGAATTGCTGTAGATATTTTCCTAGTGCATTCGAGTTTTTGAATATTATAAAACTCGTAATAAAAAAAACTTGAATAATTTTGGTCAGTTTGGAATTTTTAAGAGATATTTTTATCGTAAGTAAGAGAAAATAAAATGAATTATTTACGAATAACGGATTGTTTGTGTATCTTTTTATATAAACCCTTAGAATTACCAAACATATAAAATATTATTGTTTCTGCAAAATTAAATAGAGTTTTCTCTTATTACTTATCAATGATATAAATAAAATAAAATAAATAATTATATATTTTTAAAGATTGTGTATCTTTAAACTTATCGGTTATTCCTACATGATTTTTCATATTTAGCAATCAAACCGTAAATTTGCATTTGTGACATAAGAAAAAGACATTTAAAAAATATTTTTACCATAAGTAAGAGAAAATAAAATGAATTATTATTCATATTAATTCATATTATTCATATTAATGAATTATTATTATTAATGAATTATTATTCATATTAATGAATTCATATTATTCATATTAATGAATTCATATTATTCATATTAATGAATTCATATTATTCATATTAATGAATTATTATTCATATTTAGCAATCAAACCTTAAATTTGCATTTGTGACATAAGAAAAAGACATTTAAAAAATATTTTTACCATAAGTAAGAGAAAATAAAATGAATTATTTACGAATAACGGATTGTTTGTGTAACTTTTTATAAACCCTCAGAATTACCAGACATATAAAATATTATTGTTTCTATAAAATTAAGTAGAGATTTCGCTTATTACTTATCAATATATTTCATATTTTTTCATATTTAGCAATCAAACCGTAAATTTGTGTTTGTGACATTCATCAAAACTTCAATCAGAGCGCAGTAATGCCGTTTCTAAATTTTTAGGCGTCATTTATATATTATTATACAATATAAATTTATATATAAAAACACATTTTTCTATATTAAGAAGGATTAGTTATGCGTTTGCCAATAAAACAAAATAGTTCTAACATCTAACTATAAATGAAATTGAAACACTCTCAGAAACATCTTTAATTGCCTTTTCTATAGAATAATTTATAATACTATCTAAACCATCGATTGTATATTTTGATCTTTATCAATGTAATCCTATATTTCCATTAATCTAAGAAATGGGGCTCTTTGTAAACTGTTGAAATATAATTAAAATAAATAAATAATTTTTTATGTCAGAAGATTTCAATAAAAGGCTAAGCTTTTATTGATGAAAAATACTAAAATAACTCTTTTCCTCACCTATCTATTTTATTAGCTTTGATCAATGGATACCTAATTCAACGTATTTGCATCATTTTCTAAATATCATAAACGTTCATACCTTTCACTTGAAAATGATAGAATACCTGATTTAGGAAATGCAATTAAAATTGTGCATTAATATAAGCTTAAAAATCATTTAAGCTATGCAATAACAAAATTCCTAACCTTACGGTCATTCAATCTCTTAATAAGTTGAATAAAATTATTTCCATTCCCTATCTAGAATATAATTCCTTATTTTATTTATACAGTGCTTGTCTTAATATATTATCATTTTCATTCCCTCTCTAGAATATAAATCCTTATTTTATTTATACGGTGTTAGTCGTAATATATGTTCTATCTTGAGTATTAGAATAATAATTCTGATTCATGCAAAATACAGATTTTACATGTCCTTTTTTTCTTAAATTTTAACTTGTTCTGAAGTTTGATCTTCTACAGTATGCAACTCCTTATTCTGAAAACACTACTGAAAATTATAATTCACAAGAATTTTCTTAAGGATGCGGGAAAATTTTGGCACGAATTTGTCTTAGAATTTATATAAATCGGATTACAATATAGGAAAAAAGAAATGATGTTGTACATGTTTTCCAAGTGCAATTCATGATTTTGAATTTTACAAAATTGATAATAAAAGATATTAAATAAATGTGGTCAGAATTTTAAAAAAAAATTATTTTTATCGTATGCATGAGAAAGAAAAATAAAGTATTATCGAATACTGTATAGTCTGTATGCATTTTTATAAACCCTCAGAAGCACCACATATATAATATATTATTATTTCAGTAAAACTAAGTAACAATTCCGCTTATTATTCATGAATATCTGTTAATTTATCCAGCTATTCCTATATGATTTATTATTTTTTCCTATATACATCAATCAAACCGTAAATTTTCCTTTTGACTTTCATCCAAAATTAAATAAGAGCGCAACAATACCGTTTCTATATTTGTATGCTTTATTTATACATTATTAGGCAATATAAATTTATAGCTACAAATAATTTTACTGTATTAAAAAATATTAACTGCCCGTTTTCCAACAAGAAACAGTAGTAACCTTTAGCTCCAAATGAAATTAAAACACTCTCAGAAAAACGTTTACTTATTTTAATTATCGTTCCTAGAGAATAAATTATAATACTAACTATATCATTGACTAAATCTCTGATCTTTATCAATGTAATCCTATATTTCCATTAATCTAAGAAATAGGGATCTCCGTAAACTGTCGAAATCTAATTAAAGTAAATAATTAAATTCTTATTTCAAATGATTTCAATCATAGGCCAATATTTTACTGGTGAGATCGTCTAAACTAGCACCTATCCCCACTTATCTATTATGTTTTATAACTTTGGTCAATAGACACCAAATTCATTATACTTGTATCATTTTTAGGAGCGTTCGTAAATATATAAATACGTAGCACCTATAGTCGTCGTCTGGTCCGTCCGTCTGTCCATCTGTCCATCTGTCCATCTGCCCGCTTATACCAGCGCAGAAACTACCCAACTGAATGGTTTGAAATTTAATATATATAATCTTTGCAGAATTTTGTCGAGTCATTTCAAATTTTATGAAAATCAAAACTTAAAACGATATTAATAAAAGTTTTCTTCATTCTATTAAATCCTATCATACGTAATGAATTCAATGATATCCCGTGATAGGTAAGGTTGCCACGGTGATTACGTCCTATTTAATATGGAGTCGTATTATTTCCGTATTACTGAATTTAAAAACCGAATTTGTATACTAAAATTGCTTAATTATAGCAATCATATAATCTACCGACAGTTTTTTGGATAGATGTTTCCGGAGAAATAGATATTAAATGGAAAAAGAGTCTAAATATGAATTTCAAGCTCTGAAATTTTCAAAGCTGGAATTTTCAATAAATGTCAATAAAAGATAAAATGTTGCCAACTTAAAATGTACTTATTTTATTACGGAAATTAATCATATCATAATAACAGGCTATATAATTCATTTCAGTGAAATAATAATGATGATTTTTTTACATTGTCTTGTATTGGATATTTGTGCATAGTATAATTTTAATATAACAGAATTGTAATTAATTGTTTGTAAAAGTGTATTGAAACTCAATTTCATAAAATAAAATTAATATCTATAAAACGAAAACCTGCATATAAAATAAATTTTGTATTGTAATGTAGGCTTAAAAAAGCCTGTCATCCATTCAATAACAACATTTCTAATCTTGCGGTTATTCCACCGCATAATAGTTAAGTCAAATCATTCCCATTCCCTCTATAGAATGCAAATCCTTCTTTTATTTATACAATGCTTGCCGTATTACATATTCCTTCTAGAGTATTATAATAATAATTTAGATTCATGCAAAATATAGATTTTACATGTTCGCTGCTCGTTAAATTTGAAATTAAGCTGAAATTAGAACAGAAACTTATGGAGTATGGAACTTTTTATGTTGAAAACGCTGCTGGAAATCACCATCTTTATGAATATACCCAAGAATAAGGGAAAACTTTTGCACGATTTTGCCTTACAAAGTATGCAAATAGGTTTAGAAAATATGAAAAAAATTGATGCTGTACATATTTTCCAAGTACTTTTAAGTTTTCAATTTCATAAAACTAGTAATAAAGGAAACCATACTAAATATGGTCAATTCGGAATTTTAAAGAGCTATTGTTTAGGGAAAGCAAAGACTATTTTTGAATGATGTAAAGTCTGTTTCTTTTTTTTAACCCCTTCTGAAGTACATAATATATAAAACGTTGTTGTTTTTAATTAAATAAAAGTTTCCTCTATTTTCCATTAATATCTTTGAGAATTTTTGGCTATTTTGATCTGTTTTTGAAATGCTTGTATTTTAAATCATGAACTGTTTATGTGTGACTTAAATTAAAATTTAAATGAGAGAGAAGCAAAGTCTGTACAACAATGCTTCTTCCAAATTTTAAAGTTTGTCAAATATATACATATTAGATAAAATAATTACATAAATATATATACAATATTTTCCGCATTAAAATGGTTAAGTGTGTAATTGCCAACAAAGAAAACAGTAGTCTCTTTTAGTTATGAATGAAATTAAAACAATCACTCTTTCCTGTGGCATAAGTTTCAGAAAAAAATGTAGATATAACATTAAAATGTAAATGGCTTTCCTCTCTTAAATACATTCGAAAGTTTATCCTTTTCATGAAAGATTTTTTTTACTGAAAGCAAGATTAGATAGTCATAAAATATAGAATGTAGTTCAACATTTTGAAAAATATCCATAATTCAAAAAAAATATATTTTTTAATACTACACGGAACGCTAAAATAAAGTATACACTCTGCATTAAGAACTTCTTCTTTTAAGGTTAATCTCTTGAGAACTTAGTTTTAAAAGTTTATCCTTTATCTATTTTTTATTTTAATGCGATTGTATTTTCTATTATAAATTAAGCTGCAAGAAAAACGCAAGTAACGAATGATGTTTTTCACTTTTAAGAAATCATATTTTGTACTTATTTAAGACAGTTATCTAATATCAAACAAATAAACAAGAACGAAAAATCATGCGTCAAGCATAGATTATGTAACACTTTCCAACGCTTCCAAAATAATTTTACAAACCATTACCGTTTAATAAGCTGAAATACAACATCTAAGTAAACAATTTGGAAAACGCATAACATAATTAAAAACGTAATTTCAGGAATTTCCAACATATACAATATTCGGAAAATATCCGAATACTTTTATTCAGCCCTGCATTAGGATCTATAGCTTTGTATATATACTACATAGGATGCTAAATTTTAGGTTAGTTAGGAAACGCGTAGAACAGTTTAAAATTATCCTTCTGGAGTTTCTGTCAATAAACGGAAAAGTGTTAGCAAACTTTTGTGCTGCCCTGTATATGAAATACAGAATTTATTCACGCCAAGTAATAGACAAAAAGTGAGTTAAATTCAAAATCGCGTTCAGTAACTTAAAACGCACTTCCAGGAATTATTGTTAACAGACAGTAGAAAATTCTTTTGTGTGTCCCTGTAAATGAACGATGACTGCAATACACACACTATTCTGTAGTAAGCCTCTTGTAATGCACCTTATTGATATATATAAATTTCAATGCGTTTAAAATAACGGAACATTATTTAATTAAACCGCAAACGATTTTTCTCCATAGACGTAATGTAACGGAATTCTTTTGACTGTCCCTGTAAAGTAACTATTAGTGCTATGCACACCCTATTCCATATTAAGCTTCTTGTAATGCACCTTACTGATATATATCAATTACAATGTATTCGAAATTGTGTAACATCACTAAAATAAACCGAAAATGATTTTTCCACATAGACCGTAATGTAACGAAATTCTTTTGAGTGTCCCTGTAAAAAAACTATAAGTGCTACAGACTTCAGTTGAAATAGGGAACATCCTATAGATAACAACAATAACATATAAAAATTGCAGCGCAATCGGAGGATATTTACGGGAGTTAGAGCACGGACAGACGGACAGACGGCCAGACAGCAGACGGCCAGACGGCCAGACAAACCGAAGTCATAAACACTTTTCAACTAGGTTGGAAAGTGTTAAAAAGCGGTTCATTTATCTATTTTCAAATGTACAGGACATATGTCTAAAACAAATGATAAAATACGTATAACATATTAAAATATCTTTAAAAGATTAATTTAAAAAATATTATGTAAATTTTTAAAACTATCAAAAGTTATTACATTTTTAAATTCTGTTTTACATTAACGCATTCTAATTTTATATATTTAATAAATCAAACAGCAATTTCCTCTGTACATTGTTAGGAACAAATGATAGAGACAAAATATAAAGAGTGATTCTAAACTGATGCCATGGCGATCATCTCTTAAACTTCGGATAATATAACTTCTAGTTACAAAATGTATTCAAATTAAATACACACTTAGGGACCAAAATATTGGGAATTTTGAACTTGGACTCGTCCGTACAGCTTGTTTGCGGGCGTATTAAGCCGTATTCGCTGATAAAAAGCTTTCCCTTGATCAGAATCCTTTGAAGAGAAGGTTAAATTTCGCCTGTTCATGGGAAAACAACATATTTGTGTAACTTTGAATGCGGTAGAATTGTGGATGCAAAGGGGCTGGTTCCATTAGCTCTAAAATCGCTAACTTTCTTGGCTTTTCTCGTACAACAGTGTCTCGAGTCTTGAAAGAATGGCAACAATCCCAAAAAGTTCAATGGAAAATAGGAATAGGAATCGGAAATCATTTGTGAACGAAACAGGTCCCTGGCGACTGACGCGCATTTTGGACAGCAACTGAAGAGCTGCAACACAATAAACGACACAATTCAGGATCATCGCAATGCATATTCGTCTTAAAACGAATCGCTTTTGATAGATAGCGACCAACAAGAGTTTGTTTAATTTCACCTCAAAACCGAAGAAAGCGGCTTTTTTGGACTAAAAGAAGGCCGATATCGACACTTGATGAGTGGAAGCAGGTTGTCTGGTGTGATGACCTGCCAGTCTAGTTTTCTTTTCCATCATGCTGATGGTAGGGTCTGTGTGTAACGCAAACAGGATGAATGGATTTGGCATGCCACATGAAATTTTTTCAAGTCGATGATGACAAAATACCTGTCTTGGAAGCACTTTCCTGGTATACATTTGGTCTTTAATTCCATTGGCAACATATCCGTCATACCAGGGCCTATCTCTATATCGGAGTTGACCATATGCACTAGTGTATGTCCATAATGCTTCCTGATAGTCATGGCTTTTTCTCGAAGGACATTGCACTCCGCCATCGTGCTAGAATATCTCAAACTGGGGTTTCATAAACATAATTCCGTGTTTCAATTGTTTCAAAAGTTCCCTCTGTCACCCGATATCAATCCAATTGAGAATTTTCAGGATGAGATGAAAATATCTGTCTAAACCTCTTAAACACCACCATCCAGGCTGAGATAATTAAGACTTTTGTTGGCATGATCTAATATTTCTTTTTAACGTTTTCAGAAACTGGTGTTCTTGCCTAGAAGAATATCTGCTGTCATCAAAGCCAGAGGAGTTCAGCATGATATTATTACATTCAAAAAACATTCTTTTACGACCAAAAACTTACCTAGTTGTTATTTTGAATTTTAACACATTTCGGCGTTTTCCGGAACTAAATTGGCGGTATTTCGTTTTTAGTGCGGGAAAGGCTAGGTAATACACAGATCATACAAGTTTGTTAGGCAGTGAGACGTAATAAAGAGAGACGGGTATGTTTCGTGCAGACATACCTATATCGTTCTAATACTATAGTGACTTAACATTGTTGCATGAATGTTATCATGTGAATAATCACACTCATTATTATTTGCCACCAGTTGTGGTGCGCCCCTGATTATTGAAAGGTTAGACAGGCCTGCTAATACCGCAGCCGGTCGGTTTGATGCTACTGTGACGTCACTATAGTCACAAATGGTCACAACGGTAACCAAAAGGTGCCTATTTTGTCACCTTATAACCCTCAGGTGACAGTCACTTCGTGATTCCCTTGCGAAGTTACCATGACCGAATTTTTAGCATTTGACATTCTTTAGAAAAGGGGTATATACTTCACAGAGACATAGATACAACTCATCTTCCATGTCACGTGATGCAATACTTATAATAAAAATTGCATTTAGGTCAATCACTTTCACATTTCGGTCAAACTTGGGCTACGACGCTCTTTGGGTAATTCGTTCATAAATGCAATTATAATCGTTTATAATATTAAAATATTAATTCATGTATAATACTAATTAATTTTAGTAATAAGTTGATAGTGAGTATTGTTGGATGCAAGTATTAATTGACAAGTTGTACCAATTAATGCAAATATTGTTTGATAATTTGTGTTTACTTTTTTAAAAATTAATTCATTAATATTAAATGAAATCAGATTATTCAAACCTTAACTGATAATTGGTATTAATTCATTTCAGTATTAATTTATTTTACTTTTATTTTAGAATCATGTCGTATTATACGCGATCCGAAAACGAAAATTATATTTCAAATCAACCCGAAACCCGGCCAGATCCCGACACACTACAATCCGAACCCGAAATACTTAAGGGGGCACATGACCTTTAAACTTCCAAAAAATCAATTTTTAGAATTTTTTTCTGAATATTTAAACATTTCTGAACAATATAAAAAAAAAACGCATTAAAAAAATCTGCATTGTTATAATCATTTATAGATGGCTTTACATGGATACTTTAAGTAGATATTGAAACTAATTTAAGATGCGTTTTCTCAGATTGATAAATTTTTAGTTTGCGCGCAATATTAATTTCAAACTGTATAAGTTAATTTTTTTTAATTTAACCACATGTGCGTTACTTTATAGTCTTCATGCTAAAATTATTATTTTTTTTTCATTTTAAAAATATGATTTCTTTTAAATCTTTAATTTATTTTAATTTTTGTGTTGAAATTATATTTTAAATAATACTTGTAGTGTATATTTTGGTTTTAAGTTAGAGATGAGTATCTTATGATTCGATTTTGCTCAAAAATTGTTTTTTATATGCATAATTTCTAATTTTATCATGCGCGCAGCAATTAATGATTTTCATTCACGTATTAATGATATGAATTTTTAAAATTTAAATTAAAATGTTATTTTTTAACATATAGCATTTTTTTCTGTATAATATACTTAAGAATATATACTTTAGGCAGAAAAAAATGTCTCAATTGTATATTATGTGAGTTTTGAAAATTTTAAAATGGTGATATTTTATTATCGTTTCGACACACTCAAAGGTCATGTGCCCCCTTAAAACCGAACACGACCTGAAATGGAAGAAAATTAGTCGCTATTTCAATGCAATTATGGAACTACAGACTACAATTATATATACAAATATCAGTTTTATCGTTTATTTCGAAAAGGGAACATCTATATATATACGCATTAATGTTTAAATATAATTTTTTCATCTGAAAAAATATTCTAGACTTTTTATGAAAAATCGGGTGAACCCAAACCCGCAAGTATCAAATCTTAACCCAAAACCAAACCGAATCCGAAACAATTAAAAACAATCCGCGGGTCGGGTTGTCTGCAGTAAATTCAGGTTACCCGTCCCGATGCAGGACTCTACCTCAAATTTAGCATTATTTTTTCCATTATTTTCCCAATCAAAAAAAGTAAAATTCACATGGAAAAAGTCGGGGAATTTTATATTTAAAAGAAATCTAAGATTATGTATAGAAGAATAATTTTTGAAAAAAATTTAAAGTTATTTTCTTCATGTAAAGTATTTTTGATGTTACAATTTTTTTCTTTTGTACGAATGTTATTAATGTAATCTTCAGACAAAAATAAATGTGCAGCAATTTACTTTAAGTATGATCTTTTTCTGTATGAACTGAAACATTAAACTACCAAATTGTGCGACTCCTGATTAAATTCTAAGAACATGAGCTGAAATGATCCATTTTGTCGGCTAAAGTATTTGTTAATGATGTACAGAACATAAAAAATTTCCATGCATTTGACTTTAAATTCAATAAATGTTATTAGAACAGAGGAAATTGGGATAGTAACTTTTATTTATTTTAACAAGAAGTAGTTCTTTTCATTCTTTTTTTGATGCCATATTATTGAATAGAAAATATGTCTGAATATCTATCAAATTCAGATATTCATGAGAGGTACTGAAATGCTAAGCGTCATATCTAGGCTATTCTTTAGATGTAATGTAATATTTGGAAGGAAATATTTGATTTGATGATGAGAATAGAAGTTATTTTTAAACTTTTCAGGGCAAATTTATAGCTGTTTCTGAAAATAATAAGGTTTATATAACATAAAATGAAAGAAAGGGACATAAAAGACAAATTATGAGGAAAAACAAATCATTTAAAATATAACGAAAAATTAAATCTTATAGATTTATTTACTTTTGAACAAATTTAAAAGTCAAACTCATCAGATAAAGCATTACTGAAGTTATAATATTTTTGGTATGATAATTACTATTACTTTCAAAATAAATGATTTTTTCCTAAATAAAATCTTCAAAGAAAATGTGATGTAATTTGTTTAGGGTATGATTTCTCTCTGTTTGAAGCGAAATATTAAACTACCAAATTGTTCAAGTCCTGATTAAATACTAAGAACGTGGGTTGAAATATCGTCGAAACTATTTGTTAATGATATAAAGAAGATAATGAAAATCCCATGCATCAGACTTTAAATTCAATAAATGAGGTTAGATCAGAGGAAATTGAGAGAGTAAATTTACTTATTTTGACATTTAGTACCTCTTTTCATTCGTTTTTGATGTCATATTATTGAATATCTGTATACTGATTAGCTATCAATTTCAGATGCTTGCTGCAGGTACTGAAACGCTCAAGTGTCATATCTAGACTCTACTTTCGAAGTAATGTAATATTCAGAAGGAAAGATTTCATTTGATGGTGAGAATGGGAGTTATTTTAAGAGCGTCTCAGAGTAATATGTAGCTCTCTCTGCAACTGATAAGGCTGGTATAAAATAAAATGCTGAATAAGAAAATAGCATAATGAATTATTTAAATTGAGAAAAAACCTACAAAATAAAACGCAAAATTAAAGCTTATAAGTTTTTTTTATATAAATTAATTAAGCATCATTATTGTATTTTGCTGCTTAGCATTTTCAATTTATGCTCCATTTAATCCTTCCAAATCCCATTTTTTATGAGGGATGCATTTGAAATGAGATTAGAAGTGAGGAAATTGAAACGGTAACTTTAATATTTATGTTAACACATGGGCTGAAAAGTTCCCGGTCTGGCACACAGATGGCGTTGCAATCGCCGAACCGATGTTTTTTTAGTAAATACTAACCTTTAAAAGATAGCAGAAAAAATGTTATGACGATTCGCCGTGTGGATAAAACGTTAGAGTGGTTTTAGTTGAACGACTTTGTTAATAAACAAAAAAATGGATAAACAAAAATTTCAAGAATTGTTATTCGATGGGAAAAAACACCGTTCAAGCTAAAGCTTGGCTTGATAAGCGTTATCCGGACACTGCACCAGGTAAATCAACCATTACTGACTGGTTTGCTGAATTTAAACGTGGTCGTACGGACACCAGTGATGCACCACGCAAAAGAGGTGAATACTCCGTAAAACATAAAAAAAGTCCACAAAATCGTTTTGGGGAACCTCAAAGTGAAGTTGCAGGAGATAGCTCAGACTCGGAAGATATCCAAGGAACGTGTAGGTTTTATTTTGAATGAACATTTGTCTACAAAAAAGCTGTTGTCAAAGTGGGTGCCGCCGGGGCCATCGTGAAAACAACTTTCCTCTTTCAACGGGCCTGATTCAAGTCGTGGATGACGTCACAGAAGAGATCTGAGTACCAGACAAGTAAGGTTGAAAACACGTATGTGTGCATCAAAAACAGTGCTATAAAATCCAGTTTTGTAATACTTTTTGGGGTAATTTCTGGCTTATTTTAGATGCGCTTGAATTATACATACAATAAATGAATCAATAAATGTTCAGCAAGACTTAATTTTATGATTGTTAATAAAAGGATTGTTACTACATAAACAGATTCATAAATAGAAATTTGAAATTTTTCTAAACAATTGAAACAAAAATTCAATTTAGATTTTATAATGTATGAATAATTTAAAATACATATTCTGTTACTAGGTATTACAACTAAGAAATCACTATCTTTCAAACATCTGACAAAACATGGTATTTTAATTGCTAATTATAATGTGCATTTTATATTTTTATGAATATTTCTTTTAAAGGATAAGAGAAAATGTCACCATTTCCAAATTCCACACACATTTTTACTTCGATTATAAATTTAATATTTACTTAAAAGGGAAAATGCATTTAAACAGAAAAAGCCTCATCCATCTAGTAAATATACAGATTCTCAAGTTGTTATTTCAATTAAAGGAGGAAATTCCATTAAAAAACAAAACATACTATAGTGTGCTCTATTTCCATATTAATTTTCATATAAGCAGCAATTTTCACCCATCTTATTAAATAGGAGGAATGAGACAAGTTCCATTCTTCCACACTACTTTATTTTATCTTAAACTACTTGTATAAAAAACTATACTGCTTTTAGGCTTATTTTAAAACCTGGATAATAACACATAAAGAATTATCAACACATAAACAAAAATATAATAAGTTATTTTTAAAAAAATTTTACTTTTCACTTAATAACCCACAAGGGAAAAAAAATCCTGCATCGACCTCAGATACATATAAATATTTATTTAAATAAAAATTGTATTTTAATAATTGAAAGCACATCCTTTACGAAAAACGTTTGATTTTTTAAAAAAGATATGCAAAAGAACTCAATATTATTAATTAATGTATTAAGTGTTCTCAATTTACGTAAATTATATTTAAAAGATAAATTCTTAGTAAAATCAGGAAAAAAAAGGCTTTCGTATTACTGTTTTATCTATTTGATGATTCTAAACTCTATTTATTACGCTAGGTGAAAATAAAAGCATAATGAAGTCAGAAAAAAATAATGGTTAATTATCGTCTGTTGACATTCTGTGTTTATTTTTATGTGCGTATTCGCCATTGCGATGGTTTTAATAAAGTGATATTAAATGTTTAAAATAGTAGTAATAGTATTAATAGTATTATAATAGTAGAATATGCACGGTCATCCCAGCGAAACCCGATTTATTTCAACACAAAAGAAAGTGTAGGCGATTACCTTTATTAAAGTATTAAGTACAATATAACTTTAACAACATTCGAATTTTGGAATTGAAAAACGGTATAGATATATATTTTGCTTTTTAAATAATCAGATAAAAAAGGGGTACTTACTTAAATTCTTTATCCAAATAATTGAGATAATATACTTTTAAAAAATTCGCATTTTAGAAACCATTTTTATATAAAATTTATCTGAAATTACAAAGAAAACATATGGCGAAAATTCAACTAGACGAGAAGAATCAGATCCTATCTGTGACGTCAGGTCACGTGTTTGAAAGCTCAAATCAGGCCCGTAGAAAGATGAAAGTTTTTTTCACGATGGCCCCGGTGCCGCGCATGTTGACTTTTGACCAAAAACAACAACGATTCGATGATTCTGAGCACTGTTTGGAGCTTTTTCGTTATAAAATCATGTTATTTATTATAAAATTATTATTATTATTTATTTATTAAATTATTATTATTAAATTATTATTATTAATAATATTATTATTATTATTAAATTATTATTATTATTAAATTATTATTATTATTAAATTATTATTATTTATTATTAAAGTTATGTTATTTATTAAAGTTATAACGTTATAAAGTTATAACGTTATAAAGTTATAAAGTTATAAAGTTATAAAGTTATAAAGTTATGTTAAAAAGTTGTGTTTTATTTATTAGACCGGGAACTTATCAGCCCATGTGTTATAAGAATTAGCTTTTTTCTCTACTCTTTTAATATCATATTATCGAATAGAAAATACGGATGAATACCTATCAAGTTCAGATGCTCACAGAAGACACCGAAGCGCTCAAGTTTCATATCTAGACTGTACTTTCGACGTAATGTTATATTTAGAAGGAAATATTTGATTTGATGCTGAAAATGGGAGTTATTTAAGAGCTACTCAGGCTAATTTGTAGCTCTCTCTGCAACTGATAAGGCTGATATAAAATGAAATGCTGAATAATAAAATAGAATAATGAATGATTTACAATAATAAAAAAAGCCTTCAAAATAAAACTCAAAATTAAAGCTTATAAGTTTTTTTATTTTATAAATTAATTAAACATCTTTATTATATGTTACTAGTTAGTGTTTTTAATTTATGCTCCATTTAACCCTTCCAAATCTCATTTTTTATGAGGGATGCATTTAGAACGAGATTAGAAGTAAAAAAATTGACAAGGTAACTTTAATATTTATATTACAAGAAGTATCTCTTTTATTCCCTCTTTTAATCTCATATTATCGAATAGAAAATACGGATGAATACCTATCAAGTTCAGATGCTCACAGAAGGTACAGAAGCTTCCAAGTTTCATATCTAGACTATTCTTTCAACGTAATATAATATTAGAAAATAAATATTTGATTTGATGGTAAGAATAAAAGTTATCTTTAAGGATTCTCTGGACAAATTTGTAACTCTTTCTGCAGCTGATGTAAGATAAAATACTAAAAACGAATAGACTATAATGGATGATTTATGATAAAAAAGCCTTCAAAATAAAATGCAGAATTAAAACTTATAAGTTTATTTACAAATGAATAAAACATCATCATTGTATTTCATCACTTATTATATTTACAATTTCTGCTCTTTTTTAAGCCTTTTCGACTACCAATTTTTATGAGAGATGTATTTTACTTTAAGCCTTAACTACTGTCACAAAAATTGTAAGCGGTCTCTGAATTGTGAACTACTGTGAGCGGTCTTTGAATCTGATTAATCAAACGATGAATAAAATGCTCGATTAACACATAGGATACTGGTTCTGTATCAATATTTATGCACAGGATTATTATAATTAAAATTCACTTATTCAGAAGATTTTAGCGATAGTACTCTGGCTGCAAGCAAATAAAATTTCACTAGTATCTGGTTAAACTAAACGGCTCTGAGAAAATCGGAAAAGACACAGCGGTCTGTGATACCGTTGACATCAGTTGAAGTTAAATTTCATACATAAGAATAGAGGAGAAGAAATGGAGAGTATAACTTTAGTTTTCTTAACAATAAGTATTTATTTTCTTTCTTCTTTTCATGCAACATTATTGAACATAAATTTCGTCTGAATCTCTGTCAAGTTCAGATGCTCACGGCAGGTACAGAAGCGCTCAAATGTCATATATAGACTATTATTTCGACGTAATGCAATATTAGAAAGGAAATATTTGATTTGATGGTGAGCATAGAAGTTATTTTTAATCTTTTCTGGGCAAATTTGTAGACCTTTCTGCAACTGATAAGATAAAACGCTGAATAAGAAAAGAGCGTAATATATAATTAACTATAAAAGAAAACTTTTACAATAAGTGCAGAAATAATGGTTATAAGTTTCTTTAGTTTCGAATTTACAAATTAATTAAACACCATTATTAGGTTTACTACTTAATATTTATACCTTACGCCCATTTTAACCCTTTCTAATTTTTTTTTTTTGAAGGATAATTTAGCTTAAAAGTAAAACTATTCAAAAGCAATAATTTATGTTTTTTTATGCTACCTTATTGAATAGAAAAAACGGCTACATTTCTATTAAATTCATATGCTCATGGCAAGTACTCTCAAAGATCTCAAGTGCCATATACAAACTACGTTTTTTAGTATATTCAAATGTATGAAATATTTAATTTGATGGTGAAAATGGGAGTTATTTTTAAACCTTCTCTAGGCAAATTTGTTACTTTTTCTAATAATGCTGATATAAAATAAAATGTTGAATGCGCGATTTGTGATGTATTAAAGTCGATGATTGGAAATCGAAATCCTTACATTTCAGGACTTTTAATACAGTTATTTGTACATGTAAGACATCATTTTATATTAAATTGAAGACGCTATACACTCTTTTAATTGACTATGTTCGGCTGTCCCCTGTAGTTTTCGAGATACGGTTAATAACTTCCAAGTTTCTTCACTAGTGGCGTGGCAGTCATTCTCATACGATATCGCAGAATCGTTTTAATATATATGGACACCTATTCTACAATTCTAAACTGTATTTGAGTGTATCCCGACTTTTGTTTGTTCCTAGTATATACCTATGTTTATTTACTTTTAAAAAAAAATTCAACATTGAACAGAACGCCATCATGTAGTTATAACATGGAATCTGTCATTGCTCACTTTCTTCAAAGATATTGGCATATAGCAAAATTATCACTAAATACATAATTTGTAGTTACTATGAGAAATGAAAGTATAATACTTAACATAATATTAAGAATAACTTCAGTTTTCAAAAGTTTTCATTTAAAGTAGTTCATTAAAATCCCTCTTCATTATTTTATTTTACTATTTGATATCCCAAACTCCAATAAACCCGGGTCCTAACTTTGTCGAGGTTCTGGTTTCGCATCCCGATGGCTCATCCATTAAGATGGTACTGAGTCAAAGCTGATACAGTATTCCTCCTGCAAAGGAGTTGCGTCCTTCAACAAGAAAGCCATTCCTAGACATATTTTCACATAAGGCAGAGGAATAATTTGGTTCCCCCCCCCCCTCTCCAAAGAAATTTTTAAAAATCTGTGTCAAAATAACAATTTTATTAATGCTACTGTGATCGGCAGTGTAAAAAATATTCGTAAAGCAACTTCCAAATCTAGATACGCATTGATCAAAACGTAATCGTGGATGTTTTCTTAAAATATCCAAACAGGGAGCAGCTGCAAGGTTCGAAATTATAGGAGAAACTTGAATATTTCTAATGAAAATTCTACGCAATTTAAATACTTAGGGCTATTTAACTAGCATTTTTTTTTTTTTACTTTCCACGTCTGAAGACTATAAGGTTTCAACTTTTAAAAATTCAAACTGTGGAGAAATCTGTTTAGTTTTTCACATCTCCATTTAAGTTGAGAAATCAAAAAATCTACAGCTCTTTCATTTCTACTGTAAAAGATTTTTTAAAAAGTGTTATTTTCCATTAACGTGCAAATTTCGTGTCAAAAATATTTCTTTTTTTCCCTCGAAAATTTTACGATTTCATGATTTAAAATTTATTATGATTTCATTTATTTCGTGTTGCATGCTTTAATAAGCATGTAAATGCAACGGTCACTCAACTAGATTCTTATTTCATTAAATTTTTAAATTTTCGAAACAAAATATGACAGGGTGTGAGACTACCCCTCAGGATTGTGAAATTAAATGAACCTGTGATCACATTTCATGAAAAATCAAAAACCTACTTTAAGCAAAATTACTCTATATAATATTATTTAGTATTCTGAAAAAAGTAAAACATATTACATAGAAATAAATATGCAAGAAAAAATGCATTGAGGTAACTCATTGCGAGCCAGTCATTAAAATTGCTGTATTAGATCAAATGTTTTGCATCAGAAATGTTATTAAAAAAAAAAAGAATTAAATGCAAACATAAGGGAGTTACATGTTGTTGAATAACATTTCTGGTTCGATTTATATTTATATAAGATTTGCAAACCTCGCTTCTGTGGCAAAGTAATCAGGAAATGAATTTTTTGTACGCATGTCCGAATAAATTTTATTCTGTTGTTTCCTCAGTAACGTGACTTTGCAAGCTAAGGTAACTTTAAAATGGTGCTTTATAATGCGAAACTTCTACAAGCGATTTGTGACGTATTTAAGCCGGTGATTGGTTATGAAAAATTTTACTTCAGAGCCCTAATGAAGTTATTTTTTTATGTAAAACGTATTTTCATACTAAATAGAGGACTCTTTGCATTTTTGTAACTGACATTTTGCCACTATCTCTCATCGTTTTCGAGATAAGGTGGTTTACCCCTAGGGGCGCTGCAGTCACACCCATATGATAGCACATGATCTATTTACTATAAGTAAACACTTGTTCCAGAATTTTATCTTTATCCGTTCAAGAGATATTGAATGTACACATACATCACTTTGCACATGTATATATTTGCCAAAAGAGGTGTTTTAAATCTTGTATATGTTACCTTATACAGAAGAGGCACAAAATAAAACAAAAGTTTTCTTGTCGATGAAAGTGTGCTGTTTCTAGAGATACTATCGGTAATAAAATCCAAAGTGTCCCGTTTGAGATAAAGCTTCAGAAAATGGGATTGAACTTATGGATTTAATTTTTGAGGTGGTTTCAAAGATGAATGGAATTAATAAATATTTAAGCAGGTAGGAAATGTCGTCAGTAGCTATATTTCATGTCCATAGATAGTTAAACAGTAATGGGGAAAATTTCCGAAGCTATTTGCTGAGTACTTACAGATTATTAAAATAGGCACAAAATCATCGTGACAGACTGTATGCCCTAGTTTGAGGCCAAGCGTTGATGAATGTATTGATTTCTGATCTTTAACTCTGTTTTTCAGCACAAAAAATTGTACTAGATTACATATTTGCAGTATGTAAGATTCCTTGTATCACGATCAGAAAGAAAAAAATAAAACAAATGTTTTCTTGTCTATCAAAGTGTGCCCTTTCCAGTGGTACAATAGGTACTCAAATCCAAAGTGTCCCGTTTGAATAACGCCTCTTGGTGATTTGGTCGTTTTCTGAGACAGTGAAATAGTGAATTTTATAGAAGCACCCCTGGTGCCCCAACTATACTATTTCTGACATCTTTCCGATGTCCATTTCAGACTTATATGTACAGGGTGATCAGAAAATGAGTATACATTTGAAAAATTAATAATTCACGGAATAATGTAGGTAGAGAGGTAAAAATTGACACACATGCTTGGAATGACATGGGGTTTTATTGTATCCACAAAAAAGTTCATAAAATGGCCGACAGATAGCGCTTCGTGTGAATAAGAAAAGCAATAATTAGCATAACAAATTATGACAAAGCAAAGACGATGTTCTTCAGAACGAATGCTCAAAATGTCCATCGTCATCCCGCAACAATAGCTGTTGTGCACAGCACTGTGCAGCATATCTGTAGTTATGGTGAGAAATTGGCGTTGGATGTTGTCTTTTAGCATGCCTATTGATGTCAGACGATCGCGGCAGATTCCCCATTTTGATAGTAGAGCTTCACTAACATTGCCTTTTCTGCTAACGTCAACATGCTGCGATTGCTGGTGCATATTTTTCTCTCTCTCATTACAGCTCCTTTTATACACGATTCTCAGACAGAGTCACTGACGTTTTGCTGTTCAGTACCATTTGTCAGCCTTTTTTTTAAACTTTTTTTTTGTGTGGTTACAATAAAACCCCATGTCATTCCAAGCATGCGTGTCAATTTTTACCTCTGTACCTACATTATTCCGTGAATTATTAATTTTTTAAATGTATACTCATTTTCTAATCACCCTGTATTTCATGTAGCGCTTACATCCAAATTTAAGGAGATCGAGCAGGCATCATATCCAAATTTAGGCCACTTGTCATGCAATGACTCTAATAATAAATAGCCGCTTATAGTTAAAAGAAAATTAAATGTATGCGATTTTAATGAAAAGTATTTTTAAAATGGATTTTTATTTTTTAAAAACTAGTGACAGTAACATGCGAAAGTGCGCCGTGAAAGCCCTTAAAAGGTCTTTTCGTCCACCACGGACGTCCTGTAGTAATACATTGGGGATCTATATTAATAAAGGAAAGATGTGTTATGTTAGAGAGAGGTGGGGATAGAGTGTATGTCTGTCTTATGGCAATGGCTAGGAAAATCTATCGAACGTATTAGGTCAGTAAATTTGGTTCCAGATAGACAAAAACAGGTCCGACTGCACCTGAGCCTCAGATTTTGGATTTTGGATTAGATTTTTTTATATATATTAGTTAAAGGAATCCGACTTAAAACTTTTAGTTTGCGACATTAAATTTTGTCCTCTTTTCAATAAGCTTTATCCGGTGTGCGTATAGCGATTTTTTTTATTTTACACATTTTTTGTCACCTTTTCGGCACTTTTTCCTTATCAAATGGTACCGGTATCTAATCTTTGTCATCCGAAGGTAAATTTTATATCCATGTATGGAAAAAACCTTCGGGAATCATTTAAAAATCAAAAATTCAAAAAATATAAAGTAGCCTTTACCCCACGAATTAAAAAAAAATCAAAAGTCAGTTTACGGCAATCTTTTGCCGCGTCCAATAAATGTGAAAGAAAATTTCCCTGAAATCCTGCCTCATGGGTGAAAATGATTGAACGTGGTAAAGTACACACGTCTTCGGAAGACGTTAGGGCATTGGTGGAAGATCCCCTTTATAGTGATTGATGTTTTAAGGATTTATAGGGAACGCTCAAAATTTTCAGGTTAGTTTTTTATTACTTTTTGCGAGCCCGAACCATGAGTGGTCCGCTGAACTGTCTCAGGCCGATTTTCTCTCATTTGACTGGGGCCAGTCCCGGGCAAAATTTTTCCTCAGCAGACCCGTGCCAGATCTGGACCGGGTAACGCGGAGACGGTTTGCTAGTTTATAAATGAGATAGTAAGCACAAAGCTTACAATATATGCAATTTTTTATATAAAAATCTAAATGAGTACAACCCAAGGAAAATATTGCAAATAATGCCAATGAAAATGAAGGAGCAATGTTCAAAATATCTCAATATAGAAAAATAACATTCTTTAATGTGTAAATATAGAAAAATACTTCTTGAAGATTTTTTATGTTTTTTTAAAAGCGTAAGAGAAAGAGACCAGAAACTCAAACATACAAATCTTGTGATTGTAGGTTTATATGTTTGACCACAAAAAAGTTTGTCTGACCAATTCCACCACAGCAGTTCTTTTTTCTTTCTTTGCAGGGAAAGGGGCTCACTCGCTCCCAATAAGAATGGGCTTTGACATAAGAGGAAATAGGAAACTATTGATTGTTTGATATTAAATTAATATTTTCCGCCACTTTGTCTCTCCTAAAATTTTGTCTAAATCATACAAAATTACCTGAAGGGGTGTAGTGGTATAGAAACGTCCACGACAATTAAAAATTGTGCTACTTTATAGAGTTTTTATGCTATAATTTTATATGAAACGATTCTTTGGCGCTCCTAAAATTTAGCACGCGAGGCAATCGCCCTTCGGCCTCTCCCTACTCTATGACACAGGAGAAGTACAAGAGGTTGCATGCAATACACTCTATTTAAGTAACGGATGCTGTTATTTTTATAAATCGTTACTATTCTCTTTTTTGGACCAAAGTGCCGTGACAATTCTGTATAAGTTTTTTTTTTCTTTTTAGATTTTTTTTACAAGAAAGGCTGCCTTGGCACCCTTACCAATAATTCCCCCAATGGAAGTGCCTCATTTGCCTCATTATTGTGCCGGCACGGCCTTCAACTTTCGCTGTTTGAACAATATAACCGTCTTTTATTTTCATATTCACTTTCAGAGAGCGGTATCAAATTCAACTACAAAATGGTAAATGTCTTGAGCAGTCTAGAAATATACCTTTGGTATAATAATCAGGCTTTCTATTCCTGTCTTCTTAGAGATTATATTTTTGGAATAAATTTCTTCTCAGAGAACTTCTTTATTCCCAAGAATTGTAAAAATAGATGTCGCGTGCAAAAAAGAGAAAATGAACTAAGCAATTTTTACTTTGAAAATGAAATATGATATTAGCAAATACAATTAATATAGGCAACTCAAAACTTGAAATCTCACCGGAAAAGTATCTTCAAATCTTATTTAATTTAACATAATCAGTAAAAGACTTCCATACATTTCTCAGAAGAATATTCAAACCTATCAAAACGTTCCATCTTTAATCAACGTTTATAATTAGTTCTGGATGTTAAAGACACAAAAGTATACTGTTCTACAAATTTTATGTAAACACTGAAAAAGGGTTCATGTTATCGGTATGAGGGTAAAAATATCAACAATCTAGATTCTTGGGGGATATTAATCTTGCCTATCCTTTCGAAAGCTCCTAAGAGGCAATGTTTTGTTCTTAAATGAAATATGAAAAAAATTTAAGTGTCTTAAGTATAAAAAATTTTACCCTAAATACTTATTTCATACAATTTTGCAGCTTCTCTTCTGTGTGAAAATACCCTATGAAACGTCAATCTAAGTACGTTCTCCAATATCCACTTCATAAATTCACTTTTGCTAAATGTTAGTGAACTGATGTGAAAAGGACATATACAGCTCATAAAAAAGACAAACGTAGTTCTTTGCTAGCTACATATTAAAACTTGTACCAACTTTTCAAATGCTAACACCCACTTTTAACACTTTATTTATTCCTTGGATCAAATTATTCCTGTAAAGTTGAAAAGTATATAGTTTATGTATTTCTGTTAAATCTTCATGGAATTAAAAGAGGTCGAAATTTTAGGATGCTATGTTAAATTCATGACAGATACATTAATTTATACCTTCTGAAAAAGTAATCCTAATTAAAATTTGTGTTTTTAGTGCGATACATTGAATGGACCCAAACATGTTTTAGGATTTTATTTTACTCAAAAGCATAATTTAGATTGTGAAAAGTATTAATAAATTCACATTAAAAAATATATGAATTATGACATACATCAATTTTTACTTAAACAGAATGGGCATCATCAAAAACGTAGAGATATAAGTTTACAGTTCCTTCCAATCATTATTTTTCATAAAACAACGAAATTTTACCTTTAGAAGGTCTAAAGCGAACGTTGTCTTCTACCGTACAATCACATATGAGAAAATTGAAAACTGCAACTGGAAAATTTCTGTGACATTTATAAAAGAAATAAAAATGAGACATAACTGTTTGTTCTACTTTATTTTATACATAGATTACCTATATAATTTTACTGGTGTGATAATTTGTTTTGTGAGAGCTTAATTTAATTTTTCTAAATTTGTAGATATACCCCTGAATATATTATAACTCAATGAAAATTTAGTAAAAAGTATATACATTATACCTTTTTCCGAGCTGTCTTGATCCAAGAAAATCAAGTATGGTGACAAAAGTGTCTGTTAACATTTAAAAAATAAATGTAGTGCAATTTCTAATACGTATGCGACCGCTATTTAAAAAAATGCATTCATATTCTGAAAGAACACAATATTCCGAGTCTAAAGACATTTTTGTTATGATTTTATCGTAAATTATCTACGAATAAAGGCAAGTGCATAGGTTTTTTTTTCCTTACACAGACTGTACAAAGTATCGCAATTCCTACAGAATAAAACTTTAGGTAAGCGAAGTTTTCTTATCTTGCTTCCTTCCCCCCTCCTTTTTTTCCATATTTTTATTTTTACTTTACATTATATAATTAATTTACTTAAAATTAATTATATTGTAACTAATCAATCTGCATTATTTTGTGGTTTTTAAGGATCAGTATTGAGAATCATCATCATAGTCATCGTACTTAGTACTTTACTTTTAGGAAATACTATAATTTTATTAATTTAAAAACCTGTTGTTATTAAAAGAATGATTTTTATATAATAACAAACGCTTAAAGAGAAATGTAATATTAATTGAAATCGCAATTCTTCAAAATAACTTACTCCTTATATGTTAGATTAATGGCACACAAAATTCTGTATTCCTATCATAAAACCTAAAAAAACCATTAAAGAAACATTTAGAGATAAATGAAAATAAAGGAAGGAAGATGATAGAAAGGATCATAGCATACGAATTGAAATTCTTCATGTAGCTTGAAATTTTATAGAGGTATGCATGTTGTATCTTTTGATTGGTCTATTGGTATATTTTTGAAGTTAACAGTAATAATAATGTTGATTTTAAATATTTTAATATTTATAATCAGGAGTGTAACCAGACGGGAGTTTCAGAAGCTACAGTTCTTTCACTAAAATCTTTTTGACCAAATCATAGCCACATCTTGCCCATTTCTATAACTCTTCTCATAAACAAAATAATTGGTGTCTACTGCATGTAATAATTAAAGTATATTGTCTGAAAGTTTTGTGTCTTGCATCTCTGACTTACAATTGCCATTTTACACGATAATTTAGAATTTGTACATAAATAATCGAATCAGACGCATCTCATCTCAAACATAATATTTATGAATTTCTGAATACAATCGACATTAACGAAATGTAATATTTTTGTTCGCTACATTTTTAAATAATTTATATTCATAATTTATGAAATCCTTTCAAAAGTTACTTCTTAAGAAAATATTTCCATATTAAGGGACCGGCAACAGTTGCAAAATCACATGTAAAACAGTTGATATTGATATACCCGTTTCTTTCAGGAGTTACTGAAGCGATTTCAATACTTATTTAATAGTTTTGGCAGTATCTTAACCCATAACCCGCTGATGTTGCTTTGACATAACTGCCAAAATAAATTTGTATTCCTACTATGTAATACCACTATTTTAGAATAAAAAATCTTGTCTTATTTAATGACAAAATTGAATACATAAAGCAAATATTACTTCTCGAAATTAGTGGTAGCAAACGACTTTCAGAAAAAAATTGAAATTTTAACTTAAAAGTTTTGGTGATTGATGGGTTAACTATAACCTGATCGTTCGTAATTTTTTAAGTATTTTTTTTTAAATGCAATATATATGATTTTTAAAGGAAACTAGATTCTTATTGTTTCTGAAATTGCATAAATATTGAAAGCTTTTTTTCTTACTTATTGCCGAACGATCAATTTATAGTTTAACTACTGCCAACACTATTAAAAACATATATTGAAATCGCTTTAGTAGTTCTCGTGATAAAGATATATCAATGTCAGTTATTTTTCATATAACTTTTTTGTTGTTGTTGTTTGCGAAATTTAACAACTCTTGTATTTATTTTATTTTTATTATTATTCTTTTTTTTTGCCGAACGATCAATTGATAGCTTAGCTACTGTCAACACTATATTTTTTAAATGTATAAAAATCACTTCTATAGTTCCCAATTAAAATATACATCAATGTCCGCTTTTTTACACGTGATTTCGCAACTGTTGTCGCCCTTAAAAAACTGCTGCTTTCGTACATTGTTCCAGCGCGTAAAATTAGTGTAAAAACATGATGATTATCGTACTTCTGACAACACTGGTATGGAATGTTTATAACTTTTCAATAATATTTGATCTATTATTTATTATTCATTACATTTTTTTTTTACTATGCTTCAGACATTCTCTTAGAAACTCTGAAGCAATTAACTTCATTTCAGTGAAAATTATTTACGGAATTACGTAAATTTATTAAACAGTATTTTTCCCCAATCAATAAAATAAATTCTTAAAGCTCTCTACACTGTTTGAAAAAGAAGGGAAAGCAAGTCATAAAGTGCAAAATCTTGCTCTCTATACTCTTTGAAATAGAAGGGAAAACAGTTCATAAAATGCAAAGTCTTCCTCTTTACACTCTTTGAAAAAGAAGGGAAAATGGTACATAAAATGCAAAGTCTTGCTCTCTACACTCTTAAAAAAAGGGACAACAGTACATAAAGTGCAACGTCTTGCTCTCTACACTCTTTGAAAAAGAAGGGAAAATAGTACATAAAGTGCAAAGTCTTGATCTCTACACTCTTTGAAAAAGAAAGGAAAACAGTTCATAAAGTGCAAAGTCTTGCTGTCTACACTCTTTGAAAAAGAAGGGAAAACAGTTCATAAAGTGCAGTCTTGCTCACCAGACTAGGGAAAAGAGTACATAAAGTGCAAAGTTTTGCTCTTTTTAAATTTGAAAATGAACTTTTCAAAACGAAGCGAAATATTTTCCATTTGTGAATTGTCTATATAAATATCCTCTCTTAAAAGGTCGAAATCAGCTTAAGCAAAACAAAACTTCACTTCTTATACTATAGGTTTTCTTCGAAACTTTACTTCCAAGCTTTCCCAATATCCTCTTTTCTTCGTAGTTTAAAACTGTTATCATAGTTGTCAACTTTTATGCTTTTGTGTCAACACTTTTCTCTTACAGAAGTTTTTAGATCGCAAAATTTCTCCGATTAAATAAGATGAAAATTTGTATTCGAAAAAATGTGGTAACAAAAAAGCGTAAAAGTTGGTAGCTATGTGTTATTATCAAACGAAGCAAAAGTTTCTCCGTTTCTTTGTTAACTTTATATAAGATTTTGATACACATTATCAATACTTTCATTCCATTTTTAAGGTTATGTTTTATTAAAGCTTGGTTTTTTATTGATAATAATAAGAAAATGTAATAAATTATTAAAGAAAGAAAAGTTGCCTGTATATTTTTTTACTTTCTAGATAAGAAATTTTTAAAAATAGTTATAATACTGTACGTAGCTTTAATTTAGACAATTTCTGACTTGACAAATTAAAAAATTAAGAAAAATGTTTTGAAGATAAATTTTTAGGTACTTTTTCAGTATAGGGGCTTTGATGAGATAGAAAAAATTATCTTGGCGAGAGAAGGAAATTTGGCAACATATTTTCTGGCAACCTATTCACTGTTTCATATACACAAGAACTTTGTTCAATATTTATACAATTTATTTAATATAAAGAAGCCCTTTATCTATGTTTATATACAAACTGAAGTAAATTATACATAAAAAAACAACAATAATATATAATAAATAAAAAGTTTATAAATATCATAAAAATTCCTCAGGTTTGTTTTCATAGCTGTTTATAGCATTTAGCAAGAAATCTCACTTTCTAAAGCCCGAAATGCGCCAAGATTTTTAAAAAAAGTCAAGGTTTATCATGGAAAAGTACCATTTTTTATTTAAACAAAGAAATTACATAATAACATTCAAATTGATTCATATTCCAAAAGAACATTTTTATGTGAACTATGGTTAGAATTTCGAAATAATTCATATTTTTACTACGCAATTTAACGCTTCAAGATTCAATCAAACATTATGAAAAAATTCTCAATTTGAATTCATTGAAAAAGTACCAACTTCGAAACAGAAAATATCTTCTAAATATCTAAACATTTAAATATTTCACTTAAAAGCGTTTTTAATTCTGCTATTTTTAAAGCATTAATTCATTAAAGAATCCATTTAAAGTTTATTTGAATGGAATGTTTAGCTAAAAATATTTAAGATGCTATTCCACTTCACTTTTACTTAATATGTCAAAACATAAATTTAAAAGATTATTTTTGACAAATTAGTTGAATTTCGAAAGCTGTAAAATAATGTTGAATATACATGATATATAAATTCTACGAATTATCATTTAAAAAAATATATTATGTAACATCAGATTCTTGCATTAGCTTTAAGATATGATTATTTCAATAAAATTATTTTAAAATTAAAGAATGTTAAGTAATGAATTCTCAAAGAATGTTATTAATGCACATTTTAATTTGAAAATACATTAGCTTTAGTTAATAACATTAAAATTAGAAACTAATATTTAATACTACATAATTTAATTTATTAGATTATTCTTTTATAATATTGCACATTTAATGAAAGATTAGAAATTCTTCAGAATTTTATTGGAAGAAATGTTTGAGAAATACATGTTGCTCCATTAATTTCCGAAGCGATTAATATGCATTTTTTAATGCGATAAATTTATTAATTCCGAAATCGAATATTAGATTTGTAAATTTCTGCCAGGTGCTCCCGGTGATATTAAGATTTCGCATATCCATTGCGCAAATGTTGAGTTTTAAAGCTGTTTAAGAGTTATAGAGGTAGAAATTTGTACGAAATAATTAAGATATAGAGCGTAGATAGTACAGATAGTAGAAATGTTGCTTTCCTTAGTAGAGAATGCAAAAGTAAAGATGCTATTTGAAGCTCTTTAATCACGCCTCAAAACTAATTAGGCCTTTTGGCGAAATAATTGATTTGGTAGTTTTTAAATCAACCACGTCTACAAATTGCTTCACAGCAGTAGGTACATAAAAAAACTTTTCTTACTCATAATAGTAAAATTATCTACAAATATTGTGGAAGCTTCAATATAGTATATATATATAGATAAATAGATAGATACATAGATATTTACACATATACAGGGTGTCCATAAATTATTCTCGGATTTCCTTACCTCATAACTTTTGATTTAAAAACATGACGAAAAATATTATTAGATATTCGTAAAGAACAACTCCCATTTTTTTAATAACACAAACAAAGTTACATATTCGTAAAGATGCAACTCAAAACGTTATTAATTAAATAACGATTATAATCAAATAATAATTAATATACAAATTTTATCAAAATTATCAAGAAGTTATAAATGAATTATGTATATTATTTATACTATTTAACTTTGTGCTCATAATTCATAAATTTTTCATAAATTTATTATCTGATTATAATCGTTATTTGATTAATAACTTTTGAGTTGCAACTTTACGCATATGTAACTCTGTGTTATCAAAAACACTTTTTGAGTTGTACTTTACGAATATGTAATAATATTTTTCGCTATGTTCTTAAATCAAAAGTTATACGCTAAAGAAACCCTAACAATTATTTATGGACACCCTGTATATATTTGTATTTCATAGAGAGTAAAATAATTATATGATTCTTTACAATACTCAAAAAACAGAAAAAATAATTATTATAATAATTCATTTGTAAGGGTTTAATAAATAATAGATACAGATAAATGCGAATGCAAAAAATGAAAAGAAATTTAAATATTTCTGAAAGTTATTCCGGGTAATATTAAGATTTTGCAAATCTATTCCTCAAATATTGGGTTTTAAAGTTGTGTAAGAAGTTAGAGCGTTAATAATTTGTACGAAATATTTAAAATAGCATAAATATTGCGTTCCTTCTTCGAGGAAAGAAAAATAAAGATGCCATTTGCAGCTCTTAAATCAAGCATCAAAACTAATCATGTCCTCGAGAGAAAGTTTGGGCGAACTAGGATTGACTTGGTGGTTTTAAATCAACCGCTTCTATAAATTGTTTGGCATCAGTGGGTATATAAGAAAAATTTAATTTACTCATACTAGTAAATTTACATCCAAATCTTTTGAAAACTTCAATATATATATATATATATATATATATATAAATCTTCCATGGAGGGTAAAAACAACTATTTGATTGTGCATAATACTGAAAACACTAGATAAAGTTGTAATAAATAGAAAATATTTTTATTAAATATTTCTGAGAAATTCATTGAAAAAAATTCGTATGAAATATGTGAAGCAATATTAGTTTTCGATGGGATTAAAATGCATTTTTTAAATTCGATATTTTTTCAATTCCAAAATCAAAAATTAAATTTATGAAATTCTGCAAGTTTCTTCCTGTGATATTAAGTTTTTTTTCAAATACATTCCGCATACGCTGAGTTTTAAAGCTGTTAAGATATTACGTAGGTAAAAATTTGTAGAAAATATATAAGATATAGAGCGTAAATATTACGTTCCTTCCTCGGAAAAAAAAATTATAGATGCCATTTGCAGCTCTTCAATCACGCATAAAATCTAATTATGTCCTCGGGGAAAAGTTTGAATTCGTGGTTCAAAAAATTGTTTTCGTGGATTTAAATCAATCACTTCATTATATTATTTTACTGCAGTTGGTAGATGAAGAAACTATTGTTACACATATTAGTAAAATACATCCATATTTTTAATGTTGTGTACGAATTCTTTTATCTTTTACATAGAAATAATTATAATAATAATAAGGATTGTTCATCTTACTCAAAATAACAGAAAAATTACTGCTATAAAATTTTTTTGGAAAAAGTATATTTTTATAGATAAATTTATTAATTTAGAAATAAAAGATTTGCTTTATGAATGTCGGCCAGTTGCTCTCGGTGATATTATGATTTTGCAAATCCATTCCGCAAATGTTGAATTTTAAAGCTGTTTAAGACTTATTCACAAAGGTAGAACTTGTATCAAATATTTTTAGATATAGATTATAAATACCGCCTTCCTTCGTAGGGAAAAGAAAACGTAAAGATGCCATTTATAGTTCTTCAATCACGCATCAGAACTCAATATGTCCTCGGAAGAAAGTATGGAAAAAATGGGATTGATTTGGTGATTATTAAATCAACCACTTTAAAAAAAATATTTTGACTGGAATTTGTAGGTACACTGTAAAAAAAAAAAAATCGATCTACTGAAAAATTTTTAGTATTTCTCATTGAACCTTGCAATTACTAAAAAAATTTTTTGTATTCTTACTCAGTTACAAGAAAATCTGTAAGAATTACTAGAAAACAGCTAGCAACGATTCCGGTTTATAATACCGGTTACTAAAAAATTCTGTGAAATACAAATTTACTAAAAAATTTTTAGTAACCTCAGGTTTTTTTTTTTACAGTGTACTTCAACAAATTATTCGTGTTCTTGATAGTAAAATATATCCAAATATTTGTAAAGCTTCAATATATATATATAATAAAACTTTTTGTAAATGAAATGACTATTAAGTTACAATATAAAACTAACAGTTTAGAAATTAATCAATTATTAGAATATGCTTATATATATACATATATATCTGTACATCTTTCATTTGGAAGAAAAACATTTATTTGATTGTTCATCATACTCGAAACAGAAGAAAAAAGTATTGCAATAAAAGTTCTTTCATATAAGTTTAATAAAAAAAAAAATAGAGCGATAAATGCCAATACGAATAAATATCATGAAGAAATTTATGTATTTCTGTCAGTTTTGCCAATCGGTGATTTTAAGCTTTTGAAAATTCATTCTGAAAGAGTTGTTTTTAAATCTGTTTAAAAAGTTAGAGAAAAAGAAATTTTTACGAAATATTTAAGTTATAGAGCGAAATATTGCGTTCCTTCCTCGAGAAGAGAAAAATGATAGATGTCAATTGCAGCTCTTCAATCACGCACCAAATATAATTATGTTTTCTGTAGAAAGAACTAAGTTTGATTTGGTGGTTTTTAAATATATCACGTATAATTATTTGACTACTAAAGGTACATAAACAAATTATTAATATTCACACAATTAAAATATACCCATCAATTTTGAAATCTTCAGCATATATTCTTTTAACTTTCCCAGAGAATAAGAAAACTATTTGATTGTTCCTCAACTAAAAAACAGAAAAATTATTATTAGAAAAAAAATCTTTTCAGGGTTTAATAAAGAATACAATAAAAATTATAAATAATGGTATTTAAACTCAATACAAAAGAAAGAACTTCTTTAAAACACTATATTAATGAAAAAAGTACAACGCATTTCAATACTTTGAAATTAGGAGCAAAAAATTAAAATAAATAAATGTAAAACTAAGAGAGAGGTAACAGCCAATAAGAAAGGCGTTTGCAACTACCAATCAGAAATTCACATAAGACGGAATGAGAAGTATGAATTACAGGTCCATTTTAGAAATGAAGGTACAAATGCAAAATATTTCATAACAGTAATAACAGTAATTAGAAGAGCAATCACACGTATATGTTGGAAAGATTTCGATGCCTTTTTCTAGATAAAAATTTCATAAAAATGACGTTTTTTTGCAAAATTGTCGACCGCGCGCTCACTGGGCGGTTGAACGACGTCGTTGCCAGTAGCGCGTCTTTATAAATAAGAGAGTGACGACATACACACAGTGCTCATGTTCTTATTGCAAGTTGTCCGAACTAAGACTCCTATAATAGGAGCTGACGCATATCCATTTTGTTTCGGATTATTCGTGCTCAGTTCAGCATCAATCTACCGCAACCGGAGTTGGGGTTGCCTAAGACTCGGTTCTGATTGGCTGAAGCGGTTCTGATTAGCTTGGTTTTTCGACTGAACTTCAATTTGAGACCCAAATCAGCGAGGATGCGTCAGCCTGTATCATAGGAGCTCTAGTCCGAACTATGTTAAAGCCTATTCCAGAACGTGGCAATATTCGTCTGGACAAGTTGAATTTTACGAATGAGACTAGTTAACTTACATTAGTTTGGCGATAATGACAGACTCTCCTAGACTCCTTCCAGACTTTGTCTAAAATCCTCTGGACCAATCAAATTTTATTCGTCGTATGTCGTCCCTCTCATATCTATAAAGACGCTCTTCTTGGCATCATCGCTCATGTTTGATACGCAGTAGACTGTCATGTATTAAAAAAATGTGACATGTCCCTGTAAAAAACTCTGCATTATACAATGACCATTTTTAACTTAAATTCTCCCCTTGTATACTAAAGTTGGAGTGTAAAAAGTTGAATTAACTCCTTAACCGTTGTTCCCGAACGCAGATCGGGCAAGAAGAGTTTGCTTGTTTCATTACTAAAAGCATTTCGATATCACTAATTTTTAACTGTAATCTTCGCTTTATAAATTGGCCGACATTTTTCGACTATAGGCAAATACTTTAGTTCGGAAAAACTGGTATTTTTGTTCCTATTTTTAGTTTATTGGGTCAAAAAAAGAATCTGTTGAGGGGTTAAAATCCATTCAGTGGTGGTTGAGAAAATTGCTGACATACATACATGTCGACAACACAAGCTCTTTTTCTTTTTCAGAAGTCACCGAAAAAATAAAAATACTCCGAAAAATATGTTTTATCACCCAGTAAGATAAGATTATGCATGCGTAAAAATTTCAGAGTTGTATTCTGGCTGACTAATTGCCCACATGCGTGTCTAGTGGTTAGTGTGCTGGCTACTAGCAAAAAAGATGCAGGCTTTGAATGCTGTTTCTACCATTTTTGCCTCATTCTATGGGGAATTACATTCAATATCTAATGTAAATATAAAGAAATCAAATACTTCTGATTACATCTATTAAAATAAACATCGAAATATGCTAAATTCTTCCGCC
This sequence comes from Maratus michaelseni, assembly GCA_963931845.1. Classification (NCBI taxonomy): domain Eukaryota; kingdom Metazoa; phylum Arthropoda; class Arachnida; order Araneae; family Salticidae; genus Maratus; species Maratus michaelseni. The sequence goes on from OZ007586.1 coordinate 415,621,852, forward strand.
ATTTAATTTTTGTTATTGATGAATATTATAAGCAATACGGTTTCAGAAATTTCAGGTTTAATTTAGTTTTCATTTTAGAAATATCCCTTTTTTTACACAGGCAAAGTATTTTAAGGGGTCAGGTAACCTTTGAACTGACAAAATACATGAAAAGGAGACCTCTGTAAGAATTATCATAACTCCGTAACTATTTGACTTTGAATTATAAAATTTTAAATGCATATTAATAAAGGTCTATTTTATAAATTAAAATTCTCCAAAAATGTTTACACTCATATAAAGCTTTTAAATTTAATTTAAAATATAATAAATTTTTTACGAAAGAATTATTCTTGCATGTACTGCGCGCACGATTTTTCACATTTGAATTGCTAAAACCATTCAAAAAAATTTTAATGAGTACATATATAATGTGTTCTGAAAATGACCTACGATGAAAAAAATAAAATGAGTAGTTCTTGAGAAAAAAAAATTTTTTTTAGAGAAATTCGAAATATCGAGTTTTTTTTACTACAAAAGTAGTCATAAATTCTAAACTTGTTAATTGAGAAACATAATCGTAGGTCATTTTGTGCATCTGTTTGGTTAAGACATTCAGTCAAAATTTCATGAAATTCTAACCAATAATTTTTCTTAAATCGTGCGCGCAATGACCAAAATCGTCGTTTTGAGAAAATTGACTTCAAAGATCAAACTGCCCCTTGATCATATACAAAAAGCTCAGACTGTTTTAGACATAACTCCTCTTCTAAATTGAATTTTTGAGTGGGGTTTATTTTAAAATGTTCCTAAACAATCATATTTAATTATAAGCTAATAAAAAAATTTTCAAATTTCTCACACTTTAAAGGTTACCTGACCCCTTAATTAGAATTTAATGAACAATATTTCGATATCATTATCTACATGCAATTTTTTGCATATTTTTTAGTGCATAAAACTGTTTTTTCTGTATTTCAAACTTTCATTGTAGGGACATCACATATTAATGACGTTTTTCTGTGGAGCATAGGGGCTCATTATAACTATTGTTAGATGTATTGTTCTATGAAATGGATTCAAACCTAGGGAAATTAAGCATTGCATATATTAATGAGTCATTTTTAATGTGAGCCAACTAGAGATGTGTTCGGGTTCTTTTTTCGAGACCCAAGCCCGAAAATTTTTGTACCATCAGAGCCCGAGCCGGATACCGAAAGTACGCAGTAGAAAATTGATAATAACATTTTAAAATTGTTTCAAAATTAATATTTTTCATTTAAAAATATCTTTTTACGTAGAAATAAGTATTAATCCTATAACTCCCGATGACAATGTTTCATGATTTCCATGTCCCCACATCTATTTTAAATAGCAAATTTCTTATTTATACTGAACCATTTGCAGAAATCTGTAAAAGTCAGAATTCTTATTATTTAAAAATATCTTTGTACATCTATAGCAGAAAATCATGAGTTCTGTTTTCCAGTAATTCTGTAAAAGGCCTTGAAACATAAAACGAGGAAGGACAAGGGATATCCCATGGCTTTATTATGTTACTAACACTGACCGTGCAAGGGCTTCATAATCAGCTAGAATAGTTTTCCTTATATCCATCAATAACAATTAAATTCCCTTTCAAACAGATTTTTAAAGGATTGTAAAACACTTGGAACATGGACTACATATTTTTTCTCAAAAATAAAGTTTTTTTTTTTTCCTTTTCAATTTGTAAATAAATAAAATTTTCACTTTGAGCACGAGCCCGCCCGAGTCCGGGCTCGGGCTTGGGTTCGGATTTACGTGCTTGGGATAAGCCCGTCTCATCTCTAGTGCTAACAAGCATTTACCATTTTTATAGTAAAATAAATTCTCAAAATAATCTTCAGAAACTCGAATAAAATTTCTGCGCACAAAGAGAAGAAAGCAGTGTGTCACTTCCTTCATCCAATAGGAATCGAGAAGCTCAAAATAAAAAAAGACTCGCAGAGACAGAAAAGGGAGATGATATTTAGACTAACGAAAGCGAAGATCAAAGATGCCTGTGTTGATAAATACTTGTTGCTGCTGGAAGCGTGCTAAAAATGAAAGTTATTTATGTGGATTCTATACGCTGGTGAGTAACATGAAATTTATTTTTTAAGACTGTTAAATCGTTCTTAAAATATTTTGAAATTTTATTTTAAAAAAATATATGTATATGCAAAAACAATGTTTCGTCTGATCATAATAAGAAAAACCTCATAAAATATTCTTAGAATTACGCTAGTTATGACTTAAAATGCATCAAGCATTCTCTTTATATAATGATGAACAAAATACATTAAAGAGATTTATCTTGAAATGTGCTTGCTTCAAATTGCGCATATTACATGAAAATTTCAATGATTATACATTATATCAATATTTTAAGATTCAAAAAAATGTATTATGCATCGATAAGTTCTATATGTTTTTGGTAAAGAACATGCGAATTTTTAAACATTATTTTAAAAGTAGAAATTTTGCTAATATATGTATATATATATATATATATATATATATATATATATATATATATATAGGTTTATAATGTGCTATCGTATCTGAAGTAAGTTGATAAAACATAATTTTTCCATCAAATTTAAGATATATTGAATAATCATACACAAAAAGTTACTAACAGTTATTAACTCTCAAACACAGATACTTTTTAAATTCTAAACTAAATAAAATATATATAATTACTAGACATACTTTATTATATTGCGGGTAAAAAAATCTTTCTATTTTAAAACATGAACTTTCAAAGATATGAAAGATGAAATATTATAAATACTTTATATTTTCTCGCCTGTTAATAGTCCTGTGATTTTTTTAATATAATTATTGAACTCTACTGTTTTTTTTTTTTTTTAAGAATAATTATTTAAAATAAGTATTGCATCGCAATTTACCTGTGATATATCTACATCAAGAGAATAATGCCAAAACATTGCGTTATAGCGACATTTTCTAAGGTTTATTAATGAACTAATTCTCCATAGTCTTCGAAAATCAAAATACGGAAATATGAAAAATACCAAACCACATCTACGTTCATTTTCCTATCCCGGAATCCATTTGAAAAATATATGAATATCAACCCTTTGAAAAAAATTCGTTTTCGAAAGTCACTAACGCGAATTTCGTTTTTTTTTTCCTGTGATGTTTAAAAAACTGCATCGGTTTCGGAAATCAGAATACGAAAGAACCAAGGATACCGAACAATATCTATCTTCGTCCTATCTTTAAAACATCGCCTTTGGTTTTAAAAAATAACAATATTGACCTTTTCAAAAGCGTTCGTTTCTGCATACTTTAAAATTCTTCAATTAAAAATATAAAATCATTCAACACTTATTTTAGAAATATTTAAGGCTAAAATCACTGTCCCGGGAAATGCCGAGCGAGTCAGCTAGTTATTTATAAACTATTAATTAAAAGAATAAAATATTAAGTAACGGAATTCTTCTATAGTGAGTTATTTAAAATAGTATTGAGTGGTAAATTTTTTGACACAGACTCCCACAAAACGTATATGGATCATTCTCAAAAAAAGATACAATTCAGAAATTAATTGTGTCTTTTTTTTTTTATTATTATTACCTACATCAGTATCTCGTGTTATGTAAACTGAAAGTTTTTCCACACTTTTCTTTTTATTTATAGAATAAATGGTCAATTCTTCTCAAACACGTGAGCAAAATGTCCTCTATGCTACTACTTTGTTACATTTATTGACATAAAAATTATTTTTATTTCTTCATATTTATTATATATATTTTTTTTTTGAAGTGGTGGCAAATATTATAGAAAACAAATATATTACCAATTTGAATAGAAAGCAAATGTATGTCCACTCTGTTACTATGGTTTAAAAAATTAGACATATCAATTCCACTAAAAGATTCATTACAATAATATAAATTATTGCCCCAATATTTAATTCATGTAGTTAAAATATTTTAGAAATATATCATAATGTAATTTGAAATAATATATGAGTTGCAATTAATTGGAAAAACTAATCTAGTAACAGAGTGGACAAATACAAGATTTACATTTTTTTAAAATTATTTAAGGTATTACATAAGTAGCATTGTATTAATACATCCATACATAAGCTTGCTATTAATTATATTTACGAACATTAACAGTTATTTATATTTTCTATTCCAAGGCAACATAGTGGAGAGACAAAAATGTACTTAATTTTTTGTTACAAAAATCTGTAAAAAAAGAATTTTCCCACTTTATGAATGCAAATTCCATGTGGATTAAATCTTCATATATTTACACAGTCTTGAGACAAGTGTTGTCATCTGCTGTGTAATAGGATTATTAGAAAATCTTGGTGACAGCATAAGAAAGATAAAAAGAAGACATAGGAAAAGTGCATTCTTTGGGGGCATTTTATTTCAAGCTATATTATATTTTTATAACTAAAATTTTTCTCAGTTTATATTTTAACTGAAACATAAGGTATCTAATTTTGAAATGATGTACGATTTAAATACATTTCCATTCTTTATCTTGTATTTTCAAGGCTTTCTTTTTTAACTTTCTCATTGGGGACAGGAAATTTTTAAAAATCGAGCATTATAAACTGAAAATACTTAAAAGTTTTAAGAAACAATTATTCTACAGATATTGCATTATCTTCAAAATATTTCATATATTTGTATAAAATAAGAATAATATCCCCTTTTTTAACCGGAAATTTAATTATCTTGTTGGATACTGTTTTTTAACTTTATTTTATTTTTAACTTTACCCATATTGAAAAAAAAAAAAAAGTGATATAGCTACATATTCTAAGATTTGTTAGTCGAATTTTTTCAAAGTAATAGTTTTAACTATTAATAAAATAGTACTTAACGGAATAACATGTTAATTAACAAAATTCGTTTTTTGATGAATTAGTTAAAATATGTATTAAGAGTAAATTTGTATTACATATTTTAACACAAAGAATATCTCGCCAAAAAAATTCGTTATAGTGATATATTCTATTGTTTACTAATCAAATGCTTACAAAAAGTACTCTTATCAAATTATTATTAATAAGTTACTAATTAACAGAATGAAATATTGCATAGTAAAAATTAATGGATGGAATTCTTTTTAGATAATTTTTTTAAAGAAGTATTGATGGATTTGTGCATGACATATATTCACACAAAAAAAAAAAAAAAATGCTAAAAATAAAATCGTTACAAAATACTAGATGTTACCTAGATTCAGGACTTATTTTAAATCATTTATTTTTTCCTATGAATCAAATCCTTTTTTTAGCAGTACCTATTAAAGATATTTACTTCCTAAATAATTTTTATTCTATCAACAGGATATCTAAATTATGATCAAAAATGTTTCTTTTTACATTATTCATTAATAGTACGTACAGTTTTAATTAAAAATGCAAATAAATAAGATACAAGCACGAATTTTATATTTAGCAGTAAGTATTTCGTTGATTGCAATAAAAATACAATTGCATTGCTTCGTATGCTGAAAAATATATGTAGAAATTTATGGTAAAAAATAATTTTAATGGCTTCTAACATCTGCATTTAATGGCATTTATAACGTTACTTTTTCAAAGCAAAATTATCTCCGTTTCTTATCTAGAGAAAAAAAAAATATTTTATACAATGGGCAAAACGATCATGGATTATTTGATGCCAAAAGTATGGACAAAATATGTATATTTCATATCCTTTATTATTTTTTTCAATTCGTGCATTTTAATAATGCAGTGTGTATTAATAAACCATTTTATCATTGGTAAATAATATTACTTTGTGAATAATTTTAAATTAATAAGCTAAATATAGCTTTATTTTTATAAAAAAGTCTGTCTTTCTTTATTTGTATTTAGTCGTTAAGGATCAATCAAAAGAATGCCTTAGGTAATAAGTATTATTTTAACAAGCTTAATCTCTAACACGATAAGAGCTTCAAATATATCTGAAGCATATTCATAAAAAGTAATTAATGAGATTTTACGTTTATTAGTGTTTAATTATTTTTTTAATTATTGCAATGATTAATTGGTTTCATTATTTGTCATAATGATGCTTCCTTTGACGAAATAGCTAAACCAAAGTGCTTTCTGTAAAATAAATTAAAATACGTGAAAAAAATTACTAATTAATTTTCAAAGTGTTATAAAATGACACTTTGACTCCACAATTTATTATTTTAAATCTCTTTCAAAGACAAAAGGAAAATTTAATACTCCACAGGTATGCTATTTTTGTAACACGACTTATGTGTAACTACTATTTTTTAAACGAAACTGGCCGTTTTATTCATTTACTATTTTTTTTTTCAAGCAAATTAATTTTAAAAGGAAATTAACGCCGTAAAATTAATATTAATGAATTTTTTATTTAATGTTAATTTTACGGGCTAATAACGTAAATTTCTGTCAAATAGTCATATTCTATCATATATATATAATGTGGTTTAGTGTCAAGGTCAATTTTATACTACATGTCTGCCATTTCTGACATAAAATAGTATATAAATTGACCTTGCGTACGCTTATGTCTGGCAGGTGACTATATACACTAAATAACCAAAAATCACCGGACGCTTTCCATTTACCACATTTTGTCGAATATCTAGAGAAATTCTTGACGAATTCTACTGGAACTTTGGGAATATAAATAACATGTTCGACCTCATATTTTTCTGCGAAGATTTGATCATGAAAGAAATTAAGGGACCAACAACAAATTGGAGAGCAAGTAATAATATTTTAGATCATCCTGTAAAATGATCTGTAGATTCAGCACATGACTATGTGCATCCTGTATAACATTTGTTTAAGTATTTTTTAATTGATAGCACTCCATGGAACCTTTGGACCCATGGAACCATGGGACCTTTATATCCATGGAGATATAAAGGTTTCTTTAAAAAATTCAAGATATTTTTGCACAATTAGGTAGCTTTCAATACAAAAAAGTATAAAGCTATCTATTGCAGCCGTTCGGAGGAAAACAGTTCCGGAAAATTTCGATATATTTTCAGCGATCATGACCCCCAGACCCCAAAACCACCCTCCGTTCAAATGTTGATATCCATATATATATATATATCTGACCTATGTCATACGATAACGCTCGTATTTATAAATCAATTTCGATGAAACCAATTGTGTGTATTAAACTCACCAATGTCTCGACCGAGTTCGTTAGCCAGCTTGGTCCGCCATTTTGTTTCAAGATGGCGGCCATTTAAAAATTTAAAACTAAAATAAATATACAAAAAAGTTAAAAATTCACATTTAATTACGTGTTAGGCCTTAATACAAGGATTCCAGAGCATTTTTTGGTTTACCTCTATCTTAAAAAATGGCTGAGATAGAGCAGTTTGAAATTCTAGGGTGGCTGACATTTTGAAACAAAACAGCACATTAACGCGATTACTCGCAAATTATTTTCTTTCATTGTTGTAATAATTTTCCCAATCATACGCATAAAACTATATATTCATATCCGTTAAAGCCAAATTCTCGCCAAAATTGGCGACATTTGGCGAAATATCGCCAAATTTGGCGACCAAAATAAGTCTTCATAAATAAAGCCAATTTGGCTATTGCTCAATAATTTGCGAATTTCTTATTCAAATTCAGTATTAACGAATCTTTTGTAAACGTTTCTTTGCATTTTAACTTGCTGATTTCGTGTAACATTAGCTAAAATTTTAAAACGAAGATATAGGAAAGCTACCTTTTCTTGCCGGTACAGGCCGGAAGGACTTTTTTGTTTGTAGCATGCATGATTTTCAATCAAATTTAACACCTCTATTAGAAAAGTTCGAAAAGTACAGTAGAAACAACATTCTATAATTAAAATATAAACGTATTAAATATTTTCTGAAATATAAGCATTTGTATGAAATAATTTTTAACTGCGCATGCCCTATAAATAACAAAAATGTTTTTACATAATTCAGTAATCAGCTATATAGAGAAAACATATAAAAAGGCCATTCGAATATCGTGAAAATACGGAAAGATATCGGCGATAAAGCGATCTGAATTTTAATTGATTTCTAAATATAGCTGGATGATAAGGGATTTTCCCTCAAATTGTCATTTTTCATTTCTCATTTTCTTATTTTCATTTTTTATTGATGTTTTAGATATCCTTGGCAGAATAATCAGAATGAGCCGACACCAACAAAAAAAGAATTATCAAAATCAAAGCATCCATCCCAAGGCTATATATAGACCTACGTTACATACATATTCCTTTGTTGGAAGTCAGTTAATAAATATTGACAATTTATGAAAAATCCCTTACCATCCAACCACTTTTAGAAATCAGCTAGAATTCAACTCACTGTATCGCTTTAGTACAGGGTGGTTAAACTGACGGTACTCAGAGGCTCATAACTGTGGTTCTACTGAACAGATCCGAATGAAACTTCAGATATATGTTATGTAGATCATGCGGCCGAAATTAAAAGTTTGAAATTTCGTTATCAGATGGCACTGTACTCTAAAAACCATATGCAAATGAGTAGTTAGTGCAATTTCGCTATAAAAGCGGAACGTGTTGTTCAAGGAAATCATTCTTCCGCAGTGAACATGCCGCTGAAGAAGAAGGAACGCACCATGATCGTAAAACTTTTTTATCAGAATGAGAGCAATGCTTCGGCAGCCCTCCGTGCTTATCGACGGATGAAAAACTTAAGGAGATGACCCATGCCCGTAAATGCAGTTAAATGCATGATTCGTAAGTTTGAAAAAACTTGTTCTTTGGATCTTGCATCGGGAAGAGGACGACGTGCAAATGAGCCGGCGGTTGTGGAGGAAGTTGCGATTGCAACAGTTGAAGCATCTGCAAATTCTTCAAATGCTACTGTAAGTGGCCGCTCAATATCACGAGCATTGGACATTCCATGGGCAACCGTGCGCATGATTTTACGCAAAATTCTGAAGCTCTACCCTTACAAGATGCATATCGTGCAACTGTTGAAACCTCAAGATCACTCTGTGCGTCTTGATTTTGCGTTGCGTTTTCTGGCGAGGATGCAAGTAGACGAGTACTGACCATCACACATCTTATTGACAGACGAGGATCATTTTAACTTAGATGATGCTGTGAACACCCAGAACTATGTGTTCCACCAATCCTCATGCCATGCAACAATAGCTACTACATTCCCCATACGTCGAGGAAGTCAGTGTCAACGGGTTTGTTAGGCGTACAGTAACAGGTGACCGATAAAGCAGAATCCTGGAGAATCATGCTGTCCCGGCGTTAAGTCAAAGAGGCTGTTTGACTACCACGATATTCATGCAAGATGGAGAAACTGCTCATACGGCGAGATGTGTAAATAATATAATTCAAGCCAACTTATCTGATGAACGTGTCATCTCGCGTACTTTCCCGATTTCCTGGCCAACAAGGTTACCAGATCTGAACCCCTGTGACTTCTGACTGTGGGGTTTTCTTAAAGATCATGTTTATCAAGGACGTGTAACTAATTTACCGGACTTGAAAGCTAGCATCGTACAACGTGTCTCCCTCATTCCTACTGATATGTTGCGTGCGGCCGTTGATAACGCGGTAGTACGCTTTCAGCATATTGTTGACCACGAATTCATGCGCATAGAGAACACAGGTGTGTAAATAAATAAAATATTCCGTTATTCTTTGATTTTTGAATCATTATCTTTCATTTTACATTGTTAAAACACCACCTGGAGGCAAAATTTGAAATTTGTTTACGGAAACCTCGGCTGCATGATCTACATAACATTAATCTGAAGTTCCATTCGGATCCGTTGAGTAGAACAGGAGTTATGAGCCTCTGAGTACCGTCAGTTTAATTTTAATCACCCTGTACTAACTGTACTAAATGCGTGAAACCATAGCTGTAAATACTAACCGTACTTTAGTATTTACAGGTCGTTAAAATTTCAAGATAATAAATTTGATAAATTGCATCTTAAGGGGATGGTGAATCTTCAAATTAAAATTGTACTATTTTCGTTTAAAAGCTGTACAAACTAAACTGTAAAAAAAGACAAATATTTCTTAATCTATGACCATATAATATAAACACAAACGAAAATATACAGTAACGTTTTCTGAGTTTAACCACGATTTCGAAAAGCGTTTTTTAACTTTAAGAAAACTGAGAAACCAATACATTTTCGAGATTAAAAGAAGCAAATATAAAAACAAACTTTCTTTGCTGCCACTTATTTTCGTAAACGTTTCTGATTGTATTTTCTGGTGTATTAGTAATTTTTCTCAACCCGGCATACATGTTCTTTGGATGCTATCAATTGTCCAGTAAACATTTTCATTTTCAACAAACATCTTTTACAGACAAACATGATAAATTAACAATATTAACATTAACATTAAAATAATATTTTTGTTACTCTTGCATGCATAAATTAAATTACGCAGCTGAAAATGCTTAGAGATTGGATAGTATCCTAAAACCCGATATTCGGTTTGAGAAAACTTATTAATTACACTATAAAGCTACTCAGAAACGTTTCCGAAATTCAGTAGCAGCAAAAGAAACATTGTTTTTATAAATTCTTCGTTAAATCTGGAAAATATATTGATTTCTGAGTTTTCTAAAGATGCTTTCGAAATCGTGGATAACTCGGAAGTGGTTATTGTATATTTTCGTTCGTGGTTATATTATATTTTCGTTCGTGGTTATATTATATTTTCGTTCGTGGTTATATTATATTTTCGTAGATTAAGAAATATTTGTCTTTCTGTTACAGTGTATGATTGATATGAAATGAACATTTCCTATGCACCTATAGGATGTTTTGAAATAAAATCGAAAAAAATCTTACCTGAAAAAGACTTCTTAAGAAAATAGTACAATTCATATTTATAAACGAAATTCATATTTATAAACACCCCATACTTTTTACAAATGATGCAAAACCAATGATTATTTTAATATAAGTTCGGCACCTAAAATTAATTTGTACACATAGCTGTATATTCGTCTTAAAATACATAATTTATTTTTTTTAATTAGTAAAAAAAAATTCGCAATTTGGGCAAGCTGTTTTGAATTTTTCCCATTAATATTATATTTAATAGTTATAAATTTGATATTATTCTTAGTGTTTCATACAGATACCTATTCATTTGACAATTAAAAAAATTAACATACTTGAGAAAATGAATGGAATTAGGGGGAATTAACTCTCATGGAACACTTCAATCATTGGTTCCAGGTGAAATATTAAAACTGTTTAAAACCAGTTAATAAAGAAAACCTATCTATAGAAATTTCGTTCAGATTGATTTTAGGTGGATCCAGATTATTTATCACAGAATATTTATATTAAACTCCGATTTTGTAATATTTTTTCCTCATTTTTTTTCCTTTGTTACCCTTAAATTGATCTTTCCTTTTAAACAAGTATTAAAATGTTCCCAAAATTGCAGAATGTAACATCCGAAAGATTCAGAAGGAAGGACAGTGAAATTAAAGTTAAATATGTCATATTCTTGCAACTTCTAATATTTTCACTCACACAAAACACGTTGATCCTCATATATTCCTAGATATATGTTGAATACACAAGTGTTTCATCTGATCGCTGTTCTCGATAATTCCTAAGCCGTTAGCCATCGACGTATACTTTTAACTACAAAAATATTTAAAATGAGGTATAGTATTATTTCAGAGGCCGTTTGGATCTAAAATTATAAAATTATTTTTTACAAAATAAATTACGAAATTTAAATATCTTTATACGGTATCTACTCTAACATGTAAATAAATAATAAAAACAACAACATTTTCTTAAGACAAATTTGACTTAGTTAAAGCTAATTACCTTTAAAGGCGTGCTGATTTATTTTCTTAGGTGCATTGCACAAAGACTGAAACCTATACAAATTTACTTCAATGAAAAATAAACATTTGCAGTTAATTTCTTATTAGTTGTAAAATGTACATTTTAGTCCAGTAGATGACTCTTTTTCATAATACATTATAAAAAGTAAAAGGAGGGAAAAATGTGATAAAATAATAAGTCAATGTATGTACTATTCTCTTAAAATTTATCAAGAAAATCAAGAATATTATACGGTTGAAAACTAAAATGTAATTTAACCCTCCAGCAGGCGCGCTCGCGCAAACTTTACAACAAAAGTTGATATTTCCTAAACGGCGTTCTCAAATACGGTGCTGACACTGTCTGAAGGTCATTGTTATTCCTCAATTGAACTTTTCCCTATGTTTTTAAACCAGTTTGGGTGATTTCAAATGCAGTTTTGTGATTCTTTGATAAAATTGTTTTGCGTGGGCGCTGTAGAAAGCAAATATACTATTTCCACATTTCACGTTTTAAAGATCTATTTCTGGAATAATGTAATTGATATGTTTTGCAATAATTTAATATTATTTTTTATTTTATATCTTCAAACGAAAAATATTTAATAGAATTTTGCAAAAATGGAAAAATAAGAAGATATTCAATATATATTTCACGAGAATTCAGAAGAATCAATTGAATAATATATATATATATACAGATAAAACAAAATGGAGTAAAATAAAATATATCACGGAGTCAAAAACGGAAAAGTTGTACATTGTAAAAGTTCTTTATGTCATAAACAAAATTCGCAAAAATATTGATAATAAAACTAGATATTTTTTTGAAAATAATAGAACTTTTATTAACGTAATAGATTTTTTTATATTTGTCTTCTTGCGTTAAATCATGCTTGATATATACATTTTTGAAATAATATTTTTGTTTCACGATTAATAATTGGTACTTACCTTTAAACATTTTTTCTGTATGTAAATATCATTAAAATATAATTTTCTCTATTTATATGGATAATTGATTATCTAACTTACCTATTTTATTAGTATTATGAAATATCTTACATATGTAACAGCATAACAAAACGAAACACGTGTGTCGTAAAAAGTGCGACGCGCGCCCGCTCGTGAGAAATTTTTAGCGCCCCCGATCATGAGAAAATTTTTAGCACGCCCGCTCGTGAGAATTTTTAGTGCGCCCAATGAACATTTAACCCTACACTGCATTTTGTATCACAGAAACATGCTAAATTTTCAATATGCGGTATTTTTGCACAATATCAATATTTTATTCTACATCTATAGTAATTATATATTTTAAATGACACCACTATGTTATGCAAAATATTGTACATTTTAATTTACAAAAACATACAAGTAAAAATTAGGTGTTAATGGTAATATATCCTTCTTAATTTTTATTAATAAATACTGAAACATAGAAAGTAAAGTTGTAGCATAAGTGCCTAGCTACTCTCCTATAAAAGTAGTCTATGGTCGAGTGTGTTTTGAGTTTTCCATGCGATCGTGATGTCCTGAATTTTAACATTTGTGCGTGAATGAGGAATGTGACGTGAATTTCGCAAAGTGTGTCTGAATCTCCAGGAATCTTATTTTCACGATTATTTTATGAAATGATATGATAATTAGGTATCTGTGGTCATCTAGCTCATATTAATACGGCGGTAGAAGATTCAGTGGATTAGTTGGAATTCGTCAACGAGACTAAATCAGACTAATTAAAGTTTTCCCGGAGTTCATTCTTTTTTTCAGTTTTGAGTACATTCTTTGGCTGACAGCTTCGGCGGAGTTGTTAGACTCAATATTTTCAAATAAAGGAATATTGGAACCCACAGGGTTCCATTGCTAGTGATATTGCAGAATTTTTAAGTGGCATTTTATATTGCTAACTACAGTGTTTCTAGTGACATTTTTATAGTGAAGCTGAAGCTGAAGCTGAAGCTGACCGATGTTAGATTCCGGAAAACGAACAGCATAGCAATCTCGTTTTAAGCTAGTGCTTGAATTTAGTGAATTTCTTGCGAATAGCATTACTTCTCTTAGTTTCAGTGCTTCAAGTTTATTTTTGATTATCGTCTGGTTAAAACTACTTGCTCCACTGAAATCCATCCCTTTTTATTGCTTCAAATGAAATGTTCATTTTGTTAAATCTTGTATCATGGTCACTTTTCTAGGTCCCAAGTGTCCACCACAAAGTATTATCGGGTAACTATGTGGTTTTTATTAAGAAGTAGGCAGCTCTGAATCATAACTATCACGCTATTTTAAATATGTAAACTGTACTTTTCACCACTTACGCTACGAACGACAAAATTCAAAATTTTCACTGATCACATTAAGCGATACTTTAAAAATACTTTTTACTGCATTATACCACTCACATACAATCAAACAGTTTTTCGCAAAGATAAAAAAATATATAGTAAAGAATTAATATGCGAATGTTATTTCAAACTGAATACCAGTGCATTCTAAATTACTATACCCTTATTATTACTTGGGGTAGTTTCCTTTCTTGATATTTCCAAAACGCACCCAAGAAAAAAAATTCATATTTTAAGTTTAAAAGACAGTGTTATATATTTGTTTATGTTGAAAACATGTAACTAACCTCTCTTTCTAAACACATTAATAGATTTTTAAAGACATTTGGAGCACTCCAAAATGTCTTGATGTTCTGTAATTACGTGCAATTAAGTAATGTTATGAATGATACTTGAATGTTAAAATTTATTGTGCATGCTTTTAACACAATTAATTACAAAATTTTTAGTATATTAGAACTTAATTCTACAAATGTAAAATGGTATTTGGCTATGCGTGGATGACAATAATTCTAAAATATTTGACTATTGTTAACAGCATCACAAAAAGTGTTAAATAATATCCAATAGTTTAAATGAGAATAAAAGCTGTTAAATTTACTATAAATTTTACAGTTCTCGCACCATTTCTTTCTAGCTATTTGCCTCGGTTTTGTAATTTTTAGGCATAGATTTAAAAAGAAAAGTTAAAAAATATCAATTCTTTATATTTGAAATAATTTTGAAGAGCATCTAAGAAACTGCCTAAACGAATGCCTATCAGAGTGATTAACTTTAAAAGAAATTAAAGCAATTTACCTCCTTACTATCAGCAAACAATGTTGATGTAATAACTACAAGCAAAATATGTGTATTAGGAAAGCATTTTTCCCTAAAAGTAGGTATTTTTAATAAGTCTTTTTTCTTATACATTTTTAGTTGTTTAAAATTTCTAAAACTTGTCTTGTAGTCCCCGTAGTTAGATAGCTTTCTCTATTAAAAGCATGAATTGACGAAACTAGATTACTTGATGTAAATAGAGAATTACAGACAGTGGTGAATGTAGTGCGGCTGGTACATCATAGGTCCAATCACGCTTTATTGTAGCCATTGACTAGCTTCGATTAACAGTTACAACTCTTATAAACTCTAACTTACGTCAACTCATAAATCTAACTCTTCACCAAGCGTCATGTAAACATTTACGAAACATTTACGTATATATTTACATATTTAACTCTTAGGTAGACGTCAATTATCTGAAAAAGCTATCATATAATAAAAACAGCTCTATGAACCACGATTAAAGACATCTAAAATATAAGAATTAAAAAAAAATCATACCTTAGTATCATTATTGAATATAATAAATCGAAATAAGAAAATAATTACTGATATAGAAAATGAACCAATGGAATGATAAAAAAAAAAATGCAGTCTCAAATGGTAAATCTTGTAACATTTGCATCAAATATCTGAAAATGATAGAAATCGTATAAATAATACGCAGCGAAACAATTGAATGCTGCAATTAGCATAGTGTATAACAGTTATAAGATTGTTATGAGCCAAAAATTAGCTAATAATTGTAATATATATTGAATAATATATAAGATACCAATTTAAAATAAGAAATAAAATTTCAGAAAGAATATCTGAATATTCAAAGTGAAAATTATAAAAATATACAGATGTAGATTCATAATAGAGACGTTGAGAACCATAGTGAACTATCCCACATTTTTGTGAGAAATGAGTTTGAAGTCTCAAAGCATTGTATGGTATGACATCTATTGGCTGTATAGTGAATTTTATTAATTTTGAAACTACTCAAGTGATAGAGCCAGTTCAAGAAATGGTCCTTCGTAACTTGAATATCAAGTTGCCCGTACAAGAGTGGATCAAGTGGCTTGGTCCACTCTGGCAGTTTCTTCACGTACATTATAAAAGCAAAGTTTTAATCCATAGTTCGGTGGGAATGTGACATTTGTGGATTCAAAAGATATAAAAAAACCGCAGAACTTTCCTAATGACCTAGTACATCTGTATGTTAATGTATAGGACAAATGAAGAAATTTTACGTTATAATTCAAGATATCTCTTTTTCAGCCTCTTACAACTCAAAAACAAACTGTTTTTTTTTTTTCTTTGAGAAGCTATGTTTCAGAAGAATGAAAGAGTTCTTTAAGTGTTTCTGTGGTTAATCACATTCAGTTTAACATAGCCTATATATTAATATTTTAAGTCCAGTCTCTCATTACCCCCTGTATAGTAATAAGAAACAGGAGATTTCGATAAAATTAAAAAATTATAATCACCAAAAATTGGCTTTAAAATTTTGAAAAAAAATATATAAGAGCTTCGTCAATCGAATGGAGTGTAAAGTATTTTTGAAAGATTTTTTTTACAAAAGAAATTATGATATATTTTTGTCTCTTATTACCCCCTACCTTCTCTTATACCTACTGTGTTCTTGAGAAACAGTGTTTGTGATGTTTTTACGGTAACTTCACAATTTAAATATTTTTTTCTAAGAAATTCTTTCGAAGTAAATTTGGAAATTCATTTTGATATTTCAAATAACAGTGAAGGTAATTTAATGAAGCTTTCAAAGAGTGTTTTAGATGTTATTTTCAATGAAATGAAATGAAAGGTATAATGCATATGTAAAATCTTTCATTTTATGAATGTTGTTTTTGTTGTTGTTGTTGTTGTTGTTGTTTTTTAATAAAATCAAAACATTTTGTAAAAATAACATATTAGAATATACAATCACTCTTTTTTTTTAATTTTAAAATGTTCCTTAATTTGTTTGAAGATTGTTATCATACGTATCCTGTGTATAAAAGAAATCGAGATAGTAGCATTTGAGTTTATTATTTGGTGTTAGTTTCTTTGGTCAAATTTCACTAAAATATACTCGAAATTACTCAATTTTTCTAACAGTTTGACATTAATAATTGATTTTTTTTATTTAGTATTTTATGTATTTATGTTTTTATTTACTATTTTGTCTAGAAATTCTGAAAGGAATTGAAAATAATGCTTAAAAAGAAGTGGCCCCGAAACTTAATACATTTACATTGGATTTCACATCTTTTGAATATTCATACTTACAGTTCAATATATAGTGGAAATCAGAGCATGTGCTGCATTATATCGTCAAATCCATGCTTTGAGCGTGTTTCACTCTTTTACACATAGAATAGCTATGTACTAAAAGGGTATAAAGCTCAAATTTGTATATTAAATATTTTTATACTTAAACAATATTTATTTACCGTACTAAACAAACACCGATTTTCTAAAGCATTATTTTCATACTTAAATAAATACATTTTTTCTGTTGCGTGTGTGGCATCTATGTCACCCATAAAAACTATTTTCTTATGCACATGAAGATTATGTTCTAGAAAATAGGTGCTGCTTGCTGTATTAGGGTAAATTGATGTTGGTGAATTATAAAAATATTAAATTAAAAAGATTCGGTTCTCAATCTTTAATTACAAAATTAATTTAAGTGGAAAAGTGACAGACACGCCACGCATGGATTGGGCGTTATAAACATTTCTCATATTTATGAAATACAATTTTAAAGAAAAAATATAATTATCCTAATATAAATGATATTTTAAAACAATAAATGAAATAGCAATTAAATATGTCTCAGGGATATTTTTTAACATTAATTTACTTAATATTTAATGATATTTTACTTATTTTATTACATGATAATTTACTTAAATATTGCATTCAAATTGAAAAAATAAATGTTTGAATAATTTTTTTCTAAATTACAAATCCGACTCTAATTAACTTCATACATTAGTTATGTGGTTAAATTATGAATCTGTCGACTAATTTTCCGCTGAGTTAATTTTTAAATTGTTTTCGCTTGGTTATTTTAGTAGCGGTGCTCATTATATCAATCCTATAATTAAAACAAATGGCATCAGTACAACGTAACTTTAATTAAAAAAATGCTTGAAATTTTCGTAGAAATGGCATTTTAATTATGTGTTTCTGAAATTTAAAAAAAATTTATGATGATGAAAATGTGTTTAGAAAAAAACAGTATAAATATTTTTATACGTGAGTGCTTTATGAAAATCCTTATTTAAAGTAATTTTCTATTCTAAAAATTAAAAAAGAATGTCATAAAAATATTTTTAGTTTTCAAAACGTTTAATTAAAATAGTGAAGAAAAAACAGTGAGAAAAGTAGAAAAAAATAATGTTTGAATAAAATTAAAACGGAACTGAACTTGTATAATGAACTAAATTTGTATAACGAGATTTTATATTTCCTTTTTAAATTTTAAATTTTAAATTTTAATTGTTAACCTCCATTCAGTTGATCAATATGCCATATATTATATTTTAAAGTTAACATAAATTATTTCTATTGTTGATGCATCATTTGGAGTTCTTTCTGTGAGGAAAACTGTGTAAATACATTCACATAAAAAAATTAACCTATCAAAAAATAATCAAGTTACATGCTTTGTAATATATTTGCGGAATTTTTTAGAAACAATATTTTAAACCAGAGGTCGAGGGCCCCCTTGCGCTCACAAAGACATATATGTCTGTGCGTATCAATATACAGGGTTATCGAAAAGGTTGGACACATTTCAAAATATCATACCTCCAAAAATAATTGAGGAAACACAATAATTTTATTTGCAAAGTACTCGACAATTAAGCGAGATGTGTTAGATGTAATTGTTTTGCAGCCGGGCTTTTCAGACGATGTCCAGAAGCAATGCGCAGTGAAAGAGGCCGCCGTGCTGTTCAACAATTTTCGATGAAGCTGTATATCAAAATAGATAAAGTAAATTCTTTATTTATTTATTTTTTTTTTTATGGATAAAGAAGAAAACAAATCTTCAAATTTCAAAAATGCACTCTCGGTTATCGAGAAAGGTAGAAGAACACGAAGGCCTCTTTCACAGAGCATCGTGGGGAGGTCACGATTGCAGAACGGTTACATCTAACAATTTGCTGAGAATTGCTGCGTACTTTCAAATGAAAATTATAGCATTTCCTTAATTTGGAGTTCGGATTTTTGTTTAATCTTTTTCGATATCCCTGTATATTTTGAAACCATGGGTGACAAATATTCATTTTAAATAAACAAAAAAAGATTCCCAATATTTATAGGTATTTCTTAAAATAAAATGAGCCTTGAAATGAAATAACTCTCTTAATGATCCGCCGACTCACGCTGAAAAAGACAACGATTTTTAGCATTGTTTTATTCTTCTTATTCTTGGCAGTTCCAAAGATGTTTTGTTACCCTTTGTACCTGATATAATTTTCCTAAAATCTCCTCTAAATCTCTTTAACATGTATACAAATTTGAGATTGCTCATGTGCACTTCACGCAAACTGTTATTTTATTAGTACTTTTTAATTAAAATTCATTTCGCACTTTTTTTTCACTTCGTGCAACTTTATTTTCACTGTTAGGTTTATTTCTTAAAAAAAAAAAAAAAAAAAAAACGAAATACGAGGTATATCCACAAAGTAAGTTCCGTTTCTATTTCTATCCGCAGCAGCGCTGCGATCGCAGTTCCAAGCATACGCGGCAATTACTCTGACTGAAGGAGAAGAAATGTACGCATTTTCAGATCGCTGCTGCCGACGTGTTATTTGTAGTGCTTCTTTAGAATGCCAGCCTTAATTGAAAATGCCGCCGCTTGTGAAATCAGATCTGTGATTCGTTTTCTCAATGCAAAGAAAGTTAAACAAAGTGAAATTTATTGGCAAATCTGCGAGGTTTACGGACAAAATGCTATGAGTGATTCAATGGTTAGAAGATGGATCAGACAGTTTAATGAAGGACGTGATCAAGTGCACGATGAAGAACGAAGTGGACGCCCGTCTTTGGTTACTGATGAACTGGTTCACGCAATTGAAAAGAAGTTTAAGCAAAACCGTAAGTTTACAATTATTGCTCTTGCTGATGACGAGCTGAAAGAACATGTAACCACATGGTTGAAAACACAGGCGGCAACCTTCTATGAAGAAGGCATACAAAACCTTGTGGCACGCTACGACAAGTGCCTACAAAATTTCGGAAGCTATGTAGAAAAGTAGTTTCACAGTTGTCGCTTTTTGTACAATAAATATTTTTTTTGTATCTGTACACGTTTTTTTTATCTAACCAAACGGAACTTACTTTGTGGATATACCTCGTATATATATATGCTAAAAATGAATTAAAAAAAAAAGTATGAATTGTAATCTATGATTTTTTTAATAGAAATCGATACATTGAATCCAAAATTACAGCTCATTCTTCCAAGTAGTTTTTGAATTACGCTTAAAAGACTAACCGCATCGCAATCTTTTCTGCAGCGATTAAAAATGAATTTAACATTAGACGTTCCTAAATTTAAACCTATAATTCCTAAACTACTTAAAGGAATAACTTCTCGTTTAATATCCGCCGATAAATTTTATCGAATTAAAATATTATGTCAAAATTAGGTGTTAGTAATGAATTTTTTAAAGTTTGTTAAAGTTTCTATATGTAGGAGATTAAAATTTAAGCATAACATTAATTAGTTCACAATGACGAATGAAACGAATTCATTTCAACGAATTCATTCATTTCAACGAAATCAAATGAATCGATTAGTTGTAGAACTTATCTGTTTGTTCAAAAATCCTGACTGTCAAATTATTTGAAGAATTTATTATAACTCCACAATCATCTCATAAAAATATTTGAATTCTAGAATAAATGTACCTCACATTTTGATAGCTGATGATTCAT
Organism: Maratus michaelseni; assembly: GCA_963931845.1. Classification (NCBI taxonomy): domain Eukaryota; kingdom Metazoa; phylum Arthropoda; class Arachnida; order Araneae; family Salticidae; genus Maratus; species Maratus michaelseni. Next base: position 415,642,809 of record OZ007586.1, read on the forward strand.
TTATTTTTCTCCCTTTGTTATTTTTAGTAATATTAAAATAAGTAGAGGAGAAAATTATAAAAATGGATATCGTGTTTTTCCTCTGCATTTCTAGGAAAGAAGTAAATCTCCATCTAACACTTTATTATTTTTTCTCGGCTCCAAGTGATAAAATAAACTATTTTTCTTCGGTATAGAAAATATTAGAATGTTATTACTTTCTTAACGACAGTTCTAAACATTCAGTTTTGATTTAAAATGGTCTTTTTTATCATTAAAGCATAATTAGAACTATAAAACAATGTTTTTTAAGTGAATGTTGTGCTTAATTTTGTCCTATTTCTACATGTTCAAAGTTTTAAAGGCCAAAATTTAAATTTATCTCTAGCCATAAAAATAATGTTTTGCGTGGTACTGAATCTAATTTGTGAAACTTCACATTTTTATTACGATAAAGATCCTCTGATCTTCTGACTAGAAAATTGCTTAAATGTAATAATGGCACGACGTCAAAGAGGTTAGAAGCTTCAAATGGTTATACACTTGAGCAATTTTATAAAGAAATTTTTAAATAGTGTCTAAGAATGTCTAAATATAGATCTGATATACTGACTGCAGAAGTACCTTCTACTAAACATGATATTGTTTTGCTTTAGGAAAAATTTTCTAACACAATCTAAGATAAAAATATATGTTGAAATAGTTCAACATAGGTATGTAGTTGTGGTATTTTAAAATTTATGTATTTTTATCTCCATTTTTAAAATTATATTATTTTGTCTTTGTAAAGTTGTTGATATAAATATACTTCATATGAATGTCCTTTTAATATTAATTTTTTTCTAATATGCTTGACTACCCATGTAGTATAAAATGTAAAATGAATACACTTAGTACTATCAATTCGTCAAAGCCTGGCATGCAAAGAAAGTCTAGCTCATATTAAAATTTCTTGCAAAATAATAAATTAACGGCAAAGGTGATAAAAATCCTATAAATTAAAAGATTATTTGCAAACCTTAATTTTATCACATCGTAGTAAATTATATCTGTTTAACAGGATTGTTAGCCATGGAGTCAGAATGACAAACCAATGAATTTAAATTTTATTTTATCAGTTGCAAAAAACTTGAGATATGATAAAAACATACTCACAGAATCCATATTCACCTTATAATACAAACAAATAACTAAAAACCACATAAATATTCTAAACACATATATATCATTTTATAAAAACTTTACTGAAGGTTGTTTAAAACATTTTGATCAAGCTAAAATAATTAAACATACATCAGCTTATTATAAATCAATAATTAATGAATCCATAGAAATTTTATGTAAAAAAGCTAAAACATGCGATGGTTCATTATCCTACGATATTCCCAAATTATGGTATATACTCTTAAGGAATGAAAGATGAAATGTGATTATCACATTCCTCCCCCTCTCCCCTCTGTTGGTTTGTTTTAATGGTTTGTTCCATTCTTCAGTAGTTAAACGATGTATTTCACTGGATTTTGTCATTGTGTATTTGTATTCGTTTGTAACCCTAATGATGAGCAAGTGTTTGCTCGAAAACGCTTGGTTTTATATGAAAATACAGTTTTGTATATAAAGTATAACCTTTTAAACACCTTCCGTAAAGTTTTTATAAAATAATATATATGATTTTAGAACATTTATGTTGTTTTTAGTGATTTCTTAATTTTATAATTTAATAAATTATTGTGTAATTATAATCGTGCGAGATAGAGCATTGTCGTGCCTGATAATTGTTGGTTTCCTTAGAGAAAACTTGCGTCATGAATGTGTGTAATTAGTTCATCCTGAAATTCATGTCATCAAAGATTTACAATGTGGATTCTATAAAAATTAATTTTCATGTGAAGTCCATCAGAATATCACCTAAAACAGAACTCTCTATAGCTATATAACTGTACAGAGGACATTTACACGGGAAATTGATGCATGTAGAGCTGTTAGAGATAAGACGACCTCAGCCCGAGCTCGTAAGCCCATACCCGAAACGGACTCGGGCTGCATTTTTATATCAGTCTTCGGGCTCTGGTTTGTATCTGGTGGGCTTTGGCGGACTCTGACGGGCTCTGGGGGGCTCTGGTGGGCTCAGTCTCCAAATGAAAATTGTATTTATTCACAAATTAAAAAGTAGACAAAAAACTATCATTTGAGAAACAAGAATTTAGTCTATGTTTCCCAAGGTATTTTACAATCCTTAAAAAACAACTTTGACAGGGAATTGAATTTTTATGGATAGGATATAAGGAGAAATATTCTATCTGATTCTGAAGCTTTTGCATAGTCAGTGTTAGTAATATAAAGAAGCCGTGGAATACTCCTTGCCTATCCTTGCGTTCTGTTTCAAGTAATTTTCCATAATTACTGGAAAAAGAACTCATATATTCCTTCCATAGTTGTAGAATGATATTTTAAAAGAATAAGAATTATGACTTTTGCAGATTTTTGGCAGAGGTTGGGTATAAATAACAAATTTGCTATTTTAAGCAGATTTTCCGGGAACATAAAAAGCACGAAATGTTGCCAATGTTTAGGATTAATACTTATTTCTATGTAAGAAGAGATTGAGATTTTGAAATGAGAAAATTAATCTTGAAACAATTTTTAAATGTTATTAGCAATTTTCTACTGCTTGCTTTCGGTATCGGTTTTGGGCTCTGATGACACAAAATGTTTCGGTATCGGATTTTAAATCGTAGTGCTTGGGCTCCGAAAAAAGAGCCTAAACTTATCTCTAGTGTATATGGGTTAAATGTTCACCAGGAAAAGGGTGTTCGCTTACTCCGTCATCGACGGGACATGAAATATTGAAATTTATCGTTATATACTAATTCCACACACTTTCTCGAAGTTACATAGTACAATTATGATGTTTACGAGCACATGGTTGTGGTAACTTACTGTCGATGAAGTTGGATAAACCGAGTCACACTGAGCTCACTTATATAACAGGAGTTCTGAGTCGGCGGTCAAAAGCAAGCAAGGCAAATGCATAAAATAGTCTAGCGTTGTCAATGTTAGATATTAGTGTTCTTAATTACTATTATCCTTAACTTTTGCGTCTCTAATTAAGCTATGCTTATCTAATTAATAAATTATTCTCTAATCATGTAAGGTAAGGCAATGTTTTGCCATAAATGCGAACTGAAATTATCGCCACTGTATCCTTCCGCGGTGACCTCTGAAAATCATGCTACGGAAAAAGAAGACAGATCTTCTGTTATATATGGAGCTCAGTGGTCACAAACAAGAGTCGTTTACGATGAACTTCCATATCTAGCAGAATTAAATAAATTGCATGCACAAATTTTCTACCTTGAACCATTCCTGTTTAAATTTGTCAGCCGTCAAGTACAGATACGGATGACATAATTAGTTTTTCGCATGGCAATAGTTATAGGCCATTTAACACATTTTCCTTAATGTTGCTCCTTTTTTGCATATGAAAATTATAATGGTTCTCATATAAAATTAATAATTTGAAGTTTATAATGTCAATTATCCCATTACAATTTTAAAATGAATTTAAAATATATATACATTTTAATATTTTGATCACTTTATTATTTGTTTACGAAATATTACAGGTGATACTTCAATTCGATACAAGTTATATTACATTATATTTCTTCTTAATTTGCTGTATGTTGCAGATTAAACTGTAATATAAAACTATTTTTCCAGACAACATTTTCTGTATATCGCATATTTTCAGAAAATTTATAAGTACCTATCATATATAATTTTTTGTTAAATATACTTACCATGAATTTCTTGTAATAAAAGAAGCATGCAAGCTTCTTGATATTTTAAGTATATAAAATTCTTTCCTGTAACACTACTGAAAAATCTTTTATTCTGTGACTTATTTTACTAACAGGAAAGGTACTTTTGATTTCAAAAGATTTTTACTATCGAATCTTATCAATCCTTTGTTTGTACTTCTAACGAATATTTGCAGCCTTGATGAGCTGGAGTAGCAAGAAACTTTCGTAATCATCATTAACTGAACTCTTTCGGTTACTTCTGTTATTCAGAGAAAGTTTCAACAATATTGGGAAGTTTTAGAACTTAAACGAATCGGGTGGTTCTTTATTAGTACTATCTTTCCAAAAGTGAAATTTTACTTTGAATTCTCTATTTCGAAATCTATCCAGATCAGTTATTACTCAGTAACTTATATAAATGGAATATGCTTTAACTTAAGTTCAACTTCTAGTAAAATTTGGCTTCTTCTAATTTCACGCTTTTGCATATAATAATAAGTTGCTCTTAAAACAAATTTAAATTTTTAATGGAAGTTTTAGATCAAATAAAAAGTTTTTAGTATTATTCAGAGAAATGCTAAGTGAATTTAAAATTATTACATAATGTGGAACTGAAATATAATGGCTATTTAATAAAATTATTCAACTAATATTTTGAGTAAAAGTATAAATATTTTTGTGAGAAATTTCTGTTTTTTATTATTCTTATGTAACTATAAAAATAAAACTCTTTTAAAATTTATATTACTACTATGAGTGAAAACTCTAACGAGAAAACAGTTTCCTTTCTCTTGAGAAAGACTTTTGAAATAAAAACTCACAACAGTGGATAAAGTTTTAATGTCTATTAATCTCCCTTTCCCCATAACTTAACAAAGAAAAAAGCAATAACTCCAAATTTCGTAAAGCGAAAAATGTACCTTTTTGTAAAATTCGGATATTCATTTTTACCTGACTCAAACTTTCACCACTTTGAAATTTTCTTTTATTGTAATTTTTTTATAAGTGGAGACCTTGAAGTTTTACAAAGAATTCTAAAATTAGACTTAAGCATAATCCAAAGCAAATTAGTTGAAGCTGTAAATTTTCTTGAATTTAGAAGACGCACTATTGCCATAATTGATCATAGAAACATTTAGTTGTCAATGTTTTCTTATGATTTCAGCAGAATTATAACGAAAGATTAAATTATTTTTAGTAAATTGTACTAAAATCTAGTACTTTAAATAAAAATCGGATACTCACATAAAAAAAAATATTTCAAATTTCTCTGAACTAGTATCCTCCATTATGTCAATGCACTCATTACATGAAAGTGTTCTTTTATTTATACCTTACCAGTAAATCGCAATTGTAAACCCATATACTGTAAAAAATTACAGAATTGTTTCCTGACACAGCAGACACGCTTACAAAAATTCAACATAACTGCGAAGATACCCGCGATTCTGGAAACCTTTCATTTTCCTCCAAAAATCTTTATAAGAAAACCATTCAGAAAACCAATTCTGGGAAACCAATAGGCTTCCGAAATTAAGAAAACCATCTTTTCCCAAATTTACGGGCAACAAAAGCCTTTTTTATTTCAAAAACGTTTCAGGCAACCTCGTAAACCAATTGTTTTCTGCGGTTTCTGATTCATCCTTCTTCAAACGGTTTATGAAAATACGGGAAATATTTCCGAAATCGTGGAAACTAGGATTTCATAATGGATTTTCGTAATCGTTTTTGCTTTATCAAGAAATTTTACTGCATTTATTTTTAACAGTACACATTTCAGAGATATGTTAGCGCAAATTTTCGACTTTCGATACGGTGTCTCAAATATAAAAAATGTACTTAAAAATGTAAAAAAAATATATATTTTTATAATGCTCACAAGAGCAGATTAATTTTTGTTTTCTATGGCAATGGCTACCATTTGATGGCTTTAAAAAGGAAAAAAATATTTTTAAATCATAATAAAATATTTGAGGTAACGAATTTAATAACAGGCCATTAATCGTGTTTACAAAACTCCTTCTTTAATGTCGTATAAATTTTCCTAAAAATAGTTTAGTTTTTAAAGATGTTTATAAAGAAACAATGATTTGGAATTTTCCAATAAATGATATAACGAATTTCATCATTTCGAGATATTTTAATATTTTCTGTTCGCAATTTTTTATATTGATTTAAATATTTAACAAACATAGCAGAATAGGCTAAACGTAAGAAGCTTTCATGTTTATTTTTCCCCTTCCCTGAAAATAAATTAACTTTCCCTATTTTTAGGCACCTGTAGACAAATCTATCAAAATAAAATGAGACCATGTTTAGTAATTAGACTTTTGAATGCACGGGGAAATGAATCTCATGAAAAAAGATAGCCGAATAAACCTTGCTTTTCTTTGGTACAGAAAGACTTGACGCATAGCGCACTTCGTCAGTCAATGAATAATTCTTCTAAAAGTCTCCAATACATTTTCAAGACAAATTAGTGACGCTGCTGTTACCTATGCAAAAGAAACTGCATAAGTTCCTGATAATTCAAATATCTGATTGCGTTCGATTCTGACTGAACGGAAATTTTTCCTATTAGCAGCTTTTGTATTAAATGATTTGAAATGCTTTTCACTGAAGTTATCCCCAGATGCTTTCAAAAGTCTAATTATAAAATATGGTCTCAGTCTGTTTAGTAGTTTTAACTACATATGCCTACAAACAGGGAAAGTTGTTTTGTAGCTTATCCGTATATCACAAACCTAAACAGTATTTAAAAGTACTTACAACATCGTTTTATGTTCGTTTAACCGTTACACATATTTCATACAAAGTTTTTCATATCATATTTGCGTTTTCTTGTATATTTACTCGTAATTTATACGTTTATATTATCTTAGAGTTAGAATAGACTGTTGTTTTTATAGTTGTCGACTAGTTACAAGTAATCTTCAAAAGTTTCCTCACTTAACTCTACTTTCTTGCTCTATTTTCACCTCTCTATTGGTTTTAAATAGACTTTATTTAGCATTATAGAAGGTCTCATTCCCTCCTTATTATTTATCTTTTGTCTCAAAAATTCTGTCCTCATCCTATTTTTACTGTCTTGGTCGATGCTAAATTATGAACATTAAAATAAAGTGATTATATCCACGCATTCTTTCAAGCAAAAATTAATAATTGAAGAGCTTAGTAGATGAACATGTTAAGTGACATTTTTGAGAGTTTGAGAAAATAAGCTTTAAAATTTATAGGATGCTCTTTTTTGTTCCTTCACTCAATCAAAGTTTATTGGGTACTCTTCTGAAGAAGTAGCATATAAAATGATGAGATATAATTCACATAGTTATAGCTCTTCTAATTAAGGAGGATTTTAATGATTTTGATGAAGAACATAACACGTTCTTCCAGATATATAACGAAAAACGTGTTTCTTATTAGTGGAAGAATTTATTATGTATAATAGTCCGTGTCGGAAAAGATACAGCCATAAAAACTTTTCTGGAAATCATGGTATAAAAAGGAAATTGGTACCAACCAATTACTAATAACATGTATAAATTAATAATATACATAAATTTTGCTTTTCTACATGTAGAAATTGTAACAAACTTTAAAATTTTCAATGCTAACATCTATGTTTGAAATTATATTTGGATTCTTTGATACATTTTACCATCGGATACCAAATGGAAAGTCATTCAGTAAAATAGTTGAGGAACTATGGAGGTTTAAAGTTTGGAACTCCTAATGTTAAATTCATTTTTAATCGTTACAAAACAGACTGCAATCCGGGTAGTTTTTAAACAGAACTCAAAGCTACTTGGTGGAATGAGGTGCAATTTTGGATTCGAAATTCAAAATATACAGTTTACGATTGATATTCTTTCGAAAATTAATTACAATACATGTACATTGTTTTCAAATTAATATTCTAAAAAATATATGAATTGTAACTTGTGAGTTTTTTTAACAGAAACCATTTTATTATAAAATTCGAATATGCGAATCCAAAATTGCAGCTCATACCACTAAATAGGGTTATGCTTAAAAAACTACCCACATTAAAATCGGTTTTGCAATGATTAACGTTACAAGCTCCAAACTTTAAACCTTCATAATTCCTAAACAACTTGGCTAAACGACTTCCCATTTGGAATCCGAAAGTCAAATTTTCCGATGAATCCAAATATTATGTCAAATTTAGGTGTTGGTATTAGACATTTTAAAGTTTGATTCCATTTCTACATGTAGCCTACCTCTAAGCAAAATTTAAAAATAGAATTAATTAGTAGCCATTATTACTAATCGGTTGGTACCCGTCACATTTTTAAAACTTTCCAACGTAATTTAAAAGTGTTCATGAATTCGGCTTGTCTGTCTGTTTGTCCGTCTTTCCATGCGTCTTTCCATCCACTCTAGTAAAATGACTCAGATTGCCATATAACTGTTATTGAGAGTTACTATAGAATGTTCGGTATTGAAAATGAAGTATGCAGCCTTTATAGTTCGATTACAGCGAAACACAAAAGATTGCATTACATTATGGTCTAAGGGGGAAATAGTTCGCGGTGCATTTTTTTGATATTATGATATTTCAAACATAATGAGATCGATATGCAGCACTTAGGTGCAGTACAACATACTTTCTCAGGAGTAAGTAGCATTTAGTAGCGGTTGCAGGAACGCACAAAATAATTACAATACATTATAATATATGGGAGGAAAATCGTTTGCTGTGCATTTTAATGATGTTATGATACTTCAAACGAAATGAAAAAAGAATGAAAAATCATGCGTCAAGCATAGATTATGAAACACTTCCCTTGTGTAGCTTGTGTTACGGATTCCCTTGTGTAGCCCTGTGTATGATCAGTCGAATTTATACACACCGAGTTTATAAACACACACGTACTATGAAAAAAATTAGTTAAACTTAAAAACGCAAAACAAAGCCCTTATCACACGTAGACTGTAAATATCACACATGTACTGTAACCGATATCTTTTGTGTGTTCCTGTAAATAAACGCAATGAACACCACACTTTAAAGGGAGCAATTTATAGTGAGCCTCAGTAATGTATATAATTTGCATTATGTCTAAAATAGTGAAATATCACTAAATTACATGGCAAACGATTTTTCCCCATAAAACAATGTGTAACAGAATTCTTTTGTTTGACCCTGTAAATAAATAATTAATACTTTGCACCCCATATTCTACAAAAATCATGTTTTAATCCATAATTATATATCAATTTCATCATGTTTTAAATGACGTAGCATCACCAAAATGCACTTGAAACGATTATTTCCCATTGACTGTAATGTAACGGAATACTTTTGACTGTCCCTGTAAAAAAACTATAAGTGACACTTCAGTTGAAATAGGGAACATGCTATAGTAAACGACAATAACATACAAAAATTTCTGGGTGATTGGAGTATTTTTAAGTGAGTTAGAGCACGGACAGACGGACAGACAAACCGAAGTCATAAACACTTTTCAACTAGGTTGGAAAGTGTTAAAAAAGGATCACTGAAGTGCACTGTAACATATTTTCTATATATTACGGAGTACGTGATATTTATTGTTCATTTACAGAGACGCACAAAAGAATTCGGTGGCAAGATTGAGTATTATCCATAATTGCTGCAAGTGCATTTTTAAACTAATCTAATTTTTAGTGTATTACTTAGCGTTTATAAATTCTGTACCTCATATACAGGGAAAAATTCGTACACATTACCGGATATGGACAGCAAAATGAATTTTTATGTTTGCTAAAAATTATTTTTTACTGAGTTGCCGTATATTACAAGTGCATAACGCGCACTTTTGGAAGAGGAAAATTGGTCTTATTTCACATTTGCGCGTTATACGCCGGGTATAAAAATGAAAGCTTAAAACTGAAGCATAAAATCTGAGATTTCTATATTAATAAACAAGAGAACGAGGTGGGATTATTTGAATGAACGAGATTACGATTCCAAACGCTTCGTGTGGATTCAAACAAATAGGCTTTGCAGTAGCGTATGTCTTCACTTTGCATTTGCCTATTTCCTTTGTGTTTGTACTAGTTATTATAATTTTTAATGTTTTTTATTTTATTTTCATGGTACGGCTTGATATCAGCTTTACGGGAGAGGTTGGAAATATTTGGGGGAAAGAAAGGGGAATCTATGCTGTCAAAGGTACTCGTTGACACACGCTTTCGTACTCCTGATTGTAATACTTGTAGCCGTGTCGACAGTCCCCCCCCCCCCCCCCCCCAAAAAAAAAGGTCCATTCAGGAACCATACAAGTAGAAAACAAAATTAGAGAAAGACAGAACTGCAACGTCAGCAAAAGACTGAAAAGGCTGCGAAGGAGAGGGTAAAACCAAAGCAGCCAATAGAAAGTGACTTCCCGACCAAAACAAAATTTGAATATCAAGAAGATGAACTGGTCAAAGAAAGTAAGAAAGCCTAAAGAAGGGGTTGTGTTGACGAGTTCTGGAGTACCGAAGAGCCAGAGTTTGCCTGAATTAAGTTACAAGAGAAATATTTAGCTTGGAGGTAAGCTCGAAAATTTTTTCTAGCATGCTAGTAATAACTTTGAGTTTTTCTATTAAAGGGTCAATATTAGTGAAGAGGTCGGGAAAGTGAATTTTGGAGAAACCAAGGGAACTGGCAACAGTGCAGAGAATGGTAAAATGTTGCTCTTATATACAAAGGTAAAACGGATTGGAGGGATAGGTTTATTGGCCAATAGAATTACAGGACATTACTGAGAACAGCCAATTGGAAATTGCATGGGAAAAGATCTGGTAATACGAGAAAGTGTTAGTATAATTTAAGAAAAGGGGTTTTTATGTAAGATTTCTAACAATCTGAGAATGGGAAAATAGCGAAGTAACAATTAACAACATTTTTTAATTTTTAAAGATATGTATAGCTGCCAACTTTTACGCCTTCTTGTTACCACGAATTTTGAAAACAAAAATGTGCCTTATTTAGTTGTAGGTTTTCTGAGATTAAAAAAAGCAAATTTTACATTTAAAGAATAATGGTAGAAAACAAAAGCGTAAAAATTGGCAGCTGTGCTTCAAGAAAATTAAGTTCAAGTATAGAAATGCATTTAGAGATAAATTTAGCTGAATTATAAAGTCAAAAGTGTAGTTTATCTTCCAGTAATGTTTTGCAATGGCAGATTTGTTATTTTCTGTAAATATATTGCTACTGCTATTTTATTCGAAATTTTAAACTACCTTTGATTTGCCACTATACGAAAGACAATAGTGGTAAATAATACTATACATATCGCAGGAATTAGAAATCTCAATTGAGTCTTTCAGTTTGGAAAGAGTGAGTTTATTGGCAGCAATGAAATTTTTTTTGAAATCATATTGTTAAAGAATTTTATCAATGGAAAGGCTGGATTTAGAAAAGTAAATAATGTTAATATTCGAAGAAGTAGATTGAGGTGAACATAGAATGGGGAAGCTGTAGTTTAAATAGAGCAGTATCTATGATGGAAGCGTTTTAACTTCTGTCAATAGCAACGGCTTTCATATATTAACAAAATTTAAAACACTGGCATTGTCAGTATTCTTTGAGATGTTGACAATATTTCAAATAGAAAAAATAAATAAAAGAAAGAGATAATCTCAATGCATTTTTAATGTGCGAATATATTATGTGTTCTTAACATGTTCTTCCACTGAAACAGCCCGAGGACGTGTACATAACATGTTCTTCCAATGAAAACTGATTTATTTGAAGACTTAGTACAAAACGTGAGTGTTCTATATTTAAATTAGATGAAAATACGTTATTTCACTCGGAAATTTCCTTTGTTTCAAAAATGTCACTTAACATATTCATCTACTATGTTCTTCAATTGTATTGAAATATTAATTGAAGAAGAAATTATTCTTTTAAGATGAAATTAACATTTCTTACAGAACTATTCATGATATGCGGAAAAATGTATATTTTCTGAAGTACTTATTATGGAATAATTATAAAGATGAATTGTTTTTTAAGTATGTAGCATGCTTGTTTCCTTTTGTAAACTCAGTGTGTTCCATTTGTATTGCAAGAAAGCCTTAAATTTTCTGAAAAAATGAAATCTGTAAATTTTCATTATTTTTTTAATAATAATATCTTGGAAATAAATTTCAATTTCAATATTTCGAGAGCTATTATAAAACTCTCGTATCCTTACTAATAATTAATGTTATGTTGTGTTGGAAATTTCTTATAGTTCTGGAGGAGAATACGTGAAATACATACATTCAGATATTTATATACAAGATATATATAAAATGACAAAATATTTTATGTTATCTTAGTAAAGGTATTTATTCATTGTATTTTTAATAAGTATTGAATAGATTTATGGAAAATGCTCGTGGTTAACAAATTTTTTTAACGTGAAGGCCTGAAATTTCGCTACGTTTTTAAGCAATTAGAAACATATTTTGAATTTAATAGCTTATCCCTGTAAGTCAATAAAAAGGGAATTCCCTTAAAGGACATCTGAACAACTGCGTTGACTTTAAATGCTGTAATGTAAGTGAGACTATAGAAGAATAAATATCCTAAGAGAAATAAGCATCCAAAGTGTTTTTTTTTTCTTTGTGTATACGGTTTTCTGTGTTGTCAGCGAAGTTCTTTTCCAAAAACATATCATGCACTCGGACTGAAGCTTTCGGGTTTTGTTCAGCACTGTGTATGCATGATGGTTTTCTAACATAAAATAGGAATTTCCATCTTTTCTCTCAGATAAAAAGTCTCCATGAGCACATTTTTAATTAATTTGAAAAGTAAATTTTAAAAACTCATGTCTATATATGTAATTGTTAAAAAATATATTAAAGGAAACACTATATTCCATCTATTAATAAATAATAAAACATTCATTATTTCGAGATGCAATAAAACTTTCAAACATAGTATTTCGTAATCTCTAATAATAGTAGTGGATTCAAGACTCAAACCTATCAGAAATAAAATTAAAAAAAACTATGCTAAAGAAGAATGATTTATTAAATTTATTTTAAACCATATTTTAAATTTATTGTATTTTTCTGTAAATAGGTTCAGATTTTCAAATATCAAATGAAAAGTGAGTCCTTTCCTAAGCGCGTTTTGTACGTTTGTATTTTCTTCAAACTTCGACAGTATAATTATAAACATTTTTATTTCTGTAACGTTTATTCGCCTCATATATCTTTCTAGATATTCTTTAAATACAACCCATACAGCCTTATGTGTATTTACTCCCGCAATTTCAATGGCAATATAACCAAACGGTTGGAAATATAATTTCTCTCTACCCTTTACGATTTCGATTTCTCATCTCTCTCTGTTCCTTTCCCAAGAATACGATTATTTTAATCTCAAAAAGTTGTGTTCCAGAGACTTTATTAAATCCTCAAACTCTCCTATTGCGAAGGAAAATCTCAGTTTTCATCTCTAAGATTGGTAAAATGTAAGAGGTGAACAGTATTGGTCGCGATCTTTTACTTTTATTTCTAAACTTACCTCTGTTTTTGTCATACTATTAATTTACATTATTTAATTCACATTAAATAATGTAAATAATTCACATAAATTTACATTTATTAATTCAATTTATTAATTCAACTCCATATCTTTATTGAATAGGCAGCAACTGTTTCATAGAAAGCTATTTTGGTTTTTAATACCATTTCCAAACGTCTGGGCGCTTTTTCCCATAGTGTTTTGCAAAAATACGTCTGTGCTATGTATAAGTTACCATCAAAATTTTATATTCATAAGAAGGAATTTTTGGATTCGTAAAAATTTTCGCCTTCCGGTTTTGATGTATGTACATGTCCTGAATATGATTTAAAATTTTTGGACCGATACATATGTCTGTATTTCTGTGCGTCTGTCCGTGATTGCACTAATATTGTTAGAGCTATAACTCAAACACTATAGTAAACAAAATTCCATAAAACATCATATTTAATTAAAACGTGACATAAATAAGTATTAACTAGCTTTTGGTGTATATCGTCCAGTAGGTGACGGAGCTATGCTACGCTTTTGACGATGGTATTATGGCTGTATCTTGGCATCTATGGGATAGAGTTGCACCAAGCTTAAAACTATGATTCTTATTGTAAAACATCATACGTTCTCGGCAGATGGGGTTGCCAGAGATTACGTGATCTGGTGTCCTGAACTCCGATCTAAGCCACCGCCCTAACAAAAGTAAGCTTCCTAGGTCGGTAATGAATTAGGCCGAGACAGGACGCGCTTTAGGCTATGCTTTTAGCGATGATCATCCATAGTAGTATATCAGTTTCTAATCTGTAGAAATGCTCTAAATTTTATATTTGTGGTTATTAATATAAATATATATGCTAGTTTAATTTTAGCTTTAAATACACACAAAGTGATGGTGTTTATGATTTATATATTATAATGATATTAAATAAAAGATATTGTGATAGACACAGTACAATAGTTATTTTTCCTAACAAGGAAAGATTTGAAACATTGCTTTTTTCGTATAGATTTTTTCGTTATAGATTTGCTATTTACTTTGCAATCATTTTATAAGAAAACTCCAAACTTTTTTTTAATGTGAAGGACAACGATTCATAAAAAGCAGTTTCAGTTTTTAATATCTTTCCTAAAAGACTAGAAACTTTTCCCCATAGTTTTCCACAAAAATACTCCATTATAGTGTATAAATTAGCTTCTTTTTTTAAATCAAGTGTGAAACTTAGTTTTCGTTAATTAGTTCTTGCTACAAAAAGTACATTAGTGGGTTTTTTCTATAAAAACATGCAGAGTAAAGTTTAATTTTACCAAATGAATCTGCTAATCAATACCGGACGAGAGATTTAATAAAATACTAGCTCAGTGGTAACCCGCTATGTTACATTTATATTGCATGAGACTTTTGGATTTCAGAGGATAATAAAAAAAAAATCTGTTTACATTCTAAATTTAAAACTTAAATTTAGATATATATTAAATATTAATTCTGTATATTAGATTTATTAATTTTTTTATAATAAAAAGGAAATCATCCTTACAAGATATAATAACTCTAAATTAGAAAAAAATACATTTTTAGAAACATGTTATTTTGATTCAATTATAGTAAAATATCGCAGTTTTCCAGTGAAAATGTATTACTTTACTGACGTTTTGAATGGTGACGTCATTTATCAAAGACCGAGGTTAACAAAAAAGAAAGGCTACCGCGGTACATTTCGCAAATCTTTTTTTACAGACCGCGGGAGTCATGTGATGCTCGAATGCACCAATGCAGGTGTACGAAACGAGCAACACGTCACTCTAGCGGTCTGTAAAAAAAGATAAGTGGAACGCACCGCGGTAGCCTGTCTTTTTCGATAGCCTCGTCAAAGACACTTGCCCTTTCAAGACTTTTAGGTAGCTTTCAATACAAAAATGTATAAAGCTACCTATTGCAGCCGTTCGGAGGAAAGCAGTTCCGGAAAATTTCGATATATTTTCACCGATCATGACCCCCAGACCCCAAAACCACCCTCCGTTCAAATGTTGATTTATATATATATATCATCATCATCATCATCATCATCAACCGTTTTCAATCCACTGCTGGATGTAGGTCTCCCCCAGATTTTTCCATTGTTGCCTGTCTAGTGCTTTAGTCATCCAATTAACACCGGCCACTTTTCTGATTTCGTCACTCCATCTTACTTGAGGTCGTCTTCTTGGTCGTTTTACATCTCTGGGATACCACTGTAGGGTGTTTGTGCTCCATCTATTGTCTTGTCTTCTTGCAATGTGCCCAGCCCATTTCCATTTTAGCCGTTTAATTCTCTCGATGATGTCAAAAACTTTCGTCTGACTTCTTATCCACGCTATTCTCTTTCGGTCTCTTCTGGTTATGCCTAGCATACATCTTTCCATACTTCGCTGTGTTGTTTGTAATCTTTGTACCATCCGTTTTGTTAGTGTCCAAGTTTCTGCTCCATAAGTTAGTGCAGGCAAAACACATTGGTTAAACACCTTTCTTTTCAAACAAAGAGGCATGTTACTCTTCAGAATAATATTGTTCTTCCCAAAAGCACTCCATCCATTTCTTATTCTTCTATTGATTTCATTCATGACACTGTTGTCTGATGATATTTCTGGATATATATATATATATATCCATATATATATATATATATATCTGACCTATGTCATACGATAACGCTCGTATTTATAAATCGATTTTGATGAAACTAATTGTGTGTATTAAGGTCACCAATGTCTCGACCGAGTTCATTGGCCAGCTTGGTCCGCCATTTTGTTTCAAGATGGCGGCCATTTAAAAATTTAAAACTAAAATAAATATACAAAAAAATTAAAAATTCAAATTTATTTTTTAATTACGTGTTAGGCTTTGATACAAGGATTCCAGAGCATTTTTTGGTTTACCTCTATCTTAAAAAATGGCTGAGATAGAGCAGTTTGAAATTCTAGGGTGGCTGACATTTTGAAACAAAACAGCACATTAACGCGATTACTCGCAAATTATTTTCTTTCATTGTTGTAATAATTTTCCCAATCATACGCATAAAACTATATATTCATATACGTTAGCGCCAAAATTGACGACATTGGCGTCAAAATTAGCAAAATTTGTGATATTTGGCGAAATATCGCCAAATTTGGCGACCAAAATAAGTCTTTATAAATGAAGCCAATTTGGCTATTGCTCAATAATTTGGCGAAATTCTTATTCAAATTCAGTATTAACGAATCTTTTGTAAACGTTTCTTTGCATTTTAACTTGCTGTTTTCGTGTAACATTAGCTAAAATTTTAAAACGAAGATATAGGAAAGCTACCTTTTCCTCCCGGTACAGGCCGGAAGGACTTTTTTCTGTAATTAGATGCTGGTGGAAGGGTAATAACTCCATTTTATGTAATTATTGAAAAACATTTCACTTTTATGACTTACAATAAAGGATTCCTTTAAAAAGTTATCTTATTTTTACCAGCGAAAGTATTTGATTTTAGTGTTCTTGAGAACACTTGTAAATATCTGTTCAATTGAAATATTATATTTTTGCTTTCTTCTATCTATAATAGAAGAAAATATTGTTATCGAACTTTTTTTCGACTTCCGGTTTTTGACAGATTTACACGTTTTAGGGGCCAGATATCCCGAAAAACATGTTTATACAAAATCTCTGTGTGTCTGTCCTCATTGTATCATCAAAAAGTGTATGAAGTTATGGATAGAATGGAACCAAATTTCATTTATAGGTTTTTGGCTATGGCCATAAGGTCCTACTTAAATTTGGAGATATTCCGCCTGAAGGGGGCGCTGTAATAGAGATTTTTGTGCCATTTTCATTATAGTATTATCGAAAAAGTGAATAAAGTTACGAAATAATTTAGCCAAATTTTATGTGTACGTTTTTTATTATTGCCTGCAGTCCATAATGTAATTTGGGGCTATTCCGACGGAAGGGGCCGCTGTGATAGCGCCCCTTCCGTTCTGTGATAGCGCCTGAAATAGAATTTTTGTGCGATTTTCTAGATTTTTCGTAGTTCTGTTGTAAATAAGCTGCTCGTGCAGCGAAGGTAACTCGGTGCTTCGCAAACAGCTGACGTACAATAGAATAACAAAAAATATTGTTTTTATTGGCACTGTGATAGCTAATTTTGAAGTATTAACATGTATGAGATAGAAGAACGTTTTGGGATTGGCGCATCCAACTAGTTTAAATTTAATGAGATTTAATAAAATAAAAATATACTTTTCTTTTTCTCCTTTTTTCATAACAATCAAATAAACCAACTGCCACAGTTTGAATTTATTATAGAAATTTATTTATTTTTAATTAATACTTCCGCAATTAATTTAAATTGTGTAATTTTGAGAGCTATTATAACATCCAGGGATGCTAATGAATAATTGATGTTAGTTTCAACTAAAATTCGTCATATTCTTGGAGGTGTATGTATGAAATGCACACATGCAGTCAGATTTTAATATATAAGAGGAAATAAACAAAAAACAATATGCGCCTTATTTATATGCTTGCTAAATTTAACCTATCTATATGTAAAGAAACAAATGATTCATAAAAATACTAACACGTTAAAAATCGTTTTAATGGATAAAAAGAAAAGGATAACATGAACAAATATAGCTTTGCCTAAAATTAAAACTATGTCTATTCAAATATTTTAGAGAGAATCCTTTCAAAATATGATCAAACTTTGCATGTGGTCAAAAATTATAACATGCATTTTAACAGCTTAAAAGTAAAAATTGCATAGAAAATATAGTGAAATTAAACTCTTTAATAAATTTCTATTCAGGGCTGTGTTTAGCTGTAGCCAATAAGTCAAAGAGACTCTGTTTTTGCAGAACAAATTACAATACATTCAGATATATATTCTCTTTGCTATATTCTATATTTACTATTGTATTACTATATTATATTATCAACTATATTGTATTTGTTTGTATCTTTCTTGTACATTGTACATATAAAAAGATACATTTAAATTACTTGTAATCTTTTTTCTAACAAAAGAAAACTGGATTTAATTAGGAATGTTAATAAATATAAGATGATTCAAAATCTCATGTGGAAACTGTAAGAGTAGTAAAGTACATTACAACAAATATTTTGTATATAGGAAACTAAGATCACAATCCATTTATTCAGTCTAAAATGTGAAGGTGTCTCATTCCAATTCGAATTCGGATTTTCGTTCGTAACTTTAACAATAATGAACATATTTTAATGAAATTTGCAATAGAGTTAGTTACCTTTCTTTTGTGAAATGATCATCTGAAGAGGTAGAAATAGCCACCATCTGCATCTAAATAGTGCTGAGCAAGAAGCTGTATTTTTCAAAATGTAATTGATAGCACATGCGTCTTCAATTAGCGAAATACTGTACATTTTCATCGCTTGTCGAGATGCTATTGCATTTAACAAAAAGCAAGGTAAGTCTGCTGAAAAATCTTAATTTCTGTTAATGTTACTCGTAAAAAAGACAACTGTTTCTTAATCTACGAAAATATAATATAACAACGTACGAAAATACCCAATAACTTCTTCCGAGTTACCCACGATTCTGAGAAGCGCTTTTTATCTTTAGAAACCGCGAACACCAATATATTTTCGAGATTTAATGGAACAAAGTTTGTTTCTTTTGCTGCCACTGACTTTCGGAAACTTGTCCGAGTAGTTTTTATAGTGTATTAATCCGTTTTCTCAAACCTGAATATCGGTTTATAGGACGATATCAAGTCTCAATTAAACAATTATAGCTGCATAACTAAGTTTATGCATGCAAGAGTAACAAAATAAAATTAATGTTAATGTTAATGTTAATGCTGTTAATTTAACATGTTTGTCTGTAAAACATATGTGTTGAACATGAAAATATTTACTTGAGAATTGATAGCATACGAAGAACTTATATTGAAAGTTGAGAAAACATATTAAAACACTACAAAAACTACTCGGAAACGTTTCCGAAAATCAGTGGCATCAAAAGAAACTTTTTTTTTAATCTCAAAATTATACTGCTTTCTCAGTTTTCTAAAGATAAAGAACGCTTTTCAGAATCGTGGGGAATTCGGAAGAGGTTATTGTATTTTTTCATTTGTGGTTATATTATACTTTACTAGATAAAGAAACATTTGTCTTATTTTACAGCGTATGAACAATAGTGTGTGGGAGTGAGAAAACCTGTATTTTTGAGTGAATAAATGGATTATGACTTGGTTTCCATTACAAAAACCGTCTGTTTAGAGTGGTCCACCCCATCTGAAAATTTTTACTCCCCTTCTCTACACACACAAAAAAAAATACGCTTAAAGTTGCTTTTTGTGCAAATTCTCATTTCAGGGTATTTTAATACTCATTTTTGGAAATATTAGTTTATCATTAAATGTCCATCTGAAATAAAATTATAAAATATCAATGTCAACCCATCGATATTTCGTGGGAACTGTAGATATATTCTATACAAGTTCATTGCCATCCGTATTTACACCTGAATAATTTGATCACAAATCACTAAATTCATTTTTTTGCACCATACATATGGATTTTTCTCCAGTGACGTTTGTTAGTATATTAAGTCATCATAGTTTTAAAACATGCATTTTTGTTTAGTATTAACAGCTAAAATTTACCGTTATTAACCATACAAAATAATTGTTTTCAACTAACTTAAAGTAAACTGAATAATTTTCTTTAAAACAATAAATATAATTTTATAGAAAGAAAATATGGGTGAAACCAATTTTGCATGAGCTTTTCGTGTCCACAACTTTACAAAATTTTTTCATCATATATAGGGTGAGACCCCCAGTTACTGACACCTAACCAGTAACTGACACTTCAGCAGAAATTTAACTCAAATAAGCATTTTCTTGTAAAATTCTTTCTAGTAATGGCATCTAGTGGTAACTTATATGTCTTAACTGTTATAACTAATTTATCAGCTATTGTTTTGGTTGTTTAAAGAATAGTGTCAATTACTGGAGAAACTGATTAAAAATTAATTTTTAGTAATAAAAATTTAAATTTTTTCAAAATTTTGTCAACAATAATTTTTTAATGTGTCTTTACTATACTTACAAAAACAAAGATAAGTATAAAATAGATTAAAATCTTTGTAATCGTGATTTGAAGAAGAGAAAATCCTTAAAGTCTCAATTACTGGAGGTTTCACCCTATGCAGCAAAAATGTTTTGTTATTGTCATCTCTTAAAAATAATACACTGTTAAAGTTTTTGTCCTGGTTTGAACCAACTTTTAATGCTGCAATGGCTGCAACCATAAGATGGTGAAATTTCGTTCCAGCATTTGGAGCTATGGTTCAGCAGGAGCTCCAAATGTTGAAACGAGAATTCGCCATCTTATGGTGCTGCACCTGGGTGGTGTTGTTTGCTGCAGCACCAAAAGTTGGTTCAAACCAGCACAAAATTTTTACCATTGTAATAACTTTTTAATTTAAATCAATTTCAAAAGTAACACTGCAGATCCAACGTATGATATTCACACAAACATACTCAAAACGTTGCACATGAACACCATATTTCATTGAGGTCCTGATCTCAGTAAAAATCTTGACAGTTACGTCATTTAGCTTTGTAACAATTGAAATTTCGTGTTTGAAAATGAACGTTTTAAAAATATCATTTTCATAAGCAGACGATTTAGCTTTTAATTTCAGAGTTAGTGGAATAAAAATCATTTTCACTAAAATATATCTAAACTAATAAAAGAAAGTTTCGCTCTGTGTGTCTGTGTGTCTGTGTGTGTGTCTGTTGCCGATGGCTAGGAAAATCTGGCCCACCTAGAAGGCTGAAAATTTAGATATAGGTAGTCCAAACCCTCTCATGTTGCACCATTACTTCAGAATTTTAATATTGTAATTACTTTCTGAAATATTAATTAAAATGCACAAAGAACTCTCATTAAAAATACGCTTTTATTCTCTTGGGTTGGTTGGTTCACTGGTTGGTTGCATCGATTCTTCACAGAAGTAATTAAATAAACCAGAGTAGCGATGCATAAATAAGGATTTCTAACTAAATGGTGTCAACATGGATTGAAGTTATCAGCGTAGAGGAGCCATGCGAATGTCACGCCATCTGTACATGACAAATTACACATACGTCCCACTGATTCAAATATTTTGCAGGCATATTTTTCTTCATGACAATTAGTCGGGTTTAAGTTTTTTTTTACATGACATTTATTATTATGATGGCGATTGTTAATACAGAAAACTTTATTTAACAGATTCTTTTATATTTTTGCGGGAATTAAGAGGGGCAAGGGTCTATTTACATTTAAGCTTCAAGGTGTATTTCTAGAAAGCAGTTACCAGAATTTCCGAATAGTAGTGTAAAAGTAGTAAGCCAAATTTCAAATTAAGTTCCTAGCTTAACAAAAATGAATCAATCATTAAAGGTGTATTGTGATCCTCCTAATTAGTTATTTGCTGAAGGCCACTTGAACAACCCCCCCCAACCCCTCCCGCACCGTCCTTCAAGGTTTTTTCTCTAACTATGCTCCGTTTCCATATCTCAGCAACTATTTTTCCGATTTCAACGCAAGTGGTTCCAAACATTATAATTAACTTACTAGTCACTCTTTATAACATTAAACTAAATTTATGAGTAGCGGTTATCACTATTTCCGAATAATAGTTTAAGCCAAATTTGTAATTACGTTCCTAGCTTAAGCAAACGAACGAATTTTGAAAGATGCATAGTGGTCCTTCTAATTAGTCATTTGCCGAAGGACACTTGAACAACCCCTCGCCCCCCCGGCCCGTCCTTCAAGGTTTTTTCTCTAACTCTGCTCCGTTTTCATATCTCAGCAACTATCTTTCCGATTTCAACACAAGTGATTCCAAACATTATAATTAACTTAATTGTCACTCTCTATAACATTAAACTAAAATTATGAGTAGTGGTTACCACTATTTACGAATAATAGTTTAAGCCAAATTTGCAATTAAGTTCAAAGCTTAAGCAAACGAACGATTTTTGAAAAATGCATAGTGGTCCTCCTAATTAGTCATTTGCTGAAGGACACTTGAACAACCGCCCCCGGCACTCCTTTCAAGGTTTTTTTCTCTAACTATGCTCCGTTTTCATATCTCAGCAACTATCTTTCCGATTTCAACACAAGTGATTCCAAACATTATAATTAACTTAAATGTCACTCTTTATAACATTAAACTAAATTTATGAGTAGCGGTTATCACTATTTCCGAATAATAGTTTAAGCCAAATTTGTAATTACGTTCCTAGCTTAAGCAAACGAACGAATTTTGAAAGATGCATAGTGATCCTTCTAATTAGTCATTTGCCGAAGGACACTTGAACAACCCCTCGCCCCCCCGGCCCGTCCTTCAAGGTTTTTTCTCTAACTCTGCTCCGTTTTCATATCTCAGCAACTATCTTTCCGATTTCAACACAAGTGATTCCAAACATTATAATTAACTTAATTGTCACTCTCTACAACATTAAACTAAAATTATGAGTAGTGGTTACCACTATTTACGAATAATAGTTTAAGCCAAATTTGCAATTAAGTTCAAAGCTTAAGCAAACGAACGATTTTTGAAAAATGCATAGTGGTCCTCCTAATTAGTCATTTGCTGAAGGACACTTGAACAACCGCCCCCGGCACTCCTTTCAAGGTTTTTTTCTCTAACTATGCTCCGTTTTCATATCTCAGCAACTATCTTTCCGATTTCAACACAAGTGATTCCAAACATTATAATTAACTTAAATGTCACTCTTTATAACATTAAACTAAATTTATGAGTAGCGGTTATCACTATTTCCGAATAATAGTTTAAGCCAAATTTGTAATTACGTTCCTAGCTTAAGCAAACGAACGAATTTTGAAAGATGCATAGTGGTCCTTCTAATTAGTCATTTGCCGAAGGACACTTGAACAACCCCTCGCCCCCCCGGCCCGTCCTTCAAGGTTTTTTCTCTAACTCTGCTCCGTTTTCATATCTCAGCAACTATCTTTCCGATTTCAACACAAGTGATTCCAAACATTATAATTAACTTAATTGTCACTCTCTATAACATTAAACTAAAATTATGAGTAGTGGTTACCACTATTTACGAATAATAGTTTAAGCCAAATTTGCAATTAAGTTCAAAGCTTAAGCAAACGAACGATTTTTGAAAAATGCATAGTGGTCCTCCTAATTAGTCATTTGCTGAAGGACACTTGAACAACCGCCCCCGACACTCCTTTCAAGGTTTTTTTCTCTAACTATGCTCCGTTTTCATATCTCAGCAACTATCTTTCCGATTTCAACACAAGTGATTCCAAACATTATAATTAACTTAAATGTCACTCTTTATAACATTAAACTAAATTTATGAGTAGCGGTTATCACTATTTCCGAATAATAGTTTAAGCCAAATTTGTAATTACGTTCCTAGCTTAAGCAAACGAACGAATTTTGAAAGATGCATAGTGGTCCTTCTAATTAGTCATTTGCCGAAGGACACTTGAACAACCCCTCGCCCCCCCGGCCCGTCCTTCAAGGTTTTTTCTCTAACTCTGCTCCGTTTTCATATCTCAGCAACTATCTTTCCGATTTCAACACAAGTGATTCCAAACATTATAATTAACTTAATTGTCACTCTCTATAACATTAAACTAAATTTATGAGTAGCGGTTACCACTATTTCCGAATAATTGGGTAAGCCAAATTTGTAATTAAGTTCCTAGCTTAAGCAAACGAACGAATTTCGAAAGATGCATAGTGCTCCTCTTAATTAGTCATTTGCTGAAGGGTACATGAACAACCCTCTCCCCCCCCGGCCCCTCATTCAAGGTTTTTCCCTAACTATGCCCCGTTTCTATATATCAGCAACTATCTTTCCGATTTCAACGCAAGTGATTCCAAACATTATATTTAACTTAATAGTCACCATTTATAACATTAAATTAAATTTATGAGTAGCGGTTACCACTATTTACAAAGAAGAGTTTAAGCCAACTTTGTAATTTAGTTCCTAGCTTAACAAAACGAACGAATATTTATGCATGCATAGTGGGCCTCCTAATTAGTCATTTTCTGAAGGACACTCGAACATCTCCTCCCTTCGGCACCTCACTCAAGGTTATTTTCTCTAACTGTGCCTTATTGCAATACCTGGGCTAATAATGTTCCAATCTTCTCGAAACCAGCTCAATTTTGTAGTGCGCCTACTATACAGTAACGTAGGCAGCAGGGGCCTGTCTCAGAAGTTCGTTCGGAAAGAGGTTTGTTTAGAACAGAATGCTCCCCTGGCGGTGGTAGGGGGAAATAAAAGATTTTCTAGAGCGTACGAGCATGCCTGATATACGGTTCCGAAGCCATCGTAGACCGTGGCCAGAGTTCCGTTTTTTAAGAGATTTAAGTTTATTACAAGGGCTCGGGCAACGCCGGGCGGGTCAGCTAGTAGGAAAATAATATGTAAGAGTCATTTAAACAAGTGTTTTCAAATTTCTGAGTTTCATTAAATATTTATTATAATTAAATGGAAATGGTGTAATTTTCAGAAATATTTTATTTTTTGCATACCAAGGATCTTTAAGTAAATATCAGAAGTTCTGTCTATTTAGATGCAGGAATAAAGGTGAGTGAATATGACGTCGTACTGACATATGGTAAGTAAAATACTCTATATTCATGGAGGAAAATTCATCTTTTGTTTTCCGAATGACGTCATTTTGCTGAACGGAAACATTTTGTTTTACATATTACTTCTTGTGATTTATTAGTTACTGTTATTTTATTTACACAGATTACTTACTATTATTTCTCAATAAATAATATGTATTCTGCTCTTCCGTGATTACGGCATAATTAAACGCAACCGTTTTAATATCTTTAAATTTCATGAAAACCATTGAGATTTTTCTTTTAAATATATATGACGACATTTACACTGATGGAATCCCACTTCTGCAGGTGGAATGTGATAAGGCAATTAATTTTATGTTAGAAGAGAATATAGAGAAAATCGCAACCCGATTGCCACCATTTAAAAAAATCATGAAAAACATTTTTAAAATGAAATTAAAATATAAAAATGGAAATATTTTAAAGAACAGCTAGTCCGAGCACATCTACAAATGAACAGTTTTCATTAAAAAAATTATTATCAAAATTACTTCAGTAGAAAGCTCAGGACAGATGACTAAAAAAACAGCCTTCTTTTTAAATATATACAGTGGCGGACAAAAAAACTGCATCACCTATAAAAATTAACATTTTGTTATGCTAATGAGTTATTTCGTTCAAATAAATTAATCTTAGTTGCTGCAAAGCAAGATAAGATATCATTCTACATTTCTATTGGATAATATACCCCTTATGAAGTATTGCGTCATCAAACTTTTAAAAATAGTGCGGCAAAAGGGATAACGGTCATTTGTCTTGTTCTTTATGTGGTCAAATGATGGCTTCGTATGTTCAATTGACGCAAGAAAAAAATGTGTGATACTTGCTTTAGTTAAAGAAGGATATTCGACACGTGTGATCGCTAAAAAAATTGGTTGCAGTCAATCGACAGTTTGGAGGACGATTAAATTAGAACGTGAAATTGGTAATGTTGAGAGAAAGGCTGGATCGGGCCGAAAGAGGGTAACCCTAAATTCTGATGATCGATATCTGAAACGGATGTATCTGAGTAATCGTCATGCAAGTGCTCTTGACTTAAAAATCTTTTTTTAAAAAGTCTGTGGTGTTAATTTAAGCGCAAGAACTATCCAAAGACGACCTGTGGAATGTGGTTTGCATGTGTATCGCCCAAAAAAAAAAGCCTTTACTTACAAAAAAATGATGCAGAAACGACTTTCTTGGGCAAAAGAGCATGTCTCATGGACAAAGGTTCAGTGGGATTCAGTAATGTTTTCGGACGAATCTAAGTTCAATCTACATAGACAAGACGGTAAGCGGTATGTTCGAAGACGTAAAAGTGAAGCTTATCATCCAGACTGCATATCGCCTACTGTAAAATTTCCCAATCAGCCAAATGATCTGGAGATGTATATCCAGCAAAGGTGTTGGATGTCTGAAACTTATTACTGGAACTGTGAATGCACCCGTTTATGCCGAGATTTTAGACGAGTGTTTAAAACCAGTTATTCAGGATGATGTTAAAGGTGCTAGAAATTGTATTTTTCAACAGGACTCTGCACCCTGCCATACAGCAAAATTGGTAAATACAATCTAACTTATTCAGGAAATATTTTGCTGCCTAATTTACAATGTTCTCCATAACATTAAGGATATTGGAAAAGTAATATTCACCCAGTTTCCTCCCTTTAGGTGACGGCCTATCTGAAAAAATCTGGCATTAAAGTTTTGGAATGGCCTGGGAATAGTCCTGACCTGAATCCCATTGAAAATTGTTGGCATATAATGGGTACAAAAATTGTTGCTCAGAAGCCTGCTACTGAATAATAAAACTGCTGGAAGCATTATTAGGGTCTGTTTGCATGAAATTGGCCAGGATTACATTCAGAATTTGATATATTCTATGCGGGACCACTGCAAGGCTGTTATCGCAGCTCTTGGAGGATCTACTAAATACTGAAGTGATCCTTATGCATGTATACACATCTAAGTATATATAATATGACTGCAGTTATGTAAAATTTACATTAACTACAGAATTTGTGCATCTATTACTTTGTTCCAAGTTTTTTTTTAAATATTGCGTTTTTCACTTTTATCCATTTTTCCAAATAATTGTGCATAAATAATTTATAAATCTCAATAAAATTTAATTTAGATTAATCCTACAACTGTATTTTATCGTAAAAATATCATCCTTCCATAATACCTGTACTTGAAAAATATTATTTACAGCGTTTTCCACTTTTTCGCAAGTGATGCAGTTTTTTTGTCCGCCACTGTAGATACTTCTATAATGAACTGAAAAAACTAAAATATTCTTTTCATTTACAAAATGTATGGATATCTGAAATATTGCTACTTATTTGAATACATTTATTTTTTTAAACGTTTTCAGGGATATGATATATAAGAGATATATTTTACTGTTGACTTTATTACTTACTGAATTTATTCGAAAAAATATGTTTAAAAAAATCTCCGAGTTACAATATTTACGTGAGCCTTCGAAGAAAACATAAAAAAAGAGCTTCAAAACCCTAAGGAAACGTCAAAAACTTTTTAAGAAAAGATAAATTCTACTTGGCAGTAACAATTTGTTGTGTCTAGGCAATCCCTCCTTTTTATTTTTGAACGTAATTTTTCTTATATATTTTCACACATGCTAAGCTTATTGAATAATACATTATATATCCCCAAAAATGTCAACGGATTTTTTATTTATACATTAACAATATTCTAGTGTATAGCATTCACAAGAAAAATTATTTCTATAGTCATGATACTATAACAACAAAATGAAAATCAGATGCTCACTATTCGAAAGACATATATGAGTTAAGATACAACAATATTACTATTCTCCTTCTTATTTGAAACAATTTTATATATTTTCGACATTATGTTTTAGAAATAAGCAATAGGAGTTATACCCCGATATACAATATTTACCTTATATGCGTACATATGGACATACTTAAAATTATGAAATTGTGTGTGTGTGTGTGTAAAATGAAATTATATGTGTAAACTAAATGGGACACGAATAAAATAGGTAAATTGATATTTAAAAAATAAATCATGATATACCAAAATTGAGAATCATTAAATCAATTTATTTATAAGCTTACATATATAAAACTTTGAAAAGTACATTTAATGTCTTTAAAATCATTTAATATAATATGAATCGATAAGAAGCCTCATACTTTACTGCGTACGAAGGAAAATACTTTCTGAAATGTGATTTCTTATAAAAATGAGCATAACATTACTTTTTCTTAAACGTGTATTTGTACACTAAGTTATAAGATTTTAGTTTTATATAACTTTCTGGTAAGCACACTGAGTGAAACAAAAATGCCTTGATATTATTAAAATATGATACACCCGATAATAACATGGTTTAATGGAAGTAGAAAGTGCATTTTTGGGGTCAGTTATATAATTAAAGTAAATTACGGCACTTCTTTGTTATAGGGGCCTTGGCGCGATAGCGAAAATGGCGAGGTCGAATTTAGCGAAAAACAAAATTTTCAAAAGCACTTTCTGGCAACCTTTATTTACGTTTTAAAAACTCATCAGATTGTTATACTTTATCAAATATATGTCAATGTGTAAAACGCACAAGCAGTTTGTTCACTATTTACACCACTTAATATATACGAGCAGGGAAGACCGAGCTATGCTCGGTCAAAGTTAAATTTGAGTTCAAATATCATGACCCATGACCAAAATGACCCACTAATTGAATTTTCTCGAACATGTGACTTAGCCCAACAGTCTTCTCGTGCCCGAAAACCATAGGATGCAAAAATTAGTGTAAATTGAGCCGCTTTTTAGATCTTGACCCACAATGACCCAGAAATGACCCATTAATCGAATTTTCTCGAACATGTGACCTAGCCCAATGATTTTCGCGTGCCCGAAACTCGTAGGATACAAAATTTAATCAAAATCGTTAGAGCCGTTTTTAGATAAAATTAATTGGACCCGCTTTGACCCAAAAATGGCCCACTAATCGAAAGTTCTCGAACATGTGACCCAGCCCAATAGTCTTCTCATGCCCGAAAATAGTCAGATACAAAATTTCGTCAAAATCGTTTGAACCGTTTTTTAGATACAATTAGCTTGACCATGACCCAAAATGACCCAAAATGACCCACTAATTGAATTTTCTCGAACATGTGACCTAGCCCAACAGTCTTCTCGTGCCCGAAAACCATTGGATGCAAAATTTAGTGTAAATTGAGCCGCTTTTTAGATCTTGACCCACAATGACCCAGAAATGACCCACTAATCGAATTTTCTCGGACATGTGACCTAGCCCAATGATTTTATCGTGCTCGAAACTCGTAGGACACAAAATTTAATCAAAATCGTTAGAGTCGTTTTTTAGATAAAATTAATTTGACTCGCGTTGACCCAAAAATGACCCACTAATCGAAAGTTCTCGAACATGTGACCCAGCCCAATAGTCTTCTCATGCCCGAAAATAGTCAGATACAAAATTTCGTCAAAATCGTTTGAACCGTTTTTTAGATACAATTAGCTTGCCCATGACCCAAAATGACCCAAAATGACCCACTAATTGAATTTTCTCGAACATGTGACCTAGCCCAACAGTCTTCTCGTGCCCGAAAACCATTGGATGCAAAATTTAGTGTAAATTGAGCCGCTTTTTAGATCTTGACCCACAATGACCCAGAAATGACCCACTAATCGAATTTTCTCGGACATGTGACCCAGCCCAATAGTCTTCTCATGCCCGAAAATAGTCTATACAAAATTTCGTCAAAATCGTTTGAACCGTTTTTTAGATACAATTAGCTTGACCATGACCCAAAATGACCCAAAATGACCCACTAATTGAATTTTCTCGAATATGTGACCTAGCCCAACAGTCTTCTCGTGCCCGAAAACCATTGGATGCAAAATTTAGTGTAAATTGAGCAGCTTTTTAGATCTTGACCCACAATGACCCAGAAATGACCCACTAATCAAATTTTCTCGGACATGTGACCTAGCCCAATGATTTTATCGTGCTCGAAACTCATAGGACACAAAATTTAATCAAAATCGTTAGAGCCGTTTTTTAGATAAAATTAATTTGACCCGCGTTGACCCAAAAATGACCCACTAATCGAAAGTTCTCGAACATGTGACCCAGCCCAATAGTCTTCTCGTGCCCGAAAAAGGTCGAATACAAAATTTCGTCAAAATCGTTTGAACCGTTTTTTAGATACAATTAGCTAGACCATGACCCAAAATGACCCACTAATCGAATTTTCTCGAGCATGTGACCTAGCCCAATGGTTTTTTGGTGCCTCAAAACGGTAGGATACGAAATTTCGTCAAAATCGTTAGAGCCGTTTTTAAGATAAAATTTGCATATATATATATATATATATAACCACACACAAGATTTGCTCGTATTAGAATATATGATACATTGAGAAGAAATTTATTTAATATATCTATAAATAAGACACAAAAATGTGATACAAACTATATAACATGTGTATACACATATAAACCATATAAATGCAGATTTATCAATGCATGCATATACAAATTTCACCACAAAACAACACCTAAAATACACTGTTCTAGTAGAATAATCCCTCTGGTTTTTTTTTCTTTTTACGAAGACGAATTCATCAATTTCCACGGTTTACTTGCCCTCCCTCCCTTCTATTTTTTTCTTCTGCTGCATGCTTTATTCTAAATTAAGCGCGTGTAATTATCCTAGTCTACGACAGATGATTCTCACATATTAAACTGCTTTTCACACCAGTGGATTGAAGTCAGTTCCTCATTCCAGCTATATATAAATTGCAATGCCGCAAGAAAAGGTATTTTAGAGCCATGACCATTTTCGTAGATTCCTTCAGATGGAGAAATGCCTTTCTTTTGAATAAAAGCTACAGCCTCATTCCAGTAATATATAAATCGTAATACCGCAAGAAAAGGTATTTTAGAGCCGTTGAACGAGCTTGCCATCGTAGCACCTCTTTTCTTTTCGCAACTGCTTATATTACATCTCCATATGTTTTTCTCCAACATACAGTTGAATATTATGACCAATTTCATAGATTCTTTCAGATGGTAAAATGCTTTTCTTTTAAATAAAAGCTATAGCTTCATTTTCCTTCGCTGGTAAATCAAAAATAGTAAACATGCTGGAAATTTTAGAAAATAAAAAAATTAATTTATGAGAGACTAACTTCGCGTACTGTAGAAAAGCTAGCTACGATCAGACTATAAATTGTTTTCATTGGTCGCCGTTTCACTTTCGTGATTGCTTATAATATTTGGCGCGAAATTGCACTTTCTTAAGACTGAGTTATGCCAAGGCACTATAACAAAGAAGTACCGAATTTACAAAGATAATACATGAAGAATATTTTGTTTACAATACACAGGTGTAAAAAATGCATTTTTCTTACAAGCAGCTGTTCATAGATAGTCCTTGTTTGGAAGGCAAAATTAATTTATTAAGTAAACATACATATATATTTGTAACTTGATTATTATAACATCGTACATGCAACATCAGTTTTGTATGCTGAAAAATTTGTTTTCAGATGTTACTAAATTTGATTTATATTTAATTTTATAAATTTATATATGTACAGTTTGTATATCCTTTTTTTAAATTTTATAAATTTACTCAAATCAAGCATAAAAAGAATATCCTCTTTTTCATAAAAAATTGACCAGCCTTGACTACTGTTTTCGCATGGTATGATTGTAAAACATTAAACAAAACAAAATATTATTTCCACGCTGTAAAAATTTTATAGCAAACTGTCCAGTCATTAAACCATTTTATAGATAACGGTTACTTAACCATATTACGAAGATCATTCTCATTGGTCAGAAAAGAGATATAATTACGGTTACTTCGCCATATTCATGAAATATTGTAGAACAATATTTTTTTTTATCACTAGTCAAATAAAATTTTTGTAAACTCGTGGTGTTTCAATCATTTTTAGATATATGGATAAATATGTGAAAAATATACATATGGTGAATAAATCATTAATTTATGGAAACTTTTAACAGAAACTAAGGATATAATAATAATAATAATAAATGAACAACGTGAAATAGCACAAATAAAAATATATAAATTGGCAAACAGCTGTTTCGGAGCCCCTAAAGCTCCATCATCAGAGCCAATTCAAAAGATTAAAACCGATTTAAAAGTTTAAACAGAGACCCCTTAAACAGAGGTCCGCATAAAAACTATGTTAAAAATTGTGACATTAAACGATCTGCAATAGCTAACCGTTGTTGGTTTAAAATCACAGTTTTAATTTTTCAGAGGGTTCAATAATTCAGAAATGCTCATCTATTTACAACCATGATTTTTGGGAGGCTTATCATATATGGAAGAATTCATGCAGCTTAGTTAATGATATGTCTAGTCCACCAAATTTTTCACATGTCTAGCTACCTGCCATTTAATTCATTCTCTTCGTTTACCCCTTTTTCTCCTCCGTACCATTTTTTTCAAATGTCTGGCTACCTTTCACTTAATTCATTCTCTTCGTTCTCCCCCCCTTTTCTTCCTCTTCCGTACTTAAACTCGCCCGGTCTGGCAGGACGCTCCTATTGGTCTCTGCGTCACATGTGTTTCCTGACTCCGCTGTTGTTTTTGAAAAGGCCGCCACCATTCAATCTTGGCGCGTGCGAAAGACGCAAGCATGGCTTAAACTTTTAAATCGGTTTTAATCTTTTGAATTGGCACTGATGATGGAGCTTTAGGGGCTCTGAAACAGCTGTTTGCCAATTTATATATTTTTATTTGTGCTATTTTACGTTGTTCATTTATTTTTATTATAACGGCACAAAGTTAAATCCACCTTTTTAGATATAATAATAACACACCTATTTTATTCACAAAAATCGTCTTTAAAAAGAAAGAGAAAAGTAATCCGTATTAATGTAATATTTCAAAATTCTCCATGCAAATTTAAATCCCACAAAATCAAAACTTCAATATAAGTTTACCTCATATAAGCACATACATATATTTAAATACTTATTTTTATATAAAACATTTATTATTGGAATTACTCCATTTTGTGCCATACTATTATTTTTGATAAATTATAACTCTGGAAGTTTTGGATTTGGATTTTTTTTTTCGTAATGGATACCCATTTCTTTGACAAATAAGACCATTAATATTTGTAAAATATTTTACAATTATTTGAAGAAAAGTAGTTCGTATGGAGTAATTTTAACTTATTTACAAGTAAAATTCCGTAATTGTATCCGACTAATTTCAGATTTGATCGAATTTAAATAAATTTAGATTAAGTTAAAGTAAAATCGTATCAAAGAAATTTTTATCCGAACACTGACATTTGCTAGAAAATTTTAAGTTGAAACTTCGTCAATTCTGCTACTTATCAAAGAAGACTATCGTTTTAATTTCTTTTAAATATTTTTGTGAAATATCTACTAACGGTTTAAAAGAACGCGCCTTTAGGATCAAACTAAAATAATAAAACGGCTAATTCAAATAACAAACTAGTTTAATTTCTATAGATGAAAGTATATCAAAGACTAGATTTTTATCTAGTCTTTATAGACTGCAATCGTGTGTAATAGAGACCTGGTATGCTGAGGATAACAAAATGTTTAGCTAAAGTCAAAGCTATCGTTAATTATCTAAACTGGAAGTATCATTACAATGCTGATAAAAGGTATACCAGAGTTTTAATGTTACTAATGGATTGAAGCAATCATTAAAATTGAATTTGTTTCGAAAATCTCAGAGACATCACAAACATATCTATTATGCGCAGGCTCTCATTTTCAAATAGTAATCTTCGTCTTTTACAATGTCATAAATTCAGTGATTTTATAAGACAAAGATTCCTACTCAGAAATAGTGATAATAAATGTAGGAAACGTGCGTGCACTGCGCATAATTCCCATCTCTGTAATATTTTCAGGGGTTTTATTCCAGAAA
The DNA here is from genome assembly GCA_963931845.1 of Maratus michaelseni. NCBI lineage: Eukaryota > Metazoa > Arthropoda > Arachnida > Araneae > Salticidae > Maratus > Maratus michaelseni. The sequence continues at coordinate 415,676,727 of OZ007586.1, forward strand.
ATTATTTTTCATAATGCTCTAGAATGACACCGCTTGTTAAACTGAGATTTATATTCGAATTTTCCCATTTACAAATATAAGTCATCAAGTTCCCTACGAATCTCCTAAATCAAAAAATATAAATCAATAAAAACTAAGATGCAATAATAATAACATTAATTTCTATCCTTGCAGTGACATATTTAACACGTTATTAACTTTAGAACATAATTACTTACTCAAACACTAAACAGCAATATAAATTTAAGTGCACTAACTTATAAAGTAATAATGAAAAAATATCGCTCATCATGTTAATTTCGTCAAAATTTATAAACAACTGAATACAGGAATTAAGAAATTACTTCTGTTTTCCCAATTTTGTCACAAATAATTTAAAGTATAATACATCGTGTCCAAAATATATACAATATAAAAGTATATGTAATGAGTTTAAACTACTTAAGAGGTCTCAGGAGTCTTACTTTTTCACTGAAGTTGAAATTTAACGTCATGTCACATTCAATTTTATTTCTTATTCCCTATAAAACACAAATACATAAAATTTTTACAACTAATAACTTAATATAAGTTCTATACTGCATAATTATTTCAAAATTCTACAACTGATATTTTACTCTTTTTTAAAATCTTTAATTTTGATAAAAAATTTAAAATTATTGTTTGCCTTGCATCCACTGTGCTCAAGACTGTAGCAAATCTATTGGTTCTAGATCCCTAAATAATATTGATAATGATGTCAAACTAATGTACCTTGAACGTTTACTTCATTTTTAAGCAATTAAAAACATAATTCACACAAAACAATATTTTTGTGACAAGCACATTAAATTTATTCTACATTGTTTCCATTTAAGTGTCTAAACCGGAATTTTATTCTGATCCCTTTCGATTCTGTTGTCTGTCACATATTTTACTGTATGTAAAACGATATAATGAGTTATTATTTACGATTAGTAATGCATTACAATTTCATCATCATCCTTAGGAATTTTCACTAAGCAGTGGATTTCCTCGACCATTAAAATTATATTTGAGAGGTCTTTTCCATTTCTACCTGCCCAGCACAATAAAATCACTTAATTTATAAGCCTTCAATGACTCTTCAATAGAATTTTTCCAAGTCATTCTTGGTCTACCCTCCTTTGTCTCCCTATCGTTCTACATTCTAAAAGAAGTTTTGGAAGACGCTCTTCTTTCGTTCTGCGAACATATCCATACCATGCAAGCTTATTGTGTTCAATCGTCTCTACAACCTCCTATTTGACTTTTCACGTATTCTTGAAATTTTAACTTTCCCAGCCTTGATGTTCTTACTGATATTCGCCAGAATTCTATTTCGGTAGACGAGAGGTTCTTTTTTAAAGAGAGATTCAAGGTCCATGTCTTCAAAGAGTAAAATGATTTGCACGATTGCACTACAAATTAATCGTTTAGTTTGGGGGACAATATTACAACTCCACAGGACATAATTCAACATTGCAGTTGTTTTTCTGCCTTCATCAATTTTCTGTTTACATATATATTAAGTTTACATATATAATATATGATGGATATATTTAGATCTCTTCGGTATGATCCATCTTCATGATTAATGGATCCAAGATATTTAAATTCCTCAGCACTTTTTAGCTCACAGGCTATCAAAGCCTGAGAGCTTATGTGCCCGCCCGTTCTGTATGTATGTATGTACGTATGTACGTACGTAACGCGATAACTCTTGACAGAAATAACCGTTTTGCTTCCAATTTTGTTTATAGGTTCCTTGTGATAAGGCGCTTCCCTGATTAGTTTTGGGGATTGATTGTTTAACTATAAAGGGGGGAACGAGGGGGCTAACCCCCCTTAATTAAGATAAATGGTTTTTTCATGCAGAATTGTCCAATTTTCTTCAAATTTTGTATATAGGTTCATTGTGATAAGGTTCTTTCCTGATTAGTTTTGGGGGTTCATAGGTTAAGTATAAAGGGGCTAACGGGGAGGAGAATCCTCCCCCTTAATTTAGATAAATGAATTTTTCATGCAGAGTTATCCGATTTTCTTCCAATTTTGTTTATAGGTTCCTTGTATTAAGGCGCTTCCCTGATTAGTTTTGGGGATTGATTGGTTAACTATAAAGGGGGGGGACGGGGGGCTAACCCCCCTTAATTTGGATAAATGGTTTTTTCATGCAGAATTATCCAATTTTCTTCAAATTTTGTATATAGGTTCATTGTGATAAGGTTCTTTCCTGATTAGTTTTGGGGGTTCATAGGTTAAGTATAAAGCGGGTAACGGGGGGGTTAATCCTCCCCCCTTAATTTAGATAAATGATTTTTTTCATGCAGAGTTACCCGATTTTCTTCAAACTTTCTATATGGGCTCATTGTGGTAAGGGGCTTCCCTGATTAGTTTTGGGGGTTCATTGGTGAAGTGTAAAGGAGGAAAACGGGGGCTACCCCCCCCTTAATTTTGATAAATGGGTTTTTCATGCAGAATTATCCAATTTACTCCAAATTTTGTATATAGGCTCATTGTGGTAAGGCACTTCCCTGATTAGTTTTGGGGGTTCACTGGTAAAGTATAAAGGGGGGAACCGGGGGGACTAACCCCCCTTGATATAGATAAATGGGTTTTTAAGCAGAATTATCCGATTTTCTTCAAATTTTATATATATGTTCATTGTGATAAGGCGCTTCTCTGATTAGTTTTGGGGGTTCTTTGGTTAAGTATAAAGGGGGGACGGGGGGCTAACCCCCCCCCTTAATTTAGATAAATGGATTTTTCATGCAAAATTATCCGATTTTTTCAAATTTTGTATATAGGTTCATTGTGGTAAGGCGCTTCTCTGATTAGTTTTATGGGTTCATTGGTTAATTATAAGAAGGAGAAACGGGGGATGGTTCCCCTCTCTTAATATTTTGTCGATTTCTTCATTTTTCGAGGGCTTATTTCAAATTCTTTGAAATAAGAATATAATTTACAGTTAGTGTGAATAGCCTGTGAGCTCAATGCCGTCAGTTTAACTGGGCAGTTTTCTTTTTTATTATATTTATATCACACAATAAAATATCAGATTTCAGACTTGTTGTTAAGTGCTCAGTTTCATACATATTTATCTTTAATCCCTATTAATCATATGTATTCTTTAATTTGCGAAACATGCATGTGGCGTCTTCTTCATCTTCTGCTATGGTGACTTGATCATCCGCAAATAATAAATGATGGATATATTTACTATCATTCAGTTTCAGACCCATTTTATTACATTTTCTCGTCCATTCTCTGAGGCAGCTATCAATATTATATTAAATAAAGTTGGTGAGAGACAACAGTCTTGTAGGAGGCCTTTACTAGTGATGAAAGGTTCAAACAATTTGTTTCCAAATTTTATTGTACAGCTGTTAATATTTATTTTAATGATATAGATCAGCTTTTCAATTATATTTGCTAGTTTAAATATTTTCCAAAGCAAACTTCTCGGTACTCTGTCATAAGCTATTTCAAGATCCACAAATATAAGTTCTGTTGTTCTTCTCTTGTCTCTCTGTTTTTCCAGAACTTGTTTTAGGGCAATAATGTGATCGATGCAAGATCCGTAAAGGCAATTTGTTCTTCAATTCCTTCATATTCAACTTCAAGTTTATTTCATAAAATTCTTCCCCACCGAGGATCCATGCCTTGCATATTACTTTATTAACTTTAATTACTACAGAATAAAATAAAGCTATATCATAGTTTCAAAATGCAACTTAAGCTAATCTTGGAATAAATAGGCTAATGTTGGTGAGATTTTTGAGGTAAATTGCGACTCCAATCAGCTTTCAATTTAAATTCATTATCGCAGTTGCCAGTTGTCCCCCACCCCCACCCTTTAAATGGCAAATTGATAATTTGAGTTGCGTGAGCGCAATGCTTAAAATCATAGGTGTAAGGTAAAAATTATTCTGGAATCTTATAAATTATTATTCGAATGATATTCTAAAAATCTTGAACTGAAATTTCGCATTTTTAAGGTTTCGTTCATCTTACAAAACCCTATTCATTTCACTTCTCTGTCTGTCTGTCACAGCGTTTGTACTCGGAAACTGTATAAGTTAGAGACTGGAAATTTTGTGTACTTACAGCTGAATACCTCCTGTTACACAAAAAATAATAAAATTTTGAATACGACGTTAATTAAAATCTCACTAAAAATTGAGCAGAAACACATAAAAAAGTGCATTCTCGCTTAAACCCTCCATCCAGACGATGATTCCTCGTCCAGACTATACCTTCTTTCACCGCGACCTCGAGTGAGGCTATCAATTTCACCCTCAAAACGGTTATTTCGGGCTCTATAAAATTATTCAAAATATTACATTTACCGATTTTAAATTTACACATCCATGCATAGATTTGAATGCTGGATATAAATATCTAATTTATAAAAGTAGGACGGTAATTACCTAAGATATTACTTTAAAAAAAAAAAATTTCAAGTAAAAAATGATTTTTTTTTTATAAATGTGTGCAGGTTGCATCCAATCTTTCTGGAGTAAAATAATGCTGTTACTAAAATATTGAAATGACTGAATATCATCAGAATTTGCGAACAAATTTATTTGAAAATAAATAAACTGTTTTCTTTACATAAATTATAAAATCAAAATTTTATTACTAAATTCTGGGTTCCATTTAGCAAATTATGATTAAAATTAAGTAGTATACATAATATACAACCGACCTTCAAAGGAATGGTTGCATATTATTAGTTATTAAACCTATCTGTGTCGAGCTCTTCATTTAAAGAATGCTAACTATTACCTATTTTGAATAAAAAAAAGTTAGATAACTATTTTTTTATTTATTTGAAATTAAAAATTCATTATAAGAAACCTTTCATTTGTATATAAATTTAAAAAAAAACTCATTCTAGATAGATTACATCATTCTGACTGAATTCCAATATTAGTTGCTTCATAAAACTGGTTTTTTTATTTTTACTTTTTCTTCTGTTACATTCTATGTGAAACATTCAACACGCAGTCCCTATTATACGTTCTGTCATTTTCCCCGTTTTTTCAGTCCGCCAACAGACTGTGTTTATTTTTATTGAAACAGTCCTCAAACACATCTTAGTTCTTTAGTATCACATACTTTAAAATTTCGACCTGAAATTTTATTTTCGTTTTAAATCAATAGTTTCAAATCGAATAAAGGAAAAAAGTTGCCTAGACAAAATTTTGCGAAACTAAAATAAAAGTATACGTATATACACAAACCAGACCTTCATTTCCATAAAAATGTAAATTTTTAAGAAATTTTACTCTAGATAGATTGCATTATTCTCTCTCAGTGCCTGTATTGGTTTATATTAAAACCATTTTTATTTTACATTTTCTTCCCTCACATTCTCTTTATGAACCATTCAATTTGCATTTCAGGTTATTTGGTCTTTCATTTCCTCCGTTTTTTTAATCTTCCAACAGACGGTGTCTCTTTTTGCTGAGATAGTCTTCAAACACATCGTAGCTCATTAGTATCACATCTTTTGAGATTCCATTCTGAAAATATCATTTTTGTTTTAAATCAATAGTTATAAATCGAATAACGAAAAGAAAAAAAAGATTCCCTATCGAAAATATTTTGAAGGTTAAGTAAAAGTATTCATATAATATATTTCTGCACTAATAAGGGAATATTTATTTTTAAAACAAACAGTTACTTATTAGTAAATTTTTACTTTTAAATAACCACGAAAAACTAGATTTGTAATATTAATGCTATATGTGTAGCATTCATTTCGTTGTTGCTAATTATTACTAGAAAATATACAGAACAAATATATCCTAATGACTGATTTTTTTTCTAATAAAGATTTTGCCATTAAATATGTTATTAAAACAAATGATATATTCTTCAATATACAACGATTGGTTATCGAGTATTACCTTTATGTACCATTGCATAGTATACACAGGACTCTTAGTGTTAGAAAAAGTAAAAACTGGATTGTTAAACATAACAAAATATTACCATCACACATGCCTAAAATTTTACTTACACTTTTGGAACTTCAAATAGTATTACAATATTTCTTTATCTGTCAATGAGACATATTCTATGACTTTTATCAAATATCTATACTGTAAACTATTTCTGCTCAACGTTGAACCATTTGGTGGTTAAAAAAAGCGCCAAAACAGGATTCACTTGATTTTTTTAAATCTCCTGATTATGGTGAAACTTTCACAATGCTTCAACTTTTAAATATATAACAGACAATAAGAACAGATAATTCAATGTACTTTTATCACGATTATATATGCCTAGTTTTCTAGTGGTTAAAAGGCTGGCAACAAGTCACACGGTGTCAAGTTCTGATCTCTCTTGTAGCTTGGATGTCTGTAATGTGTCGGATTGCATTTTAAACAGGGGTCCCGGTTTGAATAGCTCTTGTAAAAGGATAACAAAAGATAACTCTGGATACTTTATTGTTCGATATTTTACCAGTTATAGATTCAACATTTTGGCAGATTATGTTTCTGCCTGCACAAGTTCAACCAGATAACCAAGTTTTGGAACAAGGTTTCACCATATAATGGTGCCAACTTTTTTGGTGACGTATTTTGGTAAAATGTTGAACCAAATTTTTAACAGTTTAAATTTTTTTCGTCCATAGCTCAGAAAGGTGTCTCAGAATCAAGCTTATGTCAGAAACTTAAAATAATATTTATCGTTCCTCATACCGGGATGCTTAAAAAAAGGCCACTGGTAATTTTCAATTACAATCGCGACACACAGCTTTAAAAATATATAATGCTTCGAACTGTTGTTCTCTACTGATTTCTTCTGGGTGTCATCAATGCAAGGTAGAAACACATGTAGTAACATATTGTTCACATGTAGCTTCTGTTTTATGATTTAGGGTACCAGAGACACGTCAAAGAACTAAAATCGTATAACACTCATTACGGTGATTTTATCATAGATGCTACCATCTCCAAACTGGTTAGAGAGCAATAAAAAAGATAAAGCAGAGTCTGATAAAAGATTAGATGTTGTTTTGACTTTTCATTCTGAACATAATTAATTCATTAATAAAATTAAACGTCTAAAAACGTCGTTTTGGTACATGACGATCTTTCATTATAATTATAAATTTTAAATAAAGGATTTTGATCTAAATTTTTTATTTCCTTACTAGCAAGCTACGCCCGCTACGTCAATTTATTTTAACGAACCTTTAATCAAACAAAATATTCACATTTCATAAATAACTTTTGTATTTTAGCAGAATAATAAGGCTACTATAATTTGTGACTCGTGCTATAGCCAATATACACGTCAGGACACGTCGCCCTTATCATTATCTTTTTACGCATGAAGGTTTCGCTATGGTACTCCATTGGAAAATTTGGTAATTTTTGAAATTCAATATTTGAAAAACGGCAGAATCTTTAGATTTGAAATTTTTATCAAGAAAAATACAATTTTTAACCTTTCAAACGCAGTTTGTCTAACAATTTTCTGACAAATACTTTTTGAGCTATCATTTTTTTCAGTAACTTCAAATGTTTCATTTTCCGAGATTAATCTGTTGCAACAATTAGCGAAAAACCCAGTCGTCAGCAAAGCATAGTTTTTTATTAAAGAGGCTGTTGGAGCAGGGATTGTCACCACCAATTTGCCACCATCACTTTTAAAATCGGTTCCGTGGTTCCAGAGATTCCATAGAAATTGTAATTTAGCATGACTTCAGAACGCTTTTCGCTCATTTCACCCATTTAAATTTCGATTTTTTTTTAAATTTATTCTTAGAGAGCATTTACATCTTATAAGTAACTACAATGCTAAATTTCAAATTTCTTGCACCTTCAGTATAAAAAAGTCGCAATTTTCGAACATTTTTCGATCCTGCACCCCATTGATGTTAGTGGCACCGACATAAAATATAGCCTATGTTGGAGTAGGGATTGTCCCCATCAATTTGCCACCATTACTTTTGAAATCGGTTCTGTAGTTCCAGAGATTTCATAGAAATTGTAATTTAGACTGTTTTTAGAACGCTTTGCGCTCATTTCACCCTTTTAAATTTCAATTTCCTTTTTATTTTGTTCTTAGAGAGCATTTACATCATATAAGTAACTACAATGACAAATTTCAAATTTCTAGATCCTTCAGTATAAAAAATAAGAATAAAACTGCCCCAGTTAAACTGAGGGCATTGAGTTCACAGGCTATTCACACTAACTGTATATTATACTCTTATTTCAAAGAATTTGAAATAAGCCCATCGAAAAATAAAGAAATAAACAATATATTAAGGGGGGGGGCATCCCCCCGTTACACCACTCATAGTTAACTAATGAACCCCTTAAACTAATCAGGTAAATCTCTAATTACAATGAATATATATACAAAATTTGAAGAAAATCGGATAATTCTGCATGAAAAACTCATTTATATAAATTAAGGCGGGATTAGCCCCCTCCGTTCCCCCCCTTTATACTTAACCAATCAATCCCGAAAACTAATCAGGGAAGTGCCTTAACACAGTGAACCTATAAACAAAATTTGAAGGAAAACGGGATAATTCTGCATGAAAAACCCATTTATATCAAATAAGGGGGGATTAGCCCTCCGTTCCCCCCTTTATACTTAAACAATCAATCCCGAAAACTAATCAGGGATGCGCCTTAACCCAATGAACCTATAAACAAATTTTGAAGCAAATGGTATAATTCTGCGGGAAAAACCCATTTATATAAATTAAGGGGGGGATTAGCCCCTCCCTTTATACTTAACCAATCAATCCCGAAAACTAATCAGGGAAGTGCCTTAACACAGTGAACCTATAAACAAAATTTGAAGCAAATAGAATAATTCTGCATGAAAAACCCATTTATATAAAATAAGGGGGATATGCCCCCCCGTTCCCTCCTTTATACTTAACCAATCAATCCCGAAAACTAATCAGGGAAACGCCTTAACACAGTGAACCTATAAACAAAATTTGAAAGAAATGGGATACTTCTGCATGAAAAACCCATTTATATAAATTAAGGGGGGGATTATCCCCCCGTCCCCCCCTTTATACTTAACCAATCAAAACCGAAAACTAATCAGGGAAGCGCCTTAACACAGTGAACCTATAAACAAAATTTGAAGGAAAACGGAATAATTCTGCATGAAAAACCCATTTATATAAAATAATGGGGGGATTAGCCCCCCGTTCCCCCCTTTATACTTAACCAATCAATCCCGAAAACTAATTAGGGAAGCGTCTTAACACAGTGAACCTTTAACCAAAATTTGAAGGAAATGGGATAATTCTGCATGAAAAATCCATTTATATAAATTAAGGGGGGGATTAGCCCCCCCCGTTCCCCCCTTTATACTTAACCAATCAATCCCGAAAAGTAATCAGGGAAGCGTCTTAACCCAATGAATCTATAAACAAAATTTGAAGGAAAACGGAATAATTCTGCATGAAAAACCCATTTATATAAATTAAGGGGGGGATTAGCCCCCTGATACACCCCCCCCCCTTTATACTTAACTAATCAATCCCGAAAACTAATCAGGGATGCGCCTTAACACAGTGAACCTATAAACAAAATTTGAAGGAAAACGGATATTTCTATGAAGAGTTATCGCATTACGTACGTACATACATACATACAGAACCGGCTGGCAAGCTCTCAGGGCTTGACAGCCAGTTTGATAGCTAAATAAAAGAAAACTGCCCAGTTAAACTGACGGCATTGAGCTCACAGGCTATTCACACTAACTGTAAATTGTATTCTTATTTCAAAGAATTTGAAATAAGCCCTCGAAAAATGAAGAAATCGACAATATATTAAGAGGGGGGAACCATCCCCTGTTTCTCCTTCTTATAATTAACCAATTAACCCATAAAACTAATCAGAGGAGCGCCTTACCACAATGAACCTATATACAAAATTTGAAAAAATCCGATAATTCTGCATGAAAAATCCATTTATCTAAATTAAGGGGGGAGGTGTTAGCTCCCCCGTCCCCCCTTTCTACTTAACCAAAGAACCCCCAAAACTAATCACAGAAGCGCCTTATCACAATGAACATATATATAAAATTTGAAGAAAATCGGATAATTCTGCTTAAAAAACCCATTTATCTATATCAAGGGGGGTTAGTCCACCCCGTTCCCCCCTTTATACTTTACCAGTGAACCCCCAAAACTAATCAGGGAAGTGCCTTACCACAATGAGCCTATATACAAAATTTGGAGTAAATTGGATAATTCTGCATGAAAAACCCATTTATCAAAATTAAGGGGGGGGGTGTAGCCCCCGTTTCCCTCCTTTACACTTCACCAATGAACCCCCAAAACTAATCAGGGAAGCCCATTACCACAATGAGCACATATAGAAAGTTTGAAGAAAATCGGATAACGCTGCATGAAAAAAATCATTTATCTAAAATAAGGGGGGAGGATTAACCCCCCCCCGTTACCCCCTTTATACTTAACCTATGAACCCCCAAAACTAATCAGGAAAGAACCTTATCACAATGAACCTATATACAAAATTTGAAGAAAATCGGATAACTCTGCATGAAAAAAATAATTTATCTAAAATAAGGGGGGAGGATTAACCCCCCGTTACCCCCTATATACTTAACCTATGAACCCCCAAAACTAATCAGGAAAGAACCTTATCACAATGAACCTATATACAAAATTTGAAGAAAATTGGATAATTCTGCATGAAAAAACCATTTATCCAAATTAAGGGGGGTTAGCCCCCCCGTCCCCCCCCCCTTTATAGTTAACCAATAAATCCCCAAAACTAATCAGGGAAGCGCCTTATCACAAGGAACCTATAAACAAAAGTGGAAGAAAATCGGATAACTCTGCATGAAAAATTCATTTATCTAAATTAAGGGGGAGGATTCCCCCCCCCGTTAGCCCCTTTATACTTAACCTATGAACCCCCAAAACTAATCAGGAAAGAACCTTATCACAATGAACCTATATACAAAATTTGAAGAAAATTGGACAATTCTGCATGAAAAAACCATTTATCTTAATTATGGGGGGTTAGTCCCCCCGTTCCCCCCTTTATAGTTAAACAATCAATCCCCAAAACTAATCAGGGAAGCGCCTTATCACAAGGAACCTATAAACAAAATTGGAAGCGGAACGGTTATTTCTGTCAAGAGTTATCGCGTTACGTACGTACATACGTACATACATACATACAGAACGGGCGGGCACATCAGCTCTCAGGCTTTGATAGCCTGTGAGCTAAAAATGGCAATTTTAGAATTTTTGCTCCTGCACCCCCTGGGGTTAGTGGCACCGACATAAAATATAGCTTATGTTGGAGCAGGGGTTGTCACCATCAATTTGCCACCATCACTTTTGAAATCGGTTCGGTAGTTCCAGAGATTACCCCCTACAAACAAACAAACAAACAATCTTTACTCCTTTATAATATTAAGTATAGATTTATTATGACGTTACATCAAGCATGCGGAAGTTAAGGACATTAAGTTTTTTCCGGTACATTTTTCAAGATTATATGTTTGTTAATAACAGTTGTTTTTACGAATTCAGAAATTCATTTTCTCAGTAGCATAAGATGTGGAGAAACGTAGAAAGCGCAAAAAAGACGAAAGGATGAAAGAACATGATGCTTATTTGTCAACCCGAGAAATATATTTATATTGCTATTTACACAATCTTTTTTCATTATTTAAGCAAATATGTCAGTAAACATAAATGCATTCAACATAAATATTTGAGAAAAGCTTGCTTTTAGTATATTAATATAAAACATTACATTAAAAGAAAACATAACATTTAAAAAACTGAAACACTCTCAAAAATTTATTATCTTGGAAATGAAAAGGCAGTATAATATTACAGAAATAAGTGCCGATTCCGGTTAAGGATAATTTAAATTGCTTTGTAATGTTGTAATATTCCGTATTTCAGTTTTTGTACCAGTATTCAGTTTTTCATCGATGTTGAGAAGGGTGGAAAATGAAGAAAGCTGAAAAACAAAAGTGTATGATGCTTATTTATTATCTCAAAGGATTATTTTCTTAATGTCTTTTACACAGCCGTTTTCTTCTTTAGAAATTTAGCTAAGAATTAATAAGTCATCTACATTAAAAAACAAGGAATTGTTTGTGTGTGTGAGTGCGTGTTTTGTCTGTGGGCGAAGGACAGGTAAACCTATTTCACGCAGAAGTCTGCACTGTAAAGAAAAACTCAGGAACGTTCCTGGAAAATAATGAGCCTAATTTATACCAGTAACATTTCTGGCAAAAAATAGAAAACTTTTTTAAGACTTCAGAAAAGTTAATATTAAAAGTCAGTAACTTTCCTGGAATTATAGTGGTAAGGTTTCTCAATTCTTCAGAAAGGTTCCAGGTTTAAGTCAGCAACCTTCCTGGAAAAAACCATGAACATACTAAAATCTTCCCAGTAAAAGCCAGTAACCTTCCTGGAATAAATCAGCAATCTTCTAAAAAATTTTAGATATGTTCACATCTTCTCATCTTCCTGGTAAAAACCAGGAACATTCTTTAAGAATTTAGAAAGGTTCCACAGAAAGCCAGTAAAAGTACTTGAAAATATAAGGAAACATCTTATATATTTCAGGGATGTTAAAAGTTTTGCAAAGTAATTTTTGTATGCTTTAAGAATATTTTAAAATATTTAACTTATGAAAAATATATTTTTTAATTTAATATTTATCTTATGAACATATTTGCTTAATTATTACATCAAATTTGTCTGTAATTTTCTTTTTAATGTCACTTTATTTAAATTATTTCTTACAAAATACAGTTTGATGTTAAAAATAAACTTGTTTTTAAGATAAATATATGATGTTTCATTTTAAAATTGTATAATATTTTCTTTTTTAAGTTAAATATTTTGAAAATTCATGAAATGCATTAAAAATTAGTTGGCAAAACTTTAAAGGTAATCGATTGCTATTCTGACATAAGAGCAATCAATTACTCAGAAAAATATTATATTTTTATGAGTAATTGAAAATTCTCAAAAATGTAATACTTTTATGAGTAATTGACTGAGCAGTCAATTATTAAAAAATGTTTCATTTTGGATTATAAAGAAATATAATTTAGTTTTTATCCATGTAATGATCACCTGATATTAAATGTCGAAAAATTTTGCTTTTTTCTGCAAATCAATGGACCCCCTTTTTTGTTTAATTTGACTGGACTATTATAACTAGAATGTATTCAAAGATAAAGTCACTCAAAGCATTAACAGACTTTGTCATTTTAAAAAATCTTAGGCAGATTTTTTTTAAACCGTTTTCTTCCCAACATATAACTACATTTACAAATAATTTGCTTAGTATTTTCTTTATAATCTCATGTTAAAAATCAAAGACCATTTTTTTTTTAATTTTCATGAATTTAATTTAGTTGAAGGCTGACAAAAGTAAAATTATTATAAGAAACTATTTGATCTTGAGAAATTATTTGTTCTTGAAAGAGGTGTGATTTTCTATTTATTTTATTCTCAAATGAGATTAAGCAAGAAGTTTCCAGAACATATTAGCATACTTTCAATGCTAAGTATTTTTTCCAATATTCATTACCAGTTATTAGAATTAATTATTACTTTTCTTTTTTGTTGTTTATCAACGAGAAATAATCACATTTTAAAAAGCAAAAATTTCAATATAGGGATAGTACTGGTGAAATTTCAGGACACAGTTACAACATAATCAAAAATAAAATTTTCAAACAGTATATAAAAATTAATATGTATATGAAAATTAATAATTTTTCCAAAACAGCATTTCAACAAAACGAAAATATTGTCTGCTGTACCTCTGTCAGTTTAACATTCTGATCACTGTGTTTGTAGTGTTTAATCTAGAACTAAAATTGTGTCAGTTGTTCGTATTGTAAAAATGTTTAAAATTATACAAATTTAAAATGGTTTACCTCAAGAACGTCTTTTAAAAGAAATTGCGCGCAAGATTTCTATTAAACTACTTTATATTTTTTACAGATAAACTTTACGGGTTCAGAGATTATATCTATGTCTTAAGATTGGGCCAAAATGTGTTTATAATTCCAAACACAGAAAAAAAAGCATAGATAAACTCCGAAAAAAATATGCAGCCTGTTTAACTTTATTTTTAAACAGAAATTTTGATAAAATATACACAAATTTAGGTTCAGTCTTAATATAATAAATTCACAAAGATTGCAGGTAGAAACATTAACTAATTTAATTAAATTATTATGCACAATTTAAACAAAGTACGTTTTTAACTTTTTGAGATATACCACTTTAAAGTATCTTTTTAATCACTGCTTACCGTGAGAACAACAGATATATTTTTTATCCATAACTCGTGTAAATATAGGAATTTTTTTTATGCAGGTTATCTTAAAATGCTCAAACAATGTTGTTCTTTCGTGTTTTTTTTTATTTTTTTTTTTTTCAAAAAAGTTAATTTTTTGAAGATTAAAATTTTATGTCTTTTAAAAAGCAGGCATAAATATATATACTTCAAATATACAAACATAGTAATATTTTTCATATATGAGTAAATGTACATTTTAAAATATTATAATTCTTGCAATATAGATTTAACTTGCAATATAGGTTTTTTTCAGATTGTCGGGTGATTTTTAATAGAACAGAAAAAGAATTTTATTCACTTACATTCTGTTGCTCTCAATGTATGCATCAAATTATAAAAGTAATAATAATAATAATAATAATTATTATTATTATTATTTCACACACCCGTTTATGGATTTTATTTGGTACTAAAGTTATATATACAACTGTAAAAGTCAGAAGCATAAAAAAATAATAATACTTTTAAACTGTATGTAAAGATTGCTCATTTTCGTCAGCTTTTTTTTAGATCAGCTGGGCTTTAATTTTCGAAATATTTTTTGATTTCATGTTTTGTAGGATTCTGCGTTGTAACGAAATAATAAAATTTTAGGATGCCGCGACACGGGAAGAAATTTTTAAGTCTTTCTTTTCTTCTTTCTTCTTAATTTTTCCATCTTTTTTTGTTTGTCTGTTTCTTTCGAAGGCATTTTTAACTATTCATTTTTATTAAATTTACTTTTTTATTTAATGTTTTTAAAGAATGCTCGTTTCAACGAAACATGTTCTTTTTAATGAATAATCCGGCCAGGTCTACTATTCAAACATAAATATAAGGTAATCATCTCTCCCTATTTTGCTATTTCAAGTGATGTGTCAGTTCAACATCAACTCTTCGGCTTAAGGTCGAAATTGCGAATATTTTAAATAATTGTTAAATTAATTTATTACTTAGGAGAAAAGATTCAGAGAAGCCGAAAGATATATATATATATTTAATGCAAAATCGATGTGGTGTAAAAAATTAAAAATAAATTAAAATAACTTTAAACACTTAAAAATTTTGTGCAGTATTTCACCAAAACATGGTGTCAAATACGTCTCCTACCATACAATAGTTAAACCCTTTTCCAACATTTGGTTATTCCGTTGAATGTGTGATTTTAACCATGAGCTGGTAAAATGTTGACTTATAAACGGGTAAAATATTGAACCGTAAGATAGCTACAAACACCTTTTTGCAAAACGTGGACCTCAGTTTAAAGTGGAATCCGATATACTACTGGCAACCGCGCATGAACCGTTATTCTAACCGGACATCTCTTCGATTGGAGTCAGCATTCTATTCAGTAACTAAACATTCGGATGCTGGTCATTCTATAAAAGAGTATATTGAAAGTGTATCGAGCTATTTGTTCTAAATAAATGCCATGGAAATTGAATCATCGTTGAACTTTTACAATAATCAGAAGTTCTAAAAAATCAAGTAAATCATGTTTTGATACATCTTTTTAACACTTTCCAACATAGTTGAAAAGTCTTTATGACTTTGATTTTTTCTGTCTGTCTGTCCATGCTCTAACTCACGTCAATATACTCGGATTGACATGTAATTAATATATGTTATTGGAATTTACTACGGCATGTTCGGTATTGAAAATGAAGTGAGTAGACGTATAGTTCGTTTACAGGGACACTCAAAAGAATTCCGTTACATTATGGTTTATAGAAGAAAATCGTTTACAATGCATTTTAATGAGGTTGTACTATTTCAAACATATGGAAATTAATATACAACACTGAGATGCACTACAAGAAGCTTAATGTGGAATATGGTGTGCTTAGCATTTATCGTTCATTTACAGCAGAGCTGTTCAACCTGGCGGCCGCTATTCACCAGAAAATTCTTACAGAAATATTTGCCTCATTCAATCTCCAAATATCTCCGATTAAATAAGGCAAATCTATCTATAAGAATTTTCTGAGGACTAGCGGGCACAGGTTGGACAGCCCTGATTTTCAGGAACACACATAAGAATTCGGTTACAGTACTGGCCATGAGCGATAATTTTTGGAAAAGCGTTTTCACTTGCAATATGCGTTTTTAAATTTAACTAATTTTTTTGTATATTACTTGGTAAGTATAAATTCTATAGATAATGTACAGAGCTTCACAAAATAATTCGAGTACCTTTCATTTTATTGACTGAAAGAGGATTTTCTACTGTGTTATCCATTTTCTAACTGAACTAAATTTTAACATACAATGTAGTATGTATACAAATATGTAGATCATATACAGGGCTTCACAAAATAATTGAAATACTTTTCCGACTATGATAATTGCTGAAATTGGGTTTTTAAATGTGTTATGCGTTTTCTAAATTGTTTACTTAGATATCATCTTATACCATATTAAAGGGTGAAGTTAAGTTACAGTATTCGGAATATGTGTGAAAGTGTTTCATAATCTTTTCTTTTTTTTCGAATTATTAAATAGTACAACTTTCAAAGGAATTTTTTTACACCGTATCTGGAAAGAAATGGTGCATGCCAGTTACAAGTATTCTGAAATAGCAAACGCGCTGTTGCAAAGTCTTACACTGATGCTACATGTATTTGAATTTTGTTAAACACAATTTTAATTTACGTTGAAATGTTTTAAAATTTTGGACCAGAATCTAAGATTTTGTTTTTTGAAGTGTTGGTTACAATTTTTTATCTTAAATATTTTTGCCAATTTCTACATGGAAATATTCCACAAATTATGTAGTTTCTTAAAATATGACATTTAGTCTGCATCAATTTTTGTATAAGCTATATGTAAAGCAGATTCTCATATGACAATTTTTTATTAATCAAATATTTTATCATTTAGTTATACGCATGGCCATATATGACATTTTTATTAAAACAAATTCATAATAAATATGTACAGATAATACAAAAAAATTCTGTATAAGTTTTTCGGGAAAAAAAAATTAAATTACTTTAAAAAAATACTTAATGATTGATTTTAATTGCAACTACGTTCGGTCATTTGATGATTCTAATGAGTATCATAAAGACGAAAGAAGCAATTTTGGTTTTCCTTTTTATCCACTGTAATTGCTTTCTGATGTAAAATGTACCATTTATAGCATTAAACGAGAATAGTTCTAAGTGGTCTTTTCTTTTTTCCTGTTCTGACGTAAAACCCAAAGGAAATAAATGAAAAGGCGGAAAATGTCGTAAAACCATTTTACGATGCACATTTATCAACCTTAAAAAAATAAAAAATAAAAAAGAATCGAAAGTAAATTATTCCAAATTTTAATTATTTACCACTGTTTTACGCTGAGATAATGTAATACATTTTTAAAAAGTGTAATTGTATAAAATTTGATTTGTAAAATTTTCTTGTAAAGTGTCTTTAAACATTCAATAATTTAAAACTGGCATATTTATAAAAATAAAAGAAAAACCTTAGAGAAAATCAATGTTTTGTACACCAAAGAGAAATATAAAATCAGACTTAGAAGATAAAAACTGGTAAACGAAAACACAAAGCTATGTTATATATATATAAAAAAGTACACAGAAGATTTTCGTTTATTTAAGTATTTATTTTGTTTTCTATTATTTTGTTGATCTTGCGTTACTCACATTTATTTTTCTCAGTAACATTAAAACGAGAAAGAAAATAAAAATAAACTTTGTATTTTAAAATAAAACTCTGATGTTTCGCCGCAGTTAGTTCGAAGTCATTTTAAATTGTGGTACTTCAGCTTGATATATATTTTTAAAGGGCTATTATATAAAATTAGATTTGTAAAAGTACATCATAAGTTCTTTTCAAACATTGAAATAATTTAAAACTGCTGAATCTATAAAGCCAAAAGAAAAAAAAATCAATGTTTCGATGACTAAAAAGAAGTATAAAATCAAATGTCAGAAATAAATCTAACTTAAAAGAAAATATACAGTTATGTTTATTGGGACTTTTTAAATAATTAAATGTAGTTAGGTAGAACATAATTTTTTTTAAGAGCACACTGAAGTTCGTAGCTTACTTTATTGTGTATCCTTTGATAATTTTCGTTAGTCGCATTTATCTTCCTGGATAATCTTTATTAATTATTTATCACTATTCTGTGAGCACAGAAAGTGTAATATATTTCTTTAAAGTGCTATTAAGTTGTTATATAAAATGTTATTTCCAAGAATTCATTATAAGGTAGCATCAAACACTGAAATAATTTTAAATTCGGGTATTTATCATGAGAAAGGGAGAAAACTCAGAAGAATAAATGTTTCGTACAGTAAATGGGCAAAAATCAGATGTACGGAGATCAAAGGAAAACACGCAGTTATATATTAATTATTTTTATATGATATATATTTGGATTTTTTATGTTAGGAGCTTTATGTTTTTATTAAGCAGCTTAATATTGTCATTTTTAAGCTTAATGCTGACAATATTTGATGAAATAACATATCTTTACTATGAATTATTCTTATGAAGATCCTCTAAAGATTCCATAACATATTTATAGTTTTTCATATTTGCATTAAACCCAAAGGAAATAAATGAAAAGACGGAAAATGTCGTAAAACCATTTTACGATGCACATTTATCAACCTTAAAAAAATAAAAAATAAAAAAGAATCGAAAGTAAATTATTCCAAATTTTAATTATTTACCACTGTTTTACGCTGAGAAAATGTAATGCATTTTTAAAAAGTGCAATTGTATAAAATTTGATTTGTAAAATTTTCTTGTAAAGTGTCTTTAAACATTCAATAATTTAAAACTGGCATATTTATAAAAAGAAACTAAAAACTTTAGAGAAAATCAATGTTTTGTACACCAAAGGGAAATATAAAATCAGACTTAGGAAATAAAAACTGGTAAATGAAAACATAAGGTTATGTTATATATATATATAAAAGTACACAGAAGATTTTCGTTTATTTAAGTATTTATTTTGTTTTCTATTATTTTGTTGATCTTGCGTTACTCACATTTATTTTTCTCAGTAACATTAAAACGAGAAAGAAAATAAAAATAAACTTTGTATTTTAAAATAAAACTCTGATGTTTCGCCGCAGTTAGTTCGAAGTCATTTTAAATTGTGGTACTTCAGCTTGATATACATTTTTAAAGGGCTATTATATAAAATTAGATTTGTAAAATTACATCATAAGTTCTTTCCAAACATTGAAATAATTTAAAACTGGTGAATCTATAAAGCCAAAAGAAAAAAAATCAATGTTTCGATGACTAAAAGGAAGGATAAAATCAAATGTCAGAAATAAATCTAACTTAAAAGAAAATATACAGTTATGTTTATTGGGACTTTTTAAATAATTAAATGTAGTTAGGTGGAACAGAAGTTTTTTTTAAGAGCACACTGAAGTTCGTAGTTTACTTTATTGTGTATCCTTTGATAATCTCCGTTACTCGCATTTATCTTCCTGAATTATCTTTATTCATTATTTATCACTATTCTGAGCACAGAAAGTTTAATATATTTCTTTAAAGTGCTATTAAATTGTTATATAAAATTTTATTTCCAAGAATTCTTTATAAGGTAGCATCAAACACTGAAAGAATTTTAAATTCGGGTATTTATCATGTCAAAGGGAGAAAACTCAGAAGAATAAATGTTTCGTACAATAAATGGACAAAAATCAGATGTACGGGGATAAAAGGAAAACACGCAGTTATATTAATTCTTTTTATATGATATATATTTGGATTTTTTATGTTAGAAGCTTTGTGTTTTTATTAAGGAGCTTAATATTGTCATTTTTAAGCTTAATGCTGACAATATTTGATATTAATATATTATCTATTCCTTTGATTTTCACACATGTGATTATATATATATATATATATATATATATATATAACCCTAAATGAAACATTACCATATCACCAACTTAAACTATGAAAAAATGATTAAGTATGTAATAATTAGTTGACAATAAAAGTATTCCCCAACACACTGAATATAGATACCAAAAACTTATTTAAAAGAAGAAGAAATTAAATTAAAAATTGAATAAATGAAACGGAACGAATGAAATGAAGTTCATGGAATTTAGACAGAATTATCAAGTCCCAAATGCCTAAATACCACAAATAAAATGAGTGGTTTCATCATCATATTTATATATATATATATATATATGTGTGTGTGTGTGTGTGTGTGTGTGTGTGTGTGTGTGTGTTATATAAAAATGTTACTTCGCGATATTCCTTTAAATTATTCTAAATTCCGACATACTCATTATTTCCCTATTTCTTAATAATATCTATTTCTATTTAATTTCCTTTTAAATTCATAACGTGTATATTAATAATTATCTAATTCAAAATCTTAATCTAAAACTTTAAGTCAATTCATAAACTTTTATCAACTTTTGTCCAATCTGTAATATTCTGAGAGAAGCTAGTTTTTTCATTACGAATGTTTTTAAAAGCCATTTTGTTATTTTTATTCCACGAATCTGTTTTCGCGCGTTAGACTGTTTTCCTCCGTTGCATTGTCAAGGATTCTTTCTCTTTAGACCACTCTTTCTCGCGTTCATTAGCTTAGCCGCTCAGCTCTCGAGTGATCCTTTAATCGATTGGTCTGTGTCCGTATTACGTCGAGATATGTCATACTCCGCGCGTCAAAAAGCGAAAGCAGGACTTCGGAACGCAGATTTTTGTCTAGTTTTCAAGTGAAGGTCAAACGGTTATCTAGTGTTTTATAATTCGTAGATTTCTAATTTAGTTGTTTAAGATTAATTAAAATGATGTAATGATTTATAGTCAAGCCCAAGGGCTTTAGGAACATCTCGTCATATGCATGGGAGTTGTTTTAAGATGTGGGAATTGTGTCTTCATTTTTCCTGTGTTTAAATAAACGCCTTATTGAAAAAACTGGCTTGTTCGTTATGGAGAAATTACTAAATGGGTACATTCATTGCAAACTACTTCTCGCCATGATTATCAAGATCTATCGACTGCAATTTATCACCACCGTTAACGAGCTGCTAGTTTCATATGAATTTTTATTTCATCCAGATAAAACCTTCCATATATATAATTTATTTATATATAATCAACGGAAGATATATATATATATATATATATTAAGCTATCGTACATGGCACAAAAATCGCAATTATTTGTTAATTGTTTAATGGCAACGCCCAAAAGAAACGCATATCATTGGTTATTGTGTAAAAGTCCTTTGGCAGTATTAGGCCAGGTTTTTTTACATATAACTGTTTGGTGCTGCCATCTACAGGAATAAAAGCGAAACAAACAATGATTTCTTGATTATAGTGCAAATGAAGTGTAATTATAATTTGTCAACATTAACAATTAAATAGCTATATTTTTATACATTTTAATTTGAAATATTGATTTTTGTAAGCATTCAATATTTATAATTTAAAAAATACTACTAGCAATATAAAATTTAAAATGTAAACAAAGCAATGATTTTTAAAATGGGATTTTTAGTAAAAAGGGAAAAGTAAGTGTAATAATTTTCCCTGACTGTTTCATTTTTTAAACGTAACTGTTATACTTTTGAAATTTTAGCTCTTTTTTAATTTTTTTGCAAGTTTTTAGTATAAATAAATATTATTCATTTTTTTTATGAAGTCCACTCCACTGGTATATTTTTCAATGACAGTCTGCCCGGGCAACGCCGGGAGGGTCAACTAGTATTATAAAAATCAATAGAAAGGATACTTGAAAAATCAAATATGAAGTACTATGAATATCTTATGGAATCTTCAAAGGAGCATCATAACAATAATTAATTGTAGAGATATGTTATTTCATCAAATATTAGCAGCATTACGGTTAAAAATAACAATATTAAGCAGTATACGAAAGATTGATTTTTCAAACTTTTCCCCTTTTCTCTTTATAGATACGAAAGTTTTAAATTGTTTCAATGTTTGAAGATAATTTATAATGAAATTTTACAAATCGAATTTTATACAATAGCACCTAAAAAAAATTTATACCGCAATTTATTTAACACAAGTTAAAGAATCGCAATTGAAAATACTTTAGAACTAACTTCGGCAAAACATGAAAGTTTCATTTTGAAATTCAGCCTTTATTTTCCCTTTTTTACTCTTTTTAAAGCTGCTTAAAAAGATAAATGTAGCTAACGTAAGATTAACAAAGAATAGAAACAAAATAAATAATAAATAAACAAATATTTTTACTGTGCTCTTTTTAAAAAGTTGTTCATTCTAATTTATTTAATTATATAACCAAACATAGCTATTGCTGATGTATCATGGTTTATTTATTTATATATTAATTTATTTATTTTATATCTTGTTTCTTTCTCCTTACTTTTGTTTTTCCATTATATATACATTTCCCTTTGCAGCCCCATCTACCCAGCGCAGACCACTGATGTTTGCGTGTGGTACTAGCCTCAAATTTCCCATCGTGCACTATGGTGGTTGCATGTCGGTAGCTGTGGGGGTATGGGAGATAGAGTGGTTGAAAGTGGTCGACCTAAGCCATTTTCATATTTCGACCAAACTGTTCTGAAAAGTGTTTGGAATCTTCTTCAACGCGAATTGTTTCATTCAATTTAACATGGACTAATTAAGCTATAGATAACTAAGTAAGATGATTTCGCCCCCCCCCCCCAGAAGGTGAAAATTGAAGCTCAGCTACGTAGCACGCCTGCTATACAATGCTGTAGGCAGCGGGGACGAGTGCCGGAGTTTCGTTCGGAACGGGTTTGTTTAGAACAGAATGCGCGCCGAAAATGACTATTTTTATCGAAAACGCAAAAGAAAGTTACTGATTTCCGGACAACGCCGGACGGATCAACTGGTATTAATATATATATATTTGTCACCATTAGAATTCCCATGGTCGAAAACCCCAAATATAAATTCTCTTTCATTTCTTATTATTAGTTGTCAAGTTATCAGTAGATGTGTAAAATCGACTAAATTAAAAGGCGATGTTTAAGTTTAAATTTAAAAAAAAATCTGCTATTTCATCCCCCTGACCATAGAAAGTAAACGATAAATTTATTTATTTACTGATATGTATTTTTATTCGAGTTAAAAATTATTGCTACATCAATATTTTAATTCCTTTAGCCACAACATAAAGCAAATTTCAAAATGCGTTTCTCAAACTGACACAATCCCCGAACACACTTTAACCCTTTCCGGCACAATGGTCCCACCCCGGGCACACCTAATTTTAATTCCAAACTTGCATTCGACAGCAAGAATATTTAGTAAAATTTTGTTTCTACGATGAAAGCTTAAAATAGAGAAAACTTATTTTCCAAAAAAGTCGTTTGTAAATTCCGGTGTCAGTCAGTAATTTCTCATTTTACGAACAGTCTTTGTCTGTGCCGGAAAGGGTTAAGGGTATCAGAACCTTACCTCTCATCTTGAGAATAATGTCAATTTTCAGATTTCTATCCTAAAATGAACATTAACATCTGTAGAACATTGGACCCAAATTTATTGACGATCTGATAAATAGTAAAGGAGATATGATAGTTAAATTTACGTATCTCTCTTTAACATCTCTTTTTAGGTGCGTTCTTAATTATATAAATACGTAGCGCCTACAGTCGTCGTCTGATCCGTCCGTCTGTCCGCCTATAACAGCGCAAAAATTACCCAGCCGAATGGTTTGAAATTTAATATATATAATCGTTGCAGAATTTTGTCGAGTGATTTTAAATTTTAAAAAAATCAAATCAAAACTTTAAAAAATATTAATAAAAGTTTTGTTCATTCTATTACATACTATCATACGCAATTAATTCATTGATATCCCATGATAGATAATGATTCTAGGTTGCCATGGTGATTACGTCCTATTTAAGATGGAGTGATATTATTTGTGTATTACTGAATTTAAAAACCGAATTTGTATACTAAAATTGTTTAGTTATAGCAATCCTATAATCTACCGACAGTTTTTTTATAGATGTTTCCGGTGAAATAGACATTAAATGGAAAAAATAATCTAAATATGGATTTCAAGTTCTGAAATTTTCAACGCTAGTCTTAAGTTTCCCATTGGAATTTTCAGTAAATGTCAACAAAAGATAAAATGTTGCCAACTTAAAATGTACTTATTTTATTACGGAAATTAATCATATCATAATAACAGACAATGTAATTCATTTCAGTGGAATAATAACAGTACGAACGCACCTCATTTGTCACGTTTGACGTACAATTTTAAACTTGTTTGTAAAGGAAATGTATAAACTCATTTTTCTCAGCTCTTATTTTTTTATATTATCTAGGCAGTCAAAATGCTAAGGCTTCCACAGTAATTGAGCAAATTATCTGAAATTATTTGTAATTTATCTTAAGATTCTCTGAGACTTACTAACTGAGTATCTAACTAAGTATCGGTTTTTGATATCTTCAAAATTTTTGTTTTAAAAAACATCTGAACTTAAATAGATGAAATTTTCCTAGATTTTTTTCCATATAGATCCAATTATTTTTTTTCTTCTGATTTAATCTTTGTATCAAAGATCCGAAGATTCACAAAACAAAGTACCCAGAGCATGGGATAATAAAATCTAGTTTAAAATACCAAAATTGAAAAAATTGAAAAAAAAATTTTAATTGCTAATTTTTCAAAAAAAAATCAATTTTTTAAAAATATTATTAATTTATTAATAATTTATAAGCCCTTTTATATTATCTATAATGATTTTGCTTTATTGAAACATGATCCAAAAATTTTAATATAGGTGTTATTTACACAATAAATTTGTTTGGTACCGAGTCCTATCAAGTTTGTTCTCGAATGACTTGCTCAACAACAATAAACTTTTTGATACATTTCCTGATTCATTTTTAAAAATGAGTAAAAGACATCAAATTAGCAGTTGAAGTGATTTGGAATCGGTATGAGATTTCCATTTTTAGATAAATAAATTACTTATCGAGTTATGAGGGATTCGTGTGACGTGACGAACGGGTTTTCTCTTTTCTCGCGCTGTCATTCCGGAAATTCGGTTCAAAATGCCAAATTTGACAGCATTTTCTGAAAGATCCTCTGCCTTTATCCAAAAATGGAAAACGTATTTGGATTACATAGTTTCGGAATAACAACACCTGCTAATTTCATGCGTTTCCGAACAAAATTCAATTTAAAAACGTTTCAGAAAGTAGCTCCTTTGGATTTGAGAACAGCCTTAACACATATTTTGCATGTTTTTAAAGATAGAGCATTCCAAAGGTGTATTCAGGGCAAATGAATCATGACAAATGGAATGAAATAGAGAAATATAATTCTTCATATTCAAATTTTTAACGTTCGTATAAAAATAAATATGTATGCGGCTCCTCAAGAGAATTTCAGCATAATACATTTATAGGAAACCATAAACAAGGAACTTTGGTACGAATAGCTTTACTTCGCGAGTTTTAGAATTGGAGTTATGACTACCGTTCTTGATTTTTTAACACTTTCCAACATAGTTGAAAAATGTTTACGAATTTGGTTTCTCTGTCTGTCTGTCGACTGTCCGTCTGTCTGTCTCTCGTCGATCCGTCTGTCTGTCTGTCTGTCTGTCCTTCTGTCTCCCGTCTGTCTGTGCTCTAACTCGCGTGTAAACATGCTGGGATTGCCATGCAATTGATATATGTTATTGAGGTTTACTATGGCATGTTTGGTATTGAAAATGAAATGTGCAACATTCAAAAGAACTCCGCTACATTATGGCCTATGGGTAAAAATTGTTTGCGGTGTATTTTAATGATGTTACACTATTTTAAACATATTGAAATTTATATATATATATCACTGAAGTGTAGTAAAATTGGCTTACTATAGAATATGGTGTGTATAGCATTCTTCGTTCCTTTACAGACACACACAAAATAATTCGGTTACAGTACTATCTATGAACAATAATTGCTGGAAGTGCGTTTTCAGTTGTGGTACGCGTTTTTAAATTTAGCTATTTTTTTATATATTACTTGGTGTGTATAAATGATATAGATCATATACTGGTCAGCACAAAAGATATCGAATACATTTCGGTTTTTTGATGGAAATTGCTGAATATGAATTTTTAACTGCGCTGTGCGTTTCTTAACAGAACTAAATTTTAGCATACTATGTAGTATATCTACCAGTCAATAGATTATATACAGGGCTGCACAAAATAATTCGGATTTTTTTTCGAATATTCTTGCTCCGAATATTCCGAATCCTGTAAATTGCTGGAATCGGGTTTTCAAATTTGTTATGCGTTTTCCAAATGGTAAATTGTGTTTTCAGAATTTGTATTTTTGGAATTGTATTTTCCGCACATACTTAATGGTATTCAGCGTTACATAGTATAATTATTGCTCAATATCACATAATCTTATATATATATATATATATATATATATCATAATCTCTTAATAAGTATAATTTAATAATTTAGTAATGATCTGTATAATTAAGTAAACAAACCTGCTGGGCCGGGCTAGTTGATCTTAAGCCAAAAGGTAGGCCTCCCCGCCCGGTTTGACCTTGACTTTGTCTAATTACATGGTAGTATTATTGCTCAGTATCATACAGTATTATTTAGTACTACTCAGTATGATTGGTAAATTGTATTTTCAAAATTTTGTATATTCAGAATGTGTATTTCAGTAATACATAGTATAATTATTGCTCAATATCACAAAGTATTATTTAGTATTGCTCAGTATAATTGGTAAATTGTATTCTCAATTTTCGTATCATCAAAATTTGAATAATTGGGATTTGTGTTTCAGTTCTTCTCTAATGTCATGGTGGTATTTGATTTGTGTTGATTGTTTTCACTACATGTACAGGATGTTCTAGAAAGGACTCCCCAACTTTGAAATGACATAACTTCGAAACAGTGAGAGATAGAAATGTGAAACAAGTTGAATGTTAGACAGATAGGTCTGGAATTTTTTATACATCAATTTAAAAAAATAGTTCCAATATTGGACACGAGAGGGCGCTGCAATCACAAAGATGTGTCTTTGAAATAGTTCCTGAAAGTGAGCTGTTTGAACTGCGATAAAAATCACATTACAATGGTTTCGATATGGTTACCTTTTTCAGCAACAACATGACGCAACCTACAGGTAACGTTCGAAATCACTTTTTGCAATACTTCAATTGAAATGGATGCACATGCCTCACAGATGAATTGTTAGAGCTGTTCCAACGTTTGGGGATTCTTAGAATAAACAGCGTCCTTCAAGTAACCCCACAAAAAGAAGTCGCATGGATTCAGATCCGGGGAATATGGTGAATACGGCATGATATTCTTGAATTCCGAATTATTCTCTAATTCTATACAACTTTTTTACACGTGTCAGCAATGAAACAGACGCACGAATGAAATTTCTGTCTTTCTGAGTACCATTTAAAGTTCCATGTGCTTGTGCTGCCACCTATTATCCAATATTGGAACTATTTTTTCACATTCGTGTATAACAAATTCCAGACCTATCTGTTTAACATTCAACTTGTTTCACATTTCTATCTCTCACTGTTTCGAAGTTATGTCATTTAAAAGTTGGGGAGTCCTTTCTAGAACACCCTGTACATATTACTATATAACCACTAATGTTAATCCATATTATTCTTAGTAACAGTACACAGTACTTGTATTTTCATATTTGTTTTCTGGCATTATTGCTGTACTTAAATTGTGTTAACTGTTTACTGTAAATACCCCTATATAATTATTCAAGTTTTGCCCCATATAAATATTTTTATACACTCGATGCTAATATTCAAACTATGATTACTTTCTTTGTCAATATTGTATTTATTAATTGTTTATCGTTCAATAAGTGAGCTATTAGTATTGTTTTGTATTTATAGATTTCTTTCAACTTTAATTATTATCTTGTAAAAGGTCTGCATCTCCTTATATTTATTTACAATCACAATTGTTCATCCAGCCTGTAATATCATGACAGCCGAATGACGCACTGATTCTTCTTTTTAAATTTTAAATACAGAGTTTATTAAAACTGAGAGCTGGTATTTACAATAATATACACTATATACATTTTCACTAATATTCATAAAAATTCCACCTAAACCACATTACTTCTTAAAAACCAAAATATACTCGGATGCATTTCCACATCCTACTTACTCCGAACGAACCACCATTCCTTCTCCTCTTCTCTTCACTTCCGTTTGCTTTTTTAAACAAAAAAGGGTTGGAAGGATATTGGTTGCATGACACCCCCCCGATAAGATTGTGCTACGCAAAGCGAAGCAAAATCTGACAAATAGCAACCATACAACTATACAGCATAAAATATATATAAAAACACAATTCAAAACAGATGTATAGAAGCCTTGTTATAATAGTTATAATGAATATATAATAAACATATAAAAAACACTAACAATTCAAAACAGATGTATAGAAGCCTTGTTATAATAATTATAATGAATATATAATAAATATATATAAAAAAAACACTAACAATTCAAAACAGATGGAAAGACGACTTGATATAATACTGCATACCAAAATTAAACACAAAATAAAGTATCACTTAAATAATCCTTATACAGTAACTAGTCGTGACAGACTATCTGCATTTTTTAATTTTGCACCTGGGCAATGAGAAATATTTATGTTATATCTTTGTAGAGATAAGGCCCATCTTTGTAATTTTGCAGACTGAGGTGCAGATTTCTGAAGATATATTAAGGGATTGTGATCAGTTATTAGTTCAATTTCAGCACCAAACACATAAACTTCAAATTTTTTTAATGCCCACACTACCGCATAAGCTTCACGCTCAATAGTCGACCAGTTTTGTTGCACCTTAGTGAACTTTTGGCTAGCAAAACTAATAGGACACAAATTTTCTTTCTCATCTCTTTGCGATAGACAAGCACCAACTCCATAAGAACTGGCATCACACTGAATAGTGTAAGGCTTTTTAGGATCTGGTGTATACAACTTAGGAGCTTCACACAATGAACGTTTTAAAGTTTTTAAAGCCTCTTCTTCAACCTCAGACCACGGAATGATTTCTAGGATTTTCTTTTTTGTCAAGTCGGTTAAAGGCTTGGCGATTTCAGCATAATTTCTTATGTAGTCACGATAATAATTAAATAAACCCAATGCACTTCTGAGGGCTGTTTTGGTTTTAGGCGATTCTATTGTCTCAATGGCACGTAACTTCTCCGGATCGGGCTCATGTCTACCTCCTCCTATGACATGACCTAGATACTTAATCTGTGCCTTTGCAAAAACACATTTTTTAACATTAACTGTGAATTTCAGATCAGTTAATTTAGATAAAACAGCGTCAAGATGTTTCAGATGATTTTCCCAGTCATTTGAAAAAATAGCAATATCATCCAGATATGCTCGACTGTACTCACGATGTTCATCCAGAGCATTGTTGATCGATTTCTGGAATGTGGCAGCCGCATTGCGCAATCCAAAAGGCATGACTTTCCATCGGTATTGAGCACGATGGGTTTTAAAAGAAGTAAGATCTCGACTCTGTTCTTCTAGAGGAATTTCCCAATACCCTTTTAATACATCTAAACATGTAATTATGTTAGCACTTCCTATTTGATTAATTAATTCAGTTGCATTTTCTATAGGGTAATCAAAAGGTTTTGTCACTGTGTTCAGTTGACGAAAATCTATACATAAGCGCATGCTACCGTCCTTCTTTGCGACACATACGACCGGATAAGCTATTTCAGCTTCACTTTTTTCTATAAGTCCTAGATGCTCTAACTCTTCTATTTGTTTATCCACTTCATTTTTTAGCGATCCCGGAATTTTATAAATATATGGTTTCTTTCTTTCCGCACCTGGTAATAAACGAATTTTGTGTTCTCCAACATTGGCAACTTGAATTTTACCTGAGAATAATGGTGCATGTTTTTGTATAAGTTTACTTAACTCGAATTGTTTATCAACCTCCAGATGACTAAGGTCTACTTCTATGTTATTTTCATTCGAAGTATTAGCTTTAATTGGTGTTGGGTGAATTTCACCAAATTCTACATCGTCTTCAAAAATGACCCCAACAGTCTGTACTCTTACGTTAAATTTCCTTATTTTATTCGCATGAACATGTCTGACACCCCCATCAGGTAATTTCACTTTATACGAATGTGGTTTTATTCTTTCAAGTATTTCTCCGGGTCCTGTCCATCTAGCATATAATTTATTGGTAGAATCAGGGATAAGTAAATATACTAAATCACCTTTTTCAAATTCTTTCATTCTACTTCGACGATTGAAATAGCGAGTGTAATTTTCTTGTTTTTCTGCAGCAGTTAGAGAAGCAATGTCAGCGGCTCTTTCCAAATTTATTTTTAATTCTTGTAAATAGTCTACTGCTGAATTACTAAGATTCAATGGTAAGGGGATTTCACCTGACCATGATGACTTTAGTACTGCCAAGGGACCTCTAGCTTCCCGACCATACATGAGCTTAAACGGTGATACTCCAGTTGTGCAATTTGGCACTTCACGGTAGGCAAAAAGTAGAAAAGGAATATGTTTATCCCAATTAACAGGATCCGTACGAATTACATGATGTAGCATTTGTTTAAACACACGATTAAATTTTTCAATTAATCCATTTGAAGCGGGGTATGATGGAGTTGAAAAGCGAGGACATGCCCCTAACTGGTTCACAAATTCTTTAGTCAGTTCAGATTTAAAATTAGTGGCCTGGTCTGAACAGATAACTTCAGGAATTCCGGTGCGCATAAAAATATCTAATAAAGCATCACACGCCGTTTTCGCAGAGAGACTCCGTAATGGTACTACTTCCGGCCATTTAGAGTTTTGATCAATTAAGGTAAGACAATATTTATGCTTCCTTCCTGACGGCGGAATAATTTCACCTATACAATCAATATTTACAGTATGAAATGGATATGGAGCGCGGACAACAGGTGTAATCGGAATTTTATCTGTTTGTTTCTCAGGGCTTTTTAACTGACAGTTCTTACATGTTCTACAATAATTTTCTACATCTCTTGAAATATTCGGCCAATAAAAAGATAATTTAATTCTTTCTTTTGTTTTTCGCATCCCTAAGTGGTTTCCAAAAATTTAATCATGAGCTAAATCTAATACTTTACTTCTGTAACTTTCCGGTAACACGAGCTGATATATTTTATCACCGCAAATAGTTTCTTTATGATACAATAAATTATCCCGTATCAAAAAATTATTTTTTCCTAATTTAGCGTCCTTAAATGCATTCTTTAAAGTTGCGCAATCTTTTTGTTCTTTACAAAACTTATTAAACTCTGAAAATTCATCATTTCGATCATTTTGCTTATTCTCTGAAGAAATAAAACAAACATTTAATTCCTCTTTCGCGAGCGGGGGTTCTGAGCTATTTTTAGCTTCGTGACCTTCGAACTCCTGCAGTTGACTATTATTACACAACTCTTCATTTTGAAGTTCAATCAAAGCATTATACACGTCTGGAGTTAATAAACAAGGCACATTTAAGTTTTCAGTGAAAGCAAAAAGCGTATTTAAGGTAACATAAATTCCGCTGTTAGGTAATTTATAATGGATGGGTATAGTAGCCAAATTTGCTTGTACTTTTTCTTTGAAAGCGGATTGTAACAAAATACTACCTTTAGCTTCGATTTTCAGATCGGGAATTAATGACGTATTTAAAATACTAATTTGGGTACCGGAATCATTAATAGCTTCTATTTCTTTACCTTCTACATAAATAGTGATTTTTTTTAAAGGAAAAAGAGCAACTTCGTTTAATTGATCATTCATGTGTAAATGCCTGGAACTAACATTAGTGACTACTGCATTACTATTTTTATTTGGATTCAATTTATTTCTATCTTGTTGCGTTTTCGGTTTTCTCTGACCCTGATCATCATTTTGAGTATAAGATTTATCATACTTATTTCTTCTGTTTGGGCACAATTTTGCTAGGTGTAATGGGGAATTACAAATATAACAATCACGTGATTTTGAGAAATGTCTGTTCTCATACGTAGCTTGATTTTTCCTTAGTTGTGGGGGAACATATTTAGTATTATTATCATTATTCACTTCACGATAAATAGGCCGTTTCTCAAATTTTGTTTCCTCGAAAGACCTGCCTTTTGCAGTAAAATAAATGTCACAGTCTTTCGATAACTGATCGGGCAAAAGCCAACTTTCTCCTTGCTTGACTGCAATGTGAGTAGCTAGCTCATTATCCAAAGTTTCAAAAATTTTATCTGATATTATTAAATTAATAAGTGAATCGAAATCTTTAACGTTTCGAATTCTACAATAATTTAACCAACAGGATCTTAATCGGGAACCGAACTGTTGATGGGTTTCACCAGGTAATCTTTTAGCGTTTCTAAAATTTTGTAAACAGGTAAATGGGGACGGTTCATATTCTTTCAAAATTAAAGATTTAATTTTATCATAATCGGCTAACTCTTCATCATCAATATAAACAAGAACATTTCCTGCTTTTTCACCTACTAATTTTAGCAAAATTTCCGATTTATATTCCTTAGGAACATTTTTGTGCTTAAACGCTCTTTCTAAAGAATCAAAAAAAAGATTCCATGTTTCATTTTTCTTGGGCACTGGGATTACCAAAACTTGAACTGCTTTAATTAATTTATCTAATGATAATGACGTATTATTTTCCCCTTCGTTATGGGTTAAATTCTCGCTGCTCATTTGTTGTTGTAAACGCAATCTATTTACTTCCTCGCCATTTTTTCTTTCTGACACTGTAGTCGATAAAAATTCAGTTACGAAATCTTTATCTTTTAAGTATTCTTTAGATTTCAATAACAAATCTTTTAATTCAGGTACTCTCTTACTCGCATCAGCTTCTTCGCCTATTTCTTCCAGAACAATAAGTAAATCTGCCTTAGTTACGTTTTTAAACATTTTCGAATAAAGTTAACAGTATCTTAATACACACAATCAAATGATAAAAAAAGAAAAATAGCTCACCTCTATTTTGTAATCCAAACACTGCGATTCAAATCACAACTTTTATTATTTTAAATCGTAGAAATAACTCTGGTTCTCGTAAGAGAGCGTGCTGTAATATCATGACAGCCGAATGACGCACTGATTCTTCTTTTTAAATTTTAAATACAGAGTTTATTAAAACTGAGAGCTGGTATTTACAATAATATACACTATATACATTTTCACTAATATTCATAAAAATTCCACCTAAACCACATTACTTCTTAAAAACCAAAATATACTCGGATGCATTTCCACATCCTACTTACTCCGAACGAACCACCATTCCTTCTCCTCTTCTCTTCACTTCCGTTTGCTTTTTTAAACAAAAAAGGGTTGGAAGGATATTGGTTGCATGACACAGCCCATTATTGTATCTAACTTGGCTGGTGCAGTATAATTCGATACCCTTTGTGATTGATATTGTAATCTTTGACAGTTAATTTTCAATAGTGAGGGGTCTCCTTCAGGGTGGTCCTTCTGGGCATCGTTCCCTGGGCTAGGGCCTTGCTACATAGTAAACAAATCTGCTAGGCGGGGCTAGTTGAGCTTAAGCCGGAAGTTAGGTCCCCCGCCGGATTTGACCTTGATCTTGTTTACTTAGACATCAACTTTCACCTTATTAATCGGTAAAGTTTTGTTAAAGTATTCTGGAATTGTTGGAAAGTGTTTTAGAATCTATGCTTGACGCATCATTTTTTGTTCTTGTTTTTCTTTTGCCGTACTGCACCTTAAAATATTGAACTAATTTAAATCTGACATACCTATAAAGACAAAAGTAAAAACTCAGAAAAATCAATGTTTCGTACACAAAAGGGAAAGTTTAAAATCTGACTTAGGCAATAAGAACAAATAAAGACGAAACACAGAGTTATGTTTATTGGGTTTTATTTTGTTTACACAATTGCATATATTTAGGAAAAACAATTTTAAAAAGAGCAGACTGAATTGAATATCTTCGTTTATTTTGTTTTGTATTCTTTGTTAATCTTGAGTTACTTACAGTTATCTTTCTCGGTAGCATTGAAAAAGAAAAAAGAAAAAAGAAAAAAAAATGCTATGTTCTGAAATGAAATTTTGATGCTTTGCCACAGTTACTCTGAAATATTCCTAAATTGTGGTATTTTAATAAATTGTGGTACGCATATTTTTTAAAGTAGTATTACATAAAATGTTATTATAAAGTATTTTAAAACATTGCAACAATTTTAAATGGGCGTATCTGTAAAGACATAATGAAAAGAAAAACTCAGAAAAATATTCCTTTCACTAAAGAGAGGTATAAAATCAGACTTAAAAAATACGAGCAGGGAAGACCGAGCTATGCTCGGTCAAAATTAAATTTGAGTTCAAATATCATGACCCATGACCAAAATGACCCACTAATTAAATTTTCTCCAACATGTGACTTAGCCCAACAGTCTTCTCGTGCCCGAAAACCATAGGATGCAAAATTTAGTGTAAATAGTATGAGCCGTTTTTAAGATAAAATAGCTTGACCCATAATGACCCACTAATTGAATTTTCTCGAACATTTGACCTAGCACCTCTTCTCGTGCTCGAAAACCATTGGAGGCAAAATTTAGTGTGAATTGAGCCGCTTTTTAGATCTTGACCCACAATGACCCAGAAATGACCCACTACTCGAATTTTCTCGAACATGTGACCTAGCCCAATGATTTTCGCGTGCCCGAAACTCGTAGGATACAAAATTTAATCAAAATCGTTAGAGCCGTTTTTTAGATAAAATTAATTTGACTCGCTTTGAAGCCAAAAATGACCCAATAATCGAAAGTTCTCGAACATGTGACCCAGCCCAATAGTCTTCTCGTGGCCGAAAATAATCGGATACAAAATTTCGTCAAAATCGTTTGAACCGTTTTTTAGATACAATTAGCTTGACCATGACCCAAAATCACCCAAAATGACCCACTAATTGAATTTTCTCGAACATGTGACCTAGCCCAACAGTCTTCTCGTGCCCGAAAACCATTGGATGCAAAATTTAGTGTAAACTGAGCCGCATTTTAGATCTTGACCCACAATGACCCAGAAATGACCTACTAATCGAATTTTCTCGGAAATGTGACCTAGTCCAATGATTTTATCGTGCTCGAAACTCGTAGGACACAAAAATTTAATCAAAATCGTTCGAGCCATTTTTTAGATAAAATTAATTTGACCCGCGTTGACCCCAAAATGACCCACTAATCGAAAGTTCTCGAACATGTGACCCAGCCCAATAGTCTTCTTGTGCCCGTAAATGGTCGGATACAAAATTTCATCAAAATCGTTTGAACCGTTTTTTAGATACAATTAGCTAGACCATGACCCAAAATGACCCACTAATCGAATTTTCTCGAACATGTGACCTAGCCCAATGGTTTTCTGGTGTACCAAAACGGTAGGATACGAAATTTCGTCAAAATCATTAGAGCCGATTTTAAGATAATATTTGCATATATATATATATATATATATATATATATATATAACCACACACAAGATATGCTCGTATTAGAATATATGATAAACTAATAAAGAAAACAAAAACCAGAGTTACGTTTATTCTTTTCTTCTTTTGGCTGATATAATCATATATAATATTTCTGATGTCAATGTCACTTTTTTATGCATATACAGAACACACAGCGAAGAATGAGGTATCATAGGAAGGTTTTACATAGTACATTTGACATAGTACAGTCACAATTCGTTAAAACACGCTGTTTGATTAAAAATTACAGTCAATTAGAAATTAATGAAAAAAGTATCAGCAAATAACCTCAAAAATTGCAGTGAAAAAGCCTCACGCGGGTTCACTGGTTAAATATATTTAGGAAGAATAAATTATTAAAAAAAAAAAAAAAAAGTGGGTAAGTGTGATCAAAGATCGCTCAAAGGGTTTCGTTTAATATTCCTTTCAAAACACTTTATCCTTTCTTTAATAAATTCAAACAAATTTCATTTAGTAACAACAAAAAAAAAGTCATGTTTTTTATAAAGTAAAAATTTAACGGTCTATTTTTTCGTTTTTTCGAATATCTAAACCAGCCAGATAGCGGGCCCAGCCAGCTATTATATTCTGTCATAATAATATCCGTCATACGGACTAAATGCAATATTTAAAAAAATAATTTCAAAATTACACAAATTGTATACTTTCAAAATGTTAAAATATGCGAATATTTCCATAATCGGATTTTTATCACGATTCAATATGTTTCTCAAACTCATATATTTGCCATTCTCCATTATTTATATTGATACTTGCTTTGTACTATTCTCAAACATCTGAAAAATTAGTTAAACTTCCCATATGACGTCAGATTTTCTTTTTAATTCTCCAATGACGTGATATTAATCTGCTTTGTTTACTTACTCATACTCATACTCCTTGTATTATTGAGAAATCTTAGACATTTTCCATTTTATTACGACTATGACGTCAAAAAATTTTATTTCATATTTATCTTTTTTTCAATGGGTGAAACTTTTTATTTCATTTTCCTTTTTCACATGGAAATTGTCTGATAGTAAATTAATTATTGTGGAAAGATTTTCATCGTGGATTTTTAATTTTTGGCATCTGCTATAATGAAAAATGTTTAAATTTAAAAGGAAAAGGCTGTTAGAATTTTGGTTTTTTATCTCTATTTATTAAAATAATACGAATTTTTCAAATTTTAATATTTTCAGCTCTTCACAGCTGATATTATGATTTATACACAAAGTTTCAACTCTGTAAGTTACACAGTTTTCGAGAATGGCTCTGTGACAAACAGACAGCGGAGCGGGAGCAATAGGGTTTCGTGAGATGAACGAAACCCTAAAAAGAGTACACTAAAGCTCCCGTTTATTTTGTTTCGCGTTTTTCATTAAGCTTACGTTACTCGCATTTATCTTTATTAAAAGAATTAAAATAGAGTAAGAAAATGAAAATAAACGCTATATTTTAAAATGAAACTCTCATGTTTCGCTGCAGTTAATTCTAAACGATTTTAAATTGTAGCAAGCAAAATGTGGTACACATCCTTATAAAAGTACTGTAATGTAAAATTTTATTATAAAGTATCTTGAAATATGTTTAACAAAAATATGTTTTCAAAAAGATTAATATTTTGTACATGAAAGAGAAGTAAAAAATCGGGCTAATTGAAAACACGAAAGGAAACATAATCATGCGTCACGTATAGATTTTGAAACACCTTCCAACACTTCCAGAGAATTATTATAAACTCTTTTGATAAAGTTATTGCAGATATCAATATAAAAACACATAATTCAGTTACAAACCCACATTCAGCAATTACTCCCCATAATTGGTAAGTCATTCTCTTTATTTTCTGCAGCCATGTATATTCATCTACAGATGTTTATATACGCACTACATATATGCTAAAATTTAATGCAGCTGGAAAATGCACAACACAGTAAGCAAGATGGAAACTGTACGTTAAACGTGACATATGAGGTGCGTTCGTTTTATAACTAGTTTCACAAAGTAAAAATAAAAAAATCATCGTTATTATTTCAGTGAAATGAATTATGTCGTCTGCTAGGAGCGAAATGAGCTTGCTTTTTCTTTTCTTATTACGTATGCCACGTTTACAAATGCTAATTTTTTTCACCATGAAGATCTTGCTTTGCGAATGATTACCACCATGGTTTAATATTTTTATGACTCATAATGAACGAATCCCCTGTGTTTACTCTAATGGATTGAAATATTCGGTTAACCTAATTTCCACTGAAGTTACCTCAGAATCTATACATTGTTGAATATAACTCATCACTCAAGCAAACAATTTTTTTGAGCGATCTTTCTAAAAATGTAACTTTTATGCAATTTTATTCGAAAAAATAATTTTGAATAAAAATGGCCGCTTGGCATATGAAAAAAGATGTGGTTAGCCGGTATTTGTTTTCTTCCGTCACATGACTTGCGCTTTTATTATATAGATTACGTACGATAGATTACGTATAGATTTAACAGAATAAAGAAAACTTTCATTAATAGCTTTTTAAGTTCTGATTAGATTTTCATAAAATTTGAAATGACTCGACAAAATTCTGCAACGATTATATATATTAAATTTCAAATCATTTGGTTGGGTACTTTTTGCGCTGTTATATGCGGACAGACGGACGGACGGACGGACCAGACGACGACTATAGGTGCTGCGTATTTATATAATTACGAACGCACCTAAAAACGAATTTCGTACAATTACCATTCATAGACGGTAATATATCGAATTTCTTTTGCGTATCCCTGTATAGGAATTTATTTATATTCGACAAACATTTCATTCTATACTGAAATATAATTTAGGTGAAAATGCATAACAAAGCTCAAAACACAGTCTAAGCAATTCACGCCCACATACAACAATACTAATTATTTTGTGCAGCCCTGTATATGATGTATAGAATTAACACACATCACGCAATGTATAAAAATTTCGTTAGCATAAAAAAGCATACCACAACATAAAAGTACCCCCAACAATTATCGATCACAGTCCGTCGTGTAACCGAATTTTTTTTTAGTGTCTATGTAAATGAACGATAAATGCCGTATACACTCTGTAATCTATACAAAACGTATTGTAGCGAACCTCAGTGGTCCATATTAATTTCTAAGTATCTATCTATAAATTCAGAGAAAACGCATTTTCCCCATTATCTTAATGTAACGAAATTTTCATCTGCGTCCCTGTAAACGAAAAATAAATACTACTTTTT
This sequence comes from Maratus michaelseni, assembly GCA_963931845.1. Lineage (NCBI taxonomy): Eukaryota > Metazoa > Arthropoda > Arachnida > Araneae > Salticidae > Maratus > Maratus michaelseni. The sequence goes on from OZ007586.1 coordinate 415,715,850, forward strand.
CTATACTCTAAAAAAAGCATGTTCTAGTCCACTTAAGTAATGCATATCAATTTCATTATGCTTCAATTATCGTAACATGAATAAAATGCATCGCAAATGATTTTTCCCCATAGACCGTTATGTAACGGAATTCGTTTGTGTGTCCCTGTAAACGAACTATGAATGCTACACACTTCATTTTCTGAATAAATTTTTCTGTAGTAAACTTCAATATCATAAAAATTACATGGTAATTTGAACATATTTACGCGAATTAGAGCACGTACAAACGGCCAGACAAACCGAGTTCTTAAACCATTTTCAAGTATGTTGGAAAGTATTAATAAAAAGAACACGCTGTAGGTCTTCGTTTATTTTCTTTTATATTATTTATCAATCTTCTGTTAATCGCATTTATCTTTCTCGTCTAGCATTAAAAAAGAAATGAAATCGTACTTTAAGCATAGATTATAGAAGACTTTCCAACACATTCGGAAAATTGTAACAAAACTTCCCCATTTTATAAAGTAAAGATGATATTTAACTAAATAATTTGTAAAACGAAGATGATATTTAATTAAACAATTTGTGAAACGCATAACACATTTGAAAACCCAATTTCAGGAATACCCATCTACAGTCAGAAAAGTATTCAATTTTTGAAGCCCTGTATATGATCAATAGATTTGTATACCTATTAGATAGTATGCTAAAATTTGATTCAATTAGGAAACGCATAACACAGTTGAAAATGCCCCTTCAGCCATTTCCGTCAATAAACGGAAATGAATTCTTACGTGAAACCCTGCATAATATCGGTATAATTTATACATAACAAGTAATATGCAAAAAATGAGTTAAATTTAAAAACGCATACCACAACTTTAAACGCACTTCCATCAATTATAGCTCATAGACAGTATTATAACCGAATTCTTTTGTCTGTCCGTGTAAATGAACGATAAATGCTATGCACATCCTATTTTATAGTAAGCATCTTGTAATGCACCTAAGTGATGTATATCAATTTATATATGTTTGAAATAGTGCAACATCATTAAAATACATTGCAAATGATTTTCCCTATAGACAATAATATAACGGATTTATTTTGAATGCCCCTGTAAATGAACTATGAAGGCTACACACTTCATTTCAATACCGAACATACCAGGATAAACCTCATAACATATATCAATCCGAGTATATTTACGCGAGTTAGAAGACGGACAGATAGAAAGACATACGGCCAGACAAACTGAAATCATAAACAATTTTCAACTATGTTGGAAAGTGTTAAAAAAGACTGCAAGAAAATGAAAATAAACGAGCAATTTTTAAATAAAGCTGTGATGTTTAGCCATAGTCAGTTCTAAATAATTTTAAATTACCGTAATTTCCGGCGTATAAGCCGCAGCTCAAAGAGTCGTTTTTCGACCCAGAAATATTATTTTATAAAATGTAACTTAAAAGATCGCTGTAAATATTTAACTACAATTATTGAATAAAATTTCTGGGTCGAAAAACGACTCTTTGAGCTGCGGCTTATACGCCGGAAATTACGGTATATGGTAACTTCTTAACCCTCTGCGGCTTTTGATAGCAAACACATTTCCAGAGCAGTTCTTTAAAAAATCATTTCGATTATTTTTATACGATTGATGATTTGATGATTTTTTCGTGTTCATATTATTATGAATTGAACTTTTCTACTGTTCTTTTTACGATATGGGGAGAGATAGTAGAATAACTTTTAGAAAAAAAAAACACTATAAAAAGTACGACATTTTTTTTTCTTTTTTTTTTATTTTTTTTTAAAAAGTACGAATCAATTTACAGGCAAATTTTTCATCCGTTATTTGATGCTTCAACAAAAATAAAAATACGACTACTATTAATCTTTCAGCCGTGCGAATTCGTATTTTAAATTCATAAATGAGAAAAATCTTTGAAAATTCCTTAAATTGCTCAAATATTGATTTAAAATCGTGGTACTAAAGAAAAGGCGCAAGATTGCCTTTTTATTATTATTATTATTATTATTATTATTATTATTATTATTATTATTATTTTGTTGCACTTGGCTTAAAATGAAAACACTCTCCCCCCATCATATAGATAGACAGACATACGGCCAGACAAACTGAACAAACAATGTAAACAATTTTCAACTATGTTGGAAAGGGTTAAAAAAGACTGTAAGAAAATGAAAATAAACGAGCAATTTTTAAATAAATCTGTGATGTTTAGCCATAGTCAGTTCTAAATAATTTTAATTTATATGGTAACTTCTTAACCCTCTGCGGCTTTTGATAACAAACAAATTTTCAGAGCAGTTCTTTTAAAAATTATTTCGATTATTTTTATACGATTTTTTCGTGTCATATTATTATGAATTGAACTTTTCTACAGTTCTTTTTACGATATGGTGAGAGATAGTAGAATAACTTTTAGAAAAATAAATAAATAAAACACTATAAGAAGTACAACTTCTTTTTTTTTTTTTTTTAGTAGGAATCAATTTACAGGCAAATTTTTCATCCGTTATTTGATGCTTCAACAAAAATAAAAATGCGATTACTATTTATTCTTTTAGCCGTGCGAATTCGTATTTTAAATTCATAAATGAGAAAAATCTTTGAAAATTCCTTAAATTGCTCAAATATTGATTTAAAATCGTGGTTTTTTATTTTCCTGATCTGAGAGGATTTACTTAGGAAATATTTTAGTGAAAAGTCTTAAAGTCAGATTTCTGAATTTGTGTTAAGAAAACACTACAGGCTTTATGAACAAAAAAGCTTGCGCACTTTAGGATCGGATAACTAACTTTTTTAATATCACATCTTTTCTGCATTCCTGAAAAACATATATACTAAAGCACGACATACTTGACGAAGTTGAAGTAATAGTTCTTAGAAAAAGTTTTGGTTTATTTCTAATCCCAATCAATCCCACAAACCAATAAATACATTTTAAGAAAACAACGTCTGTTTGGTTCAGATACCCAAAAGGCCAAATTTTGACTCATCTTGCAGGGAAAGAACTCCCTCCAACTCCCAACGTCGGTAGAATATATATATATATATATATATATATATATATATATATATATCATAGACGAAGCACCTTTTACAGATTTAATGTGCATGTTCATGGATTTTGGGCGGTCATGTTTCATGATCAACTTACTCCAAAATTTTAACCATCTGGCTTTGAGTGCATTTTCTTGAAATTCAATTTTCACTCGCCTGTTAGACGTTGATAGATTGAGTTTTTTGTTAAATTTACCAGGACAAGGTTTTAACATTCATTTTATGAGATATCGGGTAATTGTTATTCTGAACATAACTGTTAGGTGTAATGAGCGATTTGCTAATAGTATTGTTATAATATTTGTAGTTAAATAATATAATGTACATTTCATTTTGACTTTTGTATAATAATTATGAGGATAAAGTTTTAACTTGTTAAAACTAATCAAACATTATTTTAGTAGAACCATAGAAATTCGGCTAATTCTGGAAGACATAGAGAATTTACAAACGAAGAATTTTTAAAGAAAAATGTTTCACCTTTTATAATTTTAATTCTCAAAATAATAAAAACGCTGCATGGCGAAGTTTCTCAGTATTTTTTTTATAAATAAACTAGGCTTTACCTAAATAAAATAATCAAGGAGAAAATAATTTCAATCAATCTTAGTATTTGTTCTTAGGAAATGTGTCTCTTTCAGTATGATTTCCCCTGAGGTACTCACAGGTTTGATGACTTTACCATAAATCTCTATTAAGAGACTAAATAAAGGCTAAGAAATACCTAAATGACAGATAATTATTAGCTTCTTTCTTGTCCAAAGTATTTATTCTAAGGCTGCTTTAGGAAGCATCACACAAGAAGAAATAAGCAATATGTAACTTACAAATATTTTGTTGCTTTTGCGTTTCTTCGTATCTACAACGAAATAACGAAATAATGTAATTTTTATTCTTTCTAAGATAAAGGTATTCTGATAAATCAAAACATAAATAATATTAATGCCTCGGAAATTTTCAAAATTAAATATGTAGGGTGTCCCTTTTTATCATTGACCAATAGCTAATTCTTAAACTGTTAGTTTTAGAGATATAGTTTCAATTGCAAAAAAGTTTCAAATGTTGTTCTTCAACATATAAAAATCCATTTTCGTCAAAATAGTTAGTTTTTAAAAAGTTACGAAATTTAACATTTTATACTATCTCTGAGCCATATAATTTATATTTAAAAAACTGTCTCCGTGTTATAGCAAGTAAAACATTGAAAATTACATTAGGTGTTTTTTTCAACATAAGCTTACAGAGTTATGATACTTAAAATGTAGGAATTTTCGGTGTTTTCTGGTGCTAAAAACGGTAAAGGACGTTTTTAGTACCAGAAAATGCTAAAAATTCATAAAATTCAAAGTAAGGTAAGTGATGATAATATGGCCAACCCGCAATAATGTTATTAATTTTAGTGAAATCCAAAATATGGCGCTTGGATTTAGTCGCTGAAAGTCAGAAGAATATAGTTTAGTACCGCATTGCCCGCAATCCTTGATCCCTGTGCACGTGATGGCAGTCATTGTTGATTTGTTGTCAATTGCGTTGACATATTATAAATTTGTCTATGGTAAGTTTGTTACTTTTCCTATTTTAACAAGGTATTTGTAGTTACTGTTATATTTAAAATTTTAGCTGGTTTAATGGTCTTTTTAACTGTATAAACGAATTTCAATATATGAGTGTTCAGACAGAATTACGATACTTTTTTAAAACTCATTATTGTTGGCAGTATACCCAAGCAGGTGGGCATATTACCTGCACGTATGGCCTATTACCTGCACGTATGGCCATATTACATTCATATAAATAAATTTCTCTCATTTTATTTATTTATTTTATTTATTTATTTATGTACATAACCAGTTTACACTACTGGCATTAAATAACAAATCAATAAACTTTTAAAAATATATATTATATACCAAGTAAACACAATAGAAATCAAATATAATAATGTTAAGTTCTCCGCACACTTTCGGAGATGATTTTTTCAAATTTTTGAAATTTTTTTATACTAATTTTTTCTAATGACATTTAAGTTTAAACTTTTAAAAATATATAAACATTTTAGAAATTACACAGAAATAATTTTTTTAAGTTAAAAATAGTCAAAATTATGTGAAAATTTCACATTTGTGCAAAACATGATAACTCAAAATGAAATCAATGCATTCACATTTTGTAAATTGCATAATAAAGAAAATAACTTTTTCTAGGACATAGACTAGCCGCATTATAATAGCATCTCTATCGCAGAAGCTATGGCACTTGAAGTACTGATGTACTGAAAAATCCGTAAAATATCTTGCAACTTTTTAACTTATACCAGTGTAAACATAAAACTAATTAATATATCATCAGGTTTGTAGTCTATTCCCCCAATAAATATTTGTAAAATAAGTAAAACAAATTTCAAGGTATTTCATGCATAATTTTTTTGCTATAGAATATTTTGGGTACAGTAAAAATCTAAAAAACTTCATTTTGAGAAAAAGCTAAAAATAACTTTTAAAGGCGGTTCTTGCTATGAAAATAATAATTATCCTTTAAAGGTTTAATTATATACTCCATGTATTTTCTTGAACATATAATCCAATTTAAATGCTAAATCTCGAAAAAGAATAATGTAAACGTACTTTTCAGCTTACTTCCGGTTTGCAAAACGGTATTTCCGGTTGTAAAATTCTTTGGCAAGCTGGAATATATGTAACTTTAAACGGTTGTAACTCGGGTTCTAATTCAGATACAGACACAATTAAAGCGGAAGATAGACAAGAGATCGGATTTTAATATTATTGCAAAAATGAAAAATCGATATTTTCTCGAAAATCACGTTTCAGAGGTGTGTGGATACCTTAGAATAAATTAGGTTACATAAAATTGAATGAAGTTTAGCTAAAATTCGTTCTCTAAAATTCACTCTCGTTTTTGTTTTATACTATGAATCCCGAAAAGAAAAGAGGCCTTTGGAGCCAAGAAAGCCTAAATGAGTGTTTAAGAGCAATAAAAGAGGGTACATTATCGCAAAATGATGCTTCAAAAACGTATGGAATTCCTAGACGAACTTTTCGCCGTTATATTGTTAATAATAAGACTTATAAATGACAATCGGGTAGAAAACCAGTTCTCACACCAGACCAAGAAAAAGATCTCGACACAAGAATTTTTAGGCTTGCTGATGTCGGTTATCCTGTTACGTCAAAAATCATTAATCTCTGTTTTTTTTTAATTTTTCAGAGAAAATGAAATAACCACAATTTTTCATTTAAAAAAGGCATGACTGTCCGGTGCTGGTTGAAAGCATTTTTAGCAAGAAATCCGAATTTTTCCAGGAGAAAAAGTCAACTAATGAATCCTTCCAGAGAAGCAAAGCTCAATAAATATATTGTTGATGACTTTTTTAGTAAAAGATAATTTTTTGAAAGGTTCTAATTGACAATAGTCTCATGACCTTCCCTGAACGAATATTTAATACGGACGAAAAGGGTGTTATCTCATTTTGCATAAAGATCTAACTGCTTAGGCCGAAAAGGGCTCAAAAAGAGTACATTTGGTTGCTAAAGAGCATGGTGAAAGTGTAACGCTTGTGGCAGTGCAACTGGGGCTACTATTCCCCTATGATTTTGTATAAAGGTAAAAGAATGAAACCTGATTGGGTAAATAATTTGTCTTTGAGTTCTGCATATGAAATGACGCCGAAAGAAAGCATGACAACACAGACCTTTGTTAAAAGAATCAGTCATTTTTCAAAATTTAAACCACAAGGACGCTACCTTCTCATCTTTTATGGGGTCAAGTCCCATCTTGATTACTCAAATGGGGATGAGACTGAAAACATGACATTCTTTTACTTTGTTTACCATCTAATACAACCCATGAGCTGCCGCCTTTGCATAAACCCTGTTTTGGGCCGTTTGAACAATTGTGGGATCAAGAAGTTCTTTTGCTTTTGTAACAAACCAACCATGACAACATTACAAAGACTCAATTTAGAAGAATATTTTATCAAGTTTGTGACAAAGGTATGACATCTGACAACGTTAAAGGTAGCTTCAAAGGTACAGGAATCTATCCTTTTAACCCAAATGTAATCCGCGAGGAAGCTTTTGCTCCAAGTTCTGTTTCTGAAAACCCACCTCAACAAAGAATAGTGCCAAAAGTGGAAAAGAAATTTCTACCTCAGGGACATCTTCTGAAAAACAGGGTTGTCATACTCATCCTCCTTCAAATACTCCTAGCTCTTTTTCAGGCTCCAGTTGTAGCTTCTAAAGATAATGACAGAAATGGTGCCTCTGTTCATGACTCATCATTTCAAGAATTACTGCCATCACCACAGAAAAAGCGTAAAACAACTCGTGTCATAAAACCTGCAATGAACTATCGTGCTCTAATTTTGAAAAAATATCTCTTTTCCAAAGCTTCTCAAAGTAATACTGGAGACACTCAAACATCCCAACAGTGATTAAACAAACAAAAACGCCAGTCTACGAAGAATAGCGGAAAAGGGTCCCGAGCAAAGAAAAGTGATAAAGATAGTTGGTTTTGCGGTATTTGAACCAAGTAAAAAGTTGTGGATATGAGATTATGTGTTGTGTGTCGTAATTATGAGCACGAGGAATGTGTCGGACATACCAAGAAAGATAAGAAAGTTTTTACTTGCCGTACATGTGAAGTTTAAAAAATTAAAACTATTTTTTTACCGTAAAAAGTTTAAAATTGCTTAAAATTTTGCTTAAAATTGTTTAACATTATTTTCTAAATTTTCTTCTTACTTAATTTTTCATTATTTTTTGTAAAGTTTCAAAAATTAAATTCGGTTTTGTAATAATTGATGTTTTCATGCGTTAAATATGAACCTCTTCATTATATTTCACCTATGGGCATATTACCTTCATCAACTAGACTTTTAAAAAAAATTCTGCCGGTTTAAATCTTGATTAATTTTAATTTCAATTTTTTTCCAGTACTAAAAATAGCCTGCTTTTTTAGACAATTTAAATTTTTTTAATCAGTTACTACTATTGCTAAAAAAATTCTATCCTTAAGGTGGCCATATTACCTGCACTTACATAATAACTTGGTTGGATTTGGTCGTAAAAAAATGGAACTTTTACTGCTTTACATTTTAGAGCATGAAGAAATTTTTTCTAAATTTAGAACCCAGGCAACATATAATAATTTAAATTTATTAACTTTAAGAAAAACTGTTTAGACGTAAATGGATTCCATTTGATGAAGAACAACATTTAAAATAATATTTTTACATTTTGAACTATTCGTCTAACACTAACTGTTTGGGTATTAGCTATTGGTCAGCGATAAGAAGAAACACCCTGTATACAGATAATAAATTTAAAACATGATGTATTATTAAGCAACAGGTACATATTAAGAGTAAAAGAAAACAGAAAATGTTTAAGCGCGCAACCATACAATTGTGATAGGCTAATGCAGTGTTTCTCAATCGGCGACCGTGCGAATGTTGTATGGGCAAATTTGTAATTGCAATTATCTGCAATGTAATTACAATTAAATTGTATGTAATTGATTATAGTTACACACATTAAAGTACAGAAATTTCGTCAAATAATAGGGTGGGGGACGGTTCTGACTACAGTGCTACAGGAATTTTTTACGGCATATAATTGTAACTAGAATTAATTACATACAATTCAATTGTAATTGCATTGCAGATAATTGCAATTACAAATTTGCCCAACTCTAGTGTGTCTCGAGTTTCAAAAGGAGCTTAAGCTGCTTTTGAAACTTTAATACAGTCTATGATAAAATTTCTTTTACCTTTCATCTATTTATAATTTAATACAGTCTATGATAAAATATGAGTTAACCCCTTGACACCCAGACTGCTTTTTTCAAGTGTGGACGTATATAACCAGCATTTAGTTACCAGCGTTAAAACTGGACATACGCGCGCTGTACGTCTGGTAATCGTCTACGATAAAATCAAGACGTATGCATCGTATGTCATGGATGTCCAGGGGTTTCAATGTACTCTAATTAAGTTAGTATGGTATATGATAAAATTTCTTTTACTTTTCACCTCTTTTAAAGTTAATGTCCCCGATCCCTTTAGCTTTAGCTTATTGAAAAGTAAAATAGGATACCTTTCATCTGAAAAAAAAAACATATTATATGATCGGACTATATGTATGTATGTATTTTTAAACACGGGAAATTTTCTATACATTTTTTTTCAATAGTCACGATTTTAGTAATCGTTAACGTTTTATACGCGAAAAAGAGATCAAAGACTAATAGTAATTATTTACATACTGTCTTAAGCGTTTGTTTTTCGTGATTATTTTGTAAGAACTACGAGTTTCCTGCTGTTAAAAAATGTATTTGTATATTACTTATATTTTATTAAACAATCCTAATTTACTTTGAAATTTCATTCTTTTTCCCGACTACTCACTTTTAGGAACTAGAATAATTAGCATCTGACTGTATGTTTGTCACATCTGCTATCTGCTCCTGCGAGAATAGAATGAATTACAGATTGAAAAAAAATCAGATATTCGGAAGGATCCAACATCCAAGTATATCATACTGACCCTCAAAATTTCGAAAGTAAAATTATTTCCGCAATATTATTTTTTCATATAAATTTCACTGCGATTTCTGCAATAGTGACAGGTAAATTATTCCATTGTTGTGGATAAAATAGGAAATAATAGAGATTATTCTATTTTTATTAATGACATTCTCTCATTAAAATTGAAAAGAAAAATTATTTTCAATTTAAATAGGTAGTGAAACAAAACCCATAAAATACATTTTTCAAGAAAATGCGAAAAAAATAAAAACGTATGTTCACATATTCAAGCTTCATGAATCAATTCAATTTCGAGAAAAAAAAAATTATCTGTTGACAAACTGACATCTAGAAATTTTTTCATTGTACCATTTTTTAGCTTTACGTTCAACCAAAGAGGTTAAACAAGTTTAAGCGCCTTGCATACCAATTTGTCAGTTATTGCTCCCTATTTACAAAAATTTAATTTAAAAAAAAACTTTGATTTTCAACGAATTATTTCTGAAAGGTGGAATTTAAATCTTTTTACAAGCGCTCTCAGAATGGAACGGTTTAGAATTCAGGCTGCGTTAAGCATTTATTTCAATTCGTAAAACTAACATATTTTCATGTAAGTCGTCAAAATAAAGTCTCTTTTATTTCACCAGCTCCAAAATTCGAAGCCAAACCTTGAAAAAACGAAGAGCTATTCACATATGACATCATTGTAAACATGCTTTTTCATTAGGAAAACTTTTAACCTACATTGTAAATAAGATTTCTTACTTGAAATTTAGTATTTAATACAATTAATATTATAAATCTTTTCGAAATGCATTATAAAATTATATTTCTGTTTCCTCCAAACAATAGAAAATTTAATACAACACATCGACTTGCCACAAAGCTATAGTGCTTATCAAAAAATCGAAATAAAAAATAAAAATTCATTATCCCTTATTTTTTGTAAAACTAAAGACTAAGAGTTTCTTTAACTATTACTCTACCCAAATCAAACACATAGTGTCATATGTATGTTTTTGAAATAGTTACTTTTTATAAGTGAATATATGAATTTATTATTATTATCTTGTTATTTTAACAATATTATTTATTCTGTAATAGCACGTACACCTACACACTGGTGCGCGCACGCGCATACTTATATATTCTAATAATTGTAAATAAAAAATTATGGTGGTGTTGCAAAATACTTAATAAAATCAAAGTGTATCTCTGATCGAAAAAGGTATAGGAAAACCGGAATAATTCATGAGATAATGCATATTAAATAAGAAATAATTCATAAAACCAATAATGAATTAATGATTAATCTTTAAAACTAAAAATTCTGTCCTCATGTCAAAATGATTGAATGGTATTTCTAAGGAACTAATTCGAGTAGTCAAGGCTGTATGTCAATAATTAATTTTAGTAATTAAATATAGAGAAATATTACGTTTAATTTTTTTTTCATAGAACAATTTACATTGCCACAGCTAAAAAATTTTAGCTATGATTTTATTCATTATGACTAAATAGACGGCGATTAGCATTCGAAAATTTCCCAAGGAAGAAGGCAAATTTTTTAATGCTTTTACAAAATAATGAAAATTTTAAGAAGTCTTACATTACTTTAAAAATAACAAACATCCACATGAATATAATATATTTAACTATAAATTTTGGAGACTTGTGTGTATTGTATAGTGTCTAAATAAGTAATGAGTAATTTTTAAGTGAATTTATGAGGGAATAGAAAAAACAAATTTTAGAAACAAACTAAAATTTAAGAAAAATATCTTTAAATTTTTAAAATTAATCTAAATTGATATTTTTATTGAGAATAGTATAAAATACAGGCTGTCAATAAATTATTGACGGGGTTTCCTTACTTCATAATTTTTTATTTAAAAACATGATGAAAAATATTATTACATATTCGTAAAGTACAATTTAAAAAGTTTCTTAATAACACAAACAAAGTTACAGAAGCGTAAAGGTGCAACTCAAAACGTTATTAATGAAACAACGATTATAATCAAATAATAATTAATATTTTTAAAATTTCATTAAATTTACCAAAAGGATCTTACGTACTCCTCAAGCGATGTTATCTAGTGGTGATGGATTTTGTTTGGAATAAGCACATTATGCACATTGCTTTCTGTGTGAACTCGCCATTTTGAATGCTCACGTCTCAGTCTTCCGCAATGCGACGCCGCTTTGTTGCATAAATTGGTGGAGAATACTTAACTTTGTTTGTGTTATTAAAAAACTTTTTGAGTTGTACTTAATGAATATGTAATAACACTTTTCGTCGTGTTCTTAAATCGAATGTTATGAGGTAAGGAAACCCCGACAATAATTTATGGAAACCCTGTATTTCTACTCTAACGTTCTGAACCGGACTGCAAAGGAAAATCTGCGAAAGTAACAGCAAACTCTGCGGCAATTTCGCTGTCAGCATTTTTTTATGTAAAAATTTTATTATTGGAGCAGTTCTTTACTGTAAGTGCGTAAATAGAAAAGAAAAGTTTTAATCCTTTGATTACGGGTTCGGGAAATATACGTCCCAGCGGCTATTTTTTTTAAATTCTATTCTTACTACTTCTTGTAAGGCAATATCTGCCATACACTTATATCTCTACTATTATACTTTCAAGAAAAATCTACCACAAAGAAAATTGTCAGAAAGAAATCGCAAGGACTCATATCACGCAAATATTATCATTTAGTTTATTCATCTTAGAGCGCCACCTATTAGCAAAATTTTAAACTAATTCTGAAATCTTATGGTTATTTTTTTTTTCTAATAAAGATGTAACAAACGAGACCATTTCTATCGGTAACCGTTTTCAAATTATTTAATTTTAAAAAGCGTCTCCTCGTTTTGGGGCACCCGGTAAAATGTAAACATTTCTTTTATTCAGTGTAACAATTTGCATTAAAATTTACACCATCGTAATATTTCACTAATAGGCTGTATAAATATCTTTGTTAAATATGACCAAATATCTTAAATGAAAAAGATATAAGATATATTTCCACAAAGAGAATTTAATCAACTTCTAGTTTTTTTTTTCAGATAGATAGAAATCCTTGAAAGAGACTCTTTATTTGTGAATTCATTTGCAAATCTTTTTCCACTTTTTGTTTTTTTAACAATTTTGCTTCTTTTGTTTCGTCTTTTTCCTCTTTATTCTGAGAAATACGCCAAATATTCCGTTAATATAGTATATTCCATGCTTTCATGTGTGGTCGTTTGCAGACAAAGAATATTAATCACGTAATTCTTATATAAATTGTGTGTATTTCTCTCATATAACATGCTTTTTCTTTTATTCTGAAGAACAATAATCTGTTACATGAAAGTACAACGTAGGCCTGAGGAAGGATTTAAAAAACTAATTTTCGAAATTAGTGAATTTAAGAAAACTCTCTTTAAAATTTTACAACTAAATTGAGTATTTTTATTGAACATAGTAGAACTATTTCTACTCTAAAGTTTTCAATATAACGGAAAGGGTAACAGCGAAATCTTATGGCATGAGGTTGCCAGCATTTTTTTTTGCTTTAATTTTTATTATTACAACCGTTATTGCTCTAGATAAATAGCGAACGAATTTTAGGGTGCATTTTGTTATTAATTAAATTAGGGATTGGCAACGTAGTTTTTTAGTGGAACTAAATCATATCATATAGTACCTTTTTACACCAATACACTGAACTAGTTCAAATGAACTAGATAGTTACTTGTTTTAATAACTATGATAATTTTTGCTTAGGTTAAACTACTCTTTAAGCCATATTTGTTTTAATATATATATATATATATATATATAATCGCAAACAGGTCAGGGGATGGGTAAGGGCTTAAAAGAACCTGGGATACGGCTTTGCTCCCCTGGGGGAATTAAGAAGCAGATTTTTTTTTAAATCCTCGTCTTACATCCCTAATGTTCTCAAATTTAGCTTCCAGCAAATTTTATCTGTAAATCCCAGATAGATTAGGAAATATAGATTTGCCACCTGGGGGGCAAGTTGAAAACTGAATTGAAAACCTCCGTACCTAACGTCTATATTTTGAAACTCACATCCTGGAAACTTCCATCTGTTTTGTTCTTCCCACCCTGGGTAGATCAGAGGGGTAGATCAGAGGGGTAGATTTTCAAGGAAATCATCCGTTATTATACACCTATATTTTTAAATTCACCATTCAGCAATCTTTCATCTGTAACGCCCCGATAGATCATATCGGGTTATAGTTTTGTCTTTGAATTATAGTTTTGAGTTATAGTTTTGTCCCCTCCAGGAGGCATTGGACCAAACTGAAAGACTCTTTTCACCATACCTATATTTCGAGAGAAAATTTTGAAAATTTCATCTGTAAGGTCTTATTTGATCCTGAGATACAATTTTCCCCCTGTAATGTTAAGGGGATGATTTTCAAAAACATATTCCGTATTCTGCCTCTATGTTCTAAAATTCACCAACTAGCAACATTTCATCTGTGAGGATCTTACAAATCATAATATAGAAATTTGCTCCGGGGAGGGGAGGGGGGACAGAAAAAATTATGTACTCCAATGTCAATAAGATGAGTGTCATCATCCTTGAAATAATAATATGCAAGGCTTTCATAGATTTTGAGATGTGGTTTCCCCTTGGAGGAGGGCGAGTGAAAAGGCTGATTTTCAAAAACCTTCCGTATTCCACTCCTATATCCTGAAATTCACTAATCAGCGAAATTTCATCTATACGGCTATGATAGATCTCGAAGTATAATTTCCCTTCCCCAGGGACAGGGGCAGAAGTCCGAATTAAAAAGAAAACTCCATACCTCACGCTACATTTTTAGAGAAAATTTTCATCTGTAAGGGACAGTTCAGATCACATTTACAAATTTTACGACGAAAAGTCATAAGTTATTTCTTTTTCAAAGGCTCTGCGGTCATCAACAAAAGAAAGGGGAGTCTCAAAAAAGAAAGTGGAGGCGTTAAACATGTCAAGGATTCCCCTCCGGGGACCTCTCCTCCATCGCAGCGCGACAGAAGATTCACCAAATCAATGACGCCGACAAAGAAACCACTGTCGCAGTTTGCGATATGATCACACCTTAAGGTTTTGATAAATCCCTATATATGATTTTGCTCCTCCGGAGGTATCACTGGGCCTATTTAAAAAAAAAAATTTCATATTGCGTCTCTATGTTCGAAAATTCGACATCTAGCAAAATTTCATCTGTAACGCCCCAGATAGATCATGTGCTTTGACCCTCCTTCCTCCGGGATGGAGGTGAATTGAAAAAAAAACCTCCTTATCAGACGTTTATATTTTGAGAGTCACTACCCTGAAAATTCTACCTGGAATCATGTACGATATCCTATGTGTCGATACGAAGGAATTGTGTCTTCGTGATCTACACCACACATCAGTGGGAGAAAGGCGGACATGGACATGGAAGAAATATGTTTGGTTTGAACCATACCTTTTGCGGAAGCATGTCATTTGAACAAGTTCGATGGAGTACACAGAATCTTTAGAAGAGAGACATGGATATGGAAGAAGATCGTTCATTTTCAATGTATCCGGTTCAAGTCATATTTTTTACGGTACCATGCCATTTGAAGTAGTTCAATTGCGCACGGCGTATCTCTAAGGGGATAAAGAGAAACAGGGAAATGAGAAGGTATCTCAGGACAGGGACACGTCGGCTCCTTTAAACGTGTCCAGTTCGAACCATTTCCTTTTCCGGATTCGTTCGTTTGAATTAGTTCATCACGCTTTAAATTAAATGCTGTCAGCGAAATTTCTAACGGAGTTTTCTATTGTTTTCTCCATTTTCATACAGTGTAGTTATTACAATACCAGAGACTGTTAAGTTGACAAATTTTAGTAAATTTGAGCATAAGTACTTGTGTTTATGGATTTTTGTTAATTATTCCAATATCAGAGACTGTTAAGGTAACAAATTTTAGTAAATTTAAGTATAAGTACTTGTGTTTATGAATTTTTGTTTTTGCCTTAGTTTTCGAATTAAAAACCTTATTTTATTGAATTTCTTACACTGCTTGATATAAATCGCTGACCTGTAATGCAATAATACTCGTTGCAATGTACATGAGTATTATAAAAATGCAAATATTTCTTTTATTCAGTGTAACAATTTAAACTTAAACAATCCAAATATTTCCTTTATTAGGCTGTATAATAGGTGTTAAATATGAGCAAATATCATAAACGAAAAAATAGTTAATGCCATAAAAATAAATTAACACTAGAACGTCCTTTAGTGTCATTTCGATACCAAACCGAATTTAGCCTTATTTCAATATCACCATTTTCCCATCTATATTCTACAAATTTTATGACTTTTATCATTTTACGTAATAAACACATTGTCGAAATTTTTTTTATGTGATTCTATTTTTTTTTTAAAAATTACAGCCAAATTCTCTTACAACACCCGTTTGTGTTATTTAGACACCAAGCAGAAAAAATCTGCTTCTCTAACAGGAAATGCTAATTTTTCATTTTCTCTAAAGCTGTGGGATTTTTTATTATTATTATTGCACTCTAAAAGGAAAAATCCGTAAAAATACAGAAATCGCATTGGTAAAATACGGAAATTCTTTTTTGAGTGGAAAAATATAAAAAATCCCAATGCATTAGTGAAAACGACAAACAAACTAGACTTTAGCCACTTTTATCTGTCAAGTATATTCTTAAATCCATATTCGCTAATTTCTGACGCATTAACAAAATCATTTTAATGGAGAAACGAATTCCGTAAAAATACGGAAATCGTGCTGGCAATCAACGGATTTTTCCTTTACAGTGCTTACAATCAAACTCCACTATAGTGGACTAGTGTTATAACAAATCTATGGATATAATGAATTATTTTTTTTTCCTATTACGTTTCTTAGACATATGCTATATATGAATTGTGAAGATGCAAAATTCACATTATCCACTTTTTTAAGGTTTGAGTTTTGAGTTTGAGCTGAGTTTGAGTTTGAGTTTGAGCCACTTTTTTGAGTTATTCATATCACCGTGTTTGTCTTTTTAAGGTGAATCGAACTGTAATCGTGATTTGGAATATAAAAAATATATTAAGGTTGAAAACAAATTCTGAAAATCTGATTTTGATGCATAACTCACATTATCCAAGAACTGTTTTGCTGCAGAACTCCCACTCTCCAATTCCACCAATCAGAGAGATACAGAAGTAAGAAGTAGTGTAAAATGTTGCACTAGTTTAATGACAGTGAAGAAATTGAGCCATGTCTAATAGTAAAATTTTTGCACATATTATTTTTAATAAATGTTTTTGGATTTTTGTTGTTTATTACCCTCCAAAATAACATAATGAAAACTAATGTTCAGATTTTTTTTATGTTTGGTTCTTGTTGTTTTAAATTCATAACTATTTTGGTTTATAAATAATATTACCCATAAAAGTTTGCTGTAAAACTCACATTTTCCATTTTTAAATTTAAATTCTAGCTTTACCACAGTTATTACATGTTTAGGACTGTGTTCAACTAGTTGTTATGACAACAAATATATCACACAAAACAAATTGTGCCAATATATCATGTTTATTAATAATAATCCGTTTTTTGCATTTTTTTAAAAACTAGGTTATGTGGAGAGTATGAATTTTGCATCTACACCCTTCATATATCCAATATATCTGGCAGAAAGCTTAAATATTATAATGTGAAGAAAATTAACACATTTATTTCTCTTTTTTAAAAAAATATATTTGTTTTCTTTTCTTTAATTGTTTAATTTAACTTGATTTAATGTATTTTTCTGCAAAATAAATCATCGTTCTTTTGTGAAAATGTAACAATATAAGATTAATTAAAGTACAGTGACACAATATAGTGTTAAATTAGAATTTATAGCGTCCATTTTGCATAATTAAATTAGTGGTGTCAAAATGACAGCTGCAGCTGCATTAGGATGTCAAAATTGTCGGCGGTTCTACTGTTAAATATCTCCAATATTTGATGGATAGAAATACTTGACAGCGATTCTTTCATTTATTTGTAAGCTCATTTGCAAATCTTTTTTTCCGCTTCTTGTGCGTTAACAATTTTGCTTCTTTTGTTCCGTATTTTTTCTGTTTATTCTGAGAAATGAGTCAAATGTTCTGCTAATATTGGACATTCCGTTCTTCCATGTGTGATCTTCCTAGAGAAAGAATATTAATCACGTATTTCTTATATACACTGTAAAAAAATTTCCGGAAGGTTCCGGAAAAAAGCCGTGGCATTAAGATGCCACGGCTTTTTGCTGTTACGTTTCATAACAAAGTAGTGAAACATTCCAATTTTTCTGAAACATTCCGTAATATATACTCCGAAACCTTTCCTATCAAAATACTAAAATATTTCAGCGTCACGATACGCTTCTTCCGAAACCTTTCATGTCAATATGCTGAAACATTCGAACTTTACGGGACGTCTTTTTTTCGGAACCTTTTATATCAAAATACTGAAATGTTTCAGTTTCACTTTTTTTTTTTTTTTTTTTTTTTTTTTTATTCTGAAAATATTATTTTTTATTTATCAGGTAACAAAATCGAATCTATACAACAAAAATATATTAATCGAAACTCACGACTAAACATATAAAAAATATTTGCTAAAATTGAATTCCGAGCTCGGACTTGCACAAATAAATAAAGTATAAAACTGTTAATTATATTTTTTTAAAATGTAAACATTATTTTTATTCTTTTATTAAAATCATAAGTTTTTAGAAAATATATAATTTCTTTTTAATCAATATTTTTCTCATTTAATAATTTACATCCTTGCTAGAACATTCGATAAGCAATACAAAAGATAAGTATAAAAATCCCTGACGGATCGGCCTACAGGTACAGGTAGATTTCGAAGACGGAGACCGTTGGGCACCTGTTTATTGGGAATTGCAGAAGAAAGACCTATTTTCCACGATGTGGCAGTTGGGGCAACCCACTTCGAAATATACCTCTGCCTGTAGGCGGAGCCAGCAGGGATTTTTTTTATTTTTAATTTATTTTTTTACCGTAAGAGTTCGTCCTATAAAAAACTTGTCAATATAAAAGTTGTAGATAATATTAAGAAGATTTATAATAAATTCAAGCGGATTTGATATCTTAGGAACTGACGAAGTTATGATTTTTTTTCTTCTGAAACCCCTATTTCTCACCCCCCCCCCCCTCCTTGGGGCATTTTTAATGAAATCAAAAATCTGTCATACATAAATTTTTAGACCTTTTCCTAAAATTAATAATAACTTTAAATGGATTCGATATGTCTAAAAATTAAGAAGTTATGGTTTTTTTCGGTTTTCACGTCTGCTTGTAGGCGGAGCCAGCAGGGATTTTTTTTTTTTTTTTTTTTTGCCGTAAGAGTTGGTCCTATAAAAAAACTTGTCAATATTAAAGTTGTAGATAATTTTAAGGATATTTACAATAAATTTAAGCGGATTTGATATCTTGGGAATTGACGAAGTTATGAATTTTTTTTTCTGAAACCCCCTTCCCCCCCCCACCCTTAGGGCCATTTTTAATGATATCAAAAATCTGTCATACATAAATTTTCGGCCCTTTTCCTAGAAGTAATAATAACTTTAAACGGATTCGATACGTATCATAATTAAGAATTTATGGGTTTTTTTCTGTTTTCACAAAAAGCCCCCCCCCCCTCATTTCTCCCCTCTTGGTTCGATTTTGCCCATTAACGAACTTCACCGAGATTTTATGTGTCAATTTGGAAGAGATTTGTGCAGAATTATTGCAGTTATCGTGTCCATAAAAAAGTGACACACACACACACACACACACACATATATATATATATATATATATATATATGTGTGTATAAAGTTTTGAACTGGGGGTGGTTTTGGGTTCTGGGAGTCATGGTCGGCGTAGATCTGCAAAAATTTTTCAAAAATTCCAACTTAAGGGAGAATGTAATAGGTAGTATTTCTTACGAAATCTACCTAAAACGTCCAAAAACTACTTTTATGTGTTAATTTTTTTTCCTAATTTTACATAATAAAATGAGAGAAATAGTACATTACACTTATTTTACGTATATCATATTTTATAAATAGGAAAGGCTGGACATTAAAAATTCTAAAATTATTTCACTTGCCCCTAAGACACAAATTTGTTAAAATAATTTTTTTTTTACAATTAATTGAACGAAAAAAAAGACAATATATGGTTCTATCAACGGATAAGATTTTTGAAAACAGTTTACATGTAACATAGGCTTAATGATGTATATAAAAGACATTTTTATTAATTTATAAATTAAAGAAAGTACAAAAACTGATTAATAAAATATATAAATTTCTGAAAGATAACAAAAGTTGAACATTGACCTGATTTTATTACTCATTTAAAAAATACATAAATAAATAAATAAATAAATAAAAACACTTGTAGCATTTCCTCTATGATGCCAAATGCATTAATCCTTTGAAGGGCAGCGATACATGTCAAAAGTACGATGTTTTACAAGCAGTATTTTTCTATAATAATTTTTACGTGTAAAATCTCCAAAATATAAAAGCAAACATTTCTATTCGAAAATACATGTGGCAAATTTGGGAATTTTTGGTATTTGCGCCATGCAAACGGCACCCGTTAAAGGGTTAAAAAAGCTAAATTTCATTAAGCAATACAAAAATTATAAAAACCGTTTGTGAAATATTTAAATATGCTTTATTTCATAAATTATTAAAAATATTAATTTTTAATAACATAATTGAATTTGATTATACTGCAATTCTATGAAATTTTTAAAATAAAGTATGATGTTTAACTTAAAAAATAAATTTTATAACGTGTTAAACTTACTAGTGCATTACTCATATTAAACGATAGGAAGCTTATTTCAAAAGAAAATGGAAAAATATTACTTATCTATACATTTTAATGAAAAGCATTTTCATTCAGATACATTCAGTTTTTATTACAAAGAATAATTATTTCATAATTAGACATTATAAAAAATAATCAATATACTTTTTTTATTCAGTGTCTTATTTAAGCTACTAAATTTTAAAGTTTCGTATTACATATAAAATGAAAATTCAAATAATAAAGCATAAAAAGATTTAAATTAGCTACTTACTTTATCGGTTGATATCCAAACAAAGAATGACATTTGTTCAGATTGCATTTGTCTACTTACCTAGGCAGCTGTTTTTTTTTTTATTTTTCTTTAGTTTTCAAAATGGCTAATGGAACATAAAACATGCAGCACGCATGCGCAAAATGTGGTTTACTGAAAAGTTGAAACGTCTCAAAAATATTACACGAATTATTGCCGTAATTGACGTGGTACTTAAGAAATTCGAAATTCCGGTAAAATATGCGAAATGTTTCGGGATAATTTTCTGAAACGTTCCGAAATTTTTTTACAGTGTAACTTGTACGTCTTTCTCTTATATAAAATGCGTTATCTTTGTTCTATAGAACAAGGAAGTGTTGCATGAAAATATAGGGTGGGTTTTGTTTGTCATCTATGTTTTTCTTAATATTTTTTAAACTGATAACTTTATATTTTTCATTGAAAATGTGGGAAGAATGGCAATTTTTTGTATTCAAGGAGAATAGAAAGTAAAAAACAAGACTGGATCAAAACCATCAATACCTCAGTCGTTTTTGTCGCAAGAACTTTAAATTTCAAATGCAACTGTTCAGGAAAGCATTTAGTGAATTTTCTACATTTTATTCAGGGCTTTAAAGGTTCATACAATAAAATGTAATGATAGAGAAAATTATTTGTAAATTTTACTTTGACACAAACTTTGTAAATAAAAGTATTTGTTCTAAAGTGATTTAAAAAAAACTTACAAAGTTAATTATAGCCCACCATGTAGAAGATAGCTGCTGAAAAACAGAAATCTTATTTCTTTAATTCATTTATGAGTTTAATTATTTTTGTTTGCTTGTTTGCTTTTGGTTTTTGGTCTTTTATGTAAAAAATGTCTTTCGTGATATAGCGATATATACAGGGTGATTCATAAAAGATGGGCAGAACTTTAAGGGGTTATAGTACACTTAAAGACAAATAATATTAAATAGGAGACTAAGGGTCCCAGACGTATTCCCAAGGAGATAGGGGGCATTAAAGTTTAGGGTCCGAAATTTCAAATGATTATAAAACATGGAAAAATTGGTCGATTCGTTTGCGGTTTTTGCAAAAAATTTTCTTTATGCCAGTATTTTCTTGAAATAAAATTTTAAAGTTCAATTTCAAAAAATGCCGATAGGGGGCGCTTTAGACTTTGGAGTAACAAACAACTATTTTTTAACGTTATTTTTTGTATTTCTTTAAATGATTTCGAAAGCTTAGACTTAAACTTAAATTTTGATCTAAAAATCTGAGTCCTAACGAGTAGTTAAGTAGCGTAAACTGAAATTTGAAATTTGAAACCCTTCTCCCCCCAGAACAAAAATCAGTTATTCCCGATCTTTGTGTCGTAGATTAGGCTCTAACTACTGCCGCGTTTTGCTAAAATTATTCTTTATGTCAGTATTTTCTTGAAAATAAATTTTAAAGAAAATTTTCAAAAAATTCCGATAGAGGGCGCTTTAGACTTTGGAGTAACGAACAACTATTTTATACCGTTATTTTTTGTGTCTCATTAAATGCTTTCTAAAGCTTAGACTTAAACTTAAATTTTCAGCTCAAAATCTGAATCGCTGAGCGTGGTTCAGTAGCGAGGGGAGGGGGTTCAAATTTCAACTTCTGAACATAGTTCAGTTTGCACTACTTAACCATGCCCAACGATTCTGTGCTGTGATACGAGACAAAAATACAACTTTCGTCAAGGACTGCATAGTCGGAATTCACTCATAAAGGCACTGGCACAGTTGGAAACGTCGCTCATGCAAACGTTAAAGCTCCATTCCTGACGCTAGTCACCGGGTGAAGAAGGAAACAGAAAGTATGCAAATGTCAAATGGGGAAGAAGAAGAACACGTATGCAAAATTTCGACACGATTCAGGCATAAAAACCACTGAACGGTGAGTCAAGTGTAAGTCGCTGTAGTAATGAATCGGAAGATGGTGCCCTTCACGAATAAGGAAAAGGCTGAGATGCATTTAATTTACGGAGCGGCAGATGGAAATGGTGCAGAGGCACAACGAATGTACGGAGAGCGATTTCCTAACAGGCGGTTGCCTAACCGCAAAACTTTCGAGCGCTTGCACAGACAGTTGTGTGAGACGGGATCATTTCTCGCTTCCCGGTCGAATGCAGGTCGTGCAAAAAAGGACGAATCAGTAGTTGTTGCAGAAGCCATTCTGGATGTAGTAGCGGCGCAGCCAAGTACAAGTACACGAACAGTGGCTAGCCAGGTGGATACCTCACAGTCCACGACTTGGAGGGTACTGAAGGATGAACATTTGCTCCCGTTTCATGTGCAACGAGTCCAGAAACTGTCTCCAGGGGATTATCCAAATCGTATTGAATTCGCCCGCTGGTTTCTGCAGCAGAACGCGCTAAATCCACATTTTGGACGAACTGTGCTTTTCACCGATGAATGTACCTTCACACGTGAAGGTACATTTAACACACACAATGCACATGTATGGGCGGATGTCAATCCACATGCTACGTATCCACATGCTCTTCAGAGACGCTTTTCCATCAATGTTTGGGCAGGAATCCTCGGAGACCACCTAATCGGACCGTACCTTCTTCCTGAACGCCTCAACGGTAAAACATACCTCACATTTCTGCAACATGTGCTGCCAGACCGGTTAAACGTTGTTCCTCCACGCATCCGGCGGGTCATGTGGTTCCAGCACGATGGAGCGCCAGCCCATTACGTACGAGACGTCCGCAACTATCTGGACATCACATTTCCGAACAGATGGATTGGTCGAGGTGGTCCTGTTGCTTGGCCTGCTCGCTCGCCAGATCTTTCACCCCTCGATTTCTTTTTTTGGGGACGATTGAAGGCTCTTATGTATGAGACACCCATTGAATCCCCCGAGGAACTGGTCGCCAGACTTTCCGCCGCTGTAGGGGAAGTGCTCGAAAAGCCTGATGTTTTCGCGAATGTTCGCCGTTCCATTCGTCGCCGTTGTTCTGCGTGCATAACCTCTGGTGGTCACAATTTTGAACATTTATTGTGATTACATGTTAATAAATATGCTTTGGTAACATAATCCTAATTTGTGTCTTTTTACCTCGTATCACAGCACACAATGTGTGGACATGGTAAACTGAACTGTGCTCAGGAGTAGAAATTTCAAACCCCTTTCCCCAGAAACTTAACCACGTCTAACGATTCAGATTTTGGGCTGAAAATTTAAGTCTAAGCTTTAGAAAGCATTTAATGAGACACAAAAAATAACGGTATAAAATAGTTGTTCGTTACTCCAAAGTCTAAAGCGCCCTCTATCGGAATTTTTTGAAAATTTTCTTTAAAATTTATTTTCAAGAAAATACTGACATAAAGAATAATTTTAGCAAAACGCGGCAGTAGTTAGAGCCTAATCTACGACACAAAGATCGGGAATAACTGATTTTTGTTCTGGGGGGAGAAGGGTTTCAAATTTCAAATTTCAGTTTACGCTACTTAACTACTCGTTAGGACTCAGATTTTTAGATCAAAATTTAAGTTTAAGTCTAAGCTTTCGAAATCATTTAAAGAAATACAAAAAATAACGTTAAAAAATAGTTGTTTGTTACTCCAAAGTCTAAAGCGCCCCCTATCGGCATTTTTTGAAATTGAACTTTAAAATTTTATTTCAAGAAAATACTGGCATAAAGAAAATTTTTTGCAAAAACCGCAAACGAATCGACCAATTTTTCCATGTTTTATAATCATTTGAAATTTCGGACCCTAAACTTTAATGCCCCCTATCTCCTTGGGAATACGTCTGGGACCCTTAGTCTCCTATTTAATATTATTTGTCTTTAAGTGTACTATAACCCCTTAAAGTTCTGCCCATCTTTTATGAATCACCCTGTATATTCTTCTGTTTGCATTTTATTCTCATTCCATTTCACATTTGTTAGAATAATTCCTTTACGCTCTTAAGTATTTTTGATATAATGTGTTGTTTTGTTTTCCCATCAAATCAATTCTAGCTTTCTTTCCCGTGAGATTCACACTTGATTTATGGTTTTAGCATGTATTTAGTGAATGTTTAGAATTCAAGAATTGCATTTATTATGTAAAAAAGGTAACATTTTAACCCTTTCAGAAGCAAAATACTTCTATTCGCAAAATACTGAAAGGATTGAATGACACCAGAATTTACAAACAAATTTATTTGAAAATAAGTAAAACCTTTTTTTTTTACGTACTTGGATCACCCATCCGGAGCACCGACCGTAAGGATTATGGTGATAATGCTCCGGCGGAAAGTACCCCGCTAACATCCAGCTAGCTCACTGACTCAACAACAAACCCGAAACATTGAGCGCTTATTTAAACTAATAAGAAAAGAAAATGAGCAATTAATCCTGTCCCAAAACTATACAACAAAAGAAATACTAAAATAACAGGAAAGCCACCAGCTCGGTGATAAATACAAAGTTGTAAAATATAACACTTCATAATACTCATACTCGAAGATAACAATTACATTAACAGACCGTGCTAAGATATAAGCTAAAACATAAAAAAATAATAAATAATGAAATACAACTTAATTTTTTACAAATGGGGCCCCTGGCCCAGTATATGTATTCTTAAAAACTTCCAAATTTCACAGATGAAGCCCATGGCCCAAAAATTAACAATGTAAAAATAAACAAAATAAAAATTCTTAACTGCTGAATATAGTAGTGTCAAACGTTATAGTTAATATAACTAACACTCACTCAATCACCATCAAAAGCAAGTTTCAAAAGAAAGTAGCTGGCAAAGTTCTGATATGAAATCAAAATAGTCTGTCCTTTAAGTGAGAAGACATTAGAAGAAAGGCTATCAGTGTAGATATTAACAGTGGTCATGTCCTGGGATGAGAACCAGACCAAAGCCTGATTGATTGCTCTCAGTTCTGCTTGAAAGATTGAATTAAAAGGCTTCAGCTTTATTTTATAGTTATAGTCAAATATAAAAGCATTATTGCGTTGTACCGTAAATACTCCAAATGTGCCACCTGGCATCTTTGATCCATCTGTATAAATTACCGTCTTAGTTGTAGACGGTACAGCACTTCTTACTTGACCAAGGACCTTCAACGTGCCCAACTGAGAATACTGTGGATAATTATATGTACGTAACTTTTCCATAAATACGTTTCCTCTGATTTGTTCCTCGTCAACTTCGATAGTACCATAACCCCGGATCAGATTACATTTCTTGTAACTATATTTGAGTGATATTGCCAATGGTGGAATTCCGTTACCAGAGAGCATCGGTGGATACTGTACGATAGGCTTTTACAATGGACAAAAGTCCCATCCTCTGGCAGGAACTTAATCTATTAAGACCTGGAATCCGTAAATCACCGAACCAAACTTCATGCCCATAGGCTATTTGTTTTTATCTTATACACTTGTACCATATTTTTAAGAAGCCGTTCTTCAAACCTTTATCTTTACATCCAGTCTTTCTTAGATTAATTCTAATACGTGTTCAATATTTTAGAAAACAGGCAACTTTGGATAGTCATTATTATTGGATACTCATACATTTTATTTAAAAGGCTTTCAAATGTTCTGATATTTTTTTTTAATCTGTCTTTGCTTGTAAATCTAATATTTTCTTGTTCAAAGAAGAATTTATTTCATCCAATCCGTCTTCTATATCATCATCGGATTGAAATTCTAAAAAATAATAGTCTTGGTTCTTTTTTTTTATCTTTTAAGAATTTTAAAGGATTAAATTCCTCTGTACGTCTTTTATTTTTAAAAGAACTTGTGTTTACCGTTTGACGAGCCATAGAATTCAAAATCAAATTATCACAATTTTCTTCTTGGGGAGCAGTTTGAGTGGAAACATCTTGACAGTTTCGATAGTTTGGAGTCAATTGTTCATTACAATTAACAGCTTTATACACATGTAAGATAAAAGTATCAAAACCTCTAGAGCTATATTTACTAAACATTTATTTTGTTCGTTCGCGTTGTCGTAATTAAAATCTATGTCAACTGGTTTGGACGAGTTGAAAAACTTTAAAAATATATCTTTATCTTCTTCAAGTAAACTGTTCATAATGTGTATGTCGTCGAGATTCATAATCTTAATCTTATTCATTATTAAACTGTTTTCTTCAAAGTGAACGTATAAAATCCGACAGTTATAAATTCTATTTAAAATTTCCAAATGCTCCGTTATTTTTTTTAAAACTAAATCAGCCAATTAATTTAATCTTCTTTTGCCCGTAGAAGAATTTATTATAGCCAATTCGTCTTGTACATCTTCATATAACTGAAATATTAAAGAAGAAGAATCTTGGTTCAACATTTTATGCATTAGAAATTTCATAGGGTCAAATTCTTTTATACGTCTTTTATTTCTAAAGGAAGGGTTGATATTTGCCGTTCGTCGAGGCATAGGATCGAAAATCCAATCACTACAGGATT
Organism: Maratus michaelseni; assembly: GCA_963931845.1. Classification (NCBI taxonomy): domain Eukaryota; kingdom Metazoa; phylum Arthropoda; class Arachnida; order Araneae; family Salticidae; genus Maratus; species Maratus michaelseni. The sequence goes on from OZ007586.1 coordinate 415,743,024, forward strand.
CCTCTTCAGATGCATCCGAAGCAGTTTCAGTGAAAGCATGTTGACGATTCAAAAATTTTCGGGGTAAGGGGGTGGGACGTGGATTTGAATACTGATAAGATGCATTTATAATTGTATCGCTCGACTATCCAGGCGTCGTTTCATTCATTAGCTTAATTTTCAGATTATAATATATTTATAAGAATTTAATTTTTCACCAAGATACCAGGTTGACGAAGTAATTTACCACCAAGTAAATGAAGCGTGGCTATGGAATATTTTAAATACAATTTGTGTAATTTGTATAACAAATTTAGTTAATAAACTATATTAATATGTATTTAAAAAGAAAATATCAATTTGATTGAAATAAATTCGGAGGAAAATGTATGGCAAAACGCAGATTTCCTTCCATAGAATAGTTTGCGGTAGATATTTTCAAATTGGGCTTTCTTTTAAAAATATGACGAAATTGATACAAGTTTCACTGATATATATTTTTTATTGAAAAACTACAGATTTTATTTAATTTCATCACAAATATTTAATTTGATATTATTTACAAATAAAATTTTATGTAAACTCAACAAAACAAAATGAAAAGTTTTTAAGTATTGCTCATAAAAATATGAAAAGGGTGTAGAAATAACCAAAAGTGATAAAAAGTATGCGAAAAAGTTTAAAAAATGTCTCTACAATTAAGAAAAGTGCAGGATTCATTACTTGAGGCGCATTGAAAGTGTGATGCGGTTGCGGCAGAAAGTGAACCAGTGAGTTAGCTCTCCGTTCTATTATGCAGCTCAGTAATTACGCCTGACCCAGCACAAAACAGCAAACCAACGGGAATGACTACTACCTTGCTACCTTTTGGTGTGTGTTTTTTTCCGTGCTGTTATAGATTGGATATTTTTTCTATAAACCACTGAGCTCCATATTTAACAGGAGATCTGTCTTCCTATTTCCCAACATGATTTCCAGCGATCAGCGCGGAAGGATACAGTGAAGAAAACTTTAGTTCGCATTCTTGGCAAAACATGCTATTTATCCCATTCCCTTACATGATTAGAGAATCATTTATTAATGAGATAAGCATAAATTAGGATAATAGTAATTGAAAATACTAATATCTAACATTGACAACGCGGACTATTTTTTACTTTTGCCTTGCATGCTTCGTTTGCCTTGCAAGCTTTTGACCGCCGACTCAAGGCTTTTGTTATATATGGACCTCAGTGCTATAAGCACATCAATTTTAAGTAGCTCACAACCAAAAATCACACAGCATGTTTCCATGTAATCGCAATTTTACCTTTTGCAATCTTATATCATACAACATCTCTGTGGCATTAGCTGCAGCAGCTTCGTCAACTGTCAAGATTTTGAACTTTATTTTCATTACCATATAAAACCCTGTACATCGGTGACTATTAATCTGCAAATCGCAACTGTCAGCAACCCATGGATTTTTTCTTTTTCACGTTTTACTTTTGCTTCAGATGAAACGCTCTGTACTTAAAATGAAATTATGTGCAGAGACAAAAACCATAGGTCATTTAATTTTTTTTATATTGTCACGATGTTCGTTTAAATTTTGGTTTTTGATCAATAATCACAATTCGAAAGTAATGTCGCAAAACTTCATCTGGCCATCCTAATTTATTTTATTTATAAACCTTATTAATGTTTCGTTATCATGGTTTTCTAAAGCGAAAAGTAAAAAAAGAGTTCTTTTTAAATACCAAAATGCGTCAAAGAATTAATGGTCTTTAATGAATCAGTCATGACGCTTTTAGTTGTTCCCAAATGGCTCATTGACATTGGATGCAGAATAAACAAACGCATCGTTAATTTTCTGTCCTAGGTTTTAAAAAGCATATGGAAGTAACTGTTTAAAATATTTTATTTCAAATTCCATTTTATGTAATCAAACATCATAAGTTATTTATTTTTTTAAATATTGGCATAATGTCAGTTTAAATTTTGGTTTTTGATCAATAATCGCAAATCTAAAGTAATGTAGCAGAGCTTTATCGTTACCATATAATTTATTTTATTTATAATTTTTACTATTATTCTGTTTCTGTTAGCTTTGTAAAGATGGAGGTAAAAAAAAAAAAAGAGTTTTTCTTTGAAATAGTAAAATGCTTAGTAAAACGTTTAGACTTTTATCAAAAGGCTCATTGATGTTGAATGAAGAATAAACAAACGTATCGTTAATTTTCTACGCTCAATTCTTTTGTCAGCTGAATTTTTCGAAGATTTTAAAAAGCCAATGGAAGTAAGTGTTTAAAATTCCATTTTTCTCGGTCTTCATACTTGAATTATGCACATAATCAGGGCCATCTCTGATTAAAGTGCAAATGTTGAAATCTATAAAAGGTCTATTTATGGAATTCAAATGGATTCAATAAAGATATGCATTAAAATAAACTTTTTTTCATCAAAAAGATTTCATCAAAGAGATTTTATTTTTAATAACTAGTATTTACTGATAGTATATGAAATTTATGAAAATGTAAATTCGGCATTGTATTTATTTTCTGCTTAGATGGAAGAAGTCTATTTATTTTATAAAAATATTATTCAGTAATTGAATATATATTTTACCTAAAATATCTCATTCCGAAATGACACATATTTTAATGAAAATTTCTGCCTTTTCTCTTTAAATATCCAAAACTTATTGAAATTTTCATTTAAACAATTTCTAATTCTTAGTTCTAAGATATTAATTGTAAATTTTAAAATCCATATTTAGTATTTTTAGAGAATAGTTTTTTTTAAATTATTTTTTTTTAAGTGGGACGAAGTTACCCTAGCTTGGGGTGACTTTGTCCCATAACTAAAAAAATCACTGAATAAGCCTTAAAAAACTTGCAAGACAATGCAACCCTACTATTATGATAGAGTAATAAAACATAATTTAAAAAACACATCATTTCGTAATTAAAAAAACACAAATTTTGTATGAAAATGAACAGGAAACGAAATTTTATTAAAAAATTACCATTATGCGAGACATGTAAAAACAGTTAACAATTAAGATATGGTATGATTACTGTCTCTCAAAACAACAAACTTTTAGATATATTCACTTATTTCAGGCACTGAAAAAACATTTCTTTTAGAAAAAAATAGGTCTTAGAGGGGTTAGTTTTTAAAAATGTTAACCCTGTAAGACCTATTTTTTCTAGGACATTTTGACTTATATTTTAAAATAGTGATTGGAATGGAATATTTTTCAACGACTTTTTTTGGCTTAATACATGTAGTAGAACATCATCTGCCGCTTTCTGTAGCATTTCATCAGTATAATGTTATAATTACGATTACCGAAAGGAGATTTATACGTATGAGTCATTATTACATCAGTACCGGTAGAAAAAATAATAAATTACAACGTTTATATTTGCAGTAAATGTTTGCTTTTATGTTTATATTTTCAGAAAAATTAAATATATAATAAATAAACTAAATTTGTGGTTGGTCCAAAAACAATCTCACCCAAGCAAAAGTTTTCCCCCAGTAAAATCACGCGCAAAAAAGTAAACAAAACATCAACGGAGGTGATGCCAAACTTAATTTGTAAAATACTGAATTAGATAATTTATGGTTAACTTACTGCTCCAATCTATCCGAAATCGGCATTACTAATTAATTTTATTGTAACAAATTTTATTTATTACACATTCTCTATTTATCCGCGGTGTGGGACAAATTCACCCCGTTTGACGTTAAAATTAAAAGTACGTGTATCTGGTTAATACATATTATACACAAATTCGACATGACTAAGAAAACGTAATTTTTCTGATATTAATATGACTTTTTAACAAACCAATAAAACCAGCTTACAAAGAACTTAAGATTATAAAAAGTTTAAAACAAGACCCGAATATAATTATAGTACAGACTGATAAATCCAACAAATTAGCTATCCTTAATAGAGATGATTACATAAATAAGATGGAAATTTGCATTAAATATATGAATTGTGGAAAAGTTAAAAAAGATCCAATTAATTTAATTAACTATAAAGTCAGTGACATCATTAAAAATTGAACATGGCCCCTATTTATGAAGAAAATTTTAAAGGTACATAAATTATCTGTTATTCCTAGGATTATTGGAAGGCTAAAAGATCATAAAAGCAACATGCCATTACGTCCTATAGTTTCAAAGTGCTCAGCACCAACTTATTTTTTAGAAAAAGCTTATGTTCCCTTTTAAAGAGATATTTTACCAGATTCTACATTAACTATTAAATCAACGGAAGATTTCATTAAAAAAAATCAAACATATACACTTCCCCGATAATTATATAATGGCTAGTCTTGATATTATTTCATTGTATCCGTCAATTGACACGCATATAGTATGTAATAAGATTTGTGATGATAATGAACAGATGGAAGAGTTTCATAAGGATATGAAATTAACAATAAAAAGAGAACTTAATCTAATCATTCATAATAACTCTTTCACATTCAATGGTAAATACACTGATGTCCAAAAATTAAGGGGTAGTGACCGATTTTTTTCGATTTTAGACGTTTTGTCGAATATCTACTGAAATTCTTTACGAATTGTCCTTGAACTTCAAGAATGTAAAGAACATGTTTGACTTCATAATTTTCAGTGAAGATTTTGTCGCGAGGACAATTAGGTTGGGCAATAATACTTTTTATAATAAAATAATATTTGCGATCTCCCAAGTAACAGAAAATATACTCAAAATGGTCTGTCACTGTAGCAAATGACTATGTAGGTCCTGTTCAACATTTGTGTGCATTTGCGCAAGCATAGACCGTATATTCTTGAAGATGTTAACGTTTCTGTGAAAAATTCAAAAAAAAAAATTATATAGCATACAGAGTTTTCAACCGAATTTAACACCACTTTCCGAAAACTTGACAAATAATAGTAGGAATAGTATACTCCAATTAAAATATTAATATATTTAATATTAGATGAGGAATGGGAATTTGTATGAAATAAATTTTAACTGCGCATGCGCGAACTACAGCAAAGATTTTTTGTCATTATTTCGTAGTCAATACTATAGAGCAACTCATATAAAAAGACCAGTGAAAACTAAAAAATATACAGGCAATAGAGTGAGCTAATTGATAAATTGGAGAGGGAATCCCATATAATCCTATGAGATTTCCTCTAATATGTCCACCCAAAATTGCTTTGGTAACACTTGTAAAACTCAAACACTTCATTTTATTTTTATTGTGTTAAAAAGTATTTTGTTGAGAATTTGTTGAACTAATACATATTTTAGATGGAATAAAATGTAAAAAAGGAAGTATTCTTTCTTAAAACAACTTATAATCTTTAAAGCCGTTTTCAGTTATCTAACGTCCTGCATTTGTATGTCGTAAAAACTTTAAGACTTTGTAAACATTAAACATTAGTAGCATTAACCTTCTTGTGGTATTATATCCCAGAAATCTTTTAGACGTGGAATTTTGTTTAACTATCATGAATTGTGCTACGTTCTTCCTTCTTATTCTAAGACGTCCATGACACTGTTGCACACCTGAGCAATACAATTCTGTTTTCTTTAGCACAAAGATAGAACATGTCCAGATATCGTGCAATCCTTGAGCGATTCTTGCATACTTCGTCCTTTCTGGTGTACTGGCACACAGTGGCGGAGCTTTTTTTTTTTTTTTTTTTTTTGGCAAAAACTCGAATAGCTTTCTGCTTTTCCGACTTTCTCCAAAAATAAGCAGTCAGAATGTGTTGCTAAATTATTATAGATCAATATTTTATGAAACTCAGATGTCACCAGATATACGCGGGTAAAATTCTATAAATCTCAATATCAAATAAGAAGTTTTGTGCATTTTGTCTGTGACATAAATAAAAGTTAAAGCCAAATTATTTTTAATAAAAGCACTTAAAAACAGTTAACTATTAAAATCAGTCTAAAATTAATTTAGCAAATGTTTTAACGCATTAATTATTTGCATTAATATAACGCATATTTGCATTAATATAACGCATTAGTATGGTGAAATTTCAATTTTTTTTTAGAAAAATGTGTATTTAAATGTGAAATTTGACATTCTTTGACAGCTTTTCTAAAAAATATTTTTATACATATAATCAAAATCTACTGATTCAGCCTTCCTGAAAAATTCAGTCTATCTTAAAACATAAAAAAAATCTCTAAAAATATAAATTTTCAGCGTAGGATTTGAAAACAGCAATGATAGTTAATTTTCTAAACATTCAAAATCACCACAGTGTGACCGAATACTAACTGTTATGCATTTTTCTAACGCCATAAAAATGTTCTAAACACATTCTAACGACATTAATATGCAATTATGCAAAGTTGTGCATGGAAAAAATACAACTTTTATTTTTCGGTTTTGTCCAGCATTTTGGGAAAAATCGCCAGAGTGTGACGTATCCGCTATTTACACATTGTTCACGTTGTAAATTGTAAGTAAAGATATATTAGTGAAGTCTGCAATTTTCGTAGCCATTCGTCATGCACTCAGTCCAGAAAATACGGTAGAACTAATTTCATCATTTCAAATTTCATCATTTCTTCGAAATGATGATTTCTATAAGCATTTGATATTTATATATGAAAAGAAATAATGTTAAACCGTAACCTTGGAAATATAGTTTTTCAAAATAATAAGAAACACGTGAAATTAAGAAAAGCAAACGTGTTGCCAACTTATCGCAATTACCTTGTATATTTGTGTTCAAACATTTTATTACATGATATTTTGCATAGAAATAAGTTGCGAAATATATTATGCATTTATACAAAATAAAGAAGCACGTGAAAATTTGATTTTATAGATTCGATTTTATAAATCCAGTTGTTGAATGTCAGAGTTGTTTTCTTAACTACTAAGTAGAATATTTTATTGAAGATTTTACCATTCGCATAAGAAAACAAATCAAGCTGCTTTGTTCATATACGATTTTCACACTGTTAAGCATTTGTATGCAGAAAATAAAAATGTAGCGTATAATTATCTTATAAATCAACGATAAAATTCTTTTACTACATAATGTTCAGAAGTTTATTACTAGCACTTGAAGTTCTCCAACATTTGGAGTTTGGAGTAATTAATTTTAATCTTTAGATAAATAATCTGACGCAGGAAAAGCTTAATGATTGAAAATAACATAAAACATTAATTTGGTTAAATTTATCAAAAGAAATAAAAGTGATAATCATCCAAGTTTATTATAATGCTCTAAATTTACTCGAATGTTATTTATAAAAATAAACTATTTTCCTTGGGTACTTTGATAATAACTAATTTGCTTGAATTCACAATTAATTCAAGTATTTTGTTTTCCAATTTACCGTGATAATGATCTATTATTGTAAGGAATTTAATAATAATTCTTCTAAACCCTTATTTTAATGCTATACTTCTATATTATTACTTCTATATGCTTCTTTCTTATTTCTTCATCGAAAAACTCTTCTAACTTTATTCTGCAATAATACTTTTCGAAATTTGCTACTTCAGGAAAGAATTCAAATATAATTAATATAAAATTTCGGTATCTGATCTGTCAACTTTTATTGAACTTTATCCGAAAGGAAATAAAAGATAAATATTCTATCAGATCAAAAACTTTTTGGTAAATATCTTATTTTGACATATAAATGAATAAATTTCAAGTATGCAGATGGAATATGTGAGGTATAAAAATTTGACTACGATGTTTTCATAAAACAATTCAAATATAAGCATGAAACAAAATAGAAAAATAATGATGTAGAAATTTCGTATTTTTAAAGTAAAGATATAAAAACACAAAGCTTCTTTTACGAAGTACAAAAAAAGTCAATTTGCGTGCACGGAAAACTTTTGATTAGTTGAATAAAAATAATGTGTTTGCTGGGAAATAAAAAAAAAAGCTTTATTTATAATAAAGTATTTGTTCAAAGACAAAAGTACCTTTAAAAAGTTATGCAAAATTTAAAATTCCAGAGAAATAATTTCACAGAAAATGCTGTTCAAATTTAAAATAAAGCTAGTTTTCTGTACGTGGAATGTTCTCTGGTATTTATGTTAGTAATTTTATTTATTATTTGTCTGCGAAAGCATAGTCAATGTATTGGAAAAACTACCAAGTGATGTGAACTTCAAGGTGGATATTTGAAAACGAAAATATTGATGTGAATAAAAATCTCTAAACCAACAAAGTTTTTCCCCTACGTGTTTTATGAGACAGAAGTAATCCAATGAAACCTCTTACTATTCTAAGAGTAAAATATCGGGAAAGCAATTATCTTTTGTGGAAAGAAAAATCAACCGTATAAAATACGTAAATTTATTAAAAGGCAGATAGATTATAGATGTGGCTTAGTACTTTATTTAAACTAATACTTTTAAATTTTAGTAAGCATTCATCATTGCGTTAGGATGTTTAGAAATAAAAGAAAAATCTCTGAGATGGAATATTTTAAATAAAATACCTTTAATCTCATTTTTATGACTAAACAGACTATTTCTGTTACAAAAAAAGTCTTTAAATAGTTGAATTTATGATTCTGTCTGAACTTGGAAGTGTATTTTATATAGCAGTATTTTGCATAGTTTAGAAGATATGATAGCTTTGTTAAAAACTTGCGAGTGCGTAAGAAAAGCCACGAGTAAAGTCGATTATGCAAGAAAATACTCAGTTGCGTACCTGGCGACGAAGACTGGTAAGTGATTAAATCTTCATTTCACTTTTTTGCCTTCGCAATTTTACTAACAATATTGAATACACATCCTTAGCAGCAAAACATTATTGACGCAATATTGTTTGTAGTGTCTAGTAGTATCTTGGACTGTATTAGCAACATTGGTATGAAATGTTGCCTCTACATTTGGGTGTTTACATTTTGTCAAAATTGTACCAAGATTAGAAAGATATTAATCCCTATTTCTCTGTGCCAATATTGACGTCTCATTGCAACTAGTGTAAAGTCTGCTAAGTTGAAAGGTAGAAAATTAGTTTTAGACAGATATTCGTCTTAGCAGATATTGTAATTGTCTTGCATTCTTTCATCGAGACCTTGAAAATTTTCGTTTGAGTCAAAATTTCGTTATATGAAGGTTCCGTTACAATTTTATAAAAATGTATGTAGATTAGAGTGTTCATACGTTATTCAAATTATGATTTTAGGTAAAATGTTATACAAAATAAAGCGGTAGCCTAAAATTCTAAAGTAATTACTAAAATGGACGTGTTTGACAAAATCTAAGTCTTCAACTTAAATGTTTTTTCAAAGTGTTTGGACTCTTCTCACTTTTCTCAATATCCAACATTTTTGAGCCTTTTATAGAGCTTAGTAAAAACAAACGTCCCTGACAAAATTAAAAATATGTTTCAAAAGAAAATATTTTTCAGAATTCAACGTGCTAATCAGTTTACTGTTCATGTAGATTAATTAAAATTTTAAAACAACTTAAAATCAAAAATGTTATTGCTACTATTCTGTCAAACTTACAAATCGTGTACAATAATTTAATTTTTATTTATTGCGGCCGTCATTTGTGTACTAAAATAACATGATGCACAAATAGTTCGACAACTCTTTTTTACCATCTAACAAAACTAAAAGTAAGAATTGCAATCTCATTTAAAATAATCTTACTTTAATTCATTCTAGGACAAACATCCCGTTCGAAAATACTGCATTAAAGCCGATAAGGTAATTTTTTTTAATCGATTGGACATTCTTTAGAACGACAACAGGAATACCAAAAGTAATATAGAAATGCTTTTATTAATTTAACTCGATATGTCAATATAAGGAATTCAGATTTCCCTCACTTTAGTGATTGTCAACGCAGTGAAATTCCATCGAATTAAAAATAAGCATACAGTCACAGAATACATCCAGAATATTCATTTTCAAAGACCGTAATGGAATGTGTTAAAGGGAAAAACATAAGTTACTTATTGAAAACATTACAAAAAACACTTTTTGAAAAGAAATAAAAGAATATAATGTTGGTTAATTTTTTTTAGTTCGAAAATACTGTTTTATAGCTATTTATTTTATGTCTGACACAAAAAAACTTATGAGTTACCAATAAAATAAATAATATACAAAAAATAAAACCAACTTCAAGGTATTGTTTCTTATCTTATTGCACTGATTTTTACTGATTGCGCGAAAGTTGGCACATTTTAGTGATTGTAGTTTGGTACAACACAGTGTTTTGTGGCAACTCTTTACCCGCATTTATATTAAATCCCGTTGTTTCCTATATCACTCATTTTGATGTGCTTGATATATTAAACTTTTTGACGAGTCCCTGTTATAAAGAATGAAAAAAAATATACGATACGACACCTACCTCTAAAACAAAGTAGTACTGCGTACATGGGCATACCCAAGAGGGGGGGCTGATGGGGCTACAGCCCCCCTCCCGAAATTTTGTGATATGAAAAAAGTGCTGATGCTTTTCTTTCTTTTTTAGAAAAAAATTATTTTTTTTTCTATCATACAGTGATCTAGCCATTCTTATCAGTCCCACATTAGTCCGCATTGACACAAAAGAAGAGAAAGGGGGCTGATTGAACAGCCCCTCCTTCCAAAATAGTCGGAAAGTAGTCAGAAAAAAGTCAAACTAGTCGGTTAGTCCACATTGACATCACATTGTATCGAAAGAACGGAAGGGGGCTGATGGGATTACAGCCCCCTCCTCCCGAAATAATCGAAAATGAAATGAAAAAAATAGTGTTGTTTTTTCTTTCTGTTTGAGATAAGTTTGTATTTTTTCCCATATCATTCAACAGACTAGCCGCTCCCTTCTCTTAAGTTCCATGTTCGTGCACAGTAATACCACATTATACCCAAAGAAGTGGAAGAGGGGTTTTGGGGTTACAACCCCTCCCAAAATAGTCGAAAATGAAATGAAAAATATGCTGATTTTTTTCTTTTCGTTTGTTTGAGATAAATTTTTTATTTTATTTTCTGCAATCCTTACTTTTTATGATAAATCTGTATTTTTTTCATCTGTCATACAGCGAAACAGCCATTCTCGTTATCCCCATATTAGTCCGCATTGACACAAAAGAAGAGAAAGGGGGTTGATGGGGTTACAGCCCCCTCCTTCCAAAATAGTCGGAAAGTAGTCAGAAAGAAAGCCAAAATAGTCGGTTAGTCCACATTGACATCACAGTGTATCGAAAGAAGGGGAGGGGGCTGAAGCGATTACAGTCCCCTCCTCCCGAAATAAACGAAAATGAAATGAAAAAAAGGTGTTTTTTCTGTTTGAGATAAATTGTATGAGATGATTGTATTTTTTTCCACATCATTCAACAGACTACCCGCTCCTTTCTCTTAACCCTCTAAGCGTGTAGAACGTAATATTCCGTTCACTAAGCTCCGGGTTTCACTGCAATATATGCAATGTTTAAGATAATATAATTCTATAGATTTAATGAATTTTCAAAACATTGAAGAATGATTAATAGTATCAAGGGTTATATTCATATTTGTAATTAAGTTTTATTTATAATGCTGAAAGAATCATATTTTTTTAGCATTTAAAACAAAATGCAGTAAAAACAACATTACAATTTTACCCTTTTTCAAAACGCTCAGAGGGTTAAGTTCCATGTTGGTGCACAGTGATGCCACATTATACCCATAGAAGTGGAAGGGGGGTTTTGGGGCTACAACCTCTCCCAAAATAGTCGAAAATTAAATAAAAAAATGCTGATTTTTTTTTTCTTTTTGTTTGAGAAAAATTTATACCTTTGTTTTCTGCAATACGACACACTACCCATGCTGTTTAGTCTCATATCAGCGCACAGTTACACAACAGTATACACAACGAGGGGAAGGGGGCTGATGGGGTTACAGGCCCCCTTGCAAAATAGTTGAAAATGAAATGAAAATGGTGCTGATTTTTTTTCTTTCTGTTTGAGATAAATTTGTAATTTAGTTTTCTCTTTTACCGCGGATTAGCCATTCTCGTTAGTCACATATTAGTCCACATAGACACCACAGCATACTCAATGACAGGGAAGGAGACTGATGGGGTTACATCCCGTCACTCCCTTCTGAAATAGTCGAAAGTGACATGGAAAACAAGCACTGATATTTTTTTCCCTTTCTGTTTGTGATAAATTTCTAATTTTTTTCCTCCTATCATTCAATGGACTAGCCACGCTCTTCTCTTTAGTCCTATATCAGTGCACAGTTGCCGAAAGTTTTTGAAGGGGGCAATGGGGTTACAGCTCTCCTCCCGAAATAGTCAAAAATGAAATGAGAAAGTGCTGATTTTTTTTTAGATAAATTTGTAATTTAGTTTTCTATTATACAGAGGATTAGCCATTCTCGTTAGTCCCATATTAGTCCACATTGACACTACAGCATACTCAAAGAAAGGGAAGGAGACTGATGGGCTTACAGCCCCTCCCTTCCAAAATTGTCGAAAATGACATGAAAAAAGTGCTGATTTTTTTCTTTCTGTTTCAGATAAATTTGTAATTTAGTTTTCTCTTTTACCGCGGATTAGCCATTCTCGTTAGTCCCATATTAGTCCACATAGACACCACAGCATACCCAATGAAAGGGAAGGAGACTGATGGGGTTACATCCCGCCACTCCCTTCTGAAATAGTCGAAAGTGACATGGAAAACAAGCACAGATATTTTTTTCCCTTTCTGTTTGAGAGAAATTTGTAATTTTTTCCCCCTATCATTCAATGAACTAGCCACGCTCTTCTCTTTAGTCCTATATCAGTGCACAGTTGCCGAAAGTTTTTGAAGGGGGCAGTGGGGTTACAGCTCTCCTCCCGAAATAGTCAAAAATGAAATGAGAAAGTGCTGATTTTTTTTAAGTAAATTTGTAATTTAGTTTTCTGTTATACAGAGGATTAGCCATTATCGTTATTCTCATAATAGTCCACATTGACACTACAGCATACTCAAAGAAGGGGAAAGAGACTTATGGGCTTACAGCCCCTCCCTTCCAAAATTGTCAAAATGACATGAAAAAAGGGCTGATTTGTTAACCTTTCTGTTTGAGAGAAATTTGTAATTCCCGCCCCCCTAAATTTTGAATTTGGTTTTCTGTTATATAGCGGATTAGCCATTCTCGTTAGTCCAAATAATCCATATTAGTCCAAATTGATTGCAAAGAAGGAAAGGGGGCTGATTGGGTTACAGCTCCCCTTCCCAAAATAATGAAAAATGAAATGAAAAAAATCCTGATTTTTCTCTTTTTTTAGATAAATTTGTAATTGTTTTCCTGTCATACAGCCATCCTAGTTAGTTCCATATATTAGCGCACAGTGATGCCCCAGCATACAATACCCAAAGAAGGCGATGGGGACGGAAGTTATGAGGTTACAGCTCCATTCCATTCCCCCTCCAAATAGATCGCAGTGAAATGAAACAAATTGGAAATTGTACGTCAAACGTGACAAATGAGGTGCGTTCGTACTATAGCTAGTTATATAAATATTCAGATCTTGATGATTTTTAATTCTGTGAAATGAATTATATCGTCTGCAGATTCATTTCTGTCATAAAATAAGTATCTCGGTCGCTTGACGATTAAACTTCGAAAGCTCCTATAAAAGAAAAGCACCGATTTAAAAAAAAAATCAAATTTCTTAATAAATATTTTTATTAATATCTCCTAAAGTTTTTATTCGATTTTTAAAACAATTGAAATGTCTCGACAAAATTCTGCAAAGATAATATATCTTAAATTCCAAACCATTCGGTTGGGTAGTTTTTGCGTTGTTATATGCGGACGGACGGACGGACGGACAGACAGACAGACGGACGGACAGACAGACGGACGGACGGATGGAAAGACGGACGGACCAAGCGACGACAATAGGTGCTACGTATTTATATAATTACGAACGCACCTAAAAAGTGCTGATATTATTTCTTTCTTTTTGAGATAAATTTGTTTTATTTTCTGGCATGCAACGAATTTGTCTTTCTCGTTAATCCAATATCATCCTCAGTCATGCGACCTAATTTACTTGAGACCACAAAATCTATTTTCAAATGACTGGAAAATAGCTCCATTCCTGTTTTACTGGATAAATGAATACATATATGCTCAATTCAAGAGACCTACAAGTACGTTCGACAAATTTAGATGCAGTTTAATTTAAGGAGTTTTTTAATCACTACCACAGGGGGCGCAAAGATTGTCAATGCAGAAGTATGTTAATACACAGTAATACCACGGCTAATCTCATGTCGATTTCGGTTAAATCGGAAATCAGGTGCGGAAGAGTTGACTGTAAAAGTAGTTTAATAACTTTCATTTCTCAGACACATCTCCATGCCATACCGAAATGTGTGGGAGGTTTAAGGGACTAAGCCTCTTTCCCCTTCCGAAATGGTAAAAGAAGGGCTGATTTTGTTCCTTACTTCTTAGATCAATTTGTATGTCGTGTATAGCACTTGTCTTTCTTGTTAATCCCATATTAGTGCGCATTGACACCTTAGCTAATCTCTTCAGAAAATTGGCTAAGTCGGAAATCAGGCACTATATATGCGCGCATGAACTAAGTGTGAATGATAATAATTAACTTTCGTTTTTAGCACTCGATTACTTTCTCGTATTTGTAAGATGCACAGTGACTTTTTGTCTGACTGCAAAGACATCTTTGAAGTTCGGTAACGTTCCCCCAATTTATCTTCCTATTCCATCCTAACTCTGTAAGCAGTATTTTTCATTTGGAACGGTTTAAAGTCATTATTATTACTTGTGCAATGCACTAATAATAAGCAAAGACGTTATTTTATATATGTGTATAAAAATATTTTGTGTGTATATGTTTATAAAAAGAGCTTCTTGCTGTTTACCTATTTTCGTTTTACACTGAAAAATCGGAACTTCTTTTATGATGTTGTATATATCTTTTATTCTGGTTATTTGTGCTTTTCTTTATGCTGCTATTTACATATCACATATTCTTATTAGCAAAAAAAAAATTGGTATTTATTTTATTAAATTTTTAGTGTTCTAGCAAGGAACATTAACATTCAATTACTCCCTTCAAATCTTCCCTAATCCACTGAGTATTTGACATATTTTGGTTCAAATGCATTTAATAATAATTTTTGGATTTTAAGGAAACAAAAGAAGAATTACACAGCTCATAAACAGTTGTATAAATTCTACAAAAATATATTGCATGGGTGTTTTTGTTGAAAGGAAATTGAGAAAAAAAAATTGGAGAAATTAAAAGTGAGGTCTAAGATCAGGAAATCTTCAAAAGCACCCACATATCATATGTTTGGGGTAAATGTTTTTTAGCGTTCTAAGAAAATTTTATATATAGCATAATGCAGGACGTATAATACTGGTATGTATACAATAATGGGTGTGATGTATCGATATGTATGTCTACTTTTCATGCAGGATAGGCCAACATTTTGTAGATAATGGCTAAATAATAGTTTCCTTGCCCTTTAAAAAAACATATTCTCTTTTTCAAATGGGATCTAGTTTAAAAATCTACCACACATTCTTTAAATGTTAGCTCTATTTATATTGCTCTGTGTCTACAACACTTATTGTTAAGTTAATTATTTTAAAACAATTTCACCAAATCAGCAAATGCACGTACTGAAATTTTTTTGTGAAGGGCCATGTCAAGCAAGATTTGCCATTCATTATTGATTTTCGGTTTTGGAAGAGCCTTTTAACCCTCTGACTGCTCAATTTTTTTTTTCAAAATCCTTTTGACCAATATGTAATCGACCTTTATCTCCTATACCATTATATATTTCAAATCATCCTGTGTATGAAAAATTTAATAAATTTATCGTTTTCATTTTCAATCTTTGACTGTGGAATTTTTAATACAAAATTGCTTCAAAAATTGTAAATTACATAACTTTTTCTACAAATGTTTTGCCCGTGGAAATCGCGGGATAAGCAGTCAGAGGGTTAACCAGATTTTTTAAAAGTTAGTTCAGTATATTATTTCAGTTTAAAAACTATACCTATAAACATAGAGGTCTGCGTGTGTGCTGTTTTTTAAAGATACCGCTGTGTTTTCTCTACGACCCTTTGATGAAATTCAGGTTTTTATCACGGTCTTTTGACGAAATTCGCATTTTTCTGCGATCTTTTGACGAAATTCGCTTTTTTCCGCTGCCCTTTGACAAAATTCGCGTTTTTTCCGCGGCCCTTTGAAAAAAATCGCGTTTTTTGCACGCTTTGACGAAATACGGCTTCTTGCGATGCTTTGACAAAATTCGTTTTTTTTTTTTTGAGAGTGTTTTTTTTCGTTTATTGTTTTTTTTTTCAATCTTTTGTCGAAATTTGCATTTTTTCCACATTCGTTTGACGAAATTCCTGTTCTTCTGACGCTCTTTGACGAAATTCGCGCTTTTTGCGATCCTTTGACAAAATTAACGTTTTATCGGGACCGTTTGACAGATAACGTTTTTTTTTGTGACCCTTTGTCGAAATTTGCGTTTTACCGCGTCTTTTTGGCGAATTTCGCGTTTTTACCATGACCCTTTGACAAAATTCGCGGTTATTCTGCGGCTCTTTGACGAAATTTGCGTTTTTTTGACATCCTTTGACGAAAGTCGCGTTTTTCCGCGGACTTTGATGGAATTTGCGTTTTTTTGGCAACCCTTTGATGAAATTCGTGTTTCCTCCGCGACCATTTGAAAAAATTCGCGTTTACTCCGCGGTCATTTGAAGAAATTCGGGTTCTCTCCGCGATCATTAGATGAAATTTGACCTTTTTTTGCGATCATTTATCCAAATTTGCGTTTTTTCCGCAATCGTTTGTCCAAATTTGCGTTTTTCCTTCGTCTTTTTGACGAAATTTGCGTTTTTACAATGGCCATTGGACGAAATTCAAGGTTTTCTGCGGCTCTTTGACGAAATTCGCGTTTTTTCTGGTCCTTTGACGAAATTCGCGTTTTTTTCATGGCTCTTTGACGAAATACGTGTTTTTTCGCGATCCTTTCCCGAAATTCGCATTTTTTCTGAGGCCCTTTGATGAAATTCGCGCTTTTTTTGCAGCCCTTCGACGAAATTAGCGTTATTTCAGCGGTCATTAGACGAAATTCTCGTTTCCTCCGTAATCATTTGACGACATCCGCGTTTCCTCCGCGATCATTTGACGAAATTCGGGTTTTCTCCGCGATTATTTGATGAAATTTGCGTTTTCTCCGCGATCATTTGACGAAATTTGACCTTTTTCCGCGATCCTTTGTCAAACTTCGAGTGTTTTCACGGCCCTTTGACAAAATTCGAGTTTCATCCGCGGCTCTTTGACGAAATTCGCATTTTATCCACGGCCCTTTGACAAATTTCGGGTTTTTCCATGATCCTTTAAGGAAATTGGAGATTTTTTTCTGCGAACGATTGACGAAATTGATTTTTTTCGGCGGCCATTTGTCAAAAATAGAGATATATTTTTAAGTCCGAATTTTTGGACTGATGACCGATTTTTTTAAATTTTCGGAAAATTTGGAACAGAATCACCCCCCCCCCCCCCACCTCCCACACACCTTTTTCTTTTTTGGCTACGTCCTTATTGTCAAAAATTATTGTTGTTTACAACACAATTCAACGTGTTTTGTAATATTCAGAACATTATGAAAATTTCAATAACCCCCCCCCCTCGAAATAAAATCCTGGGTACGCCACTGACTGCGTACCATGAGAGCGTATTAAAAATTCTGAAAGATTGTCCAATTTTTACGAAAATTAGACCCTATACATTATTTTTATGACAAACAGGAAGACAAATACACCACTTTTGGATCCTTATGAAATTTAAACGGTACCTTCACCAGAACGAGTCCTTTCCAGCAAACAATGACTTATGAAAATAGGAACATCCGTTTAAAAGTTATGCATTGACACACGTTAATACATATTAATTTCATTAAGTGAAATCCAATGAAAGGAACGGTAGTAGGTTGGAAACTCAAGGTCAATGTCACCATGTAGCCATTGGTATGTAGCCATGTAGCCATTTTTGACATCCTTTGACGAAAGTCGCGTTTTTCCGCGGACTTTGATGGAATTTGCGTTTTTTCGGCAACCCTTTGATGAAATTCGTGTTTCCTCCGCGACCATTTGAAAAAATTCGCGTTTACTCCGCGGTCATTTGAAGAAATTCGGGTTCTCTCCGCGATCATTAGATGAAATTTGACCTTTTTTTGCGATCATTTATCCAAATTTGCGTTTTTTCCGCAATCGTTTGTCCAAATTTGCGTTTTTCCTTCGTCTTTTTGACGAAATTTGCGTTTTTACCATGGCCATTGGACGAAATTCAAGGTTTTCTGCGGCTCTTTGAAGAAATTCGCGTTTTTTCTGGTCCTTTGACGAAATTCGCGTTTTTTTCATGGCTCTTTGACGAAATACGTGTTTTTTCGCGATCCTTTCCCGAAATTCGCATTTTTTCTGAGGCCCTTTGATGAAATTCGCGCTATTTTTGCAGCCCTTCGACGAAATTAGCGTTATTTCAGCGGTCATTAGACGAAATTCTCGTTTCCTCCGTAATCATTTGACGACATCCGCGTTTCCTCCGCGATCATTTGACGAAATTCGGGTTTTCTCCGCGATTATTTGATGAAATTTGCGTTTTCTCCGCGATCATTTGACGAAATTTGACCTTTTTCCGCGATCCTTTGTCAAACTTCGAGTGTTTTCATGGCCCTTTGACAAAATTCGAGTTTCATCCGCGGCTCTTTGACGAAATTCGCATTTTATCCACGGCCCTTTGACAAATTTCGGGTTTTTCCATGATCCTTTAAGGAAATTGGAGATTTTTTTCTGCGAACGATTGACGAAATTGATTTTTTTCGGCGGCCATTTGTCAAAAATAGAGATATATTTTTAAGTCCGAATTTTTGGACTGATGACCGATTTTTTTAAATTTTCGGAAAATTTGGAACAGAATCACCCCCCCCCCCCACCTCCCACACACCTTTTTCTTTTTTTGGCTACGTCCTTATTGTCAAAAATTATTGTTGTTTACAACACAATTCAACGTGTTTTGTAATATTCAGAACATTATGAAAATTTCAATAACCCCCCCCCCCCTCGAAATAAAATCCTGGGTACGCCACTGACTGCGTACCATGAGAGCGTATTAAAAATTCTGAAAGATTGTCCAATTTTTACGAAAATTAGAGCCTATACATTTTTTTTATGACAAACAGGAAGACAAATACACCACTTTTGGATCCTTATGAAATTTAAACGGTACCTTCACCAGAACGAGTCCTTTCCAGCAAACAATGACTTATGAAAATAGGAACATCCGTTTAAAAGTTATGCATTGACACACGTTAATACATATTAATTTCATTAAGTGAAATCCAATGAAAGGAAAGGTAGTAGGTTGGAAACTCAAGGTCAATGTCACCATGTAGCCATTGGTATTCACTTTCGCTCACAGAAATATGCGAATTCGATAAAAAATTTCGCATATGGAAAGTCAAACATGTCGTTGAGAAGGCGTTTGACGAATTGTGAAAAATGGCATTTAAATGGTAGAATGGAAGGAGGGTAGTAAGATAGCAAAACTGTAAAGCTTGGATTTTAGTCAGTGATGTCCACACACTTTATAAAAGTGTTCTACATTTTCCTAAAAAATTGGAAAATTAAAATGAACTTTTCTTTACTCCATTTTATATCACGTTTCCTATATTCTTAATTAAATTTATTTTTTGCAGAAAAAGGATATTCTGCATTTTGAAAATATGCCAGGCACGACAAAATAAAGATCTTGTTGAAGTTCCATATTTTATCTGCAAAATCATTCAAGTTGCATGAGTTTTTTAGCTCACAGGCTATCAAAGCCTGAGAGCTTATGTGCCCGCCGGTTCTGTATGTACGTATGTACGTACGTATGTATGTATGTACGTAACGCGATAACTCTTCATAGAAATATCCGTTTTCCTTCAAATTTTGTTTATAGGTTCACTGTGTTAAGGCGCTTCCCTGATTAGTTTTTGGGATTGATTGGATAAGTATAAAGGGGGGGACGGGGGGCTAATCCCCCCCCCTTAATTTATATAAATGGGTTTTTCCTGCAGAATTATTCCGTTTTCCTTCAGATTTTGTTTATAGGTTTACTGTGTTAAGGCGCTTCCCTGATTAGTTTTCGGGATTGATTGGTTAAGTATAAAGGGGGGAATGGGGGGGGGGCGAATCCCCCCCTTAATTTATATAAATGGGTTTTTCCTGCAGAATTATTCCTTTTTTCTTCAAATTTTGTTTATAGGGTCACTGTGTTAAGGCGCTTCCCTGATTAGTTTTCGGGATTGATTGGTTAAGTATAAAGGGGGGGAACGGGGGGCTAATCCCCCCCTTAATTTATATAAATGGGTTTTTCCTGCAGAATTATTCCTTTTTCCTTCAAATTTTGTTTATAGGGTCACTGTGTTAAGGCGCTTCCCTGATTAGTTTTCGGGATTGATTGGTTAAGTATAAAGGGGGGGAACGGGGGGCTAATCCCCCCCTTAATTTATATAAATGGGTTTTTCATGCAGAATTATCCCATTTGCTTCAAAATTTGTTTATAGGTTCATTGGGTTAAGACGCTTCCCTGATTAGTTTTCGAGATTGATTGGTTAAGTATAAAGGGGGGAACGGGGGTGCTAAACCCCCCCCTTAATTTATATAAATGGGTTTTTCATGCAGAATTATCCCATTTGCTTCAAAATTTGTTTATAGGTTCATTGGGTTAAGACACTTCCCTGATTAGTTTTCGGGATTGATTGGTTAAGTATAAAGGGGGGGGGGGACGGGAGTCCAATCCCCCCTTAATTTATATAAATGGGTTTTTCAAGCCGAATTATCCGATTTTCTACAAATTTTGTATATAGGTTCATTGTGATAATGCGCTTCTCTGAATAGTTTTGGGGGTTCATTGGTTAAGTATAAAGGGGAAAGGGGTGGGCTAATCCCCCTTAATTTAGATAAATGGGTTTTTCATGCAGCATTATCCGATTTTCTTCAAATTTTGTATATATATATTCATTGTAATAAGAGGCTTCCCTGATTAGTTTTTGGGATTGATTGGTTAAGTATAAAGGGGGGACGGGGGGGGCTAATCCCCCCCTTAATTTGTATAAATGGGTTTTTCCTGCAGAATTATTCCGTTTTCCTTCAAATTTTGTTTATAGGTTCACTGTGTTAAGGCGCTTCCCTGATTAGTTTTCGGGATTAATTGGTTAAGTATAAAGGGAGGGAACGGGGAGCTAATCCCCCCCTTAATTTATATAAATGGGTTTTTCATGCAGAATTATCGCATTTGTTTCAAAATTTGTTTATAAGTTCATTGGGTTAAGACGCTTCCCTGATTAGTTTTCGGGATTGATTGGTTAAGTATAAAGGGGGGGGAACGGGGGGCTATTCCCCCTGCATTTAGATAAATGGGTTTTTCATGCAGCATTATACGATTTTCTTCAAATTTTGTATATATATATTCATTGTAATAAGAGGCTTCCCTGATTAGTTTAAGGGGTTCATTAGTTAACTATGAGGGGGTAACGGGGGGATAACCCCCCCCCTTAATATATTGTCGATTTCTTTATTTTTCGACGGGCTTATTTCAAATTCTTTGAAATACAAGTATAATATACAATTAGTGTGAATAGCCTGTGAGCTCAATGCCCTCAGTTTAACTGGGCAGTTTTCTTTTTATTATATTTGTTCCTTTAATTTTTCTCGCCAGTGTATGTATAGCTACGAATTGTATACAAATGAATTTTACAACCTTTGTTGGAAGTTAGCTAACAAATCCAAAGTTGGTTCACGCCAGAATTTAAAATCATGATCTCCGATTTTACACTGTTAAAAATTTTGTACTGGTTTGAACCAATTTTTGGTGTTGCAATAGCTGCAACCATAAGATGGTGAAACCTCGTTCCAACATCTTGAGATCCTGTTGAACCATAGCTCCAAATGTTGGAACGATACTTCACCATCTTATGGTTGCAACTACTGCAGCACCAAGAGTTGGTTCAAACGAGCAGAAAAATTTTAATGGTTTACTAACTTACATAAATGTCAGCGTCTTTAGTCTTCTTTCACTTTTTTACTTGTTTCTTAAAGGATTTAAATTTCTAACTAAACAAACAACTGTCTGACGCTAGTAATATGAAAAATCTATGATAAATTCATTGGAAATTGTAATTAAAAAAAAATTCGACATTTAAAAGATAGAATCAATACTTTTGTGATGAAGAAATGAGATTTAACATAACTTATAACAAAATTATTATAAGTGCATATCATCAGTGTGCATAACGAAAAAAAAAAAAGATTTATTCTGTTGAAATTTACTTTTTTTCTATACCAATGCGAAATAAGTGGATTGGTGTAATGTTATTTATAACTTTTGTTTATTTATAAATTTCTCTCACATAATATTTGCATAAATTGTTTAGTTATAAATTTCTCTCGCTGAATATTTGAATAAATCGTTTATTTATTTTTTTATTTGGCTATTTTAATTTGCTATTCGTATGAATAATTCTGTCACGAACAAATTTTGAAAGTTTTAAATTATTTACAATTGAAACGTCTTTTTCGGAATAATGATATATAATGGGGGATAGTTTGAAGTAAGCGCATTTCTTTGAATTTAGTATTAAGTTGCAAAAGGTCAATTTTAGTATAAAAAAAAATATCGCTACAAATACCTCCTGTTGTGCATCCAAAGCCAAAATTGGAACAACATATATGCCTATGTTAAAAATCTCAAATATAAAATTTGGTGCATTTCTATCCGATGGAAACAGATATACAACTCTAATATTCATCGCAAAACCATGACGAAACAGCGCCATCTATCGAGTGGTTAAAACCTAAATTTAATCAAAATAATTTTCAATAATAAGCAACTAATATATTAAGTTTGGTACAATTTCACTCCACAGATGCTCAGATATAGCTATCATGCACATTGTAAAACATCCAACATATCAGCACCACCTTTTGAAAGAGACACCAAAATCTAATCAGCACCAATTTATGTCAAGTTTCGTGGAATACCGTGCATTTGTTCTTGAGTTAAATTGCCGAAAAATTTTGTGTAACAAATGGACAGAGAGAGGCAAACACACACGCGCAACCACACACACACATAGAGAGAGAGAAAGTGAGAGACGACATCTGTCAAAAATATTCAAATATTATTTAGGCAGAAGCGGCTCGTCTGAGGGTCCGCAATCTCCTTAGTACCAGATTTATAGTATATAAAATTTGATCTTCTTTAATCGTGGAATGTTCTAAGATTAAACAAGGAGACATTTATTTTACAAAACTACTGGCAATAAACTGATTGTGAAACCCCTGAAGAGCCACTACTGTAGTCAAGCCATCCCAAAACATTTAACCCTTAATTGCTGTTATAAAAATTGTAGCATAGACACTGTATGTGAGCGGTCTCTGAGATCGCTTGATCGAAGAATGACAAAAAGTTTCGAATTATTCAGAGGATGTTTCTGCTCCAAACCTTATGTACAGGACTAATATAATTAAAATTCACCAACTCAGAGTCTCTAGTGACAGTACTAAAACTCCAAACGAAACAATATATCAATAGTATCTATAGTTAAACTGAAAATTACATCTTAAACTGTGAAACTTGAAGAAATCAGCTTTCTGTCAGGCCGCTGACAGCAGTTAAGGGTTAAATCCGTTAAATACCGGGAATGAAAATTTCTACAAATCCAATACTTTCTTTATAAGAATGTAGAATGAAATAAAAGGACAGAAAAGTATAGAAATACACGCAAAAATTATATTTTTAAAACAATAGCCGAATGTTTCCAAACTTCTCAAGTAACTCAAAATTAGTTCCATTAATCTAAAAGCCACTAATCGAAACTTTGGCGCATGACACTCATCTATTAACGCATAAAGTTAACTTTCAACTCCTCAGTTGTTTCAGAAAATAAGTTTTCGTAAAGACTTTTACTTCCATGTTGCCTTGAAAACGACAAAATCAAATTTTTGAAATCTGGAAAGTTATCTTGGCTTAAAGATCAAATAGTAATTTAATCACGGAAGGAAATTTATTTAAACCTTTGCTATGGTATATAGAAAACTTATTAACTTGCACAGTTATTCAAAATCTAATCAGCACCAATTTATGTCAAGTTTCATGGAATACTGTGCACTTGTTCTTGAGTTAAGGTGCCCAAAAATTTTGTGCAACACACGGACAGGGAGAGACAAACACATAACCCAACTACACACAGAGAGAGAAAGAGACAAACACACACGCCCAACCACACACACAGAGAGAGAGAGAGAGAGAGAGAAAGAGAGACGATCTCTGCCAAAAAATAGTCAAATATTATTCAGGACATCTCAAAACATTTAAATCCATTAAAAACAGGGAATGAAAATTTCCCCAAATCCAATACTTCATTTCTATGATTATAGAAGAAAGTAAAATGACAGAAAATTGTAGAAATACACACAAAAATAATATTTTTAAAAAGCGGCCAAATGTTTCCAAACTTCTCAAGAACCCTCAAAAATCATCAACTCAAAAAAAGCTCCATTGTCTAAAATCCACTAATCTAGACTTTGGCGCATGACACTCATATATTAACGCATAAAGTTAACTCCCAACTCCTCAGTTGTTTCAGAAAATAAGTTTTCGTAAAGAATTTTACTTCCACGTTGCCATGAGAACGACAAAATCAAATTTTTGAAATCTGAAAAGTTATTTTGGCTAATAAATCAAACAGTAATTTAATCATGGAGGGAAATTTTTAAAAATCTTTGTTATGTATATAGAAAACTTTTTAACTTGCACAGTTATTTAAAATCTAATCAACACCAATTTATGTCAACTTTCATGGAATACTGTGCACTTGTTCTTGAGTTAAGGTGCCCAAAAATTTTGTGTAACACATGGATAGAGAGAGACAAACACACACGCGCAAGACATCTGCCAAAAAATAGACAAATATTATTCAAGACATCCCAAAACATTTAAATTAATTAAAAACAGAGAATGAAAATTTCCACAAATCCAATTACTTTCTTTTTGTGAATATAGAAGAAAGTAAAACAACAAAAAATTGTAGAAATACACACTAAAATCACATTTTAAAAAATGACCGAATGTTTCTATACTCCTCAAGTAACCCTCAAAAATCAGCAACTCAAAATAAGTTCCATTATCTAAAAGCCACTTGAAACTTTGACGCATGACTCTTGGCTTGAAGATCAAACAGTAATTTAATCACGGAGGGAAATTTTTAAAATCCTTGCTATGTATATACAAAACTTATTAACTTGTACAGTTTCTTTAAAAATGAGGTCTGAACTTGATTATAAGATGCATAGTAAACTCAACTTAAATTATTTATAAGATGAATGAAAAAGAAAATCGTTACATCAACTACACTCATTAGAACGTTTTGCTTTTGGCGGGATGGACAAACTTGTTTAAGGCTATTCTCAAATCCAAAGAAGCTACTTTCTGACACATTTCTGAATTAATTTTTGTTTGGAAACACATGAAATTTGCAGGTATTCTTACCCAGAAACTATATGATGTAATCGCGTTTTCCACTTTTTGGTAAAGACAGAAGATCTTTCAGAAAATACTGTCAAAATCTGTGTTTTGAATCGAATTAACCGACGCGGCTACGCTATAAATTACTTATAACTCGATAAGAAATCATTTATCAAAAAATGGAAAACTCTATTCAATTCCAACTCGCATCAATAGTCAAGCCTTCCAATTTTATGCCTTTACGCTTAAAAATGATTCGGAAAGTTTCACGTTGTTGAGCAGGGAATTTGAGAACCACCTTAAATGAATTTAAACCGAACGATTTAATAGTTGTTTCAATAATATTCTGTATGATTTCCTCAGTAGAAGTAGTTATATTGAGGACCAATATTGAACCAATATTGGACATTCATTGTATAAATGTCACCAGTGAAATATCAGTATGGTTAAATATTGGCTTTAATATAAGAAAAACATTTTCCACATGAAAATGACTTTAATTTATATGTTACTAAAATAGACGTAAGATAAAATAAGTGTAATATGTCTTAAAAACTTTAAAAGATAATATCTCAATAGTACATAACTCTCCTAGCGCTTTCGGCTCTAAACTAAGCCATTATCAAGGACCTTCGACCAGCAGAGACCACAGCACAGATGTTGTTCATGACCAGAAGACCTAAACGGTTTTTTGACGGTTTGTACTGTTCTACACGACCGCTAGTCGAAGGTCCTTGATAATGGCTTAGTTTAGAGCCGAAAGCGCTAGGAGAGTTATGTATTATTGAGATCTTATGTTTTAAAGTTTTTCAGACATATGTACATTTATTTTATCTTACATCTATTTTAGTAACATATAAATTAAACTCATTTTCATGTGAAAAATGTTTTTCTTATAGTGAATAAACAAAGGCGAATCTTTCGTTTCGAATTTGCTTTTATTGTTAAAGTTATTTTAGTTATGGGCTTTACATTGGAAATATTTATAATGAACTCTCACTATTACAAAAATAATAGCTTTGCATTGGAAATATTTGCTATGAAATATCAGCACTGCAGAAATATTGGCTTTTTTATGGGAAGTATTGGCAATTACCTGGTGAAATATATCTTGAAAATGTTTATGCAATATTTGCAAAGGGAAAATATCTAAATATTGGGGCAATATATCATGCCAATATTGCCTTAGATATAGTCAACAAAACTATTATTTAAATAATATGATTTTGCTACTAGGGTTATATTAGAAGTGTATACAGAAATAGAAATGTAATAGAGACATCAATTAGACCTATATTACTTTTGAATTAAAATAAATAAATTTAATGTATATATTATATAGATATAATTAATGCAAGTTCCTTTTCTTGGATATATACTTTGTCATAGCTTTGTCTTATAGAGATATAATACAGAAATTTCCTTTAAATTGAATATTTTCAAAAATTATATTTTAGATACGTCAAATTTAGTTTGTTCGACATAATATTCTTTAGTTTTCGAAAAGTTATATAATCGGACATGATCATATGAACCTATATCAATATGAAGAAACTATTTTGCCAAAGTAAAAAAGAACTTCTAAGGAAACAGATGTGTATAAGAACATTTATGAGGGTCCTTTAAGGATAAGAAACATAAAATATGCATAATGAAAAATAGTCTAATGTAAGAGAATAAGAATTTAAAGAAAAATTTAACGAAACAAATGTTTGCTAGACTGTGTAGAGATTTTTTTTACACTTTATTTTATTTCTTTTTTTATTATTTCTTTTTTTTTTTATGGAATGGA
This sequence comes from Maratus michaelseni, assembly GCA_963931845.1. NCBI lineage: Eukaryota > Metazoa > Arthropoda > Arachnida > Araneae > Salticidae > Maratus > Maratus michaelseni. The sequence continues at coordinate 415,770,306 of OZ007586.1, forward strand.
TGGATGTAAAATAGTTAGAAAAGGAAAACATAAAACGATATTGAGCCAAAGAAGCTAATATATATATATATATATATATATATATATATACTTATAAAGGAATAGCTTGATTTTCTCAAAATCCAACGCCGAGCCTCAACCGTTTGTCCTAGAACAATGAAATTTCGAAGACATGTTCTTTATACAATGTAGGCGCGTACTAAGAAAAGATTTTTGAAAATCCACAGCATAAGGGGGTCAAATGGGGGGTCGAAAGTTTTAGATAATTTCGTCTTTCCCGCATATCTCAGCAGGAGTTTTAAGTAGGAGCCTGAAATTTGGGATAACAATTCTACTAAAGAATAGTTAAACATGTATTTCAAGCGATTTTAGAAATTCAACCACTAAGTGGGTTAAATGGGGGGGGGTCGAAAATTTTGGTGATTTCACATTTTCACCATATTTCATCAGCAGTTTTAAGTAAGAGCGTGAGCTTCAAGATAACAAATCTACTAAAAAAATAATTAAACACGTATTTCAGCGATTTTAGAAACTCAACCACTAAGAGGGTTAAATGGGGGGTCTAAAGTTTTAGGTCATTTTATCTTTTTACCATATCTCAACAACAGTTTTAGTTAAAAGCGCGAAATTCAAGATAACAAATGTACTAAAAGTTAGTTAAACACATATTTTAGCGATTTTAAAAATTCAACCACTAAGGGGGTTAAATGGGGGTCGAAAGTTTTTAGTCATTTCGCGTTTTCGCCATATCTCAACAGCAGTTTTAGATAGGAACATGAAATTCAGGATAACAAATCTACTGAAAAAATAATTAAACACATATTTCAGTGATTTTAGAAATTCATCAATTAAGGGGGTTAAATATGGGGTCAAACGTTTTAGGTCATTTTGCCTGTTCGCTATATCTCAGCAGCATTTTTAGTTAGGAGCTCAGAATTCGAGATAACAAATCTACAAAAAATATAGATAAACATATATTTCAGCAATTTTAAAAATTCAGCAACTAAGGGGGACTTAAATAAGAGGTAATATATTTTAGGTCATTTTGCCATATCTCAGTAGAAATTATAGGTAGAATCATGAAACTCAGGATAACAAATCTACTGAAAAAATAGTTAAACACGTATTTCAGCGATTTTAGAAATTCAGACACTAAGAGAGGTTAAATGGGGGTCGAATGTTTTACGCCATTTTGCTCTATCTCAGTAGTAGTTATAGTTAGGAGCACGAATTACGGGATAACAAATCTACTAAAGAATAGTTAGACATGCATTTTAGGCTATTTTAGAAATTCAACTACTAAGGGAGTTAAATGGGATCGATAATTTTCGATGATTTCACGTTTTCAACATATATCATCAGTAGTTTTGGATAAGGGCGTGAAATTCGGGATAACAAATCTGCTATAAAAATAATTAAACACATATTTCAGCGATTTTAGAAATTCACCCATTAAGGGGGGGGGGGCTAAATGGGGGTCGAAAATTTTAGGTCATTTCGAATGTTCGCAGCATTTTTAGTTATGAGCTTGAAATCACAGATTCAGGATAACAAATCTACTAAAAAATAGTTAAACATGTATTTACGCAATTTTAGAAATTCAGCCTCTAAAGAGGGTTAAATGGGGGTCGGATTTCCTATGTTATTTTGCGATATCTCAGTAATAGGTAGACGCGTGAAATTTAGGATAACAAATGTACTAGAAATTAGGTAACTATGTATTTCAGCAATTTTAGATAATAATCCATCACACTGTGTGTCGAAAATAATTTTAGGTAATTGTGCCATATCTCAGCAGCAGTTTTAAGTAAGAATGTGAAACTCCGCTTTACAAGTCTACAAAAAAAAGTAGTTAATCATGTATTTCCAGCGATTTTAGAGCTAGCGAGTTTGTGTGCAACATCGGCTATGAACCCGATTGCGGAAGATTAGACGAAAAACAGAACTATTGCTAATTTTTTATTATATACTAGCTGGTCGCTTCCGATTGGGGCACAGATACAAAGTACTACTTGAGACCCACCCCTAGATGATCACGGTTAGGGCCCAATAGTATTTTGTCAGAAGGCTCATTAAAAAAAAATTATGTCGCGAAATCTTTATTTAAGTGCTTTTTTAAATTCTTATTAGTTATTTTCGTATACTTTTAATATCAAAGTATTTTATTTATAATTTTCTGGTAGCATATAAAATGCACTTTCTGGGACCCAAGCGAAATCAGGGCGGGACGCTGCACTATCTCGGAAACGACCGGCTAGACGGGCGAAGACCGGCTAGTATATATATATGATATTAATAATAATATTTGCATGTTATTAACACCTAACATACCAAATTTAAGCATTCTGTCAAATGAAATAAACATGTTTTGTACAAGATAATTTATTTAATAAAACGTGTAATGTTTCTGTATGGTAAATATTTATTATTTTGTACATTTTACCAATTATTTCAGACATTATTTTAAAAAGCTTGGTAAGGATCACAACTGATGATGCCCTAGCGGGGGGTGAAAGCGCTTTTGTGAACAGGTAGATATTTTTATTGAAGACTGTTTTTACATTTTTTAAATGGGGGACGTTTTTAGTAAGGATTTTTAACCAAGCTTTTTTTAAATAATGTCTGAAACAATTGGTAAAATGTACAAAATAATAAATGTACAGACATTAACAAGTGAACACCTTTTTTTAATGGTAAATATTTGTCTAATTTATTAAAAAAAATTCTCGCTCAAAATATGTTTATTTTGGCTTAAAAAAAACAAGAACGAAAAATCATGCGTCAAGCATAGATTATGTAACACTTTCCAACGCTTCCAAAATAATTTTACAAATCATACCGTTTAATAAGCTAAAAGATAACATCTAAATAAACAATTTGGAAAACGCATAACATATTTAAAAACATAATTTCAGGAATTTCCAACATATACAATATTCGGAAAAATATCCGAATAATTTTATTCAGCCCTGTATAGGATCTATAGATTTGTATATATACTACATAGGATGCTAAATTTTAGTTCAGTTAGGAAACGCGTAGCACAGTTTAAAATTCTCTGTCTGGAGTTTCTGTCAATAAACAGAAATGTGTTCGCAAACTTTTGTGCTTCCCTGTATAAGATCTACAGAATTTATACACACCACGTAATAGACAAAAGCGAGTTAAAATTAAAATTGCGTTCAGTAACTTTAAACGCATTTCCAGGAATTATTGTTAAGACAGTAGAGAATTCTTTTGTGTGTCCCTGTAAATGAACGATGACTGCTATACACACACTATTCTGTAGTAAGCCCATTGTAATGTACCTTAGTGATATATATAAATTTCAATTCGTTTAAAATAGTGAAACATTATTTAAATAAACCGCAAACGATTTTTCTCCATAGACGTAATGTAACGGAATTCTTTTGACTGTCCCTGTAAAGTAACTATAAGTGCTATGCACACCCTATTCCATATTAAGCTTCTTCTAATGCACCTTAGTAATATATATAAATTTCAATGCGTTTAAAATAGTGAAACATTATTTAAATAAACCGCAAATGATTTTTCCCCATAGACCGCAATGTAACGGAATTCTTTTGAGTGTCCCTGTAAAAAAACTATAAGTGCTACGCACTTCCGTTGAAATAGGGAACATGCTATCAATAACTACAATAACATATAAAAATTGCAGAGCAATCCGAGTATATATGTACGGGAGTTAAAGCACAGACAGACGGCCAGACGGCGAGACGGCAGACGGCAGACGGCCATCCGGCCAGACAAACCGAAGTCATAAACACTTTTCAACTAGGTTGGTAAGTGTTAAAAACGTAAAAATTGGCTGCTGTGCTCACACACTTGCGACCGCTTATTTTCGTATTTTTAACAGTAAGAGTCTTTATTGACGTTAATCTTACATGCTGTATTATTTAACTAAAAAGTTTTCTGTAATTTTTGTTTATATTACAAATAAATATAAATAATAATGATGTTATTTCTGATTGATGTATTTATATGCATATTACATTGATTGCATAAATACGAATACTTTATATAATTTGTGTAAATAATATAACATATAAAACGCAAAAGTAACACCCGTAGGTGAAGTTACGGATATCCAAATGACGTAAATTGACGTCAGTGGTCGCGAATGTATTAACACTTTGTTGACTGGCAATTTAACCCTAGAAAGTTAATAGACATAATTTTGACGTACATATCTTATTCCAATACGGTTATGGTGGGCGTAAAAGGGTTAAACAGGTTATCTAGTGTTAACATGAAATAACTTTTTTATTGCGCTTTTTTCTTACCTTATCTTTGAATAATAATCTTCGCTTTATTTAATCACAGCTTTCTGCTATTATACAAGGTGAAGGTTATTATTCAAAAATAATGGCAAAAGTTGACAGCTATCCAATACGAGTATATGACACTATAACAATGTGTTAAAAAAGAATATGTAATTTTAAAATAAGTATTCTTAATGTGTGATTTTGCAACCATTTTACGATGCATTTAACTTCTAAAAGAATGTATTAACACTTTGTTGACTGGCAATTTAACCCTAGAAAGTTAATAGACATCATTTTGACGTACATATCTTATTCCAATACGGTTATGGTGGGCGTAACAGGGTTAAACGGGTTATCTAGTGTTAACATGAAATCACTTTTTTATTGCGTTTTTTTCTTACCTTAGCTTTGAATAATAATCTTCGCTTTATTTAATCACAGCTTTCTGCTATTAAATAAGGTGAAGGTTATTATTCAAAAATAATGGCAAAAGTTGACAGCTATCCAATACGAGTATATGACACTATAACAATGTGTTAAAAAAGAATATATAATTTTAAAATAAGTATTCTTAATGTGTGATTTTGCAACAATTTTACGATGCATTTAACTTCTAAATATCCCTTGTTAACAGGAGGGGGAGGTCACTTTGACCATTCATTACAATCATTTTTTCCAAAATTTTATAAGGGATATTTTCAACTGAGAAAAATGCAAAGCAAAAGCATTTTCTAAAAATTCGAATTAGATCATTAGTTAACTCCCGCTAAGACAAGCAAATATTTACCGTATAAAGCTAACTTTCAAGGCCTTTTTCCCAAAACTATACATTTGCATTGCACACATTCTAATAAAACTAATGATAATAGGACGTTGAAACTTTAAATATTACTTTTTTTTACGTATTTCGTTATTCCAGTGTGGTACTCACTATGTTTTCTAGAACGTATTCTCACACCACTATTTGCGTAAAGTGACATTTCCCTTATTTAATGACAAAAGTTTTATGATAAATTAAGGCAAAAAATCCTATTATATAAAATGTGGTAACTCTGCGTCCACCGGCTACATAGTGAGTATCACTGTTTTATACTCAACTGAAATTTAATCTGAATTTTGACCAAGAAAATTATACAATAAAAAATGAACTCTAAAATTTCTGTTAAATTTACTGAACATGATTATAAAAGCTATTAACTGTATTGAAGAATTTGAATATACGTACTATTCAATTTAAGCTCAGAGCTAAGAACGAAGTTTCCTTGAATATGTTCTTCAAACATTAGAAGTTGTAAGGATACAGAAAAAAAACTGTTATATTTCATTCATTGGTTTTGAAACATCAAAGTTTTTTAACTGCTTTAAATAATATGCTTTCCAGGCTGCTCTGCGAGAACTACCCCCTTGGAAAAAATTCAATCACCGAAGAACAGATTTTTATTGAAATTGTCTACTTTTTCACTATTTTATTATTATTTACCTATGATATCACTGCATTCTTTTTATATATTGCTTGAAAATTTTATATATTTCATAGATTAGGCTCTGTATTTAATTGACATGTTTTGTTCTTAGGCAAACAATGCTTATTTTTGTGTAAGCAAAATTATCAAAGTTTATTCTGTGTACTGTTTGTTGTTGTTGTTTGTTTGTTTATTTGAGGACTTGAGTTGAAAAACTCGTCTTATCCAGAAAATCAAATTGTGGGAAATCGCGAAAAACCTCTAACTGCATCCATGGACCTTCATTGTAAACCAAGATTTTACAATGCTAGAAATACATGCTAAAACTAGTTTTTTTGCGGATTGTAGTGTTTTTTCGGTGCAGATTTACCAATAGAATAGATTGATAGCGAAAACACAATTTTTTTTCATTTTGAATAAGGCGAGTTCTGAAACTCATGTCCTCAGTTGTTGTTTAATATTCTTTTAACATATTTTTATGATGGATTATTTTCAGATACTTTATACAGCACTTTTTGTGGCCGGATTATGTCATGCTCAAACAGTGCAAAAGTCAGCCTGTAAGTATTATTTAATGATTTTTTTAATACGCATTCAATTGCATGCAAATAACACCGTCAATGTGAACATTTTAGATTTAGAGAAACATTATTGAATTCGGTTCTTTTCCACAGATGGATATTTCTGAATTCCCAGGGAAAAGATGATTCCGGGAATTTTTTTGTTTCGAGCCATTAACATATAAGAAAATTCGAAATTCTCTGAAAGCACACAGGTCTTCGAAGGGGTTGGGGGAAATGATCATTCTCCCGGTTCACACACTGAATTCATCACTTTAAAGAACAAATCATGTGGAAGCTCAAACAAACGCAGTCTTACTCGGTTATAATGAGAATGAAGAGACCAGAAAATTCTCGTTTTAACAGAATTTTCGCAATAACCAATTTAAGATTTTGTATTGGGAAAAGGAGAAAATAAATACAAGTTTAATTATTAAAAGTTATTGAGTGATCAATTTTAAGGGAACAGTTTGTCATTGTAAAATACTGCATGAAATTAAACTACCAAAAATTGCTTATAGTTTTTCATAATTTTACAATTCCGAATTTAAAAATAGAAAAAAAGTCTAGAAAAGTGATTAAAAAAAACACGCTTTATGTTAATTTATTACTTTTAATAAGCAAATTTCCAAAATAAAATAAAATTACTCTAAAATTTTAGTAATAACTTTCATGTTTATTATCTAATTGGATTTAGTTAAATCAAAAAGTATAAAAAAGTTGTTACTTGTAGGTGAAGAGGGAGCATATTTGAAAAACGGGGCACGTATGAATAACTTCCTTTTTATCTAATTAACATCAGATATAAAGAAAAATTAAATTGTCAACATGGACAATTTTTAAACACAATTTTGAACAAATATGGACAATATTTATGGACAATTTTTTGTATTTTTATGTATGGACAACTTTTAAAAGACTTTTATCTAATGTTAATTAGACGAAATGGACGTTGATCACAAGACAGGACACTACACTGTTAAAAATTTGCAGCAAAATGTTCAGTCATTTGACCGTTTTTGTAGAAAATAGTTACATAACCGTAATTTAACTTTGTCCTGATCATATTAGTGCCATATTATGGTCAGAATAGAGTTAAATAATGGCTATGTAACCATTTTCTAAAAAAAAAACGTTCGAATGACTGGACAGTTTTCTGCAAATTTTTAACAGTGTATAATAGAGCGTAACGGTAATGCGACGATGATCGCAGCACCTGTACTGACAAGGGAAAGAAACTTCTCATACATGCAATATTTCTGCTTTTGAACGTCTATTATCCTTTCTTTAATAAATCCAAATAAATTTCACTTTCCAAAAAAAAATAAAAATAAAAGTCACGTTTTTTTATAAAGCGAAAATTTACCGGTCTATTTGTCTCGTTTTTTCGAAAATCTGAACCGGTCCGATAGTGGGCGAAGCGCGCTATTATACTCTGTCATAATAATATCTGTCATGTGGACTAAATGCGATATTTAAAAAAAAAATCAATTTCAAAATTAAACATGTTGTCTTCATATAACTTCATATTTTAACTTCAAAATGTTAAATATGCCAATATTTCCATAATCGGATTTTTATCATGATTCAATATGTTCCTCAAACTCATATGACTTTATAATCATTTGCTGACATCATATCTACTTACTTTCTCTATTACTCATATTGATACTCTCTTTGTATTATTCTCAAACATTTGAAAAAGTCCGTTAAACTTCCAATATGACGTCAGATTAATTTTCTTTTTAATGCTCTAATGACATCATATTGACCTGCTTTCTGTACTTACACATACCTCATACTCCTTGTATTATTGAGAAATGTTTGAAAATTTCCGTTTTATTACCAATATGACGTCATATTAATCTTTTTTCAGTTGGTGAAACTTTTTATTTCATTTTCATTTTTCACTTGGAAATCTTTCAATAGAAAATTAATTATTGTAGAAAGAATTTTATTGCGGATTTTTAATTGTTGGCAACTGCTATAACGAAACATGTTTAAATTTAATAGGAAAAGGCTGTTAGATTTTTGGTTTTTTATCTCCCTATATTAAAATAATACGACATTTTTAAATTTTATTATTTTCAGCTTCATAGTATATATTCAGCTATAAGTACACAAAATTTCAAGTATGTAAGTTATATATTTTCTGAGAACCGGCTCTGTGACGGACAGACAACGTAGCGGGACGAATAGGGTTTTGTGACATGAACGGAACCCTAATAAAAATGAAGTCGTTTAAAAAGAAATTTAAGTAACGCATCAGTAGTTAGTTTGAAGAGAATCGTCTGCCTCGAAGATTAAAGAACAGATATAATCTATATAGAGCATAAAGACATTTCATATACAGTAAAATCTCGTTATAACGAATTTCTGGAGACCAACGATTAAATTCATTATACTGAAAAGTTTGTTAATATGAAATTCTAATATGGCGTTTTTTTAAAAAAAGGAAACGCGCATGTACATTGGAAAAAATATATATATTATTACTACACTTATATTAAATTTCGGTTAATATGCAAACATATCAGTAAATAATAAATATGCAGTATATTACTATTGTGAACTTACTAGTTAGAAATAAGATACTTATTAAATTCATTAAGTTTCAAGATTATAATCGTAACTATTAAAAAGGAATCATAATTTATCTTACATACTTTACAGATTAAAAAACTTCACTGACATCTGCCGTTAATGTAACTTTTATTTCTTTACAAAAAAAAAAAAAAAAACAGGGTTTTTTTTCTGCACTTAAGTTGACAATGCATATTTCAAAATTGTATAAAATGTTTTCGTAATATTATTTTTCAGGGATAATTACTTTTTAAGAATTTCAATGTTCTATAAAGCTTTTTTTGATCGTACAACACAATATTCGGTACTTGATGGACAATTATCATCAGCTTCCTTTTGACTATCGTCAGTCTCCCCTTCGTTGAGTTTCCGACGAAAGTTTTCTTCCAAATTCTAGATTTTTAATAGAGATATTTTTTTCTTGACAACTCACCATTCGGAAACTGAAATGACTTTTCCTTTTTAAGCCTTCAATAAATTCGTTAATTTGAAAAATTCGTTAAATATGAAATTCATTAACGTGAATATTTTTATAATGTGAAATCATAGGACATTTTTTAACAATCCAAAAAATGCTCGTTAAACTAAAAAATTCGTTAAAGTGACATTCGTTGTAACGAGATTCTACTGTAGTGCATAGATAAATTTCGGAAGTTTGTTAGTTGTTCCCCTTTGTCACTAGTGACGCTAACATTGCTGTCATTACAGATTTCGCTGAAACTGGGAATCTTGTATCATAATCTATTGTTCACATGTACCCCCTTTTCTCCTCATCTTTGCCTTAAGGGTGCTCGTCAGTTAAATTTCCCTTTTCCGTTCTCCATGTTAATCCAATGGGGATAAGTTTCCTCACTTTTCTAAGGATATCTCATGAAAAAATGGAGTTTTTTAAATTTTGTTTTTTGCATACAACTCTTAAAACTTGCCGTTTTTACCCCAGTTTTCATTTTTTATTAAAAATAATTTTAAATACTTGATTTCATGTGAAATAATCTGAGTATGATCAAAATAATTACTATGCCTCAGTAAATTGGAATTTCTGGCAGTTCTAATAGGTTGTTTGAAAATTTTAAAAAACGCGGAAAAAACTAGTGTTTCTGATTTATACATTGATATAAAAATATTTTATTTTAATTTATTAGGGAAGTAGCTATAATTAAAATAAAATATATATTTCTATTTTGATCAGTTCGATGCTTTCCCCCAGCTAGGCAATCTATCACTCGATATGAAAGGATTCCCCGCTCTCTTTGTTCGATTTGAGTAATGAGTTAGGTAGGGGAGATGTTTCAGGGGTTAGTATTAGGGGGTAAAGGAAAGAAATTTTCAAGCTAGTATAGTGTATTTCTTATCCAGAATTCTGTTTTTCATAAGCACAGTTTATTTCCATGTTTTTAATTTGATTATTTTAAATCTTTATGTCGTTTATTTCAATAATTTTCAAATATATTTTTAACACTTTGTTTGCATTATAGTTAGTTTTACATAATTTGTAACATTTGTTACATAATTTGTTACTGTTTTACGTAATTACATTCACTTTTAGAATTTATATAAGGTAGACGAGTTATTATACTTGAAATAATACATCAAATGATATTTAACATCAACATAAAAAATAATTATTTTTATTATGTTAATTCTTATTACATTTTTTTAAGCACAAATTTTAATTCTAGCCTCTGTATGTTCTTTCGCAAATTTTTTTATTAAAAGATGAATTAAAATTTTTCACCTGTGTCAAAGTAATTATATATAGTCTCTTCGTTACTACTAATGCAATCATGAAATAACATTTTTTAGTTTTTTGAAACACTGCCGTCAAGCGTTATTGCTATGCTGTATACTATTTGGAAATTGTATGTATATTTGTATTTGGCAAATGACTATTACTTGAGCATAATGCGATATATTATGGAATTAATATTATGGAAAATATATATTATATTTTAATATAATTATATAATTATAAATATATATTAATATTATGGAAATTATATTATATGCGAATATGGGGGGTACCGCTATTTTCGACAGCATACACTCTCTAATTTGTAGGATTTTATATATTTTTAAATGAAAATCTATCGAAACGAACTTTGATTTAGGGGCAAAATCCCCCGCCACGCGCGGCAACTAGGAACTGCATGGCTTGACAGTTTCAGAAAATTTAATTAAATAAATATTTACGCATCTACAATTTTTCATATATAGACAGACGTCTTTGCTTGTTCTTGAACCCTAAAATACAAAATATCGAAATGCTTTCATCAATAAGATATAACATAAACGTACTCTTTTATTCACAAATTTGAAAAAAAAAAAATTATACAATTGCGTCAAAATCACTTATTTTTTTCAAGGGCATTTGGCTTTACCCTTTAGTGTTTGCACCCTTTTATCATGATTTATCCAGGGTCTATCGCTTTATCTTATGGTATGCTTATTTCCATTTAAAATACCTCTTCGAAACTCGTAAATTTAGAACCTTTTTTTTAAATAGGAAATTTCGGAGCTTTCTGGCACTAAAACTAGAAAATATTATTACCGGAAATACTTATTGGCGTTTTTATTGATGAAAAGATTCGAAATGTCACAAAATTCATAGCATCAAAACTCAGTTAATTTTGCATGCGGGATATTTAAATTTTTGCTATAGTACTTGACATAGCATAAATACATTGGTAGGCGGAAAAAAGCGCACCGGAGAAAAGCACACCCAGAAAAAAACGCACCAATAAAACGTCCACCTAAAATTGCAAAGTTATTACAATAAAAACTGTTTTAATTAAGATATTCAAAATTTAACATTTTTTCCCCCGTAAGGTATATCATGGCTTTTACCCTCAACAATAAAATAACCATATATTTACGTTTGCTTTTAATCTGAATATATTTTCATTTCTCTTACTGTTTGAGTAGCAATTCAAGCTGATTACTGAATTATTTACAAAACTCTTTCATTATGATTTTTGTTCTATTTTGAGTAAATAAGTCATACTTATCAGGTTAAATTACAAGTGTATCAATCAATCTTCCAGACTTTTTCTTAATATATTAATAGAGGGGACATTAAGAGGATGGAGATTGGTATTTCTGAATAGCTGTTAATTTCATTCCTAATCCGGTCTCTCTGTGTAATAGATTCGTTTCGTGGAGTACAGTTTTGTAAGATAAGAAATTAAAAGAAACTTTATTGTTTCTACCTTTGGAACATTTCCGGATGCGCTTTTTTCCGGTGCGCCTTTTACCGGTGCGCTTTTTTCCCTGATTCGAATACAACCTATAAGAATGTATAAAACTTTAAAAAGTGTAACCTTTTAAAAATTCTTGGCAAGACTATTTATTACCATAATTTTAATTCCTAGCTGAACAGCTCTGCAATTTACATTTTCTGATGCATCTTCAACAACTAAAAAATTAAAGCAAATTTTAAGTGTTTTTTTTTTTGTTTTTTTTTTTGTGCACTTTGTATTTGAGTTGCACAAGGAAATACCTTGATGGAAGTCTTCCTAATAATAGACTCAGTAAGATGTATTTTATTTTTGGTGAATCATATATATATTGCTGCATATATAGTGTATATATATTGAATATTGTATCATTTAATTGCATAGATGACAATGGCAGAATTAACTGAAAATTAGTATTATGTATTGAGCTTCGGAAATTTTAATATTTTTTATTAGTGTCAATTTTATTAACAGATGATCAAAACTAAAAAAAAAAAAGAATAATAATTTTCAAATATTGTAGTAATGGCCTCATTTTTGCAGTATTGTAAATCTCATACTATGTTTTTGCTAAATAAAGCTCTATTAGAAAACACCACTTGGAGTATTTTTGGTATAATTTATATTCATTTTGCACTCTACCTTAATTTCATTATGAAAATGCTAAAATAAATGCCAATACATGAAATAATTTCAATAATCAAAGATATTTTGTTAAAATTCTCTGACGTCTTTTTACTTTTTTGTTTTTTGGTGCTTTTTTTAAGAGCGGAAGTTACTACATTCACAATTTCACAAAAGATTGTCGTTATTTTATCCAAAGCGAAATACTGATGGCTATATATTATCGTTTATAAAATAGGCACAAAATCCCAAGAAAATATCGAATTTCAATGTGTTTAATAAATTTATGGAACATGTTTAAATATCTTATATTGAAAAAGGATTATGCAACTTATAGACTTAATAAAATCTTCTCTCTCCGTCCATTTCATTTACATGATGATGTCTAATAATTTTTTATCTATAAAAATACTTTGTGCTTGTTTGTTTTAAATACACATTGAAGTAATTAATTACAATCAAACGTGTATTGGTTTTTCAGTACTAAATTAATGTTGCTTTACGCAATCTAAAGACATTTTTTTTAATATTGCAAATTATCTAATTAAATTTGGAAAATGTTCAGAAACAATTTGATTTAATGTATCTTAAAATTTGAAGATAAAGATGAACATACAATAAAGATAATATAAAGTAAGCTAAAACATCTAAATTATGAAATATGTCAACAGTCTAATAAAACTTATTTTACTGTTTATAATATTTTTATTTTACGCTTTTTAGCAAGAAGTACATCTAAATCATTTTGGCCAGAAAAATTACATTGAATCATTTCTTATTGCCAAATTTTATTTCCATCTAGCATTTGCTAAAGAGCTGGTATTTAATAAAGTTATGCCGGTATAAAAGTCGAAATTATTCTGAATGTTTCAAACTCCCTGGTTGCACACATAAAAATACTCTCAAAGAGAACCTCGTATTCTCTGCAAAAGCATTCTCTAACGAAAATAGATCAGCTCCTTCTAAAGGGGGAGAGAGCTGTGGGTCACTTTTCCCTGACCACAGAGACAAAAATTCTGTCAACAGACTGCCGATACAGGACGGTATTTAACGGTAAACGCCTCTTTGACAGCAGGGAGGGGGAAAGCACTGATAGACTCTCTGAGCGAAACAGGATATTTTCTCTGAGTGACGATGCCCCTTAAACATTATCCTTGATTTACCACTATAACCATGCCCAAAGCCATTCATTATGTGTCGTCATTGCTTCAAACCCATTTGTGCCCCAGTCATGATCAAGTTCAGAACATTTAACAGACACTTTTTTTTGGAAAATATGTCCATTTGGAACACTGTTGGAGAATTTTAAAATGTTTTGTTCGTTACATTTGAGATTTCCTCGTAATAACCGAGAGTTTTTTAATGTAGTGTGCCAAACCATTTACTTTATTATGTTCATTAAAAACGACTTCTAGTTGTATCAGAGTTCACTATAAACGAGTTTGATTTTATATTGTGAAAAATTCTATATAAGAAGTGTATATTTGAGAGTTTGGCTGCGTCTGAGTAGTGGAGCAGTGGAGGCTGTGGAGGGTGGAGGTCTGTGCTAGTGGAGGAGGGTGCCCCACTAAATTTTCTAACTCTCCAAAATTATTTTCGAAAAAATAAATAAAACAAACTTTTCTAACTCTCCACACGTAAAAATAATGAATCTCACTTCGTGCTAAAGTACACATATTTCACGCGAAAAAAATCTCGTGATTTTTTTAAGTTTCATCATTATTTCTTAAATCATATTTTTAATTACTTTTTATAATTAATCTTTTTTTAAATTCCACCTTATCAAAAAATAGTTCCCGCAAAATTTCATCTCATCCTAGAGTAGACACATTTTATGCAAAATAATAATAATAATAATAATAATAATAATAATAATAATAATAATAATAATAATAATAATAATCGAAAATTTTCTAAGTTCTCAAAATTCTTTTCGAAACATTAAAAAAAATTCTAATTCACCAAAATAAATACATTGGATATCACATCGTGTTAGAGTACACACATTTTACGCGAAAAAAAATTACTCGGAAATTTTCTAATTCCCCCACTTAAAATCAAAAATTTAAATTACTCAAAAAATTCTTCTAATTCTCCAAAATAAAACTATTTCAACCAACATCGTACTCTAGCAGACAATTCTCCGTGAAAGAAAAAAAATGCTTCAAATTTTTTTAAGTCCCCCAATTAAAATCAAAATATTAAAAATAAATAAATAAACGAAAAAAAAAGTCCCCAAAATATAATACAAAATTTTCGAAAAATCAAAAAAAAAATCAAAAATATTTCTCTCGTCTTACAGGTGACATTCCACCTCCACCACTCAGTACTAGCACGAACCGTCCGTGGGCACCCTCCTTCTCTAGCACTGACCTCCACACTCCACACTCTACAGCCTCCACTACTCCGCTAATCAGACGCCGCCAAACTCTCAATTATACACTACTGATATACAAGTAATATTCAACCAGGTTAATCATGTGATAAATAAGTTTATTTGTATATATTTTTTTTTATATATATTACAGTTCTCTGCATTGGGAATGAGAAAAATTCGCATCTTAAAAAATACGTATTTGTAGAATTGAGACCTTATATAAAAATATTTTTAGACTCTAGAATATATTAACACCTTTTTATTTTAAGACCTTAGAAATCTTGTGTAGTAAGGCTCTTCAGAAATCCAAACTCGCACGTTTCTGACACAATCACAAAGTCGATTTCAATCTTAGAAATTTCATCAAATTCGTATATGCTCTTATACATAAACTGAAATCGAAAAGCGTTTTTCATTTTTCTGTAAAGCTAAAGGCTTTTTCAGAAAATGCTGTCAAATTTGGCGTTTTGAATAAATTTCCGCATGCTACAGTTCGAGAAATATCGCACAGCAACGACTTATAACTCAAGATGTTTCATTTATCGTAAAATGAAGAACTTTATTCCATTTGTAATCACTTCAATAATCATGTATTGCAGTTTCATGCTTTATGTTTAAAAATAAGTCCGTGGATGCATCGGAAAGTTTCGTGCTGTTAAGCGTAAATTTTTTTATTATTATTTTAGAACCGTTTTAAAATAATTATCTTAGATAAAGGATACGTGTTTACTCCTATAGCTACAGAAGCTGTTAGAGATGAAAAAACTTCTTAATTTTTCAGATAAAAATTTAAGGACACGTAAGCCACCTTGAGCCGCAAGTTAAAATAAATATCATTTTTTAGTTACATTTTAATTCAGAAACAAATGGCAAAAACTTTTCTGAATATTGACAAGGCTGCGAACACATTTTAACTCATATATAATATGTTTTTCAAAATAGCGCAAGGAAAAGTAGTTTTCAAACTAAATGCAACATGTCAAATCAAATGAAAGATTTAACAAGAACGAAAAATCGTGTGTCAAGCATAGGTTATGAAGCACTTTCATATATATTCAGAATACTGTAACAAAACGTCACAATTTACCAAGTAAACAAAGTCAAAGTCAAACCGGGCGGGGAGGCCTACCTTTCGGTTTAAGCTCAACCAGCCCCGCCCAGAAGGTTTGTTTACTATGCGGCAAAGCCTTACAAGATAATTATTAAAGTTGAGAGAAGACAATAAATACAAAACAATACTAATAGCTCACTTATTTAACGATAAACAATTAATAAATACGATAAAGACAAATGAAATAATCATAGAATAAACACAAATCAAATACCACCATGAGATTAGAGAAACAGTACTGAAACACAAATTCCAAACATTCAAATTTTGATTATATAATAACTGAGATTTTTAGGAGGAGCAAATTTTGATAATTTACTAATTATACTGAGAAATACTAATTAATACTTTGTGATACTAAGCAATAATTATACTATGTAATACTGAAATATGAATTCTGAAATTACAAAATTCCGAAAATACAATTTACCAATTATACTGAGCAGTACTAAATAATACTATAATACTATGTCATTCAGCAGTAATACTACCATGTAATAACACTGCATGATGCTGAAGTAGATAATAATATTGGATAGAAGTAAGTACTAAATGAACAATAATGAATGAATAGTAATATTAGAATAGACAAACATAAAATATAAGCAAATTAAAATGTACAAGAAAATTCAATCCAACTGGGACCAGACTTAATGCTTAAAAGAGGTTTAATAGTAATACGCGGACAAAGTTAAAACAAATTGGAGAACATGCTAACTTAATATAAGAATTAAAGAAAATTACCTATGCTGTTGAAGGGCCCTGCTGGAAAGGTATGTAATTACAGAATAACAAAAAGAAATATTTAAATGTAAACAAAATAGTTTCAATACAAAATAAATTTACAGAAAATTAAACTTATATAATAATAAATTATCAAATTGTATAAGTACTTTTACACCTGTTACTGATTTTAAATTTCAATTTAGTCCTACTAAATCTTTCTGAATACCTTATTCCTACAAATTTTATAGTCGGTTTAAGTTACAACCAACTTTAGTAAATTTTAGTAACTTATTTTTGAAGAATAACTCCTCACCCTGAAGATTTCATATTGAAATACTTCACAATTATTGCTGGATGCTGCATGAATGGTTGAAATTGCTATAAAGTCTTTTTCATGTTAATGGGAAATGTTGTATCTTACACAATTTATACATTTATGGCAATCAGAATTGTGTTGAAGTTGACATTGTCTGGAGTCATGAGAAGATGCACAGTATGCACATCTTATAGGATTGCTTTCAGAGCATTTATTTGCTACATGACCATAGAGCTGGCATCGGAAGTACCTCTGTAAGTTAATATATATTTTTACAATGCTAAATTTTAAATCATAATTAATTCTGCCTAATTTAAGTAAAATATTTGCAGAAGAAATGTCTGTTTCAATTATCTGGTTGTAATATTCGCCCTTGTTGCTTTTCTTAGCTAAATTAAGTTCTATATTATCTTTTAAGTGCTTTTTAAGGATGGATTTAAGAACTTCTTCTGTTATCGATTGTGGAATTTTAAATATTATTAATTTCTTTTGATGAATTTTTAGTATGAATTTTCCTTTTATCTCTGAGTTAAGTAATTTTGTTTTGAGGTTATTAAAATCTTCAATGGTGTTTATTTGAAGTTGCAATTTTCCATTCGTCAGTTTCCAGCCAGTGCAATATTTTAGTTCTTCCAATTCCAATTATTTCGATTTATTTATTGCTTCTTCTATTGGGAAAATTGTTTCTTTTTCTTTTAGAAATAAATTACAGAAACTTTTTGGGGTATTTTTATTATCATTTTGTCTTAGATCCTTTATTTCTTGCTTCAAATTATCTAATTTTTCCTTCATTTTGTCAAATTTATTCCAGATTCCATCTTCTGCTGACTGTTGTGTTGACAAAGTATTAATAACTATTTATTTCGATGAATTTTCCCCTTCCAATTCCCTTGATTTCTGTTCCATAAATTCTGTTCCATTATTTTTTCTTTTTCTTTCAGTGATTCAGTCAGTTCCATTACTGCTATTATTTTTTCATCTCTTAAGTCAACCAATTCTTCATACTTTTCGTCCAGTGCACTTTGTGACAATCCTTCTCAAACTCAAAAATTTTTATACAGTCCGCTTTTTGCTTCCTCAGGCGCTCACAATAGTGCACTAATTCTTCATGATTGTTTTTTTCTAAATATGCTGCATCATCTTCTTTTATTTGTTCCGTTATTTCTCATTTTCTCGTTTTAATTGTGTCATTTGAAATTGGAGTTCATCTATTAATTCTCTTTGTTTCTTTAAATCATTTTTCTGATCTAGAGGTATTATTAATTAATATTTTAGTTCCTTTATAACTTGATCTTTTTCTGCTATTACTTTCTTCATATTTTGAACAACTATTGCCCTTTCTTTTTCTATCTGAGCAATACATTTATCTCTGTCATCTTCCTTCATTTCTGCCATCGATTCATTATATTTGTTTGATTTATCTAATTCCAAAATACGTTCCATTAATCGTTTACAATATTTTAATAAATCAACTTTATCAATATTGGTGTCATCTAGGTCTAGTGAAGCCACTTCGTCAGGGTTTAATGATGCCGCCTCAACTACTTCAACTTCTTCTGGATATATTATTTCCCTCTTCTGTGACCATGTGCGTACTGGTAGAGGCTCCAGTTACATTATCTTTTGAGTTTGTCAAAACATCATTTAGTTTTTCAGGTGAATTTTTGCTTGTTATTAGTAACTTATTTTGTTTTTCTTCTGTATTATTTTTCATTGGAATTTTCAAATTGGAGTTAATTTCCAGACCCAATTTTTGCGGCAAATCTATAACTTCATCAATAAAGGCCGTTAATGATAAAGAGTCTATATTTTGAAAAATTTGACTGGATTTTCTGTTCGTATCGAGTTGATCATTTACATCCATTCTTACATTTATCGATTTATTTCCGTTAGCTAGAAGGTCGACTTCTACGTTGTTTCTCAGTTTTTCTTCAAGCAATTTTATGACTTGGTGTTTGTATTTTTCTGCAACTTTATTGTTGCCTTGGTGTTGAGTTAATTGTTGCAGTAAATGGATGAGGTTTGTTTTCTCCTTTGTAGTTTCGAAATCCTGTAATTTTTGTGATCCATTGATCACCTTTGTCATTTTTTCAATGGCTTCCTCCCTGTTGTGCTCGTTTAATAAGTATCTTGAAAATATATTGAATTTTTTCCCATTATTCATTAATATTCTTAATAACAGTATTAAATATTCGCCTGGTTGTTGAGGACGGTTTTTATTGTGTTTCTTGACGTTACATATTGATTTAGTACTTTAAATATTGTCAGGGGCTTTGAGATAGCCTCTTCATAAGGTTGCAATGGTGTCATTGACTGTATAGGAGTTGATGTGTGCTGAAGCTGCGCCATTTCCATTAGTCTATAATACGGTGGTCTATAATTATTAGTATAGTTATAGTTCCACAATATGGAATAATTCGTTTGTTTGCAATATATTATATTTTTATTAGATACAAGTAGCAAATAAAATAGAAAAACTCAATTAAATATTGATATTTAAAACTTAATTTATATTTAGAATAAAAGAAAGGAGTATCACTAGAGCTGTCCATATGTCTTTGAAGAAAAGGGGATATAGTAATATTATAGCAGTAGCCGTAGCTACCGAAAATGACTAACGTAAGATAAAATAATTTTGATAATTAGGGGGACGTTTCTGATAAATAAAGTAAAATTAATTTTTTATAAAAGGGATAGATGAATAAATAGCCAAAATAGAGAAGGGAAAAAAAGAACATCATTCCTTCTGTGCAGGTTGTACACACTGTTTAAAATGTAATGTTACATAATAATAACAATACTAGAATTCAAATAATTAAACAGATTCAATGTATATATATTTACAAAATTGTGCCAAAATAATAAAAGAGTGTAAAGAAAAATATGAAGAAAACAAAATCAAACATACTAAATTCAAATTTAATTTTACTTAGAAAATGCACCCAAAATGAGTTTAAATACACAGTAATTAAATATGCGAAGATGAACCGAAATAAAATGTAATTCACTTGGACAAATAATTAAATTTATGAAATTCAAAATATCTCCTGAAACGTACCAGTAAATAAATTCGCAGAGACAAGTAAATAAATATATGAAATGTAAAATGCACCCAAATAAATGTACTGAAAAGTTATATAAATGAAATAAAAAGTACTTGAAAAATGAGCTTTAAAATATGGCAAAGCCCAAAGTAATAATAAAAGCGTGTGCATAAAAACAAAACCGCTAAATGAGTGCCACTAGAGAAAGAATATCCAAAAGTATAAAAAAAAAAACGATTAGAATGAATATGAAAATAGTAACTTACCTGGGGGTACCTAAATACATAGAGTCCCAGCTTCACTTGGTTTTATTTCATTTATTAGCCATACCGGAAGAAAATATTTACAAAGCTTAAGTGTAAAACCATCATGGTGTAGAAGTCATGGTGTAGAAGAAAGTTAAGATATTGGAAGAAGAAATGAATAGATTTCGTCAAAGGTAATGCGAGAACGAAATAAACGCAAATACAGCTAAAAGGATAAATAGGGGAAAAGAGAAGACGGGGATGGGAAATACACTGGACTCGAAAAGTTAAGGTACAACCGGTTTTTTGCGTCTAATTTGCAAATGAATGAATATAGAAACAACAAATTTGGAGGTAATGTGCGCTAAACTGTTATTTATTAAATGCGACATAGAAATTTATTTAAGCTAAACGTATAAATGAAATTTCAACAAAAAAACACTCATGGTGGAAAATTCCATCCTTGGAGAAATCAGTACATCGCAGTATTAAGCAGTAAAATGTGACAGAAAGATTAAAAGACTGGTTCTAATACGGAATATGTCCACCCCGGAGTTGAATGTATTGGCGGCATCGACTTTCCATGCTCTCAATTAAATTGTCGGACACCGAAATAGGTAAAGCTGACCAGACTTGGAGTAAGTCTTGTTCCAGCTAATTTAATGACCTTGGAGGAGGACTTAAAGCCGCAACCTGTCTTTCAAGATAGTCCCAAAGATGTTCTATCGTATTCAAGTCTGGAGAGTGAGCTGGCCATTCCATTCTCTCCAAACCGTGATCTTCAAGATAATCCTCAACAACCACAGCTTGGTGTGGTCTCGCATTATCATCCATTAGAATGAAACCATTGCCAATAGCACTGGCATATGAGCGCACATATGAATCAAGGATATCACCCCGATATCTCGCACCAGTCACAGTTCCTCCATGGAACACATGCAGGTCAGTGTGGCCTCCAAGTGAGATCCCTACCCAAACCATGATTCCACCGTTTCTGTACCTGTGTGTTTCGACAGTGTTTGATTCATGGTATCGAGTGCATTGTTCTCTCCAGATCAGAAGACGTCCTGAATCGCTCTCCAGTGTGAATCTGGACTCGTTTGTGAAGAGTACAGAAGCTCACTGTTGTCTGGTCCAGAAAACATGTTCTCTTGCCCAACATAAGCGGGCCCTTCTCTGTCGTCTGCTGACGGGGACACACACAACTGGTCGCCTTGCATAGAGACCTGCATTGTGAAGACGTCTTCGCACCGTAGTAGCGAAGATTCTTCTCCCTGATGCTGCAAAGTGGTCTGCAATGAGTTGCGGCACAGTAGTGCGTCTTCTCCTTCGGGCCGAAAGAGCTAGAAACCGGTCTTCTCCAGGTGTTGTAACACGTGTGTGGCCTGGAACATGTCTCCTGGACACAGAATCTTCGGATTCATACTGACCCCAGATTCGTTTTACTACACTGCGAGACACATTGAGCCGTCTAGCAGTATCGGCCTGTGACAACCCCATTTCCATCCATCCTACCGCCCGCCACCTTAATGAATCGGGCAAACGACTTCTTCTAGACATCTCTAGACTCTACTGACTGTTGTGAACAAAACTGACAACAATAGTTCGAATACAACAAAACTTACACGCGAAATTACGAAAGCTTCTTAATTGCATATTTTTCTCTCATTCACAAATACCTATTCTTTTCTATAAAATAAAAGTGGTAGCTGTAATTTTTGCGCAAGTTTTTTTAAAGCTTATTATTGTCATTCATATAAACTATGAAGTTTAATCGGACTGCCATTTTTTGTCTGGTGAGCTTCGAAAAACATGTTATACCTTAACATTTGGAGGCCAGTGTAATACCTAATTAAAGAGGAAAGCAATGCCTTTCAATGATATAATACAAAAGGGGGTAAGAAAGAAAGCAGAGAAAATGGCTCGTTGGGGCAACTTGGGGGAAACAATGCCAAAAGAAAGAGAATACAAAAACCTAAAGAAAGATATATAACATGACAGGAAAAAAAGAAAAGAAAAGAAAAGAAATGGGGGGGGGGGCGGGGGTACAAATTGCTCCCAAATTGAAATAATGAAAAATGGACCCCACATCCGATCCCGGAATCGAAAGTTTACCTTTGGTGAAGAATTTTAGGTCTACGCCGACCAGGGATGAATTTGGAGAAATTTAAAGGCATCATGACTCTTCGCTTGACATAAAAAGGCAAAATCTTAATAAATTCTCTAAAGCAGCTAAATTAAATTAAAAATGAATTTAAAAAGAGAAAATGGGTATTTATTCACTTAAATGATGGTTAACAATAACAAAATGTAAGTTAGACAATATAAAATGCAATATAAATAAGTTACAGATTATAAAAATAGTAATTAGTATTTAAGTATTTTAATACCCGTAATAAAGTGTATTGACTATTATGCCAATAAAATTTATTACTCATAAGTTGAAATTCACATTTAAGTTTTGGTGTGTTTTGGATGAAAACAAAATTTTTAAAGCTAAATTAAAAATAGAAATAAAATAAAATAAAATAAAATTTTACAAAAATAACTTCACTAGTGCCTAGTACTAATCAAGATTGTGTAAAATAAAATTAAAAAAAACAGAGCATATTTAGTATTTTTAATAAAATTTCTTCCAAAAGGTAGACGCAATACTTTTCTATAAAAAAAGAAGACTTTTTTTTTTAAGTGACACTCATTCACGAATTAATTTAATATGAAAGACGGCCCCATAGGAAAAGCAAACTATAAACCGGGGATACCCAAAACTATAGGTAAAAAAAACCAGTGGTTAAAAATTAAAAAAAATAATAATAAATAATAAGAAGAATTTATGTGGACAAGTTGAAAAGTAAACATCATACTTTTTTTTTCTATTTTTCCTGTAAAGGCCATTTGAATTTAAGATGGAAAAAAAACAGCTAATAGAAAGATACACCTTAAACATATAAAATTAGTCAGAAAATCAAAATGAATACAAACACTAAATGAAATGAAAACACTAAAATATTCTACATTAAATACTACGGAACTTAGTTGATGGTTCCAAGACGTTATTAACAAGATATGCATGTTAAAATGGGTGCAAAGTTAGAATTCGGCATAATGATTTCACTAGTAAAACAGCAGAAGACGTACGAAAACAACGTTTACTAATTTACAATTTATACAAAGTTAACAAGTCAAAACTAAATATAATAGGTACCAAATTAAACTAGGGAAAATTCCACACACTATTGTGGTTGTTTGCACCAGTTATCAGTAAAGGAAATATGTATAAATTGGGTGCATACAATGACAAACAATTTAAAATTTTGAAAATGGCACAAAAACAAAGTAATACAGCATGTACAAAAATGGATATAACTCCTACAATACTGAACAGAATTACATACAAAATGCCTTAAATTAAAGATGAAACTTTTTATAGTCCTAAATTAACAAAAATTTATATTTTACATTAGTTAAACTGCACTATAAAGCTTGTTTTCCGTAAGTAATGGCCTGATTCATTAGAGCTATGAGAGACTAAACAAGGAAGAAGTTTTTGATTTAGTAAACGCATAACACATTTGCAAATCCAATTTCAGCAATTACTACCAATGGTCAAACAAAATATTCAATTTATTTTGTGCGGCTCTGTATATGATCTATAGATTTGCATGTATGCTACACAGTATGCTAAAATTACTTCAGTTAGAAAATACGTAGCACAATTGAAAATTCCCCCTTCAGCAATTTCCGTCAATAAAGGGAAATGTACGTGAGATCTTTTGGGAAGCCCTGTATATGATCTATAGAATGTATATGCACCAATTAATATGCAAACAATTAGTTACATTTAAAACGTGTACCACTACTGAAAACGAGCTACCAGCAATTATTGTTCATAGACAGTACTGTAACGGAATTCTGTTGTGTGTCTTGTAAATGAACGATGCATTCTATGCATACCATATTCTACAGTAAGCGCTTTGTAGTGCACCTCAGTGATATGTATCAATTTGAATATGTTAAAAATAGTGTAATATCATTAAAATACGTCGCAAGCGATTTTTCCCCATAGACCATAATGTAACGGAATTCTTTTGAGTACCCCTGTAAAATAATCATAAATGCCACACACTTCATTTTCAATATCAAACATGCCATAGTAAACCCCAATAACAAATATCAATTTCAAAGCAATCTAGGTATGTTTACGTGAGTTAGAGCACGGACAGACGACAGACAGACAAACCGAATTTATAAAAACTTTTCAACTATGTTGTAAGTTAAATATATGTGATCATATTCATATTTTCAAAGTTTATAGAAACCGAAATATATATATAGTCCCTCAAGAAAATTTTACTTTTAGTGTATTATAAAAAATAATGAACGAGGAATGTTTGATGCAATCAGCTTTATCCTCTGACTTTTACAACGCTAATTATGGCTTGCGTTCATTTTTAGGTGCGTTCGTAATTATATAAATACGTAGCACCTATAGTCGTCGTTTGGTCCGTCCGTCTGTCCGTCCGTCTGTCTGTCTGTCTGTCTGTCCGTCTGTCTGTCTGTCCGCATATAACAACTCAAAAACTACCCAACCAAATGGTTTGCAATTTAAAATATATTATCTTTGCAGAATTTTGTCGAGACATTTCAAATTTTATTAAAATCGAATCAAAACTTTAGGAGATATTAATAAAAATATTTATTAAGAAATTTGAATTTTTTTTTTTAAATCGGTGCTTTTTTGTTATAGGAGCTTCCGAAGTTTAATCGTCAAACCACCGAGATACTTATTTTATGACAGAAATTAATCTGCAGACGATATAATTCATTTCACAGAATTAAAAATCATCAAGATCTGAATATTTATATAACTAGCTGATACATATATATCTGAATATTTATATAACTAGTTAAGATATTTGTATGAACAGTGTCATAAAATATATACTTAACTAGCTGTTTAACCCGTTCTACGCACGGGATATCATGAATTTAATTCTAAAACGTGCGTACGAACGCTCCTCGTTTGTAACGTTTGACGTACAATTTCCAACTTGTTCTTTTTCTTGTTGTACATTAAAAAACTAATAAAGCAAAATATTTCTAAATATCACTTTTTAAAAGTGCTATTGAAATCAACAGAAGTTAGCCCTCAAATAATTTCATTCTCTTATTTTATGAATGTATTTTTAAAAAATATATTAAGGAAAAATATTTAATTTAATTCTTAAAAAAATATTCAATTCATACAGCCATATGTATATTTTTTTTAAATATGAGCTGTCAACTTGATTAATTGAAACGTTTAATTATCGCTTTGAATAAATTTTAATTTTTATATTGACTTTTTTAGTTAGTTCTCCAGAAACAAAAAATGCGAAACTTTTTTTTTTGCATAATGGGAAGATAAATAAGTACAGATTTTTGTATATTCATTCAAAGTACTATTTATGATTTTTTACAGAGAGTTTTACTAATTTCGCACCGTTGACTACCTCGAAACTTTTTTTTTTTTTTTTTTTTTTTTTTTTTTGCTAAATGACGAAAAACCTTACTGATTGATGGCAAAAAGGATTATTGTTTAAAAAATGAATTCTCAAGAGGGTTTTATTTATTCGAATTATGCAGAATAACTGAATAAGTGTTTCATTAAAATATATATTTTGTTTTACTTTTAGTTTCGGGTTTTATTATTGTGTTGAGAAAGCTAAAGAGATTAGGTTTTATTCCTGAGAAAACTTTAACCATATTTATTTCATAATATAGGGTGTTTCACTGGAATGTCCCCCGGAAAATGTTGTTTTTAGAAAAAAAAAAGTACAGAAGGGCATAAAATAAATAATTATACATGCCATCAATGTATGTTCCACCACACAAGTATGATGAGGCTTTTGGCCACATCTTGTAAGTAATAACCGAGTCTGAGTTCCTTATCATCTATCTGATACTGCAGAATTAACCCCATTTGACTTTTTTTCTGTGGGATCACCAATAAGAGCATGTCTACATGAATAAACCATGCACACTATGAGTTACAAGTGAACATCCTATGCGAGATCCAGGTGGTGGCACCAGAGTTTCTGCAGACACCTTGAGAAGCATAGAACGCTGTGTTCAGATGTTCAGCTGCTCAGTTATGACATCTCTAGTATCTATTGTGTCAACCTCATTTCTCAAATATATAAGTATGGCATGTAATTGTTTTGTTCTTTTTCCTCCTGTACTTTTTACTAAAATCAACATTTTCAAGAGCTGCTTTCTAGTGATATTCACTGTATTTCTGGTATGTATAACCACGAATCTACTAGAACTATTAAGACTTTTATTTTTGTCTAATACAGAAGTCAAACCATTAAAAAACACAACAATTACTTGCTCATTTTCCTAGACAGTTAAATTAAAAATCTTCTTTTTTTTTTAATAAAAGTATTGCTTAAACAACATTATTTTTTTACATTTTTTAAAATAATTAAAATATCCATCATCAGTTATGTTTTCCTCAAAATTAATTAGAAGGGAATAAAAAAATATTTTTCGAAAAGCACTTACAGTGGAAAATTAAATTAACCGAAGAAATGATATTTGAATTTTTAATAATAATTTTCATTGACTGCTAGAATTTTTAGCATACTATTCGTGATGTAACATTTTTTCTAATGACTAAACATTGATTAAAATATTTTTCTCTTTATTTTTATTCATCGAGAACATATTATAGCTGGATTTTTAACATTATTTTTTGTACTAATTGAGATTTTCTTTTTTTTAGCTATGCTCGTATTTTGCTTGATAATGGTAGTTTTATCTGCAACATGTATAATTTGCTCCATTATATTAATTATTGGACTTTGGAAAGTAAGATTATTTACTAACTCTCAACTCTTTTTTTTTCTAGTTTTTAAATTAATTTTATTTATATTTAGAATGTCTTATTGATTCGTTATTTTTCTGTTTTCTAGATTAAAGCTGACACAAAGAATAAAAAGGGTGATTCCTTAATTCAGTTTTGCCTCAAATAACTGGCAAACCGAGTTAGCTATAGCCATGAACGTGGTATCTAGGTATAGTAAAACAGGTATGCGCTGCATGATGAAGTACTTGAAGCTCCCCTAGCAGCAGTCTGTGGAGTTAGTGTTTTTATCTCAAGTAGGTGCGAGATATAGGGAAATTCAATTTCAAAGTTGCAGAGCGTCATTTATTTAGTATAAAATGATAACTTATATGTAAAAAGAACTTTATTAGAAGACCTGGAATTGCATTTATTTATAACCAATCACCAAATGAAATAGTCCACTAATTGCATGCAGAAATGTAGCATTATAAAGTCTATGCACATTTACTAACAAATCTAATACATATAAGCAAGGTAAGTTTATTTTAATAAGAAAATCAAGTTAAGTATGTGTAATATATCCTCCATCGGCAGCAATGCATCATGCATGCTGCATGTGTCCAGATGGACACGTTGAGCATAGTTACCTTGATTTTCTTATCAAAATAAATTATACCTTGATTACATGTGTTAGTTTTATTAGTAAATGTGTATCTGTCTTATAATGTCACATTTCTGCATGAAATTAGTGGGATATTTAAGCCGGGTACTGGATATTAAACAAATTACATTTCAGGGTTTCTAATAAAGTTATTTTAAACGATTAAGACTATTTTATACTAAATTGAGCACATTCTACAATTTTGTAATTGACTTTTGTCTCGTATCCTATACCGTTTTAAAGATAGGAATGCTAACTTCACAGTTTGCCGCTAGGTGGCGCTGTAAGGTACTACATAGTGTAGCGCATATCCGTTTTACTATACTTAAATACCGCGTGCATGGCTGTATCTAACCACGTCATGCTTCAGTACCGACTTCTCTTTCGCTAGGACAGCATTCAGGACATCCGATCTCCGTCCGAAATAATCGGTCGAGAGAGGTTTGTTTTTCCTTCCTAGGAGGCCTTTCTCGACCAATTGGGCCAGAGATCATAAGATCTTTCTCAGCCGGTACTGAAGTTGGCCATATTCTAACTCGGTTCTTTGAGGTGAAATAGAATTAAGGAATGACCCTATATAGGGTGGTCATAAACTAGTCGACAAAATCAGAGGTGTGATAGTACCCATCAATATGAGCAATGCTTGCATGGGAAACCAAGGTCGTAACAAACTTATTCAGGCAAAAATATAAGGAGTCTCATTCCAGATCAAACCCGATTTTTCGTTCATAATATTTTTTATGCTTAGACTTGATGGAGCTTCCAACCTTTTTGGTTTATAGCATTTGATGCTTCTCAAGTTTTCCCACAATTTTAATCCTTACAAGAAGGAGGGAGGGGGGAGAATCTTCCAACACGGTACCTCTCTGCCACCTACTGATCTCAAAGTGAGCGGACACTCCACATTAATCAATGATTTTATATGCAGATATGTCGCATCTACATCTACACCGCGACAACACCAACACAGTGTTCCCAGAGGTCAAGTAACAAAGAACTGACCACGCCCGATGCTACTTAAATTCAGTGTTCTGATGGTAACGAGTCCATTACGGCATCTTGCTACCGCTGGCGCTTCGTTTATGACCAACAATGAAGAAAGTGTAACGATATTTTTAAGACTTACTTTTTTGTGAAACGTGATGACAACATTAGAAGTGCAGGAAATGGTTATAGTTCCTGTCCAAACAACACTGAGCTATACTGTTCCTAATGTAGCTGATAATACTTGTGGTATCTCCGACTGAATTGCAGTGAATTTCCAGAAATTCTGTAATATCATCATATTCATCTTCACAGAGAACACAGACCAAAGTTAGTTGATTGAATTTTTTGCTACAATATCTTCATTATTGTTAATGTTATAAACGGAAATTCGGATTCTACTTTGAATGAGATACCCTGTATTTTTTACTGAATATGTGTATTGCAACCCCAGTTTCTGCACAAAAATTGTTAGTCTTGATAGATATTATCATCCCTGTTATTTTGTGTAAACAGTTTGCAAACAACCTGTATTAAAAAAGAAAATAATATATTAATATTGTTAAAAGTTTTTCTAATATTGTAAAATTAGTATGTTATAAAACACGTTTTTAAATGCTTTTAAATGATATTTTTCAGTTATATGTTTCTTATTTTGGTATGTCATAAAATTTATTATAAAAAAATTACTGAAATCTGGAAGTTCAAATATGGCAGTTTCATTTCTTAATCTTCACCATGTCTTTACTTAAATGGTTATTTTAAAATATTACTAGACCGGAATTGGTGTTCCCACCCTTTTTAAAATGACTTTCTTCACCCAAATAGTTTGAATTCATTTCATCTATATTATTTTCAAGGTGACAAATGATATCAAAATGGACAGCAAGTATAAATTATGTAAAAAATTTTAAAACCTGTCATAATCTATACATGTTGCATGGTTCTTTTATTTGTTTGTTAATAACCCCTGTTATTTAAGCTCAATACATACAGATGGTGCTCAAAATAATGAAAATACCAAGAAGTAAAACAAACATCATTATTAATACGCCATAGGTCCCTAATTAGCATATAACATGGTTATTCTGGGAATTGATGAGTATGAATAGTACAAATCATAAATGATAGTTAATGGTACTTTTACAATTAACTGTATACTAACCAACTATGATCATTTCCGTAGAGATTTGATGGAGGAAATCAGCTACGAACACTATTATCTCACACAGACCACAGTGGCTCAATGAGAATCAGCCCCATACCGTAAGCTGCGTACATCATGATTTTATTGTAGATAAAAAATCTGGAGGGGCAGGAGTTAAGGTCAAGTGAAGTGAAGGCCAAGTGAGATACCGGATTCCGTCCTGATGCTTCTAAAACGAGGACTTGAGAAGTCTTGCTGTATGAATTGACCAGTTATCGTCTTGAAAGACGCCATTCCCTGTAGGAAACAATGTTTGATCAGATTAACGTAGTTGACTAAAACTTCCACACATTCATTTCCAGTTACACTCCCTTCGACGATGATTACAAAGCATGCTGAAAACTACAAGATGCATGGGCGCCGACTACACGGGGGCGAAATAGGCAATCAGGCATACTTCTATCACTAATTTTAAAAAGGTTTTTGTCCTATTTAATCACTGTGATTAATTAAGACATAAATAACATTTTAAAATTAGTTGTGGAAAATTGCCTGATTTGACCCCATCGCCCCCGTGCCTATGCCGAGATGGCTGCCTAAATAATAACAAATCGCCATGCTTGACAGTTGGCAAAAAATAAATCCGAATCATACTCTTGTTGCAATATTTTACAGACATAAAATGTTCAATTGGGGTGAACAATGCAAATGAGTGTTTGTCTGACTATATTACTTTGTGTCGTGTCGTTTGACCACGATTTATGCTCGTGCCACAGCTGTAGCCACGTTTTTCCGCTACGCTACCATAGATTGGTTTTTATGTAGTTCTTTTTCAATTGCTATTCATACCGGCTCCTGGAGATGATTGCTGAGCTCTGCATTTAATTTAGCTGCTATTATAGGGTTTTTTAATGACAATATCCGTTTCAACACCCAAAGGTCTCTTACGCTGAGCTTATGTTTTCGCCCACCTTTGTATTTCGTCCAGGATGTTTTCCCTTCTACTAGACTTTCTGCCATGACTTTGCAGACTGTATCTCGAGAAACACCCGATACTCCAGTGCTTGGAATTACTGCAGCTCCCGGCAGATGCACTGGAAAAGTTTGGTCTCTATGAAAAACTGATATATTGCACCACAGATACAAAACCAGAACACTCCCACCTTCACACCGGCTCCCTGTGGGTATATTTATATATTCTCTACTTGCAGTAAACAAATTACGATTGCCAGACTTGCTTTACTTGAACCCTTTCATCAAGATCCTTCATAATAATACCTATTTCACCGTATTTTGATCGCCACCTATAAAAGCACTGTCTTGTGTAAAGCATCTTGATTTGTTTCATCTTATAATTATTCCCTTCTTTCTAGAATTTTCTTTTGAAACTAAAAACTATATTTACACAAAAGCTTTATATATATATATATATATATATATATATATCTTTTATTATAAAGAATTAAGAGTAAATTTAAAACGTTTAAATTAAATTATTAGAAAGTTTAACGATATAAGGATAGTCTTTTCTTACCTTTACAATAAATCCAACTTTAAGTCTTAGTAATGTGATGGTCATTGATTCACTGAGCTTTTTAATTAGTATATGTCTTTAGCTTTTGTGTAAATGCAATTATTATTTTCTTTTAAAAATTTGTCATTAAATTTAAAAATAGTAAAATATTTTATGTATTAATATATTAAAGTCTTATTGTTTACACCACAGAACTTTTTATTCAGCACCAGTATTCTTTAAAGATCATGTCGCAAAATCTTAACGAAAGAATTCTTATATAAGATATCTTCTTTTTCCGTTTAGGACAACAGATTTTTACTTCTCCCATGGACAGTTGCCGTATCTATGACAACATTAATTGATGTGATGGTTTCTTTTTACCTTATTCGTGATGCCGTAAGTTATCGAAAAATACTTTTGTTTTTGTGTTTTTTATTAATTCATTTTTTTACTACAATATTTATTCTCTATAATATTGTGGGGGGGGGGTGTAAATCATGATTGGTGACTACATCATTTTTATGATTACATTTTCAAATCATGATTGATGACTACATAATTTGATTATTACATTTTCTTATTGCAGAAAAAAGATTTTTTAATTTTTTTTATTTTTTTTTTTTTACTTTTCAATAATTAGAGTTTAAGAAATAATTTTCGAAATATAACAAATATCCTTTTAAGCATAGAAACAAGAATTTAAAAAATAATAAATAGTTATTGACCTGAATTGGGCCAAAATTAAATATTTCCTTCAAATTTTTCAAATTTTTTTCAGACTATCAATTTTTCCTCGGCTTTCTAGAATCAGATCGTATAATCTGATTTTACCCATACCTGTCCTGATTTGGATTGGATGCGCTCTAATTTATTCGTTGAGAGTCGAGCTCGTTTTGGATTGGTGGTAGTTTTTTTTGTTCCGTGAAATATTCTGGATAGCTCTAATTTTTTCTGGTTTAAAGAAATTTCAGGTTACAGTTTAGTTCTTGGTGGTCGGGTTCGTATACACTGTTAAAAATCTTCAGCTTTTGCTGCATAGTCACTCCACCGCTTTTATAGAATACCTCTATTTTGACCAATGCAAATGCTCCATAATATAGTAAAGTAACCGTTTTCTCTAAAAGCGGTGGAGTTTGTCTGCATCAAAAGCTTAAGATTTTTAACAGTGTATACGCAATTTTCAAAAAGAAAGACCAAAATATTTTTTAAGGGTGAAAAAGACATATATTTTAATATGAGTGAGTATATCTATTAATTCTTCTTTATAGTAAATAAAATTAATGTTAGACATGCGTTTATCCATTACTTCAATAAAATATGTCATCAATTTTCTTTTATTTCTGGTTTCGAGGCGCGTTCTGGATAATAAAGGGAGATTTTTTTAAGCATCGGCCAGTTTTGGCCATATTGCTATTGGGGGAGGGCATAGAATTAAGAAGAAATTAGAAGACAGATGATAAGCCTGTTTAGCTCTGAAGCATGCTGGGGCAGATGGGAAGGTAAGACGTGAACTGCTCTCAGTATTGGCCTGCACGGTTCGCAACCCTACCGCTATTGGGCTGCTTGGAATTAGTTTTGGTAGCAAGGACAAACTAAAAAAAATCCCGTGACAAACAGGTAGCAAGGAAGATCCTTTGTAACACATCCTTATCCTACTTCTAGTTCTTCTTAATTCTATGGGGGAGAGGTGCCTTCAGCAGAGAGACCCGATTAAAGTTCCCGTATAAAGAAAACTCAGAAAACATTACACAATCACCCCGAACAGACCACGCTGGTATTGAACCCCTCAAGCTCTTCATTTTTTGGCCAGCATGCTAATCACTGGGTTGAGTGTAGTGATTGGCGATGTGAATAATTTTTATAGATTTAATCGATACCATGGCCAACTCGATTATATCGTCAATAAATTGTTATTCTTAACCTAGCAACAATCCAATTTTATGAAGATTTGCCATAACAAAAATTAAGGTTAGTTTTGCTGTTAGATTACTTTCGCTGTAATATCATTTATTTTGCATTAATTTTTTCCCGTCAGTTCTTGAAACATTTGAGATCTTGATTAAGGTTTCAAGAAGATCCAAGGGAAGCCATAAAAAAAGCTTAAGGGAAGCTTCATTCACCGAACGCCCTTCAAAAATGGAGGATGGAGACAATATAAAAGCTAATACAGGCAATTGCATCCCCCTGGCAGATAGAACTAGAACTAAAATGGTGTGGGGGAGGGGGGCAACCAAAGACAAATTTTCCAAGTTGTGTGAGGATCGGACACATAGAAAATGCGATATAGGATAAAGAAGAAATGTACACTATGCAGCACACAATACAGAAAATTGAAGCACCACTGGATGAACGAACAAGGACTTAAATGGTGGTGGTGTTGGTACTAAACAAACCAAGACGAATGGTTCAAGTTGTGAGAGGATCGGACACATAAAACCTGAGATATCGAATAAAGAAGTAAAGTACACTATGCAGCAGAAAATACAAGACATTTCAGCGCCCTTAGCGGAGAAAACCAGAACTAAAATGTTGGAGATATTTGTGGGAAACAAACCAAGACCAATGGTTCAGGTTGTGTGAGGATCGGACTCAAAGAACTCGAGATATTGAGTAAAGAATAAATGTACACTGACTAGAGATTCTCTCAATAAGTATCGATCATTTTTGCACCCTCATTGGCAGTGCAGTCGATCAAGAACATCTACTCAGAGCAACATCGATTCAGGTTGAATCGCTCCTTTTTATTTTTGTTCAAATAGTCATCTTTGCTTTAGAGCCACGTTACTCAGGGTTCTCGTTAGTTAAGTTGTATCTCTCAAGTTTGTCTCCTCCGCCAACCTCCTCCCACTCTGCTCCCCCTCCCCCTAAAATCGTAACTTTTAATTGTGATCCAATTTGAACGGGACTTTTTTCACATTCTTCCCGAGTCATTTGATTACCAACTAAACATTTATATTATTTTTGCCTCTCTTCGTGACCACTATTTATGAACTATAATAAAAAATTTCGGCTTTTTACAGTTCAAAAATTCTATCCTTGCTTTAGAGCCACATTACATTGCGTTCTCGTTAGTTAAGTTGAATCTCTCAAGATCGTATCCCCCTTCCCCCTCCCCCCCTCCCCCTCCTCCCCCTTCTAAATCATAACTTTCATTATTACGGCCCGATTTAAAAGGGACTTTTTCTCACATTCTTTCCAAGTCATTTGCTTACCAACTAAACATATTATTTCTGCAAATCTTGGTGACCATTATTTATGAACAATAATATAAAAAAACACCAGTTTTTTTTACAATTCAAACATTCTATCCTTGCTTTAGAGCCACTTTACTCAGGGTTCTCGCTAGTTAAGTTGTAACTCTCAAATTTATCTCCTTCCCCCTCCTTGGAGATTAGAGTCCTGTACTGGTCGGATTTAACCCGACCCGAACCCGAAAATTCCATTTGAAGTCAACCCGCAGCCCAATCGGAATCTGACAAAACAAATGTTATCGACCCGAACTTGACAAAATAAATTTTGACTCGAAAACCGACATATTTCAAAACGAACTTTTTTTTTTGTTCTTGAATGAAATACTCTGGCGATTGAGGCACCGTAGGAGTGAGAGCTTGAGTTGTAGCAACGCCCCCTAGATAAGAAAGCCTTGACACTCGTCACGAAAACGTCATACCAAGCAGGCAAAACAAAGAAAAAAATTCGAACAACTTGCATGTTTCGATTTCATTGGCTCATAGAATTAATAATTATAGTTTACGACTAATAGTTAATAATTCCACGAGCCATCGAAATCGAAACATGCGAGTTGTTCGAATTTTTTTCTTTGTTTTGCCTGCTTGCAGCGGCGTAGCCAGGAAGAGGGGGTCCAAATGCTCTGAATACCAGTAATAATGTAAAGTTTTCTTTGTATTCATTATCGCAGAAAGTTCTCCAGTTAGACAAGTCAAAGAAAACTTTACAAAATTAGTGGTATCCAGAGCATCTGGACCCCCACCCTGGATACGCCACTGCCTGCTTTGTATGACGTTTTCGTGATGAGTGTCAAGGCTTTCTTATCTAGGGGGCGTTGGTTGTAGACAATACGCCCGCGAAGTGTGACGTCACTGTAATGGCTGCTGGAGACAAGAAGTTTCGGTTTCCCATTAAACGTTAATGTAAGCAAAAAATAAAGTCTTGTTAACAATATTAATAAATTTTTTTAAGAAATTTCTGTTACAGTTTTGCTAAATCTTAGGTAAGGCATTCATATGCATTCAACAAACTTCTGATTAAGTGCTTCATTTTTTTTTAATTCATCAAAAAAAGATAAACCTCCATGGAGAGCATCATTGGCGGATGTTTTGAACATTTGAATGTAATTTTAAAATGTTTTTAAGGTTTTAATTTCTTTTAGTTGATATTTCTATTACTCAGGCGTACTCTATATTAAGTTTCATCTGAGTTGAAATGTGTTTCTGCTGTTTTTTTTTTTTTCTTTTTTTTTTTTTTTTTTTTCTAACAGCTAGAGCACTAATGATAATTTTATCAAATGATTCTTCATAGTTACTGTATTATATTTTTTTGGCGCGGTCATCGCATAATTAAATGCAGGAAGACTGACTAGCTTTATAAAATTTTATTAAATACTAGGAAAGTAAACAGCTGAATATAGACATTTTCGGTAATCAAGTAAAATAATTAAGAAAAAACAACACAAATAACATGAAAACGACTGAAAAATACATTTAAACTTCAGGAATATCAAGCAAAATATATTAAAATATCACCCTTGCTTTACGATTCAGCAGAGAAATTTATGTAAATAATACACCAAATGAAGAAGAAAAAAAGAAAAGAAAAAAACCCAGCAGAAACACAATTTAACTCAGATTAAACTTAACATAGAGTACGCCTGAGTAATATAAATATCAACTAAAAGAAATTAAAACCTTAAAAACATTTTTAAATTACATTCAAATATTCAAAACATCGGCCATTGATGCTCTGCATGAAGGCTTATCTTTTTTGATGAATTAAAAAAAAAATGACGCACTTAATCAGAAGTTTGTTGAATTCATATGAATGCCTTGCCTCAGATTTAGCAAAACTGTAACAGAAATTTCTTTAAAAAATTTATTAATACTGTTAACACGACTTTATTTTTTGCTAACATTAACGCTCAACGGGAAACCGAAACTTCTTGTCTCCAGCAGCCATTACAGTGACGTCATCACTTCGCTGGCGTATACTCCTCTGATTCTTGTGAGCCTATCATTACAAGTTTCCTTTTCTAAAGAAGACCACTTAAGAGACTCATCAGTTTTAAACCTTTAAAAAATCGAACTTTTGTTTTCTTTTTTCTTTTCTTTTAATTTATACTATTCTGAATCGAACAAAACAAACCGTATGAAAATATTCAAATTGAATTTGAAATTAAAAATATGTACTTTAACACAGACTCCAAATGTTTTTTATCATCTTTGCATGTTTTTTCTCAAAACTGTGCTTTTTGCAATTAGCACGCACTATAAGAAAAAAAATCGGTTGGAGACAGATCGTTTCTTCAGCGCAGATATGTACAAAACAATCATACCTACAATCTCAATAAACGATTTGTCGATTAAGCGATACAAATTTTATTTATCGCGATTAGAATGTGCTTTTAAAGTATATTACGTTAAAAAAATACATTCTAAACGCAACAAATAAAATTTGCGCCGTTTAATTGACAAAACAATCGGTGGAAATTATTTTTTACATATCTGTGCGAAAGAAATTATCGGTCTTTAAACGATTTTTAAAATGTGCTAGAGTAGAAAAAAAACACAGTTTTGAGAAAAGAGGATGCAATGTTAAGTACACGAAGTTACACATAAAGTTAAGTACACATTTTTAATTTCAAATTGGCAGGGTTCTAATTTGAATATATTTTCTTTTTAAATCGATTTTTGAATATTTAAAATTGATGAGTCCCCTAAACCCATCGTTGGGTCTGGCATCCTAATAATAGTACATGTCTTTTCATCCCGTATTATTTTGTCTTAACAAATATTTTTGTTATTATCAGCATATAGTAATGATAGTATATGATTATACATTTATTATTATGGCTTCATTTATCTTTCAGCATTTAGCAATAGTAAAACAAAAAATTGCTTAATTCTCTGTACACTGTTGATGATTCCTTTATTTCAAACATATCGAACACAACTCACTGTTTCACTCTTTAAATTTAAAATAGCGGTTCCTTTTCTAAACAAATAATTTGTGATAAAACATAAAAAGTACTAGAAAGTTGTTATGTCTGCTTAATGATGTTGTAACACAGCATTTTCCAAACATCTTCAAAAATCCTTCCTTAGCCTATTATCATAAGAATAGTACGCAAAATAATTAAATTCGTTAGCTTTCTGTAAATGATAAATCTGTTAAATTTCAGTAAACCTTAACTTTTGTGATTTGGATAGCTACTTTTATTATTATTAACATAAAAGTATTTTTCCCCTACATTAAATATAAAATCGAACCCGAAAGGGCTAAGGTAATCTATCAGGGGATACAAAGGGGCAATCTTAAGGAAATACAGACTGGCATTGGGAAACGGGAAAATTCAATTGACGTAAAATGCTCGTATAAAAATAGTAAAATGCATTTAATGATAGAAATGCATTGTACAGATATATAATTAACTATGGCACTGTACATGTCACTTTACTTTTCGAAGACGACGCCGGAAATATGTGGCCCATAGCGGCTTACACATTCGGATAGTCTGCAAAGACGTTGGCGAGAAAAATTGAAGGAACAACTATGAAAAGGTACTTTATGTTAATTCTATTGATTGAAGTCAAATAAAATGTAGTAGGTTGGTAAACTCAAGGTCAACATTATCACGTTGTCCAGTGGTATTCACCTTCGCTATTCAGAAGTATGCAAATTCGATAAAATTTTCGAGTGTGGAAGGTGGTGAATGTCGTTGAGAAGACGTTTGACAGATTGTAAAAAAATGGAGTTCATTTGAGAGAACGGGAAGTAGGACAGTACGTCAGGGGTATCCACACAGCTTAGAAATTTTTTCTGCTTATCCCTAAAAATCTGTAAAAATGAACATATTTTTTCCTACCCCGCTTTATATCCCATTTCCTACATTCTTACTTGAATTTATTTTTTGCAGACATAGGATATTCTGCATTTTGAAGATATGTCAGGAACGATAAAATAAAGATCTTGTGCATGTTCCATGTTTTTAGATGCAAAATCATTCAAGTTACAAGAGTTTTTATACTTATTATTTTAATTTTTCCAGCCAGTGTATTTATATTATTTCCTCACCACTATTATATTCTCTGATATACGATGAATATAATATATGAAGATGTATATATACATATGAAGATATATATATGAAGAAAATACGATGAATGTTTTTTTTTTTTTCAATTTTACATATTGTTACACTTTTTATAGATAATACACCTTTTATTAAGCAAATTTAAATTACATAGTAATCTCTCAAGATGGACCAGCTAAAAATCTAATCCTTTGAAATAAAATCCATTTCACTAAATTTATAGCAGTTAAATGAATTTACCTATAGTTTTTCGATATTTGTTCGTGTTTTATTTATATTTGTTGTGTCTATGTTGAATATTTTATCTTCTGCTACTGTGCATTCATTCTTAAGTTAGAATCGATAGGCCAATTTATTGATTCTAAAGATTTGGCGTCTTGTATCTATACATGTTGATTGAAATCCGATTTAAAAGTATTCTTCAATAATCATTTAGGAGAATAAAGAAACGGGTCACTTAACATTCTTCTTTGAATTAATGAATAACATGTATAACCATATTCTTTTATGTGCATGAAAATACGAAACATTCTTTGTAATTTTAGTCTTATTTTTACAGATAACAGAGCCCTTTCTGGCTGTACTTTTTGTAACAGATGTTTTGATTTGTGCAGTTAATGTAAGTATAAGTTTTTTAGTATTTTTATTTAATATAATTATTAAAAATAAAATCTGGAAAGTTTGAAAAATCTTTTGTGAAATGCATGATCTGTTACCCAAGTATATTAAATTCAATTTCTACGTAAAAGAGTGCATTATTTACAATATATTATGAAAATTCTAAGAGTATATTCTGAAATAATACGTTTCATTTAATCGATACACTGCTAAAAATTTGGTACAACATTTCACCAAAACATGGTGCCGAAAAAGTTGCCACCAAAGTTGTCAAGAAGATGAAATCTTGTTCTAACATTTGGTGCTCTGAATGAATCATACATTACTCTCTTAAAACGAAAGAGTGGATTTTGCTTCTCAGAAAAGAGCTCTAATTAATTGGATCGTGAATGAGTTGATTTTTAAATGTTTCACTCATCATGATTTGAATTTTTATTTTCCTAATGCACTCCAGAAGGGCGAATACTAAACAACTCATCTCGATAAAAAAGCACTCATTGGCGAGCGGAAATCCAGTAAGCTGACGCAGTTGACGTGACCTCACTGTCCCCATATCCGCTGAGCAGACGACAGACGTGTGGTGTGTAGTACGCGGCTAACACCACGTTGTTAAAATTTTAAAGAAAGAATACTTGAAAAGGTAAGAATTTCTGCTGATTTAAATACTCTAATTATGTTTTTTATAATGATTCTGTTTTATATTAATTGTTATTTTATATATGGCGTGATATTTTTCAGTTTATATCAATATTTTTATTAAATATGTCTTAACCCTAACATTTAGGACTATTTATACGAGCGAATATTTAGAGATCTTTTAAGTTGGAAGGATAAATATTAAAAAATACTCTAAAATATAATGAAATAAATCCTTTGCCTCTCCTTTATGTTTTTTTAATGTTGTTTCAATAAATATGATTTATATAAATAGCATTTAGTAGCAATTTAAACTTTAAAAAAAAATATCTTGGCGGTACGTTTGTTTATATAGTCAGGGGTCGATGCAAGTTTTTTATCTTGGGGCCCATTTTGTGAAAAGTAAAGGTTATTTTTGTGAAATTTATTATATTTTTGTGAAAAATAACATTTTGTAACGAAAGTTGAAATCCAGCTAATCAAATTCGAACCAAGCATTTATAAACAAAAAGTTTTTTAAATCCTTTTGCTGAAGTTTTTCTCTTTTTTGAACTTGTTTGTTTACAAATTACACATTTTAAAACATCATAAAATAATAAATAATAAGTTTTTATGGAATAGAATTTTGTGAGAGGATCAATTTTGTGAAGGGATCCATTTTATTAAATTGATTTTTGTGAAGGGATCCTAAATAGGCCCAAAATTTTGTCTGGATCGAGCCCTGATAGTATATATTTTTAGCGATGTTTCAGAACTCTAACTTTTATAATACTATAAATTGAAAATTGACTTGTCTGACTTTAAAAATATTGTTTTAAAGTAAACAAATTATATTTCTTATTTTATTCTCAGTCTGAATTCTAATATTTTAAAATATACTTGATTTATGATACTGTATAAATCCCATATTTTTTATCGTATGTTGTTAAAAATAAGGTAAATATCTACATTCCCGGATATTCACGGTGTGAATATTCCTAAATAGTATTAGGATTAAAGCATATTTAATGATAATATTGATATAAACTGAAAAATATCATGCAATGTATCGAATAATATTGCATAGAAAACATAATCATTATAACAAAATAAAAAAAAAGATTAAAATATTTAAATCAGCAGAAATTCTTATCTTTTCAAATATTCCTTTTAAAATTCTCTTTTTGGGTCGGGAGGGGGGGGGGGTATATATTTCAAGCAGCTCAGAAACAACAACAAAAAAAAAAAAAAAAAAAAAAAAAAAAAAGAAGATACTTTTCACTTAATTGTTGAATATATACATATATGTAAACATAAATATGTATACATTCAATATGCAAATTACTTTTTTTTTCTAAAATAATAATCTACCTGTTCATGAAATTTATTATTTTACAATGAATTATTACATTTTACCATGAATTTTAATTCTCCTTCCCCTCCTCAAGTATGAGTTAGTTATAAATCACTCAAGTGCTACTGGATTTAACCTTCATTGATTTGATTTCACTCAAGCATGAGTAAAATAGAGATAACTCAATCATGAGTTGCTAAAAAACAACTCGTTCACTCGAGTTGTTTCAACTCTTCATGAGAAGCTGACTTTCAAATCATGAGATGAGTGGATTTCGGCTCAACTTGAGTTATTTTGGCTCTTTCGTTTTAAGAGAGTAGTGTAGGTTGAATTGAACCCTGTGAACGAATAAAATACTGAACCATAACTTAGTAAAATGTTGAACTCTGGCCTGGTAAACTTTCGAACTATAAAGTAGCTAAATTACAGGATGGTGAAAAGTAGAACCATTGTTGAAATTTCGCCATAATCAGGAATTTTGAAAAATAAAGTAAACCATGTTTTGGTGCTTCATTTTTTTTTCTTTTGTGTGTGTTTTTTTTCTTTTTGTTCACCATTGGTCACCACAGTAAATGCGCAACTTTATTCAAGATTTTTCCGTAAAATATCATTTTCATAACATGTAAAATCTGTATTATATAGCAAAACTACACTTTTAATTATTTTTATTTTCATATTTAGAAACTTATATCAAATGTTATAATGATATTTTGAGAAATCGTATATTTTCATCAAATTAACTATATTTTATGCGATTTTTATAATCTCAAATGTTTTTCCGTATTAAATGTTTATACAGAATGAAAGTGATTTGAATTGCTTCGCATGTGATTTACATTAAATAATATATTTCTATACGATTTAATTAGCGATAAAGCTGACGCTTCAGTAATAGGATTAGTAAATCGTTAACTTTAGAACTACAGCTTGGAAGGTTCTATCTTAACTTTGATTCAATAAGAAGAAATCCTCGTTTGAGAATTTTGTTTTGGGTGAGGCTACGTGTAAAAGTTCTTTGCCTTTAAGGTACTAATTTAGTAAAGAACTTTTATGAACTACACCAGTGTTTCTGAACTTTTTTTAATAAGTAGCAAACTTTGCTTTAAATAAGAAATTGACACAGCAGTGACATAGCATGGTTTTTAACCCTTAACTGCTGTTGGCGGTCTCACAGACCTCTGCTTTTTTTCAATTTTCATAGTTTAAATTGTAATTTTAAGTTTAACTATAAATACCAATGAAATTTTGTTTAGTTTGGAGTCCTAGTGCTATCGTTAGAAACTTCTGAATAGGTGACTTTTAATTATAATACTCCTGTACATAAAGTTTAGTACAGAAACAATATCTTATGAGTTAATCTATCCATTTATTCATCTTTCGATAGACTGGTCTCCGAGACCGTTCACAGTAGCTATGCGACAATTTCTGCCACAGCAGTTAAGGGTTAAAATAAAATTACAAGAATTCGTGAATATTTTAGTTTATAAGAGAAGAAATACCAGAGAATCAAATGTAGTAAAATATTTGAATAATAAAACATATATGCAGGGACCGACTTACAGAAATGGTGACCCAGGGCAAAAGTATTCTTTGGGGACCGCTACCTAGCAATCTACGAAGATACGCGCAGATTACGTAGTCTGCTCCCGAGTACATACATATTAGGAACAGAATGTGTTTTAGCCAATAATTATAATTTAAAATTTTTAAAAAAAGTAATATTTCAACAATTATTTGTATTTGTTTCATTTTATGAATATTTCTAAGAATAATTTTGTCAAAAAAATACAAAATAAAAAAGATGTGGAGAGATGTGGATTAAAAAATCAGCTTTGGTTGTGATAAGTGCATGTTATAATACCACTGGTCTCACGCCTCGCTCATTCGAAAATGTGCATTGTCTTCTCGGATTATTAAATACATTATATAACTATTTTAATTTCATCCAACAAGACATTTTAATGATGCAGTATGCAAAGAGGTGAAGTTGGAAGTTATCAGGTCACAAAATGTCGTGTTTTTTTTTTTTTTTTTTTTTTTTTTTTTTTTTTTTTTTTAACAAAGCAACATATCCTCAACTAGAAGAACTCGAGAAAAGATGTTAAACTATTTTTTAATCACGTAGATCGGGACTGATTTAAAACTTTTTTCAATGGGGGTCCAAGTAACACCTCAGGCTTTTTCTTTAGCATGATATAAGTACTATATACACAAATATTTGCATTTTTAGGAGCTGAGCTTATACTAAACATTGTTTTTGAATCATTCAGCAGTCGCGTGTGTGTGTGTTGGGTTGATTATTGACGGCCAATTATCTACACTTGGGATATAGGCCCGGGGGGAGTGCCCTTCGTGGGGGTCTTTCTAAGGGAACCTAACCCGTATTTACGCATGGAGAAATCCACGGCTCGAAGAAAACCACGAAAACTCCGAA
Organism: Maratus michaelseni; assembly: GCA_963931845.1. NCBI lineage: Eukaryota > Metazoa > Arthropoda > Arachnida > Araneae > Salticidae > Maratus > Maratus michaelseni. Next base: position 415,814,359 of record OZ007586.1, read on the forward strand.
CGATTAGGCCGACGGGCGCGATTGGGATCAAACCCAGCACCTCCCGTCTACCAGCTTCGAGAGCAGAACCTCTCAGCCACTGGTGGGGCCCATTCAGCAGTCGCATACAGTATTAGGTAGCTTTCATTACAAAAAGCTACCTATTACAGCCGTTCGGAGGAAAGCAGTTCCAAAAAATTTTGGTATATTTTCATCGATCATGACCCCCAGACACCAAAACCACCTTCCGTTCAAATGTTTATTTATATATATATATCTTACATTTGTCATGCTGTTACTCTCTTACTTATGAACCGATTTGGTTCTGACTGAGTATGTGTATAGTACATACCAAGATCTCGACCGAGTTCGTTGGCCAGCTTCATTCGCCATCTTGTTTCAAAATGGCGGCCAGTTAAAAAAAAATAATTTTTAAAAATTCAAAAAGATGTACAAAAAAATTATAAATTGAAAAAAATGTTTCTGTTAAGTGTTAGAACGTGATACAAGGATTCTGGATTTTTTTTTGTTTTGGCTATATCTTAAAAAATGGCTGAGATATGGCAGTTCGAAATTCTAGGGTGGCTGAGATTTTCAAACAATCTGATATTTGTTATACTGTAACTCTCGTATTTATGAACCGATATGAATGTGACTGATCATGTGTACAGAACATACCAAAGTCTCGACCGAGTTCGTTGGAAAGCTTTATGCGCCATCTTGTTTCAGAATGGCGGCAAGTTAATTTTTTTTTTTTTAATTAAAAATTCAAAAGGACTAGAGTAAGATCGAAATTTTTTTTTAAACTAAAAAAATTATGCTTCAAAAAATTACAAGTAGATGGCGATGGTATGCATATATGAAGAGATTTGTGCAAATCAGGCTGTCAATAAAACACCTCGATGCACGAGATTCTTCATTCGATGCCAACAGACTATCGTTATCTGATAAAGCATTGTTGGTTAAGCTCTTCTCAAGAACAGGGAATCAACAACTGACGCAGCGCATTGAGAAAATTCCCTACGGCAAAAGAACTCAAGACGAGAAAAGGGGCTCGTTTTATGTGCTGCGATACTGAAATTTGTCAGACGTTTAGAAGAATCGGGTCGTTTGGAGGATCCTCTACGAAGTGGAAAGCCACTCTTGACATCTGCTTCATATTATGCGTGCTAGCGCCATCTATCGGTAATTTTTTTAACCACAACTTTTTTTATTAAAAAAAACGATCTATCCGATCTAATCCCTTTCGTGAAAACCGCAAATTTTTAGCATCATTTGTTCCTTTCTAATGAATTTTTAAAGTTTTAGCGAATTTATGGCGCATTTGGTGTATATATATATACAGTGAAACTTCTTTTACAGGCCACCCCTATTCAAGGGCCACCTCTGTTAAGGGCCAATATTTGTAGGAATGAAAATTTTCCCCATAGACATAATTTAAATTTTACTCCTATTAGGGGCCGCACCCACCCCTCCTAAAGGCCATTTTTTTTTCACATGTGCCTTAAATCCTAAACAGGTTCAACTTTCGAAAGGTGCTGAAATTGAATATGATCCCGATTCAGATAAATATGAAAATGTGGTTCAATGCTATGAGGATTTATCAGAAGATTGGGAGAAAAGAATTATAGATAAAATAGATAGATACAGGTAAAATTATAAAAAAAATTGTTTAAACTTTATAAAGTGTTATTTTTTTTTTAATTTCAAATTTTTTTTTTTTTTTTTTTTTTTTTTTTAGGAGGTCAATCTAATTCAGATAATGATAATGAGTCTGATGAGTCTGCATCTGTGAATATATCCTGTTAGAAAATGCTAACAAAAATAAACTAGTCGTTGGGGGCCACCGTAATACTTACCCATCATGGATATGCATAATGTAAAATATTAAAATAAAAATGTGTAAACTACTTATAAAATGCATTGCAATTCAAATAAAATCGTGGCTTGATGACATCACAAACTTTAAAGGCTCGATTACTGAATTGCTTGAAAGAGGTTTTTCCTTATAACTCCAAAAATAATAATCCTATTAACTAGCGGTTTATTGCATCTGATTAAGCGTCAAATTTCCAATTAAAATATATCTTTGAAGTGAAATTTGGATGAAATACAGGGTCATGAAAAATCGAAGAGTGTGGAAAATAGGATTCCAAATATCTCGGCAACTAATTATCCGATCGACTTCATGCTTTATTCAAAATTTATGTTTTGTTATTGTCTTTTATATTCATTTCTTAAAATAAACAATTTCGAAAATTTTTATTTTCATCAGAACGAATATTTCGAGAGTCCGAAAAAAATTGTTCCGGTTAATCGAGGTTATTGAAATGAAATAGGCTTCTTCCCATTATTACATACTAAGTACATACCAAATTGCAAGTCTCTATCTCAATTTGTTCGGGAGATAGAGCGTTTACAGACACACAGACACACACACAGACACACAGACGGACGGCAAATTTTTTTTTCTAAAAATATGTTTTTCGGAATCTCCAGTGTCTGAAACGTGTAAATCCGTCAAAAAAAAATTTTCGATTTTCAAAACGATTACAAGACTTACCCTATACTACGTATGATGGGTAAGTAATAAACTAATATCTCATTCTAAGGTATTAATAAATGATGCAAATTTAAGTAATTTGTTCCATAAAGTAAAAGAATCATTAGAAACTAAAATTGTCTACGAAAAAATTATGAAAAGTAAGCAAACTTCAATAGAAAAATTTTTCAATCATGTATCATATATTCTAATACGAGCAAATCTTGTGTGTGGTTATATATATATATATATATATATATATATATATATATATACTAGATGGAACCCGTCAAAATTTGACGGCAAACAACTTGATAGTACCATAAAAATAAAATTTATAGTTGCTTTAACTTGACAAATTTCATAGTGGGGAGGATAATATGATTAAGTGGTCACAGACCTTTCCAATGATATATAACATGAGGGTTGTGTGCAAAATTTAGAAAGTACCCCTTGGGGGGGGGGGGCAAAGTGGGGAGATGGGCATCGGAGATGCATAATATGATATAAGTGGTCACAGGCCTTTCCAATGATATATAACATGAGGGTTGTGTGCAAAATTTAGAAAGTACCTCTTGGGGAGGGGGGGGGGGCAAAGTGGGGAGATGAACATTGGAGATGCATAATATGATTAAGCAGTCACAGACCTTTCCAACAATATATGACATGAGGGGTGTCAACAAAATTTAGAAAAGTATCCCTTGGGGGGGTGGGGGGGGCAAAGTGGGGAGTTGGACATTTGAGATGCATAATATGATTAAGTGGTCACAGACCTTTCCAATGATATATAACATGAGGGTGCAAAATTTATAAAGTACCCTTTGGGGGGGTGGGGGGGGGGGGCAAAGTGGGGAGATGGACATCAGAGATGCATAATACGATTAAGCAGTCACAGACCTTTCCAATGATATATAACATGAGGGTTGTGTGCAAAATTTATAAAGTACCCTTTGGGGGGGGGGGGGCAAAGTGGGGAGATGGACATCGGAGATGCATAATATGATTAAGCAGTCACAGACCTTTCCAACAATATATATCATGAGGGGTGTCAACAAAATTTATAAAAGTGCCTCCCTTAGGGGGAGGGGGGGTGGCGGGATGAACCCCAGAGATGCATAACATGAATAAGCGGTCAAAGACTTTTCCAGCGATATATCACATGAGAGGTGTCTGCAAAATTTAGAAAAGTGTCCCACTTGGGGGGAGGGGATAGACCCAAGATGCATAATATGATTAAGCAGTCACAGACCTTTCCAATGATGTATAACATGAGGGTTGTGTGCAAAATTTATAAAGTACCCTTTAGGGGGGAGGGGGGGGTGGCGGGATGGACCCCGGAGATGCATAACATGAATAAGCGGTCAAAGACTTTTCCAGCGATATATCACATGAGAGGTGTCAACAAAATTTATAAAAGTGCCTTCCTTAGGGGGGGGGGTGGCGGGATGGACCCCGGAGATGCATAACATGAATAAGCGGTCAAAGACTTTTCCAGCGATATATCACATGAGAGGTGTCTGCAAAATTTAGAAAAGTGTCCCACTTGGGGGGATAGACCCGAGATGCATAACATGAAAAAGAGGTCACAGGCGTTCCAACTTGCAACTTTTTCTCGAAGGCATTTGACAATATTAAATTTTTTTTTACCCAAGACAATTTAACGATATTCTTAATTTTTTTTGCGTAATTCGTCAAACGTTCATGGAAAAAATCATGAAATTCGCTAATCAATAGTTGATAAATTATAAAATTCAACAATCGATAGCAGTAAAATTGGTCAATCGATAATGGAAAAATCAAAAAATTCATCAAATGTTTCACGTAAAAAAAATTGTCCTGCACACTGATGATATGATCAAAAGGGTTTTGAAGTATAGGACAAAATTAGCACTTGCCAAACAGCGAGTAATGCTGAAAATTTGGCAATGGACTTTATTGCCACCACTGGTCAAACATAATAGTCACACTCACCAATTGCGATGATTGAATGGAAAAAGATTTTTTTCTCCGCTGTCGCTCGACAAATTTCGAAACCATTTGGCGAATTTCACGATTTTTTCTCCGAAATTGACGGATTGTGATTTTTTTTCTCGAAGCCATTTGACGATATTCGAAAACTTTTTCCCCCGAAACCAGTTGATGAATTTTGCGATTTTTCCACTGTCGATTAATGAATTTGGCGATTTTTCCGCTATCGATTGACGAATTTATCAACTATCGATTAATGAATTTCATGATTTTATCCATGAACGAACAAATTGCGCACTTTCTTTCCGCTAATGTTTGACACATTTCGCCCTTTACAATTCAGCCAATGAGTTGAACGTTGTTTCTTTCCAGAAATGTCAAGAATGAAACAATGATTCTTTAGGATGAATTTTCTTCGTTCGATGCACCATGGAAGAATGTGTGCAATGCAGCAACGGGCGTCACAGACTTTTTAGGGCACCTGCAGACTAAAAACATCTAACCAATCTTCGGGGGAGGGGGGGGGGAAATCACAGATTTCGTCAAATGATTGAGGAAAAAACACTAAATTCATCAAAGGATCATGGGGAAACATGACTTTCGTTAAAAGACATCAGAAAAAACATTAATTATGCAAAAGGATCGTGAAAGATAAGCAAATTTTGTCAAAGAATCGCAAAAAAGGAAAGTTCACCAAAAGGTCACGCTTTTTTACTAAATTTCGTCTAAAAATTGCGGAATAAAATGTATTTTATCAAAGAATCGCTGGAAAATGCGAATTTCGTTAAGGATCACGAGAAAAATGCGAAATTCTTCAAAGGATCGCTGAAAAAACATGAATTTCGTCAAAGAATTGCTGAAAAAACATGAATCTCGCCCAATAATAGAAAAATCATGGTTCATAATCATTATATCTAGTAGTATATGTAAATACAGTTTGTGATATAAGACAAAATTAACACTCACCAATCGGCGAGTAATACTGAAAATTGGTAATTGATGTTATTGCCAGTACTGGCTAAACTTAATAGTCACACTCGCCAATTGCGATGATTGAATGTAAAACGAAATTTTTTTCCCGCTGTCACTCAAAGAATTTTTAAACCATTTGGTGAAGTTTTTCCCGAAACCATTTTGTGAATTTCCCGATTTTTTCTTCAAAATCATTTTTCAACAATATTCAACCCAATACGCATGCGTCAAAAAAATCGCCGGCCAATGAGGTGAGAGTCTATTACTGTCTCTATTAACGTGTTTGGGATCATCTCCTGTTTTTTTTTTCTTGCACATTGCATTAAACCTAGGAAGGTATTTATATAGAACTCACTGTGGAGTGTTTAGAAGGTATTTATTTTATTTATTATAATTTGTATGAATACTTAGGTGTCCATTTCGGATTTACTGTTTAAAAATGAATTTAGGCTCATTTAACATTCGCGAAATCAATCCCGATGGAAATTGTGGTTTTAGATCTCTATCATTTTGTATATATAGTACAGAAAATAATTATTCAAACGTACGTAAAAATATCGTAGAACACGTAATACAAAATTGGACCACTTATAGTCCGTTTATTATCGAGGATGAATCTTATGGTGTTCCGATTGCTAATGAAAACGATTATGTAAATATATGGTTCTTCATAGAAGTATGTGCTTCTTCACACTTCAATAGAAGCATTGTTTAAATTAATATAATTCTACAAATATGATGCAGTTTTAAAATATTGAGTAATGATAATATAGTCAAGGAATCTACTCATATACGTAATTAAGTTTTGGTACTTCTCTATTATCTCATCGACCACTTTTCATAACAAAAAACTATCGCCAAACTGTAACGCCAAATAAACGGGAGAACGTTGTCATTAATACGCGACGCGCAAATGTTGAATTAAAAACCACTTGACGACATAACAAACACGTAAAATGCTTCCGACATCAAGTAAATGGGATTGCATTTTTGGCATTTAATCATACATTTTGGCAATAGTATTTTGTTATGAAAAGTGGACGATGGGATAATAGAGAAGTACCTAAGTTTTTTATACCAATTTTGAAAATTTATCTTTTTTTGACATTTAAAAAAAATAACAGAAAAAACATTACAAATTTGCCCATTTGCTCAGCGGTCAAAGGATTAAGAAAATATTAATGATTAGCGGAACTGGTTCTAGCTATGAAGTAATATTATTTTGCTCAAAAACCCCCAGCAAAAAAATAATTACAAAGAATAAGTAATCGTCTTTAAATATACAAAAAACAATGTGATTAATGGCCAGGATTTTTTTACATATAACATTTTTTATATACAAAATAAAAACCGAAATAACCTCATTCATTTCACCCGATGTCAAAAATAGTTTTTTTTTTCCACATTCTTGGGCAAAGCACTAAATCAATAAAATCACCAATTTGTGACAAATTATGAGTTTCATATGAATCGCCCATGAACGGACATGCAAACTGGTAAAAAATGAATGTAATAAATTAAAACATTCAAGATTTGTATACATACAAACAATACAATGTAAATATTAATATTGTTTGTATATATACTTCTTTGTATACATATATTGTTTGTATACATACAAACAAATATAATGTAAACATTATTCAAATATTAAGAGTTTGCAAATCAAAACATTCTAAACATTTGTATACATACAAACAATATAATGCATACATACTCTTTACAAATAAAATAGCACACTTATGTAATGACAAAACTTTTAAATCGAATAGAGATAATATATTTCTGTTAAAAAATAATGCTAAAGTTCAGACTTACATATATTATACATTCACATAAAGCTAGTCACATTCCTGCATATTTATTAAATATTTAGTTGCTAAATATAGAAATAATATTTTATAATTTATATTCAGGCGCTCAGATTCGCTTTTTTCGAACACATAATAATAAAAATATTACTACCGTGCGTACTGTCTTTTGACATTATATTTACATAATAGTTTTCATTAGCAATCGGAACACCAAAAGATTCATACCCGATCATAAACGGAATATAAGTGGTCCAATTTTGTATTACATGTTCTACTATATTTTTATTTACGATTGAATAATTATTTTCTGTACTATATAAACAAAATGATTTGATTTCGCGAACGTTAAATGAACCTAAATTCATGTTACACAGTAAATCCGAAATGGATACCTAAGTATTCATACAAATTACAATAAATACAACAATAAATACCTTCTAAACACTCCAGAGTTTTTTATATAAATATATTCCTACGTTTAACGCAACGTGGAGGAAGCCATCAAAGATCAAAACAACAGGAGTTGATCTTGATCCCAAATACGTTTGGAGACAGGAATATACCCTCGTCTCATTGGCCGGTCCTTTTTTGACGCATGCGTACTCCGTCGAAATTCGATGGAATATTTGACATTATTAGCAAACTGCTTTAAATAGATGGATATATATATATGCAAATTTTATCTTAAAAACGGCTCTAACGATTTTGACGAAATTTTGTATCCTACCGTTTTGGGGCACCAGAAAACCATTGGGCTAGGTCACATGTTCGAGAAAATTAGATTAGTGGGTCATTTTGGGTCATTTTGGGTCAAGGTCAAGCTAATTGTATCTAAAAAACGGTTAAAACGATTTTGACGAAATTTTGTATCCGACCATTTTCGGGCACGAGAAGACTATTGGGCTGGGTCACATGCTCGAGAACTTTCGATTAGTGGGTCATTTGTGGGTCAACGCGGGTAAAATTAATTTTATCTAAAAACGGCTCTAACGATTTTGATTAAATTTTGTGTCCTACGAGTTTCGAGCACGATAAAATCATTGGGCTAGGCCACATGTCCGAGAAAATTCAATTAGTGGGTCATTTCTGGGTCATTGTGGGTCAAGATCTAAAAAGCGGCTCAATTTACACTAAATTTTGCATCCAATGGTTTTCGGGCACGAGAAGACTGTTGGGCTAGGTCACATGTTCGAGAAAATTCAATTAGTGGGTCATTTTGGGTCATTTTGGGTCATGGTCAAGCTAATTGTATCTAAAAAAAGGCTCAAACGATTTTGACGAAATTTTGTATTCTACGAGTTTCGGGCACGCGAAAATCATTGGGCTATTTCACATGTTCGAGAAAATTCGATTAGTGGGTCATTTCTGGGTCATTGTGGGTCAAGATCTAAAAAGCGGCTCAATTTACACAAAATTTTGCATCCAATGGTTTTCGAGCACGAGAAGACTGTTGGGCTAGGTCACATGTTCGAGAAAATTCAATTAGTGGGTCATTTTGGTCATGGGTCGTTGTGGGTCAAGATCTAAAAAGCGGCTCAATTTACACTAAATTTTACATCCAATGGTTTTCGAGCACGAGAAGACTGTTGGGCTAGATCACATGTTCGAGAAAATTCAATTAGTGGGTCATATTGGTCATGGGTCATTATGGGTCAAGCTATTTTATCTTAAAAACGGCTCAGACTATTTACACTAAATTTTGCATCCTATGGTTTTCGGGCACGAGAAGGCTGTTGGGCTAAGTCACATGTTCAAGAAAATTCAATTAGTAGGTCATTTTGGTCATGGGTCATGATATTTGAACTCAAATTTAATTTTGACCGAGCATAGCTCGGTCTTCCCTGCTCGTATATTCCAATACGAGCAAATCTTTGTGGTTATATATATATACATGCAAATTTTATCTTAAAAACGGCTCTAACGATTTTGACGAAATTTCGTATCCTACCGTTTTGGGGCACCAGAAAACCACTGGGCTAGGTCACATATCCGAGAAAATTCGATTAGTGGGTCATTTTTGGTCATTTTGGGTCATGGTCTAGCTAATTGTATCTAAAAAATGGTTCAAACGATTTTGACGAAATTTTGTATCCGACCATTTTCGGGCACGAGAAGACTATTGGGCTTGGTCACATGTTCGAGAACTTTCGATTAGTTGGTCATTTTTGGGTCAACGCGGGTCAAATTAATTTTACCTAAAAAACGGCTCTAACGATTTTGATTAAATTTTGTGTCCTACGAGTTCCGAGCACGATAAAATCATTGGGCTAGGTCACATGTCCGAGAAAATTCGATTAGTGGGTCATTTCTGGGTCATTGTGGGTCAAGATCTAAAAAGCGGCTCAATTTACACTAAATTTTGCATCCAATGGTTTTCGGGCACGAGAAGACTGTTGGGCTAGGTCACATGTTCGAGAAAATTCATTTAGTTGGTCATTTTGGGTCAAGATCTAAAAAGCGGCTCAATTTACTCTAAATTTTGCATCCAATGGTTTTCGGGCACGAGAAGACTGTTGGGCTAGGTCATATGTTCGAGAAAATTCAATTAGTGGATCATTTTGGTCATGGGTCATTATGGGTCAAGCTATTTTATCTAAAAACGGTTCAAAGGATTTGAAATAAATTTAGCACCCTAGAGTTTTAGGGAACAAGAAGACTATTAGGCTAGGTCACATGTTCGAGAAATTTCGATTAGTGGGTCATTTTGGTTATGGGTCAAGCTATTTTATCTTAAAAACGGCTCAGACTATTTACACTAAATTTTGCATCCTATGGTTTTCGGGCACGAGAAGACTGTTGGGGCTAAGTCACATGTTCGAGAAAATTCAATTAGTGGGTCATTTTGGTCATGGGTCATGATATTTGAACTCAAAATTAATTTTGACCGAGCATAGCTCGGTCTTCCCTGCTCGTAGAGTTTTAAAATGTTAATAAACAGTTTTTTTTTTGCTATATATAGGTTTTGATTTCCTTATTTTAGTTTTTTTATCACCCCTATTCAAGGGCCACCCCTCATAATGGCCAATTTTCTATGGAACGGCAGGTGGCCCTTACAGAGAAGTTTCACTGTATATATATATCAGTACAAAAACCCTTAACGGGTTAAAGTTTGTGACGCAGCACTTCACCTTTTGTCTGTAAGAATTTCAAATACGGGTCTTAAAATTAATGATATCAAATTTTGAGTGACGGTATGCTATAAATTAAAAAACTTATCTTTTTTTTTTTCCTCTACTGCTATATTGATATTCAGTGGTGCAAAAATTATTTTTTTTATATGAAAATATATATATATAAGTTTTTTTGCTCATGCTTTTTCATTCACATCTCTGATAAATTCAAAATACGAATTTTAAAAGAAATGATATCAAAATTCAAGTGACGCCTTCATGTGACTTTAATGGGTTTGTTTTAAAATCCAATTTAATTTATTTTTGGTTTGTCTCCTAATGTATATTTACACATGCTAACAATACTTTTCATTTTCTAATACATCATTAAATATATCACTTGCAATGAGCCTGTATTATGCATTGAAATGTATTTATTTCAATAAATTGATTTATCTTTTGTGCCATGCTGTCGAAAATTGAAAGAAAAATTTATGTAAAGGTTTATTTTGCATCATACTATCCATTTGCATACATTTCACTTAGTTTGGATACTATAACGCAAAATAAACCTTTACATAAATTTTTCTTTCAATTTTCGACAGCATGGCACAAAAGATAAATCAATTTATTGAAATAAATACATTTCAATGCATAATACAGGCTCATTGCAAGTGATATATTTAATGATGTGTTAGAAAATGAAAAGTATTGTTAGCATGTGTAAATATACATTAGGAGACAAACCAAAAATAAATTAAATTGGATTTTAAAACAAACCCATTAAAGTCACATGAAGGCGTCACTTGAATTTTGATATCATTTCTTTTAAAATTCGTATTTTGAATTTATCAGAGATGTGAATGAAAAAGCATGAGCAAAAAAACTTATATATATATTTTCATTTAAAAATAATATTTGCACCACTGAATATTAATATAGCAGTAGAGGAAAAAAAAAAGATAAGTTTTTTAATTTATAGCATACCGTCACTCAAAATTTGATATCATTAATTTTAAGACCCGTAGTTGAAATTCTTACAGACAAAAGGTGAAGTGCTGCGTCACAAACTTTAACCCGTTAAGTGTTTTTGTACTGATATCATTACTTTTTTAGGTTAAGAATCAAAAGATGAAGAAATTAAAATATAAAGACAGGCGTAATGAGTTTATAGTCATAATTTTCACTCACCTTCAATCCCCCCCCCCCCAAAAAAAAAAGAAAAATAATAATAAAATAAATAAAATAAAACAGAATTAAAAAAAATTATACCTCAATTTTGATGTAACTTCATTATTTAAAATTGTTTTGAAAAATAAACTCTTATTTTATTTTTTTACAGTTGTAAAAATCAGTGCTAAATTTTACTGTAAAAAAAAGTTTACGAAGAAATATAGAAAGAAATATTACTAAGAACAAATTTATAAAGTTAAATAAAATATCAAACAATTCATTAAAAGTTAAAATAAAACTTGACACATGTTAAACATTATTTTAAAAAAGGTGCTATATATGAAAACTAGCAGAATTAAAAAATTTCAATTACAGAAAAAGCTACAAATGTTACTATTAAAAGAAGTCTACTTTCATAGGTCACGTTGTCCACTTGCATACATTTTCCTTTGTTTGGATACTATGACGCAAAATAATCATTTATATAAATTTTACTTATGATTTTGGATAGCGTGGCACAAAACATAAATCAGTTTATTGAAATAAATACATTTGAATACATAATATAGGCTCAGTGAAAGTAATATATTTAACAGTGTATTGAAAAATTAAAAGTATTGTTTGTATGTGTAAATATACCTTAGAAGACAAACGAAAAATAATTTAAATGGAATTTTAAAACAATCCTATTAAATTCACGTCAAGGTGCACTCAAATGTTGATATCATTTCTTTTAAAACCCATATTTTGAATTCCTGAGAGATCTGAATGAAAAAGCATCAGCGAATAAATTTTATATATGTTTTCATGTTAAGATAATAATTGCACCTGTGAATATAAATAAAACTAAAAAGAAAATGATGATTTTAAAAAAAATTATTAACATAGCGTCACTCAAATTTTATATCATTACTTTTAAGACCCATATTTAAAATTCTTAGAGCCAAAAGAAAGTGCTGCGTCACAACTTTTAACCCGTTAAGGGTTTTTGTACTGATATCATTACTTTTGTGCGGTTATTGATAAAAATTTCATTCAGTCGAAATTAAGCATAGGGTATAAATTTATAAGAATAAAACTTAGTGGTTTCGCCCGCTAGCGTGCCTTCAATTTATCTTTTCACCAATTCAAAAAATGAATCCACCCTTTCCGGAAAAAAAGGGGGGGGGAGGTTCATCAGATAAATTAACTGAATAAAATGGATAGCCTTTGTGCGTCTTTTTGGAATTATATATATATACATAAGTTTTTTTTTTTTTAATCTAAGATGAATGTTGTGATTTTTAAATGTTTATATCTGAGTAATTCTTGAAATTATATTTTTAGCTCACAGGCTATCAAAGCCTGAGAGTTAATGTGCGCCGACTCTGTATGTACGTATGTATGTAAGTATGTACGTAATGCGATAAATCTTGATAGAAATATCCGTTTTGCTTCACATTTTGGTTATATGTTTATAGTGATAATACTTCCCTGATTAGTTTTGGGGGTTCATTGGTTAATTATAAAGGGGGGAGCGGGGTACTAACCCCCCCCCGCTTAATTTATATAAATGGGTTTTTCATGCAGAATTACCCAATTTGCTTCAAATGTTTTGCTTCAAATTTTGTATATAGATTCATTGTGGTAAGACACTTCCCTGATTAGTTTTGGGGGTTCATTGGTTAAGTATAAAGGGGGGAAACGGCGGGCCAATCCCCCCTCTTGATTTATTGTCGATCTCTTTATTTTTCGAAGGGTATTATTCTTTGAAATAAGAGTATAACATACAATTAGTGTGAATAGCCTGTGAGCTCAATGCCATCAGTTTAACTGGGCACTTTTCTTTTCTTTTTCTTTTTTTTTTTTTTTTTTTTTGTATTTGTCTTTGTTAAATAAATGTTTGTTTCTTAAATAAAGATATATACTTTTTCTTGTGTAATCTTTATTTAAATATACACACATAGGCACAAAAGTTTTTTAATTTATCAAAATATCTTGATCATATGCAATAAATACATAGACAATCAAGTTATGTTTTGATTTAAAAAAAAAAAAAAAAACTATATTTTAAATAGGAAGTTATTGACAACAAGTCTTAAATGTAGAAAATGATTCATATTATACATGTGTATTAATTTACAGAAAAAACTTTTTGTATTTGTATTTATATTACATCTTATCTTAATCTTAACATAGTATAAAACAAAGTCGCTTTTTCTGTCCCTATATCCCTATGTACGCTTAAATCTTTAAAACTACGCAACGGATTTTGATGCGGTTTTTTTTAATAGATAGAGTGATTCAAGAGGAAAGTTTATATGTATAATAACATCCATTAAATAGTGGAGAAATACTGTTATTTTTGAGGTTTTTAATGTGATGTCGTAAATAATTTCATTTTTTCCGCTTATACATTGCAAACGCAGGCTGAACCCTACAAGATTTATCAAAATAATGTACTAATTATTGTACACATTAAAAAGGTCTACAGAAAACACAAAGAGATGAAGGTTTTCAAGGTTAACCCGAAGCAAAGCGAGGGAGGGCCGCTAGTTAAATATAAGAATAAAATTACAATAATCCAGCAATATATGAAACCCTATTTCTCTTTTCCAGGGTCCCCTTTCCTTTATTGTCACAAAAATTTGAGAATTTCCAATGTCTCAAAGTATAGATGGGAGTATGTAAAAAAAAAATTAGATAAATATATTTATTATTAACCTACTCTATTAGTATAAAATATCAACTCTAACTGAAAATTACATGCTAAATTTGGGGACCGAGGGCCCAATTAGCGTGCAATCACACAATTGCTACAAGTTTCAAATTTATTTTACATTTGCAGTAGGCATATATATTTTTTAAATCTAGTTACTGTCTTACGCTCTTTAAATAGTTTGAGTACAATAAAATTAATGCTAATAAAAATTTACCTTATTCCAATTACTTGCTTTGAATAGGAATTGATATTTTTGGCTCATTTTAAATAATACAGCTAGGAAACAGAATGTATATATATAATAATAATAATTTTTAGTCATTTACAGTTTGTAAAATTTATTATGAATATTTGACGAATTTTTAAACTGAAAGTCCTGGTTTTCATATTTTATTTATTTAAAAAAATAAATAAAAGCATATAAAATCATTGCATCATTTGTTTTAATTAGAAAAAAAAAAGTTATTCTATAAAATATTTACGAGAATTACGTGATAAATCCCGGATATCAAAGTACAATAAATTTTTAAAGAAAAAAAGATATATCTGAGTTCCAGGCTTGTTTTGAATAAGAATGAATATTTTTTTGTTCCTTTTTAATAATACAGTGGGGAAAAAAATATACATATTATTTACAATTTGTAAAATTTAACATAAATATTTTACAAACTCTTAAAATAGTTCTTTTTCTGTTCTGTTAACTAAAAAACTCGTAAAAAACATAACAAAATTTCTTTTTAAATACAGCTCAAGAAAAAAAAAAAGATTTGCTGAACTTCAATTACTGACAATAGATGGCGCTCCGGCCAAACACGGCGTTCCCCTACCTGAGGTATTCTATTACCATGCGCGTAAGAAATGCGTAAAAAGTCTACGCTATAGGCTTAAGAAAATAGTCCCATTTTTAAACCAGATTATTTAAAAAACAAGAGTTTTACTACGTTAACGCGAAACGACATTCGCTTAGTCTAAAACCGATTAATATAATTAATTATAGTATATTTAGTATATTAATTTTAAAAAAATCGCCCGAGCCATTTTCGAGATAAATTTTCAGAGGCCTTACATTTACCCAAATTTAGTTAAAAATGGACTTCCAGTTCTTAAAATCTACTGCACGTAGAAATGTATAAATTTCAGGATTGAATTAGACCATAGATATAAGACTAATGGGAAAAAAAATCCCTGGCGGCTCGGCCTACAGGCACAGGTAGATTTCGAAGACGCAGAGCGTGGGGCGCCTGTTTGTCGGGAATTGCGGAAGAAATGACCTTTTTGCGATGATGCTGCAGTTGGAACCGCCTACTTCAAAACCAAACTT
The DNA here is from genome assembly GCA_963931845.1 of Maratus michaelseni. Lineage (NCBI taxonomy): Eukaryota > Metazoa > Arthropoda > Arachnida > Araneae > Salticidae > Maratus > Maratus michaelseni. The sequence continues at coordinate 415,829,939 of OZ007586.1, forward strand.
GTTTGCAGGCGGAGCCAGCAAGGATTTTTTTTTTTTTTTTTTTTTTTTTTTGCTATAAGAGTTGGTCCTATAAAAAACATGCCAATATAAAAGTTTTAGATAATATTAAGAGGATTTATAATAAATTTAAGCGGATTTGAAATCTTGGGAATTGACGAAGTTATGAATTTTTTTCTTCAAAAACCTCCCTCCCCCCATTAAGGCAATTTTTAGTTATATCAAAAATCTGTCATACATAAATTTTCGGCCCTTCTCCTAGAAGTAATAATAACTTCAAACGGATTCGATACGTATCATAATTAAGAAATTATGGGGGTTTTTCTATTTTCACAAAAAGTCCCCCCCATTCCCCCCCCCCCTGGTTCGATTTTGCCCATTAACGAACTTGACCGAGATTTTATGCCCCTTGATTTTATGTATCAGTTTCGAAAAGAAGCGGGAGTTGGAACCGCCTACTTCGAAAAATAACTTGTTTGCAGGCGGAGCCGGCAGGGATTTTTTTGTTTTTATTTATTTTTTTTTTTTATTTTTTTTTTTTTTTGCTATAACGGTTGGTCCTATAAAAAACTTGTCAATATAAAAGTTTTAGATAATATTAAGAGGATTTATAATAAATTTAAGCGGATTTGAAATCTTGGGAATTGACGAAGTTCTGATTTTTTTCTTCTAAAACCCCCCTTCCCTCCCCCCCTTAAGGCAATTTTTAATTATATCAAAAATCTGTCATACATAAGTTTTTGCCCCTGTTCCTAGAAGTAATAATAACTTTAAACGGATTCGATACGTATCATAATTAAGAAATTATGTTTTTTTTCTGTTTTCACAAAAAGCCCCCCCCCCATCCCCCCCTTGGTTCGATTTTGCCCATTAACAAACTTGACCGAGATTTTATGCCCCTTGATTTTATGTATCACTTTCGAAAAGATGCGGGAGTTGGAACCGCCTACTTCGAAAAATAACTTGTTTGCAGGCGGAGCCGGCAGGGATTTTTTTTTTTGTTTTTAATTTTTTTTTTGCTATAACGGTTGGTCCTATAAAAACTTGTCAATATAAAAGTTTTAGATAATACTAAGAGGATTAATAATAAATTTACGCGGATTTGATATCTTGTGAATTGACGAAGCTATGATTTTTTTCTTCTAAACCCCCCCCCCTTTTCCCCCCCTTGGGGCCATTTTTAATTATATCAAAAATTTGTCATACATAAATTTTTGGCCCTTTTCCTAGAAGTAATAATAACTTTAAACGGATTCGATACGTATAAAAATAAAGAAATTATGAGGGTTTTTCTGTTTTCACAAAAAGCCCCCCCCCCCCATTTCCCCCCCCCCTTGGTTCTATTTTGCCCATTAACGAACTTGACCGAGATTTTATGACCCTTGATTTTATGTATCAGTTTGGAAGAGATTTATGCAGAATTTTTCCAGTTATCGTGGTCAGAAAAAAGTGACATAGATAGATAGATAGATAGATAGATAGATAGATAGATAAAGTTTTGAACTGGGGGTGGTTTTCGGTTCTGGGAGTCATGATCGGCGTAGATCTGCAAAAATTTTTCAAAATTTCCAACTTAGGTGAGAATGTAATAGGTAGTATTTATTACGAAATCTACCTAAAAATCAAAACGGTATGCCTCATATTTGCTGAGATATTAAATGTCGGCGTTTTGATTTATCTTTGATGTCCTTCTAGCCGTATATATAGAGTGACGGAAATCTTCGGTTTTGGGCGTTCGGTTTTCGGTTTTTGCTGCGTCACTCGAGATACTGCCATCTCTCATGATATATATATATATATATATATATATATATATACATATGCACACTACATTGCCAAAAATCACCGGACACTTTCAATTTTACACATTTTGTCGAATATCTAGAGAAATATGTGACGAATCCTTCTAAAACTTCAAAATTATAAAGAGCATGTTTTACCTCATATTTTTCAATGAGGATTTCATCACGAGAGAAATTAGGGAGTCAACAACAAATTGAAGAAGAATATAATATTTGGGATCATTCTGTAAAATAAAGTGCACGAAAAAATCCGTCGCTGTAGCACGTGACAATGTGGATATTGTATAATATTTGTATTCATTTCTGTAAGAATAGCATGTGTATTCATGGAGATTATAACGATTTCTTTAAAAAATTCAGGAAATTTTCGCATGTACCTTGTTTATAGCATGCAAAGTTTTCAATCAAATTTAAAGCCAGTTTCAGAAAATTTGACAAAATATAGTAGAAATAACATAGTGTAATTAGAATATAAATATATTAAATATTTAATTAAATATTAGCAGTTGTTTGAAACAATTTCATATAATCTAATGGGATCCCCCCCCCCTAAATTTGTGAATTAGCTCACTGTATTGCTGGTACCTTTCTGAGCTTTCACGATATTTGACTGGTCATTTTATATTGCGCTACTCTATAGAATTGACTACCAAATCATGAAAAAAAAATCTTTGGTATAGTTCATGCATGCGCAGTTAAAAATTATTTCATTCAAATATTCATATCTCATCAAATATTCAATATATTAATTTTTTAATTGCAGTTAACTGTTTCTGCTGGTCTTGAACTCAAACATATGCTTTACATCTTCGAATTTCGAGAGCAATTTTTCAAAAATTTCAGTATAGATATTCGACAAACCGTGTAAAAAAACGAAAGCGTCCGGTCACTGCCCCTTAACTTTTGGACATCAGTGTGTGTATATATATATATATATATATATATATATATATATATATATATATATATATATATATATATATATATATATATATATATATATATATATATATATATATTAAGGAAATCACATGTGTGAAAAACAATGGAATAAATATTATAAAATCAATGGAAAGGATACTGCAAGAATTAAACTTAATAAAAAGAAAAATCCAAATGGATTAGTATGAATCTCTTATGGATTCTTCTGAGGAGCATCATAAGAATAATTCATAGTAAAAAGATGTTATTTCCTCAAATATTGTCGGCATTAAACCTAATAATGACAATATTATGCCCCTTATAACATATAGAGAAACCAAAATGAGATATATATATATATATATATATATGTAGCATTTTGACGAGGTTGAGATATTACGATGAATAATATTCGATGAAAAGATGGCAGTCCTTCAACGATATAGCAAGTTGCAGCCGATATTAGCGAATATGGCGAAGTAGAAGGCAATGAAATGATTCCACCAAAGTTTTCCAATAAATCCAGCCAATCTCCAGACGAATAATTTTATTAGAAGACGAACAACACAGAAACAATTCCAAAAGGTCTAAAACTTATACCCCTCGGGCTAACGTTGCTTCACTTCATTGAATTAAGATGTTACTGGGGCAGATGAATATTCTACGGAATTAAAAATACCAGACACATATTTGTTTAGCTTCCGAAAACGTCAAAAATCTCTCGCTCCGACCGGTGCGGGCGAGTTTTGTTCTCTCCGCGGAAACATACACAGAATTACGTCACGAGCGCACAACCCAATGAGTGAGAAGCTAGCTCCAGCCCAACGACTGAGGCTAGAGGGCGAGGCTAAAACAGTAAAGAATCCCTTACTTGGGTGCGGACCAATTTAGAAGTTAAAATCCCAAGCGCGCGAAAAATTCAGAGCAATAATAATAATAATAATAAAAAGAAAATGGCTTTAAAAAACATTCGAAATGAGAACGCGTCTCAGAATTTTATAGATTGGGGAACTGATAAAAGTTACGAATGATCTTAAATTTTAGATTAAGATTTGGAATAAAATAATTATTAATATACGGATATTTACTTTTAAAAGGACTTTAAATAGGAATAGATATTATTAAGAATTAAGGAAATACTGACTATGACAGAAGTTAGATTAATTTTAAAAGATTAATGCGAATAAAATGGAAGGATACGAAGGAAATAAATTTTTTATATAACATATATATATATATATCGGGTGTTTTAAAAACATGGACTATGAAAGCTAACTTTTCCTCCCGGTACTGACCGGAAGGACTTTTTTTAAAATAAATTTTGTAGCTTAATTAATAAGTAATAAGATATTATCGCAAACATGGAAAATCAACACACTGCCTTTGATTATACAATGTGTAGCCATTATATGTGTAGTGATTATACATGTGATGAAATAGGAAAATCCAGAAGATTGTCAGCTTTAGAAACCTATTCCAATCATAATTAGTTCCTTGTACACATGTTAAATGCTATGTATATAAGGTATGCTTATTTTGCATAATAATGTATTGATTTGTCTACTTTATAGGTCTATGCTTTGCTTTGCGTGCTATCACAATATCAAGAATATAAAATAGGCCAAGTACGAATAAATGTTGTGCAGGTAAAGTTTATATTTTTACTACATTATTTTTACTACTATTCTTAATATTTTCAAATAACTTAAATAATTTTATCAATTTATCATTAACTTAAGTATTAAAGGTAATTAAGTGCTTTTATAAATCATTATTTTCTAAACTATCATTATTACAAAACTATTATTATATTCAAATCAATCATTATTTTTAAACCTTTGATAGAAAATTGGCACTGCTTCCAAAAAACAATAATTTTTTTAACACATTTTGATCTTTATTTTTTATAATTTTTATAAACATTGAAAAAAAAAAGATAAATTCGAGCATTAGCTTTTTATTCTGGTAGAACAATAACAACAAAGGAAATATATATACGTAATAAGAAATATTTGAAAAAGGACATAGAAAAAAAATGTCATTTTCCTCATCACTCGGAAGCATTTAATTTCTGAACGGAAGGTCTCAATAATATATTTCCTATATGTAAGCTCAATAGCTATAATTGTTTTTATAATTATTATTTGAAGTTTTCTTTTGTGGAAAATATATTTAGCTGGGTGAGTTTGGTTATTCTGGATAAAAAGATATCTCAGTTGATATGTGTTTATTTTTCTCTTTTTGAACAATACAGAGAATTTGTGATTTTTCAAAAAGTTAAAAATATAAAAATAAAATAAACAACTATTTCAGTCAAGCTCAATTGTCAGAGCTATGTTGTAAAGAGGCATTAGAAAAAAGAAAGAAAATCGATTTCGAATAATCGAAATTTTTTACTAAAAGACACGTTCGGTAAACACAATTAACAAGTTTCACTCGTTGAATAGGCTATTATGTTGCTTTCAAAAATACAAGTTACTAAAAGGCTATTGGGGTTTAGCTTTTTGCAGCGGTTTTCAATCTCATTCATCATATTACGAATAAATATAATTGAAAACTTCAATAATCAAAATGTACACTATAGACAGCGGGAATGGGATTCTGGCGAATAAACAACATAGGGTTACATATGTTCTCGGCGGCGAAAAATTGACATATTTTGAATTTTCGTATAGGAAGAGGGTAACATTAATTGAAAAACTAATAATTCCACGTTATTTTTTTTGTTTTAACCCGTCAGCACACGCGCTGGGATAAAATCTACCCCAACTTACAACTATTACTTAAAAATGTGCAAAAATAGTTCGTGATCATTCTGAGCTGTATAGTACCTTTCAAGCTGAATGATATCAAGATGTGGCCAAAAAGAATTTACCTCCGGTTGTGTATTTTCCATTCTTTTGTTATAAAAATGTCACGTGGAAGGAAACTTACCCAACGTGTGTTATAACATAACCCATAATGATAGGAAAATGTTAATGCAAATGCTTATGTAAAAAATATAGTGTGCAAATAACAATATAATTTTTTTCTTTTAAACGTTAACAACTCTTGCACATACAGTTTCTATATATCAGTTTTATGTTTTTTTTGTATTTTTATGGTTGAATTTGAATTGTAAAAGCTTTGTATGTAATGATATAAAACTATCCTGCGCCTTCAGGCGCCCACGGGGGTCGCCGACGCGCGTAAACGACCATCGCACCCAAGCCTCTGAAGGGCTTTTAACGCACCAGGGCTTTGTCTCGCCCGGCGCTGCGATCGGCCTGAGGCCGCTCCCCAACTGCGGACCCCCAGGTCATTTTACCAAGGTTGGTGACATAGGTCGTCACGGCAGTAACCCCGCATCTCGGAGGAAACTTCCGCAGAGACGGAACCTTGATGAACCGCCATGGAACCCCCGACGACTTCGTTCGCGAGACCCCATAGGGGGAGCCGGTCGCTAGGTCATATGTCGAGCTACCACAACGGCTCTTGCTTTACCACAGCTCGAGGGGTGTGAGCAACCTACATGTATGTAATGATATGCAGAAAAAAATCTTAGTGCGAGATTTTATGTTTTTCTTCTGCTTTAAATATAAAAGAACTTTTTATTTTAAGTTAAATTATGTCCTTTATTGATTTACAGTTTATTTCAAAATATAAATTGTTTATAATCTAACCGAGGGGAAATTCATACAAGAAAACCCATTGGGGTAAAATTTATCCCGCGCGTGTAGTAACGTAATGAAAAGGGGCGCGTGTGCTGGCGGGTTCAGTAGTTATTTTATTTTATTTTACGAGCAGGGAAGACCGAGCTATGCTCGGTCAAAATTAAATTTCAGTTCAAATATCATGACCCATGACCAAAATAACCCACTAATTGAATTTTCTCGAACATGTGACTTAGCCCCAACAGTCTTCTCGTGCCCGAAAACCATAGGATGCAAAATTTAGTGTAAATAGTCTGAGCCGTTTTTAAGATAAAATAGCTTGACCCATAATGACCCATAACCAAAATGACCCACTAATCGAAATTTCTCGAACATGTGACCTAGCCTAATAGTCTTCTTGTTCCCTAAACCTCTAGGGTGCTAAATTTATTTCAAATCCTTTGAACCGTTTTTTAGATAAAATAGCTTGACCCATAATGACCCATGACCCAAATGATCCACTAATTGAATTTTCTCGAACATATGACCTAGCCCAACAGTCTTCTCGTGCCCGAAAACCATTGGATGCAAAATTTAGTGTAAATTGAGCCGCTTTTTAGATCTTGACCCAAAATGACCCACTAATTGAATTTTCTCGAACATGTGACCTAAGCCCAACAGTCTTCTCGTGCCCGAAAACCATTGGATGCAAAATTTAGTGTAAATTGATCCGCTTTTTAGATCTTGACCCACAATGACCCAGAAATGACCCACTAATCGAATTTTCTCGGACATGTGACCTAGCCCAATGATTTTATCGTGCTCGGAACTCGTAGGACACAAAATTTAATCAAAATCGTTAGAGCCGTTTTTTAGATAAAATTAATTTGACCCGCGTTGACCCAAAAATGACCCACTAATCGAAAGTTCTCGAACATGTGACCAAGCCCAATAGTCTTCTCGTGCCCGAAAATGGTCGGATACAAAATTTCGTCAAAATCGTTTGAACCGTTTTTTAGATACAATTAGCTAGACCATGACCCAAAATGACCCAAAATGACCCACTAATCGAATTTTCTCGGACATGTGACCTAGCCCAGTGGTTTTCTGGTGCCCCAAAACGGTAGGATACGAAATTTCGTCGAAATCGTTAGAGCCGTTTTTAAGATAAAATTTGCATATATATATACAGTCAAACCTCGTTATATGGTCACCCGCTTATATGGTCATCCCGCATATATGGTCACTTTTGAAAAGTCCCGTTTGACTTAATAGGAATTCTGTGTATTTTGTTTCCGCATATATGGTCATTTCAGAATACCTGTACCCGCTTATATGGTCACTTTACTTGTGAAAATATCTTTCTTCCAGGAAACGAGTAGCCATACTTCCGATCAATGAAAAAGTTCGCTTTCATTTCCATTTTAGTATAGCTGAGTGGATGCTGTCAATATGATTTATTGAGGAGGAAAGCCTTTAAAAGGGACAGGGACTCACTTACAAGAGGACTTTTCTCCTTTCCCTCCCCCACACACTTGACTTTGCTACTGAAAGAATTTCACATGCCATTCTCATTTCTTAGAAAACGGGATTGCAACCAACTTTGTTCACTAATATTTAGGGAAAAGAACACGTGTGGAATAAGTGTCACCTTCACGCCAATAAAATTCTAAAATTGTTTCACCTGTTTTTGGTCACTGCTTTTTTGTTCAGGATTCACTTTCAACTGCTTATGCTTGCGAGTAAACACGAAAAAATTTGTCAAAACAGCAAAACGAAAAAATTTGTCATTTAAAGAAAAAAACGAACTGATAAAATCTTTTCAAACATCAAATTTATCTAAAGCGGCTTTTGCGAAAGCGCATGGAATTCCAAGGACAACTGTAAACAATATTTTATCAAAATCATGTACTGTAGATTTCAAAAATGGAAAGAGAAAAAGAGAACGTGCTTCACCATTCGACAAAGTTGAGCAAGCGCTTGTGATTTGGATAAAAAATGCCAGATCTCAAAATATGCCAATATCTTCCTTCATCTTAAAAGAAAAGGCTTTACAAATTGCAGCTGAATTAGGAGAATCCGATTTCAATGCTAGCAATGGATGGCTCAAAGATTTATGTTCCGGCAAGATTTATCTTTCAAGAAAGTATGCGGTGAAGCTGCTGATGTGAATGACAGTGAATTAAACGAATGGAGAGAATCTGTTTTGAGTGATGTCCTCAAGCGTTATAATCCTTCTGATATTTACAATGCTGATGAATGTGGACTATTCTATCGTGCTCTACCAGATAAAACTCTTTCTTTTAAGAGCGATAAATATATAGGTGGAAAGAGAAGCAAAGAGAGATTAACCATTTTATTAGCAGCAAATATGGATGGCTCAGAAAAACTAACTCCATTGGTTATAGGAAAATTTCTGAGACCCCGTTGCATGAAAAACATAAAATCTTTGCCCGTGTTCTATGATGCGAACCAGAAATCTTGGATGACAACAAGCAGCTGGGAGAAAACAATCCGACGTATGGATAGATATTTCTCTAAGAAAAAAAGAAAAATCGTTTTCGTTATCGACAACTGCCCTGCCCATTGTGACATTCCTCAATTAGATTCCATTGAACTTGTTTTCTTACCTCCAAACAGCACTAGTGTTTCCCAACCAGGGGATTATTCAAAATTTTAAAGTAAACTGCCGGAAGTTACTCCTTAATGGCATGATTTCTGCAATTGATCAGAATGAGAAGTTTTATGTGTCAGTGTTGGATGCTCTGTTTTATATAGACAAAGCTTGGAATAAGGTATCAAAGAAAACCATTTCAAATTGTTTTAGACATGCTGGTTTTTGCCCCTCTGAAAATGATGAATTATCGGACGACGAAGATGAGGATGTGCCTCTATCTGAACTTGCAAAGCGTCTTCAAAATTATGGATGCACCGTACCTGATGAAATGGGTTACGTAACTATTGATAATGATTTAGCTACATCTTCTGAAGTGTCCATTACTGGAATTGTCTCCGAAGTGTTAAATTCAAATGCTTCCGGATGCAACGATGAAGAGAGTGATGGTGAATTGGAAATTCAGCCTGTAACTCAGGCAGAAGCTCTCAAGGCACTAAACGTTGTTAAGTGTTTTATTGCGCATTCAGAAGCTTCAGAAGAACATTTTAAAAGTGTTAATAATCTTGAAAAGGTAGTGCTAACAACAGCGAAACCGAAGCAAAGACAATCCTGCATAAATGAGTATTTCATACACCGTACTGTACATTCCTAACTATTCTGTAAGTAATGTATTAATTTCTATTATAGTAGTATGTATTATCCCATTCAGTTTCATACTTAAATTAAAACAAAATAATTAATTAATATTATGTACACTTCTGTTTTTAAAAACTTCATGTTTTTAGCTTTTTTTCTGTTGACAAACATATTTAAGATTAAAAATAGCCTTTAATTTTCTTTTATCGCATATATGGTCACCTTGCATATATGGTCACTTTTCAACGGTCCCCACGGGTGACCATATAATGAGGTCTGACTGTATATATAACCACACACAAGATTTGCTCGTATTAGAAAATACGAGCAGGGAAGACCGAGCTATGCTCGGTCAAAATTAAATTTGAGTTCAAATATCATGACCCATGACCAAAATGACCTACTAATTGAATTTTCTTGAACATGTGACTTAGCCCAACAGTCTTCTCGTGCCCGAAAACCATAGGATGCAAAATTTAGTGTAAATAGTCTGAGCCGTTTTTAAGATAAAATAGCTTGACCCATAATGACCCATGACCAAAATGACCCACTAATTGAATTTTCTCGAACATGTGATCTAGCCCAACAGTCTTCTCGTGCTCGAAAACCATTGGATGTAAAATTTAGTGTAAATTGAGCCGCTTTTTAGATCTTGACCCACAATGACCCATGACCAAAATGACCCACTAATTGAATTTTCTCGAACATGTGACCTAGCCCAACAGTCTTCTCGTGCTCGAAAACCATTGGATGCAAAATTTTGTGTAAATTGAGCCGCTTTTTAGATCTTGACCCACAATGACCCAGAAATGACTCACTAATCGAATTTTCTCGAACATGTGACCTAGCCCAATGATTTTCGCGTGCCCGAAACTCGTAGAATACAAAATTTCGTCAAAATCGTTTGAGCCGTTTTTTAGCTACAATTATCTTGACCATGACCCAAAATGACCCAAAATGACCCACTAATTGAATTTTCTCGAACATGTGACCTAGCCCAACAGTCTTCTCGTGCCCGAAAACCATTGGATGCAAAATTTAGTGTAAATTGAGCCGCTTTTTAGATCTTGACCCACAATGACCCAGAAATGACCCACTAATCGAATTTTCTCGGACATGTGACCTAGCCCAATGATTTTATCGTGCTCGAAACTCGTAGGACACAAAATTTAATCCAAATCGTTAATCCCGTTTTTTAGATAAAATTAATTTTACCCGCGTTGACCCACAAATGACCCACTAATCGAAAGTTCTCGAACATGTGACCCAGCCCAATAGTCTTCTCGTGCCCGAAAATGGTCGGATACAAAATTTCGTCAAAATCGTTTGAACCGTTTTTTAGATACAATTAGCTTGACCTTGACCCAAAATGACCCACTAATCGAATTTTCTCGAACACGTGACCTAGCCCAATGGTTTTCTGGTGCCCCAAAACGGTAGGATACAAAATTTCGTCAAAATCGTTAGAGCCGTTTTTAAGATAAAATTTGCATATATATATATATATATATATATATATATATATATATATATATAACCACACACAAGATATATAGATATTAGATATTAGAATAAGATATTAGAATATATGATATGATTTGTTAAATTTGGTCACATATTACGTCGGAAACCTGCAGCCGCGTTGACGTGTGCCAAAATATCTGCGCTCGATGGGCAGAATTCTAATGAGCTGAAACAAAAAATAATTAAAATCTCAGTTTCTTCTTGCAAAATAAGGTTGTAGCTAAGTACCACAGGTTCAAAGTTTTGAATTTTTGAAAGATAAGAAAATTGCGCTATTTTGAAAAAAAAAATCATATTTCGTCTAAAATTTTGATTTTTTAACTTATTAGTAAAATATAAAAAAATCAAAATTTTCAAAAAATAACTCAATGGCCTTTAGACAATTTAATTATGCGTAGATAAGCGCAAATTTTATCCAAAAATGTTAAAAATTGTTCAAGTTATCATGCTTCCCAAGTTGAAAAATGTAGTTTCCAGAAAATCGCGTTTAATGTTTTAGAAGAAAAAATATACTGATATGTTTTTTTCAACTTACACTTAATTTGCTATTCCTGTACCATACTGTGTACCCTCCTGTGCCATCTGCAGCTTCAATAAGGGATTTGAATATTTTTAACACTGTCCAACCTAGTTGAAAAGTGTTTATGACTTCGGTTTGTCTGGCCGTCTGCCGTCTGTCCGTGCTCTAACTCCCGTACATATATACTCGGATTACCCTGCAATTTTTATAAGTTACTGTCGTTATCTATAGCATGTTCCCTATTTCAACTGAAGTGTGTAGCACTTATAGTTTTTTTTTTCAGGGACACTCAAAAGAATTTCTTTACATTACGGTCTATGGGGAAAAATCATTTTCGGTTTATTTTAATGATGTTACACAATTTTAAATACATTGTAATTGATATATATCACTAAGGTGCAGTACAAGAAGCTTAATATGGAGTATGGTGTGCATAGCACTTATAGTTACTTAACAAGGACAGTCAAAAGAATTCCGTTACATTACGTCTATGGAGAAAAATCGTTTGCGATTTAATTAAATAATGTTTCACTATTTTAAACGCATTGAAATTTATATATATCACTAAGGTGCATTACAAGAGACTTACTACAGAATATTGTGTGTATAGGAGTCATCGTTCATTTACATCGTTCATTTCACACAAAAGAATTCTCTACTGTCTGTTAATAATAATTCCTGGAAGTGCGTTTTAAGTTGCTGAACGCGATTTTAAATTTAACTCACTTTTTGTCTATTATTTGGTGTGTATAAATTCTGTAGATCATGTACAGGGCAGCACAAAAGTTCGCGAACACATTTCCGTTTATTGACAGAAACTCCAGCAGGAGAATTTTAAACTGTGCTACGCGTTTCCTAACTAAACTAAAATTTAGCATCCTATGTAGTATATACAAATATATAGATCATATACAGGGCTGAATAAAAGTATTCGGATATTTTTCCGAATATTCTATATGTTGGGAATTCCTGAAATTACGTTTTTAAATATGTTATGCGTTTTCCAAAATGTTTACTTAGATGTTATCTTTCAGCTTATTAAACGGTAATGATTTGTAAAATTATTTTGGAAGCGTTGGAAAGTGTTACATAATCTATGCTCACAGTTATCACAGTTTAAAATTCTCCTTCTGGAGTTTCTGTCAATAAACTGAAATGTGTTCGCGGACTTTTGTGCTGCCCTGTATATGATCTACAGAATTTATACACGCCAAGTAATAGACAAAAAGTGAGTTAAATTTAAAATCGCGTTTAGCAACTTAAAACGCACATCCAGGAATTATTGTTAACAGACAGTAGAGAATTATTTTGTGTGTCCCTGTAAATGAACGATGACTGCTATACACACACTATTCTGTAGTAAGCTTCTTGTAATGCACTTAATGATATATATAAATTTCAATGCGTTTAAAATAGCGAAACATTATTTAATTAAACCGCAAACGATTTTTCTCCACAGTCGTAATGTAACGGAATTCTTTTGACTGTCCCTGTAAAGTAACTATAAGTGCTATGCACACCATATTCCATATTAAGCTTCTTGTAATGCACCTTCGTGATATATATCAATTACAATGTGTTTGAAATTGTGTAACCTCATTAAAATAAACCGAAAATGATTTTTCCCCATAGACCGTAATGTAACGGAATTCTTTTGAGTGTCCCTGAAAAAAAAACTATAAGTGCTACACACTTCAGTTGAAATAGGGAACATGCTATAGATAACGACAATAACTTATAAAAATTGCAGGGTAATCCGAGTATATATGTACGGGAGTTAAAGCACGGACAGACGGCCAGTCGGCGAGACGGCAGACGGCAGACGGCAGACGGCCATACGGCCAGACAAACCGAAGTCATAAACACTTTTCAACTAGGTTGGAAAGTGTTAAAAACGCTTTTAATAAATTAAGTCACTTTCTGGTGAAACATAGTTGTTTTATCGACATAAGATTAACTTGAGCAACAAAAATAATTTAATTGAGTTATAAAAGAAAATATTTATCAGTTAGCGTCACAGCATGATTCATAAATGGTTGAAAAAAGGTTTAGATACCAAACTCGTCAGCCGATTTCTTCGAAAATGTATACAGTTCTTGCAACAGATGTCTGTAAAGTATTCACGAAATGGGAAATCAATCAAAAGCACAATTTGGGCGCTATCATGTTCATCCACACACATACATACATATAGCGACATCATCAGAAAAACACCAAAAACGACTCTGAGGACCAATAGACGTGAGGATATTCTAATATACATGCATACATACACACATACATATATGGAGTAGGTTTAAAAATAGCGAAAACGGATTCAGGGAATCTCAAATGTAAAAATATCCCAATATTTCCATAATCTGATTTTTATCATGATTACAATAATTTCCTTACACTGTATGTGTACAGAAAGTAAAAAACAAAACAAAAAAAATACAGGTTAATACAATGAAGCTAAATTTGCGCCATGCTCAGAAAAATGCACCAATTGTCTGCGAACTCGATTATGGAACTTTCCCTATGCAAACGTACATACATACATATAATGAATACATACATGAAATGAAATTTTTCACGATTTCTTTGGTAATTATCCGTTGGCATGTGGCTAATACAAAAGTACCCAAATTCGTATATGTACTGTAAGTAAAAATAATAAAGAAATTTGAAATTCAAACCAATTACATCGTTTTTGAATTTTCAAAGAATGTATGATTTAATTCGACTACCTATCAGTTTCGGGTTGTTAGGGGTGACGAATATTTTTGATTTTCAATCCCCTGGAACCATCCACGTCCAGTCCAATTTAGGTGTCAATACGACGGAGATCTGTTTTCCTATTCCCAAAAATGATTTCTAGCGGTCAACGCGGAAGGATACAATGACGGTAATTGTATTTCGCATTCATGGTAAAACATGCTGGTTATCGCATTCCCTTACATGATTAGAGTATCATTTGTGAAATAGATAAACATACTTTACTTAGATAAGCATAAATTAATATAATAGCAAATGAGAACACTAATATCTAACATTGACACGCGGACTATTTTTTACCTTTGCCTTGCATGCTACATTTGCCTTGCAAGCTTCTGACCGCCGACTCGAAACTCCTGTTATATATAAAGCTCAGTGATGCGAGTAATATTTTTACGATAATCAATTACGATTTCGCTCACTTTCCATAAACAAAATGTGTTAATGCATTGGTATTCTGCATTTTATATAAAATAGGAAACAACCGTGAAACACATATCGAAGAGGTTATCATTTATGTAGTTATTTATCTTAAATGACTTAGTTTTTTAACAAAAGAAATTGTTATATTTTTCCCTCTCTGAATTCCTTCAACTAAAAGAAAGATGTAAATACATTAATATCCAAAAAACACTAAAAAAATAACGTATTTTTAAAACCTAATTATTTTTTTAAATATTGATTGGTAAGCATGATTTCGCTAATAGCTTTCATAGAAATTTTTCATACTTATAAATTTAGATTTGTAAAATTGTCAACGCAAATGTTAAATTGCCATTAATAATTTAATTTCTTTTGGAAATGTAAAATTTTGGAAAGCATTTTCTCATTTGGAAATGTAAAATTTCCCCCATCAGAATTATCATTCTACAAGTTCTAATTATTTAAAAGAAGGTTTGCTATGTATGAAAGTTTAAGCTTAGATTTTGTTAGATTCTGTTGGAACGGAAAAATGTTTCCGTTCCTTTATTGTCGTTTTAACCAATATCAACTGCAAATATAGAACAAATTAATATGAAAAAGAATAGTATAAAAATTATTAAATTTAAACTTTATATTTGTACATTGTCTCAAACTGTCTTTTAAAAATATCTTTACAGCCTAGAGATCAAGAAATCGTCCGAGAACAGCCACCGCGTCCTCCAATTACGTGTTCTGTTACTGATGACATTAATTCAAGTAGTGTCCAGATGCTACCATCGGGTTCACCTCTGAAGGGTATTGCCTCTACTTCTGCAAAGCTACATTGTGAATTGACTACTATAACAGAAGAAATGAACTACGGAGGTGGACCATCATCACCCCTAACAAAAGACAAACCTCCATCAAAAGCTATCGAACTATCAGTTCTAGAATCCAAGATTGAGAACACGCAGCTTGAAAACGTACAAGTTGAGAACACGCAATTTGAGAACGTACAAGTTGATAACGCACAGCTTGAAAGCGTCCTAGTTGAGAAGGCACAACTTGAAAACGTCCATGAGGAGAACACACAACACTCGAGTGATAACTAATTTAAACGCTCAGTATAACTCCCATGCACAATGCACATTTGCATACATTATATTTTCCAAAACAAGAAATATTCTAGTGGGTTTGGGAAAAGGGAGAGTGCATCTTTAGGAAATTTGTCATTTTAACTGTAGATGTGTTTTAAACAAAAAATTCCACTTAATTCTTTTGAATTAACTTTATTCCAATGAATGTATAAAGAGTTGTGAAACATATTTATATCTTGGAAATTTCTTGTGTGATATTTAAAATATTTATATTTGAACTATCTGTAAAACTCTATGGGAGTACATTCTAAACTGTTTTACTCTTCTTGTGATATTAATTAGATTAAAGTTTGGATTTTGTGTTGTGTTTTATAAAGTTCAAATATCATTCATAAACTAACTCAGAAAAAAATTCTTGTATTATCTTAATATGCTATGCGATTACACACTATAAAAAAATTCACATAAGAAAATGGTCATTTGAATTGTAATTTCTGCTGGACATTGTCCAATCATCAGGGCTCCCACTGCTTCGTTTTTTGAGTACCACTATTTCTGAAGAAAGTTTTTCGTGCTAGGTTTTCACAACATTTGCAACAAAAATTTCTTTTCGGGTAGTTTCTACAAAATTTGTGAGGAAAATCAAAACAGAAGATTTTTCTTTGGAAAAGTGGTTTGATAAAAGAACCGAGTAGGAGGCCTGATTTATTCAATTGTATTTATAGATAACGGCCTTTTAATCATACTATAGACCTATACAGCGTTCTTGTTGATCAGCATAAAGATAAATTCACCCTTACTTTACCAGATTCATGAAAAATTGTTGAACGATAATTTGTTTTATAAATGCTCAAAGAAATCTTTATAAATTAATGGTGTTTCTACTACTAATCTAGAATATTGTAGAACGTACAGACTACCGAATTAAATACTATTAATTTACAAAAATTTCGTTCGACCACTTATAACAAAATTATCGTTCAGAAAATTTAATAAATCTGGTAAAGCAATCGTATAGACCACCTATGATAATTTGGCAATGAGTAACACAAATTTAGATAAATTTATTCGTTAATTAAGGGACAATCACTACTAGAAATTAGCAAAATCTGGTTTTAAATTAAATAATAAAAATTTCTTTGTGGTTACTGGCAACATTTTTTCTCGTAGAATCGCGAATTCTTTCAATGTTATAGGCGAAGCGATCGTGGGTGGACTATAAATTTATCTATGTGATGACCAATGAGAACAATTTATAATATAGTTAAATGACCGTTATTTGTAAATATGGTTAAATGACTGGACAATTAGCTGCAGAGATTACAGTTAAAATTATCGTTTTCTTACATGACATTTTTTTAGTACATGAATATCATATTGTTTTCTGTTCAGATTCTAATTTTTCGAAGAAATATAGCTGAAAGTTTATTGCTAGTCGAAAACTGGCTACACTGCTTAGAAAAAAAATGATAAAAACTGCCTAGCCAGGGCTGAGTTTTCATTTTATAAGCAAATGGGCCTGATCAAATCTGCCACCGCTCCTTTCTTGTTCCTTTCAAAGCAGAAAAAAAGGTAACACATAATGCAAATCAGGAAACGTACTAGCTTCATTAAATTCATATTTTTGTAATGATAAGAATAATTGTATTTGAATAAAGTCAACAAAATAATCTTTAATGATATAAAAAATAATTAAGAAATGATAAGAAAGAGTATTTCATTTTTTGAAGAGTATTTCATTTTTACTTAAGAAAATTACATAGGGTATTTCGCTTTCTGAAGAATGGAAGAAATAATGGAACAATGATTTGTCTTTAACTCTATGGCTTCATACAATGCAGAAGAAAAATAAAGAATCCTGTCGTGACCAGGATTTGTTGATCTAGATTATAATTTAAAAAGTCAAATTCTGCAATAAGTTCTATAATAAAATTTTCCCTATTTGTAAGTTCAAACATTTTATTTTTGTGTGACTATATGAATATTGTTGCTTAATAACAATCGCCACTCTGTCTAGGGAACATACTCAACTGTTAGCTCCGGATTTTATCAAGAGTGGTATCGTTGGAAAGCTCTTGCCATGAATATCAAGAAAAATATAGGAACTGCCCATCATATCACGTAAACAACTAGACTTAGATCTTATTTTTCTCTAAGCATGACATCACGGAAGAAATTTGTCCCTATTTCGTGAACGGTTGGTTAAAATAGATAGTTTCTATATTTTTCTTGATTCCCAATACAAGAATTTTTCAACGATACCACACTTAGCAAAATTCAGAAGTAATAGTTGAGTATGTTACGTAGTCAGAGAACACCCCTCCAATATAAAACTTCTTCCTGCATTTCTAACAGTAAATCCTATTTAATTTTGCAGTTAAAATTTTGTCAGTTTTTTAAATTAAATAAATATTAATTTCGAAACTTCACTTGCCTCCCTTGGCATGAACCCATTTTGTCCCTATATAAATCTAGCCCTGTGCCTAGCTCTAAATCAACGTCATTTGAGGAATATGTTATAGGGAGCGCTGTCTGTCTGTCTGTTAAAAAATCAGAATCGAAGCCACTTTTTCTGCTAAATAAAACGATAAAAAATAAGGGTTATTTTTTGTGCGTTAATTGACTATATTCTGGTACTCATCAGTACACAAGTTAACATCAGCTATCATAACCCTAATGCACAGCCCGTCATTGTGAGGTCACTACATTGCGTCACAAATCATCACAAGTGTGACAGTTTCAACAGTGTTCAAAATGGCTTTTCTTTAGATCTCCCAGTGTTGCCAATCCGCCACTTTTTTTTAAATTCAGGCTGTTTGATTGACACTTCATTTTTGAAATAGTAATATTCGTTAATTATTGTTTTCGTTTTATTTTTTCTGTCATTAAATAAGAAGAATATTTCTATTTAAAAAACCTGGTGGAAATCAAGCAATTTTAATTTTTTAAAAGTAGCAGACTGGCAACACTGAATTCGCCACATCATGATTTTTAAATGACCACCATTTTGTAAATTCACTATTAAGTCACGGTGACAGATTTTTAAATCATTGCAATTCTTTACAAAAGAGATATATGGACGCCGCTGTGATGTAGATTCGAATCTCTCTCATGATGACAATGACGACAATAAGAGTTAGATTTTTCTCAAGGTGCTGTAAGAGAAGTGAAGAGAGACAAAACTCATCGAATGCGAGGTGTTTTATTATCAATCTGCCAAATCCAACACTTTTGGGGGGAAATTTCAGTATTGATCAATGTTTCGTATTCCACTTGTTTCGAAAAAAACTCCAAATACGGGTGACAGAAAGAAATGGACAACTATTAAATTCTAATCGTGCGATTCTCCAGTTTAGTAAAACAGCGTGTAGTGATCTTTAGTTTACTACGAGATAATTTGAACGTCGAGTACTAAACTCAGGAGATTAATCAACGTTTTTATAAGCCATCAGATATTTCTTGCGTGGTATTAGGCTCTGAATTAGGTGTACGTTGGCTGGTCCCTGGTCACATTTTTTAAAACTTGGAATTGGAATTTATCCATGCGGTAGTAGTGATAGAATAAGGATTCATTCTTATTGGTTATGCAAATAGAACTTTATTCTAGTCTTGATGTACATAATAATTGTCTTTTAAAAGTCGTAAATCACAACCATTACTGAAAGGTCTACTGGATGTCTTTTTCGTAACTAATATCGTACAAGCGTTTTTTTATTATTTAAGTAGAAATCGCTGGACCTTCTAAGTTGTGTACGTAACGTCGAAATTCGTTAACTGTAGATTTAGGATCTTTAGATAATGCTAGAATTTAATCTCTATTAGGTCATTTGTTTTCAGCGTGGTTCCAGCAATCAATTGGACATGCAACGTTGAACAGCGCTGTTCCAGTGTGTAGTGCTTTACCAGACTTATAAACCAATATCTCTCAAATGAAGGATTCTGTTGCTCTCCGTTTGTAATAGCTGATAAAATATTGCATATTGATGAACACCAGGCTTTACATAATCAAACCACTGTACTAACAACAATGTCTGGTTTTTTAAGTCGCAGAAAAATTGTTTTCAATATGAGCTACAAACTTCCCCTATAAGTCACTGATCGCAGCAAGAGATTTAAAAATTGTATTATATATTAACGTTAACTCTACCTACAACTCTTCAAATATCCATTACTTTTTTCTCTTTTTCTTCTTGGTGTTGGAACTTCAGTGCTGTGGAGTCCAATAATTGTTTGAATATGTTAGTTGAACAATGTAATTTCGTTCAGTGGTGAATTTTTCAATTAAAGCAGTATAGTCACACGGAAAATACAATGTAGTCTTTACTATCTTCTTGCGATTAGGTATATTTATAAGCGCTTAAATATCACATGATAAAAGTATTCCAGACTATAATTTTCTTAATGTCATTAACATAAAAAAATTTGTTAAAAAAATTTCCAATAATCATACATGTATAAATTCTCTTAACTTCAAATAAATAAAATTTTGTAAAAGTAAAACAGCATACAGGAAAAGTTTCTTTGTATAACGTAATACAAAGAATCAGAAATGATATTATTAACTAGAGATGAAAAATACATAGAACTAGATTTTTTCTCCTGCATATATTGAGTAAGTGTTCTTTACTCAATATATGAAGAAAAAGAAAATCTATCTCTATATATGTAATACAGAACATCTTTAGAAGAACATCTACACCTTTTCCAAATTGAATTTCCCTTATTGATGAGTTTAGAGACAATAGGCTAGTTTTTTAAAGATAAGAGGAGATTCCACACATAATTTTAGAAACCCACAATTTACTTCGAATTATGTCTGTGTCATAAAAATAAGTATAATATGCCGATGACACCGCTGAAAACAGAGAACCGCCATCAGTAGGCCTTTTAATTATCAACGCCAACATAAAAAAAAGCCATGTGACTATACGAATCCTCTTTTTTATAATCCAGTATTCCAGTAGAATTTCAACATAAAGCACGTTGCAAAATCCATAAAACAGGAATGTTGTCGTGCGCTAAAATGCAATTCGGGTTAAAGTTCTCAAGAATCTAGCCGAAACTGCCGTGCAGTTGTACGTCGTTGCCCAAATACAATAATTCACGAATACTTTTAAATAAGTTATTATTATAGTTTAAGTTTCTCACCGAAGTCAAACAAAATGTAGCTTTTTGGAATTTAAAACTGACACAAAAAGACTTGGAAATCATATACAAGTTAAAACAAAAAATTTGTTAAAGGTCATATACAGGGTGTCCCAAAAAGGAGTACCCATTTTTAAAAATGAATAAGAAACAAACGAATAGAGTTATTAAAAGAATTCTTGCAGGAAACGGATATGTGAAGTCTGGAATTTTATTTAGAGTATTTTATTATGTTAGTTCAAATTCTTACCGACAGATGGCGCTGTGGCTACCGCATTTATCAGCAATAGTTGAAAATTAAATGACAATATTTTCAATATGTCCTCCATTCATCACAATAACATGTCGGAGTCTTAGAATGAAATTAGCACACACCTTCTGTAACGTCTGTACGGAAATGGCTGTACACTCTTGAGCGATTAATCGCTGGAGCTCAGCTAGCGAAGTGGAATTTTGGCAGTAAACTACATCCTTCAGATGTCCCCAAAGAAAAAAATCACACGGATTTAAATCAGGTGAGTAAGGTGGCCTATTCATACCCTTGCCGGTTAATTTCGGGTAATTTTCGGTGCTGTAGCGCCATCTGTCGGTCAGATTTTGAACTATCATAATAAAGTGTTATAAACAAACTTCCAGACTTCACACATCCGTTTCCTGCAAGAATTTTTTAAATAACTCTATTCGTTTGTTTCTTATTCATTTTTAAAAATAGGTACTCCATTTTGGGACACCCTGTACTTTTATAAGTTTGAATATTAGAGAAATGTATTATGAAAAATGTATTAGAAAAATGTATAAAAATGATTTTTTTTTTATAAAACAGCATATTTTGGTTTTATGTTTATATGTATATCTATCTATCTTTCTATATATATATATATAAAATCATTTCATTAACGACAATTATAATTCATCATACACAAATGGTAAATAAAAGAAAGATACAACTCATATCTGTTATGATTCAGCAAATATCCTATAATACAAGCAGCTGTATGAACCACAATTAGTAAATTAAAATAAGAAAATAATGAATTATATAGAAAAGAAACAATAGGATTATGAAAATTGCAGTGTCAAATGGTAAATTTTATAAAGTTTGTATCGGATATCTACAAACAGTAGAAATCATAGAAATAATACACAATGGAAATGTGCAAATGCAACAATTAACATAGCATAGCGCATAATAGTTATAAGATTATTATAAACTAAAAATGAGCTAATAATTTTAATATATATTGCATCTTTATAAGATACCAATATAAAATAAGAAATAGAATTTTAAAAAGAATATGTGAATATTCAAAGTAAAAATTATAAAGATATAATAAATAGATGTGTAGTATATATATATGTTATTGACATAGTAGGTTCACCTGGAAATGTGATGGCTGGAAAAATGGTCTGAGTGTGAATTTATGAGGAAACCTTTTGCAGTTCCTGGCAGCAAAATTTGGATCGTAGAGAGCCTACTCGTAAATGATTCAGTGAATGCCAACCACAAAATTCCAAAGCGTGATATTTTTTCTTATGAAACTACATTCAATATTCCTTAACTACATTCATATAAAGCATAGAATCCCAATTTGAATATTTGCGATTCCAGCCAATGCTAATATTAATTGCGTAAAACAAACAATGTTGTAAAAAACAGATATAAGATATGTGCATTATACATAGTTAATCCCCCCCACACACACACAAGCAAATACTTCCTAAATAAACAGAAAAACAACGAGAAATTAAATTTAATAAATCAATTCTAGAGAATGGAATCAAAGCACTTGAGTAAATACATGACAAACATACACCGATGAGCCATTATAATATGAAATATAACCACGTGCGCGCCCACATCAGTATGTACCCCCACAGTGCTGATCGCGTGCCAGTACTGTTACGCCATGAAGATATATATATATATTCTATCCTCATGTGTTACGCGAACCATCCAGTTTGAATGGAGTTGAGTTAAATAAGAGCTAGACTTCCACACAGCTTTCTCAACCAATGACGAAACGAATTCTTTAGAAAAGAAAATACTTTTTTCACTGTACTCTTTATAAAGTGCCAAAAATTTTTATCATTTCTATTCTTGTACAACTTTTCTAGTGCGAATGAAACAGTAAAAGTGCATCCTGAATTGATGAGTAATATAAATGAAGAATGTAAATGCCATATTGCAGATTTCAATGATTATTCTTCAGAAAGTTTAACAGAATATTTTATCAGAAATCATCCTTTCACTGACGATTCTTTGCCATTGTAACTGGCGATAGAGAAAAAGTACTTGTATTCTGTTATTCTGTGATGGAATTATTGAGAATACTTTTAACGAATGAATTACGGGAGTCTTGTTTTCTGAGGGAAACAGAATATTCACTAATTGCTGCAAAAGTTCAAAAATTTCTGCAAAAGCTCTAAAATTTCTGCTTGTGATTAGTACAACAATTTTTCTATGCGAGAATGCATTTCCTTCGCTTATTTAATTGAAAACAAAAATCACGAAGAAATTGAGTACTGAATCAGGCAAGGCATTAACAAATATTGAACCGTGAGGAATCTACACTTGTTTTAGTGATACAAGACAAATTAGTGTATGCGAGATAGTCATATAAGCTCATGTCTATAAAGAATGCATTATGGTATTCCCACCTGCAAATTATTTTATGACATTTTTCATGTTATTCAGGTATAATTATGATACTACACAATGTATGGATGTGAATAGCAGAAAATAATTTAAGCGTCCTTTTAGTAATATATTCATGCAGTTTTAAATATTAACACTCACGGAGCTATTTATTAACTTTGGGACCCCTAGACAAATTTATTTACATTGTAATTCTTTTATGAGGCTTATTTTAGAGTTTTTGCATAGACCTTCTAATAAACCTTCTAATAGGCCTTCTAGTTATCTTTCCTCTGAGAGTTGGTGGCTCTTTCGAGAGTGAAGGGTCCAGGGCATGCTCACCGTATGCCCTGCTGTAAATCAGCTCCAGTTAGCATTACTTTTATAACCTGATGGTACGGCAAAAGTATAATCTTTGATTCACAAGAGAGGTCCCGAGGTCGGGATCACAGAATTCAATGAACCTTTGTGTATGGACAGAGTATAGTTAGCATATAAATATAAGAAAGCCATAAAGCTTTCAAGACCCAGGTGGTCTTGAGAAAAAAGGCGTCAAAGTTTACGTCACAGTTTATAATCGAATAAGTTTATACATTTGGTAAGCGGCTTCGCAGCTTGGCTGGCATCGCACTGGGTTCAAGATTTTGCTGTTTGGGTTCGAGTCTCAGCTAGACTCATGTTTCGCAGCGAAATTTTATAAATTACTTTTGAACAAAAGTTGAAAAAAATATTTATAATCATTGAAATTTACAAAAAACATAAATTAAATATATATTTTGCAGCATATAAATGCAGTTTTAACTATAAAATTTTGCATGTTTAATGCCCAATGGTCTTCTCGTACCCCAAAATAGTAGGATACAAAATAATCTGTAACATAAACGTTGAGACTTTTTTTCTCAAGACCCACTGGATATTGCGCTTTATGACTTTCATATATTTATGTACTAACTCTATCGGTACACAAACGTTCACTGCATTCTGTGACCCCGACCTCTGAATCTCTCCTTATAAGTGGTACGTCGGTCTAAAAGTTTGGAAAACCCTGCCCTAGAGCAATGAGCTCATCAAGAGACAAAACAATGGTGCAAGCATGGCTTATATCATCATATATAAATCGTCAGTTAACTATCTTTCTGAATATACAATGTTTGGCGACATCATGGGAAAAGCAGCAGATTTAACCTACTTTGATAAAGGGATGGCTGGATGACTTTTGTCGATCTCGGAAACGGCGCGTTCGGTAGGCTATTAACCAAGCAGTTTTTGTGAGTACTTATCGAAAGTGGTGTACGGATTCAGAAATCACTGGTCAATGTCATGCTGTTCGCCTTCCGTGGAGCATTGATCCCAGAGGCGAGTGGAACTTAATCATATTTTGCTTGGACAGTGAACAATGAGTCCCAGCATATTAGGGTAGATCAAATGAAAACGGAACAAGAGCCATAAAATGAAATGACATTGTTTGGTTCAAACCTAATCTCCAAAGCTACACAAGCACTTCCTTCACCAATCGGTGAATAACTTGCTCTTAGAAGTCCTTTGGCTGAAATCGGAACCAGTTTCAGACATTATCCATGACTTCGCTGTCCAAGTAAAAATGGCGACCCTTCAATGCCTTTTTCAGAGGACCAAAGATGGGAAAGTCATATGGCGAAAGGTCTGGGCCATACGGTGGTTATTCCAACACTGTCCACCGAAACTTCACCAGTTTTAGTCACAGAATTCCTTGTGTCCGTCCTGCACACGAATCAATGGCAGTGCATGTTTTGCGTACACTGTCTTCATTTGCCGATGCACTTTACAAAATCCAACTCCTGCTGCCACTAAATAACGAATAACACTGCGTTGCTCTTTTTTACTCGCAAACATTCCTCAGAGGCAGATGAATAACAACAACAACCGATTGCCTGCCGGACGATACTGTTAGCCGACCGACAGAACATATCACATGCTACTGCGTGACTACCTAAGGCAAGTCCATTCCCAGAGTAGGACTTGCCTTTCTTACTTCCCGCTCTACCTCTGCACAAAGTTTCACCACACTCATAGAAAAATAAACCACATTATAACCACTGTTTCGTTTTCATTTGATCCTACCTTATATAGTGGTTAGTGAAGCAAAGCAGAGCCTTCTGCTTGCATAGTCAGCGCAAGAGCGGAGTTCCTGCAATCAGGGGACACTCTCGGCAATACCGCTAAAAACGGGTCAAGGAGTATCCGAACTGGGTCATAGTGGAAGGAAAGAAAATTATGAGGTCGAACGGTCACATTTTCTGATCCCTCACGATGAAGGTGAAGTGTGGATATGCCTATTTTCAACTGAAATTATGGCAGGCGGATGCATAGCTGGACAGATACAAGCTGATAGCATTAATATTACAGTATAGGCGAAGTTAACTTTGGCTACATTAGAACTCATCATAACAAAAGAACAATCCCAAAGGGCTATCCAGTATGTGAATATGTGTACCAATCTCACCCCTTGATGGCAGCAATGTTCCTGGATGGTGATGGCTTGTACCAACGCACCAACAGGAGAATGCACACTGTAAAAAATGGGTACTCAAAATTGAGTAAAAAGTACTCAATTTTGAATACGTCACATACTCAAAATAGCTCTGATCCAAATGTACTCAAAATTGAAAAACACATGTACTCATTTTTGATGCCATGGATGTATTCAAATATGAACTGCTATGTACTCATTTTTGATCCCATGGATGTATTCAAATTTAAAATTTTTTATGTCGTTAAAATAAAATTTATAGGATA
Source organism: Maratus michaelseni (assembly GCA_963931845.1). Lineage (NCBI taxonomy): Eukaryota > Metazoa > Arthropoda > Arachnida > Araneae > Salticidae > Maratus > Maratus michaelseni. The sequence continues at coordinate 415,856,399 of OZ007586.1, forward strand.
AAAAAAAAGTTACTTCGCGAAGACAACCTTATAAGGGATACATACATTTCTGCTCATTTTTTTCATTCCTGCGTGAGTTTATAGTAATTAACCAACCCTTGCCCGTGAGAGGAATCGAACCCGTGATGTCCTGTGTACTAACCTGACGACACAGACCAACGCGCCATGAGTGGTCACGCCCCCTTCTCAAATATTGTTAGTTACTTTGCAAAACTTGCAAAAACTTGAGGTTTCATCCGTAGATGGATTTTTTCAGTTCCAATGTTTTTAATATTTTCTTTTCATAATTTTCAATATTTTGCTGTATGATTTGGTGCCTTATAACAGATAAATTTCAATTTATTATGTATTATATGCGTAAAACATTGCAATAAGAATAGTGATTGCTTCTTTTTGCAACAGTACCAACAGTTTCTTTATTCGAACATATATATATTTTTTAATTATTTGCTTGATTATCTATTTATCAATTCTAATAAAAACAACAATTATCTTAATCAGACGTGTTTCTTACATGCTATTAAAATATTTTTTTAATGTCTTATTTTAAAAAAAATATGTAAATAAATTTTTTTATAATAAATTAAATTATTATATTTCAGCTATGCTGAGAGCTTTTGCGTACGGTTCGGTTAAACTAAATAGTTAAAAAAAATGATTTTTAAAGACAAATTTGAAATTAATGACTTTGGGATAGGTAGGTTTAAATCTGGACTTATTGATTTTATTTAAATTAAATTAGTTTAATTTATAAAAATATAAGCTAAAGAAATAATTTAAAAACGTTATAAAGTTAAAAACTTTATTTTATAAAAGTAAAGAAAAAATATTAACTAATTTTATAAATTCAAGGAAAAAATTATAAACTTGTAAAATTATAATTTATAAAATAATAAATTTTAGCGTAATTCATAAATTTGTAAGCCAAATCAGCTTAGTTTAACTCTTTCGCGACGGCACCCCTTACAGAAATTTTATTTGGCTGGTACCACTTTTTTTAAACAGTTCCCTGGTTTTGTAAAGTACCAACAAATACTCTAATTAAAAAAGACAAATATTACAATTATTTATTAGTGGTGACAAAAACATATTCCACATACAACTTTTCACGATGCATATATGCATAATACCAATTTGCATAGCTATAATTTGCAAAGATATTATGTTATAAAACTTTTAAATAACACAATATTGCCTCACGTTAAAAAAGTTAAAATAAATTTTTAAAAAACTAGTGGGAAAAAAAATCATAATTTTGAAGTACTATCAAGGGGAAAAAAAGTAGATGTGTAAAATGTGAGGGGAAAAAAAAGAGTAAATGTGTTGTAGTGGATCCACTTTGATGAAAATCCCGAACAACCAGATCCACTTTTCATTTCTCTTATTGTTCTTTCTTCCTTCAAATAATAGCTTTTTAGGCTCCGAAATTTTGTCATTACACATTCTGAAATATACAAGTATGTTGGGTTTGATCATATGTTCATTTTTGATCCAAAAATACTCATTTCGAAATGAGTACATGAACTTACTCATTTTTGAGAATACATATGTTCATTTTTTATCCAAAAATACTCATTTCGATATGAGTACATGAACTTACTCATTTTGGAGAATGCACATGTTCATTTTTGATCCAAAAATACTCATTTCGATATGAGTACATTGACTTACTCATTTTTGAGAATGTACATGTTCATTTTTGATCCAAAAATACTCATTTCGAAATGAGTACATGGACTTACTCATTTTTGAGTACTTCATTTTTTACAGTGCACTATGCCATAAAGCCCGAATTGTCAACAAGTGGTTCGACGAACATTCTAGTGACATTCAAGTCATGTATCAACCTCCGAATTCAACTAACATTAATCCAATCTAGCATTTGTATTTAGATTTGTAAAGAGAAATTCAAGTTACCACACGACTACCTTACATTGCACTGCAACTGGAGGACCAACAGTTTGAGCGTATGATACCAGATACCTTACACTGTTAAAAATCTTCAACTTTTGCTGCAGACACACTCCACCGCTTTTAGAGAAAACGGTTACTTTACTGTATTATGGAGCATTTTCATTGGTCAAAATAGAGATATTCTATAAAAGCGGTGGAGTGGAGTGACTATGCAGCAAAAGCTGAAGATTTTTAACAGTGTAGACTGCCTGTCAGCACCTTGTCGAGTCAATTCCTGTCGGGTCCACGGTTTTGAGGATGGACGGTGGTCTTCTCAAGTAGAACAAATTTTTGGCCCATCGCACAGTGGGACAAAATCTCGAAAAGCTGGCCAAAAGTCGAAAAATAAAGTTACTATTTCGGGAATTTTGATTATACAGTTGGCTAGAATAATGTTTGGAGGGTCAGAAACTGTATTTAGAAAAAGGTTTTCACGTTTCCCTGACAACATGCATCATTCCAAAAGTGACGCTTGGAGAAGAATCATCTGAGGTGAACAAATAGAGCAAACCAGCGGTTCCTCTAAACAAGTGCTATATTTTTCCATATCATCCTATTTTAATTCTGTAAAATGGATTCACATGATGATGGTGTGTAAATTATTAGCATGCATTAGAAAAATTATATTAAGCGCATAAAAATTAATTGTGTCATGATTATTTTTGATTAAAATATTTTTTTTAATATTATTTTTTTGTTTTCAAACATCAGAAAGTTTATAAATTCCACAGTGTTCCGCGACGAAATTTAAGGAGATAATGTCCTGAACTATTATCTAATGAATAATAAAAAATCCAGCTGCCAAAAACTGGCATTTTACATTTCGCGCAGGTTTTTGTAACAACAAGTAGAAATGTCACTGTTTACTTACCCATCATACGTAGTATAGGGTAAGCCTTGGAATCGTTTTAAAAATCGAAAAAAACATTTTTGACGTATTTACACGCTGCAGACACTGGAGATGCCGAAAAACATATTTTTAGAAAAAAAAGTTGCCTACCGTCTGTATGTATGTGTGTCTGTATGTCTGTATGTCTGTGTGTCTGTGTGTCTGTAAACGCTCTATCTCCTGAACAAATTGAGATAGAGACTTGGAATTTGGTATGTACTTAGTATGTAATAATGGAAAGAAGCTTATTGAATTTCAGTAACCTCGATTATCCGGAACTATTTTTTTCGGACTCTCGAAATATTCGTTCTGATAAAACGCAAATATATTTTCATGCAATTTCGAAAAATAAATTTTTTGAAATTGTTTATTTTAAGGAATGAATATATAAGACAATTAAAAAACACAAATTTTGCATAAAGAATGAAGTCGATCGGATTATTAGTTGCCGAGATATTTGTTATCCTATTTTCCACACTCTTCGATTTTTCATGACCTGTATTTCCTCCAAATTTCAACTCAAATTTATATTTCAATTAGAAATGAGACGCTTAATCCGACGCAGTAAACTCTTAGTTAATATGATTATAATTTTTAGAGATATGAGGATGTTTCTTTTACGCAATTCAGTAATAGAGCATTTAAAGTTTATGACGTCATCAAGCCACGATTTTATTCGAATTGCAATACATTTTATAAGTAGTTTACACATGTTTTATTTTCATATTTTATAATATGCATATCCATGATGGGTAAGTATTACGGTGACTCGCCCCGACTAGTTTTTAGTCGCTTCAAAAATTCTGAAATTGTAAAAGGGTAGTGCATGTGTTAGAAGATAATTTGATTGTCAGAGTTGCTGTGGTCTTCTTACAAAGCTGAGTGCAAGCAGTTCTTTGTGCAAAGTTATTTTTCCGAAAATGGCAGCTTTTCTGTTTTATTGACATGTATAATTATATTCTAAACAAGAGTTTTGTAAAAAAAAAAAAAAAAAAGAGGGTTTAATTAAAGTGTGATACAGTTCTCTTTTTTCTCTTTGTAGGGCTCGGGCTCAAAGTAAAAATTTTATTTCTTTACAAATTGAAAAATTAAAAAAAAAACTTGCTATTTGAAAAACAAGGTTGTAGTCTAAGTTTCTTAAAATGTTTTACATCCCTTTGAAAATCAGTTTGAAACGAGAATCAGTTGTTATTGATAAGAATATAAAGAGAAATATTCTGTGTGATTCTTAAGCCTTTGCATGGTCGATATTATTAATATAAAGAAACCGTGGGCTATCCCTTATCTATCCTCGCTTTTTGTTTGACGTTCTTTTCCAGAATTACCGGGAAAAAGTGTACATGTCTTTCTGCAGCAGTTGTACAATGATATTTTAAAAGAATAAGAATTTTGAGTTTTATCAGATTTCTGCTAGTGGTTGGGTATAATTAAAAAAGTTGCCAATTTAAACCGATTTTCAGGGACATGAAAATTACGAAACGTTGTCATGAGGGAATGTTTACAATTAATACTATTTCTACATAAGAAGATATTTGTAAATAAGAAAATTATTCTTGAAACAATTTAAAAATGTTATTAACAATTTTCTGTTGCATGCTTTCGGTATCTAAACTAATTCGCGATTTTTGATTTTTAATTTTAACTTTTGAATCGTAATTAGCATCCTTCAAAGAACCTGTATACGAAATACCATACAAATTGAATAGCTTTCAAAACATTTAAATTTTTAGTCCGCCATATTGGATCTCCCATTTTGTTTTTGTTTTTAATTTTAACTGTGTAATCGTAATCAGCATCCTGAAAAACACCTGTGTACAAAGTTTCGTCCAATTTGAATAACATTTTCATATTTTGGCCAGCTTTTCGGGATTTTGCCCCACTGTGCATCGTTGGCAATATATGTAAACTGTTGGGAAATGGTAGGTTTGGGAATAGAACGGCTGGGAAATGGTTGAAAAATGGTACGTACAGAGACCCCTCTAATGTGAAGCATATCGGAGCAGGATTCTGAACAGCTTATGATTGAACCACTGTTGTGCCTTTGTTGGCACATCGTTCGTTTGACAATGGTATAGCAGAGCGAACATTTCTTACTATGAGACAACGTGGGACAGCAATTAGCCAACAAGTAGTCAACATGGGCAAAACCAATTCTGTGCTACTTGGGTTAATTCCTATTAAAAATGCGGTCATAATGTCAGTCACGTTCTATTGGTGGATTTTTCACTGTATATTGTACATATGGCCACTGTTAGTCACAATATTCTTTTGTAATCTTAATTGAACAGGCATTCACAATGCGATGTCGTAGAACATCTATGTATATCCGTCCAATCTACTTTATTATTTTTATCACATGAACCCGAAAACAAAATTAAATAAAAGCTTCAATGAACGAAAGGAAAACAAAAATTCTAATTTAACAAATTACAAAAACCATCGGAAAAATGCAGTGGGATAGCGGGACAGTGTTCGGACTCTACCATAACCGTTACCTCGTACTGTAAGACATTTAAAAATTTTATTAATTTAGCCCCCCCTAAAATACCCCCCTCTTATAGCAGCCCTAGTCACCCCACTCTACTATAACATAGCTTCCCCACTATTCAATCCACCTACTATAGTATGATCTCAGCAGCAGGCGGTGTTACCACCGCACCGCCGCCACCACCTGCTGCTGATGCAGAAGTCCCATTGACAATCTACTAACTACCCGCTTGGTATACGAAGGTAGAATAAACCGAAATATCCAAATAGGATGCCAACTTTAGGTGTTAGCATTGAAATTTTCAAAGTTTGGTACAATTTCTTTTTGTAGACCATCCCCTAAGCAAAATTTAAGTATTGCTTTAATTCTTTTCTAGATTGATGTCTGAGCTAAAGGTATTATGAGGAAATTAAAGTTGAAAACCGCGTTTTTTGCTTTATAAGACGATTTCTCATCCGACGTCAATTTTTGAATTCGGCTTTTTTAAATATCTGATAAATTGCATCTATCCTTTTTGTAACTTTAACGATTTTTGTAACGATTTTATGCATTTATATTGCCTATTTAAAGAAAAATTCTTATAAGGTTACAGAATTTCGTTAAAAACGCTTAAAAAGATAAAACCGAAAACAACAACCATTTTCCCAATGATTAAAAAAATTCAGATCCGGTGATCTGTCATTATACAACATATAACAGGGATTTTGATGTTATACACTGAAGTGTCAAAAGTCACGGGATAGCAATATGCAAATATCCAGATGGCAGTTGCTTCGCGTAAGAAATGTATAAATGGACAGTGCATTATCAGGGCTTTCATTTGTACTCAAGTGATTCATATGAAAAGGTTTCTGACATGATTATGGCTGCGCGACGGAAATTAACAGACTTAGAACGTAGAATGCTCGTTGACGAGACGCATAGGGTATTCCATTTCGGAAATTCTTAGGGAATTCAACATTAATTGATCCAGATTGTCAAGAGTGTGCCGAGAATATCTAATTTGTCATTATCTCCCACACTGTTAAAAATTTGCAGCAAACTGTCCAGGCTTTTGACCATTTTTTGAGAAAACGGTTACATAACCGTAATTTAACTGTATTCTGACCATAATATGGGTAATAATATGGTCAGAATAGAGTTATATTACGGTTATGTAACCGTTTTCTCTAAAAACGGTCAAATGACTGGACAGTTTGCTGCAAATTTTTAACAGTGCACCTTGGACAACGTAGTGGGCGACCACGTCCAGTCATTTGGTAGAAAATAAAGGAAAGTTCTGATGTAGTTTTGATATTTGGTTCTTTTATGTTTTTTAGGTCGCTGAACAAGAATCCGAGGTTTTCCAACAAAAAATTTTCCGGGAAATAAGTTTTTTTTTTTACAAAAAACGTGTAAAAAAACGGTCTTTTCTCAGTTTTTTCAAATTAACTCCAAAACTATGCATTTTGTCTGAAAGTCAACATTATATGAATTAAGGAGAATGAAATTTCCTACATTTTATGTAGGATTCTCTGATCAATGATTTAGCCGTAAGAGTGCCGCCAAAATGGTTGTTAACAACAAAAAACTGTAAAAAAACGGGAATTACGGCACGGTATGTCGATGTAACATGAAACTAACCATTTTACGCAAACGTTAACCATTAATGATACTAACGATTATATGATTGGTAATATTTTATGCATTTGAGGTAGAGGAAAAGTGCGGATCCAGCGCCAGAGGAAGGTGGGAGCAGAGGAGCAGCTCCACCTCCTCTCATGAGTGGAGTGTGCTTTTTCTCTGGAGAGCTCATACTCTAAGAAAAGGTAAAATTGGGAAGGGCAAAAGACAAAAACTGTAAAAAAAACGGGACTTGCGGCCCTGTACGTCTATGTAACATGAAAATTATCTATTTTAAGCAAACGTTGACTGTTAATAATTCTAAATCTATGTGATTGACTACATTTTACAATGAAGTTATCTGAGAAAAAGACGGCGACTGATTATGAATCATTATTTAGTAGACGAGGAGTTGGTTCTTATTAATCCCACAACTTTGTTCCAACGAATTTCGATTGCAATTCGGATACTGACCTTCAGGAGTTTTTGACATATGATCTAGGCCCTTATTCCATATCCCTATTCGACAATGGCTTAAGAATAGGAACCAAGTCTACTCTCTACAAGGCATTTAAACCCCTAACAAACTAGTGGTTCTGTTTCAGAATTTAATTCGTCATTGATGGTAGCTTTTTTTTTTTTTTTGTATAAGGTTGTTTAGCCTAAGAATCAGTCTTTTTCAACAATCTGCGACAAATATGTTGAGTATGTACAGTCAAAATACCAACCGCAGGCAGTAATTGTCTTTGATGGCTAACCTGATGACTTACAAAGGTGGTACAAAAACTGCTGAGCGTATGAGACGAGCAAAGAAACATGCTTCAACTGACATATTGTTTAACGGTACAATGATACTTACCATTTCCAAAGAAAAGTTTTTTGCCAACCCAAAAAACAATTTTCGGTTAATACCTATTATGATTGACAAGTTATCATCAGCAGATATTACATGCAAGCAAACATAAGAAGACGCAAGCACCTTGATTGTAAACACTGCTTTGTCCTCGGCTCCATTAAATAAGATGGTGATTATAGTTGGGGAGGATGTAGAACTCTTGGTCATTTTGATAGGTTTCTGCCGGACTGAAAATGTTTTCTTTTTAAAACCTGGGAATGACTCTTTTTCTCCAGCGACATTTTCTCCAACTAATGCTGTGAATCCAATGTTTCGGAAAACATCCTCTTCCTACATGCTATGAGTGAGTGCGATACAATGTCAGTACCGTTTATGCAAGGAAAACTGAAGTTCCTCAAAACTCTTGTGAAGAATCCAGATGTCACTGATGTTGTTAAAATATTCAAAGATTCGAACGCTACTCTGGAGATGATTGCAGCTGCTGGAGAACGTTTCCTTTCCTCGCTGTACGGCTATAGTGGGATAAATGTGCCTTCGCTGAACCAGCTAAGGTATATTTCGTACAAGAAACCAGCCTTTAAAAACAGTTCTAATAATGCTGCTTTACCACCATCTGCAGCTAAAGTACGACCGCAATCTTTAGGAGCATATCACCAGGGGCAGCAATGGCTGGGAGTTGAAAAAATGCTGAAGAGTAGCGATGGAAGAAAACAAATATTGGCCTTTAGCCTGTATTTACTGTACTACCCCCTACATTGTTGAAGCTTGTATCCTGTAAGTGCAAAAAGAACTGCCAACAAAATTATGGGTACAAGAAGGCAGATCTTTGTTGTTCCAACATGTGCCTCAATTGCGAAGGGAACTGCATCTCAGTGGTGAATCAACACAAGGAAGACGAGTTATACATTGAAACTGAGCTGGAGATGGATTGCCCATCCATTAAATCCGTGGACCCAATGAAAGAGGAACAAATCCTGCCACAAGGTATGAAATATTTACCATTAAGAAAACATGTATTCTATAATATTGGTAGTAAATAAAAACCCCCCACTAATTCCATAAGTCTATTTTCTATGTTGTAGATGTCGATTAAAAGCAGGGGCCTTCAAATAAAAGAATACAGAAATAAAGATTTTTGCTTTTTTACTTTATGTAAATATGTGTACTAATGTTTGTTACTAATGTACATAATTATTTATAATTAAATACTGATTCATAATGAGTCGTCGTATTGATTACAGACAACGTCATTGTAAAATGTAGTTAATCACATAGTTTTTAGTCAACGTTTGCTTAAAATGGTTAATTTTCATGTTTCAAAGACGTACAGGGCCGTAAATTCCGTTTTTAAAGTTTTTCCCTTTACCCCTCCCAATTTCACCTTCTCTTAGAGTACGAGCTCTCCGGAGGAGAAACACCCTCGACTCATGAGAGGAGGCGGATCTGCTCCACAGCTTCCACCTTCCCCTGGCGCCGGATCAGCACTTTTCCTCTACCTCAAATGCATAAAATATACTCAATCATATAATTGTTAGTATCATTAATGGTTAAAGTTTGCGTATAATGGTTAGTTTCATGTTACATCGACGTACAGTGCTGTAAATCCCTTTTTTTTTACAATTTTTTGTTTTTAACACTCATTTATGCGGCACTCTCACGAATAAACCATTGATCAGAGAAAAAAACTTTTCACACATAAAATGTAGGAAATTTTATTCTATTTAATTCATATACTGTCTATTTTTACGCAAAATGCATAGTTTTGGAGTTATTTTGAAAAAAAAACAGAGAAAAGTCCGTTTTTTTACAGGTTTTTTTGTAAAAAAAAAAAACAAAAACGTATTTCCCGAGAAAAATTTTGTTGGATGACTTCAGATTCGTGTTTAGTGGCCTCAAAAACATAAAGGAACAAATATCAAAACTGCACCAAAACTTTCCTTTATTTGCCCTTTTTTAGCCCCTAATGCCTGTACCGAGGCTTAATGACCGAGATCAGCGATATGTGCGAACAGTAGTAAGGGTTAACAGACAAGCAATACTGCGTCAAATAACAGTAACAATCAATTTAGGACATACGTCAGACGTGTCCGTGAAGACAGTGCAGCAAAATTTGGTATTGTTGGGATATGGACAAAATATGACCGAGTCGAGTGCTTTTACTAACAACACGCCATCGACTACAGCGCCTCTTCTGGGCTCCTGAACATTCGGTTGGACCCTAGATGACTGGAAAATGTTGCTTGGTCAAATAAGTCATGATTCTAGTTGGTAAGAGCTGAAGGTAAGGGGTAGGGTTTGAGTTTGGCGCAGTCCCCAGGAGAAGATGGACCTAAGTTGTGAACAAGGCACTTTTCAAGCTGCTGTTGGCTCCATAATGAAGTGGGCTGTTTTTACATGGCATGGATTGGGACCCCTGCTCCAACTAAACCAATCATTGGCTAAAAATTGTTATGTTCAGCTACTTGGAGATCATTTGCAGCCATTCATTGACTTCATGTACCCAAACAACGATAGAATTTTCCAGGATGACAATGCACCATGCCACTGGGCCAAAATCGTTCACGATTGGTTTGAGGAACATTCTGAACTTTACTAGCTAATGATTTGGCCACATAGATCACCAGAAATGAATTCCATCGAACATGTATGGGTCACGATCGATAGGTCAGTTCATGCACAAAGTCCTGCACCAGCAACACTTCTGAAATTATGGACTGCTGTACAGACTTGCATGGCTGAATATTTCTTCAGGGGATTTCAGACGACTTGTTCAGTCAATGCCACGTCGAGTTGCTGCGCTTCGCCTGACAAAAGTAGATCTAACGCGATATTAGGAGGTATCCCATTACTTTTGGCACTTCAGTGTATACTGTACAACAGATGGTAATTGCTAATTATAAAATTTGAATTTCACGTCTTATTTAATGCATTTTGTGCACCTAATGCTTTTCACAACCTATTTTTATACACCTTTTTTTCAAAATCTATTACGTTCCACAACTTCATAATTAATTTTTTTCTTTATGTAGACAATATTTCCGAGTCAACATTTTAAAATTTTATAGTTGAATAGAAAGTGTTAATATTGGTAATCTCAGCTGAATGCAGCCGTTTTATTATGAATATGAGTAAAATTCATATTTGTAACTACCTCTTATGCAAAAATTACATGGATATATACATTAAACACTGGTGAGCCCGGTATTTATGGATAGGTATTTATGTATATATTCAGAGTACCAACTAATGTCTGGATACGCTAAAATAACTTTTCAATGGATAGAGCTATAACTGTGGAACAAGTGCCTACGAAACCGGTTCCGAAAGTAAAAGTTTCTTCGTAAAAAAACCTGGAAATAAAATAGAAAAAGTAAAAAGGAGGCGCTGTAGAAATCAATCTCAGTTATCTAATGCAAAAAAAATTGTTTAAAAATATTGAAATGCAAACGAGATATTAGGAAATAACTGTCCCAGAGGATTACCATTAGCGAGCGGGTGTTTTCGCGTGAGGGGAGAGGACCCTTAGATATAGAGCAGCATTTCAGGCTCTACGTTGCTGCATGCTTCAATAATATAGTATCACAGATCATCAATATTGCTTAGTAATAAGCTTTACACTTGGACTTTTGCATAACTCTACAAGAAAAGTCTAGAGTTACGTCAGGTGATCTTGGTTACCAATCTACATTACCTCCATAACTGATGATCATGTCCCAGAAATTGCTCGGCATAGCTTCCAATAGCTTCTAGTATCATTATCCCAATAAGTTACATAGGGGCAACTTATTGGGATCATACAGGTCTTGTGAGGCAATTGTTCTGAATGTCATATCTGACATTGAAGAACCGCCACATGAACTGACGTCATTGCGAAGTTTCGGACGATTTCGGGGATAGGATAAACGAATATGGATACGTAACAAGATCACCTGACCTAACTCTATTAAACTTTTTCTTGTAGGGTTACTTGAAAATCCAAATGTACAATTTTCGCCAAGCAGGGCCTGATCTGCATATGGGCTCCCCCTTTCTCAAGATGATCTTCTGTTACAAAACTCAAACATTACAAACATGACATAAAGCAGATTTTAAGTGCAATTTAAAATTTAAATCGCAGTTTTATGAAAAGAAAATATCATAAAGTCCAACATACACATGTAAAGAAGTATTGAAAAACTTATAATGACATTTTGTTATCTACATTAAAAATTATAAGTATTTTTCAGTTATTCAAAACTATACAAGAGGATTTGATTTATCTATTTACTTAGTTATTGTTGAAATCATACACTAAAATATTTAAACTCTCTGATATTAAAGGGAAAAAATATTTATTTTATGTTTATTTTATAGATAAACTCTCAGAATTTAAGATACAAATTTTAAGATAACGATCATGGATAAATAAAATATTTCTGCACTATATTTTCTACGATGCTATTTAAAGTGGGTAAAACCCTAAGCCTAAAGGATTGGCATAAGCGTGTTTTATGAAATTGTTCTTCTCGGTATGTCAAAGTGTTAGTTGAAATTCAATTTCGTTAATGATGAACAGCGAGATAGTTCATTGTTAGATGAATGCAAAAAATTAACTTATCTATGAACTATAAATGTAAATTTGTTTTAGTTTGCATTTTAAGAGATTGCGTAAAATGCATTTTAGGGCCCCCTGCAACTGAGAGTTTGGCGCAAACTCCTGCGATAATTAGGCCCTGCCACAAAACAGTAATGATGATGTATGAAACCGTATTATTGAAATATGCAGCAACGTAACGCCTAAAATGCTATTGAACAGTCAACAAGAGGTTGTAGTTCGAGTGCAGATGCATTGCTCCCAATGGTGCACACATCGAGCATATTTAACTTGGTTTTATTATTAAAACAAATTGTATCATACATACATGTGTTACTTTTATTAGTAAATGTGCATCAGCACTGTGCTTAGCACTTTTTTTTAGTTTAAACTTTTCACTGAATCAGCATTTCATTACAGCGAACTTTTTTTTATACCCAAGATTCAAAACTGGAAAAAATAATAAGTTTAATGATCAAATAGCCACGGTTAACATCTAACAAAAACGAAAAATCATGCGTCAAGAATAGGTTATAAAACACTTTCCAACACAGCCAGAAAACTGTAACGAAACTTCACCGTTAAATAAGGTGAAAGAAGATATGTAAGTAAACAGTTTAGAAAACTTATTACCGCATTTTAAAATACAGTTTTCGAAATTACCTTCCAATGTCAAAAAAGCAGTCTAATTATTTTGTGCAGCCCTGTATATGATCAATAGATGTGGATATATAGCAGGAAAAAATTTAGTTCTGTTAGAATATTCACATTTAGCAATTTTCTCCGATGGATGGAAATGCCCTCGAAATCCTTTGTACAGAACTGTATATTATCTAAGACTTTTGTACACACCACATATTAAGCTAAAAAGCAACTTAAAATTCACTTGCAAAAATTACCAACCGTAAACGACAATGTATCTTTTTCTTTACGTAGCCCTGTATATGAATTTATTTATATTCCACAAACTTATATTAGTATACTAAATATATTATAGTTCAGCAAGAAAATGCGTAACACAATTAAAAACTACCCTTAAGCAATTCACTCCCATAGTCCGTAATACTTACGGATTCCCTTGTGTAGCCCTGTATATGAACAACTGAGTTTATAAACACACACATACTACGAAAAAATTTAGTTAAACTTAAAAACGCAAACCAAAGTTGAAAACGCCCGTATCACACATAGGCTGTAAATATCGCCCATGTACTGTAACCGATATCTTTTGTGTGTCCCTGTAAATAAACGCAATGCACACCACCCTTTCAAGAGAGCAATTTATAGTGAACCTAACCTCAGTAATGCATATAATTTTCATTATGTTTGAAATAGTGAAATATCACTAAATTACACTGCAAAAGATTTTTCCCCATAGAAAAATGTGTAACAGAATTCTTTTATAACTTTTGAATAACTTTTGTTTAACAGAATAACTTTTGTTTGACCCTGTAAATGAATAATTAATGCTTTGCACCTCATATTGTATAAAAAGCATGTTTTAATGCGCTTCATAATTATATATCAATTTCATAATATTTTAAATGACGTAGCATCATCAAAATGCACATGAAACGATTATTTCCCATTGACTGTAATGTAACGGAATACTTTTGACAGTCCCTGTAAAAAAACTTTAAGTGCTACACACTTTAGTCTAAATAGGGAACATGCTATAGTAAACGACAATAACATACAAACATTTCAGGCCGGTCCGAGTATTTTTACGCGAGTTAGAGCACGGACAGGCGGCCAGACGGCAGACGGCCAGACAAACCGAAGTCATAAACACTTCAACTAGGTTGGAAAGTGTTAAAAAAGAGTTCAAGCCCGCGTTCCATTAACGGCAGTCGCGTTGGGCCCAAGTGCATAATATTCAATGATCAGTTCTCTGACACAATAAAAAACTGAAAAAGAAACATATTATGGTGCTCTTTACACTGTCTTTCGTAAGAAATAAATTCATTCTCATTCCTTTTTCTCAGTCTCTTGTATTTTAGCCCAAAATCTTAAAATTAATAATTTACATATGTACTTCAAGATGAGTTCTACTTTACTTAAAACGTGCCTGAATATTCAAAAAAGTATTTGCAAAGAAGAAAAAACTTTTGTCAAGAAAAAAAAGGTAATTAAATTTCCTTTGTGCAGAGCACTAAGAAACATCAAAATAAAGTAAGGCATTTTATTAGCCCAGATAACTGATTGAAAAATGAAATAGGCTTTTGTTGCTTTTATTTTGCGCTCTTGACACGATCAATCATTTTACATGATGATTGATCATAACAAGGGCCTAAAAATCAACGCTAGGAAACCATGTTTTATCTGTGCGATATATGGAGAATGAAACAGGTGTAATAATAAAATATTTTAGACATACACTTGAACAAACTTTCACCATATAATCTGACGTCTTTGTTGAATAATGCCAAAATCTGATTTTGCATATTTAAAGAATGTTCGCTAGGTCTTCCTTTTTCTTTTCTTTTCTTATTTATTTATTTATTTATTTTGTAATTTGAATTTAATTTAAATACCCATTTTTCATATACTATTTTAATATTTTTCAATGCTATATGTTTCATGCTTTCAAAATTTTCAGCAAAAGTGTTAATCTGCAAAAAAGTTCGTTTTTAATAAAAATAACAATAAGTCACAATAGGCATTTTTTGAAGTGATATTCTACAGTTTCAATTACTTTTATCAATTTTGTGAAAATTTATTGTGACTTAATTGTTTTCCTACAGAAAGCTACTTTTCCTTTCAGCAGATTTTCTGCTATAAACTTAATAATGCATATTTTAAAAATTGATGGGTTTGCAGTAACTCAAACTTTAATAATAAGCAAATACCAGATAATAACTTATTATAATTAGATACTTACTAGTTCCTTGAGCTTTTAGTCCCTTAACAGTGTAGCAACACTCGCCTTTCCCCTCCCAAGTATAATAAAAAATTACATGAAAATAGTGAATTACATATTGAAATGTTTATTTGAATGTTAAATGAACTCAGCTCGGCTTTCATATCGAGATCAGGCCTTCATATAAGAATAAAATATTGCACAGATAAATTGCATTTGAGTAATCCCAAATATTGCTCGCTTGATAAACATACTATTGCACGAACTGGATTTGCCCAAGTCTACCTTGATATATCAGGCCGGGATAATGCTTTTGCCGCAAGGGGAATGCAGAGAAAGTTGAAACCTAAATCTACCATGCTACAATATGAAATTTATTAGAAAATAGTACACTCATACTTTTTCATATTTTTACTGTCGTTGATTTCATAAATAAAAATCATATTTTTTTTAGTACTTAAAAATTTTTTGGTCTTACTGTATATATATACACTATATTGCCAAAGGTGACCGGTCACTTGCGATTTAGACGTTTTGTTAACTATCTAGAAAAACACATGAGGAATTAACCTGAAACTGCAGGTGTGTAAAAAGTATAGAATAGGTTATATATTTCCGTGAAGATTTTTTCACGAAACCCCATACGGGACTGTCAACAAATTGAAAAAGAACGAATATCTTTTGGATAACCCTGTGAAAATTAATGTAGAAAAGGCGTTCAAACTCGAGATTATTAATAAGTGGCTTACTGTAATATACTGTGTTCATTTTTATGGAGATAGCATGTGTACTCGTAGAGAAATTAAGGTATTTATAAAAACAGTCCCAAATTTCGCCTAGTTTTTTGCTTATAATTTGCAAAGTTCTTAATAAAAAAAAAAGTTATTTTTCAGAAAATATGGCAAACAACATTGTACATAATACTCTGCAATCAGAATTAAAAAATAATAAAAATTGGATGAAAAATGAGCAGGTTTACTAAACAATGTTTCACTGCGCATGCGCGAATGCAATCAAAATATAATATGCATAATGTATTAGCTAAGTATATAGAGCAACTCTAGTGAAAGTCTCAAAATCAGAGCTTGAAAATTCTGAAAATTATCGTCGATAGAATAAGCTCGAAATCCGTTGTTCCCCAAAAAGAAGCAAAAAGATGAGGGGTTGTATCAAATATCTGTTGATTAGTGCCAAGATAGCGTACACAATATTGCACGCACTACTATATTTGGATACAACCCCTCATCTTTTTGCTTCCTTTTGAGAACAACGGATTTCGAGCTTATTCTATATATATATATATATATATATATATAGAATTGATATATATATATAGAGATAGATAAATATAAATTTATTTACCTTTAACAATGTATAGCAATCAACCTGCAAAAGCTTGTTTACAATAAATAAATGCAATTTTCAAAAGGGAAATATAAAATTTTATTGTATAATTAATTTAAAGTGTTCAGCTTCAACGTTCGAAAATATCCATATTGTCATTTAAAAATTTGTAATAATTAGAATGATATAATAATTAGAAATAATAAGGTACCTTTCTCCTGGCACATTTAAACTTTTGGAGCAAATAATTTGAACAATGAAGAGAACTCCTTTTTATAAGTATAAATAAGTTTTTTAAATTTTTAAAAATTGAACATTAATTTTAAAATTCTTCTAAATGAAGGCAAAGATTGTTCATTTTAATATTTTATTATACAACCCAAACAAAAAAAAAAAAAAAAATCTCTGCTTTTCAATGAATTTGAAATGTAATCTAATGTTAATATTCTTTCATTTACAGATATGTTTAATTTACATGTATATTTAAAATGTGTCAAATTATATCACAAGTAATATATTATGGAATTTAATAAATAACAAGTTGGAAATTAATAAAAATATATAGAAAAATCTATATAATACGAACGTCAAATTCACCCAATAAAATATTTACAAAGCACAATGTAAACACATTGATAAGTTACGTTACTATCGAGGTGCAATAAATCAAAATACAGCTTCAAAACATTAAAACTGTAAGATGTTAAAATTTCATGAGCTTTCGGCTAAACATTAGCCTTCCTCAGATGAACAACAAGCAGTCGAGGAGACGCTGCTGCGAAATGGCGCGTTTTGGACAGGCTGAGAATGGGCGAAACCAAACAGACATGAAATAAAGGGGGTGACTGAAGTCCGGATGATACCATTACCAGCTGGGGTGGGTCAGGAGAAAACCGAAAACCCCAGTGATACCTAATATATTGTACCATAAACGAGGGATCTGATAAGATAATACATCATTACATGCATTATCACCTCTTTTCAAAATCTCTAGGGACTCTCTGATTATGCAACTATTATACTGTGAACCTCGTGAAATTATTTTAGCTTTACTGAAAAATACATCAATATCTTTGGCCTGATTTAATCTGGATAAAGCAGTGGATAATTTACCTTTTTTCATATCAGCAGTATGCTCTTTAATCCTTTCTTTTAATTTGCGAGTTGTCATGCCTATATATGAATATATTTTAGAACTGTCATTAACTTTAAAAGGAATAATATAAATGCCAGATTTATCTCGGTTATCAATAGGGTCGATCATTCTATGTACCAAATATTTAAGCTTGGTTAGGGGTTTAGCGATAAGAGTTACATTATATTTCTTTAATGCGTATTTAATCCGCTCAAACAGATGCGGGATATAATCTATACTGTAGAATTTTGGAGATTGCATATCTTTTTTAACTATTGTAGCTTGTTTATTTCTGTACTCATAAATTAACTTATTAATAAATTTGTTTGAAAAACCATTTTCAGATGCAATCTCTTTAATTTTGTTCAACTCCTCATTTAAATAACATTCTGAACTAACCTCAAACGCCCTTTTGATATAAAACCGATATGCTGCTGCTTTGTAATTAAACGGAACATTACTATTGTATGATATTGTGTTATTGGATCTGCAAGGTTTTCTATAAACTTTCCTATCAATGCTACGTGTTGAAATATTTTTAATAAGTTCTATGTCTAAAAATGGTAATGAACTATTTTCTTCAATTTCACAAGTAAATTGTATATTTCTATCTATACTGTTGGCATGCGCCAGAAAATCATTCAAAGCAGAGATACCGTGATTCCATATGAGTAGTATGTCATCGACATATCTAACCCATAATGCAGATTTAAAGGGGGATGTAGAGATTATACGTTTTTCCAGAGGTCGTAATTTTAGTTCTGCCAGTAAACCAGAGATAGGTGAACCCATAGGGGCTCCCTCAGATTGTTTATAATAACATCCGTTAAATAAGAAAACGTTGCTGTTAGTAATTAAGTTTATACTGGAAATCAGAGTATGTTTAATACTGTCATTATAAGCTGGGTTATTTATAATGCTATTTTCAATAATAGGTTTAACTTCCTGAACATCAATAGAAGGATACAGAGATTTAATATCAAAACTTGCTAGAATGCTGTTATCTTCCAGTTTAAAGCCTTTAATTATGCTAACTAAATCTGCAGTAGAATTGACTACATGCTCAGTGGGGGGTAGCATTGATTTAAGTAGTGGTACAAATGATTTCTCTATTGTGTTTGTTCCTCAGATGAACAACAAGCAGTCGAGGAGACGAGGCGCCTGAAAAGTGCCCCCATGAAAAGTTCCCCCATACGTCATTTTTACGTCACAGCAGATGGGGGTAGATTTCCTGTCATAGAGAATTTTACTTTCGTCGAAAATTGGAAAACTTCCCCCTGAAAAGTTCCCCCAAATCAGAAGGCGGAAGTTTTCCAGTGAGATGGGATTTTCTTTTCACTGAGATCTTGAAAACTTCCCCCATGAAAAGTATCCCCGTACGCCATTTTGACGTCACCACAGATGGGGGCAGATTTCCAGTCCTAGAGAGTTTTACTTTCGTCGGAAATTGGAAAACTTCCCCCATGAAAAGTTCCCCCAAACTAAAAGGGGGAAGTTTTCCAGTGCCAGGCAATTTCTTTTTCACTGAGATCTTGAAAAGTCGAAAATTGGAAAACTTCCCCCATGAAAAGTATCCCCAAACTTCATTCTGACGTCATAGCAGATGGGGATACATATCAAGGGGGAACTTTTCCAGTGCTAGAGAATTTTCCTTTTACTGAGAGCTTGAAATCCATCCCCATGAAAAGTGTCCCCATATCTCATTTTGGCGTCACAATATAGGGTCACATATCCAATGCTATAACATTTTACTTGTTTCGAGAGCTGAATATCGGGCACTCGAAATGTGTTTCTCTTTTATGTCTAGTTACTATTGTTACTGTGAATTATTATTATACGGACTTGAAGAAATGCGCAGAAGAGATTTAGTGCGTAATGTAAAAGTATCTTGCTTACTTTTCATATTCGGTTATCAAACACATACTAGGCGGTCAAAAAGGATTTAAGTATTAATGTTATATAATGCTCAAAGTTAATATTGCTCAAAGCATAATCTGTTAGAAGGCTCATGGAAACTCATCGAAAACAAAGATTTTTGTATTAGCGGAAAGTGTGTGCATAGGATATTTGTTGTTGAGTAGAGCATCAAATGTGAATCTTTAATGAAAAATTCCCATTAGTTATTATTATTATTATTATTATTATTATTATTATTATTATTATTATTTTGAAAATTAGAATTTGCTCATTTTTTAATTTTTTGTTAATATTCCCAATCAAATATCCAATATTAATAATTTGACACAGTAATGATCACTTTAACTTTTCTACTATTATTTAAAAAAAACCGAGTCATTAAATATCCATCATCAATCAAAAATTAATTTTTTGAAGGTATTTCATGTTTTTGGCAAACATTTCCGTAATAATTTGACATCGAATTCCACTATAAAAAATATACAGATTTTTTACGCTTGGTAGAAATCACAAACAAGCGATTTTTTTCAAAAATACATAGTTTTTTTTTTTTAAATCTTTTTTAAGGTAATGCAACTAAAAAGAAAAAAATAAACATTATTTATTTTCTTATTTTAGAATTTAAAATTTGATTTCTCAACGCATAATCGTAAATTAATTAAAAATAAATTACTATTTCATAAAAAGCTTTTTTTTTTTTTTTTTAGAATATAAGTAACTTTTATGGATAGTACCAGATTTACAGGTATATTAATAAGAAAGAAAGGGGGTGCTTCAACTAACTCATTAACCACATGGTTTCCAAAAATAATAAACAGATTAAGAACTCTTAACTTTTATGCAAATTTTGTGCCAGTGATAATCCTTTTACAACCAAAATGTGTTGATATTAATTACCACGTGTTTTCTTTGCTTTAGCAATTAAAAATAATTATTTTAACTTCCGTAAAGGTGCGCCTGTTGTCTTTCTATTTAAGTTGCTATATTTCTTTTTTATAGAATTTCTTCTAAACACGAGCATTTAAATAAAAACAAAGTCTAAATTAATCTACTTTAAAGCATTTTATTTACATTATTTTTTATACATTATTATTAAGAGTGAATGAAATTGGGCTTCAGTACCAAGCGTGAATACTGCCTTTAAGATTTCACACAGTTTTCATGTATCCAATTATTTATCTCATGTTTAATATTTTCTTACGTTTTTGTGGCTATAATTTGAGAATATGTAATGTGCTAAGTAGAATAATTTAATTAAAAGTAAATTATTTCTGTGAAATACTTCATTTGGAAATAGCATATTTTGCCGTAATAATTCAGAGGAAAACAAACATCGCGAATATAACAGTTTAGAAATTGTTACATAATGTATGCTTAGTTTTATTATTATTATTATTATTATTATTATTATTATTATTATTATATTATTATGCTTTCATTTTATTTTATCTATCTCGTGCTTTTAATGTGCATATAGTATGTATAGCACTTATACAGCAGGTATGTCAAACTCGTTTACCGCCGCGGACCAAATTAAGCGTTATATACAAAGCCAAAAAAAAAAAAAAAAGATAATATTATTACCATTGCACAGAATAAAATTTGTTCGTATAAAACACATCCATGTTAAAGAAATGTGCATGTAAAGTTCAAAAGTAAATAAAATTCATAGCTTGTTTTATCTTATTTTTCGAAAAAATACTCGAAATTGCTTTCTATCAACCGAATCAACTGAATTTAATTTTTTTTTCTAATTTGTATTTATTTTGCAATTTGGTTGTGCACGATGACCTGTTAATCTTTTACCTAGCAAAGAAATAGCTGCCAATCTTCCGTATTTTTTTCCAGTGAAAAAGAAAACATATTTCGAATCAAAAAATTTCTTTAAAAATTTGTGTTTTGTATCTATGCTCTACTTATTCTTTTTTATTTTCATTTATTAAATACATTTTCTGGTTTAACGTATGTTGACTTGAAAAATAACAAAAGGTTGGCCGCTATACGCAAAGAAGCCGTACAAAAGCGCGCTTGTTCAAAAAATGTCCACTCCGATGTTTTTCTAATAATGTTTGACAACATATAAAATAAAATACATTTTCTTTTTGAAAGTTGTTTTGTCAAAATAATAAATTCTATTTGAAAATGCTAATCATGGCCGGATTAAGGGGGGGGGGGGGGGCTACGGGGCTGCAGCCCCGGGCCCCAGTCCGTCAGGAGCCCTCGTCAACAGCTTAAGTTTTATCAAAATTTTGTTTTAAAAATTACTTAAATTTCTAAAAGAAAGAAAGAAAAAAGAAAATTTTTGCTTCTAAAATGAAAAAACTTTTTCTGAAATAACGAGATAAAATCGGGTTTCAAGCGTCATCACTTTTTCCTTTTGCAATTCCAAAACTTCGAAGTACGATTTAAGGGTAGTCGTCACTCCCTTGAAAACACCCGATAGTTATTGTTAAACCTATGGCCAGGTTGCTTTCAAATTTCTCGTTTAAATTTAAATACTTTTAAAAGATTTTTTTTTTTGCATAAGATAGCTGAGGTCGATCCGTAATATGACGAATTTTTATTTTTTCGATTTCAGTTGCAGATCTGTTTAGTAAAGGTATTTTCACTTTCGGAACCGGTTTTGAAAGTGAAAGTACCTTTATTAAAAAATATCTACAACTAAAATATCAACCTCAGCTATCTTATGCAAAAAAAAAAAAAAAAAAAAAAAAAAAAAACAACTTTTCAAAATATTCAAATTTAAATGAGAAATTCGAAAACAACATGGCCATACGTTTAACATTAGCGAGCGGGTGTTTTCATATTCTTTTACTATTTTTACCCTACTTTTGCCCGATACCAAAAGAAGAAAACATCTTTACTATTTTCCGCTTCTACCACCTAATCTCAAAAAACATGTGCACGCTCAGGAGAAGAATCTTGAATTGTAAGGTCTATGTGTGCACGGCATACGATTTCTTAGAAATTAGTACAAGGTCAGGACCCCCCCCCCCCCCAATGCCTAACATCCGACACTTCCCAAGGGCAACCCCCTCCCCAATGACATGACCAGTATCTTTCAACAGTATTTTGCGTAAGAACTGAGAACCATTGGCCAGTACATTGAGAATCATCTCTGTCTGCCTCTCCTGCATAAAAGTCTATGAGAAAAAAAAAAAAAAAAAAAAAACAGACAGATAATCAAAAAGAATGTTTTGTTCGTAAACTTTTATTTTAATATGATAAGAAGTAGATTTTAGGAAGTGTGTTTGCTTCCCTTTTCCTTTATCTTTAATGTTTTTATTTAATACTAAGTAAAGAAAAGCGTTTATTTAATTGAGAAAAATGCTTATCCTTGAGTATGAGTACATTTAACTTGTAGAAAACCATTGTTTTTACTGCATGTGTTTAGGTGGCTTAAAAAAAAAAGAAAGAGAAAAAAAAGGTTAAATAATATTACACCTCTTATGGGTTCGATTGTTTGTGACATATTTTTTATCGCCATCTTTTATCTTATCAATTTAAGTTAAGTTGATTAATTATGAATTTCATTATTTAAATGGCTTTACACACATCCTTATTTTATTAAAATTCCCATATTCATATATAAATTGTTTCTTTTATGCAATTTTTACTAAAAATCAATACGTATGGGTTAAATTCTTTAATATACTCAGATTAATTTGTTTAAGGCGGTTCTCAAATTCCCTGCTCAACAACGCGAAACTACCTGACGTGTTTTCTAACTCATTTTTAAATGTAAAGGCATACAATTGGAAAATCTGACTATTGGAGGGATTTAGGGTCGAAAAGCGTTTTAAATTTTTTGATAAATATATTAAGTTATAAGAGATTCTTGTCAAGTGACGACAAGTTTTAATTTTTTCTCGTGCTGCTGCGTCCGGAAATTTGATTTAAAATGCCATCTTTGACAGTATTTTCTAAATGAGCTTCTGCCTTTTCCAAAATATGTAAATCGCCATTCGATTACATAGTTTCTGAATAAGAACACTTGCCAATTTCATGCGTTTCCGAACAAAAATGAATCAGAAATGTGTCACAAAGTAACTCCTTTGGATTTGAGAACAGCCTTAATAAAATTAATCATATTTTGCACATAAATTGACATATTTCAGTCAAACTGGAAAATTTTAGCATATATATATATATATATATATATATATATATATATATATATATATATTTTAATTCATTCTCAAGATATAGATTCCACTAGAAAAGTAAATTTTTTTTAAAGTTTGAGGTGTTGCATTTTTTTTAATCAGAAAAAAATTGCTTTTTGTAATAAAAGTTTTATCTCACATTTATATTTTCTAACAAAACTAGTGGGCTCTGTTCCCTTCGAGCTACGCTCGCCAACTCCCGTGCATACCCCGCAGAATCGAAAAACACGTTAATTGGTCTAAAAACACGCTAATTTTTTCTATTTTAAAAAGATTATCCGATTACGGAAGACTGATTGCAATGAATTTATTTAATAAAATTTCATATATTTTGCATAAAAATTGACTTGTTTTAGTCAAACTGAAAAATTTTAGCATGCATATTTATAACATTTTGCTCATTGTCAAGATATAAATTTAACTTAAAAAGTAAATTTCCTAAAAAGTTTGAAGTGGTGCCATTTTTTAAAATCAGAAAAAAAATTGTTTTTTGTAATAAAAGTTTAACTCACAGTTACATTTTCTAACAAAACTAGGAATTTCCGCCCCCAACGAGCTACACTTCCCAAGACTTCACAGGCTCTACAAACCCAATGATATAATCTGTTTTAAAAAGATTACTTGATTACGAAAGATTGGATGATATTAACACGACCAGTAGTGATCTTTTATAATCGGGTATCTGTTCATTTCCCTTTGACTTGAACATTCCCAGGGCCGCATCCACCGCTGTCGCAACTGCTGACGGTCTAACTGCTGGAAGATTTTTTTCTTTTAGACGCTATAAGAAAATAGTTTTAAATAAATAAATAAATATATATATATATATATATATATATATATATATATATATATATATATATATATATATATGTGTGTGTGTGTGTGTGTGTGTGTGTGTGTGTGTATGTATATATATATCAATCATAATCTTTGCCACTGAATGCTTTCCGCACATAAAAATGTAATTATTTGAAAGTTTTCTTTCTCTTTTAATATTCACGTGTAAATATTTTTTCGAATTGAAAAATATTTGGAAATATTATTATTTGGAGTTTTTAAATGCAATGCAAATTTCTTCATTAAATGCTTTACACGTAATAACTTAATTGTTTTAAATTTTCCTTCATTTTTAATATTCGCGTGTAAGTATATTTTGCAAATGGAAAATGTTTAGAAATATTACTTGGGCTTTATAAACATCTAGCACCAGAGGTAAAAAACGGCTTTTTGGAAAAAAGAAATAAATATCCATTCAAGTAATAAAATTTTGGATTAAGGGAAAAAAAAAACATAAACATAAAATTAGACACTATATATATATATATATATATATATATATATATATATATAAAAACTTATTGCAAAAATTAAATATATATATATATATATATATATATATAACCATAAATGAAACATTATCATAACACCAACTTAAACATTTATTTAATTAAGTATGAAATAATTAGTTGACAATAAAAGATTCCCCAACACACTGAATATGGAATCAAAAACATTGAAAGAATAAGAAATTAAATAAAAATTTGAATATATGGAATTAAATGAATTGAATGAAATGAAATTTGTGGAATTTAGACAGAATTATCAAGTCCCAATTGCCTAAATACCACAAATAAAATGAAATGAGATGTTTCATCATCATATTAGCCATATATTGCTAAAAAATATGATATTGGGACTACATCTCAAATACAATGATTCTAATCAGTGATAAAATAAAAAATAAAATACAATATAAAAAAGGAATGAAGCCATACTTATAAATTACAGAGAGAACATTTAATAGAGACATTAAGTATAAAATCCATAAAGATGAAAAGAGATAAAAATAAGATACCTTGCAGTTCATGAACCATCATGGAAACTCCAACATGACTGGGGAATGAATTGCATAAAAAATCATAACATGTTGCCAATTTTAGAAATATAAATTGCTTAGAAATATAAATTGCGTTGCAGTGATGCCAGAAATAATGTTAAAATATAATGGATTATAAAATAAACAGGAACATTAGTGCTGCCATCTATTAGTAAAAGTGAATATAATCTGAATCGAAGGAATTGTATGGAAATAAATGTTTCATAAATCAACCAAATTACTATCTTAATTGATACCAATTAGTTAAATAATAAATTAATGAAATTAATTAATAAATAGAAAATTGAATTACATTAAAGGATGTATTAATGAATAATTCTATGTTATAAATAAGTATTAAGATGGAAAAATTAATAATAAAAAACAACTTAAAATAGTGCTGCCCTCTAGTGGTAAAAGTAAATATAAAGTAATGGATGAAAATTAGTGTTTAATAATTAAACCAAATTACTATCTTAATGATAGCCATAAGTTAAATAATAAATAAATGAAATTAATTAATAAATAGAATGTTGAATAATATCTAAGTAATGGATGTATCAATTAATAATACTATGTTATAAATAAGTAGTAATATGGAAAAATTAATAATTAATGCAACATTAAAAATGTACCATTAAATGACAACAACGATTAAATAACTGTACTAAAATTGCAACATCAATTAAAATAATTTAAATTAAAATACTAAAGATTTGAATTAAGAATCAAAGAATTTAAAATTAACATTGATTAAATATTGAAATGAATTAGTCACAAATAATGTGGCTTCAAACAAAGTTAAATTAAATAAAAATACTTAATAAAATTAAAACATATTATATTAACACTGTGTAAAAGTAAACATTATCTTAGAAGTAAATATGATATTGTCCACCAAAGGTAATATATATAACCATTAATGAAACATTACCGTAACACCATATATATATATATATATATATTCGACACAGCATTTCATAATCTAATCACGTAATATATATATATATATATATATATATGCCTTCAAAAGAAGGTTAAATTGCTGTGCATAGTTTTTAATCCTATAAAATTTATGTAACTGAATTATATTCACCGATTTCAACATTAAACGGAGGCACTTAAAATAATTATTCGATTTTAAAACTCTATGTTTCACCATGTTTATCATACATTTATCTATAAAACTATCATTTTTCATGTTTTTCTGTCAATTACAATACTCAAACATTATAGATAAAGATTCTCTAGACGCTTAACATTTTATTACGAGGATCTTGGCGATATTTTAAAAATTAGAAATGAAATATTTCTCGGAATGTATTAGAAATGTAGATATCCAATGCTGTCAAGATGCTGTTAATCAATGATAAACAATTAATATCTGTTTTCCCAAATGTACTGCATATTGCAATTATAGTATATAGTAGTACCGCTTACAAACTTTGAAGCAGAATGATCATTTTCCAAACTAAAATTAATAAAGAACAGACTATGATCGTTTATTCTGGAGCCCAAACTTAGCGGTTTAACACTAATGTCACTAGATAATGACATAACAGAACTGTTTGCATTTCATGATGCCCTGCAATCACTTGGAAATTTAAATACAAGGATTTTTTTTTTCAATTAACTTAATTTTTAGTAATGAAAATCTAATAATAATAAGAAAAAGCTTAAACATGTAATTAAATTTATTTATATCAATAAACAGATGTATTGAAATTATTTTTAATGTATTCAGTTTTTATACGCCTGGAATATTTCTATTTTTTTAATGTTTATAAAGTATTTGTTAATTGTATATGTTTAAACAAACTAATTAAGAGCACTATTGAAGATAACAAACAAACAAACAAAAAAACGCTCTTGATTAACAATATAAATATTTCCATTTTTAAAATTTGTATTTCAGGATTAAAAAAAAAAATAATAAAAGGTGTGTGTGGGGGGGAGGGGGGATAAATATTCAGTATCGTGGGAAGGGGCACAAAATTTCCAGTAGCAGGGGAAGAGGGGGGGCAAAATGTCCAAAATAGCCCCGGGCCAAAGAAATGCTTAATCCGGCTCTGATGCTAATACTATCAAATGACATGATGGAATTATGAAATTTGCCCTGAGGTTGAAGTTTACTCAGGTGCTTTTATTAAAAATGAAAACTCCAAGTACTTTGTCTATTGGTGGTCTTTTAATAATTCACATTCATAATTTGTCAATTTAAAATGAAAATGCTTACCTTGTTTAACATTTCGTAATTAACAGTTAAACTTTTATGATGGAAAGCCGTCAAATTTTTGTATAAGAAGGTAGATCTGCGGTTATATTCGTTACCAATATTATCAAGATATTTTCTAAATTGACGATGATTAAGCATGTGCGTACGAATATGATATAAGTTTATAAACATGTATCCGGCTTTTATAAATCGATCCGGCTATACAAAATACTTTTTAGCAATGGTACTTTTGCTTATAGTATTTTCAAACTTCTTTAACTGTTCTGCGCATCCTTTCTTCCATTTCCTAGTAAATGATTTTGAATCACGGGATATTTAATGCAATAATTATTTTATAAAGTAAATGTATGTTCTCCAATAGGCTTGGTGAAAGCACTCTCTTTTAAGAAGTGTCAATTTCAATTCTGACAGTTTTTCTTTCTGATGTTTGGCCAGATTTTTAATGCTTTGTCCTGTAGCATCTCTTAATGTTCCATTCTTTCGAAACTCCAACAATGTTTGGATATCAACATATAATTTCAGTTTTTCTTTTAATATAATGGTATTGTGAATCAACTTAATTTTTTTTTAATGTTTATTTTCCGTCAATCATATATATTCATACTGGTAGAGTTTAAACTTAAAAAAAAATTCCTAGGTTGTTTATCAGTATGTTATTAAAATATGTGTAAATCGGTAAAAAAAATAATAAAAAAAAAATAAATAAATAAAAGAAAATAAAAGAAAGAAAGAAAGAAAGATCAAGCAGGTTTCATTAACAATGACACATTTACTAACCTAAGTAATGAAAATAATTAAAGAACTTAAATCCAAAATATTTTTGTAAAACAAGAGTGGAGAAACTAGATGACATGACGTATTCGGGGGTTTTGCTTCAAGCACAAAAGTGATAATTTATGTCATTTGGAAAGCAAATCATTTAAAAGACACTTAATTTTATACTTTGATTTAAAAAAAAGCTGTAACTGTTCTTAATTAGCCCGAATTTTATTAATTTTACTATACATTTCTTATTATTTAATAAATATAGCATGTGTAAAATTGAAGAGAGTAGTAAAACAAGTTGGAAATTGTACGTCAAACGTTACAAACGAGGTGCGTTCGTACTATAAAAAAAGTTATAGTTCTATAAAAGTTATAGTTCTATAAATATTCAGATCTTGATGATTTTTAATTCTGTGAAATGAATTATATCGTCTGCAGATTAATTTCTGTAATAAAATAAGTTTCTCGGTCGCTTGGCGATCAAACTTCGAAAGCTCCTATAACAAGAAAGCACCGATTTAAAAAAAAAAAATCAAATTTCTTAATAAATGCTTTTATTAATATTTTCTAAAGTTTTGATTCAATTTTTTTAAAAATTTAAATGTCGCGATAAAATTCTGCAAAGATAATATATCTTAAATTTCAAACCATTCGGTTGGGTAGTTTTTGCGTTGCTATATGCAGACGGACGGACCAGACGACGACAATAGGTGCTACGTATTTATATAATTACGAACGCACCTAATAAAGCAATAGTTTCGTCATAAAACACATAAATATTATAAGAAAAATACTGTAAAAAAATTACGAATCTTTAAATTTTTAGACTCGACATTTCGCACTTTGTTACATTCCGATTAGTTAACTGTGTATCTGCAATTTCTTGGAGCTAAAATTTAAAAATTTAAAACTTTAAAACTGAGCTACATCTGTCTATATACATCAGTTATGCCAAATGAGCGGATTTTTTTTTTTTTTTTTTTTTTTTTTTTTTTTTTACTACCACATATTTAAGAAAAATATTTCCCTTAATTAATGACGAAATAAATAAGACAAAAATTACTATTAAAAAAAGTGGTAGCAATTGTGAATAAAAAAAAATCCCTGACGGCTCGGCCTACAGGCACAGGTAGATTTCGAAGACGCAGAACGTGGGGTGCTTGTTTGTCGGGAATTGCGGAAGAAATGACCTTTTTGCGATGATGCTGCAGTTGGAACCGCCTACTTCGAAACGAAACTTGTTTGCAGGCGGAGCCAGCAAGGATTTTTTTTTTTTTTTTTTTTTTTTTTTTTTGCTATAAGAGTTGATCCTATAAAAAACATGTCAATATAAAAGTTTTAGATAATATTAAGAGGATTTATAATATATTTAAGCGGATTTGAAATATTGGGAATTGACGAAGTTATGAATTTTTTTTCTTCTAAAACCCCCCTTCCCTCCCCCCCTTAAGGCAATTTTTAATTATATCAAAAATCTGTCATACATAAGTTTTTGGCACTGTTCCTAGAAGTAATAATAACTTCAAACGGATTCGATACGTATAATAATAAAGAAATTATGAGGATTTTTCTGTTTTCCCAAAAAGTCCCCCCCCCATTCCCCCCCCCCTCCCCTTGGTTCGATTTTGCCCATTAACGAACTTGACCGAGATTTTATGACCCTTGATTTTATGTATCAGTTTCGAAAAGATGCGGGAGTTGGAACCGCCTACTTCGAAAAAAAGCTTGTTTGCAGGCGGAGCCGGCAGGGATTTGTTTTGTTTTTAATTTTTTTTTTTTTTTTTTTTTTTTTTTTTTGCTATAACGGTTGGTCCTATAAAAAACTTGTCAAAATAAAAGTTTTAGATAATACTAAGAGGATTAATAATAAATTTACTCGGATTTGATATCTTGTGAATTGACGAAGCTATGATTTTTTTTCTCCTAAAACCCCCCTTTCCCCCCCCCCTTGGGGCCATTTTTAATTGTATCAAAAATCTGTCATACATACATTTTCGGCCCTTTTCCTAGAAGTAATAATAACTTTAAACGGACTCGATACGTATAATAATAAAGAGATTATGAGGATTTATCTGTTTTCACAAAAAGCCCCTCCATTTCCACCCCCCCCCCCCCTTCGTTCGATTTTGCCCATTAACGAACTTGACCGAGATTTTATGACCCTTGACTTTATGTATCAGTTTGGAAGAGATTTATGCAGAATTTTTCCAGTTATCGTGCTCAGAAAAAAGTGACATAGATAGATAGATAGATAGATATAAACTTTTGAACTGGGGGTGGTTTTGGGTTCTGGGAGTCATGATCGGCGTAGATCTGCAAAAATTTTTCAAAATTTCCAACTTAGGTGAGAATGTAATAGGTAGTATTTCTTACGAAATCTACCTAAAAGCAACTGGCAATACTTACATACATATGTTTGCCATCTCTAAGACTATTTGGTGTAAGTGAGTTCCTCAAAAGTGTATTTTCAGCATGCGTGTTCGAGCAACTGAATAAATGCCAAAATAAATGCACAGGTAAAATGCCAAAGGCTTGGCGGGCCACAGAGAAGTTGTCGGCGGGCCAGTTGTGGCCCTTGGCCACGTGTTTGACATACCTGCTTTACAGGGACACTCAAAAGAATTCCATTACAAAACGGTCTATGGGGAGAAATCGTTTGCGGTTTATTTTATAATGTTTCAATATTTGAAACATACTGAAACAGATATATATCACTGAGGTGCATTACAAGAGGCTTACTATAGAATATTGTGTGTATAGCATTCCTCCTTCATTTACAGGGTCACATAAAATTATTTTGTTAAAGTACTGTCTGTTAATAATAATGGTTGAATATGCGTTTTCAGTTGCGTTTTTAAATGGAACTTTTTTTCCCCCTATTATACTTGATGTGTATAAATCCTATAGGTTATATACAGGGCAGCACAAAACATCTCGAATGCATTTGCGTTTATTGACGGAAATTGCCGATGGGCTATTTTCAACTGTGCTATGCGTATCCTAACTGAACTAAATTTTTGCATTCTATGTAGTATATATAAAAATCAGTAGATCATACACCGGGCTGCGCAAAATAGTTAGGATCGTTTTCCGAATATTGTTGGTAATTTCTAAAATTGGATTTTTAAATGTGTTATGCGTTTTCCAAATTGTTAACTTTAGCATCAGACTTAGACATTCTTAAACGGTAAAGATTTCTATAAAAGCATTTTGGAAGTGTTGAAAGTTTTACATATTCCATACTTAACGCATGATTTTTTGTTCTTGTTTTTTTTACTAGGAGACAGCAATTTAAAACCTCTGTCCCCCCACCAAAACAGGAAAAATCTTACGAGCTTCATCTGGTGACAACTTATTAGAAATATTTCCAAATTTTTAAAATGTTTTTAATTAGTTGTTTGTTGAGACACAAAAACGAATCTAACCATTCGTTCTATTAATTTTTGGGTTTAATTTAACAATTTAGATTTCTTTATTATTAGTTTTTTAGAGTTTAACGTGTCTGAAAAAAGTAATAGAAATAGAATCCTATTTTAAACTCAAAAGGTCACTAATTCAAGAGATAGAAAAATGGTTTTCTAGTTTAAAAAATTGGAAAATTGTTTGAAAAATTCTTTTTTAGTTTCTAAACTAAAACTTTTGAAGATTGTCAGAAATCATATGGTTAAAATAGACGTATCAGATAAAAAATAAGAAGTTGAAATTTATTTTCTATTTTTCTATTGAATAAGTTTCCATAAAATGTTATTATTATTAAAAAAAAAAAAAGCATGTACTAAGTTTCACATATGCTTTTTTTTTTCTACAGATAATATTTGAGTTATTTTAAGATACATTATGGTTGATGTAGCTACATTGCTAAGCTAAACAAATGTTTATTTTTGTTATTTTTTAGTAAGTTTTATATTAATTTCTGTACAAAATATTTTAGAATTATTCTTTATTCGGGACTCAAACTCTTCCATGAATATCTTACTTCTTTCTTTCTGTATCACCCTTTTTTTACTGTATAAATTTGACATAAAGAAAAACGAAATATAAAAAGTGCTTAATGTGTATTTATAATTCAGGAGAAAGGAAAAAGAAGCACATAGAAAGGACTAGCAATTTGAAGCCAAAACGAAGGGTTGACTTGATAATGTGTCAAAAAAATAAGACTATATCGTTAACTTTATAGTTCCAGATTTTTCGGAAAACGCAAATTAATAAATATAAAATAATGAATCAAGAATATGAAGTATTGTTTTATTTTCCTTTTTTTATTTCCTTAATTTTAATTATTTTACGAGCATCCTGATTTGATTACTTTTATAATTTAAAAGAAAACTAAAATAACCCCATATTTATTTATTTATTTATTTATTTTTTGAATTGCTTTCTTGATTAAAGTGGTTATCAAATTCCCGGCTCAATAACGCCAAACTTCTTACTTCTTTCAAAACGTCATGGCATAAAATTGGCAGGCCTGACTGCTGAATGAACTGCGATTTGGAATCGAATGGCGTTTTCATTTTTTGATAAATAAATTACTTATTGAGTTAAAAGCAATTGCTGTCACGTGATGATAGATTTTTTATCCTTTCGTGCGCCCGGAAATTATGTACAAAACATCAACTTTGACAGTATTTTCTGAAAGATCACCTGCCTTTACTAAAACATTGAAAACACCACTCGATTACATAATTTCTGAATAAAGAACACCTGCCCATTTCATGCGTTTCCGAACAAAAATTAATTCAGAAATTTGTCAGAATGTAGCTCCTTTGGATTTGAAAACAGCCATAATGCTATGCAATAAAGGGCTAATTTGTAAAACAAGTAACTAAAAAATGCCATTACGAGATATTCAAGATTAAAGTTTTTTAATAAAGTAAAGAAAAATATAAACTATACTATTGTGATTGCTTCCTCTAAAATAGCTTATTTGTTAAAGACTGTATCCTCAGTTAACGTATGTGCAGCATATTTTGAATAATATATTTTATTTTATTGAATTTACGGAGTCTTCGTTTATTAAATTCACATCCCTGAATATCATGGCATATAGTGATTAAAAAATAAAACTTGCACGTTTTAAAGGTTGTCAGGCCAGGATGCAGTTTACATGAAAATGAGAAAAACATTTAAAAGTACAGTTACCATCGCCACGGTGGACAGCCCTGCTCAAAGGCACCCACTCTGTCTGTATTAGATTACACATTTCAAAAATCTTAAAGATAATATTCTTTACTGAAAGCTGAATAAAATATTTCGGTAAACTCTGCCAATTAATTCATAATATAGCCGATCTGGTTCGTTGCTCACATAAATAAGAAATAGAAAATGAATTAATGTTTTTCATGCTTTCATGTGTATGTTCCGTTCAGATAATCTTTTATATTTCTCAACTCTTTTACTGCAAATACGGTATTTTTAAAATATTTTCTTCCTTTTTTTTCTTTCGAAGAAAATTATATGACCGTTTAATTTTATAATTAAAAATAATTATAATTAAAAATATCTTATTACTTTATAGTGATGTTTCACTTTATTTATATCATATAGTATTTAAAAATGCATTTAATAATTGATGCATCTTTTATACATAAAGTTTGAGATACTAGCGAAAAAAAGATAAGAAAGACAGAAAACAAGGGGGAAAAATCGTTTCATATAATTCATAGGATTCACAGTTAATTATTCACATTAAATATTCATATATTACATAAGAATATATATAAAAAGTTTGCATTATTTTGATAATATCGAAAAATCCATATTAAATAGAGTTTGAGTTTCAACCCAAAAAAAATTCATGGTTAAGCTGTTTCACTAAGTACTGACTATCAAATAAACTATTTTCTACCCCGCCCGAGGCGAGGCATCTATTTGCTTCACACAGCCCGTTCAGCGTCTTTTGTTAATGACTTATTGAGTGACCAGGCTATATTTCCGCTAACAATTCAAACGTATACAGAAGATGAAGAGTGGAAAACGGGTTTAGCACTCTGTACATTCTTCCTTTTATCGTGATTTTTCTCGGAACTAGAGCTCCTATTATAGGAGTCTTACTCGGAACCAGTTCCGGTATTTCTACCAAAATTTTCACTTTTCATTCAGAAGAATAAATGAAAAAAATTTTATTCATTCAATTTTAAACAAGAACGAAAAATCATGCGTCAAGCATAGATTCTGTAACACTTTACAACACTTCTAAAATAATTTTACAAATCTTTACCATTTAACAACATTAAAAGAAAAATAAATACATTAATTAAGAAAATTATTTCATTCCCGATAATTAAAAAGGTTAATAATTAACTAACTATTTATCACATTTCATAGGAGACAATACGGTATTTTTTATTATAGGGACCTTGACATAACCCAGTCTTAAAAAAGTGAAATTTTTTGCCAAATAATCGCGAAAATAAAATTGCAACCAATGCAATAAGGAGGGCCAAATAAAATCGTGGAAATAGACGAATTGGGTAAAAACAAATATCAATTTTACCTGATAAACAGTTTTACTTTTAAGTCTTTGTGGAACGTTTTAACATCCTTCAAAAAAACCTTAATTGGAAATAGTATATGCTTTTTCTTTAAATTCAATTCTGCCTCCTTGGTTTAATGTATAGTTGAAACAAATCTTGTTTTCTAAATGACAGTATGTTGACAGGCACTTTTTGTTCTCCAGAATAAATTGATTCATGAAGTTTGTATATGTGAAAATATGTTTTTGTTTTTCGGAAAATTTACTGAAATCAAGATTTTGTTTTCACCATCTATTCAAAGTGAAAATAAATTCTGTTTTTCAGTTTTAATGAGAAAATGGTGTAAAAAATATACTAATATGTTTTATTTCTCCTTTTTTATACACAAATATGGAGTAATTTCCTTTCCGTTTTTAAATAAACTTCGTTAAAATTTACAAAAAAAAAAAAAAAGAAAGAAAAAGAAAAAAAATCTTGGAATCTAATTTAATTTTTTAAATTCTGAGAGTTTGTGCGACATCCTCGGATCAAGTAAATCGAGTTGCGTTCAATAATCTAAGAGTAGTTGCGAAATACAAAAACATGGTCAGATTTTAATATAATAGATTCGTGTTCATTTTCCTTTTCTTAAAATTATGATGTGATTTTTAGCAGAAAACTCTCATCTGTATATAACGGATACTCATGCTTAATAATCAGTATAGATAACAAAACATTTAAATTTTTCTTTATAAATATGGCGTGAAACTCATCTACTTTCTATACTTACTGATCCTTGTATTATTAATGTAAGGAATTAATTCACACTCATTTTAAAACATATTGGAAAATTCCCGTTTTATTTCAAATATGAAGTCTCTTTTTCACCAGAGAAATCCCTTTTTAATGACATAATTCTTGTTAATTTTCTTTTCCAGGCAATTAATTTCAATACTGGCATAGGAGAAATTAAGTTATTTTAACGAAATAATATTAAATCTTTAGGTTTTATCAACAAAAATGGAACTGTTAACATTCGTCATTTTTTTTAGGTAATCGAGTTATTTCTTAATAGTTTTAAGAAATAGTTTTAAGAATGAAATAACTATTTCTCGCTATCCATGACATCATTTTCGACATGGATAATTTTGCGGAGCATATTAATGACATTTGCTAACCATTTTCTTTTGAAACTTCTTTTTACTTTTTAAAAATTTAAATAAAAAATACGGTTTAGTTATATTAGCCGTGCGCAGACGGTAAAACGTCAAGTATTGTTACCATACAAAAGAAAAACAAGAACGAAAAATCATGCGTCAAGCATAGATTATGTAACACTTTCCAACGCTTCCAAAATAATTTTACGAATCATACTCTTTAATAAGCTAAAAGATAACATCT
The DNA here is from genome assembly GCA_963931845.1 of Maratus michaelseni. Taxonomy (NCBI): domain Eukaryota; kingdom Metazoa; phylum Arthropoda; class Arachnida; order Araneae; family Salticidae; genus Maratus; species Maratus michaelseni. Next base: position 415,892,915 of record OZ007586.1, read on the forward strand.
AAGTAATCCGAATACTTTTATTCAGCCCTGTATAGGATCTATAGATTTGTATATATACTACATAGGATGCTAAATTTTTGTTCAGTTAGGAAACACGTAGCACAGTTTAAAATTCTCCGTCTGGAGTTAAATAATACGGAAATGTGTTCCCGAACTTTTGTGCTTCCCTGTATAGGATCTACAGAATTTATACACACCACGTAATATACAAAAAGCGATTTAAAATTAAAATCGCGTTCCGTAACTTAAAACGCACTTCCAGGAGTTATTGTTAACATACAGTAGAGAATTCTTTTGTGTGTCCCTGTAAATGAACGATGACTGCTATACACACAATATTCTGTAGTAAGTCTCTTGTAATGAACCTTATATAAATTTCAATGCGTTTAAAATAGGGAAACATTATTTAAATAAACCGCAGACGATTTTTCTCCATAGACGTAACGTAACGGAATTCTTTTGACTGTCCCTGTAAAGTAAGTATAAGTGCTATGCACACCCTATTCCATATTAAGCTTCTTCTAATGCACCTTAGTGATATATATAAATTTAAATGCGTTTAAAATAGTGAAACATTATTCAAATAAACCGCAAATGATTTTTCCCCATAGACCTCAATGTAATGGAATTCTTTTGAGTGTCCCTGTAAAAAAACTATAAGTGCTACACACTTCCGTTGAAATAGGGAACATGCTATAGATAACGATTATAACATATAAAAATTGCTGGGCAATCCGAGCATATTTACGGGAGTTAGAGCACGGACAGACGGCCAGACGGCAGACGGCAGACGGCCAGACAAACCGAAGTCATAAACACTTTTCAACTAGGTTGGAAAGTGTTAAAAAAAGAAAAAAAGTGAAGAAAATACCCAAGATCATTTTATTTCCCCACTTTATTTTAGATGAATATCCGCTTTATTTTAGATGAATGACGTCATATTCGCCTGTTTCCTATGGTTACGCATATTGAGACCTTGTATTATTATCAAAAACTAAAAAAAGTACGTTTCATTTCTAATAATATTATTTTATCTTATTTTTAATTCTTTAATTTTTTTATTTCATTTTCATTTTTCTTTGAAAAATTTTCAGTTGAAACTAAATTGTTGAGTAAAAATTATTATTCCGGGTTTTGAATTAGTTTTCGCAACGATAAAGTACTAGCAACGGTAAAGTAAATTTAACCATTTTAAAATATTATACGAAAAAATTTCCATTTATTCTCCATAAAAATAATGAAATTTTGAATTAAGAAAAATATTTGAATAAAATAAACAAAAACCAGCCTATGTTCATTTGAGGGTTATTATCAACCTATACGCAAAGATACAGGATCATTAAATGTTCCATTTTGACGCTGGCTTCAGCCTAACATTTGAACACAATCAGATTTATAATATTATTAGGATTAGGATTAGGATAGGATGTAAAGAAAACATATTTTTAATTTCCAGTTATAGATGTTATAAATTTATGATGGATATTTAATGACTTGGTTTTATGTAATAGTAGAAAAGTTAAAGTTCAGTTTACTATTTAAATTCGTTTCAATGGGTTATTAGTAGTTCGAAATAATTTATCCTTTCAAAATAAAAATTCAAAACCGTGAAAACGCATTATGATCCAGACAACTGTGAGAGGTTGGGATCTTAGACCAAGACCCCGATTATTAACCGGTTAACGCGGCACTGCATCCAATGTCTGCTTTGCCAATAAATTTTAGTATTTATGAGGATTTTATTTTAATGTGTCTCGATTTTTTTTTTCAAGAATTACAGCTGTTGAAATAGGCTCTTCGTTTTCGTAAAATGTTAAAAATGAAAAAAAAAAAAATAATAATAATAATAACGATTTGTTCCTAGTCGCTTTAAATTGAAAAAAAAAAAGCAAAGCCCTGAAAAAAATTGCCTTTGCCTCAACAATCGTAGAACAATTTGGTAAAAATAGTTTTTCTTAAACTATAAATAGGCTTAAAATTACACAATGTGCTAAATACTTAAAAGATGACAGAAATATTGAAAGAAAATTTTTATAACTATTTTAATTCACAGTACTTTCAGGCATAAACATAGCCACCGTCAGAGAATACAATAAACCAATTAAATTTTTAAAAAAATATTTTTATCATCTTTTAATTAATCAGCACATTCTATAATTTTAAGTCTAACTATTAAAGATGAATTTAGCATTCTATTTATTTATCTATTTGCTCATATAAATGGGGTATCACAGATTAATCAATTAGAAAAAAATAGTAATTTTGTTACAAATTCTGTTCAAAAATCAGATTTCTTATGTATTTTATGGTCTACTAAAAGTTAAAATTCCATTTATATTTTGAAGCTAATGTTCGTTTACAACAATATAATTATTTATTTGTAAGTTTGTTGTACACTAATGACATAGTATATTTTTTAGTTTGTTCTTAAGATTTGTTTACCTTTCAATTAATATGATTATTTTTTTCAAAAACACAGTTTTAAAGATAATAATAAAGAAGTTGATAGTTGATTTCAATTCTAAATTCTGATCTGCTGATTCAAGAATTATTTGTTTTTGTGTCAAATTATTGATATTGGATATTTGATTTGGAATATTAACAAAAAAAAAAAAAAAAAAGAGCAAAGTCTTATTTTTCCAAAAAAAAAAAAAAAAAAGAGCAAATTCTTATTTTTCCAAAAAAAAAAAAAAAAAAAAAAAAGTAAATAACTTATGTGAATTTTTCATTAAGGATTCAAATTTGATGCTCTACTCAACAACAAATATCACATGCACACACTTTTCGCGAACATAACAAAAATCTTTGTTTTCGACGAGTTTCCATGAACCTTCTAACAGATTATGCTTTGAGCAATATTATATCACATTAATACTTAAATCCTTTTTGTCCGCCTAGTATGTGTTTGAGAACCGAATATGAAAAGAAAGCAAGATACTTTTACATTACGCACTAAATCTCTTCTGCGCATTTCTTCAAGTCCGTATAATAATAATTCACAGTAACAATAGTAACTAGACATAAAAGAGAAACACATTTCGAGTGCGAGATATTCAGCTCTCGAAACAAGTTCTAGCATTGGATATGTGACCCTATATTGTGACGTCAAAATGTGGTATGGGGACACTTTTCATGGGGATGGATTTCAAGTTCTCAGTAAAAAGAAAATTCTCTAGCACTGGAAAAGTTCCCCCATGATATGTATCCCCATCTGCTATGACATCAGAATGACGTATGGGGACACTTTTCATGGGGGAAGTTTTCAAGATCTCAGTGAAAAAGAAAATTACCTGGTACTGGAAAACTTCCCCCTTCTGGTTTGGGGGAACTTTTCATGGGGGAACTTTTCCAATTTTCGACGAAAGTAAAACTCTCTAGGACTGGAAATCTTCCCCCATCTGTAGTGACGTCAAAATGACGTATGGGGACATCTTTTCATGGGGGAAGTTTTCAAGAACTCAGTGAAGAAGAAAATTACCTGGCACTGGAAAACTTCCTCCTTCTGGTTTGGGGGAACTTTTCAGGGGGAACTTTTCCAATTTTCGACGAAAGTAAAATTCTCTATGACTGGAAATCTACCCCCATCTGCTGTGACGTAAAAATGACGTATGGGGGAACTTTTCATGGGGGTAGTTTTCAGCGCTCCCGAGGAGACGCTGCTCCGAAATGGCGCGTTTTGGACAGGCTGAGAATGGGCGAAACCAAACAGACATGAAATAAAGGGGGTGACTGAAGTCCGGATGATACCATTACCAGCTGGGGTGGGTCAGAAGAAAACCGAAAACCCCAGTGATACCTAATATATTGTACCATAAACGAGGCATCTGATAAGATAATACATAATTACATGCATTATCACCTCTTTTCAAAATCTCTAGATATAAAAAATGGAGACATTAACCTCAATAATGAATATTCGCATTATTATCATTAAGAAAGGTATCAATCCTATAATTTTCTTTTTTTTTTCATCTTCTTTAATATCAGAAAGAGAATTTATTTTTTTCCTTCTGGAGAAAATTATCCAGTAAATCTTCGCCTAGTTTGCCCATCTCTTTCGACTATTGATGTTAATTGTTGAAATTAGGTTTTAAAATGTGTTATGCGTTTTAAAAATGCTTTACTTAGACATCATATTTCACCTTATTAAATAGTGAAGTTTTATTATAGTATTCTGGATGTGCTGGAAAGTGTTTCATAATCTCTGCTTGACGCATGATTTTTCGTTCTTTTTTTTTGTTTTGGCCGACTGTACATATAACGATTCATCATTGAATTTAAAACAAGTGATAAAACTGCTAAATTTTCCAGTTGAAATTTCGCACTAAATCTGAAGTAATTTTCACGCATGAAATAAACAGATTAAATGTTTGCCTTATTATTTTCTTCTTCCATTCAATGCCGATTTTAAATGCCATTCAAAAGATGAAAAGAATGGTCACGATAAGAATAATTAAAATACAAAGCATTGTTCAGCACCGATAAAAGAGACAATTTCATTTTCAACTTCTTATAATACTATAGAAATTTTTTTTTATTCATCTAGAAGGTGATTAGAATTTTATCGATTTTAAGCTCATGTTTTTTAACATAATCAAATAATTTAAAAGTCATATTTCTTTTCTTTCGATTACACGTTGACACTCTTTCTACCGGGGTCAAATGACACTTTTTTAAGTTTAGATTTATATTTATTTTCCTCGTAATTTTTAAAGTAAATGAGTATAAAAATAAGTCTTCAATGTATTAAAAATAAATTGTGATTGTTTTAATCTAAAAAATACAAATAAAATAACCATAAATCGAATTACTTTAAAAGGCGTCATTTGACACTCTTAGAAGTAGTGTTAATTTTCAATATACAGTAATAGTCAATATAATTACCAAATGTACGTCGTTGAGAGGGACGATTATCAAAAAAGTATAAAAGAAAAGACGTACAAAAGAAATGATAAACATACATCCAGGGCCCGACAGAGACTATCTAGGTCCCCGGGCAAGCATCATTCTGGGGCCCTCTTCTATTTATCCATAGAAATTATTCGTGAATTATGCTGAAGTGACTAGTACTAAACTTCATACCTATTGTATATATACATAAATTTTGCACCAAGAACTATTCACATTCACAATATATTTGGTCACAACTTTAAGAAAAATACTACTAGGAAAACTAGTAGGAAAATGATGGATTGGTTGGTTGGGAGTATTTGTTTGTAAACTTTCCCTTCGCTTATCTATGTATGCCATACCATGCCTAAAAGAACAAGAACGAAAAATCATGCGTCAAGCATAGATTATGTAGCACTTTCCAACGCTTCCAAAATAATTTTACAAAACATACCGTTTAATAAGCTAAAAGATAACATCTAAGTAAACAATTTGGAAAACGCATAACATATTTAAAAACATAATTTCAGGAATTTCCAACAGATACAATATTCGGAAAAATATCCGAATACTTTTATTCAGCCCTGTACATGATCTATAGATTTGTATATGCTAGGATGCTAAATTTTAGTTTAATTAGGAAACACGTAGCACAGTTTAAAATTATCTTTCTGGAGTTTCTGTCAATAAACGGAAATGTGTTCGCGAACTTTTGTGCTGCCCTGTATAGGATCTACAGAATTTATACACACCACGTAATAGACAAAAAGCGAGTTAAAATTAAAATCGCGTTTAGTAACTTAAAACGCACTTCCAGGAATTAGTGTTAACAGACAGTAGAAAATTCTTTTGTGTGTCCCTGTAAATGAACGATGACTGCTATACACACACTATTCTGTAGTAAGCCTCTTGTAATGCACCTTAGATATATATATATAAATTTCAATGCGTTTAAAATAGTGAAACATTATTTAAATAAACCGCAGACGATTTTTCTCCATAGACGTCATGTAACGGAATTCTTTTGACTGTCCCTGTAAAGTAACTATAAGTGCTATGCACACCCTATTACATATTAAGCTTCTTCTAATGCACCTTAGTGATATATATAAATTTCAATGCGTTTAAAATAGTGAAACATTATTTAAATAAACCGCAAATGATTTTTCCCTTAGACCGCAATGTAACGGAATTCTTTTGAGTGTCCCTGTAATAAAACTATAAGTACTACACACTTCCGTTGAAATAGGGAACATGCTATAGATAACGACAATAACATATAAAAATTGCAGAGCAATCCGAGCATATTTACGGGAGTTAGAGCACGGACAGACGGCAGACGGCAGACGGCAGACGGCCAGACGGCAGACGGCCAGACGGCAGACGGCCAGACAAACCGAAGTCATAAGCACTTTTCAACTAGGTTGGAAAGTGCTAAAAATGGTCACCATAAATGGTTTTAACTTGCCTCGTTAAGAGAAAAATGTCAATAATGAATTTCTCTTAATAACAATGTTATACTAATTCGTTATAATAAATTTTTAAACATTAGTTTTCTGGTGATGCAACTTGTTTTTTACTTGTTTTTAACACTTTCCAACCTAGTTGAAAAGTGTTTATGACTTCGGTTTGTCTGGCCGTCTGCCGTCTGGCCGTCTGGCGTCTGCCGTCTTTCCGTGCTAACTCCCGTAAATATGCTCGGATTGCCCTGCAATTTTTATATCTTATAATCGTTATCTATAGCATGTTCCCTATTTCAACGGAAGTGTGTAGCACTTATAGTTTTTTTACAGGGACACTCAAAAGAATTCCGTTACATTGCGGTCTATGGGGAAAAATCATTTGCGGTTTATTTAAATAATGTTTCACTATTTTAAACGCATTGAAATTTATATATATCACTAAGGTGCATTAGAAGAAGCTTAATATGGAATAGGGTGTGCATAGCACTTATACTTACTTTACAGGGACAGTCAAAAGAATTCCGTTACATTGCGGTCTATGGGTAAAAATCATTTGCGGTTTATTTAAATAATGTTTCACTATTTTAAACGCATTGAAATTTATATATATCACTAAGGTGCATTAGAAGAAGCTTAATATGGAATAGGATGTGCATAGCACTTATACTTACTTTACAGGGACAGTCAAAAGAATTCCGTTACATTACGTCTATGGAGAAAAATCGTCTGCGGTTTATTTAAATAATGTTTCACTATTTTAAACGCATTGAAATTTATATAAGGTTCATTACAAGAGACTTACTACAGAATATTGTGTGTATAGCAGTCATCGTTCATTTACAGGGGCACACAAAAAAATTCTCTACTGTATGTTAACAATAATTCCTGGAAGTGCGTTTTAAGTTACTGAATGCGATTTTAATTTTAAATCGCTTTTTGTATATTACGTGGTGTGTATAAATTCTGTAGATCCTATACAGGGAAGCACAAAAGTTCGGGAACACATTTCCGTATTATTTAACTACAGACGGAGAATTTTAAACTGTGCTACGTGTTTCCTAACTGAACTAAAATTTAGCATCCTATGTAGTATATATACAAATCTATAGATCCTATACAGGGCTGAATAAAAGTATTCGGATTGCTTAGATGTTATCTTTTAGCTTATTAAAGAGTATGATTCGTAAAATTATTTTGGAAGCGTTGGAAAGTGTTACATAATCTAAGCTTGACGCATGATTTTTCGTTCTTGTTTTCTCTGTGGTAGGAAAGGGGCATGGAGATTGAGAAGCAGAGAGAGGAAAGACAGGAGCCCAATTCCTAAATCTTCCAAAATGTTTTTGGTCAAAGAGGATTTTGGTCACTTTTGGCAAAATTTTAACAGTTGGCAACCTTTTAATAAAAACCTGATTACTTCCATGGGGGCCCCTCAAATGGGGAGGGGGCAACTGCCCGCATGCCCCTGCATCAGTCAGGCCCTGCACACATCCAGTGACTGCACTTAATAATGTATTTTGTATTGTAACCTATATGTTTAAATACTTTTGCTTCGTATTTCGACAGATGAAAAAGTTTCTAAAAGCATTCTGACGTTTAATAAGTATCAAAATTTGCAGGTTAGACATTTTTTAGTATTGTCTTCACAAACAATGCTGTAGTCGTAAAATAACCAGAGAGTATACGCTGTAGGTAGATGGTATATGCTAGAGGGTATACATTATAGCTTTACATGAGAGACAGGAAGTATATGGAGGTTCTTCAAAAAATCCAGAAGGTGTATGGCGTATTTCTCCGTATATCCTCTCCTTTACACCTCTACTCACAACAGCTTTCACTGTCGCAATCAATTCGTATAGAGGAAATATGTTTAACGTAAGTAAATATAAATCAAAATTCTTGTATTCCTCGAAAGTAAAATTGCAAACAAATAGCCACATACGACATTGCCAGTAACTTCAACTGTTTCAATTTCTGTTACGGAAGCAGAATTATTTGAGATTAAAAGGTCGCTTTCCAAAACTATACTGTATACCATTTCTTGTTTGACACTATACCAAGCAGCTGAAATTGATATTAGTACCTGCAAGATATACAGTTTTGTGTTTTAACCCCTTAACAGTTTTGCCCCAACGCCGCTCTGGCAAGAAGTGTTTACTTGCTATATTACTAAAATCTTTTGGATACCACTAATTTTTAACTATAATCTTCGCTTTATTAATTGGCAGACATTTTTCGATTACATAAGTCAAATATCTTAGTACAGAAAAAGTGGTGTTCAGACCTTTTTCTTGTTGATTGTGTCAAAAAAAAAAGGGAAACTGTTAAGGGGTTAATTGTATCGGTGTTTGTTAGAACAAAATGTTGCAATATACGAGATAAAATAGCATTCAACTAAATATCATCAGGAACTCAGTAGCGAGCGCTAATCTTTTAATACTTGAAAAAACAAATGGTAAGGAAAGTTTTTCAACTTACCTATTTCGGCGTAAGAGCAGGGTCAGGCACATCAAGACAGGTAATCCATAAGTGCGTAAAACTTGAGTATATCCATCAATAATAAGTGCACTAAAGTATTCTTTAATATTTCCTACATTATCTTAAGATAAAACTAGTCGTTGGGGGCCACCGTAATACTTACCCATCATGGATATGCATAATGTAAAATATTAAAATAAAAATGTGTAAACTACTTATAAAATGCATTGCAATTCAAAAAATAAAATCGTGGCTTGATGACGTCACAAACTTTAAAGACTCGATTACTGAATTGCTTGAAAGAGGTTTTTCCTTATAACTCCAAAAATAATAATCCTGTTAACTAGCGGTTTATTGCATCTGATTAAGCGTCAAATTTCCAATTAAAATATATCTTTGAAGTGAAATTTGGATGAAATACAGGGTCATGAAAAATCAAAGAGTGTGGAAAATAGGATTCCAAATATCTCGGCAATTAATTATCCGATCGACTTCATGCTTTATTCAAAATTTATGTTTTTTTATTGTCTTTTATATTCATTTCTTAAAATAAACAATTTCGAAAATTTTTATATACCTTTCATCAGAACGAATATTTCGAGAGTCCGAAAAAAATTGTTCCGGTTAATCGAGGTTATTGAAATGAAATAGGCTTCTTCCCATTATTACATACTAAGTACATACCAAATTGCAAGTCTCTATCTCAATTTTTTCGGGAGATAGAGCGTTTACAGACACACACACAGACACACAGACGGACGGCAAAATTTTTTTTCTAAAAATATGTTTTTCGGAATCTCCAGTGTCTGAAACGTGTAAATCCGTCAAAAAAAATTTTTCGATTTTCAAAACGATTACAAGACTTACCCTATACTACGTATGATGGGTAAGTAATTATAATTAGCAAATGTTTTATAAACAAAATGCATGGTTTCGTATTGAACTAAACTTATTAAATGATTAAAGATTACTTTTAATAAGCATTAGATTTATCTATTACAAGAATGGAGGAGATTAACATTTTTGCTCCTCGTAAATATTTAGTTTTTACATTTTGACCCGTTCAGATCAAGAGAGAGATTAAAAGTGTTTTTTATTAGTCCTTTAGAAGAAAGCAAAGTTCAGTTTTGAGTGATGCAATTGTCTCTGGTTATTACAGGGGAGAAAACAGTCATGTCATCAGCAGATGTGTTTTAGGATGATGCAAGATACACTTCCTATTGCGTTTCTCGGTTGAAGGTTATTGATATAACATATTTCTTTCTTAAATTGGGTGATTATTTATTGGGGTTTTCCAATATTCCCCCTTAATCGCCCAATGGTGGAAAGTTCTGGAGTTTTAGTTTCAGTCTGTTCCGCAGAAAATCAGGTTTAGGCGCGGGCTTGGTTAAGATATCTGCTATCATCTCTTTACTTGGGCAATAGATTAGTTCTATAGTTCCTGATTCTTTCAGATGTTTTATTACATGCTACTTTATGTCGATATGCTTGCATCTATTTGTATGTTTATCGGGTTCTATCATTTGATGCAAGATGTATTGTCCTCATGTAATTTGATAGGGGGTTTTTGTGGTAAATTTAAGTCTTCAAAAAGTTTAATGATCCATACTATTTCTTGAGTAGCATTTGCGGCAGAAATATACTACGCTTCCGCAGACGATTGGGCTATGCAAGTCTGTCTTTTTGAATTCCACTGAATAGGATTTTGCCCTAGTAGGAAAATGTTGCCGCTAGTTGATTTTCTCGTTTTAACGTCGCCTGCCCAGTCAGCATCAGAGTATGCTTCGAAGATTGGATCTGATTCGGTGCTTAAAATTAAGTTTAAATCTTTTGTTGAGTTCAAGTATCTTATAACTCGTTTTACAGCCTTCCAATCCCTTTCGGTGGGACTTTCACATTTCCTGCTTAATATATTAGTGGCTGTGGTAATGTCGGGTCTTGTTAAGGTTGCTATGTAAAGTAACCCTCCAATGGCCTTTCTATATTGTGTATTGTTGGGCATTTGTTTGTCGTCGTTTTTAAGACGTAAGTACCCTGTATCCATTGGTGTACTATAGGGTTTGGATTATTCAAGATTAAATTTTCTCGCAATTTCTTCAATTTTAGATTTTTGGTTCAGAGTAAATCCGTTTTCTATTTTGTCGATTTTAATTCCTAAATAATTGTTTATCTGCCCTAAATCATTTAATGTATATTGTGATTTTAGGCTTAGAATTATTTCTTCGATTTGTTTCTCTTTTCCAGCTATGAGAATATCGTCCACATACACAATTATGTAAACTGTGTTTTCCTCTACTCCGCGGGTGAATAAACAATTATCTGCAGTACTTTGTGTAAAGTTTAACTCTTTTAGTGTTTCGCTTATTTTTGTGTGCCAGGCTCTTGCTGCCTGTTTAAGCCCATAGATGGCTTTTGTGAATTTGCACACTTTATTGCGACCTTCTGGTTGAGCCATATAAATCTCTTCTTCTAGATCGCCGTGTAAGAAAGCTGTCTTTATATCTAAATGTCTTACTTCTAACTTATGATACGCTGCTGCGGTTAGGAATGCTCTGATCGTAGTGTGTGTCACAACTGGGGCACAGGTTTCGTCATAATTTTCTCCGTACTTTTGTAAAAAACCTTTTGCTACCAATCTAGCTTTATACCGTTTAATTTTTCCCGTTTCGTCGTATTTAGCTTTATAAGTCCATTTGGAACCAATTACTATTTTTCCTTGCGGTGGATCTACTAGTATCCAAGTTTTATTTTCTTTTAGGGAGTTTATTTCGTCCTGTTTAGCGATTAGCCAGTTTTGCTTTTCTTCCGGATTTTCTATTTCTAACATTTCTTTCCAACTTTTAGGTTCGTTGATCGGTTCATATTTGACTGTGTATGCAAATCTATCAGGTGGCACACCTCTGTTTGTTCTTTGTGATCTGCTGGGTTCGAGTGTTTGTTGTTGTTGTTGTTGTTGTTCTTGTTGTTGTTGTTGTAGTTGGGACGCGGTTGGTTCACAAGGAGTGGGTGCGATACTTATTTCTATGTTACTTGTATCGCTGGTTTTTAGTTGTTCATTTTTGTTTGATATAGTTTCGTTTGAATTTAAATTTACATCATTTTTAGCATTTAAGAACTTGTTTTCGACGAATTTGACCGATCGGGAAAGTCTTTCATGTAAATTCTATATGCCTTTGAGCGGTTGTCGTAAGCAACGAAAGTTCCTTGTTCAGCTCTGCTGTCTAATTTTCCGCGTTTTGTCTTGTGTACGTAAGCGTAAGCTATACAGCCAAAGACTTTTAAATAGTGTAGGTTTGGTTTTCGATTCAACCAAAGTTGGTATGGAGTTTTATCATTTGGTTTGGTTGGAAGCCGGTTTTGTAGATGGTTTGCAGTACTTATAGCCTCTCCCCATAGCTCATGAGGTAAATTCGCTTCCAATAACATGCTTCTTGTCATGTCTAACAGAGATCTGTACTTACGCTCCGCAACGCCATTCTGGCTCGGTGATTGTGGAACTGTTAATTGGTGTTCAATTCCATTATTTTTAAGATATTGCTCCATTTCTGAGCTTGTATACTCACCTCCGTTATCGATCTGATTTTGTTAGGCATTCTTCCAAATTTATTGTGTACTGTCGCGACATAGTCTTTTAATTTTTCAAACACTTCGCTCTTTCTAGACATTAAATATATTATGCAAAATCTTGAATAGTCGTCTATGAATGTTACAAAATAGGTTTTTCCGCCTATTGTAGGTGTCTGAATCGGACCACAAACGTCGGAGTGTACTAATTCCAATTTTCTCTTCGCTCTGTATTCGGCCGATTTTGGATATGGAGTCTCGCTGGTTTTTGCTTCTATGCATACCTCACAAATACTTTCGTGTTTACAGTTGTCTAATTTAATTCCGTTCACTAATTGTTTGGACGTAATTGTTTTAATTGTTTGGTAATTTCGGTGACCCATCCTTCTATGCCACGTTTCTATGCAGTTGGAGTTTTTACATGTGTGTGTAAGATTCGCGCAATTGGTGGTTTTGTTGTACACGAGTTGAATTTCATATAAATTATTTTTTAATATGCCTTCGAGGATCGTTTTATTTTTATAATTTATGTAGCAATGATTTTTCTCGAAAATTACTTCGCAACCATTCTTGGTTGCTTTACTTACGGATAAAAGGTTAGATTCTATTTCAGGGATATATAGTACCTCTTTCAGTATAATTTGGCCGTTACTTTTACCATTTTCTATTATTACTTCACCTGAACCGTAAGATTCTAACTTACTTCCATTTGCTACAGTTATTTGAGTTTCTCTCATTTCTTTAAAATTCGTTAACATATCTTTAGAATTTGTTACGTGTGTGGAACTGCCACTGTCGACGACCCATGTATGCTTTTCTGTATTTTCTACTAGAAACGCTATATTTTCTGTTTTAATCTTTCATGTATTTCACTTTTATGAGTTTCGTGATTGTGAAATTTTAAGTTTTCTTCATTTTTCGAAAAGCATAGTGAAGTAGAATGATTTTTATTTTTATAGCTTTTATTATTTTGTGTGTATGTGTTGGTATTTTTTTTTCTTTTGGAACCAACATTGGGAATTTGAATGGTTTCTCATTCGGCAATGCGAACAAAACTTTGTGTCTTTTTTATTATCTGCATTTCCGTATCTCTTTTGAGTTTTAAATGCTTTCGATGTATTTTCCGAATTTTCTGAATTTTCTATTCTTCGGGTATATTCATCGGTCAACTTGCTTCTAATGAAAGCGGGGGTTAATTCTTGTTCGGGTCTTGCCTCAAGGGCGGTAATTAAAATATCGTATGAGTGGGGCAGTGAGCACAATAATAGTGCTGAAATATGGGAATCACTTACAGTGGCTCACAAAAGTGTTCGTACACTTTAAAATTTTGCAGTAAAAAGGATTTTCCCTGGAATTGATTTAGAATATGAAGTCCAATATTTTTTCACACCATCTCTATGTTATTCCAAATAACACCCAGCATTTTTTTAAAATATTGACTGTTTTCTTTTTTATCTAAAAATAAAAATAGAAGGAGGGAGAGAAAAAACACGCCACAAAAGTCTTCGTACTCTGAAACATTTTCAGATAAATTCATAATTAAAATTATCGTCTGTCATTCTATTTTTATTTTTGCATTTTGGTGACATTAAAAAATAGTTCGGCTTTATATTTTGCTTGATTAGTCCGTAATATTCTATTTATTTTTAAAAATGGCTCGTAATCGTAAAGAAACAACTAACAGCATTCGAAAATTAATTATCTTTCATCATAATAGTGGTAAATCAGTTAGAAATATTGCTAAATTAGTTAATTTATCAAATTCTACAGTGCAGTATGTGATAAAACGCTTTAAAGAAGAAAATCGGATCGAAAACAAAGTAAGACAAGAACGAAAAATCATGCGTCAAGCATAGATTATGTAGCACTTTCCAACGCTTCCAAAATAATTTTACAAAACATACCGTTTAATAAGCTAAAAGATAACATCTAAGTAAACAATTTGGAAAACGCATAACATATTTAAAAACATAATTTCAGGAATTTCCAACAGATACAATATTCGGAAAAATATCCGAATACTTTTATTCAGCCCTGTATATGATCTATAGATTTTTATATGCTAGGATGCTAAATTTTAGTTTAGTTAGGAATCGCGTAGCACAGTTTAAAATTATCTTTCTGGAGTTTCTGTCAATAAACGGAAATGTGTTCGCGAACTTTTGTGCTGCCCTGTATAGGATCTCCAAAATTTATACACACCACGTAATAGACAAAAAGCGAGTTGAAATTAAAATCGCGTTTAGTAACTTAAAACGCACTTCCAGGAATTAGTGTTAACAGACAGTAGAGAATTCTTTTGTGTGTCCCTGTAAATGAACGATGACTGCTATACACACACTATTCTGTAGTAAGCCTCTTGTAATGCACCTTAGATATATATATAAAAATTTCAATGCGTTTAAAATAGTGAGACATTATTTAAATAAACCGCAGACGATTTTTCTCCATAGACGTCATGTAACGGAATTATTTTGACTGTCCCTGTAAAGTAACTGTAAGTGCTATGCACACCCTATTCCATATTAAGCTTCTTGTAATGCACCTTAGTGATACAGACGGCCAGACGGCAGACGGCCATACGGCCAGACAAACCGAAGTCATAAGCACTTTTTAACTAGGTTGGAAAGTGCTAAAAAGGTCGTCCGTCAAAGTTAACCCAACGTGATCAAAGAATTATAATTAGAAGAATTGTAAAAAATCCACGTTTAAGTGCTTTAAAAGTTGCTGCAGAATTTAATGAAAAATATTCTACTTCAATTTCACCTGAAACTGTTCGATTAAATGGGCGTTCTGTCCGTAGAATATTTTTTGTTAGTGCGAAAAACAGAAAGCTCAGGCTTTCCTTCGCAAAATCAATAATAAATAAACCCTTATCGTATTGGAATGATGTCTTATTTGCAGAAGAAAGCAAATTTAACATTTTTGGCTCCGATGGGCGTATAATTGTATGGAGAAAAAAAATAAAGAACTTAATCCCAAGAACTTAGTTGGAACAATTAAGCATGTTGGTGGAGGTGTCCTTGTGTGGGGGTGCATGGCAGCATCAGGACTGGGTAATTTAGTATTTATTGATGGCATAATGGATCATGCTCTTTATTTAACTATTTTAAAAGACAATTTAAAATTATCAGCCCAAAATTTGGGTATTGGAAACAACTTTGTTTTTTATCAGGATAACGATCCTAAGCACACGGCTCTCAATGTTCGCCTCTGGTGTCTTTATAATTGTCCACAAGTTCTGAAAACACCACCTCAGTCGCCGGATTTGAACCCAATAGAACATATTTGGAGACAATTGGATGGTTAGAATACGAAAACACGATATTAAAACGAAAAACCAACTAAAAACTGTAATGATCGATGAATGGATGAACATTGATGCAGAAATTACAAAAAAACTTGTGAAATTTATTCCCAGGCGTTTAAAAGCTGTTGTGGATGCTAAAGGATACCCTACTAAGTACTAATTTAACAAAATGTAGCAATATTTACCAATATGTAGCGATTTCTTTAAAGTGTACGAAGACTTTTGTGAGGTAACTTTTTTGTTATTTTTTTATTATTGATTTCTACAAAATAAAGTTTTACTGTGTATTTAAAATAATTTAGGTAGTTTTGTTAAGAATAAGTTATAGATCTTATTCTTAAATACCCATTCTGGAATATTAATTTTAATTAATGGATAGAGCACTATTTTATTGAAATATGTAAGTGTACGAACACTTTTGTGAGCCACTGTATGTTTTCCCCGATGGCTGATAGTTTATCCACTAGTTCTAAAATTTTAGTTATATGGACTATCATATTCCCATTCTCATTTAATTTAGTGCTATATAGCTTCCTTAATGAAAACAATTTACTGGAGAGTTTTGATCTCTCATGAATTTCTTTAAGCGCGGTCCACTTCTCTCTTGCGCTGTTCAAGTGCTTGACGTGCACTATTTGATCATCTTCAATGCTGAGGTTTATTAAGGCTCTGGCCTTTTTGGCCTTTTTAATCCAATCAGCATTGAGTTGTTCTGGGGGATTTTCTGTTGTAACTTCTAGCAATTCCTCTTTTATAAGCATCATTTCGATTTTAAAGCGCCAGTTCGAATAATTTTGAGAATTTAATTTCTCGATTAATTGGCTATTGCTAAACGAAGCCATTTTTCAAATCTCGATGTTTTTATTTTATTTTATTTTATTTATGTATTTATTTATTGCCTGCCTGCTTTGTTTTAAAAGATTTCATATCAGTCTAAATAATCAAATTGTTGCAATATAGGAGATAAAATAGCATTCAACTAAATATCATCAGGAACTCAGTAGCGAGCGCTAATCTTTTAATACTTGAAAAAGCAAATGGTAAGGAAAGTTTTTCAACTTACCTATTTCGGCGTAAGAGCAGGGCCAGGCACATCGAGACAGGTAATCCATAAGTGCGTAAAACTTGAGTATATCCATCAATAATAAGTGCACTAATGTATTCTTTAATATTTCCTACATTATCTTAAGATAAAATTATAATTAGCAAATGTTTTATAAACAAAATGCATGGTTTCGTATTGAACTAAACTTATTAAATGATTAAAGATTACTTTTAATAAGCATTAGATTTATCTATTACAAGAATGGAGGAGATTAACATTTTTGCTCCTCGTAAATATTTAGTTTTTACATTTTGACCCGTTCAGATCAAGAGAGAGATTAAAAGTGTTTTTTATTAGTCCTTTAGAAGAAAGCAAAGTTCAGTTTTGAGTGATGCAATTGTCTCTGGTTATTACAGGGGAAAAAGCAGTCGTGTCATCAGCAGATGTGTTTTAGGATGATGCAAGATACACTTCCTATTGCGTTTCTCGGTTGAAGGTTATTGATATAACATATTTCTTTCTTAAATTGGGTGAATATTTATTGGGGTTTTCCAATAAAAAATATGTCACAATTTTTGGTAATGAAAAGAGAATATTGATATTTCTTGCACATACCAGTCATTTTCACAGCCACAAAGAAAAATAATTGAAAATCTGACATAAGAAATGTTTAAGACTTCTACATATAAGAACGCTTTGTGACCACGAAAAGTCGACATATAAAAGATAATCGTTTCAAAAGTATTTTACTGTATAAAGCCGCTGTTAATCTTAATGCTTTTATATAGTCAATAAAGAGTTCCCAATATTTATTTAATTGCAAACTCTTTTTCATTGTTCGAGACTAGCCAACTATTATTTTTATTCAAAACTAACTAACAAAAGCCATTTTTGTATGGTAGTCCTTTATTATATCGCACAGTGTTAGAGTGCTCATTCGGATACATCGCATTTTTGTCTCCCAAATAATAATAATAAAGTTCTAAACGAAGTTTAGTATTCATTATTATTATTATTTCAATTATCATAAATGCAATTCACTATCGTGAAATTTATTAAGAAAATTGAGTATATTTTCCCGTCGACCATTTTCTATAAAACTGTCTCCAAAAATGTGCTTTTACGCCAATAATTCAAAAGCATGACGTCATGTTTGATTTCAAATGCAGCACTAGCACGAGATGTGCATTCCATTTTTATTTATTTTGTGGATATGTCAATTTAGTTTTTCTAATGAAGGATATAGCTTATCTTCTATTCTGTTTTCGCTCACATTTTGAAAGAGAAAAAAAGATCTGGGATCTTTCATCTACAGAACTTTGATACGATAAATAATTTTCAAGCCTATGGGATTCTGCCGTAAAAAAAGTAATGCATTAATTGACATGATATGAAGCTTTATCTGGAAACGAATTATCAATGGCGATGTAATGCTAAAAACTTTAGCGAATACCTATTAAACTAGTCGTTGGGGGCCACCGTAATACTTACCCATCATGAATATGCAAAATGTAAAATATTAAAATAAAAATGTGTAAACTACTTATAAAATGCATTGCAATTCAAATAAAATCGTGGCTTGATGACGTCACAAACTTTATAGGCTCGATTACTGAATTGCTTGAAAGAGGTTTTTCCTTATAACTCCAAAAATAATAATCCTATTAACTAGCGGTTTATTGCATCTGATTAAGCGTCAAATTTCCAATTAAAATATATCTTTGAAGTGAAATTTGGATGAAATACAGGGTCATGAAAAATCGAAGAGTGTGGAAAATAGGATTCCAAATATCTCGGCAACTAATTATCCGATCGACTTCATGCTTTATTCAAAATTTATGTTTTTTTATTGTCTTTTATATTCATTTCTTAAAATAAACAATTTCGAAAATTTTTATATACCTTTCATCAGAACGAATATTTCGAGAGTCCGAAAAAAATTGTTCCGGTTAATCGAGGTTATTGAAATGAAATAGGCTTCTTCCCATTATTACATACTAAGTACATACCAAATTGCAAGTCTCTATCTCAATTTTTTCGGGAGATAGAGCGTTTACAGACACACACACAGACACACACACAGACACACAGACGGACGGCAAAAATTTTTTTCTAAAAATATGTTTTTCGGAATCTCCAGTGTCTGAAACGTGTAAATCCGTCAAAAAAAATTTTTCGATTTTCAAAACGATTACAAGACTTACCCTATACTACGTATGATGGGTAAGTAAAAGGAACGAGGTTCGACGGTTCGAAAAATTTTAGGCTCAATATTTGAACGTTTTATCTAATTTTTATGTACATTAATATGTTATATCTGTTGTATATGTTATATTTGTTTACATTTTCTGATTTAATAAATAGCGCTCTCTTATTATAACAGTGGTATACAAAACCATGAACAAGGATTTTTTAATGCGAACAGCTTTATCCTGCGACTTTTCAGATGGGAGTTATGCCTAATATTTTTTAATTTTTCGGCGCAGTACCTTACTGTCAATCTTCCGTAGTCGGAATATATGGACGAGACATTCAGTCATGGTTATTGGCCGAAAATCGTGAACGTATAACGAATGTGACGTCAAGCATTTTTGGCGTTAAATACCTTTGTTATTTTTTGAAGAATGTGGACGACGGAAAAATAGACAAGTGCCGAAAATTGCACTATGAGTATAAATTGACGTTTAAAAGACAAAAATGAAACCTTAGCTTGTAGATTATAATTTTTCTTCATTTTTTTTCCTTCTAATATATTTTATCTATATATTTTACCTGTCATCCCTCCTTCGTATATATCGCGCTTCGTTCTTTAACACTAAGCATACCGGGAATTTTTCTCTCAAGTTTTATAAAAATATTCCACATCAGAATTTTTATTTAAAACTGTTTAACCTTTTCATTTAACTTATTTCTGTGTGATTTATATTTCATTTATTTTGTGAAAATTTTCTGGTTCGAATCGAATTTTTTTTTTATTTGGTACCGGTCAAATAACCGGTTCGTGGTATATTTAGTGTTAATCCAGCATAAGCGATACGACGAGAAGCTATCGTATCGTATATCATATAGAATTGCTTAACTTTATGGAACAATTATCCATAAATTACTCGAGATTATATGACTGTTATTAGGGTAAAGTAACCAAATGCAGACACCCTAACGTCAACTTGAAAAAATGAGGTTTTAAATGGTCGTATAAATTAGAAATTGGCGCCATAATGTCAAAAAAATATTCCGTTTCGAGGTTGGCAGGATACTAGAAACAGCTGACAAAAAAATTTCAGACGTATGTCGAGATTTCGATGGATCACCTGTTTTTGCTTATCAGTTTGGCTAAGGAAGTAATTTGACTAGTAAAGTTATTTCGTTTAGTAACTAGCAGTATAACTATAACCATTGCGTTATTTGAAGTAAATGAATGTTGTAGATTCATAATTCAGTATTGAAATCGCTCTCATAATATAAGATTTGGAGGTTAGGCACCTGTCGGCATTAGGAAACCTGATATCAAGTTGGTTCCTAATGCCGACATAAGAGAATAATACTCAAAAGGGCGTGAGCCATATGAATAAATTGGGTTTTTCGTAATGATTCGTTCTGTAGTTGAATTATTGATTCCCTACAACAGGAAGCTAATTTTTTAAGATTCCTCTGTTTTGGAAAATACCTTTGTTTAACGATGACCCTGTTTTCGAAGAAGCCTCTGTTGTGCAAGATGTTCCTGTTGCTGAGAACCAATCAATATATTTGATCAAAGTTGGTGATTTTGTGAGTGTTTTGATTAGTAATAGTAGGAAGAAATTAGATAATACGAGCAGAAAGCAAGCATGTCAAATTTTAAAATATTTTCTGAAGATAAAGCAGAAGTGCTGCCTCTACATGCCTGCAACAGGCTTAAAACTGTATTTTCGAATGGAAGAAAAACTCTGGTCATAATATCCACTGACCAACTACCCTCTCTTGCTTTTGGGGGTAGTTCTAAGAGGTACCAATTTCCGAACTCATTGTCAGTAGATTGAAATGTGCTCATTGTATTGTCAGTATATTTTTAGTTATTCTTATTATTCTCATATATGGCTTTATTATACATGCAATGTGTCAAATATTTGTGTGTCAATAAGTGTTTTCGGTGATTTTTTCTATTTTTCTTTCGAGTGTCGGCACTAGGAACATCCCCCTCTAAAGGTGCCGGAATTAGGAGTAAAAACACACTTTTGAATTTTAAGTATTAAAATCTGAAACACTATCAATTTTGAACATGTTACTAGTGCATTTTGTAGAGGAGATCTTTAGGAACATTTTGAGCTCATTGGGATCTCATTTTGTTGGAAAATAACGAATACAGCTTGGAACATGTTAAAAAATTTCCTTAAAGTGTCAGCATTCGGGAACTTTACCTTACTCGATTTTCAGTGAAAAAGTCTTTTTAACATTTTCCAGTATAGTTGAAGGTGTTTATAAATTCGGTTCGTCTGTCTCTGAAATATACTTGGATTTTCAAGTAATTGGTATAGGTTATTTATGTTCACTATAAGACATTCCCTGTTGAAAATGTAGCGTGTAGCATCATTAATTCGTTTACAGGGTCGCACAAAAGAATTCCATTATACTATGGCCTACGGTGAAAATTGTTTGCAGTGTATTTTAATGGTGTTACACCACTTCAAAAATAATGAAATTGATATGCATTATTGCGGTATACTCAGTGATGTAAAAGTGATGTTTTAGTTATGATAAAAGAGTATAAAAGAAAGAAAATTATAGAACTTTAGACTTCTTACAATCCTTTAATTAAAAAAAATCAACTTTTTACACTTAAGTATTGAATTTAAATGTAATTTTTAAAAATGAAGCATATAAAAAAGTTAATGTGTTTATAGAGAATTGTTTTTTCAATAAATTTAAGGGATAATATTGATATAAAAATAATATACAAATATATAATACACAAATTAAGCACATATTAAATATAAAAGTGAAAAATATAAATAAAAAATATACAAATTATGCAAAGATATAATATAAAAGTGAAAAATATAATTTTCTTAATTCAATATTTGTATGTTGAAGAGAACCATTTAGCATCAGCAATAGCTTGACTTTAAGGAAATAAAACTCAGTAATTTTGGATTGAGAAAGCAGCCTAATATTAAACACAATTTAACATTTATATATAAATAATATGCAAAACTATAGATATAGATAATAAAATAGAAAATGAAAAATATAATTTTATCATATCGACACAATTTTTCTCTCAGTTTAAAATCAGTCAGACTTCAGACACAACAACTTCGGAATCTGAATTTTCAAAGTCCTCAATTTCTAAGCTGTCATCACTTGAAAGTAATTCTTCTATACGATTTATTGTTTCTGAAACATTTTCATTTGTTTCCTGTTTCTTTATTTTGGGTGTATTCTGTTTATTTACTTCATTGTGTAGCAGCTTCCAATTATACAATAGGTAGGTTAGCTTAGCTGCTCTTTCTGATGTCAAGCGGTTTCTTTTTTTACTGTGAATCCAGCGAAAGGTGCTAAAGGTTCTTTCCGTCGCGGCAGACGTAATAGGTGCACTTAATATGCGCAAAGCTACTTCAGAAAATATATTAGTGCCCCGTAAGCTTTTCCACCATAGTAGAGGAGGCATATTCTCTAGCCCTTCCCACAAGATTTTTCTTTCCCAGAGACCTTCTTTTTCTCTGTAATGAACAAGATCCATTTTAAGTTGTGTGCTCTCTAATTTCATGTGATGGCCAACATCATAAATGAATGTTAAACCATCAAGCAAATCTGAAGGTTCTAAGGTACTTCCTTGCATTATAGGATTTAAAATGTCTGCTGCAAGATGGAGAGGACCAACACCAGATTCTTTTCTTTTTCTAAATTGCTCCATAATATGCTTTTCTTCATTTTTTTCCAATAAAGATACAGGAAGTAATTCTAGCAATACTTTTTCTAAGTTGTTTATTTTGTTATACACCAAATGAATCTGAGGTTCATTTGATTCAAAAGATTCTATAAGTTCTACAATCGGAGTAAAGATATCAATCATATTTTCAATACGAATCCAAAAAGTATCATCTAAAAGTTTTTTTTTTAACTGAGAAGACAATTGAGCTTCTTCACAAACTGCCATAGTTTGCAGCGTAAACTTGTTATCTTTTAAGCTTTTAAGACTGTGTAAGTAGCTTCCCCACCTAGTTTTACCTGGTAATTTCAAGGAAATATTTTTCTTGCTTTCTTGATCTTGAATCCGGTTAAACAATGCACTTAAACGGTTGCTATGTTTGATAGTTTTCACTATATCAATTACATTTGTAAAAAATTGTTTAACTGACTTGCATCCTGAAATATCAGAACACAATAAGTGTAAAAGATGGGCAAGGCAACCTAATGGAACAACATGCGGATATTTTTCTTTTACTAATCTAAACGCTGCTATCATATTTTTAGCATTGTCACCTATAATCACAAAATTTTTTTCAGGATCATGATCTTTCATAACTTTTTCAATTTGCTCAGCCAAATAACAAGCATCATGCTTGTTTTCCTTTGACATGATAAAATCAACAAATAGAGGTTGTGGTTTTGAAATCACAAAATTTATTATTGACTCATTTCTTATGTTACTCCAACCATCACATTGCAAATGGAGGTGTTTTGATTCAGTTAGTTGTCTCTTAACTTCACATTGCATTTCAAAATATTGAGAATCTAAGTAAGTTGAGGCAAGACGAAAACGTGAAGGTAAATTGTAAGAAGGTCGAACTTTCTTAAAAAATTCAATCCACAAAGGATGTTCAACCAATGACAATGGACTTCCACTGATGAAAATGGCCTTAGCCAAATGTTGATTGAGTGTTTCCTAAAACAAAAAAGAAGCATTTGTAGTTTTATTTTTCCAAAATAAAAATATACAAGGCATAGAATTTTTACATTTTTAATCCAGACTTCTATAGCATCTGTAATCTTGTAATTCAGATATTCCAAAACCTTTTATTATTATTTTATTATTTCTTTTCTTTCATGAAATGATAATAGATGCCACCACTAGCATACAAGAATACATTTCAGAAAACACTATTTTATGCAGCTATATATATTTTCCTTTTTCAAAATTTTGAATTTATGCTTGAAATTGATATTTTTAAGTATTAATTACTTAGTTTCTCCTAATTCCTTCCGCCTTGCGTGTTTAACCATTGTTCAGTATGGTAAAGTAATAATAATTTTTTTTAATTTATTAATGGCAAGTCCTATTTTAATTATTTAACTGTAAATCTTATTTAAATGTTTTATATTGTTTTATTTTTTAAATTTATATTTATCAGTTTCGTGATTTGTGTTATTTATTATTCAATAATATAAAATTCCAAGTTAAAAAGAAAAAAATCTTATTGTTTCCCACAACTAACAACAGATGGCGACACCATAAAAAATATACATATTTTGAATTTTGAGATATTTTTAAGTGGAACTCCTTAGTATTATTTATTTATAAATTGCCTTAGTGTTTTGTATTATCATAATAATGCCTGATGTTATTATCATTTACCTAAATGCATTCTAGTTTCAAATTTTCTCTAATTCGCTATTGCCGTGGTTCAAATGATTCCGGATTAAAGATATAGGATTCAGCATATGATATTTTGTCAGGTATATGATATTTAATTACATTATTTAATTGTTTTGAATTGCAATACTGCAAACCAACCGATTTATACTTTAAAAACTTCGGCAGCTAAGGATAAAGTTAAAAAATGGGGGAGACCCTTATATGGATTTACATAAGGGAAGGGGATTTTAGAAGGTATTAACAATATTTATTATACTTATTATTTGTAAGTTAAATTAATTTATCAGGAATTTATGTGTCTATAACTATCTTTTAGAATAAACAATATTTTCAATTCAGTCAAATTATTATCAGTCAAATTTACATTTAATTAAAATGTAGTATTTGACTTTTATCCAAAATGTTCTTTAAATAATAAATGCATATATCCTGTAACGTTATTTTTTATATGGAATATTTTTTGAAAGCCTATAGAAACTATGAATCTTGAAAGCAGACTGTTTTCATTACAAATAAATTTATAAACTTGTGGCTTTAAGCAATCTATTTTTGCTTTGCTATTCTATATAAAAATAGGATTACATTGAAACTGCCAAAAAATATTTGTCTTATAAAATTGTATAATGCCAAGGGGATGGGTTCCTTGGGGATATGAAGATTTTCCCCAACTCCCCCCCCCCCTGAACACATACACTCATTCCATGCCACTGCTTATAGCTCTGTATTATTTCAATCACAAAGTGAATTCTTGCTTTTAAATTATATATTTTTCACATCAGTGTTTAACAGTGTTTCTTTATCTACACTTCAAAACAAATTAAACGATTTTTTTTATTAAAAGAAAAAATATATTAAAATGCAAAGGCTTATTTCAATGAATCTTTTAAATTTTAAAATAAACAATTTATTAATTTATTAAAAATTGTAATATTAAAAATCAGAGGCATATACTAGAGAAAAGCTTCAAATAATTTATTTCAATTAATATCAGTTCTAATTTAAGTATTTACTTTTAAAAGAACAAAATTGTATTTATTTTTGTTTATTAATATGTAAATGTACTTACATTTGTTATTTCATCCATCTGATCCAAAAATGCTGTCATAGATATCTGTGACTTCGAAATTTTTTTATTTGTCAAAAAACTAGATGTTTCATCTTCAGCATTTTTTAGAAGCGAAGGTACACTTGTTATCGGTATCGATGAAGTGTTAGAAGATGTACTGGACATTTGACCAGTATTAGGTTCATCTGTATCACTAATTGTTATATTTTCTTCTACATTTGAAGTTGAAGGCATAGTAGAAATAGATTCCTTAAGATATTTTTTGCATTTAGAATCACTGTCAAAAACCTTTTTCAAACCTGCAGGACATTTGAAACATTTCTTAATATGATTTTCCATTTTGTTTACATTAGCATGCTTGTAATCCTTATTACAATATTTGCACTGCACACTTTTTCCTTTCACATTAAAAAAATTCCATGCAAGTCCTTTTTTTCCTCCCATTTTTACTTCTAACTCTTTCAAACGCACACCATAGACATCTAAAAGCAAGTGAAGAACAGTTTATAGAATCAAAATCCAAACCAAAACTAGCATGGTTTTGGTTTGTAAAATCTAGCATAGTTTTACTTTGTAAAATCTAGTTTAGTTTTGGTTCATACTTATGCAATGATTGGGCGCCATCTATTGCTTCTGGTGGAAATTTCTAATTGAAATTTAAAGGAATTGCAGATTATAAACAAAGCAAGAAAAGAGTGTGTATTACTAAATTTTTAGAAAATGGGAATGATATTTTAAAACTTAAAAGATGATTCATAGAGGTTTATAATTAAGTTGATGATCAAACACATAATATTTGAATAGTGTTTTGTATTGAGGCAAAATATTTTAAATTTTTGGGCAGCTTTTTAATTCAGCAAGAAATAATCACAACTCATAAAATTGGAAATGAAAATATTTATTTAGAAAGTGAATACTTTGAAATTGCAATTCCTTTAAACTACTGTTAATATTTAGAGAAAATCAGTAAATTCCTATTTAATCTTTATACATGTCTGCAATATTAGGAAAAGATAATTAAATTTCTAAAACCAAAATTTTGTAGTTCAGCTGACAATTGTGAATATTTATAGACTGTAAAATAATAAAAATTGTTTAATAAACATAAATCAATAAATTGTTTGTTAAATTATTTATTTAAATGCTTGATTGTGTAATTTATCTTTTTTTTTTATTATTAGCAATCTAAATTTCTCTTAAGTATGGATTATTATTATTATTTTCTTAATAAATAGATGTGACATGTAATCTGTATAATGCTCTGCAATAAACTGTGCAGATAGGTAGTCTTATATTTTCTTTTTAAAAAATGTAATAGAGCTTCACATTATTTACTTTGAAAATTTCCTACAAATTCAATTCACTTACTTTGTAGCTGAAGCACACTAGCAGTAAAATTAAGCAATTTTGCGATGTAAGTTTCGACTTCTCTTTAATTGTGGCTGAAGCCATACAACTTTCATAATTTGAATATCTCATTCTATGATTTTGGACTTCATAAATATTTAAGTTTCAAATAAAAATAAATTTTACTTTAAATATGCTTTTTCAAGCTGAAATATGAAAATACCCAGTTTTTGGGTATTTACCCGAGGCTTGGGTAAATACACAGGTAAATACCCAAAAAATATTTACCTACCCACTGGGTATTTACCCGCCCCACATCACTGGGTATACTACAACATGCTTTCTGCAGAATATAGTCTACGTAGCATTTATCGTTTATTTACAGGGAAACACAAAGGGATTCCGTTATGTTACGGTCCATGGGTAAAAATCGTTTGCAGTGCATGTTAATGATGTTACATTTTGTCAAACTTTATAAAACTGATATGTATTACTGGGGTGCTCTACGTGATTCTTACTGTATAATATGGAGTGCGCAGTTATTTTTCTTTTACCGGGGCACATAAAATAACTCAGTTACAGTACAGTCTGCAAACAAAATGTTTTCAGCTAGGTTAAGCTGACTAAATTTTTGTATGCTACGTGATGTGTATAAGTTGTATTGATTATATACAGGGTTCTACAATAGATTTTGTAAGTATTACCATCTATGGGCACGAACTGCTTAAAGTGTATTTTGAACTGTGTTATGCATTTTACAGTTAAGCTTTATATGAAGGGATATTCGTAGAATACAAATAAATTAACATACGGGGCTGCTCAAAAGAAATTCGACACATTGCCACCTATGGATACTGATTGTCCGAAGTTCACTTTAAGTTATGCTATGGGCTTTTTAGATTAATTAAATGTTAGTATATTATTGTGTGGTATGTATAAAATCTACAGATCATATACAGGGTTGCACGAAACAATACGAATGCATTACAGTCTAAGACTCTTGAAATACGGGCTGACACATGCCGCCATGTAATTGCTCAAACGCTTGGTGACATTCAGATCCGGACGCATGACTGGGCGTCTTATTGCGTAAGGTGGCGAATCACATGCGAAATTATAAGAGTTATTAGTTAAGACATTTAACCTTTAATGACACGGGCTGCGTACTGAGTGTACCACTCAGTGAAAAAACAATTGTGAATTCTAAAATAATTACGTGATGAACATTTGAGCTTCATCTACTCTCTTTCCAAAGTCCCTTTAATGTTTAACGAATGTTTAAAATTGAAGTTCGCATTTATTTATGCTCTGTTTCATTATTTTTATTGTTAAGTTACGGAATATGTCGCCTGTGTATTTGTATCATATATTTTATATGCTTTCTTAATTAATTTTTTTTTATAAATGTGATGTCTGTTACTTTTATAGTATTACTAGACATTAGACACTATTCTTCTTTAGTATCCAAAGTTGATATTTATGCTTTAAAAAGCGTTGGCGCAAGGAGTACGACACCCGTGTCTTTATGTAACTACAAATCGCCCGTGTTATATTTATTCTAATTAAATTAGCTTTTTTAACAATTTCATGTTTATTACTTTTATACTACCAGTGAAGATTTCATTAAAGAACGATATCATTAAAAGTTGTAATTTAGACTTTAAAAACCGATGGCGCATAGAGTGCGCCTTTAAAAGTTAATGGTATCATACATTAAAAGATTTTTAAAAAAACTCATGTAATTATGATTTTGTGTAATACTATATTAAAATTTAAAATTCATTTTTACCAATTAATATTTATTTATATGTTTTACCTGAATTATTAAGAATGATAATATAAATTACACTAATATTAAATTTGATTTAATGTGAGTATATATATGCACATGCATTAGACTCCTATATTTTTATTAATTGGCTATTAAGTTATGATATGATTTGCTATTAACAAAAATATATATATGTAATTCATAGTAATATTCCATGAAATACATTTCATAAGTTAAATATCCAGTTTTTACGATTTCATCGCATGAAAATTAACTTTTATTAAAAATTAAAAACTTAATCATTTAATAAGAAAGAATAAGAAACTTCCGCGTTTCGACTGATTTCCAGTTCTTTTTTTTTTTTTTTTTTTTTTTTTTTGTATGTTTAAAATCTGAAAATCTTTTTTTTTCTACTTCTCTGTTCATTTGTGTCTTTTGGCTGAAACTGCCATTCTCTATCAACTGAGCTATTCCGGTTGAATCTGGAGGGCATAATTCTACTGGGATAGCTCAGTTAGTAGAGTATGGCACTCCAGCTAAAAGATCCCAGGTTCGAATCCTGGCCCGGACATTTTTCGTCCAATTGGAAAATTACAACTCATGATTTCTTTACCAATTTGAATAATTGTGTTAAAATTAATCCAGGCAGAAACTACTACCCTCTACACGTAAAATAAACGATAGAGTAATGACAAAATTAAATAGAAAATTTATTCATAACAGACATGAGCAATTTCTCTGCGCAAAATAAAAAGAAACAATTTGATGTATGCATGTAGTGCGCAATATGAATGAAGGTTGACACGTAGAAAATGGTACACGCGTGATGTTCGTGAGGAATCACAAAAATTGCTCGAAAGAGTGCCCACCAGCAATGATGCAGGCCTCACACCGCCTGCGGAGGGAGTTGCGAACATTAGTGAATTGCCCGAGCATCTCCCAGATATCGCCTGCTACGACGGCAATCCTCGCAACCAGGTCCTCGTTGGAGTCGACGGTAAAAAATAGTTGTTCATTACTCCAAAGTCTAAAGCGCCCTCTATCGGCATTTTTGAACTTTATCTTTAAAATTTATTTTTAAAATAAATTTTTTATTTAATTTTGTCATCCCTCTATCGTTTATTTTACGTGTAGGGGGTAGTAGTTTCTGCCTGGTCTACGAAACCAAGATCAGGAATAACTGATTTGTGTTCAGGGGGGTTCAAATTTCAACTCCTGAACACAGTTCAGTTTGTGCTACTTAACTACTCCCACCGATTCAAATTTTGAGTTTAAGTCTAAGCTTTTGAAAGCATTTAATCAGATACAAAAAATAACAGTAAAAAATAGTTGTTCGTTACTCCAAAGTCTAAAGCGCCCTCTATCGGCATTTTTCGTAACTTTACCTTTAAAATTTATTTTTAAGAAAATAATGACATAAAGAATAGTTTTAGCGAAAACCTCAAACGAATCGACCAATTTTTCCGTTTTTTATAATTATTTGAAATTTTGGACCCTAAACTTTAATGGCGCCTATCTCTTTCGGAAAACGTTTGGGACCCTTAGTTTCCTATTTAATATTGTTTGTCTTGATGTGTACTATCCCCCCTTAAAGTTTTGCCCAAGAGTTTAGATTCACCCTGTATAATCATTTAAATTATCACCCCCCCCCCCTCCTGAATTTCCAGCTTTCTCTTTTTGACCCCTATCCCCTCAGCACACAAAGTTTCATTTTTGTTTTATTCGAAAAAAAAAACACCATATTTGTTACTTTTTAGCAAGAGTAAATAAATAATCAACTATCTAGACCTATCACCGCTCAGCTTCTCCCCCAGAATAAAGGGGCAAAGCAAGATATTTACCTCTCTTTTGCAGTTAGACTTATCTCACTAATGTAAATGCAGGATGCAATATGTCTAATTCAAAGAATCGGTTTGTCGTTCACATTTAATCAGGTTGGCGGTATTTGGCGAAATTCTTCAATACCAATCTATTCTAAACATTTTATCCTGCCTTTCTTCACGTATATGGAATCTAAATATTTTAAATCCATTTCTTGATTGGTTAGAACAATTTTCTGCTGAACAACCATCCATTTTTAACGATTTTAAAAAACGATAATCCTTCAAAGCTTCTAGCCTCGTAGACAACATTCACCAAGTGGGCAACAAGGTGCTTGATGAGCCAGGCAGTATTATAGTAGCCATATTACAGTCTTTAGATGGATTATTGCTGAAAGTGAAATTTCAACATTATGCATTTTCTAGTTGAATTATGCTTTAGCATACTCAATAGTGCATATAAAAATTATAAATAGACAGGACTGCACAAATAAATTTGATTACCTTACCGACGATGGGCGGTAATTGCTGAAATTGGGTTTTCAACTAGGTTATGTGTTTTTAGCACTTTCCAACCTAGTTGAAAAGTGCTTATGACTTCGGTTTGTCTGGCCGGATGGCCGGATGGCCGTCTGGCCGTCTGTCCGTGCTCTAACTCCCGTAAATATGCTCGGATTGCTCTGCAATTTTTATATGTTATTGTCATTATCTATGGCACGTTCCCTATTTCAACTGAAGTGTGTAGCACTTATAGTTTTCTTACAGGGACACTCAAAAGAATTCCGTTACATTGCGGTCTATGGGGAAAAATCATTTGCGGTTTATTTTAAAAATGTTTCACTATTGTAAACGCATTGAAATTTTTGTAGATCACTAAGATGCATTAGAAGAAGCTTAATATGGAATAGTAGGTGTATAGCACTTAGAGTTACTTTACAGGGACAGTCAAAATAATTCCGTTACATTGCGTCTATGGAGAAAAATCGTCTGCGGCTTATTTAAATAATGTTCCACTATTTTAAACGCATTAAAGTATATATATATTACTAAGGTGCATTACAAGAGGCTTACTACAGAATAGTGTGTGTATAGCAGTCATCGTTCATTTACAGGGACACACAAAAGAATTCTCTACTGTCTGTTAACAATAATTCCTGGAAGTGCGTTTTAAGTTACTGAACGCGATTTTAATCTTAACTAGCTTTTTGTCTATTACGTGATGTGTATAAATTCTGTAGATCCTATACAGGGCAGCACAAAAGTTCGCGAACACATTTCCGTTTATTGACAGAAACTCCAGAAGGAGAATTTAAACTGTGCTACGCGTTTCCTAACTAAACTAAAATTTAGCATCCTATGTATATATACAAATCTATAGATCATATACAGGGCTACATAAAAGTATTCGGATATTTTTCCGAATATTGTATATATTGAAAATTCCTGAAATTACGTTTTTAAATATGTTATGCGTTTTCCAAATTGTTTACTTAGATGTCATCTTTCAGCTTATTAAACGGTAATGATTTGTAAAATTATTTTAGAAGCGTTGGAAAGTGCTACATAATCTATGCTTGACGCATGATTTTTCGTTCTTGTTTCTTTCTCTCGTAAGATTGGTTTTTATACCTAACAATTGGCTTCTCACAAGTGGACGAAGTCACGCCACCATATGAGAGGGTTAGAATGACAGTGGAGTAAGTCAATTTCTAGTAATTTGAGAAATGAAGGGTTTTGTGAAACTTGTCGTATTGCCGTTGCATTAAGTTGTCCAACTTGTTTTGCTCTGTAGCGACTCCCTAAATAAACTATCACTTAATTTATACGCACTGAACAGAAATTAATATACATTTAGTGAAAATGTGGTTATTTAGATTTTTTTTAATTTTTCACTTACTCCACTATCATTCTAACCCCCTCATATCAAAAGATGATCAAGTTGCATTAAATGGAAGTGTTGGAAAGTGTTTTGTAATCTATGCGGGATGCATTTTTCTTTCTTGTTTGTCTTTTATATCAAAACTGATCTCTAAAATTTTGAAACAAACTCTTTTGCTGCGTGAAGTATCCAACTTTCGATAATAATAAAATATAGTACAAGTTGTTTTTGTTTTGTTTTGTTTTGTTTTTGCTTTGCTTTAATAATTGCATACACGGTAAATAAAGACCAAACTTTACAGCTGGATGCAAATGATAACTAATTATTCATAATTCTATTATAAAAGAAGTCGACAGCAAAAAGAATCATGTGAGTGATAAATAAAAGTGTACCCCCATCAGATTAACCTAGAAACATAACTATTTGTTTAATCAAACATAGTAATGTAAGAAACTGGGTAAATTTTGATTAAAGATCGACTAAAAAAAGTTCTTCAGACCAAAAACGAAACTCTGGCAAACATAATTTTAAACTATTAATATATACATATATACAAAAATATTAATTAATTAATTATTCACAAATACACATGCCTGTCTACAGAGACAATTTTGCTTGCATGTGTGCGAAAGTGCATCTGTTGGTTTTTAGTCAAAGCAAAAATATTATTTAATCAGAATTAGTTTACAGTTATTCATAAATAAAACGTTTGTACAAGTAGTTTAAAATGCTTATATATAGCTTTTCACTTGGTCGAAAAGAAGTTTTTTTTTTTTAAATATGCTGCTTTAAGAGTGTAATAGCACATTTATTGTTAGAAAAAGAGGGGCGGGGGTAGCTATTTCAATGTAAATTTTTAATTAACTTCAACAAAATGAGAGTGTACAATGTCGTCATACCTCTTCAAAAACCTTTGTATGATACCTCATTTATCGGTGTGCGTTTTGTATGTGCACAGAAAAGAGGATATTGACATCAGAAATAATATATATGATTCTTAAGCCTTGTTTTGCATTCAAATCCAGCGCAGTTTCAACGTCTATCAATGTATTTCAGTCATACACATCTTGTTTTATTTCTTTATTATTACAAAAAATAAAAAAATAATTGTTATTACTAAGTAATTTATTGTCATCAATACTGTTCGATTCGTCAAACAATGATAGTATGAATGAAAAATACCCGAAAGCACTGTGGGCTGTGCACAGGTTCTTCTATAAACAAGTTCTTGTGAGATCAGACTATGGTTTCGGTATGCACCGAATGTTCGGCTGTTTCTCCACCGAAACCGAATGTTCGCTGAAAAAGGGATTTTGGGTGGAAACTCGCCGAAGACGAACTTTCGGTTGATCTCTAATTTTGATCATCTTTAAACATTACTTTGAGAGTTCTAATAATATCAGACAGCACAGCATCATTTATTGGTGATATTTGAAACTAAAACAAGGAAAATATTTCTCCCGCATTAATCTCCTACAAGAATAATTTTAATTAGATACAGTGGCGGACAAAATTATAAGGCACCTACCTAATTTGACATACAGTGAAAGAAAAGTTTCAGAGCTTAAAAATGCTTTATCAAATACGACAAAAACATAAATTTATTCTGTTATCACACGTAACTGTTTTACAGAAATTATATTTTTATAGAGTTTAATTTAAAAAAATTTAAAATACCATGGACAAAATTATAAGACACCCTAACATTTTAATTAAAACACCTGCTTTTTTCCGAAATATGCAAATTTTCTGCACGTTGTTATGACGTCAGCAGTTAACTAAAACAGACGATAACTGATTTCACACATTTACAAACATGCCACGAGGTACAGAATGCCCCATCACATTTTATAGCATTCTTTATATCTTCGACACATGTAAACTGCCTCCCATTTCGGTAAACCTCACAAGCTAAGATCCCCCACAAGTTTTCGATGGAATTTAAGTCTGGGGAACGAGAAGGCCACGGAAGAATATTGGTACTTTACTCTGAAAGCCACTTTTTGTTACGTGTGATGCTGTGATGTATGAATCGACGCGTTATCGTGCTGGAAAGTGTAGTTTTCGCCACAAAGAAGTTCACCGTATATGGCTAGTTGATCTTTAAGAAGATTCTTATACTTTTCGTAATTAATTCTTGAACGCATAAAAACCATATTGGTTTTCCCTTGAGCCGAAAAACCAGCTCAAACCATTACTGATTCTCCACCCATTTGACGGCTCATTCAACGCCCCCCTAGAGATAGGAGGCGTTGGCTCATTTGTACATCAGGAGACTTCCGTAAATCATGCCAATAATAGTGAAACCCATCAGGACCATCCAGGTTAAACATTTTTTCATCAGATAATAACACAGAGTACCATTTGGAGGTCCAGGCCATAGTTTGTTTAGCGAAGTTTAAACGGTCCATTTTGTGCCGCCTTAGAAGCGGTGGTTTTTTTTTCTTCAATTTTTAAAATTTCACATAGGAAGCATTATGCAACACCCTGCGAATGGTTCTCCTTGAACAATTAAGTTTCAAAGCATTTTTAGGTGCGTTCGTAATTAT
This sequence comes from Maratus michaelseni, assembly GCA_963931845.1. NCBI lineage: Eukaryota > Metazoa > Arthropoda > Arachnida > Araneae > Salticidae > Maratus > Maratus michaelseni. The sequence goes on from OZ007586.1 coordinate 415,927,670, forward strand.
ATAAATACGTAGCACCTATAGTCGTCGTTTGGTCCGTCCGTCTGTCCGTCCGTCTGTCCGTCCGTCTGTCTGTCTGTCCGTCTGTCTGTCTGTCCGCATATAACAACGCAAAAACTACCCAACCAAATGGTTTGCAATTTAAAATATATTATCTTTGCAGAATTTTGTCGAGACATTTCAAATTTTATTAAAATCGAATCAAAACTTTAGGAGATATTAATAAAAATATTTATTAAGAAATTTGATTTTTTTTTTAAATCGGTGCTTTTTTGTTATAGGAGCTTCCGAAGTTTAATCGTCAAGCGACCGAGATACTTATTTTATGACAGAAATTAATCTGCAGACGATATAATTCATTTCACAGAATTAAAAATCATCAAGATCTGAATATTTATATAACTAGCTGATACATATATATCTGAATATTTATATAACTAGCTGATACATATATATCTGAATATTTATATAACTAGTTAAGATATTTGTATGAACAGTGTCATAAAATATATACTTAACTAGCTGTTTAACCCGTTCTACGCACGGGATATCATGAATTTAATTCTAAAACGTGCGTACGAACGCACCTCGTTTGTAACGTTTAACGTACAATTTCCAACTTGTTATTGACTGTAGTTGTCATCTTATTCTGAGTAGCGAGCGAAAGCACATGGCGTCTGTCTCTCGAGGACAAGCAAGGAGTACGTCCAGATCTTTTAACCCCTTGAAGGGCACCGGTATATTATATATACCACTTAATTTTAATCCCAAAATGCCACATTGACACCAGAATTTTATAATCAAATTTTGAATTTTAAAGGTAAATGAGAAAAAGTTTTTACTTATTTAGAAATAAATTCGTTCGTGAATTCTGGTGTTAATCAATCATTTCAATATTTTAGCTACAAGAGTACTTTGCCTTTGAAGGGGTTAACCACCGATCCATTACTTCCTCTTTTCAAAACATTTGAAATTGCACATCTAGAGCGTTTAATAACTTTTGAAATATTATTAACTGAAGCACCAGTTCCATTTAATCTCCAAATTTTGCGAATTTCACTTTCTTTTAATTCTGTACCTCGTGGTATGTTTGTAAATGCGTGAAGTCGGTTATCGTCTGCTTAAGTTAACTGCTGACGTCATAACAGCGTGCAGAAAATTCGCATATTTCGAAAAATAAGCAGGTGTTTTAATTAAAATGTTAGGGTGTCTTATAATTTTGTCCATGGTATTTATAATTTTTTTTATTAAACTGTATAAAAATATCATTTCTGTAAGACAATTACGTGTGATAACAGAATAAATTTATGTTTTTGTCGTATTTGATAAAGCATTTTTAAGCTCTGAATCTTTTCTTTCACTGTATGTCAAATTAAGTAGATAACTTATAATTATGTCCACCACTGTATTACTGTTTACTAGTTATAGAATTTTAAAAACCATTAATCCATATTAGGGCAATAAGCGATAGAAGAAAACAAATGGGCTTGTTCAAGTATATAAATGTTTTCTTTTTTTAACACTTTCGACATAGTTAAAAAGTGTTTATGAATTCGATTTGCCTAGTCATCTGTCAGCGATCTAACTCACGTACAGTCGGATTGTCATGTAATTGTTACATGTTATTGAGGTTTGCCATGGCATGTTCGGTAATGAAAATGAAGTGTGTAGCATTTATAGTTCGTTTACAGGGGCACTCAAAAGATTGCCGTTACATTATGTCCTATGGAGAAAAATCAGTTGCAGTGAATTTAAATAATGTTACATTTTTCAAACCTATTGAAATTTATATACTTCTATAGAATTATATACTGAGGTGCACTATGAAAAGCTTATTATAGAATATGTTGCACATAGTATTTGTCGTTCATTTACAGGGACACACAAATGAATTCGACCACACTGTCTATGGGTAATAACTGCTGGAAATGTGTTTTCAACTCACAAGGAGAGGACCAAGCTTGGTAATCACAGATTTTGATTATTTTTATATAAGTTGTAGGGTAGAAGCCCCTTAGTCTCAGGTTCAACGCATTTTATACAACGCTCCTCAGTTCTCGAGAAATAGGGGTCTAATATTTTAACACAACTTAAATACTTACTTTGTAACACAATTACTGCGTTGGTTGTAGCTCAGTTGTTTTAGCGTCTGCTCGTTGATCGGAGGGCCCGGGTTCAAAACCGGGACGAGCTACGTTTGTTTTTCTCATTTTTTGTTTTATAAATATACTTGTAATTATTATTTAATAATCCTAATTAAAAATTATAATATTGTGCATTAATTATAATGTTAACCTATTTATTTTTTATTTGTAATTAAATCGTTGTATAAAACATCATTAAACAGTTAATTTAAATCACTTTTAAAATGTATTTCATACATGCTTTATCGATGCAATGATATTGAACATTTGGGTCAATTCGTGATTTTAAAGAAACATCATTTATATATTGCCTTAACAAGGGAAGTCAATGCGATGATAATACTACTCTGTTTTTAAAGTAAGAAGTGCAATTGTATTAAAATTTAGCATAAGAATTAAATTACAACATATTTTTTTTGCATATTAAATATTTAAGTAATACGTATGATTGTGCTTTGAATTAATTTATAATTAATATAAAATAAGGTATGATTTTGTAACGATTTTGTAATTTTTACTAGTCAATAATGGATCCATTTAAAAAAAAAAAAACTCTTTAAATGATGAGAAATATTTAATATCTCAAAATCAGGCTTAAAAATCAAATAAATTAAATTTAAATTTAAATATATTAACATTATAATTAATGTACGATATTAAAATTTTTAATTGAGATTATTAAATTATAATTACAAGTATATTTATAAAACAAAAATGACAAAAACAAACGTAGCTGTCCCGGTTTCGAACCCGGGCCCTTGGATCAACGAGAAGACGTCATAACAACTGAGCTACGACCAACGCAGTAATTCCGTTACAATGTAAGTATTTAAGTTGTGTTAAAATATTAGACCCCCCCCCCCCATTTCTCGAGAACTAAGGAGCGTTGTATAAAATCCGTTGAACCTGAGACTAAGGGGCTTCTACCCTACAACATATATAAAAATAATCAAAATCTATGATTACCAAGCTTGGTCCTCCAGTGGTCGGAAAAACTACTTTTTTTATTATAGCGAACTAAAACTACAACTACTTTATCGAAAATGTAGTTAACTACAACTACTTTTTTTAAAAAGTAGTGACTACAAACTACTTTTCAAAAGTAGTCACTACTTCGCTACTTTCAGATTTTGCCAAAGGATCCAATGTACACACGAAATGGAAGACACAGATTAAAAAAATACAGTGACTCCTCCTTATATTGCGTTTGCAGAATACAATTAAATAAGTGCGACATAACCGAGGTCCAGGGCTCGGAAATAGCGCGCTACAAGTAGCGAAACTACAGTAGCCGCTACTTTTTCAGTAGTTTGTAGTGTAGCGCGCTACATTAAAAAAATTGTAGTGTAGCGAGTAGCGCGATACAAAATATCAGTAGTTTGTAGCGAGCATCGACGCTACTTTCGGAGGGAGGAAAAAAGGTCCCAATCTCCAAAACACATGATTATAAATCGTTTATTTTGTGCGAAATATGTTCTCCGCAACAATTTGCGAACGTCAGCGACAAATCTCAGTTGCAGTGTCATATATTTCTCCATAGACGACGGGCACGGTCACATATTAACTGTTATTTTCACAGTTTAGGTGTCAGAAACTTCGTGTACTGTTATTTAAATCCATAGAAATCTTCTCAATATAATGTATTTTTATACGACTACGATTTTTTGTCTTTATCTGACTAATTTCTTTTACCTTTTGCCTCCCACCCCCAGCAAGCAAAGAAATGTAAAATCCTTATTAAAAAAAAGAAAGGATGTATCTAAACATAAATCCTCTAAATTATCCCTAACCTCTCAAATTCACGCTTCCCCATAGTAGCAAACAAAGGAGTTTAAGATATTTTTAAATCTTTATTTTTATGCAAAAATAAAGTCTTTCACTCCATTTGTCTAATTACAATAAATAAAAATTATTTCCTTGTCCCCAAAATTTACGCTTCCCTTTTTGCCCCTCCTCCAGCATACAGTTTCAAATATTTAAAACTCTTTATTTAAAAAAAATGGCCACATTTGTTTCTACCTAATAATAATATATAAGTAACTATCTAAATTGTTCCCTAACTCCCCATAATTTACTCTTCTCCCCGCCACCCCCAGCATACAAATAAATCTAAAATTTTTAAGTTGTTTTTATTTTTATATAAAAAAAATCTTCTGCACATGTTACATGTGTAATCACATGCACATGTTACATGTGTAATCACATGCACATGTTACGTGTGTCTAGATTTAGAGGTGGCCGCTATTCAGAGATATAAGCGTTCAAATATATAAATTTTAGGAATTAAGAAGTGGCGCTAAATAGAGGTGGCCGCCTTTCGGGAGAGAAACCTGAATAGAGGTCTTATTGTACATAGATTTTTAACCTGAAAAAATATTTTGGACATTCTTTTGAAATTCGGGTCAACCCGACCCCGACCCGCTAGAGTTAAAACCCAACCCGAAACCTATCCGAACTCGAAATAATGAAATTCAACCCGATCTGAATCCGACCTACAACAAAAAAAATCTAGAGCCGGATCGGGTCGGGTTAACCCGACCCGACGCAGGACTCTAAATGGTATAAAACTAAAAATCTAATCTTTAATTTTTTTTTTAAATAATTGCGGTTTCAAAACTTTCACATATAATGAAATACTATAAGCAGCAAAACGCTAAATGATCGTTTCCTGCCTTCCTGTCAATCACACAGTTTTTTGCCATAACAAAATTAGAAGTATCAAGAATTAGAATTGTAACTATTCAGCAGAAATGTTTCAGCTGTGCAGAAGCATTCGTTATAATCGTTATCATACCAGTAGTTGAAAAGTATGTTTATATTAACTTCCTGATACGAATTCTAAGATTAACAAAACAGACAGGCACGCATTTTGCTTTTGTGAAACTGTGATCTGCGGTTTATATAGACTTTTAACGTGAAAAAATATTTTGGACATTCTTTTAAAAAATCGGGTTAACCAGACCCGCAAAATTCAAAAAGCCAACCCGAACCAGAAAGAATGAAAGCCAACCCGACCCGCAACAAAAAAATTTGAAGTCAATCCGACCCGAACCCGAACCGCAACGGAAAATATAGCTCCAAACCGACTTGACCCGAACCGCGGGTCGGGTCGGGTTCGGGTAAAAGCGGGTAACCCGACCCGATGCAGGATTCTAAGCGTTACTGTACTATATCAATCTTATAAATGTGTAAGATTATCACAATTTTTGCTTTCAAATTTCCTCTTTTAAAAAATTTCCAACATAATTAAAAAGTGTCTATGAATTTGCTTTGTTTTTCTGTCCGTGCTCCAACTCTCGTAAATATACTCCGATTGCCACGAAAGTTTTATATGGTATTGAAGTTTACCATAGAATGTTCAGTATTGAAAACGAAATGTGTAGCATTTATATCTCGCTTACAGTTACGTTCAAAAGAATTCTGTTACATTATGGTCTATGGGGAAAAATCGTTTGCGGTGTATTTAATTAGCGATGATTACTAAAATAGCGAAAAATAGCGAAGTAGTGACTCCTTTTGGAAAGTAGTTTGTAGTCGCTACTTTTTAAAATAAGTAGTTGTAGTTGTAGTTAACTACATTTTTCATAAAGTAGTTGTAGTTGGAGTTCGCTACAAACAAAAAGTAGTTTTTCCGACCCCTGTCGAGGTCATTAAACAATTTAGAAAGATAACATACAAGAAATGGTTTGTGTTTGTCTCTAAAATGTTAGTTTATACACACATTATACATTTCGTAGCAAAATTAAGAAAGATATTATAATCTAGAAAATCACAGAAAAACAACTAAATGCAAACAATAAATAAATCTATAAATAAATTAAATCCGAATAATAAGAAATTTGGCGTTAAAACATGAAGACTTAATAACGGGTAAATAGACAAGTGTTGGCAGCAAGAAAATTAATTCCTTACTTGATTTTAGCGGTAAGCGTCAATGGGAAAATGGACTTCATGCATTGCGTTGCTATTTACTGCAGCTGAGATTCGTAAATTTTTGAGCTGAACAAACTTTGCACAAAAGAAGAAAGTTTTGGCCACGTGATTTGAAGAATAATACATTTTTTTTTATCTTGAAGTAGCGGTAAAAGTAGCGTCGGTTCTCGCTACAAACTACTGTAAAATGTAGTGACTACTGTAGTTTCGCTACTTGTAGCGCTCTACTTCCGACCCCTGAATCCTCTCCTTGTCAGTGTTAGTTTTCGAAATGAAAAAAACTGGAAGAAATAGAAGAAACCAACAGAAATAAAAATTTAAATATATTAACTATATAAAAGAATTAAACTCAAAACATAATTATATGACATTTAAAATGGAAAACTTAATTAATATTAAAACTTATTTTTGGAAAAATATGTTATTTTTTAATAACAAACTTTAGGTTCAGCAGATATTTACAGGTGGTGGTTTTTACAGCTTTAGAGGTAGAGGGATATTTTTCATTGTCTATATCATTTCTTTAAAAAAAAAATTTTTTTTAAACTACCTACCATTTTTTTTAATATAAAAATGCATTATTTTAAAGACTTCTACTGTGCAACATATTAAATTTGTAATTATTTATGCTAGCATGCATATCTCAATACTGATTTTAAAAGACTAAAATTCTAAAAATGAACTCTGCGGGTATGTCGAAATGCTTTTAAACTCTCCTTCAAGTTCTGCAGGACTTGAAAGAACTTTTTATCTTTTGCATTCATCCATTCTAGAAACCGATTGTAGCATCCTACTGCTAAGAAACTTTTGTTTTGTTATATTAAGTTGCACTATAGTAAGGAAAATGGGGATTTAAAAGAATTTTTTTAATAATTATTGTATTGTATTGTTCCCCTAATAAAATTAATGTAAATTAAAAGCACAGTTTTTTATTTAAACTAGTTTCATTCAACAATAGATAAAGGATCCACACTATACTACTAGCTACAGAGGTTTAAGGTGGTTCTCAAATTCCCTGCACAACAGCGTGAAACATTCCGGCAGATTTTATGATTCATTTTTAAACGTAAAAGCATAAAATTGGCAGGCCTGACTATTGAAGCGATTTGGAATCGAATGGAGTTTTTCATTTTTTGCTAAATAAATAGCTTATCGGGTTATAAGCTACTTTTGTCACGTGGTTTTTCTCCTTTCTCGGGCTGCTGCATCGGGAATTCGGTTCAAAATGTCAACTTTGACAGTATTTTCTGAAAGATATTCTGCCTTTACCAAAAAATGGAAAAAGCCATCCGATTACATAGTTTCTGAATAAGAACACCTGCCAATTTCATGAGTTTTCGAACAAAAATAAAAAAAAAAATTCTTTATATTTGAGAGCTGCCTTAAATAATAAAAAAATATGCTGGTTAAATTGAAATATATAACTTTTTATTAAATTTGTGTATTTTGGATAAAATTTCTTTTCTCCAGGTATCCCATGATTGAAAAGCTTTAGACAGGTGTGTCCTCTTGGCTAAAAAAACTGATGTAATTATCAATTTAGCATAGGGTATGTTGGAGGTTTTTATTATTTTTTTATGGTTTCTCTTAATTTAATTACAATTGTCATTAATTACCTTTCTCTTAATTCACTTACAGTTAGCATGAACCTTCATATGTAGGTATATATAAGCACAACTAATCGACTCCTAACAATAGAGTTTGAGACTACTATTTGTGTTCTTTTGTGACAAGCAACCAAGAATCCACAAGTAACATTAAAATGACAGGTGCAGTCAAGAGTTTAAATTTTGAATAACCCACCTGAAATAGAGGTGAAGAATATAATTAGTGGTGGTTAAAGACAGCACCTTATCACAAGATGAACAAATCACAAAAGCACACTCTGTTTCATGGTAAGCATGAAACATCCAAAATTTAGAATAAATGCTGCTGAAGTCTTAAACATGAATACTAAAACAATTTTGCGTTGTGAACATACTAGTATAATATTAAGTTAAATTATCTCATTATCTGACAGATTTCATAAATTTACTGGAATCTTCATGTGTATTGATATTTTAGTACATTCTTAATCTCCTCATTTTTGAGTAAATAAATGTAAATTGCAGAAGCCATGAAAGTATGTAGTAAACTAACTAAGGACTCCACTCAGAGTATATCTTATGACTTAAAAATAATAAGCTTCAAATCTGATTTTAACTCTCTAAATAGGTGGAACTAACTCTCCTTAACATCTTATGAACTATAAGAGCTCTTCAATTACATAAGTTAGTTTAGAGTCAATAATCAAACACATAATTGAACAAAGTGAACAAAATTTATTTAAGAAAAAGAAAGTATATTTTTAGTCTCAACAGTTCTTTCAAGAACAACTACTAAATTTCTAGGATAAACCACAAGAGTTATCAATGGCAAAGAAATCGTATATCATAGAATCAAAACATAATACTAAGAGGCTATAAAGACTTATATTTGAGCACAAACTCTACTATGCTATAACTTTCTAAACAAACATACTGGAATGGTGTTAAGCACAATGATTTTAAATAATTCTTATATATTAGAAGATATTTATATAACTAAACATTCTGACAATAAACCAGATAGTCCTTTTGCTTCACGTAATACAACAAAATATAGCATTCACCATACAGTCTTGAAAGGTGTTCGTCATTTATCGGCTGGGCTCAACCTTCACTTATTAGTAGGTAACCGGGGCATCTGGCCGCCCTTCTCCGTCGAAATTCATACTATATCGCACTCCACGCCAGTTTTTTTTCAGGATTCTCTCCGCTGTGGGCAAGAGCTGGGGACCCCTTCTCGCCGTCTCTCCCGCTGTATTCCCGTCATACAACGAAGTTATCCCGCATCTGTACGCTCATATATCCCCTGGCATGCCGCGTAGAACTCGGATGAAGACCGTCGCGGAAGATACCGAAGGCACGAACTCTGCTGCCGCGCGTGTTGAAGGTCCTTCGGCCGCTACGCTAAATACCGCGGTCTCCGTAAGTTACAAGTCCTTTTCGAGGGACGAGAGCCTACCGCATTCAAACTCCGGAACTTCTCCGTCACTCGTGCCGCTACCACCCCTTCTATTTCTCCGTGCTAACTCAGCTTTTTAAAAATCAGCCCATCTTCCTAAGCTGCCTTCATTATTCCCGTTCTCCGTCAAAAATCACCATTCCATCTTCATCTCAATCCTCTCATCTGACATAAACACCAGCCCCGCTAATTCTCCTCCATAATCTTATCCAATCAAAGGACCCTCTTATCCACCCTCTCACATACACTTAACTGAGACCTTCTGATTGGTCAAGAGCGCACACAGGGTCAAAGTTGAGTTGCTCGGCCCACCCCGACGAAACCACGTGATAAAACAACACTAGGTCCACGTTTCGTGGAAAAACCCTGGTGAATTTACGATGACAGCCTACTGATCCGTGAAGCAATAATGTGCATTTGGATGCACTTTAAATACACACGAACAACAACAAACCTTATTTTTATGAGTTTTAGAGAAACAGGCAATTATTCTCACTTGAAACCTCTTTGCAATAAAATATCCCACTCCTGTTGTAAAAGAAAAATATCTGCTGTGTGGTCCTTTTAATATCTGCACATTCGTGAGAAAATAGCTGTCTGTTAAATACTAGTGAGTGTGGGAAGGGTGTGACATCTTTCGAATAACCACCCGTACGTCTAAAAGGAATATTAATTTGAGAGAGAAAAAAATATTTGCTAGCTATACAAACTGTGGGCTAAATTTTACACAATGTTTTATTTATTTACTTATTTAAATTTGATTTATTTATTTATTTATTTTATATTTGTAAAATGGGGGGGAAAGGGTGTCTAGAAGGAAAAACTGAAAACGTACATTTAAAAACTATAATACAGTTAAACTCAACTGTCATAACATATTATTCCCTATGGCGGGCAAAAAAAAAGATATATATACATTTTTTTAAACACAAAATATCTTTTTTTTTTTTACACACTGCAAAACCTCCAAAGCTATAAATCCGAAAAGCACCCTTACCATGAAAAGTTCACCGCAGATATAACTAGACAGTAAGCATAAGTGACACACAAGGAAAATAATATGGTTAAATCTGACAGCCGTATCCTCCCTGCAGAGCAATGCTGCAAAATTATCAGACACCGACACGTTTGCAAGACTGAGCTCCAAAGTGAAGACAAGACCAATCTCACAGTAGCATACCGGTAGTGCAACCACAAGACCTGCATCAATATTCAACTACCTCCCGCACATCACTCTAACCGCCACCTAGTCAATCTTTGCACTGAAACATTCTCAATTACTAAAATGCAAGACAATTATCAAACCACTGGGTATGTCATCATTCCTGACATCCATGAATGCCCAACTCCATAGTACAGAAGCCAAACTCCATCAAACACTACAACTTACCTGCCATAACACCTAGAGAACTGTGGTGAGTGCTACCAAAAGAAAGGATAGAAGAAAAATTTATGTATTTAGAGAAACATCAATTTGGTCTAATCTACAGAAACACATAATATATCAACATAAAATACTCAAATGCTCTCAATGAATATAGACAGAGTGAAAATTTTATGAAACAGAGGCATATAATTTTGAATAAGATAAGAAAATGAAGCATTTCTTAAACTTTTTAGGAATGCCGCACAAGGCATCACTCAGTTTAAAACAAAACAAATACACATTAAATACATAGCACAGTTAACACATATCAACCTGCTTCTGAAACAATGAATTATTTACCAGGAAAATCAATAATCACACTTTTCATATATTTAGCATCACAGACTTTGTCTGTCACAGTAATATGACAACTATTCACTCAGATAATCAAGGCAGTATTGAATGTTCTAACACTGTATGAATATACTACCTACATATATATCAACACATACTACATATATATCAATATTTTACAGATGCAATATAAATAGATGACAAGCAATATCTGAATTTTACCCGTGTAATAAGTTCCAAAGTCTATTGTAAATGCACAGGGTAAAACAAAAATTGAGATTATTCTACATAATACTCCATTTGGTGTAGAGCAGGACAAAAGTCAACAGAGCTGTGGCCGCTACAGGACATATAACTAAAAAAAGTTTCTCTATTTACTATTTTTATATATAAATATTTTTCACATCCTTTTCCTTTTTTTTTTTTAGCTATCCAGAGGCCACACATCACCTACCCAATTATTCAAAGGCTTACAACCCTGCCCCTAAACATTATTTACTGCAAGTCGTTAAGCTGTGAAGACTTCCATTAACTACATCCTCCGAAATTCACCATACTAAAATATTGCCTGACGATACAATAGCACTCAATATAACATAATTTTGAAAATTTATTTACACTTTATGTACACATACACGGAAATTTTGAAAAGAGAACACTAACATACTCACACAAAACGTAATTAATTTCAAGAACATACCTTATATACTAGTAATAGACGTATCCCAACGTAAAACGTAATGATAAACATTAAAAAATCCATTGTTTGTCACGCGCATAACAGAAACAAACTATCGCTTCAAATATCTAAACGCATAAAACCCGTTTTATCACCCTTCCCGTATTTAAGACATTCACAAAGATACCGACATAAGGAGAATACTCAATGACAACAAATTAAAACTACCGAAATCATCTCCAATTATATCGCGAACAATAATTTCTTCCAGAAGCACGCGAGAATCTCGCTGCGTTTCGATTATTACTCGGAAAAATATACCTCCGCGAACGCTTAATCGGCACCACGTTATCCCCTTCTCTTGTCTGCACTTGTACACTTGCAGAATTCCCACTCGTATCGAACGCTTCTCTTTCACCCAAAACGACTGATTGAGCTGAATCGAATTTCCCGACAGAATCGATCGGCGCGGGAGAGCTGTCAGCGGTAGTCGCGTCTTGTTTACAAGTCGCAGGAGGAAACTCCATCCGCGATTTCTGCTTCGTGAGACGATCAACATGGACAATTTGAGTTTTTGTCAGTTTGGATTCGAGGGCTATCTTAAAATTTACATCACCGATTTTCTCTAACACAAGATAGGGACCTACATTCGGTTTTACTAGTTTCTTACTTCTCCCTGGTTTTACAACAGGTGAAAATAACCATACTGAATCACCCACTGAAATGTATTTGTCGACAGCTGTTTTGTTTCTGAATTTCTCTTGTTTTTCTGAACCCTCAACCAACCTATTGTACACACTTGAATAGATTTTCTGCATAGCAGGAATCAATAACTCACAAAAAGATGGGGCGTCTACATATTTACTCTCAAGTCGTGACTCAAAAATTGAGTATGGGAGCACTAAATTCCTACCATAGACAACAGCCGCAGGTGTTAGTTTTGTTGAGTCGTGAACTGAGGTACGCATGGCAAGGAGTGCAAATTTTAACTTTATATCCCAATCAAGTTTATTTTCATCAACCAAGTGCGAAAGGGCATTAATTAACGTGCGATGTGCTCTCTCTAATTACCCATTCGATGCGGGGTGATATGGCGAGGTTCGATTATGCTTTACGCCAAAACGAGCATACACAGATTCCATAGCATCTGACAAGAAATTTTTCCCACGATCAGTGATTATTTTTTTACTACACCCATGTCGTGATATGAAATCTGCCAAAGTATCTGCAACTGTCTCTGATACAATGGATTGAACCGGGTATGCTTCAATCCACTTGCTAAATGCATCAATATAGGTGATGATGAATCGGTTGCCTGACATGGTTGGAAGGGGTTGGCATCCTTTGCAAAGGTGCTAAGTGCTTTGACTTGTGAGCCCTTCTCTGCTGGCAGCTGATGTAAGATTCTACTAAATTTTTTACATGAGCCGTCATCCCTGGCCAGTAAAAATGCTCCCTAATTCTCTCTATAGTTTTGTAGTAACCCTGATGACATCCTGCCAGAGAATCATGAGTCATCTTGAAAATTTCTGGGACCACCTCCAAAGGTACAACAACTTTTCTCCCACTGTTTATCACCATGGAGTCCCTCGTATCCTTACACACTAAGAGGTCTCCCTCCAAATAAAATTTTAGTTAATTTGGAGAAATATTCATACCCTTTTCCAGCCTTTCTACAATTTCCGCACATTTTCTGTCAGTTTTCTGTGCTGTACCAATAATTTTGATTAAATCATTATAAGGTTCACAAATATATACAGGATTATTATTACTATTTACATTTTGCACACAATTAACACTATTTACACATCTCGACAAGAAATCTGCCACACTATTGAATTTTCCTTTGATATATTGAACTTTGAAACTAAAGTCAGATAGTGTGCAGATCCACCTAGCAATTCGGGATGTAGGATCTCTAATTTTCAACACAAAAGTGAGAGAGGCATGATCGGTATAAATTGTAAAATGGGTATTAGCTAAATAGCACTTGAAGTGAGTTGTAGCCCAAACCAATGCCAAAAGTTCCCTCTCTGTTGTTGAATATCTAGTTTCTGCATCTTTGAGTTTCTTACTCGCAAAAGCAACCGGATGGAGCAAGTTATCTGTCCCTAGTTGCATTAGCACTGCCCCAAGCGCTTCGCCACTGGCGTCCGTGTATAACTGGAATTCCTTTGAGAAATTAGGCAAGATAACACGGTGACGCTGATATCTATCCCCAGAATATCTGCAAACATACGTCGCATTTAGGTCACAGCAGAAGGGGATATATATCCAGCATTTGAGCAGTTCACTTTCTTCGAGAGTCGGATATCCGACCCCAGTATATCTGCCCCCATATCAGAAGGGGACATATATCCAAAACCAGACCTTTTACTTTCGTCGAGACCTGGATATCCGTCCCCAGTATATCTGCCCCCATACGTCATCTTCACGTCACAGCAGAGGGGACACTTATCCAGTGCTACAACATTTTCACGCTCGTCGAGAGTTGGATATCCGACCCCTGTATATGCATCCCCGTACGTCATCTTGACGTCATAGCAGAAGGGGACATATATCAAGGGGTCACATATCCGATGCTTGGACCTTTTACTTTTGAGGAGAGCATTGGATATCCGACCCCTGGATATCTTCCCCCATACGTCATTTTGACGTCAGAGCAAAGGGGATACATATCAAGGGGGTACATATCCAATGCTAGGACATTCTACTTTTGACGAGAGCATTGGATATCCGTCCCCTGTATATCTGCCCCCATACGTCATCTTCACGTCACAGCAGAGGGGACACATGTCTAGAGCTCCTATAATACAGGCTGAATCATACCGCCATTTAATAACCCAGCGGACCAAAATCCAAGCTAAAACCGGTTAGCTTACCGTACTAGTGGACGGCGAGTGACAGTAAGAGGGACGGAAAACACCTGCTCAGGCGGTTTCCTAATGCTGAGCTAGGGTGCAATATGGCGGTTATTTTGGGCAACAGAATGGATATGCGTCAGTTCCTCTTATAGAAGCCTTACACATATCCAGTGCTTGAACATTTTCACGCTCGTCGAGAGTTGGATATCCGACCCCTGTATATGTATCCTCTTTTATGTACAGTTTTTATTTCTGCCGTGAACTGAACGTACTTATTTGTACTATTTATCTAGAAATCTGTAGACGTCACGCGGATCATAACACACCAATATATAAATATATATACATAATTGAAACAATATAAATATTGTTTCTGTTATGTATTGTTATATTTAACAACAATACATAATTGAATTTTGTTATATATAATATATGTATTATGTTTCAATGTATTGAATACAATATATCTATTGAAATTTGTAATATTAAAAGTTTTTTTTAAATCATTTTTTCCAATTTTAAAATGAGTTATAGTTAGATGGCTAGAAATTATTTTCAAATGAAAAAAATATATATTATTGCTGATTTTCCATCTGTGCCTAATTCCTGTTGATAGCACATACGAACAAAACAATAACGAAAAATAATGTCGATTGCATAGATTGTAAAACACTTTCCAACTATTTTTACTTATTGCATTTATCCACTTTCAGTTTTTCGAAATATATTCTGAACTTTCATGTAATGCTAAAGATTAAATAAATTTCTTTGAATTTGTTCGAGAAAAACATGATCAAAATGTACTTCAAATAAATTCTGCCACTAGTCCGTAATGTGTCCGAATTCTTTTGTGTACCCCGTGTAAAAACTATAAATGCTAGATATAGCATTTTTTTTCTAATATGGAGCATGCTGAATAGTATTTCTTACGAACCTTCTCAAGTCAAAGGGATGTGCTTACTTACACATTTCTGAAATCATTTTTGTCCAGAAACGCAGGAAATTGGCAGGTGTTGTTATTCAGAAACTATGTAATCAAAAGACGTTTTCAATTTTTTTTTTGGAAATGGTAAAGACAGAAGAACTTTCTTGAAATGCTTTTAAAGTTGGCGTCTTAAACCGAATTCCCTACGTGGAAGCGCGAGAAAGGGGAAATACTTGTCACGTGACAACAATCACTTATCACTCGATAGGTAATTTATTTGCCAAACGCTATTTGATTGCAAATCCCTTCAATAATCAGGCTTGCCAATTTTATACCTTTAAATTTAAATATGAGTTAGAAGATGTCTCAGAAAGTTCCACATTGTTGAGCAAGGAATTTGAAAACTAACTTAATGACATATATAAATTTTGTGGGTTTTATTTGTCAATATCTTCCCGAAAGTTAGAGCACGAACGGACAGACAGTAAAAAAAAATCATAAAGTCATGAATCACGCATAGATTATTTATTACACACTTTCCAACACGACGAACATATACATTAAGCTACATTTTACGCTATATATTTTTTACGCTTGTTTGTTTGTTTCGCCTTGTAAAATGAGTATAAATTCTATACGTAAAGTGTTCAATGGAGATCAGAGTGTTTTATATATGTGTTTATCTCAGCACTGAGGGTCGGAAGTAGCGAAACTACTGTAGTCGCTACTTTTTACAGAAGTTTGTAGTGTAGCGCGTAGCGCGATGTAAAAAATCAGTAGTTTGTAGCGAGAACCGACGCTACTTTTAATGCTACTTCTGGAGGAAAAAAGTGCCATTCTGCAAATCACGTGGTCGAAACTCGCTTTTTTTGTGCAGAATTTGTTCTGCTCAAAAATTTCCTAATCGCAGTGGTAAATCTCAGCTGCAGTGTATAGCTAACACATCGCATGAAGTCATAGATTTTTCCATTGGCACTTGCTTCTGAAATCAAGTACTAACCCACCAAAGGAATTAATTTTCTTGTTGACAACACTTGTCTATTTATTTCTTAAGATTTTTTCATGTTTTAACGCCGGATTTCTTATTCGGAATTGCTCCATTTACAGATTTATTTATTGTTTGCATTTAGGTTTTTTTTTTTTTTTGGTAATTTTCTAGATTATAATATCTCTCTTAATTTGGCTACGAAATTTGTTAAGTGTGTATAAACTAACATTTTCGAGATGAACACAAAACATTTCCTTGTATGGTATCTTTCTTAATTTTTTAATGCCCTCGATTATGTCACATTTATTTAATTGTATCCTGGCAGACGCGATATAACGAGGAGTCACATTATTATTTAATCTGTGTCTTCAATTTCTAGTGTAAATTGAACACTTTGACAAAATTTTAACGTAGCGAAATAGTGACTACTTTTGAAAAGCAGTTTGTAGCCGCTACTTTTTAAAACAAGTAGTTGTAGTTGTAGTTAACTACATTTTCGGCAAAGTAGTTGTAGTTGTAGTTCGCTACAATAAAAAAGTAGTTTTTCCGACCCCTGGCTTAGCTCAAACAACCCGGATAAAAATTAATTCTGCTTGAGTCATGATGCATATACCAGAAACCTCATTGAACGCGAAATTGGAGAATGAAAATTTAAAACTATGCCAGTTTTTAACAAAGGCGGATTGAGCGAGGGAGTGGTTAAGTATCCTTTTCCCCTTTCCCCCCACCCGTCGTCAACCGATGTAATATCTATATATTTTAAATGTCCGTAGATTGCGAAACGAAATGGTTGAGTTTTGCTAATTTAGTCTCTGCCCCTGCCCTCCCCTCCTCGAAAATGTTCTGTATCTGCTGACTCTACGGTCGAACAATAGTGCCTTACTTATGTAGCGGCTATATGATTCGGACGAAATTTAGACCGAGAAGAAATTTCTGCGATCAACACACAGTGTGTAATTCTGAAAATCGACGTGGTAAAAAATCAGCTTTCAACTTATAGTTAGATACCCTATATATTAAAGTAGGAGAACAATTATGGATGTCTGGACATGCATTTAGTAAGTCAAGCTTATCAGAACAAGAACTCTTAAATATCATTATATGTGGCTCACAATTAATTTATTTGCACATCCATTGATTTTACAGCATTATCATATATTATCAAAACCCGTTGTTTTGATCGCGTAATTGTTAAAGTAATTGTGAAGGGGTATTTGTGTGTCGATTTTCATTAGGAAATTTTATTGCCACAGATAATTCAAAAATTACTAATTAAGTCACATTTTGAGCAAACTTCATTCTTATATTGCATTATGCGAACATGAGACAAATGAATGAGAAAAACTAAAATGAATTCCAAATAAATGGTAATTTAGAATATATTTTGAAGGTTTTTCACTCATTTAATTTTTTATTTGAAATTTCGAATGTTTAAACCGTTCTTGAAGAGAATTTACATCTTACATGTAATTGCCATGCAAAATTCCAAGCTTCTATTACAACTTATATCGCATAAATCACAATTTTAAAATGTATTTTGTTCCCGCACAGTTTAAAAATTCTGAATTTTTAAAAGCTATTCTGTGGATGCATTTATGTCTCTGAAGTAAGAGACATGTAAAATTTCAAGTTCCTATCACTAACAATTTCATATTAATCATAGGTTAGAAGTTTTGAAAATGCTTCCTGCTCATTTCACACTTTTAAATTTTGAATTTTTCAGAAATTGGTTTTAGTCTGCACTTACGTATTAAAAATAACCATCAAGGTAAATTTCAAGTTTCTGGCTCAGCAGCATCCCAAACATCGTAATTTTAGAACATTTTTTGCTTTTGCACACTTATTTCGAATTTTGTAAAAATTGTTCTGTGCGAGCCTTTACGTCGTAAACATAACAGACATGTCAAATTTTAAGTTTCTATCCGTAACAATTTTGAATAAACCGCAATTAAGAACGTTTTCAGCTCATTTCACACCTTTAAATTTTTAATCAAATGTTTGTACTGTTCATCTGTATGTTAAAAGCAACCACTATACAAAATTCCAAGTTTCTAATCCAAATAAATCCAACTGAATATTAATTTAGAACGTTTTCCATTCATTTGATGCTTAAAATTTCGAATTTTTCTGAAACCGTTGTTAGAGAGCATTTACATTTTTAATGTAACCATTATGTAAATTTCCAAGCTTCTGTACCAACTGTATCGCATAAATCGCAATTTTTGAACGTTTTTTTTCTTCTGAACCCGCTTAAATTTCGATAAAAAAAAAAAAAAAAAACAGTGTTGTGGTGTTGTGTATGCATTTGCGTGTTAAAAGTAGAAGCCATGTCAAATTAAAAATTTCTATGCTTAACAATTCCATAGAAATCTTAATTTAGGGCGTTTTTATGATGCTTTTCTTTCCTTTTATCCTTTTCAATTTCGAATTTTTTTAGAATCTGTCCTTACAGAGCATTTGCATCTTATAAGTAACTACCATGCCAAATTTCATGTTTCTAGCTCCTTCAGTATCATAAAAATCCCAATTTGAGAATTTTTTCCCCTCTTGCACCTCCTGTGGACTGTGGCACTGACATAAAATATACCCTATGTTGGAGCAGGGAGTGTCACCTTCAATTTGCTGCCATCACTTTTGAAATCGGTTCGGTAGTTCCAGAGATTACCACCTACAAACAAACAAAAAACCAAACAAACGTTTCCTCTTTATAATATTAGTATATATAAAAACTTAATGCTTAGTGTAATATCAATGAGTTCCGCGCTGAAATACATTTTGAAGCAGAAACATTAGAAATTTGAAAACATGAAAAAAAATGCGAAAACTTGCGAATTAATTTTACATATTTGTACTTTTGACAGGATGTAATTTTTTTTTTTTTTTTTTTTTTTTTACAGTATGGCACTTTTTGAGATATCACTTAAAACACAAAGAAACTAAAATTAGATGCATTAATCGCTTAATCTAATTCATCAAACGATAAAAAGAGGAAATTCTGTTGATGGTTTAAATTACCTAAAACTTAAGTATTGATTTATTTGAAAATTAGCAGTAAATGAAAAGAAAAAAAAAAGAGTTAGAAGGCAATGTCGTTTTCCTCCTTTTATATTTTCTTGAAACCAGGAAGACATCAATTTTCAAAAAGTAAATTTAAATAAAATAAACCTGAGATAATTCAAAATATATGAGAATATATGAGCATTATATCAAATTGAAAGTTATAATCATACAAATAAGTATCTTAAATACTATTTATTAATCATTCTTTTTAAATGTTGGCGAAATTCTTTGCCAATATTTTTTGAAAGCTTAAAACCATTATGTTTTTGGATGATGCAAATTAAAGAAATTTAATTCCTGAACTTTTTTTGCAAGATGTAACGCAAAAATTTGACTTTTAAAAAATTATCGAAATTCAATATAATTTGGATAAATAAATTTCACAAGTAAAAAAATAAATAATAAATTAAATTAAATTAAATTAAATTTTAAAAGTAATTATCTCTTCATCTTTCCGCACTTTTAAACCGTTTATTGCTAAAACGGTTCACTTTCAGACTTATTCATATCGGCGGTACCATGTCAAACTATCGAATATGAAAAAATGTATTTTTTATTACTTTTAAAAATGGGCCGATTGTCACCACTAAATTTTACTAGAATTATTTGCCTAGTAAAGTTATTAATAAATTTTTGTGAAGAACAGTGTTGCCAATTTAACCTTCTTTTTAATTCAGAAATGCCGAATTAATACAAGAAATTTTGAGATTTTTTTTTTAATTATTAGGCACAGTAGGCACAGAACCAGGAATCAGAAATCTTGAGGTGAGGGGGAGATTTTGAATATCATTTTAAATTTTGTGTATAGTGAATCTCATGTATGATTCATGTGTTATAAGTGTGTTAGATATTTTAAAAGATAATAAAAATATACTATATTATTTCTGATTTCAGGGTTTTTCTTTCTTTTTTTTTTCTCACATAATAATGGTTTTTCTGCTTTTGCCAAAAACACAAGCAGAAATTAGAGGCCTTGTTCAGAGGTGAGATGGGCCCTCTGCCTGTCCTGTATGTACTATATGCATATACATAATACAAAAGCTGTCCCTCGCGGGGCCCTTTTCAGCTTAGGCCCCGATACAAGTATACCCCTATCACCCTTTGTACATGTTCCTGTCACTCACATAATGATATTTTAGCCAAAATAATTTTCTGGTATTTCACATATTAATCCAAGACGTCATATAAGTGAGTAAACTGATTGCGTAAGATATATTGAATACAGAAGGTCCCAAGAATGTCTATACTTTGAGCCTTTAATTTTCTAAATATAGTCTTGACGATTTTAAATTAGTGCATTATTCCATATCGACTAGTTTTTAATTTAGTAATGGAAATAATTATTTTGTGTACACACAAAATAGTTATTTTTACTTATTTCTTAGGTAATTTTTTTTTTATGTGTACTCAAAATTTTCGGATAAATGAGAAATAAATTCCACTTTTTTACTGTTGTTTTCTTTACCTCTTATGGTTTTATCTTATACTTTATAACAAATATTAAGTTAATAAAAAAAAATAAGGATTAGAGAAAATAAAAGAAACAGAACAGAAAAAGCATAAATGCAGACCTGCCAACCTTTGAAAATGAGAAATAGTAGCACACCAAATTCAAATTTATCTGAAGGTTGGTTGGTTGGTGGCTTTTTTACGCTGTAAATTTTATGCGAGCAAATATTAATCAATTAAACGCATGTGTATATCCATAAGCACACAAAGTAGGAGATTCTTTTGTTTTTGTTAATTTTTTTTTGTTGCGGGTGGGATTGATTAAACATAATTATTCCTATTCAATTAATGCTCTGTCCACTCCTAAGCCAAATTTCTAAACTTCACAGTGAATTTTCTGAAAGATTCCAAGGTGGTTGGAGGGAGGAGGTGATGGAACTACGGGTATATCTTCCAGAGAAAAATGTCTGGGTTAGAGTCCTTCATCTGGTCGAGTAAGCTGATACAACCGGGAGTGGGGATGTCCACTCCCGCCACATTTTTTTGCGTCCCTTTGACGAAATTTGCGTTTTTTCGCTAATTTTGACGAAATTTTCAGGGGTTTTTTTTAGATCTGTTGATAAAATTTGCGTTTTTTTTTCGATATTTTTTGACGAAATTTGCCGTTTTTTCATGATTTTCTGACGAAAGTCACGTTTTTCCCCGCGATCTGTTGACAAAATTTGCTCTGTTTTCGCGATCTTTTAACGAAATTTGCCGCTTTTCGCAATGTTTTTGACGAAATTTGCCATTTTTTCGCGATTTTCTGACGTAAGACGTTTTTCCCGCGATCTGTTGACAAAAATTAGTCGTTTTTTCGCGATCTTTTGACGAAATTTGCCTTTTTTCGCAATGTTTATGACGAAATTTGTCGTTTTTTCGCGATCGTTTGACGAAATGTGCCGTTTTTCGTAATGTTTATCACGAAATTTGTCGTTTTTTCACTATCTTTTGGTGAAATTTGCCATTTTTCGCAATGTTTTTGACGAAATTTGCCATTTTTTCGCGATTCTCTGACGAAAGTCACGTTTTTCCCGCCATCCTTTGACAAAATTGGCGACTTTTCTTCGAACGACAGACGAGATTGATTTTTTTCGGCGATCATTTGCCGAAATACCGATACATTTAATGTCCGAATTTTTGGATTTGTGACCGATATATATATATATATTTTTTTTTTTTCCGGAAATCATTGCTTTAATTTTTCGGAAAATTCGGACCAGAATCACCCCTGGACGATCTTTTGACGAAATTCGCATTTTTTCAGCAATCAGTTGAATGAAATTCACGTTTTTTCGGCGATACTTTGGCGAAATTTGCTTTTTCCCGCCAATTTTTTGACGAAATTCGCGTTTTTTCAGCGATCCTGTAACGAAATTTGCATTTCTTAGCTCGATCTTGTGACTAAATTCGTGATTTTTCGCGCAATCCTGTGACGAAATTCGTGATTTTTCGAGTGATCCTGTGACAAAATTCGCGTTTTTTTTTTTTTGCAGAAAATCGTAGTTTTAGATAGATTTTCGTAGCATCGTAGTTTGTGGCTCAAAATCGTAGCAACTACGATTTTTTCGTAGCAGTTGGCAGCTCTGTAAATGTAACGTAAGTATTATGTACCATCAATTTAGAAAAAAAAATCCCAATTAGGCAATTACTGAAACTTACTTTCTGATAAAACGACAATGAATAATGAGGCATGAGTATGAGGGATGAACATTTTTGGCTTAAGGCATATGCATGGCTGCCGGCGATCTTTGAAACTAAAACCATAGTCCTTTCAGGAATACAGGAAGTTCCGGTCTATTTGTAACATGAATGATCAATTATTTAACATCTTTTAGCCTTCTCGGTGGGGTGTTTCCTGTGGTTCTGTTGAAAACATTCTAAACTACATTTCTAGGAAATGCTTTTCAGCTTGTAAAGATATAAAAAAAAAAAGAGTAAGTTCAGATTTCAAACATTATAAAATTTCTAAACTTGTTCCATACAGACCGGGCTCCCTTTGCTCCCGGGCCACTGGGCAGTTGCCCCTGTGCCTCCCCCCTCTCACCGGCCCTGCCGCTGGCCTTCTCAATGATGGAACAGTGGCGCACCAGAGAACTAATTCACACCGCTAAATTTAAATAGTATTCTTCATCTTCGTAGAATTTCTGAAACTTTTAACGGAAAGAATACTATTAAAATTTAGTGGCGACAATCGCCCAAATGGTGCGCCCACTGTTCCATGACTGCCTTCTCCTTAAGGTAGTTCTGAAATGACCTGCTCAACAACGCGAAAATTTCAGACACATTTTCTGACTTATTTTTAAGCGCAAAGGTATAAAATTGGCAGGCCTGATTATTGAAGTGATTTGAAATCGAAATGAGTTTTCTATTTTTTTTTTATAAATATATTACTTACTTTACTTACTTATCGAGTTATAAGCGATTCGTATCACGTGACGACACGTTTTTCCCTTTTCTCGTGCTGCAGCGTCGGAAATTTTCAAAAAGCCAAATTTGAGAGTTATTTCTGAGAGATTTTCTGCCTTTACCAAAAAATTGAAAACTTTTTCGATTGCAAAGTTTCTGAATAAGAACACTTGCCAATTTCATGAGTCCCCAACAAAAATGAATTTAAAAATATGTCATAAACAGGACTGTACTGGCCCACCGGACAACAAGGCAAATGCCCGGTTCGCCTCTCGTCGATTTTTTGTTTTCTTTTTAGAAGCATACTTTCAAAATAATGTATTCTAAATGACAAAAAAAAAATCAATTTTTTTATTTCACAATTTAAAATAATATCCTGGGCTAGATTTTTGTTGTCAGCGCCTCTACAAATGATAATTCCTCAGAAAACTAACTTAAGTATTAATCACATATTTAGCATATTTTCTGCCTCTAAGTATCTGTCGCCTCGGATTGTTGCCAAAAATTTTAGTGTTTCTACATATTGGGAAAGTGCAAACGACAAAAGAGGATGGTGTTAGTTCAAAGAAAACAAAATTTCATTTCTAGTTGACCCATTGACACGAGGCGGCTTTAGCAGTCATGGCGCCCTGGTACAAAATTTTTTTACTGCATCTACGTATACATCTTCTAAGAAAACTGTTAAGTATTAATGATGCATTTAGTGTATTTTCTGCTATTAAGTATTTGGCGCCTCGAATGGCTGTACGGTATTTTGGAACTTCTGCCTATTGTGCTAATGTAAATGATGAAACAGGATTTAATGTCAGTTAAAATAATAATAATAATAATAGTGATAATTTTAATTGGACCCATTGACAAAGATGGTTGTGATGTGTGGTGTGTTGACATCCTGTGCAAATTTTTCTTACCGTCTCTACGAATGAGATTTTAGAAAGAAACTAGTAATATAAAGTTTTAATCACTTATTTTGCACATTTTCCGCCAAGCATTTTATGCTAAATGTGTAATTGCCTGATATTTTGGTATATCTGCATTTTGTGCAAGTACAAATTACGAAAATTATGTACAAATTACGGCTGGACCGTATTTTTCCGTTCCCAGAAATCATATTAAAATGGCTATAGACAAATTTTTTTTAAACATAATTATGTTTTGAAAAGTATATTGAGTGAAGCATCAAACCGCAGTTGAAAAAAATATATATCCTGGGAATTACAAGCATTCTTATGAAAATAATGGAAAAACCCCAGACGCTCATAGGGTTCAAATGTTTGCATATTTATTGTCTGTGTACAAATTCTGCAGATTATATACACAACTGTACAAAAGATCTCGAGCATATTTCTGTTCAAACGGAAATTGCTCAAGGGAGATTTTCAACTGTGTGATATGTATTTCCTAGCATACTATGTAGTATATATACAAATCTATGGATCATATACAGGATTGCACAAAACAAATCGAATTTTTTCCGATTATTGATTGTAATTCCTGAAATTTGGTTTCAAATGTGCAATGCGTTTTCCACATTGTTTACTTAGACATCATCTTTCACCTTATTATGAAAAAATTTGGGTATTTCGGGGACGAAATAAAAAATGTTTTTATTATTTATGTTATTAATAAGAAAATATAACACTTAGTATTAATAAAAAGTTAAAAATACCTCCTGAAAAGGAAACTCTCAAAATTAAAGGAAACTAAAATATTTTGTTTATGTTAAATTATTTGCATTTTGATATTTTTTTATATTAGAAAAATCGTTCATTTACAATCCTTTATACGCTATATGTAAAAGTAAAAATGAATTATTTTTTTATAGTTAGAAAGTGTCAATTCATAGAAATTACCAGAGTTATAATATTAAAAATTCTAATCTGATTTTCAAAAAATAGTAAATATGCTATCATGCGCGAAAATTATGCAATTTTCGCTGATTGAATTATTCTATTTGTTTATATTTTTTAGTGTACTTTTTCGGGATAGGGGGAGGGGGAGGCAATCTCTGATAATGAGTTCTAGTTAGGCACCGATCACTTCGCTATGATACATTTGGATAATTTCTAAGGAAGAATAATTAAAATTCTCTCTCTCTCTCTCTCTCTCTCACACATTGAAAAAAAAAATCTCTTTATGTTTGAAGTACATCTGGGGGTAAATTAAGCTTTTTTTGTTGATCTTTATATCCTGGCATATTAAAATTACAACCTTGGTACTGCAGACAATCCTTTATTTATAAAGGATTAATTATAGTAAACCAATATTACACCTAACATATCCTGTATTTTTACACTTAATTACATAAACAAGCTTCGTAAATTACAGTAGACAATGCAATAGGTATATATGTGTGTGTCTATAGTCTGTAGAATTTATGATTTTTGAAATTTATTTCCTTATTTCTTGTTTTATTACTGAAAGCCATTTAATTTGATCAGTACATTAATTCAAGATACATTTGCATGCATACGCACATTACTGCAAGTTTACATACTTACTGAGACATATAATAAAATGAGGGGAACTTCAAGAGGTTATACTAGGCTTTGGTAATTAGATGGTATTTTCTTTTCAATACTTTTTATGTTGTTACGTAATGTTAAAAGCAAATTTTAAACACGGCAAGTATTAAGGATATAATATTACATAAGTTTAATATGTTTATTATTATTATTATTATTATTATGTTAATATATGTGCATTGTGCATTTACGAATATAAATAAATAAACAGAAGGTGTCTTTTTTGTGCCAATTTGTAAACGGAAAAAAGAAAAAAATAATAATAACAGAACCCAGTTTTATGTTATATTAGGTACATATCTGATTGTAAAATAGAAATGAAAAGTATGCATTTTTCGCAACT
This sequence comes from Maratus michaelseni, assembly GCA_963931845.1. Classification (NCBI taxonomy): domain Eukaryota; kingdom Metazoa; phylum Arthropoda; class Arachnida; order Araneae; family Salticidae; genus Maratus; species Maratus michaelseni. The sequence goes on from OZ007586.1 coordinate 415,953,790, forward strand.
TCAAGATGTAAGAAATATCTCTTACTGTATTACTTCCCCCCCCCCCCAACCTCATCACATTTATGAGTAAGGGGTCGAAATATTACCTCCAAACTACTCCATTCTGGATTAATAGTTACTATTTTTAGAAACTATTTTACATTTTAAATATTTACATGTTTAAATAAAATGTACAACCAGTCTTTCGAAACACGATCACATTCTGTTTACATCAATAATTTTAAGAAAAATTAATAATTGCACATAATTTGTTTTATTCTTTCAAATATGTATTGTATACGTTTTAATAAAAAAATTATTAAATTTGTATTAAAAAATATATATATTATAACAGTCCTGGATTTAATCATTAAAGAAAGGATAAAGTGTTTTGAAGGGAATATTAAACGAAATCCTTTGTGCGATATTCGATCACATTTTCCCACTTGTTTTTTTTTTTTTTTTACTCTTTCCGTAATCAAAGCTGATGCAGTTTTATAAGCATTCGAAGACCTAAAATGTCTGAATGATAGCAAAAATCTGTTACAAAGCAGCCAGTTTGGATTTCTGCTTTAAATAACGAGTTTTAAAACAAACCTTCTCTCCCTCATCAGGAAAAGCTTCAAGAGTTCAGAATAGATTGAAAAAGCAATTTTAAATCATTGGTATGTTTCTTTAAAAAATATAAATATTAAAATTAATAAGATGAACGAACTGACCCCACAAAAATTTTCAAATGTATTGTTTTCTTCAATGTTAACGGTTAGCTTACGGCAAAATATTTCTTACATATCGCTTGACTATGGGAGAAAATGGCCATTTTAACTCCCCCTCTTCTTAATGATCAGTCACCACAGGTTATGTGAGTAGAGCTCAATCGTTTAAACACATATGGTTGTCATTAGTGGGTCGTGAGAACGCAAGGGATTTTCATTTCCCTAAAAGAAAACTATTTACCTGACAGAAGTAATCTCATTGGTAAATAAGTTTTAAATGAATGTTATGAATGATATGATGGAAATTATTTTTTTTCTGTGAAGTAAATGTCATTAAATTCAACTGATTACCTTTGGCAGTTAGTGTGTGTAAATCGAATAATAATAAATTGGTCTTATTTGGTAACTAAAATGCAAAGTAAATTTACGAAGAGAATTTTACTAAGTTTCTAATAGCACATTTATTTTAAAATTTAAAATATGTAATCATAAAATACATAATATTGAAACACGTAATCACCTTTGCCAAATATTTATTCATTATAACCTGTGAAAACAGAATCGAAAATTACAGAAAAGATTCCCCTTTATACAGGTTTCTGTCTTAGCAGGTTTAATTGTTAGTATTATTATTGTTGGAACCATGTAATTTTTTCATTTAAGATAAAATTCCATTAAAGAAAGATTTCATTTTCCCAGATTTACTCTAGTTGTAGTATTACAAATTATTGCAATTGAGGCATTTAAAGTCATAGTGGTACGAGTCACATTAACTTAAGAAATCAAAAACCAGGATTTATTGTAGGTATAACAATGAATTTCAATACCGTAAATATTTTCGTGTACTATAAAGAGCAGTTTCATGGTATTTATAGATTGATATGTCTAGATACTTTCCTGAACTTAACGATAATTTCAAAATTATGTGTGACTCAAAACAAAAAGAAAAAACTATGAAGATTGATCTCAAATACAAAAGAGCTACTTTCTGACACATTTTTCAATTCATTTTTGTTCGGAAACACAAGAAATTGACAGGTGTTTTTATACAGAAACTATGTAATCGAATGACGTTTTACCTTTTTTAGTAAAGACAAAAATTTCTTTCAGAATATACTTTCAAAGTTGGTGTTTTGAATCGAATTTCCGGACGCGGCAGCTTGGGAAAGGGGAAATAGTGGTCGTCACGTGACAACAATCATTTGTAACTTGATAAATAATTTATTTATCACAAATGGAATACTCAATTCAATTTCAAATCGTTTTTATAGCCAGACTTGGAAATTTTATGCGTTTAGGTTTAAAAATGTGTTAGAAAAAGTAGTCAGAAAGGTTGGTCTTATTCCGTAACTAAAATGCAAACTAAATTTACGAAGATAATTTTATTAAGTTTCGAATAACAGACTTATTTTAAAATTTATAATATGTAATCATAAAATATATAATATTGAAATACGTATCGTAATCACCTTTGTCAAATATTTATTCCTTATAACCTGTGAAAATGGAATCGAAACTTACAGAAAAGATTCCCCTTTATACAGGTTTATGTCTTAGCAGGTATAATTGTTAGTATTATTTTTGTTGGAACCGTGTAATTTTTTCATTTAAGACAAAATTCCATTTAGTAAAGATTTGTTCAGGAGGGAATTTGAGAACAACCTTAAGTTTTCACTTAATAGTTAGTGAATTTCACACACCTTAATTTTTCGTGTCCCGGGAAGTCGCCAGACTACGCAGTTTCTGAGGCCATTTCAAGAAAGTATATAGCGTAAAATGAAGATTAAAAAAATATATATAGCGTAAAATGTAGCTTAATGTTCGTCGTGTTGGAAAGTGTGTAATAAGTAATCTATGCATGAGGCATGACTTTATGATTTTTTTTTTGTCTGTCCGTTCGTACTCTAACTTTCGGGAAAATATTAACAAATAAAACCCACAAAATTTATATATGTCATTAAGTTAGTTTTCAAATTCCTTGCTCAACAATGTGGAACTTTCTGAGACATTTTCTAACTCATATTTAAATTTAAAGGCATAAAATTGGCAAGCCTGATTATTGAAGGGATTTGCAATCGAATAGCGTTTGGCAAATAAATTACCTATCGAGTGATAAGTGATTGTTGTCACGTGACAAGTATTTCCCCTTTCTCGAACTTCCACGTAGGGAATTCGGTTTAAAACGTCGACTTTAAAAGCATTTTAAGAAAGTTCTTCTGTCTTTACCATTTCCAAAAAAATGGAAAACGTCTTTTGATTACATAGTTTCTGAATAACAACACCTGCCAATTTCATGCGTTTCTGGACAAAAATGATTTCAGAAATGTGTCAGTTAGCACATCCCTTTGATTTGAGAAGGATCGTAAGAAATACTATACAGCATGTTCCTTATTAAAAAAAATTTTTTAACTATCATTTATAGTTTTTACACGTGGTACACAAAAGAATTCGGACACATTACAGTCTAGTGACAGAATTTATTTGAAGTACATTTTGATCATGTTTTTCTCGAACAAATTCAAAGAAATTTATTTAATCTTTAGCATTACATGAAAGTACAGAATATATTTCGAAAAACTGAAGGTGGATAAATGCAATAAGTAAAAATAGTTGGAAAGTGTTTTACAATCTATGCAATCGACATTATTTTTCGTTATTGTTTTGTTCGTATGTGCTATCAACAGGAATTAGGCACAGATGGAAAATCAGCAATAATATATATTTTTTTCATTTGAAAATAATTTCTAGCCATCTAACTATAACTCATTTTAAAATTGGAAAAAATGATTTAAAAAAATACTTTTAATATTACAAATTTCAATAGATATATTGTATTCAATACATTGAAACAAAATACATATATTATATATAACAAAATTCAATTATATATTGTTATTAAATATAACAATACATAATTGAAACAATATTTATATTGTTTCAATTATATATTGGTGTGTTATGATCCGCGTGACGTCTACAGATTTCTAGATATATAAGTACGTTAAGTTCACGGCAAAAATAAAAACTGTACGTAAAAGGGGATACATACAGGGGTCGGATATCCAACTCTCGACCGAGCGTGAAAATGTTCTAGCACTGGATATGTGTAAGACTCCTATAAGGGGAGCTTTCGCATATCCATTCTGTTGCCCAAAATAACCACCATATTGCAACCTAGCTCAGCATTAGGAAACCGCCTGAGCAGGTGTTTGCCGTCCCTGTTATACTGTCACTTGCCGTCCACTAGTACGGTAAGCTAACCGATTTTAGCTTGGTTTTTGGTCCGCTGGGTTATTAAATGGCGGTATGATTCAGCCTGTATTATAGGAGCTCTAGACATGTGTCCCCTCTGCTGTGACGTGAAGATGACGTATGGGGGCAGATATACAGGGGACGGATATCCAATGCTCGCGTCAAAAGTAGAATGACCTAGCATTGGATATGTACCCCCTTGATATGTATCCCCTTTGCTCTGACGTCAAAATGACGTATGAGGGAAGATATCCAGGGGTCAGATATCCAATGCTCTCCTCAAAAGTAAAAGGTCCAAGCATCGGATATGTGACCCCTTGATATATGTCCCCTTCTGCTATGACGTCAAGATGACGTACGGGGATGCATATACAGGGGTCGGATATCCAACACTTGATGAGCGTGAAAATGCTCAAAAACTGGATATATATCCCTTGCTGCTGTGACGTCAAGAAGATGACGTATTTGGGCAGATATACTGGGGACGGATATCCAGGTCTCGACGAAAGTAAAATGGTCTGGTTTTGGATATATGTCCCCTTCTGATATGGGGGCAGATATACTGGGGTCGGATATCCGAATTTCGAAGAAAGTGAAATGCTCAAAAACTGGATATATATCCCCTTCTGCTGTGACGTATGGGGGCAGATATACTAGGGATAGATATCAGGCGACTCGATAACACACGGTTTGGAACTCAAAGCTTCTTTTAAATCCTCAAACTCAGCTTGGGCTTTCCGGCGTCCATCTGAAAATGCCATTTTCTTTCGTTAAATTGGTTAAATTAACTGCTCTCTTACTAAAATCAGGTATAAATCTTTTATTATACGTTAATGTGCCCGAAAAGCTTCTAACTGCCTTACGGTTGTGAGGAATTTTGAAATTTTTTATAACCTCGATATTCTTGTTTATGGGGGCAACTTGATTACGACAAATTTCATATCATAAATATCGTATCTTATCTGTGAGAATTTTACACTTACTAGGCTTAAGTCTTAAGTTATGTTCACACAGTCTGTCGAAGACTGTTTGTAATTTTGAAAGGTGTGACTCTATGTCATTTGAGGAAATAATAATGTCATCGACATATACTAGAATTCCCAAGTTTGCTAAATCCCCAAAAATGAAATTCATCAGTCTTTGAAATGCACTGCTGGAAGTGGCTAAACCAAAAGCATTTCTATTGAACTGATGTAAACTGCGATGAGTAATGATAGCAGTTTTATGGCGATCCTCAGGTCGAATTATCTGCTGGAAAAATCCACTGGTCAAATCCAATGTTGAAAAAAAAACTGAGCCTGCCAAAGAGTCAATTGAATCCGTGATGTTTGGAAGAGGATAATTATCTTTAATTAAGTTCTTGTTTAATTTTCTATAATCAACAGCTAACCGATACTGACCATCCGCTTTCCGTACCAGTATGACAGGCGATGAAAATTCTGACATAGATGGTGAAGTGATGTTCGCCTCAAGTAATGCATCTAACTGATTGTTTAATTCCTCTCTCAAATTTATCGGTACCCGATATGCCTTTGATTTGACTGGTGTATCATCTTTAAGGTTTATTACATGCGGAATAGTATTACACCCAGGTAAGTCGCGCACTGAAGCCACAAAAACATCTTTATTTTTCTCTAAAAATTCTTTAACTATTTTCTTACTATTCTCATCCAAGTGATCTAAATTAATATCCGCATCCCATGTCAAATCTGCATGATCAAAACTCACATCAGAACTCTCATTCACTACATTGCCACAAAAGTTGAATTTTTGAACTTCCTTTTCACAAAAATTTAATTTCGCCATAGTCATATTTTTATTTAATGCTAATTCCTCCTCACTAAAATTTATCACAGACACAAACATACCATGTTCCGCAGAACAAATAGTTCTCGAAACTAACATTTTGTCCATCAATTTGTATCTGCAGGGTTCTAACACAAAATCACAATTAAAATTAGTTAAATTCTTTCTGCATTTAAGTTCAATTAGTTGTTTAGAAAATGGGGGAATGTTTACTTTGTTTTTTGTATATGCATAAACATCAGTGTTGGTATTACCCAGTGAAATGTCATTACCTTTATGTATTAAATTTTGGTCACTGGTTTCTTCCTGTATATTTTGTAATTGATTAGGGGGAATAGACTGAGGGGATTCAGTATTTTGTTTGTTTACATCATCAAAGTTAAGTACTAAGTTATGATTTAAGGCTTCCTCCTGTATATCTGGTATTTGGGTAGTCAGAACCGGCTGAGGGGAATCAACAATTTGTTTGTTAACATCTGGGCTGACCTGATTACTCAACTTTACTGTATTATCTGCACAAAAAATCACTGCATTGTTTTTACTTAAAAATGGCATACCTAAAATTCCATTGAAACTTTTCATAAATTGCCCAGGAATAATATAAAAGGTATCTGAAAATTCTTCATTTAGGATTTTAAAGTTAATTTTTACTGATTTATGTAAAGTAGTGGTGTCTCCACTAGCAGTCAGAATTGGAATTTTTACATTGATGACATCAGTACTTGTTAAGCTATCTAGCATGTTATCAGAAATTAAATTGATGGATGAACCCGTGTCCGCTAACAATTTTAAAGATGTCCCATTTAAAGTCGCTGAAATAAAAGGTAACTCAGCATTACACCCTGGGAACATGGAAAACACAAAATTCTGACAGTCTTCCTAGTTTGAGTCAATTCTGTCACCTAACGCTCAGGCCCTATACATTTAAAGTACTATCTCTCGTTTCATTTCTACTATTGTAGTTATTCGCATCCCCTGGCTGTGGTCTGCTATCCTCTTGATTGTTCCTCATATTTCTGTTGTCATTCCGAAAATCCCTATTTCCCTTAAAGCTGCCTCGACCATTACCCCGAAAGCTGCTATTCCCTCTTCTAAGATCATTCGATCCTCCCATATAGTTCTGAGAACCACCTCTACCATTAGCATAACCCCTGTTATCCCTCCAGTTGTCTCTGATTTGTATGACTAAAACAATCCCTAGCATAGTGATCTGGCCGATTGCACCGAAAGCAGAGATTTGCTTTCTTATTCGCTGTTTCTTCGGTTTTCATTGTTACAAGGCTTGCTACCTGATTAGCTAACACATTTACTTGTTCCTTAAGCTGTTCAATATCATTTTTTCCTCTCTTATCTCTATGTGAAGCCGCACAGACCACATGAGTGCCTGCCTGCTCATAAGCAGATGTAGATGGTAAAGTTAAAAGCGCATTTGAAACCGGTTCCACCCTAACTGCTTCCTACGACTTTTCTTCCAGTAACGCTAATTTAAAAATTTCGTCCGGATCTTTTGGATCTTTCGCTATTACTCCTTTCTTTATTTCCGGTGTTAAATTGTTTAAGAGCATTGACTTCAACATTTCCGTCCTTGTTTTATTGATCAAGCCTTCATCACCCCCATCAAAAACTAATGCAGATAGAGATAAGTGCTTAGCCCTATCAAAAAATTCTTGTACCGACATTCCCTGATTTTGCTTAAAGTTAATGAATTTTTGTAGTGCCACTGCTGGCGAGTCCTTTCTGCAATATCTGTGCTGTAAAATATCCATAAGATCTTTAAATGTCTTTGCTTCCTTTTCATAGGTTCTCAATAATTGAGCAGCGGGACCTATTACTCTAGTAAACAAAACAAAGACTTTCTCCTTCTCCTCCCACTCATATAAACCCGATAATCTGTCAAAAGATGTTTTAAAATCTCCGTAAGAGATAGAACCAACTTCCCCACTGAATGTTGGTATTAGACCTATGTGGTCTACTAACGCCGTTTTTCTTTGAAGGCCTGCCATTGCCTTTTCTGCCTCTGTTAAAGCCATGATTTCCTAAAGTTTGATTATGAAAATAGCACTAAAATCCCAATCAATTATAAGTTAGAGTCACTGACTGGAATGCCTGTCACATGTATTGACTGTGTAATAATTCTACCTAGTAATATAAAGTTTTAATACAATAAATAATAGAACATTGAAAGGGGAAACCTGAAAAGTCTGCTAACTAAATGCTTCCTAAAAGATCTCAGAACGATTCACATTATATGGGGTAGATAAAAATAGCCACCACAACACCGTTGACCCTTACAATATAATATTGTCAAATAAATCATGTATTTTACACAAAACATACAGAAGTCACAAAAGCATATGTCTGTGTATATATGTCTGCAAAAACTACTGTCTCCTACTTACATTTCCAAACATCATACTAACCAAAAATTTATTTTATATATTTTTTTTGTAAAGGTTAAGCCAAAGCATATGACAATTTTAAACGAAAACAAATGAAAATTATCAAAATCCAATATATCGTGTTTAAAACCTTAGCCACATCAGACATATTATGCACAAACACATATTTTAAATACATATAATATACATATCTAAATGTCTATAATTTGAATAGAGACTTTATTTGTTTAATTTAATTTTTACTTAAATTAATTGTTTCAAAAGTGCAGCATTTTAATTTTATAGCAATAACACAGATCTCTTTTTGTTACAGTACCATTTGTTGGAGGTTTTTATTATTTTTTTTATGGTTTCTCTTAATTTAATTACAATTGTCATTAATTACATTTCTCTTAATTCACTTACAGTTAGCATGAACCTTCATATGTAGGTATATATAAGCTCAACTAATCAACTCCTAACAATAGAATTTGAGACTACTATTTGTGTTCTTTTGTGACAAGCAACCAAGAATCCACAAGTAACATTAAAATGACAGGTGCAGTCAAGAGTTTAAATTTTGAATAACCCACCTGAAATTGAGGTGAAGAATATAATTAGTGGTGGTTAAAGACAGCACCTTATCACAAGATGAACAAATCACAAAAGCACACTCTGTTTCATGGTAAGCATGAAACATCCAAAATTTAGAATAAATGCTGCTGAAGTCTTAAACATGAATACTAAAAGAATTTTGCATTGTGAACATACTAGTATAATATTAAGTTAAATTATCTCATTATCTGACAGATTTCATAAATTTACTGGAATCTTCATGTGTATTGATATTTTAGTACATTCTTAATCTCCTCATTTTTGAGTAAATAAATGTAAATTGCAGAAGCCATGAAAGTATGTAGTAAACTGACTAAGGACTCCACTCAGACTATATCTTATGACTTAAAAATAATAAGCTTCAAATCTGATTTTAACTCTCTAAATAGGTGGAACTAACTCTCCTTAACATCTTATGAACTATAAGAGCTCTTAAATTACATAAGTTAGTTTAGAGTCAATAATCAAACACATAATTGAACAAAGTGAACAAAATTTATTTAAGAAAAAGAAAGTATATTTTTAGTCTCAACAGTTCTTTCAAGAACAACTACTAAATTTCTAGGATAAACCACAAGAGTTATCAATGGCAAAGAAATCGTATATCATAGAATCAAAACATAATACCAAGAGGCTATGAAGACTTATATTTGAGCACAAACTCTACTATGCTATAACTTTCTAAACAAACATACTGGAATGGTGTTAAGCACAATGATTTTAAATAATTCTTATATATTAGAAGACATTTATATAACTAAACATTCTGACAATAAACCAGATAGTCCTTTTGCTTCACGTAATACAACAAAATACAGCACTCACCATACAGTCTTGAAAGGTGTTCGTCATTTATTGGCTGGGCTCAACCTTCACTTATTAGTAAGTAACCGGGGCAGCTGGCCGCCCTTCTCCGTCGAAATTCATACTATATCGCACTCCACGCCAGTTTTTTTTTTCAGGATTCTCTCCGCTGTGGGCAAGAGCTGGGGACCCCTTCTCGCCGTCTCTCCCACTGTACTCCCGTCATACAACGAAGTTGTCCCGCATCTGTACACTCATATATCCCTTGGCATGCCACGTAGAACTCAGATGAAGACCGTTACGGATGATACCGAAGGCACGAATTCTGCTGCCGCGTGTGTTGAAGGTCCTTCGGCCGCTACGCTAAATACCGCGGTCTCCGTAAGTTACGAGTCCTTTTCGAGGGACGAGAGCCTACCGCATTCAAACTCCAGAACTTCTCCATCACTCATGCCGTTACCACCCCTTCTATTTCTCCGTGCTAACTCAGCTTTTTAAAAATCAGCCCATCTTCCTAAGCTGCCTTCATTATTCCCATTCTCTGTCAAAAATCACCATTCCATCTTCATCTCAATCCTCTCATCTGACATAAACACCAGCCCTGCTAATTCTTCTCCATAATCTTATCCAATGAAAGGACCCTTTTATCCACCCTCTCACATACACTTAACTGAGACCTTCTGATTGGTCAAGAGCGCACACAGGGTCAAAGTTGAGTTGCTCGGCCCACCCCGACGAAACCACGTGATAAAACAACACTGTAGGTCCACGTTTCGTGGAAAAACCCTGGTGAATTTACGATGACAGCCTACTGATCCGTGAAGCAATAATGTGCATTTGGATGCACTTTAAATACACATGAACAACAAACCTTATTTTTATGAGTTTTAGAGAAACAGGCAATTATTCTCACTTGAAACCTCTTTGCAATAAAATATCCCACTCCTGTTGTAAAAGAAAAATATCTGCTGTGTGGTCCTTTTAATATCTGCACATTCGTGAGAAAATAGCAGTCTTTTAAATACTAGTGAGTGTGGGAAGGGTGTGACATCTTTCGAATAACCACCCGTACATCTAAAACGAATATTAATTTGAGAGAGAGAAAAATATTTGCTAGCTATACAAACTGTGGGCTAAATTTTACACAATGTTTTATTTATTTACTTATTTAAATTTTATTTATTTATTTATTTATTTTATATTTGTAAAATGGGGGGGGGGGGGGGGGAAGGGTGTCTAGAAGGAAAAACTGAAAACGTACATTTAAAAACTATAATACAGTTAAACTCAACTGTCATAACAGGTAAAAGTACAAATAGTCAGCCACATTGAGATAAAATGCCTTCCGAATAGCTTATTTTCGGTTGTGAATGAAATATTACAATTTTTCTATATGCTATCACCTGGAAAATCAGAGGTCCTTACATTCGCCAAGCCACGCAAGCAGGAGCATGAACCAACAATGCGGATTAACGGAACTATCTTGCACCACGTAGCACATATGAAAATCTTAGGCGTCACTATAGATAAATATCAAACCTGGACAGCACACCTCAACCAACTTAAACTCAAATTAGTCAAACACCACAACAATGCATCAAAACTTAGGGGGAGAAATCTTGGGGGATCAATAATAACATGCTAAAAATATGGTACAATACAATTATAGAAAAGGTTATTCTTTATGGGGCTGGACTTTGGGGAGGTAAACTAACAAAAACAAACAAACAAAAATTAACATCAATTCAAAGACCATTCCTACTACAACTGTCGTGTGGTTTAATGATGTAGAAAAAGATTATTTTCTTAAGAAGAGTCATGAAAAAATTTCTGAAAAATCAATAACAAAACTGAATAAAGGTGATTATATATTTAATTTAAAAAAAAAAAGAATAATGACGGATATTATGATTATGAAGTAAAAAAACTTTAATCAGGCTATTTGTTTTTCAGTTCTGTCCACAATATTTTGATGAAAATCTTACAATAATCTTTGGGTGGACTATAAAAAATGTTATTTTTTATTTTAAAATCATGATCTGAATTGATATTTCAAATCATGTAATTATTTTATGATTATTTAATCTGAATTGATCATGTAATTATTTTATAATCATGATCATCTGTCTAAAATTTGTTTGAAAAAACACAATATTTTGACGAATCAGTCAAACTTTTTGATGAAAATCTTACAATAATAGTTAAATATTAGCATTTGGTGGTAAAAATAACTATAAAAAAAGTGTGTCAAAGTATGCCGTATATACTACTTATAGTGGTTTTCCTAATTAGTTATTTGTTGAAGGGCACTTGAACATTCTCTCCCCCAAGTTTATTTTCTCTAACTGTGCTTTATTTCAATAACTCGGCTAATATTGTCCCCATCTTCTCCAAACCGCTCAATTTTGTAGCATGCCTACTGTACAGCCCAGAGTCAGAACTATCTTATAGTGTCTGCAACGCTAATAATGTCTTCAAAAATAGTCTGCAATACGCAATATATCATACAAAATTCGCGTTTTTTCCGCGATCGTCCAACGAAATTTGCCATTTTTTCGAAATCATTCGTCGAAATTTACCATTTTTTTTAGATACTTTGACGAAATTTACCGTTTTCTCGAGATCATTCGACGAAATTTTCTGTTTTTTTTTTTTCCAAGATCCTTCGACGAAATTTGCCGTTTTTCGCAATCTGTCGGCAGAATTCTTCGTTTTTTCGTGATCCGACGACGAAATTTGCCATTTCTTCGACGAAATAGAACATTTTTTCGTGATCCTTTGACGAAATTAAGTTTTTCCCATGATCCTTTGACGAAGTTGGTATTTTGTCCTTAGTCCTTCGGCAAAATTCGCATTTTTCTGCGATCTTCCAACAAAACTGATGTTTTTTGGACGAAATTTACGTTTTTTCACGGCCTTTTGACTAAATTTGCATTTTTTTCCACGATCTGTCAACAAAATTAGACATTTTTCGCGATCTTTAAACGAATTTCGCGTTTTTTCCGTGATTCTTTGACGAAGTTTGCCGTTTTTTCACGTGATTTACGCGCTATAGCGCGTCCGTGGCATCGCTGTATGTTTTTAGTCTGCAGGTGCCCTAAAGAGTCTGCGACCCCCGTCGCGCACATTCTGCCATGGGGCTATACAGTGCCAAAGGCAGTGGAGACTTGTCTCAGAGATTCGTTCGGAAAGAGGTTTGTTTAGAACAGAATGCTTCCCTGATGGTGGAAGGGGAAAATAAAAGTTTTTCCAGCGCGTATGAGCATGCCTGGTATACGGTGCCGAAGTCATCCGAGATCCTTGCTAGAGTTTCGTTTCTTAAGAGATAAAAGTTTATTACATGAGCTCAAGCAATGCCAGGTGGGTCAGCTAATATATATATAAATTAGGAGATTATATACAGGGCTGCACAAAAGAATTCAGATTTTTTTTACAACTATAGATGGTAACTGCTGGAAATGGGTTTTCAATTTGTTACGAGTTTTCCAAATTGTTTACTTAGATCTCATCTTTCACCTTATTAAATGGTGAAGTTACTGTTTGTCGACCACAAGAATAGCTCCCGCCAAAAAGTCTAGTTAGTGGCAGTCGCTATAGTAACAAGACCTGTCCATTTCGAATGGGGAATACGCGTGTGAGGAATTGGCGGAATAAAAGGTTAGATCACGTCATTCTTCTTCTCGGATCTACAGCAGTTGCGTTATCTTATTTTTGATTTAATTTTGCTTTTGCTTTTAAAATTATTTGTTCCTATTAGTTTAAATAATTTTTCTAATTTGTTAAACTGGGAAGATGCCCTTTCAGTTTAGAAAAGGTGAAGTCTTGAAATCGCAAGCACGTAAAATCATATATAATGTTGCAGAATTTTGTTCCAGTGAAGCTTCATCTGAAGATGTATTAATTCCGCTCCCACAATCTCGGAAATGGGCTTTTCCCGAGCAAGTGGAATTTCTGAATCTACAATAAAAAAAAATAAGAAATGAAGTTTCTGCATTGGGCTCATTAATAGATTTAAAATTACCTGGTAAACATTGTAAAAGACCTGGTGAGTGAAACTGCGAAATAAATGACTTTGACAAGTGCGTTACACGTCAAACGATTCAAGACTTTTATATAAGAGAAAGAAAAGTACCATCTCTCAGAAAATTATTAATTATATTGAAAATACATACTGAAATCTATAATAATCACTGAAGTTCGGTCATTGTATTAATAATTTAAAGTTATTGATGATTATTAATGGCTATGAAAATATTAATTTTTAAACAATTATTTAACTTCCTCATTTTTCAGATTTATCTCATGACTCTTAACCTTCAAAATTTTCGAATTTTTAACTTTTTTATATATTAGACCTATTTTTTCTGAACATTTTAGTATAAATGTTTTCTTGAAATTCTCATTAGAACAGACGTTATGGCTTTTAGAATTATATCCACTCAAAGCTGAAGCGGGGTTTCCGAAAACTTTGAAGTCATTTTTCTCAAAATGATGTTTTTGGGCATAACGTGCATGATATCTCAAAAACTTATCAATATTTTTCAATGAAATTTTCCAAAAATATGTGTCATGTTAGTCTACATAAATTGAACCTAAAATTTCATTTTTATTATAAAAAAAAAATCGTTAAGTGGTTATAATGTTGAAAATTTAAAAAAATTGTATTAGCTCAATACAACTTTGCATTAAAAATATAAAAATGCTTTAAATACAAATTTATTTAGGTTCAGTGTAATTATTACGATATGAAGTATAATTAGGCTCCAAAATTTTTATTCTAGATGCAATTTTTTTTTTTCTAATCGCACGCGTAAGATGTCATGTCAATTTTCGGCTCGACAAATGTCTGACAGTTTGAAGCCCCCTATAAATATTAATTCTGCATTTTGTAACTTTTTAAATATATGAAATGAAAGAACACGCTTATATCTTTTCATTCCAATAAAAATTGTGTTTTTAAATCATACACATTTGAAGATATTAAATTTTACAAATGGTAATTTTTTTTTTCCAATTTTAAGAGTCCCGAGACCCTTTAAGTTAATTTCATTTCATTTTTACTGTAATAAATTTCATGATTAATTCATATTGATCCATATTTTATTTTCATTTGTAAAATCTAAATTTTATCATATAAATAATATATGAAACAGTTTTCTTTCACTCGAGGAATCGATTAAAATAATTACAAAAAAATGTAATAATAATAAAAACATCGCCAACACGCCCCCAAGGCGATCAGTAAACCAATGTGAATGCCTATCTTCTGGCTTCCCCTGTCGAAAATGGAGCGAGTCTTGTTTCCAAGGCAACAGACAGGCACAGACTTCTTGGTGAGAGCTATTCTTGTGATCGACAAACAGTAAGTTACAGTATTTGGAATGTGTCGGAAAGTGTTTCATAATCTATGCTTGACACACTTTTGTTTTGGGGGGTGTGGGGGGGGGGGCATTTGAAATGACAAAAAAAGGCAATTCACAAATTGAAGTTAGAGCTCCATAAATTGCCCTTTCTGCGTATTATTAATCTAATTTTGTCTGTAAAAATGAGTCAATTGTTTAAACTTTCCAGTGAGACATATCTTATTATTCAGTTAATTCATATAAAAATTCTATAGCCTTTTTGAAAAAGGTCAAAATTACACAAAGAGCTGTAACTCGAGTGCAATTTTTTTTAAGATACACAAAAAGCAGTTTGGGAGTTCCACAATATAGATACATATCACTTATCTAATTTCCTCAAAATTAAAAATAGAGTAGAATGACCTTTTTCTTATTTCCCCAAAAAACTTGTTTTAATATGGAATGACCCTCAAAGCACATTTATGAAAAATAACGTGCATATGGTCTGACAGAGACACACAGAAAATGTGTTAGGATTTCCTAACGTTCCAATTAACTATTCATATTTTTCAATCATTAGTCATGATTAAAGAAATAGGTTAATCAAAAATATTAATCATAGAATATGATTGAAACTAATTTAATCATTAATCAATAGCTGTAACAAAAAAGTACTCATTAGCTTTCAGTTTATTCTCAAGGAAAAATGTTATCTTCGCAAGAATGTGAAATGGTACTTCATACAGAGTAGTAACTATTTTACATTTTTTTAGTGTGGCATAAAAGTTTGCTAAATTTATAAACTTAAATTTTGCATTGCAACTGTATTAAATATGAAGTACTTCTACAGTGAAAAATTTTAACAAAGTGTTTTTGTTCAGAATACTTTTATTTGAATTCAGTCACATGAATATTTTCATCCATCTGTATTTTCAATAGAGATTATTATTATTATTATGTGTGTGTATATGTACTTGCAATGTTTTGGAGATAAGGTGTCTTGTTCTCATGTTAGTTTTTCTTATTAGAATAGTTGCTATACAAAAATAAAACTATTACTCGGAACTGCTGGACAAAAAAAAAAAAAAAAAAAAAAAAACTCAGTAATTACAGTTTAACTCAAAAATTAATTTTACATGTAATTTGGTAAATTGTATTTTCCTTTGGTAAATTCATTGCATATATTTATAGTATTTTATGCATTGAACTTCAATTTGTTTTCAAATCTAAAAGTCTTAAATAACTTGATTCATCAGGTATATTCTATGCATAACTTGACCAATGACCTTGAAAGAGTTTATGTTGCTACGGGGAAAGAAAGTTACTAACAGACTCAAATTATGCAAGAATTGCATTATTTAATTAAAAACTAGATTCTGCTAATGCTTGTTGCTAATAGTGATTTTCAGCTTAACTAATGAATAAATGCATCTAAATTTGTGTTACTCATCGGCCAAGTTATTGTGTGAGGACTAAATTTTCCATTCACATCTATAGCTTAAGGGGCTGCTTCACTTAACACCCCCCCCCCCCAATCGTGAAATCCCATGTTAACCTATGGGAAAACTGAAAAGCATTATTATTCATTACCTAATATAATTATTAAAATACAGTTTTCACCATCAGAAAGTACATGTCAAATGCCAACAATGTGCATTTTTAAAAATTGTCTCCTTAAAATTTAAGTAATTAAAAAATCCCTACAAACTTTGACATTTCCACTTAAGCATTTTTAAGAAGATAAAATTTTCTCAAAATTTAAAGGGACCATTTTAAAACTGCACATCGTAGGCATCTGACATCTACTTTTTGATGGTTAAAACTATTTTAATAATTATATTAGGTAATTAATCACGCTTCTAAGTTTCCCCCATAAGTTAACATGGGATTTAGCAACCAGGGAGTTTCAGTGAAGGCCCGGCCCTTAAAGGGAAAGTGAAGAAAAATTAAAAAATTATTTGTAGAAAAATACTGTATAAGAGGTAAATAATGTCACTTATCTATTTATCTTAACATAAGTTTCACTCACAATAACCATTATTTGAATATAAATACTGCTTTATCATACTTTACAGAAATTATCAATTGTTATGGCTGCATGATAAAATATAAATATTTCAATACAAAATGAGAGTGTTTATGCTAAAATCACTTTAAATCAAGGGTCGCAGAATCCTACTTTTTCATTACGTTTCTAAACAATAATCTTCATGATAGATTTCTTCAACATGCACAATGGAAATCTACCATGAAGATTATTTTTTTTAAACAGTGGTAGAGAAAAAGTAGGATGATGCAAACCCTGCCTTAAATAAAGTATTAATCCACTTAATCTTGAAACTGTTTCTGAAAATCATCTTAACAAAATTAAGAAAAAACAAGAACAGTATCAGTAAAATTTCTTTATTATAAGTATTCATACTTATATCACAGTACAATATCAAGAAACCTTTATACAGAAGGGCACAGAGCAGGATCAAGCCCTAAATTAGTGTTTCCCCCATATAAAAGCAAGTATTGGATCAACAAATGGACAAGTTCAAAATCATGCACGGCATGAAACCTCTGAATTTGCGTTATCCCGAACACAATATATGAAACGTCAAAGATTTTGTATATAAAATTTTAATTTAAAAAAAAAAAAATCTTTTATGTGTAAATGTAATATTTTTTTAAAACACCAGTCATTTATCTAATAAAAATACATAAAAAAGGAAGACTAAAGTCTAACACTAATGTTTTAGAACAGAACAGTCTTTGAAATTTAATTCAACACTAAACACAACTCTACAATTAACATCACATGATTACCACAATTCAAGAATAGAAAGAATGGATGAATGTTATTGTTAGAACTGTGATAAAACAATTTTTTTTTTTTAAAAGGGCATGGACAACCATAAAAGAAGTTTTAATAGCCTGGAATAGAAAAGTTTAACAGAAAAAATTATTTTAATTTATACACACAATTCAATGCACTTGATACTTTGTTGATACACCAACAGTTGATATTCTTTAAAAAATAACTAGTTAAATATACTCTAAATCACACATTTACAGGCAATCAAAATATATAAGATTATACTGTATTTTTCTCAGCTTTTGCAAAGAATTACAAAATAGTATTTATTTACATTAAATTATGTTTTAGAAAGAGGTTCTAAATGAAAATTGTTAAATGTTTCAATAGCTAAAATACATTATGAATTTATTATAAATAACTAGGGCTAAATGTTCCTTATGAAAAATAAATGGCCAAACTGTATACAGTGTGATTCATAAATATCGAAACAATAGGCTATCTCCTTAAATATTGCCCCTAGGCACATACTTCCAATTGCAAAGTTTCATAAAAAAAGGTGCAAAATTTGATGAGATAAGTTGCAACTCCATGGGGGGTCTATTTGAGAAAATACAAAAATTAAATTTTTATACGGTCCCCGTAGGATAAAATTTCCAATCAGGAAATTTTTCCTTATCCATTCCTGAATTAAATAAAAAAAATTCCATCTTGATATCTGCAAAACTCAGAGAGATATGTCCGTTCTAATAATTCATGAGGTTTCGAGGGATCAGACACAAATTGAAATGCATGTAATTCAAGAAACAATGTTACTGTAAGGTGTACGGGAAACATTTATTTTTTATTTATTTATAGAGTTAGAATTTTTAATTTTTTGTGCTAGTTAACCATATAATTAGTCATATAATAGTAAACAGAATCACATCATAAGACTTCTTACAAAATTTCAAAAAATTCAGAATAATTTAAAATTGTTATAACTCGAAATATTATTTGCCGAACTGAATTTTTTTCTTTCAATTAAACAGAAATATATAAGTTTTAATTTTGATTCAGCATTTTAAAAAATATTAATTTAAAAAAATTAATAATATTTAAAATAGCAATTTAAAAAAAAGATGCTACTTAGTTTAAACAAATCATATTTTCAAAAGTGATTTTTTTTCAAATTTGCCAAATTAAAATTTAAGGAAAATATTTGAAAAAGATATATTTCAAGTTTGAACCATTTATCTTTAACGGTTATTCACTTATATCAATTTAAATATGAGAAATTCTGAAAAAAAACCTATGATGCAGAAAAATGCATTTAAAGTTTTAAACAAAGATTGGCTTCTAATAGAGCGTTTAAATGTTTTTTAAAAGCTTCCAGGTGAGTAAGTAACTCCTTCCTGTAGTTTCAATTTCTGATTTAGTTTAATTTGTGCCATTCTCACCTTCTTTCTTTACTGTTTAAATGTGTCAGTTGAATTAAACAAGACTTTTCTAACATGATATGGGGATAGATGAGTTTTTTGAAATGATGCGAAAGAAAGCCCTTTTCATGGGCGATGCACTTAATTTTATGTAATTCATTATCTAGACAGGTGTCTGCGCATATTTTAGGTTTCTGCACAGGCAGAAATTTGTATGAAAGATTCCCATTTTTCTTAAGATACAATTAAGATTATTTTAAAGAGTACTACATACAGATTTATAAGAAAATTTTACGGTATATTTTAGATGACTATGTGTTCGCATGACAAAAACATAGCTGCCAAACCTCCCATTAATCATCTGTAATACGTAGATTAATTCGAAGCAGTTAACAACTTTAAAACCAGAAAACGTATTTAATGAATCTTTGACTTATTTAATTTAAAGGTTTTAAGTCGAAGTTATTCAATTGAATTTCTTAAAAGAGTTTCCGGTTTGAGCGCATTAAACCTGGGTAAAATAAACACACTTATAACGGAAGATTACTGGGAATTAAAAAAATACGCAGTTGCAAATTTAATGATTATTTATATTTTTTAAAAACAATGTTGTTTGAAATAAATGAAAAATTGGTTTAAAAACATTAATTTTGAAGCTGTATAGCAAAAAATAGATTTTTGAAAATATTCCTGTGTAATATATTAAAATATATTTCCAATGATTCCGTTAACAGAAGTTTAATTATCGCTATTACTATTTTTACAAAACTTATTGCCTGTCCGACACATCCTAAGAACAATAAAAACACGGGCCGACACGGCCCGGCCAGCGGGTCGCGCCAGTGACTGGCCTGTCGCCCAGAATGGGCTCATGCAGACCTCTAGCATATTTCTGAATCACGTTTAACGCACAAATCTATACACTGTTATTTTATATCTAAAAGTTAAGGCATTGACTTAGATCGACTTTTAATAATGTGTAAATTTATGGTCGATCCCTAACTTACATTTCAAATGAACTGATATCGCGTCGGTCAGAGGTATGTGTAAGTGGTGTAAGTCACGAAATTTGGATTTTAATATCTCTGTGAATTTTGCAGATATCAAGATGGATTTTTTTTGTTTAATTCAGAAATGGATAAGGAAAAATTTCCTAATTGGAAATTTTATCCTACGGAGATCGTATAAAAATTTCATTTTTGTATTTTCTCAAATAGACCCCCCATGGAGTTGCAACCTGTCTCATCAAATTTTGCACCTTTTTTAATGAAACTTTGCAATTGGAAGTATGTGCCTAAGGGCAATATTTAAGGAGATAGCCTATTGTTTCGATATTTATGAATCGCACTGTATAAGACTCATGCAAAATTTTCAACATATTTAGAACACAATGAAAAAAAAAAACATTAAATTTAAGGGGGCAGAGAATTTTTAAATCTTCCAAAAATACAGTTTATATATATATATATGAAAGAGCAAATATTTTCTGAGCATTTATAACAAACTATACAATTATGCTAGTTATGACTAAAAATGTGCCAGTTGCTCTCT
Organism: Maratus michaelseni; assembly: GCA_963931845.1. NCBI lineage: Eukaryota > Metazoa > Arthropoda > Arachnida > Araneae > Salticidae > Maratus > Maratus michaelseni. Next base: position 415,974,451 of record OZ007586.1, read on the forward strand.
CTGTGTAAACGGTCATTAAAAGAATACATTAAACAAAGTTTTCTAGAAAATGTTTTTTCTTAAATCAGTACCCAAAATATCTATCAGTTGCACTTTTTTTTTTTTTTTTTTTTTTTTTAATGAAAGCTAATATATTCTCCAAGTTTTTGACTTTTTATTTTTTTAATTCTTCATTTTTTACAAACAAAACAAAATTACATTTTTTGTTAAAAACTGTTACATTAAATTTGACTGTCCACCATTCTGTTAAAAATGAAAAAAATTCAGTCAAAGTCTAAACAATTGTATATATTTTTACAATTTCAAGTTGTTTCAAATGAAACAACTCTGAGAAGTCTTGGGTACAAAGAAAAATTTGGTTTTTGAAAGATTAAAATATATGGGGGGGGGGGGGGGGGGTTTAATGCAAAAAACTACATATTACTACCTGAATCCTAGAACGTAAAAAAGCTTAAAAAATATGCTTATTTTTCAAGCCAAAAAGCTTTTTATATACCTTTAATTGTAAATATTAGTGATGGGCATAACGATTATTTTGATTATTCGAAAGATGAAATAAATTTTTTATTTTTATCTGGCATCTAATCTAATTCTAATTAAAATCAGAAACTTTTTTTTTTAATTTCTGGTAGTAATTGAATAAAAAAAAATGGAAGTTTGACAGATATGCTTCTGTGCATGCCCGAATGATTCATTCAAATAATCAAAATAATCGTTATGCCCATCACTAGTAAATATATAATGCATCAAAATCATAGCTGGCTCCACTTAAACTTTATCTCTTGGTCCCAAGTATCGGGTAGAATCACTATGCAGCTCTTTGAGTTTGAAAGGGAAAGCAATATGATAGCTAGAACAATAGATTATATAATGAAAGTTCAATAAAATCAATATCTGTTGGATTTTTTCTTGAATTATGAATATCTTTTTTTTTTTTCTGCAATGGTCTTTGAAAGTATCACAAGCCTATCAAGATTAATTTTGTATTGGGCTACTTCCAAAGATATTTCTGCTCAAGGCTGATTTTGAACATCTCATTGGTCTATAAAAGATGGTTTTGAATGCAATGGCTTTTAGGGCTGGTTTTCAATGTATAACCAACCTACTTATGATTAATTTTAACACAAGTTGTGCATTAATTTAACAGTCTTTCCTCTCCTGGTCTACCTGCCCTTTGGCGAAGTCAAAGTCATTGATGTGCCAGATCTCCTGGTCTGTTTTTGAAATTTCACAGTCATTTTTAACTTTCTGTATTATCTCTTGATCTCTCCAGAACATTTTTTCCGTTTCTCTGATGCCAATGTAGGAGGTGTGTAAAATACAGATATTTGTTAAAAGTAGGGAGAAAAAGGTGGGGGGGGGGGGGGCAAAAATTGTGAGTTTTTTTGTCAAAATTTGTTTTCAAGTGTAAGGACATGTAAATTACATGAGGGTGCAAACAAGGTATATAACATAATTAAGAATTAAAATTTTATAAATTTCAAGTCTTTATAAAATTTACAGAATTAATATGAAAGATGAAAAAATTGCATAAATTCATACCACAACAAATGTTTAGCCCTAGTTATAGTAACTGAAGAAAATTATTAATAATTGATTAAATTAGTAATGTTTTAGATGAAAAAAATTGAGCATTAACTTCTTAAAAAGGGTTCCAACTGCCCTGAGGACAAGAAAAATCATACATACTCATTATAAAATGGATTTTAATTTGACAAATTCTCAATCAATTTTAATTGACATTGATTTACAAATTATTAAATTAATACATAATTAAAGTCACTATATTTACAAAGTATGTGACCATACTTAACTTTATATAATGTCATAAATCTGCTAAACAAAAAATTAAGTTCAACAATTAGGCTTTAGCTAAAGATATACTGATTTCTTAATTTAAAGCATGTTATATAAAATAATTTAAAAATAAATAAATAATGGATTACTTATCTCCCCCCCCCCCCTCCCACTGCAAAAAAAGATGGATGCAAGTAGTCCATCCAAGATTTCTTTTTATCTTGTACTATGACGATTAGGAAATTAATTGATTTTTCAAAATAAAAACAAATGATTAAAAGTTTGCTTTAAAAATTATTTAAACTGATAAAGTATGATTTACTATTTATATAAGATAAATATACACATTAAACACGCATAAATAGTCATTGGACAGTGATCGTTTATAAATTAACCAGAAAGTATATTGTAGACTATTTATATTCAAATACAGGAAGTATAGTTAATTCCTACATCCTGCAAATAATAAAGTCACATTTTACAAGTTGATGCAAACCAAAGGAGAAAAGCAAACAAAGAACAGAGAAAAAGAAGTTATATACAGCAGATTTAAGTTGTTCTTGAAAAAGTTTTCACAGGGATTTTTTTTTTTTCCATTTTCTGTATTTTAATTTTTGAGATGAAAAGAAAATAATTAATTGTATCTATTAATTTCTGTCACTATTTTAGTGTCGAAAATTTTTCCAACATTGAAATCAGTATAGAGATTAAGATTAAAATATCTTGCATCCATGCTTTAAAAGCTACAAAATATATATACATAGAAAAATAGAAAAAAATACATTTTATTTAAACAGACTTTTTACAAGAATTCTTTTCTTTTTTTATTTTGCAAATGTACACTGTACAAATTTTCAAAATGTTTTAATGAATAAAAAGCACTTTGATTTTAAAAGACTTTTTAGTATAATTTTTTAAATGAAAACATATTTATGTTTCATTTATTGTAATAAAAAAATTATTCGAAACTCATACATTTAAATCCACAGTAATACATCAGATAACACCCCAAAAAATTTTTTTTTAAAGCACCAATAGTCTATATAATCCTATGAATAGTGACAATTTTTATGATGTTTATCTGATGTTAAATATTGAAGTGGACATTCCCCTACCAGTAAACCAGCATGGCACATTTAAAACTCTCCACAACTAGGTAGATGATAATTTAAATACATTTTAATAAATTTGGAGAATATTAAATTATACTTAAAATAAAAATTATACTACACCAGTAAATAAATTATCATTAATTTTAACTATATTTAATTATTTTTTTTTACTACAAACTGCAGGATAATGCTCGAAAAGTCCCTTAGATTAAACTAACAAATTAATGAAGTTGTTTCGTTTCTCATAGAAGTAATAGTTAATTAACTTTAATAATAACAGGGCTCCCAAATAATCTGCTTTTTGAATACTGGTATTTTCTTGGAAAAATTTTACTTTTAGATTTTTCTTGTAAATTTTGCAGAAACCACCTTCGAAGGTAAATTTTTGCAGAAATGTTGTAGAAACCTACCATGAAATTTTCTGTTTAAAAATATTGGTATTCAGTTAGCAGACCATTTGGGAGCCCTGCAATAATAAAATATTGTTAAACAGTTTCAGCTTGTAAAATAGTTTTTAATTCATTTGCATTTAATTGATATTTTTATGCTAAGTTACCACTAATAATAACTGGAATAGTTTATTTTCATATTTTATCAACATATTTATGAGAGATTTTTTATTTGATGTGCTAAATTGAAATATATATTTTATAGCTATGTTTGTTATGTATTTCCTTATAATTCCTTGTATTAAACATGTATTATTTTACAACAGCCCATTTACATTTTTCCATATATTTTTATACATTATATGTCTTTATTAATTTAATGCAAAAGAAAACAGCAATTTAAATAAATATTAATTAAAAAAGATAGTGTGCTTTCTCTACTCAAAATACCAGCTGATCACCATTTTGCTGCAATTGTAAACTAATTCCACCTCTTAAAAACTCAAGCATCTGCAAAATCAGTCTTCTCACTATGACAAGTTCTTATGCATAATGTACCCTTTTTTTGGCCCTAACACCTTGGTAGACTGCAACAAATGTAAGTGTAACAAATGTAAATGCAGCTGAATGGTACTAAAAGCATGACACTGCCTTTCAGACTATTCATGCAATATAAAGCATAAGTTAATTACAAGCAGAATTGGATAAATGTTTCGATATTATTAGATTATTAAATTATTGCAGGTTAAACTTTTTAATTGTTCCAATAATAATACTATGCACTATCCATATGTGATATGAAGATTTCCTTGTAAAAACTCAAATTCAGAGATGTCATCCCAAAGTTGAGTAACAATTCTTACAATTGTCAATAGAACAGTTAATTTAAAAAAAAGAATATGTGCACATGTGTGTGTGTGTGTGTGTGTATATATATATATATATATATATATATATATATATATGCTGTATTATATATATAGATACAAACAAACAGATATTATTATCAAATATAGATAAAGTAAAACTTTTAAAGTCACTGCCATTTAAGGTTAGTTATAATGCTGAAATCTAAAAATAATACATTAAAAAATGAATTAATATGTGGCTTCCAATAAATCTTGGCTTATGATATATTATATATGCCATACTCATAGTATAACATTATCTCAAAGAATTTGAGAACATCTTTCATTATTAAAAATACTTTTTTTCTGCATTTAAGATTTTATATCCTAAACCAATTAATGATAATTACTTTAAAAAGTTATTCAGTTTTATTTTAAAATGGTTTAAAATTTTCAAGAATTTTGATACTTAGGTAGTAAAAAGAGACAATCAACAAAAGCATATTAAATTTTCAGTTATAGAACTGGCGATGCCTATATAAGGTAAGAGTTTTTCTTGTTTAGTCATGGCATCGTTATTTATCACATTTTACCGACCTCATGCAAGGCACAATAAATTTTTAGTTATGACACAATGATCAATGTCTATAGTGCTACTGGTTTTCTTATTCACTCGTTCAGTCATGACATCATATTTTCACAGACTTATGTAAGCAATTCTCTTGCCAAAAATGAAAATTTGTGATTTTCCACACAAAGATTACATAATATATATTTAACACTCAAGAAGGATTCTACTCCAAGAGTGCATCTGTTTGAATGGGTCCCAAATGTGATTGTATGCCTCGAGTGCAAATAAGGAAATGTAACATCTGCATTCAAAAAGTAGGAATTTGTATCAGAACCTGGTTTGAGGGTTCCCTCATTCCATTTCTTATGGCATGCAGATTCATTTACTGCTAGACAAAAGAACGTATCTCTATTAATAGTGCAAAGAACAGTTAGAAATGGTAAGCAAAACTACAATTGATTGGAACAATTACCTACATAAAACGTGTGCTAGGGGAAAAAAATGGAAGCCCTAAACAAAGAGTTAAAATTGATGAAAGATTTTGTTCCAAAAGTAAAATGCTGGATAGATTATTTCACAGTAGTAACTTTTGGCAGCATTTGTAGAGTGTTTCCTCATGCAGCAAAGTAGAAACATTAATGGAAGCACTCAAACATCTTATCAATATGGGGGCATAATATATTCAAATTGCTGAAAAGGTTATAAGTCTGAGCTGCAGGTTTCATAAATTTATGGTAAACCACAAGTTTGATTTTGTTGACACTAATACCATGATGCACATGCAAAATATTGAATAACTTTGAAGATTAATGGAAGTAACAAGCATCAACAGAACATGCACATGAACACATCTTTGGGGATTCATTTGGAGAAAGAACAGAAGAAACAATGACTTATTTGAAGCAATTTTATCTGAAATCAAATTTTTGACCACCAGAAACATTGGTGACAGAAAATTGCAGGGATGAAAATTAAGTATAAAATTGAAATTATAAATGATTTTCCAAAGTTCTGAGTATTTTATCTATTGGAGTATACATCTTAAAATTTTATAACACTCTTTAATGAGAATAGTAAAAAGAGAACTGAAAGCATATTTTCATTAATGAGGTTGTATTCTTTAAGATGACTCTGTCAAAATTCATCTTGTTTTGTATCAACTTGTGTATACAGTATGGAACCATTTATCCAGAATCCAGTTTACCAGAAAACCAGCTATCCAGAATGATATTTCCAATTGACTGATTTCAAAATTTTTCCAGAAAAGAAGTGCCACAGTGCTAGTTTGACATATTCATTGTTTGATACATTACTCACATGCATGGCATAATTTAATGCCAATAGCTAGGATTTTAAATGGAAGAATATATTGTTAGATATTGGGAGTTTTGATTTTTATACAAAAATTTTGTTGGGGAAGAGTTATGCAGAAACAAGGGATTCCAATATATTGTCTTTTCTCAAACTCTGAATAAATATTTGATCGGATCTGATTCTTAATCTGTGTAATCTAATAATTAATTTGAAATCAGAAACAATGCAACAGCCACATATATTCTACAAATAGATATTGCTTTAATGCCCAACCTGTTATCCAGAAAAAAAAAACAGTTATTTGGAATACATGTGACCCATACCATTCTGGATAAATGGTTTTATACTGCATAATTCATACATATTAGAATTTTGTTTTTATAAGAAAAACATTCTCATTAATAAGATTGCATTTAGACTACTATAAATGGCCTAGTATCTTGTGCTAAATCTCTTGGATGGGTATGCAAGTGTTGTCTCACAATCACAGCATGTCTTTCATATGAAATTTATCCAGCAGGAAACTAAAATGGTGATTCACTATGCGTTTAGTATGAAATTGGAGAAAATTGCCATTTTGGAACAGTATGACACAAGAAATGGATTTTGGCACAAATTTATGCCATATCTTGTACTCCTGTACTAGTTTAAGAGTATAAAATAACAGTGTTCAAAATATTTGTTCAAATAAGTCACTGTTTTTTTTTTAATTAATACAAAGATTAAAAGACAAATAAAATTTTGAAAAAGCTTGTACAATATAAATTCTGCTTCTAAAAGCGGATTATCTTTTACAGATTCCACTTCAAAATGACAAAAGATTTTATAAAAACATAACAGTACATTCTTTTGTAGAATAATGTCATCTGCTATATATATATATTAATCACTTACAACAGTTAAGAGAATAAAGTCAAATGGAAAATAAATGTATCTATCAAATAAATATCTTTGAAATTATTCTTGATTTTATGTCAGATGAGCAGAAATATATGCATACAAAGTGCAGCACTACAATTATTTATACGATATTAACTTTCTTTCAGAAATGAAAAGTGTTTAAATGCAAAGAAGAAATATGCCTACAGACTCAACAATGTTCATTTAATAATATACTTAAATAACATATTTTTCTATTCTGGCATTCTGATTGCATAGAAATAGAGATCTTAGCTATGCTGCAGATGATGTAGCCTACCTCTTAATACATATGATAATTTGTAGCCTACAAATTCACAAAGTTGAAAACACCTGATATTATATCAATATATGTGTATGCCTACATATATGCACACACACACATTGTATTTATTAAAATGTCTAAATTAATAACACAAAATCAATAACAAGGATAATATACAATGACAAAACAAAAATTTATACAACAAAAACAAATATTTAAAATATTTTTAAAAATACAAAAATAAATACCATATTATTTGATTTTAATAATACAATTTTGTAAGAATAGATTTTTTTAATAATAAATTTTATTAACAACATGAAGCAAACAAAATAAATAATTTCAAGCGACTCCAAGACCAGATTTATGCAAAAGCTACCAAAGCTGCAGCTTAGGACCTAGCATTAAAAATACATATTTTGGAAATGTTAAATTATTAATTCAAATTAATTTATTTCAAGAGGGGCCTTCAAAAATTTTTAATCTAGGACCTTACTTATTCTAAATCTGATCCTACTGAGTGTTTACTCAGACATTCATCCATTCTTTTCTAAATTTAAGCACATATAAAAGAAAAGCTGATTATGGAGATTAATAAAGATAATTGATTATAGAAAGAAAAATTCACCGAGAATTTGATTATGGGAATATTTGTTTTATGGAATACATAGACAGAGATTGCACCAAGCACAAATATTTTAATCTAATGGTATATTAAGAAAATGAATGTCATTTACTATTAAACCACAGAAAATGCTATTTTATCAAAATAGTTAGGACAACTTAACTAGGATTTGTAAGTGAGCATTTTGGCACCAATATTAAGAAACAGGAGTAAAAGAGTACTTCATTTAAGGTTTAAGAGGTTGATTCATAAGTGTGCTTCCCTTTTTAACTATTATTACTGTATGAAATGAAAATAGATGTAATGAAACGAAATTTTAACTAAATGTTCAACAATAAATGACAAAACTGATGTCTCAGAAAAATAGAAGGATGATTGAGTTACTTAAATGTCTATCTTGAATGTAGTACTCAAAATACAGAAAATAGTGCAGTTGCAGCATGATATATAAATATTCTGTGTGCATTCTATGTTTCAAAGTTATAATGCACTTATCACCATCAACACCTTGTCTTCATTTATATAAAAACCACAAAAAATGTTCTCTTCATCTACACCACAAATGGCATTGATGACATCAGTCTTTTAACTTCTAATATGAATGTGATGGAGCCTAGATGTAATTTAGAATTTAAAACCATCAGCAGGAGTAGCTGCATTTGGATCAAACTGATAGCCTTGGTCAGAAGACTGGGGCATCAAAGTGGGATCTTCATCAGTTTGCTAAAAAGTATTTTTGTGTAAATAAATTAAGTATAAGAAAACAAAGATTTTATAGTCTAAAAATCTGCAAAACAAAATGGCACACACATTTAAAAACTCATCTTTCTCAAAGCATACTATATAAGAGGTTACAAACATTCTGAAGACAAGCTTAAATTAAAAACTTGATAGCTATTTCAATCCACTATCACAAATTAAAAAACGCCAATATCTTTTAAAATTACACAATCTATATAGCTAACTGATACTTAATTTAAAACAAAATATAAAATGACTTTTTTTTAGGAATATTCCTACTATTATTTTTAATCATTCCATCTCAGACATGAATTAACTTTCATAATTTTATTTAAAAATATTCCAATATAATAATTTTAAAATAAATTTAATATAAGAGATAATTAATAAAATAACTTGTGATGGATCGACTACTCCGATCATGTGAATAGGCGATGTTTTGAATGAGAACATAGTTTTTGTCCACTAATTAATTGTCCATGTGCGTAGAAGTTGATCAAGGCTATCTTTCTTTAACTTTCGATGAATGACTGAAAGCCTCGGAAATTGTGAGTTTCTGTTTTTCATCGATATTTATGCAAATTGTTATAGCTGGTCAATCTATGTTTGGGTATATAAGCTTCGGAAATGCATTTGGAAGTCAGAACTTGGGTCGAGTTTTTCCTGTATGAGAGTATGTTTAGATCATGCTATTGAGTCATCAATCCGAAGCTGAATAGCATATACGCAGTTGCATTAGTCTGGACGGACATATTGAGATCAGTGTTCGACCAGTCTAAAGTGTGGAGGTGGATTCTTGCTGAAGGCATCCTGACTTGTTATCTTCAAAGTTGTAAGTTCGTTTTGAATCTTTATATTTAATATATTGAAGTTTTATTTTACTGAGTACAGCTTCGGGAAAGTTGAATTATTTCAGAGTAAGGAAAATTTAGTAGTGTCCTTTCTCAAACCCCAGCCAAGTTTCAATAAACTTGACTATTTTTTAAACTTTACTTCCTGTGCTCTCCTTTACGACTGAATGGCCTGGTTCACTCTTACTAACAGCAGTGGCTGTTACAACCTTACTTATAACACAAAATTAAGAAAACATTAATAGGGTGAAATACTCATGAGCCATTCTTTACAAAGAAGATAATTTGCATTTTAACTGGACAGTTTTAGCAACAAAGAAATAAATCTTTATGTAGTTTAATTTAATGAATAAATTTTTGACAAGAAATATATTGTTCTCCTTGTCACTGTAAGAGGTATATCCATTGGTATTTGATATATTCATTTGTTTCTTTCCTTTACTTACTTTTTACAGAAATACACTTTTATTACAATATTCTTCATTTAAAACATCATTTATTTAAACCACATATGTTGTTACTTACCCTTGTTTCTTTTTCAAACCTTTTCATTCTACGTCTATCTGTTTATTCAGTTTCGATATTACACATGTCTCCAGCTCTGCATGTTACGATCTCTGCCACATCTCTCACTTGAATAATGCATTTCCACCAACCATCACTAGATGGCGTTCATTGTCCTTATCTGCTGCACATTGGTTGTGTGTCCTCTCGCAACGATGTCGTCATTTCCAGAACAGTTCAATAGATGTGTGATATATTGCATAATAGGCATGTTTTTACATACCTGGATTGAATAAAATGTGATCCCTTTTCTCTTACTCTTCAATCTCTATTTTCATTCCGACTTGTATCTTGTCTCATTATTGTTTTGGTTTGATGTGTTGTAATTAACCAGAGTAATGATCTTGTCTTAAGGAAACGGTGCTTCAGATATATTTTAAATTCATCTATGTTTCTTGAAAGTTATGAAATGGTGTACTGTTAAATTGTGACTTAGGCAGAAACTGAAATTGTTTTTTCCTTCTTGCAAGTAAGCTGTCTTTCGTTAATCACCAATGGACTTGATCATATTTTCTTAAATGGATTCTAGGAATAGTTTTTAAGGAATCGCATAATAGTGGCTATCCTTGAAGTGTTGTACTTCTGGAAGGATTAACCATATGTCATCTTACAACAAGTTCTCATTCGATATTTTCCAGAAGATATGCTTATATGTGTCTTTCAGTTTAGTGTAAAACTTTCATCTAGTAAAGCTCTTTTCCATCAAAGTTCTACATCATCGCTATACCTTACCTCTGCATATTTTGTCAAGTGATTAACACATTTAAAACCTCCCTCTTTAGTTATCAAATGCGATAACAGGTTAATTGAAATAGTTGTTTTGCTTTAGACCATTCAAGTACAATACTTTCTTTACAATAGATTGCATTTTTAGCTTTACTACAGTACTTGTTGTGAAGCCTATGTATGTTATAAAAAAGTATATATGGGCAATTCCATGAAAAGTGAAACCAGGATGTCAAAATTTCATATTGTACTTATGTTGCTATATTATATATTGTTGTAAAGCTTAAACTGTCTATTTTCAATATATAGTATTAGATTTATAATAAATTTTAATTTATGTGCCTTTTTTTTCGTTTGAAATGGGATACTCTTGGGTTTTCATAACATCAGTAAAAAACACAATTTTTCAGACGCATAATTTCTATAGCAAAATAAAAATAAACAAAACTAATTGCTGCAAATTTTTAACAGCTAACATTATACTACCGTAATATGCGAAAAAAAAAATTTTTTTTACAAATTAAAATTCTATAATTTAAAATTTAAAATACTGAATTTTGATGTTACATCCGTAACAAAAATATAACAAAAGTTACCATTATCTCTTAAAAAATTGAAAATATAAAAAACCCTTTCTGGTGCTCTTAGCAATTCATTAGACTAAATGTTTACCATAAATTAAAACATTTAATCTTCTTTAATTTTTTAGAAAATGGTGTTACAGACGTAAAATTTTTTGTTTCGGACGTAAAAAAAGATAGTATGTTACGTCCGTAACACATGTATATCTCTAATTAAATAATAAAAAAACAGTACAATCAGCCATTATTTAATGTATTGACAAATTTCCAGATACTTTGTCTTTGAAATTTTTAAATATACCAGTAAGTATTTAATAATTTTATTTTTTAAGACTATTGTAATGCATATATCTTTTCCTCTCAATGAAAGATTTTTTCTTTTTTCAAGTAATGCAATAAACTCCAAGTCGATTTTAGTGAAAATTACTCGATCATGCAACAAGATGAAATTCAAAGTGCACACTGGACAAATGATCAAGTCTCGATATATACAGCAGTTGCTTACACAGTTTTAGGAACATTTTCCTATGCAATCATTTCAGATTACATGCATCACAATAAAACTGCTGTTCATGCATTCAATAGCAAATTGTTTGAAGACCTAAAAGAAAAGCTTCCAGAACTTGAATGCATTGATATTTCCTCTGATGTTGCCGCACAACGTTTTAAACAAAAATACACTTTGTGTGACATAACCTATGGAATCACAAATTACAATTTATACCTTAACTGACATTTTTTCGCTACATCTCACGGCAAAGGAGCTGTTGATGGAGTCATGATAATGCCATCATGTATGGCAAAGAGTAAAATCTAGAACTGCATTTGTCAATGATGCTATCTCTTTTTTTTAGTGTGCTGACTCAATTACGGAGAAAGTTAAAGTTATGTATATTCCTCAAGAAGATATTTTAAAAGAATCGCCAAAATTAGAAGAACGGTGGGAAGACATAGAGCATTTGCCAAAAACACATGACATACATTGTGTTCGAACCGAACACATAAATGTTGTTAGATTTTCTCAAACATCTGATAAAAAAGGAAATATTTTTGTTTTTAAAAATAATCTGTCAACAGCAGCAGCAACCACCACCAACTTACCAACGAAACCTATTATCACCAGAAATGATGAAATTAAGTTTGGAAACTGGATTCTAGCTGAGTTTAAGTCAGACAGACAAAGTGTTTTACAATTTGTTGGACAAGTTATTAAAAATCCTACAAAATCAAAAGCTACAAGCTACTGTCAAATTTTTAAAGAAATCTGGCAATAAATATGTTTGGCCAGTGGTAGAAGATGTTGCTATCATAGATAAAACACAAATTATAAAAGTACTCCCAGAACCTGTTACAGATTCAAGAGAAAAATTGACCTTCCCAGAATTAGTCTTATAGAAGCCTATCGATGTACATATCAGGAATTTGAAAAATAAATTTCGAATTAGATCCTTCTAAAGTTTTATTTCATTAACTTTAATATTTTCTTACATGTGATTTAGTTCTAGATGCATCTAATTATTTATTATGTATTTCCACATTGGTGTATTCAGGGGGGTGATGTCTCCCCCCACACTAAATCTTTTAAACAAGTAAGATACAACTTGAAATATTAAGAGACTATAAATTGATAGTACTGTCCTCTCCTAACAAAAATTCTGCGTATATCCATGATTTTACATGCTTAGGGAATTTCAAGTATCAGAGAAGTTACGTCCGTAACACCTATTTGTTACGTCCGTAACAAATATAAAAACCTCTGTCATAAATTACACAAGTAAAATCTACAAAAGCTTTATGATTTTAGAAAGCTTAAAGTCTCTAGGACAAGTATCCAAAAGAAATTTTTCAAAAATCCTGAATAGTTCACAGAAATATTTGCAATTGTATAGCAGTGTAGAATTTTGCCTGTTTTCTGAGTTACGTCCGTAACAGGTAGTTTTTATTTTTTGTTATTTTTTCTAATCAACGAATCTTTACCCAAAGTTAGGATAGCATAAAAAACCTCAAATTGAACATCAGAAAAAAAAATTGCATATTTTTATCAAACCAAATTGTAATTATGTGTGTTTGAAGTCTGCAATTGTTACGTCCGTAACGATGGAATTGCCCATATATCATTCTCGTAATGGCTGTCTATTTATACTCGTAAGTAAATATTGTTAAAAGTATCTTTTTCAGTTATCTTTTAATTATTTAATTTGTGTTTAATGTTTTAATAAATATGTTTGGTTTTAAACTTTTTGTCTTTCTTTCTATCATTATATTTTATTATAGTTTCTATAAGAAGTTAATCAATACACATTTTTATTTTACATTGGGTTTGTTTTTCATATCGGTTTAGGGATGCTCAGCCATATTACATCATTTCTACTGAAATCTTTCTAATCTCTGCTAACTTAATATATTTCTTTAAAGCCTAAACTTAAACTTAATTCCATCACGGTTATGAGCTTGTCCCTGACCAATAGTTATTTTTAAAAGTAATTGAATTTGTAAATTTATAAAGTTAAGTTTAAAATTTAATGTTTGATTTTCTATTTTAACTGTTTATTTGCAGATTAAAATCCAATCGATATTCCTAAGTTTTTTTTTTTATATATATTTGCCATTTTTGACCTTGAAAGGTACGGTATTTATATTTAAAGTTTAATGTTAACCCCATCAGATTTTAGTGATGCTTTGCGATGGGGGGGGGAGGGGGAGGGGGGGGACAGTTGTTATAATTTTAAGTTAGTTTGAGTTTTAAATTAAATGAATAGTACTTGAAGTTTGTTAGATGAAAGTAAATTAAATTTAAAGTAAATAAAAGTAAATTAAATTTAAAAGTAATTTTTTTTTGGCTTCAGACATGTATTGGGAGATGTTTTCTGATCTTAAAGTGACCTTGAACCAAAGTATCGATAATGATAAAGTTGTGGAATATTGGAAATTTTTTTTTTATTATTATTATTTTTTAATGCTTGGCTGTTATTAAAAAGCAAAATGGTGAAATATTTCAAGTTGTTTCATGTGAAAAATTGCTTAAAAATGAAGATTTTGAGGTGGTGTTATGATGTTTTTATGCAACAGATGCAAGCTGGGCCGATGTTTGGCTAAATTTGATGATTTTCAAGCATCTTTATTCATTTTTTTTTAACTTTTAAGTTATTTTTGAACTTTAATTTTTTTAAACTGTTTTTTTAAAAGCATTTGAACTGAGCATGTTTTTAGAATTTTCAAGTTTTATACACCCTTTATCGTCATCACATCGTACTCCTGAAGTTTTCCAGTCCTAGATGATGTCTTTGGATGTTAACCTTCTCACAGCCGTGAACTGATATATCCGTTCACTATGCTGTAGGTTTCACTGCAATATTAGCAATTTTTAAATTAATATAATTCTACAAATATATTGTAGTTTTAAAACATTAAGTAATGATTAATAGTCTGAAGGATTATTTTCATATATGTAATTGAGTTTTTTATATCATGTTTGAAACATGTTTTTTTAGCATTTAAAAAAAATACAAAGAAAACAATATTACAATTTTGTCCTTTTGCTTGGCGGTCAGAGGGTTTATTGTGAAGAAATTTTAATGAAATTCTATGATATTTTTAGTGTTTCCCATCATTGTTTTTAATCTATTGCAGTTGTTATAAAATGTTTAATGCAAATTTATATGTATAATGTGATATTTTCTTTAATTTGGATATCTTTGAGAATTAGGGGGGAGATTGCCTGGAGTCAAGTGTTAATTAATAAGTTCTACTTTTTTGCAAACATGAAACTTGTAAATACTTTTTTTAGCTCTAGAAAGTATATTAAGTATTTTTTCTTCTTTCTAGACATGTTTCGTGCTTTAAGATCCAAGTTAGATCTGTGATTGAGGGTGGGGGGGTGGGGCGGGGGGGTGATGAGATTAAGATAGGTTAATGAACTTTCCTGGCTAGATATTATGTTAAATTTGAATTTTATTGGTACACAGTAACTATTAAAAAAATTTTTGCAAATAGTTAAACTGAATTTTACTTATCTTAATTGAGCTTTTAGATTTAAAATTTTAAATACCCTCATTTTATATCTCTTGTTTGAATAAATATATTATCAAATATTGTTATGTTATTCATTTTCTTCAGAAGTTCAGAGGGTTTAGAATCCTTACCTCCGTTTATGCGGATCATTAATTTTTTTTTTTTTTTAAGTTTAAAATATTGATTTGATTTAAATATTTATTTTTCTCCTGTTGGTTATTTTCAGAAGTTCGGGGTTTTAGGTGCGTCTTCATCCACTTACCTGAATTACCAATATTTCTTTATTTAAGTGTTTTGTTTACGTAAGTTTTTTTATGTTAATCAGTGATGTTTAAAATTTTTTTTTGGAAGGTCATGAAGTTATAATTGAAATTAATTTAAATATTTGCTTGATTTTTTAAAATTTACTCAATAAGCTCATGACACTTAAATTTTTGGATAATATTTTGATCAGCTCCTATTTTAGTAGTCACAGAAGTTTCCGGGCTATATAGTCCAGGCGCTACAAGGACTTGAGTGTGCAAAATATGACAACCGCATTATCTCAATAGCTTAAAAGAACGCAGAGATTAATATTCTGGATGGTACCAGTCCATTTTATGGTCCAATTTTTTTATTACCCCCCCACCCTCTCTCAGGTATTGAGTGCGTGCTGTGGAGTCAATATAAATTTTAAACGACAGTTATTAATTATTTTAATGAAAATTAGTAATTATAGGTTATTACACTACATAACAACAAAGGTAAAGTTAAAAATATTTTAATTATTTAGTAGTAAATCTGCAGATCAGAGGCCTCAATGTCACCTCTGCATGCCATTGTTTTTTAGTCTCACTTTGCATGCTATTTAATATCCTGACACATTTTCTGATATGATATAAGCTCAAGAGAGCCCAAAGATTAATATTTAGGATGTTGCCAGTCCATTTTAAGGTCCAGTTTTTTTATTACCCCGCTGCCCCCTCAGGTATTGAGCACGTGCTGTGGAGTCTTTTAATGTTTATTTTAAATAACATTTATTAATTATTTTGATGAAAAATAGTAATTATAGGTTATTACATTGCATAACAAAAAAAGGTAAATTTAAAAATATTTTTATTCTTTACTAGTAAATCTGCAGATCAAAGCCTCAGCGTCACCTCTGCATGTCATTGTTTTTTAGTCTCACTTTGCATTATATTAAATATCCTACAATCCACAATTTAAATGTTATATATATATAAGCATATAAGATTTTTTGAAACTTCCAGAAATTAGAAGAGTCGCAA
The DNA here is from genome assembly GCA_963931845.1 of Maratus michaelseni. Lineage (NCBI taxonomy): Eukaryota > Metazoa > Arthropoda > Arachnida > Araneae > Salticidae > Maratus > Maratus michaelseni. Next base: position 415,991,032 of record OZ007586.1, read on the forward strand.
TAAAAGTGGTTTTATGCAATAATATTCTGATAATCTGCTTATTCTTGTAATTTTTTTTAAAACATACATTTCTTGAGGGATGCTCCGAATCCTCATTGTTTCATTAATTTTACTTTTGAAACTTAACTTCCTAATGATTGTGCTACATCATGATTGTTGTATCGTGATAGTATTTCATTTTACACTGCAAGCATCAGTTTGGATAATGATTTTATGTTATCCTAATATCCAAATCTATAATACTTATATGGATGAACTTCATATTCATGATATTGTCTAACTCTGAACTCTTCGGTTAAGCCTTATTCTGGGGATCTTTGGACCCTAGGTACTTAGTTTCCATGTTATGGGGTTCTTTAAGTCTCTAAAGGTGACCCGGGGTCTGCAGACCTCCTCAGACATTAGCAAGCATTTCCATAGAGAAGAAAGGTACTGGTACTATTATACTCAGTCAGATGGAATTTTAATTTGGAAACAGCAACAGGTCACAGCTGTTGATCCCTTTCTGGCCCTTTGGGGTACTTTGGCCTCTTCCCCTCCCCTACCCCATTCCCATTTCCATTTTTAACCTAGGTTGAGTGATTGCTATTTTCTGCTTTAGACAGTATCACATTACTTATAACACTTATTTACACTAACTTGATATCCGTGCTATTATCTAACTCTGAACTATTTGGTTAAGTCTTATTCTGGGTCCTTTGGAGCCTATTACCTTCAGCTTTTGTGCTATGGTGTTTTAACTTCAGTTTTTCCGTTTGAGGCAGTTTTTCGGCTTTTTTCAACATTTTCCAGTGGACACTGATGTATATTTTTAGCTTTTCACTCCCATGGGCTAGTGGCACATGTCAACTATTAAGCTTCAATAGCTCAGATATTTATTAAATGTAGAAAGTTATTTTTTTTACATTTTCCCCCCTCCCCATGACATGAGCCCCCCCCCTTTTTTTTGTAACTTTCTTTGCTCTTTTGCTATTGTCTATCGATCTGATCAATAGTACATCTTTATTTTCTTAAAATCTATCTAGATGCATCGCATACATCTCAGATAGTTCTTGATTGTTATCGATAAATATCAATAACAATCAGTAACCGATAGCAGAAATATCGACTGTTGACCTGTCTTTGATATATTGAAAAATAACGATAGATGTAATAAATTGACAGATAGATTTAAAAAAAAAAAGATGTAGGTACTATTGATTGAGATCCATAAACAGAAGGAAGTTAAAAGGAGCCTAGCAATGATAAAAGAAAGGGCAGAGGCAATGAGGATAGGGAGGATAAGGGGCAGAAAATGTGAAAAAATACCTGTTTCTACTTAAATAAATATCTGACATATTCAAGCTTAATAGTGAACATGTGTCACTGGCCTATGAGAGCAAAAAGCTAAAAATATATTTCAGGGCTATTGGAAAAGGTACAAAAGGCCAAAAAACTGACTAAAATGTAAAAGCTGAATTTAAAAACACAATATCACGGAAACTAAAGCTTAGGCCTTAAAGGACCCCAGAATAAGGCTTAACAAAATAGTTCAGAGTTAGATAATATCATGGAATGGATATCCAGTTAGTGCATGTAAGTGTTAGACTACTGAAATACTGTCTAAAGTGGAAAAAAGCAATAACTCCAGAACGAGGACACCTAGGTTGAAAACGAAAATGAGGATGTGAAGGGAGGAAGGACAACTAACTAGTGCACCCAAAAATGAGACCGTTGGAGGACGAATAGAGACCAAAATATCCGAAAAAGCCAGAAAGTGTTGATTATTTCATTCATTTTGATTGGTTTCCTCCTCTATCCCACCAACATTTTAGTTCTAATTCTCTCTGCAAGGGGAAACGATTTCTTTTAATTTATTGTCTTCAGCTCTTATTTTCGACTGGCTTTTGGTGGATGAAACTTCCCTTGAGCGTTTTGGCTACCCTTAACTTTCTTGGAACCTTAAACAAGATCAGCAATACTTCCAGAGATGATGTGATTCAGATCTTGCGAAACTTGTCAACTTATTGGACACTAAGTTTTGCAATTACTGTTTTTGGCTTGTGGGTGAAACAATCGATTGTATAACATATCAATAGTAGAATTTGGGGATCAATTGTATTTGTTATTGACAGTTGATTTATCGATAGCGATTGTTATCGAAGGTTGAATTTTCGAGAATCGCCCATCACTAATGTAATGACATTCATTTTTAAGTCATCTCTTGACACTATTTTTTTCCCCTGTGATAGAAAATGGGATATAATTTTTAAACCTCATTAGGGCAATACTTATATGTTTTTTAAATTCATTTAATTTATTTTGATATAAATATTTATTTTTATTATGCTAGCCATTGTCCCCTAATCTCTTTTAAGGTGCAGATATAAAACATATACATTAGTTTTTAATAGAGATCGACAGAAACCAAATTTCGGTGATCTTCCCACTTTCGGCCGAAACTGAAACCGAAAGTGTCAAAAAAATTTAAAAACTGATTAATACATACATAACTGCATATAATTATTAATTAACTAATTAATAACAAATAATTAATTAATTACAAAGAATTAATTAATTAATAACAAATAATTACTTAACAACTAATTACGTTATTAATTTCTTAATTATACGCGTATTGAACCACATTTCTAACAAACAAACGTACAATGTGTGTGTATAAGTTTCAAACAAAAATTAAACAGAAATAATGCAACTTTTATATTTTATTATTTTATAACAACCAATAATTATTGGCTTTTATCAATACTTAACTAACAATGTAGTTAAATAATGTAAAACAAATTCAATAATGAATATTTAATTTTTAAATATATTCATATTTTCAGTTCATTAATATTTTGCATTTAAATTGATTGAAATAAAGTACTTAACATTTTTTTTTTTTAGGAAATTAACATTGAATATGTTTTATCATTTTATAATTATAAATATTATTAATTTAATAGACGTTTAAATATAGATACATATTTAAATATTGCTGAATATTATTGTTAATTATTTAAAATTTTGTACAAACATTTTTATGGCACAAAAGCTAAAATAATTTGTTTAATTTGACTAAAAAAGGAAAATTAGTATTAAGACAACATTTTGAGCCTAGACATTATTAATTATAAACTTTATTTTCCTTTTCAATATTCTCAAAGTGAGACATGTGTAACATATTGTACTTTAACTAATTTTAAATATATATATATATAAGGATGAAAATGTAACAGTTGTCAATATTCTTTTAGGATGTGCACAATAAGATCAAAATAAATCTTTGCTCACTTACCGCCCCCCCCCCCCAAAAAAAAAAGCTTTGCCCACTCCCTGCCTCCCTAAGAAAATATTGAAATGGCACCCCTGGTGCCAAGTTGACTCTCTGTGCCTCTATATGAAACTATTTATTTTCATATAAAATAAAACGTAATTAATTTATCAATAAGACAGAAATAGTTTTCAACTATACGAATTTCATCTAATAAAAAAATATTTAAGTATGCATACCTCGATATATTTTTTTCAATAAATTTAGTAAATCGTCATATGTTTTAACAACACCTTTCTCATAAAGCATTCGAAACAATTTGGAGTTTCAAAGTAAAAATTTTCTATTACTGTTAGGTTTGCAGCTTTTAAGGATCATGTGATAAGTTTAGTCATATATGCATTGCTTGCTTTATGAATCAGTCATGATGGATAATGATAAACAGTGGAGTTCACAGCAATAAACTGGGTCTCATTTGATCCGATACAACTTATATCAATGAGTAAAGTTGAAAATTTCTGAAAGAAGGAACGAGATTTTGAAATACAGATAGTTTCGGTCAGGCCGAAATTTAGGTAGCAGTTTTGCCGAAAACGAATATTCAGCAAAACTCAGATTTTGCGCCGAAACCAAAATTTCCGTCGATCTCTAGTTTTTAAGTATAGGTTTTTTTAATTATGAGTGATTGTAAACATGTGAAAATGTTTGAGGGATATTGGGTTTAGCAAATTATATAAATAGTTTTCCAATTTAAGTTTGTTAGGATTTTTTTTATAGCAGTTATGGTTTTATTTGTAATGGTTTGCTGATAATTTAGAAATGGTGAGGAATTTTGAACTGGAGAAAGGAAAAACTTGGTTTTGGATGAGTCTCTCTGTGTCTTGAAAGGTTTTTTATATTTAAACTTTTGCATTTGAATTTTAAATCTGAACCTTAAATGATATATTTAAATTCTAAGAAAGAGAAGATCAGCCGTGTAATTTAATCTTTTGGTAGTTGCCAATCTTTTAAAGTATTTTTACCAATTGAATTGCTATTTGTTTTCAAATTTTGAAAACTTAATTTAATTCGAAATTCATTTAAATATAGTCATTTAATTATGAGTAAATTGGATCAGACAGACAGGAGGAAAGGAAATTTGAGCAAGATTTAATGTCAAGTAAATAAAAATTCATGGAATTGGCTAGTGACTCCTCCTTGGCAACTTATTAAATTCACATTGGGATATGTGTTGGAAATAGTATATTATGAAACTTAAATGATATTAGTTTGTGAAGAATTGCTGTTTCTTCAGATTTCAATTCAGTTGATAATCATTTTTTCCAGATGTTTTTTTTAACCACTATGGATTGGTTCTGCTCTGGCCTGATATATATTTTGAGTGACAGCTATTGGTGGAATTAATGAAAGACTGGTTAAAACTGGAACTGCTGATAGTGAAACAAGCCACTATTTGCTGTTGCTTTTAAGTCAAGTTTATGATAAGGAAAAGTAATGGTTGTACCAGTTTTTTTTATGTCATTTCCTTTGAGGATAATTCTTTCTCGAGAGTACTTGTAGTGCAACCTGTCCAGGATTGCAGTCCTGATTTCTTTGGCAGTGTTGATGTTAGTGCTTCAGTTTTTTTTTAAGTTAAAATACAGAATTCTTTGTTTTACTTTTAAAATTTTATATATAGTTTTTTCAGCATCCACTGTTTGTCTAGGTCTCATCTTTGTTGAAAGAGTGCTTATGAAGTCTGGGATCTTAGCAAAAATGTGAAGTTGCAAATGCTGTGAATGAATTATTCCATATGAATGTTATTGCTGAATGAATATGAATGAATGTGTATGAATGTGAACAAATGAAGGGTTTTTTCTTAGAGTGGGTTTTATGTACCGTGGTAAATTAAAAAAAAAATTATACAGTTATTTAGACAAATTTAGTGGCCGAAATTTTTTAATTTTTATGCAGAAAGGGAATATGAATGAAAAAAAATTATTTTAATATTTTTTTAAATACTGTTTTTTATAATAAACTTCATTTGAAGCATGGCCAATCTCAACATAACATTGTGACCTATAAAGATTTACTTATTAAATTGGCATGTTTTTTTTTATATTATGCAGGTTATCTTGAGAAATGATCTTAAATAATTTTTTTGTAATATTTTGAAATTTAGCAAAGCTGTCACATTGTCACTTGGCAAGAGTGGAATTAATAGGTAGATTCCGGATTAGAATTTAATTTAATTAACAATTTGAATGGAAAATTTTTTAGATGGGGGTATATACTTGCAATTCTATTTATTTTAAGGAATTGTATAATATTATACATATTTCAACCTGTTAACTTGATCTTGCAATTTTGACTCATATTTAAAGAATTGTATAGTTTTTCAGAGACTTAAACTTAATAACTATATCTCATAAAGATCAGTGACACATTGTATGTGTGTGTAAAGAAAACATGCAATTTCTTCAAATTGGATTGGAAAAAGTACTACTAATCAATTTAAATGTATTTTTTGTGTGTGTAATTTTTATATTTCTTTTATGTACGTACTTTTAGTGGTCCAAAGCTTACTCTTTTTTTTTTCTTTTATTCGTGTTTTTCCCAGCGTTTCATTTTTAAGCAAATGCTTTTTAAGGTTTGGCAAATTTATTTTATCAGCTATTACATTATATTTTTTAAACTTCAACTTTTAAATGGAATTTCGGGTATTTTGCTCTAGCCCTGTTGGATACCAGTGTGTCTAATTGATTTTTAAACTCACGTTTGTGGTAATCCTTTGGGCAGTTGCCCTTTTTGCATTTCATACATGTGAGGGGGAGGGGGGCTTTGACAGGAAATATATTGCTTTCTTGACACCATTTGAAGTATATCCATTGGTATTTAATATATTTATTTGTTTCCTTCCTTTATTTACTTTTTACAGAAATATACTTTATTACAATATTCTTCATTTAAACCATATGTTTTTACTTACCCTTGTTTCTTTTTCAAACCTTTTCATTCCACATCATTATTCTACCTCTATCCCTTTATTAAGTTTCGATATCTCACATGTCTCTAGCTCTGCCTGTTATGATCTCTGTCGCATCTCTCTCTCGAATATCACAGTTCCACCATCCATCACTTGATGGAGTTGATTGTCCTTATCTGCTGCACATCGGTTGTGTGTCCTCTCACAACGATGTTGTCTCTTCCGGGAAAGTTCAATAGCTGCGTGATATATTGCATAATAGGCATGTCTTTGCATACCTGTATCAAATAAAATGCGATCCCTTTTCTCTTACTCTTCGGTCTCGATTTTCATTCTGTCTTATGTCTTGTCTCGTTATTGTTTTGTTTTGATGTGTTGTAACTAACCAGAGTAATGGTGTTGTCTTGAGGAAACAGTGTTTTGGATATATTTTAAATTCATCTATGTTTTTTGAAAGTTCTGAAACAGTGTGCTGTTAAATAATGACTAAGACAGAAACTGAAATTGCTTTTCCTTCTTGCAAGTAAGCTGTCTTTTGTTAATCGCTGACGGACTTGTTCATATTTTCTTAAATGGATTCCAAGAATAGATTTTGAGGAATCGCATAATAGTGGTTATCCTTGAAGCATTGTACTTCTGGAGGGATTAACGGTATGTCATCTTACAACAAGTCCTCATTCGATATTTTCCAGAAGAGTAAAACTTTCATCTAGTAAAGCTCTTTTCCATAGAAGTTCTGCATCATCACTATTCCTTACCTCTGCATATTTTGTCAAGTGATTAACACGTTTAAAACCTCCCTCTTTAGTTATCAAATGCGATAACAGGTTTATTGAAATAGTCGTTTTGCTTTGGACCATTTAAATACAATACTTGCTTTACAATAGATTGCATTTTTAGTTTTAGCCCAGTACTTGTTGTAAAGCCTATGTAGGTTATAAAAAAGTATATATATCGTTCTCGTAATGGCTGTCTATTTATACTCGTAAGTAATTATTGTTAAAAGTATCTTTTTCAGTTATCTTTTAATTATTTAATTTGTGTTTAATGTTTTAATAAACATGTTTGGTTTTAAACTTTTTGTCTTTCTTTCTATCATATTTTATTATAGTTTATCTAAGAAGTTAATCAATAGATTTTTATTTTACGTTGGCTTTGTTTTTCATATTGGTTTAGGGATGTTCAGCCATATTACGTTTTCTACTGAATTTTTCTTATCTCTGCTAACTTAATATATTTCTTTAAAGCCTAAACTTAAACTTAATTCCATCAATTTTCACCTGATACTTAGGGAGAAAGATAGTCAGGAAAGTTCTGAAAGATTCCATTCCAAAACCAATAATAAAGTATGCATGAAATAAAAAGTTTCTGAATTTTCACAGTAAATAAAACTTAACAAAATAAAAATGAGCTTTTTACTATGAGTTCTTTTTATTAGAATATTGACTTCTAATCAATGAGCCATAGAAATAATAGAATGGAGGGCTAGCTCACTGTTCCACTTTTTATCATGATCGCATCATACTTTCAATACATGCAAGTAATGAATCCTGCATTTGTCTTAACCTTTGAGGCATTTTTTCAAACTTTTCTGCATACAATTTATCTCTTTTGATTATTTCTACACCATTGTCATATAATTATGAGCAATACTTAACAAACTTTTCATTTTTTTTTTTTGTTGAGCTTGCATAAAATTTTATTTTTAAATAACATCAAATTAAATAAAATGTTCATTTTTTATTGAAAAAAAGTGAAAATTGTAGCAATATCATATTTTAAAGAAAATCCAATTAAAAAATATGTATCCCATACAACTCTATGGTAGGAAATCTGTGTTTTGCCATAAATTTTCCTCCGAAATTCTGTGGCATTGTATTCATGGGTAGACCGTTAGATTCAATGTAACAGAGTAAGCAGTTAGCTCTCCATACTATTATGAAGCACAGTGCTTCTAATACATTTTTCACAGCTGAGTAGTATTTACATGACATTTGCTAATAATCACTGAATAAAATTGATGTATTGAAAAACTGTTAATAATGGTAATACTTTTGATCTGTTTTTGGCTGACTTCAGGACTGAATTTTTGTTCTTGTAGATGAAATAATGTCCCTCTCAATACTTAAATCTATTGTATGCTGAAAATTTATAAACAAACATACACAGGTCTTTTCATATTTGAGTATGTTTATGATGCTTGAGCCTATTTTAACAGCATCATATTTCTTCTTCTGCTAACAATATCTTGAAAAATGAAATCTATTCATCTGTTGTAACTATTGTGTCGCTTCGATGTCTTGGCTGAAGGTCTTGAAAGAATCTATTTTTGACTGGCAGCTGCAGAGTTAATGGTTGCCAAATACAAATACATAATTTGCACATGTACTATGAGCCAAATTGTCGAAATAGGGATCTGGTACATGCTTAGTATTTCAAATCATAGCATATGCTTGCATTTCAAATTGCTCTTGCTTTAGATTATTATTATAAACTGAATTCTTTGTTATTTCTATTAAACCATATTCTTCTTGACAAAATGACAGCAAAAGAGAAAATTATTCATTCCAAGGTAAGAAATGAAATTTCAAAAGTGCCAATTTTTTTTAAAGTAGGATGCAAGGTTGGAAAATCCGAAGATTCTAATTAAACAAGCTCAGAAGAAGCTTCTTCAACTGAAGTTATCAGTGCAGACAATTGCACACATTAAGAAAAAAGTTATACTTTCTGCAATTTTAGATTCCGTCAGAGATGCCACTCCGAAAATAACAAAAACAGAAGAATTACACATAAAAGTAAAATTTACATTATTTTTCACAACATTTATGTGTGAATTTTGTGAACTATATTGTATTGAACATAAAATAAATACATTGACAAATTTCTCATGTTAAAATTTGTTTTTAGTATTTTCTGCAATAAATTTCATAGTTCAGTTGAAGAAAATGACTACCTGCCAACATGCAGTTTTATACTACATTAACATTCTTTCAGCCAAATGCAAAGTTTGGTTTTCATGTTTTCTAATCAGCAAATAATGTGAATATTAAATAGGTAACTATCGTTTTTATATGTACAGAAAATGAACTTTAATCAAATTTATGATTTTTTTCATGACAGACTACGAAAATTGTGATTTTTTTTTTCCCGTGACCTCTTGACAAAATTTGTGATTTTTTCTGCAACTGTTTGACAAAATTCATGATTAATTTCTATGGTTGTTTGATGAAATTTGCAATTTTTTTATGTTGCAACCTCTTGTTGAAATTCGCAAATATATTTTCTGCGATTGTGAGACAAAAGTCTGATTTTTATTCTGTGATTACTTAAAAAAATTTGCAATTTTATTCCATGATCATTTGACTAAATTCACGATTAATTTCTGAAATTATTTGGTGAAATTCATGATTTTTTTCGCGATTGTTTGAAGAAATTTACCATTTTTCCCACGACCGACTAACAAAATTCGTGATGTCTTTTCTCAAGTGATTGATGAAATTTGTGATTTTACTCAGTGATCATTCAACAAAATTTGTTATTTTATTCTGTGATTATTTGACAAAATTCACGATTTTATCCTGCAATCATTCGACGAAATTAGAGATTAATTTTTGCAATTGTGTGACATTTTTTTCATGACTGATTGACGGAATTTACCACTTTTTGTCTCCAACCAACTGATGATATTCATGATTTTTTTTCTGCAATTGTTTGACGAAATTCTCTTTTTTTTTCCCCTTTGGGAACGATCGACAAAATTTACATTTTTTTTTTCATGACCGTTTGACGAAATTCTCATTTTTTTTCTTCCAATCCACAGAAATTCTTGATAGATTTTTTAAAAGGAAAAGCGGTATCCCTACGTTTCACTTTTAATATAACTTTTTAAACTGTCCTAGATTTTAAAAATTTCATAAAAACATTCAACATCATTTTAACAGGAAAATTCAAACAAGTTATAATGAAAATTAAAAATTCAATTAATTTATAAAGGTTGCAGATCTACTGTACATGGATATTGGTGAGAGGGAAAAATTCTTTGTTTACTTACATCATCAGAGAAGTACTGGTCAATTATTTCATAAGCTAGTTTATAAATTTCTTCATTTTCATGATTTTGAAGGACTTCTATTTTGTCTAGCCCTGAAATGAAATTTTTTTTTTTATATAAAAGAGATTCTATTCACACAATATCATCGTACTGAAATAACAAGTACAAATGTATCATGTATGAAATGCAAAGTATTAATAATATAAGAATAACATAGTGAATTAAACAACATATACATACCTCCACATTCTTCAATTTGGCTTGCTATTGAAAAAAACTGAGAACCAGCTAGTTTTAAAATATTATTAATACCATCCAAAACAACTTGAACAACTTGAGGATCTCTAACAGTGAGCAAATTACAGAGAGGAGGTATTGCTTGTTGACTGACTAAATAAGCGACTTGTGCTTTGGTACCACTGATAGTAAGGTTAGTGATAGCCCATGCTGCTTCTTTTTGAGTTTGAAATTCACCCTAGATATGTAACGAAAACAGAAAGGAAGAAAAACGTAATTTAGAAATAAATTCTCATCTAATAAATTAGCAACAGAATTACATAATATTTAATTTATACAGAAGAATCCTTACAAATGTAATATTTAAACTTCCTTTATCATTTAAAAAAAAAATAAAGCATTAATTTGTGAGATTTTTTTAAAAATAAGTATGTAACATCTAAATAAATTTAATTATTCTTCCATTAAAATTAACACCTTCACCTCCATGTCATACATTGCATACACCATAACTTCATTGCAGATCACTAGCTGTCAAATTTTTTTTTCGTCTTTTGTTTTGTGGCAAATAGCTGCTCCTATATTTAAAGTGGTTTATATTAGTGGTTTGAAGATTTGTAAACATATGTAAATAAAATTGTCTGGAGGTAAACAGTTTAATATGGTCAAGAATGACTACACATTAAACAAATCAAAACAAAATAGATCATATTATTAACTTTAAATAAATTTAATTAGCAATCTGCTTCAAAGCACGTTAAAACTTCATTTAATTGTGGAAAGTTATTTTGATATATAATTTTCAATCCTATATCACAGACACAGATTAAAATTTTAACATGAAGAACAGTACATTATTAAACAGCAGTTACAAAAAATAACTATGTAACTGATGTAGTCAAGTTTTTTTTTTTTTTTAATATCAGACAAAAAACTGATACAGTTATAGTGATTTTACAAAATTGGTTATCGCAGAAAAACTGATACAGTTACAGTGATTTTACAAAATTGGTTATTGTACAAAAACTGATACAGTTATAGTGATCATGATTTTTGATACCCAATTAATATAGAGTGCAAAAAATCATGATTTAAAAAAATAATTAAAAAAATCTAATTTTTCTTTTATTTAAATCAGATTTTTATATTTTTCCTATGTTACTGAATAGCTACCAAGAATTGAAGGTTTTCAAAACAATTAATCCTCTCATTACTAACATAATCTATGTTTTTATGCTTTAATTAATAAAATTATAATTAGTAATTACAAAAACTGCAAATTAGTAATTTCATTAATTAGTAGTGTGTAATAATGTTATGTACATTAATATTTTGTAATAATTATGTAAACCTATTTTAATTACTGCTGATCTTTACATTTATTAAAATTATTAACTGCATTTAATGTTAAATTGTTAACACTGGTTAAAATTAATAATTATTAAACAATTAACTCTTTAATTAGAAACAATCTATATTTTTATGCTTTAATTAATAAAATTATAATTAAGTATTCATTCTAGAAAGAAAAAGGGTAGAGCGCTAGTTTCCAAAAAGAGCACTAGTTCAGTGGAAAAAGGCATAGGAAATATATTAGAAATGTGGTTCATAATGATATAAGAAAAAACAGTATATAATTTTTAAGTGATTAAAAAAGTAACATTAATTTTTAATGATTTTAGGAATTACAAATTGAAAAATATAATTAAATTAATACAAGACTTAATCATCTCCTGTTTTTTTCTAAAGAAATGAAGTTCTATAATTTTTGCAAGCTCTTAGGTACACAGATTTAGAAATATTGTGACATGGGGAAGTTTTTTTATAAGAAATACAACTAAAATTTAAATAAAGGTGCCAATTTTTAAAAATGCAAGGTGCGTGCCCTTAAAAAAATGGCCCAGAAAGTCTGAGTAATTAGAGAAATAACAAAAACTGCAGTGTAAAAATTGTAGTAATTCCATTAGTTAGTAGCACAAACAAAACAAATATCATGGAAGCTTTTTTAACATTTGTACATAGGAAATTTATTGTTAATCACATATATCTAAACTTATACACATGTATACGTATGCTAACCAAAAAATTATGAAAATGAGTTACACCCACTAATTCATATATACATACAGAGTAAATATAAGAATGGCCAGTTATATCTGAAATCCTCAAACTATTAATTAGCAGCATTATTACCACTCAGTGGGTATCATTAGCATTCAGTGTTTCAAATTTAAAAAAAAAAATTAAAAATTAAAAGTTTTGCTGCCCTTTCAGTTCCTGATTCCTTTATTTAGTGTGTACGAATTAAAAAGTAAAGAAAAAAAAAACATTTATTCAACCTCTACTGAAGAAGCTATTGCCAAGTTTAACATTTTTATACCAATTAGTTCTTTTTCTCTTATATATTCTTTCACAATAGCTGTTGAGCAGATGTCATTCTTTCATTTGTCTTTAGCTCCAATTTGCTACATATTTATTTGCAAAAGTAGAATGAGAAAATTAGATATTGGCTATTTATTATTTCACTAGCAGAAAATTATTATACTTGCTATGCTTATTTTATAGAAAAGAATGAATAATTTGATCCCCTAAAGCAAATTATGACATTGAAAATTATATTAGATTTAATTAAATATCGTTTTTAAATTAAATGTTTTTTATGCAAGATAGCTTCTTATTTACAAACTTAAGCTGATATCACACAGACTACCATACAATATGAAGTATATGCTATTGCCTATCGCTTGCTTGGAGCTACACTTTCACGCTGCAACTAGGGTTATTTTCTATACTGAAAGTTATCTGCTAATGTAAGGAGAGGGCATAACATTTGGCGAGTAATTGCAGCAGGTGTTTTAATATTTATTGTAGAGCTCGATTGATAAACACGAAGCATTATCGCATTCTAACATTTTATATATTGCAGTTTCTTTTCATGTCTGATCATTTTACTTAAAATTCCAAGATTATAAATGCAATACTCTTGCTAATATAACATTAAAATTCTAAATTATAGAGTCCATAGAAACCAAATCTTCACTTTACGTCTTTCATTACCTGTAAATATTAAGAATTCTCAACTATTAGTATTAAGTGATTTAGAAAAAAATAGTATATTAAAACTAGTTTTTTGTCATATGTATTGGAACCGCACTTTATCATTAAGCCAAAATCTGTAACGCAAAGAAAGATTTTAAATTAAGTTTTAGTTCTTTTGCCAAAATCACTATTATGACATTTTTAGTTAATATATTTTGCATATTTTAAATGTAATTCATGTTACATATTGAATGTAATGTAAAATTGAAATACGTAATAGAATTTAGATATAGTTCCCTATCTTTTGCAGTGTTTTCTTCCTTGGTTTTGATGATTTTAATCATTTTTCGAAAGTTTAAATGAGTTTTTGATATTTTTCATTTCCAAAACATAATCCTTATTTTTATACATATTGTGTACAGTTCTTGGGGGGAAAGTTATACCCTCTACTAACTCTGCCGCAAATCACTGTATAAAAATTTCACAAATAACAATAGATTAGTAATAACATCATTATTATTAATCTAATAATAATGTTGTACATAAATTTTGCTGGGGGGAAAGGAAGTTACACATAACAATTGTAACATACTCTAAACTTTAGTACTAAACCCTAATTTCAACATCATATTTTTCAGTAAATTTATCTTCGTGTATCAAACTGAAAGTCACTCGTTAAAGTAGTTTAGAAATTACGCAGGTTTTATGTTTGCACCTCTTAATGTTAAATAAATGTTAGATCATCGCAAAACAGATTACAAGATAAGTGCTTTTTGTTAAACATAATTTAAAAACTATTTGGCAGAACAAGCTTTAATTTCCGGTTCGCGTATTTAAAAATTCTAGAAATCTATTTCTGTTAGGAAAGTTTTACGTCACAATTCATTTTTGTTTTTGAAAATATACATATACTTTTTTTTTTGAAGGGGGGCAAAATATTTTAACTGGAAGTGGGAGGGGGGGGGGTTATATGCACTATTTATTATTAATACAAAGTAAGAAAAGGGCTCAATTTGCTTAACAAATTGAAAAACCTATAAAGGTTTAAAATTTATACACTGCTAGGAGGGGGAAGACAAAATTTTAGGGTGGTTGAAATTCAATAATTAAAAAGGAAAAATAGACTGAAAAGGACATTCTCACCCCTGAGTCTTAGGGCCCTTAACCCTCAACTGCTGTGACAAAAATTGTCGCTTAACAACTGTGAGTGGTCTATGTGATCGCTTTATTGAAATATAAATGAAAGTCTCAATTAACTTGTAGGATACTGTTAATGTACTAAACTTTTTTTACAGGCCTACTATAATTAAAATTTACCATTCAACTGATTCTAGCAGTATTTCGAAAGCTCCAAACGAAACGAAGTGTCACTAGTATCTATAGTTAAACTGGAAATTTTTAGTGAATAGTCGTTTTTTTGAAAGGTTAATAAACTAGTAAATCTACAGATCAGGAGCCTCAGCGTCAGCTCTGAAAGTCAATGTTTTTTAAACTCATTTTTCATAATATTTAACATTTTACAATCCGCAAATTAAATTATTTAAATTACTACATATATATTTATATGCATATAAAATAATTCGAAGGTTTCAGAACTTAGAAACGTTAAATTAAACACGGTTTATGCAATAATATTCTGACATTCTTATGAACTTATTCTATTTTTTAGATTAAAAAAATACATTTCTTCAAGGGGGGAGGGGTCTCTGCCCCGCAGAACCCTCCGTAATCTTATTAAATTTATATTCGTGATTTCCTATTATTTGTGTGAATGATTCTAGTATATCTTCCCTTTCGTTCTGCACAGTGATTTTATTACGATAAGCAAAAATTTTGAAAATAATTTCCTGTTATCCTAATACCTAAATAGCAATATTTACTTACCTGCCAACCACGAAACACTCGTATCTGATTGATAAGTTGAATAATATCTTGTGTACAAAAGTAACTTATGGAAATGTAAACTGAATCTACTATATATTTCACTTATCTATTTCAGAAATCTAGTATTATTACAATTTTTGTTTCGGAAAAACAGTTTTGATGGTCATTGTACAATATTTATTTGACCTAAGTATATCCTGATCTAATTCGATGGCAATAGCATACTAAAATCTCCCCAAAATAGACTTATTTGGAAACTTTTAAACCTATTGTGTAATCATTCATAATCGTGCCCACTGCCAATTCACTAAATAGCAACCTTGATTTGGCGCTATAAAGTATTTTTTGTGATAACTTTTTATGATCTCAATTTCCAGTAATTGTGCTATTTCAGGCTGTATGGATGCGTTTTACTACGCTAATTTCTTTAGATTAACTATCTCGTTGTACGAGATATTATATTCTATTTTTAAAATAATACTAATTTTCAACCACGAAAAATCCACATCTCTTCCAGAAAATTAATAATATCTCATATAAAAATCTTTCGGCTATTATTCTATAGTAGTTCAAAGGTAACTTGTACCAAAATAAATTCTCATTTATTTCAATAAAATATTAAAATCACCCAAAAATATTTTATTTTGCGAATAAAATTTTGTAGCAAAATCGTCTGAGTTACTTGAATTTTATCATTTTGATATTCTTTGAAATATGGTTGCTAGGTTACGGTTAAATTGAAAAGGAAAATAAAAATGAATGCATTTTAATATTTGCAAAAAATGATAAAATAAAATATATTATTAGAACAGATGTATAAAATTGCATCAAAACTTATACACCTCATTTAAAAAATCTGACGAATGCATTAACAAAATTTCAAATTAATTTGACTAATTTAAGACCTGAGTTGATAAATTTTAGCCTTCATAACTTACCATTTAAATACATTAATCAAATGTGCCATTTTATTTTTAACGAATGAAAAATTTCAAAATTGTCTGAATTCCCATAGGAAAGCATTATGACCTAAAAAGAAATGTTCTATATTTTCCGAACGAATGAACCAAATGTAACTAAAAACTATACAGCTAATTTCGGGTACCTCACCAACATACCTAGCAAAAATCAACCTAATCGGATCATTTTTGCGGCAGTTATCACGGAACAGACAGACAGACAGAAACCAAAAACTTTTCGGGTCTCCACAGTGAGCCTCAACTGACGTTTCGGCAATTATGTTCAACCTTTAACTGATGTTAACGGTGTCTCAGACCACTGCTATTTTCAATTTTTGCAGTTTAACTTATAATTTAAAGTTTAATTACAGACACTAGTGAATTTTTGTTTCATTTGGAACCCATGCACTATCGCAAGGAACTTCTGAATAGGTGAATTTTGATCATAAATATCTTGTACATAATGTTTAGTACAAAAATAGTATCTTCTGAGTTAATTTTGCCTTTTATTCATGTTTCAATTAAGCTGTTTCCGAGACCGCTCACAGTAGTTATGCAACAGTTTCTTGGACAGTAGTTAATAAAAAACTAAATAGAAATATTTGAACTAGTGTAAAAATGTTTCTCAAGAAATTTTTGTATGATGAGATCTATTAGATGTATATTTCTTTCATTCGGATTTCCATCATCTTAATTTAAATATGCTGAGGAAGTTTAATTCTAGATTTAAGTTTGATGCACAGGTTTAATTATCACTTTAACTGGCCCATGAGTTAAAAAAGTTTGAGAAACATTGCCTAAAACAAAGAATCTTTTTTTTTTCTTTAATATCCTAAGCACTGGCAGCACTACACCGGATATTATTTTTTTCTACAAAAGCTTACAATTACAAAAAATATATTCAAGTATCTTTCTAAAATTTATAACGGATTATCAAGATTGTTTTAAAAGAAAATTATTAAAAGGAAAAATATAATTAACTATAAATAGAATACTATAGCTGCTAGATTAAATTTTATTTTTCTAAAAGTATAAGAAAATTTTCTGTCCGCCCCTCCACTACAAAATTTAGACTCTAAACGCTGTATGCTAAAAAGAGGCTAGAATAATTTGTATTGCAATAAAATACCTTGCTGCATGTTTGCTTGCATTTTTATATTTGGCAACATAACTTGGCAACAAGTACGTTGGTTGGTTGATTTTATAATGGCCAATTATCTACACAAGGGATATTGGCCCTAAGGGGAGTGCCCTCCATGGGGGGTCTTCTAAGGGATCCTAACCCATATTTACGGCAAGGTTCAAAGAAAATCACGGAAAACTCCGAACGGTTAGGTTGACAAGCGCAACAGGGGTTTGAACCCCGCACCTCCCGTCTACCAGTTTTGAGAGCAGAACCTCTCAGTCACTGGTGGGGCGGCAACGAGTATGAAATAACGGCAAATACAACTGCTGAAAGTAGTTAAACGAGTACAGTTTGAGAAGTAAATAAGTGACTACGACAGTGTAATTATAACATATAGCAAATAATATAAGGAATTGAAATAAAATACTCACAATAAATAACTTTAAATTAGTAAATAAAGTTCTTATCGGTAGTAGTAAAAAACAAACTCCGAAGGGACAATCGGTGCATACGTAATTCTTTAATTTCAAATTAACTGCACATTTTTTAAATTCTTTTCGTGTATAATTGGACCCTGTGTTACCAAAGATATTGCCTTTTTCTTAATTCTTCTGTATGTTTGGTTTTAATATCTGCAGACCACGCTAAACATAAAATGTTCACTCACTGCTGGTAGCCATCTTGGATAGGACTAAGAAACACAATTTTTAGAGAGCTCTGATTGGTGGATTTCAAGCTGATATCTATCGTAGGAGATACAAACAGCCATAAGTTAGCGCTTGATGAAGTTACGAGAGGCAATCGATCACACAGACCGTTTTCGATAGTTATCTTCTTGAAAAATGTGTTTCGGAGGAAATATCTGATATTGACTATGACAGGAAAGTACGTCTGATAGCAGATTTACTGTACTTAATTTTATTTTTACATGTCTACGGAATTAAGCTTATAAACAATTATTTAAAGCTTTTTAGGCAAAATACCTATAGAAATAACACTGACAAAGGATGTGAATTAATTTTCCCTTTGTTCACCTTTGTCAGTGTTATTAAATTTACATGCAGTTACAGCCCTGCTGAAAATTTAGTTGGAAATTTACCTATAGAAACTTTCCAAATTATGTACATCTTTGATTTTAATATTTTTTTATAAATTAAAAAAATTTAGAAGATTTCTGATTTTAATCAATGATTTAAAAAAAAAAATACTTGATTATAATCACGATTTAATCACACATTGAAATCATCTGATCTAAATCATTGACACCTTAATTTAATATCAACATTTTGGAACATATTAAAATTAAAAACATTTGTAAAAGCTGAAAGCTAAACTAAAAAAAAAAAAAAAAAAAAAAAGAAATTTATGTAAAACAGTACTTTTGGTGATTTTAAAAGTGAATAAAAAGTTTGAATACAAATTATTTGTTTAGTTTGTATTACTCTCTTGTTAGTTCAATTATAAAATTTAAAATATATATATTGTGTGCTTGTAGAATATATTAATTTTCACTTAAATACAAATGTTTATATATCAAATTGAAGGTAATTTAATAAACAATTTAATAATGAAAACAGTATTACAATATCTGTATTACAAAAAAAGTTATGCAACTAATAGTAAGATCTATCTTAGATTTGCATTTTTTTTAAGTGATACTTACACAATCAATACTTAGTAGGATAACCCTTATTTTTTAAGACAGCTTCACAGCCTATTTTCATCGAGTGAACGAGTGTTTGGAGTTCATCTTTTGTAATCACATGGTGCCAAGAATCAATTATAGCTTCAATAAGTTGTCTTTTATTGGATGGACGTGTTTTTCGTACAAGAATTTTCAAACGTCGCCACAAATTTTCAATTGGATTGAGATCAGGGCTGTTTCCTGGCCATGGTAATATATCTATGCCTTTATTTTGAAACCATGCTTTGCATACTTTTGCTGTATGGCATGGAGCTGAATCCTGCTGAAAAATAAATGGTGTGTTGTTGGGGAAGAGATCCCTGATGAAAGGTATCAATTTTGGTTCCAGGACAGTTTCGATGCATTTTTTTGGCATTCAGGATGCCATCAATCACTTGAATTCGGCCCACACCATCTGCCGACATACATGCCCAAATCATGACATTTGTTGGGTTTTTTGTAGTTGCTTCAATGCAATCAGGATGAAGTGCTTTTCCTACTCTACGTCTCACGTATTTTCTACCATCACTACCAAAGAGCGATATTTTACTCTCATTGCTCCAGATTACTTGCTTCCATTGATTTTCTGACCATTTAATGTGTTCTTTTGCCCACTTAACTCGTTTTTCACTTTGCTTTTGATTTAAATATGGTTTTTTCCTTGGAATTCTAGCTTGTAGTCCAAATCCTGATAACCTTCTTCTTATTGTTCTTGAACTTACTGCAATACCCGCTGCATTCATTTCACATCTAATGGCATCTGATGAAATTTTTCTATCTTGAAGGTATAGCCGTTTAATTTTTCTATCGGCAGTAGCACTTGTGCATTTTTTTCGGCCTGATTTGGCCTTATTTTCCACTGATTTCATTTTTTCATAACGTAAACAGAATTTTCATACACCAGAACAAGTCATTTAACCACCAACTCGTCTTGCAAATTCAGCATAAGAGAGGCCATTTTCTCTCAATATGACAACTCGACTTCTCTTTGTAGATGTCCAATTAGTTCTTCTTGTTGATGACATTGTTTAAAATTAGTTTAATTAAAAAAAAGGACTTTAAATATTCAAAAACAGCAATACTCTATTTAATTGTACTAGTATGCATCATTACGCAAAATATTTCCACAACAATAACTCTTTTACCATCCAAATAACCTAAACTATAGTTACAGACATTTGATTTGTCCTCAGAACAGTGTTTGTGATTGGCTAGTACGCTTGTATTACAAAACACGTCCTTATTCAAAATGATTTGTGTTTGTTTGTTCTACTAAAATGAGCATAACTTTTTTTGTAATACAGATATTGTAATACTGCTTTTATTATTAAATTCTACATTAAATTACCTTCAATTTGATATGTAAACGTTTGTATTTAAGTGAAAATTAATATATTCTACAAGCACACAAAGTTGAAAAACATGAAACTTTCAAAAAATGTCCACAATTTTGGCCACCACTGTATATTCATATGACTCACTATAAGCCTTTTTGTTGTTGTTGTTTATTTTATTTTTTTTAATTTATTGATTACAGACAAAAAAGTACAACCTGGCCATAAGAGTTGAGCTTTGAGCATGTTATAAAAATTATAACATAAATGCAAGTATAAAATTTATTAATTCAAGTTATTATTAAAATAACTTATTTAAAGGAAACAGAGGTAAAATATTATAACTTTTAATTATTGCTTTTATTTCTATGAATTTTCCTTCTATCATATAAAATTATGAATTAAAATACAACCTAAAATATTCTATTACGATTTCCTGCACTATTAAATAAAATCAGGCAAACTGAAGTGACATAATAGTACAGGAAAGAAAGTTAATTTTATAGTATAAGACTATGCAATGGTTAAGGCTGTTAGTCAACTTTCAAATTCCCCTCACTAATGTTAAACCTATGGGCATACAGTGCATTCATATATTTCAAATATTTCGGCAGGAAATTAATATTTTTATCTTCATTTTTCTGTGTACTTTTTTCTTAAAGGATGTCTTCGTTTGGGGGGTTTTTCTTAGTTCTCAAATTTTTTCTAAAATCTATGCTTAATTTAATATTTGGTGTTTTAAAAACTGTCAAACTGTAAGTCAAGTTAACACACCACATATAAAATTAATTATATATTTTAGAAATATTTTGACAACTAAGAAAAAAAAGAGTGTGTAATTCTTTAAGATTACACAGAAAAAGAAGTTAAAATATTAATTTCCTGGGGAGACATTTTAAATATACGAATGCATTCTGTGCCCATTAGTGAGGAAAATTCGAAAGTTGACTGACTAACAATCTTAAGAAATACTTGATAAACATTGGAATTTTATTTTTTTTTAATAGCATAGTATAATTTATAATAATTTCAAATACTAATCTTGAAAATAAGTTTATTTTATATATTAAAAAGCAAAATATTTAAACAGCAGAAATTTAAGTTCTATACCCCCCCCCCCCCCCCCCATTATTTCAGAAAAGAAAAAAAGTATAGTATCCCAACTTCAATATACACAATTTTTCAGCCACTTTTCTGGTGTACAGTAGGGTGAAACGAAAAAACTTTTTTTTAAATTTCAAAATGCTATAGTTTTCAAAAGTTGCATTTGATCAAAATAAAGACGGAAATTAAATATTAGCGTAATTGGATTATGTTTTCAGGTGCCGCAAGAAGGGTAAACTTTAGGTTTTTATTAAAATTTTGACAATTTTCGCAGTTATGTAAAAAATAATAATAGTAATAATTTCAATATGCTATAGTTTTCAAAAGTTGCATTTGATCAAAATAAAGATGAAAATTTAATAACAGCGTAATTGGATTATGTTTAGAGGTGCCGCAAGAAGGGCAAACTTTAGGTTTTTATTAAAATTTTGACAAATTTCGCAATTGTGTTTAACTTTTTTTTTTCCAATAGATTATAGTTTTCATAAGTTAACTTTTAAATCAGTTTTAATCAGTTTTAAATCATTTTAAATAAAAACATGGTAAACTTACTGCGTAATACATTTTAATTACAAAAATAATGAAACATAAATAGTATATAATGAGGTAGAAACAGAACAAAGTTCAGAAGAGAACACTATATTATCCCAATTTTTTTATTGCCTCTACGTCCAGTGTCTCTGAAACCTGAAGTAATCAAAATCATAGTCAAATGAGCATGAAACTGCGATTTGTGGCTTCTACTTGCGATCGAACTTGAGTATCAGACAAAATTGCTGCAACAATTCCAAGCGCCGGCCGCTCTGCAGGATATTGGTCGGATTAGTGATGAAGAATGAAGTATGACAGAAATGTATTGACAGAATGAAAATTAGATGAGAACAAATGAAGAACCGAAAAAGATATGTAGAAGAAACTGTAAAACTAGTTACAGAAAGTAATTGTTTTTTGATGTAAGAAAAGACAAGACTATTGTGCAAGAGAAGAAAGGAACTAAGTATAACAAAATAACTATTATCGAAGAACATATATCACTTGTTCCAGAACTTGGATCAAAATTTTCAAGACACGTACAACCGATTTCTGGACAATATAATATAATGACATTTTTAAATGGCAAAAACCAATACTTAAACATTACTGCAATTGGATATGATGGAACTGCCTCGAACAGTGGATTGAATAATGGTGCGATTGCTTTATTGGAAAAAGAATTATGAAAGCCATTGCAGTGCTTGATTTGTCTGTTTCATGCAAATGAACTACCCGTTCGTCATATATTTTCTTTCCTAGATGGAAAAACTAAAAATCCAAATGAATTTGGAGTGAAAATAAGGAAACAACTGGAAAAGTGTAGCTTCCAGTGACTCAGTTTTCACCTACTGAAAATAACATTCCATTGCTAAAATTTAAGGATAATTTAAGTATGGACCAAACATATTTTTTACAAATGTGTAACACAATCTCCGTTAGAAGTTGCTCTTCTGATTTGTCTATGAAGAAACCAGAAAAAAATTGTCATTCACCATGATTTACCTAAGCAAACAGAATAATTCGCTTGTACGTGCGAACAGAATATCCATCACAAAATCTCCAAATACTGACTGAGTACATTTTGAAAGTGTATGCAACTGTTTGGTTTAACATAAAGTTAAAACCATCTATCTATGGACGAAGCACTGGTGAAAACATGTCAGCTATTTGCGTTACCTCAATTACACTCCTAAAAATGTAATTGATCCAATCATCCAAAGCAATGCATACTTTGCTGCACCTGAAAATGTACTCCATTGTATGCTATCAGGTGATAGAAGTCATTAAGGAGTTTGCATTACGCCGAATTGTAAAAGCAGGGACTGGAAATGAAGTTGGCATCAGAAATTTTTTTATCCCTGTATACATAAACTTTGATGTCACGGATTATATTGATATGATTCAATGGCATGATGTTAAAGCAACATAACCTCCTATGACGATGTATATTGCTGACGACAAAGCAAAGCAGTAAATAAAGTAAGCAGAAGTACCTGATCATGAGAGTCAACTTCAAATTTTCAATATGTGAAATAAAAAAGTAGTAAAAAGGATTATTACATTAGTTAAAGAGTAATTGTTGTAAGTTTGAATGAATTTTTGAAAGAGATGCATTTATAAAAACAAAAATAAATTTTCAAAAGATCATACCAACATTTGAAACAAAAAAAAACAAAAAACAATCCAATGTGTCAGTGTGATTATTATGGACCATGTGTGATTACTATGTACATTAGAAAAGAAAATACTGTTTCTTAAAAATAGCGTTTTGCCTTTAAAAATAATATAAAATCAAACCTCTTTTAATGGACACCCTTATATACGGTCACCCCTCTCTTACGGCCAAATTAAAATTTCTCAGCGAACATTAACCTTTCGTTATAACTAACAACCAATCTCCTGCAGTCACCTCATTTTTTCAGACCAGTTTTTTTTGGTCACATAGGTGTCTGTTAATCAGAGGTTTCACTCTTTTAAAGTTTTATAAATGTGATTTGTTTTATTAAGATACGATAATTAAAGATTACACTTCTTTCATTTCAATGTAGTACTATAAGAATATGTAAAATTAATAAAAATTAATATGGTGAAAATCACTAAATTCTACAAAATAATTCTTTGTATAATGGCATCTAAAAATTCGTAATACATATAATGTGCAAGTTTTCTGCAAAAGTATCATATTTTGAATATTCTGTTTACAAAATATATGCATATTATGCTAATTATCAAGAAAATAACTTTTTTTTAAAAAGGCAATTTTTATCGTTTTTTCATAGAAAAGTCATTTTTCAAGCTCTTTGCGGCACCTGAAAATATTTTAGTACAGCAACAAAATTTTATATTCTTCATTCTAATCCCAAGATGCAAAATTTGCCGACTAAAGCAAATTTCTAACTGAAAAAAAAAAATTAACCATTATTTTTGTTCCACCCTAGTGTACAGCATTGATCTCAGAAAATACCAGAATGACATTCACAAAAGCAGGTGTGTGTGAAAATAAGGAAAACTTTCATACATGCGATTAAGTGTACTCAATTAAAACTATTAAGTACTTCTACTGTAGTGAAATATAATTTGACGTTTTCTTAGTTACAAATAGTCTCTAAAAGACCTAATACAACCTATACCATCATTTATATTAGTTATTTCAATTAAAATTATTACAGTAATGTAATAATTGGGTATTACTGAATAGTTTTAATTTTTATGTAGAAAAAGCTAACATTTTTTTCCCTTTTATGAGTTTAAATCTGTGCAATGAGATTACCCGTCTCATCAAACCCACTATTAAAATAAATTGGTCAAGTACGAGTATAACTCGTGCTCAAGGGGTTCCATACATTACATTTATTAATTAATAAATGTCCTACTACACCTAATTTTTCGGAAATAGGAAGGGTGGGAGAGAGACATATTTTTCCAGTATACTTTCAATGACATCTCTAAAAATATAATACCTAAAATTAAAACAAATATATTTTGGAGTTTGATGTTATGAGATCTTTCGAATGATACCCTACATGATATATAAAAATAAAGTTTTTTTTCAAGTAACTTAATATCTGGGCTAATTACCAACAATTGTTTTCGAAAATCATTACTAAATATCCTTAAATGATTCTCCATCAATAGATACCTCGAGTGCCCATCAACTCCTCTGCTGACTGCCCGAAAAGTAAAGTTTGTGTGTAACAAAAAAAAAATGCGTTTTTCTCAAAAACTATGTTTCCTAGGGAAATCGCTATAGTTTTCCTACAAAGTTTAAATAAACTCCTACTACCCCTATTTTTTTTATAATTTTAGTTTCAGTAGATTCGGAAATAGAGGGGGAGGGGACATTTTTGATGATATCTCTGAAAATATAATACATAAAATGAAAACAAATATATTTTTGGGTTCGATATTACGAGATCTTTCACATGATACCCCACATGATATACAAAAAGAAAACATTTTTTCCCAAGTAAGCTAATTAGCCCCCTAAATTTTGCCTAAACATATTTGTGAATGGTTAATAATCTGAAAATATGTGGGAAATAAGGCTTTATAACTTTCCCAAGTTTGAACTTTCCACATTCCATATTTTACAAGAAAAAGGGTTGTGACAGACACAGGAGTGATCTCATAACGGTTTCGTTTTTACTTTTTAAGTACGGAACCCTAAAAATTAAATGTCATGAAAAAAACAAGAACGAAAAATCATGCGTCAAGCATAGATTATATAACACTTTCCAACGCTACCAAAATAATTTTACAAATCATACTGTTTAATAAGCTAAAAGATAACATCTAAGTAATCCGAATACTTTTATTCAGCCCTGTATAGGATCTATAGATTTGTATATATACTACATAGGATGCTAAATTTTACTTCAGTTAGGAAACACGTAGCACAGTTTAAAATTCTCTTTCTGGAGTTTCTGTTAATAAAAGGAAATGTGTTCATGAACTTTTGTGCTTCCCTGTATATGATCTACAGAATTTATACACACCACGTAATAGACAAAAAGTGAGTTCAATTTAAAATCACGTTCAGTAACTTAAAACTCACTTCCAGGAATTATTTTTAACAGACAGTAGAGAATTCTTTTGTGTGTCCCTGTAAATGAACGATGACTGCTATACACACACTATACTGTAGTAAGCTTCTTGTAATGCACCATAGTGATATATATAAATTTCAATGCGTTTAAAATAGTGAAACATTATTTAAGTAAACCGCAGACGATTTTTCTCCATAGACGTAATGTAACAGAATTCTTTTGACTGTCCCTGTAAAGTAACTATAAGTACTATACACACCCTATTCCATATTAAGCTTCTTGTAATGCACCTTAGTGATATATATCAATTACAATGTGTTTGAAATTGTGTAACCTCATTAAAATAAACAGCAAATGATTTTTCCCCATTGACCGTAATGTAACGGAATTCTTTTGAGTGTCCCTGTAAAAAAAGTATGAGTGCTACACACTTCCGTTGAAATAGGGAACATGCTATAGGTAACGACAATAACATATAAAAAATGCAGAGCAATTCGAGCATATTTACAGGAGTCAGAGCACGGACAGACGGCAGACGGGCAGACGGCAGACGGCCAGACAAACCGAAGTCATAAACACTTTTCAACTAGGTTGGAAAGTGTTAAAAAAGATACTAAAAATTAAGAATTTAGGTGACAGCCTGTATTTGTACAGTTTCTTAAATGAAATTAAGTTTAAAAAATCATGCCAAAACATTTTCAGCATTTCACTGATAATGAAAAATATTTTACTTTGTTCAAATGATGAATGATCATTGGAATTAGGCCTGCATCTATAACAGCTTGCACTTGTTGTTGATTCCCTGCAGTTATATTTGATAAAAACCAAACTGCTTCCTAAAAAAATAATTTGCATTTATTAGTCAGGTTTTAAAGATCAGTTTTCTGAAATTAACTGAAATATAGTTTGCTGTATACAAGACTACTACTCAGAAAATAACTAAAAAGTGGAAATTGCACGTGAAGTAAAATTTACATTGGTTTTCACAATATTTGTCCATGCTATTTTGTAAACTATATTGTATTGAATATAAAATATACATTGAAAAATTTGCTATTAAAATGTTTTATAATATTTTTTTAATACATATATTGCATTTTCATAGTTGAGTTCTGAATGAAATGACTACTGGTCATTTTTTAAAGTTTTATACTACAACAGTTTAACCCAAATGTAATTTATTTTCCATATATTCTAATCCGATGCAAATAATGTAAGAATATTAAATTTTTAATTATCATTTCTATATGTACATAAAACCATAACTTGGATCAAATTCAATAGCAAGATATTTTTTACTGTTTTACTAACAATATAGTAGTATTCACATAAGAACATTATAAAATGTCAGTCCTTAGGCTTTTACTGTTTTTGTATATCTAATAATCTAATACATTTTTTCAGTAACTAAAAAAACCAAGATTTTTTTTCAATAGACAATAGTTAAAAAATTTAATTTAATAAATTCTAACATTCATATTGTGCATTGAGAAAGATCGAATACTATAAGCCTGATTGAGACATTTGTTGGCAGAAAATCATGAATGATTTATATATATATATCCCTATGGAGAAAATAGATTTTACATTTCATGATTGATTGCCAAATTTAATGAATTTTCAGGTAACTTTGACAAAATTTGTGATTCTTTTCGTGATTTCTTGACAAAATCCCCCCCCCCCCCCCGTGAACAATTAACATTAGCAATGATTGATAAAAAATGATTGGACAAAATTCACAGTTTTACACCATGAGCAACTGATGAAATTTGCAGATTTCATAAGCAATTGACAAAATTTGTGGTTTTGATCCATGTAAGATTGATAAAATTCACAACAGAATTCGACAAAAAATAAATAATTTAAGTAATTTCTCTAATTGTGGAAGAATCGCATGCCTATATCTAATGTCTACTTTTAAGAACATATATGAATAATCCCAGGGCAACAAATTTAATCAGTGGAACCCAAAATTAGTTTCTTCTTGCCATGAATTTTTTTACACTGCCAGCTGATTAAATAATGCCGCCGCTGCTGTCTTCATTCGTGGTGCATATAAGTACAATTTTTTTTTTTTTAGATTCTGTGAAATTAGGTTTATTTTTAAAATAGAAGAAAAGCAGAAATCTCGTTGAAAAAGGGCATTCCTGTGCATAAAATAATTTTTATATTATATGTGACATTAAGAATCAGAGAAGACTGACATTTTTAGTCAAAGAGTTACTGTCACCATAAAATTGTTCAAAATTAAATTTGCCAGTAGTCAAAATTTGTTTTGAAATTTTTCTAGAAGGAACAATAAATAGTTTTGGAAGGTTACATTATTTTGTTTTCTAAGCTTGTCAGTAAAAAATAAATAAATAGAATTATTACATGAGTTTTGGCCTTAATTCATTGACAAACAATTTTTTCTCTCTTTTACACACACAAAGAAAAAAAGTCCTTCTGGCCTGTACCAGGAGGAAAAGGTAGCTTTCATATTCTGTGTTTTTAAAAATTCAACTCATTTTACTTAAACACCAATGCTAAAAGGCTTGGAACCTGATTTGATTATAGAAGATTCATTCCCGGTTTTTGTTAATACTGAATTTGAATGCGAATTTCAGCATGAGTGTTATAGCACAACAAAAGCAGACTGTTTCAAAATATCAGCCAACCTAGAATTTCAAACAGCTATATCTTAGCCATTTTGTAAGATAAAGCCAAAACAAAAAATGCTCTGGAATCCTTGTATCATGATCTAACACTTAACGGAAACAAGAATTTCAATTTACAATTTTTTTTTACATCTTTTTGAATTTTACAAATTTAACGGCCCGCCATTTTGAAACAAGATGGCAGATGAAGCAGGCCAACAAAGATGGTCGAGAGCTTGGTATGTCCTGTACACATGATCAGTCAGATTCATATCGGTTCATAAATATGAGAGTTACAGCATAACAAATATTAGATTGTTTCAAAATGTCAGCCACACTAGAATTTCAAACTGCCATATCTCAGCCATTTAAGATAAAGCCAAAACAAAAAATGTTCCAAAATCCTTGTACCACGATTTAACACTTAACCGAAACACTTTTTTCAAGTAAGAATTTTTTTTTACATCTTTTTGAATTTTTAAAAATTAGAAATTTTTTAACTGGCTGCCATTTTGGAACAAGATGGCGGATGAAGCTGGCCAACGAACTCGGTTGAGACCTTGGTATGTCCTATAACACATACTCAGTCACATCCAAATTGGTTCATAAATAAGAGAGTTACAGCATGACAAATGTCAGATTTATATATATATATAAATCAACATTTGAACAGAGGGTAGTTTTGGGGTCTGGGAGTCATGATCGGTGAAAATATATCAAAATTTTCTGGAATTGTTTTCCTCCGAATGGTTGCAATAAGTAGCTTTTTGTTATGAAAGCTACCTAAAAATATTCACTACAAAATGCAAAAATGTTTATATAACTTCTTTATGCCGAGATTTCATAATTTTGTCTGAGAATTCAGAAATAATTGCAATACTTTTAATGTGACTCAAATAAATAAATATAAAGTAATGCTTAATGAGACTAAATAGTATCAAAGTTTTCCAGTCAAGTTGAAAACATAAGAAATATGTTTTAACGGAGAATAATTATTAGTCCACTTTTAATATTTTTTAAGTTTTTATTGGGGGTTAAATTATAAACTGAAATTCTTCAAGGAAAATAATTGCCTAAAATCAAAGTTTTACATAATATAACATCATTTTAGCATTTCATGATAACAACCAAATTTATCCAATGGGATTAAATCAACATGCTGTGACTTACTTTATTTATTTTTTCTTTGGGATGATTTAAAAGTGCAGGAAAATGTGATAATGCATCACAATTCAAAACAACTTGAGTCTGCTCATCAGTACCGGTAACAATATTACCTACTGCTCTTAGTACTGCTGTCTAAAAAAATAATAATAACAATAATCTCATGTAATGATAAAGATAGTAATATTAAATCAGAAAAAAATAAATCTTATCATAAAAATTACATACTTGAACTTTATCCTCTTTGTGGCTTAATAATGGGACAAGGTGAGGCACAACTAATGAATCTATGACCATCTAAAAATATTTTAAAAACAATGATTATAAATACAAGCTTAAAGTATCAATATTCAAATTTAAGCATGTCACAGTTTAAAATTACCATCAAACACAATTTTCAAAAATTTTAATCCCTCTTTTTTTATATATCAGTATGTCAATACTACACTCTCAATTGCAAACATTTTAAAACTAATCCTAAATTTCAGTTTTCCTGCAAATTTATAAAATAAAAAATTCTAGTAAACTAACATACATGCAAATGAGAAAGGATAATATCAGTGAGACATTTGTGCAGGATTTGATTTTGAATTTTTTTAAAACCAATCTTTCCATTAAAAAAAATGCTTCCTAACTATTAAACAAGAACGAAAAATCATGCGTCAAGCATAGATTATGTAACACTTTCCAACGCTTCCAAAATAATTTTACAAATCATACCGTTTAATAAGCTAAAAGATAACATCTGAGTAATCCGAATACTTTTATTCAGCCCTGTATAGGATCTATAGATTTGTATATGTACTACATAAGATGCTAAATTTTAGTTCATTTAGGAAACGCGTAGCACAGTTTAAATTTCTCCATCTGGAGTTAAATAATATGGAAATGTGTTCGCGAACTTTTGTGCTTCCCTGTATAGGATCTACAGAATTTATACACACCACGTAATAGACAAAAAGTGAGTTAAAATTAAAATCGCGTTCGGTAACTTAAAACTCACTTCCAGGAATTATTGTTAACAGACAGTAGAGAATTCTTTTGTGTGTCCCTGTAAATGAACGATGACTGCTATACACACACTATACTGTAGTAAGCCTCTTGTAATGCACCTTAGTGATATATATAAATTTCAATGCGTTTAAAATAGGGAAACATTATTTAAATAAACCGCAGACGATTTTTCTCCATAGACGTAATGTAACGGAATTCTGTTGACTATCCCTGTAAAGTAACTATAAGTGCTATGCACACCCTATTCCATATTAAGCTTCTTCTAATGCACCTTAGTGATATATATAAATTTCAATGCGTTTAAAATAGTGAAACATTATTTAAATAAACCGCAAATGATTTTTCCCCATAAACCGCAATGTAACGGAATTCTTTTGACTGTCCCTGTAAAAAAACTATAAGTGCTACACACTTCCATTGAAATAGGGAACATGCTATAGATAACGACTATAACATATAAAAATTGCAGAGCAATCCGATCATATTTACGGGAGTTAGAGCACGGACAGACGCCAGACGGCCAGACAAACCGAAGTCCTAAACACTTTTCAACTAGGTTGGAAAGTGTTAAAAAGGTACATTTAAAAGAATCAGTCACCTAAAATATTCAATTTTCTTGTTTTCATTATTATTTTTATTTATATACTATATCGTCATACAAAATCCCGTTAAACTGCCCCCCAATATTGTAAACAAATAAGAAAATTTCTAAAAATCCCGAGAAAGTGCTCCCTTTCCCCAAAAAAATTGCACCCCGCATGTCAATGTCAATACAAAGTATTTTTTTTTCCGAGCTCAAAGTTTTTTTTTTTTCTACATCAGAAAGGCCGAAAAATTCTAAACATGATATTGCCAACCAGAAAGAAGGGTTCCCGGTTGACCTAGATTTAGAAACAGTCTTTCTACTCCGAGCAATGTTGTCAGATATTTTTTCGCACCATTCACAAATAACACGTACAAACACAAAAGTAAGTAACAAACAAAATGCAATTGTTGCCCATCTGAAAAAGCAATATAGCTGCTTATTTACTTGCATGGAGATATGACGATAATAAAAATATCGATAATGGAAGTTTTTCATTAAATTAAGTTAAATGTGATGTTAAAAAAATTCTTATTTATTTTTTCAAAGAATTTATAGTTGTATTTAATGTTATTATGAAATCTGATCACAAAAAAATTACTGATTGATTGATACATAGATGGTGCCAAAGTCGAATTTGTAACTTAGTATTTTGTATTATATTTTTCGATGGTAGCTGTACTATTTTTTCTTTTAAAAAATCTGGAAACACTGACCCAAGCTGAGAGACCCAGCTGAACCAGACCGAGCGTTCTCTTCTCTCGTTGCAGTTGCATGTGGTTTGTTTTCTTCTTTACTGATTGTTTGCACTTTGATTTTTGGAAAGATGCCTAACCGTTATACTGTGGAAAAAAAATTTGCCGTTATAGCGAAGCTATACTGTTTTTCTATTTTGTATAGTCATTATAGTACATAATGTTTTCTTCTTTCCTCAATTTATTCAAAAATGCATATTTTGCGATGATAGGCAATTAGCATACCTCTCCCCCTCCCCCCCATGCATATTACATACCCTTTTAATCCAATGTAAGTGCCCCTTCTGATTATTTTATGATTTTTCATTGTGTCTGGGGGTGGCAGTTTAACGGGAATTTATGGTAATTATTATTTTAAAATTTTGCTTCCACTTTTAATGTTATTTACTATCATTAAAAACATCATTCAAGAGAGAATCTAGAAAGAATAGAAATAATTCGAGAAAAGGGGTCATTAAAAAAATGCAGAAACTAATTATAAAATTTAGATTCATTTTCCACTCCATTACAATAAAAGTTATTTCAGATATATAGCATGCAGAAATAATAGAGGAAATAAAGATGTCATATTTTTAATTTCTTCAGTATGAAAATTCCATATGCACTGACGATTTTAAAATCAATATTAAAATTTTTCATAATTAAATTATGAGGATAATGGCTTTTTAAAGAATTTTGATCAAAAATTACATTTTTTAATTCCTGTAAATCTACTACTATATAAAACAAGAGATAATAGTTACTAGTATAAAATATTTCACTAAAACTGGACTAACAACATTAATTATTATTCAATAAATTTGCTTAATCAATTCAATGATTCAAGAAACAATTTACACCAATTGAATTATTTTAATCAAATGTCATAAAATATTTGAAATTGTATTATAATATTTGTTGAAAATAACACTTAGCTTCATTTTTATATTGAGCTCATCAAAACACATTTTTTTTCCTTGGAAACCTTAAACACAAACATAGGGATACCTCTTTAACATTAATTTGATTAAACTACAATAATTACATACTTTCTAATAACAGAAAAGTCAAACCTCAAGGGTTTTTTTTTTTTTTTTTTTTTTTTTTGCCATATTTAGGAGAAAATTATCACAAATAAATGTAGTAATAAATGAATATGTTGTTATTTCACTTTAGTCACAATGAAAATTATGAAGCTTCTTTATAAAAATTGCTCATTTAATAGGCAAAGTTGGTTGAAATATTTTGTAAAGGCTTCAGAGGAAAATATTTAAATTTCAAACTGGTACAAGCAACCTGCTGTGTGCTACAATAAAGTGAATATCACTAAATAAATATCAAAGCTTTTTTTTTACTTTTTAAATTAATATTCTTAAGATTCAGATCACAGCTTTTCCTTAGATAAATTTCCATACAATTCTGAAAAATATTAATTATTAAATCATCAATTATCTAAATATTCTTATGATGTGCATGAAAAGAAGTGAGTATCCCTCTGCCTATGAATATACAGTGAAACTCGTTTAAGATACGAATCAAGGGACCGAAAGCATTTCGTATCTTAAGCGGGATCTTATCTTATCCGGATTTCATAGATTCTCGAGTAATAATGCATACAAAGACAGTGCACGTTGCTATTAACGTATTTTAACCATTTATAACTCTCATTTTACCCATTTCTAACAATTTTTAGATATTATAGAAAATTTGAGTTTAAGATTTTGAAATAAAGATTTACTTTATTTTTCTCCAAAATTTTATTGAGTCACATTTATACAATAACAAAATTAAAATGCCAAATTAAAAAAAGACAATAAAACGAATTTTTTGTTAATCTTTAGAAAACAACAACTGAAATACACTACATACTTAAGCAGGAAAAATAATAAATTTGCATAATTACTTTTAGAAAGACAAACTAAATGTATGCCAGGAACAATAATTGTTACATTATCTAAATTAAAGTACGTGAAGTAGTTTTAATTTGTTGAAAAAATGTTGTTTATCTTGGTTTGGTGCAACTTAGGGCGAGATTTTATCACGAAGCTTTCTGCCTTGTTGATGTGGTACAAAATATCTTCGACGGAGGGACCAGCATCTATCGAAGAGGCGTACTGTCGAATTAAGCTGAGCGAGCTCATTACAGATGCGAATGATGGTATGGCTGGCACATCAGTTTCTTCATCCGCGTCGTCTTCTGCTTCTTCTGAAGGCCTTGGTTCATCGGAACTTTTGACATCTGCGATTATATCCGGGATAGAACGAACTTCACTTGTTACAAGCTGAGCGTCAATATTGACAAATGAGTTCCAATCTTCGCATTCTTCTTGATACGGCTCCTCTTCTGCGATGTCAACGTTTTGAAAAGTGCTGTCGACGTCAAAGGCTTTACAGAAACAGTTCTCAATGGTGGTTGGTGTTACGTCTTCCCAGGACGCTCTCAGGAAATGCATGGCGTCCAAGAGGTTAATAGGCTTACAGGTTGGGCAGGACAGATCCTTTTCACAATGATCTATCTGGTGTAGATGACGTACAACTACACGACTTTTGTATTTCATTTTGAGAACATGAATTATGCCCTGATCCATGAACAAACATAAAGTGAGTTGAACAACGATAGTTGCATTAGGTGGTAAAAAGACTAGTTCGACGTTTTGTAAACCGGGGATATCCTTGGGATGGGTGGGGCAGTTGTCGGCGAGATACAATACTTTCCTGGACTCTTTTTTCATTCGTTCATCGAACTTGCGGATCCACTTAACGAATATATCGCCTGTCATCCATGCTTTGGCTTGACTTTCATAATCGCAGGGCAGATTTTTAGCATTTTTAAAGCAGCGAGGATTCTGCGACTTGCCGATGACGAAGGGTTTTAATTTATCCGTTCCGCTCATATTTGAACCAACAAGAACAGTTATACGTTCTTTGCTAAGTTTGCCTCCAGAACATTTCTCACCCTTAAACGCCATAGTTTTATCAGGCATTAATTTAAAAAAAAGGCCCATCTCGTCGACACTGTAAATATTGCATCTTGAGTACTTTGTCAATAGCGGGGTGAGCACGTTATTTTTCCAACAATTGACATCATCTACATTCACAGCTGTCGACTCTCCACATACCTTCCTATAAACTATGCTGTATCTTCATCTGAAGCGGTCTAGCCAACCGTTGCTAAGCGTGAAATCCACTCCAAGACGTGTAGCAATTTCGCAGGCCTTTTCCTTAATCAATGATCCATTAGTTGGGATGTTCATCGATCGGGTTTGGGTGAACCACTCAAATAAACTCTTCTCCAATTCTTCAAATTTTGCAACCTTAATTTTCTTTCTGCCAGAGCCACCAGCTGATGCACTGCTTTCCAGTTTCTGTCTATTTTTTAACAGAGCTCGAAGAGTTGACTCGTGGATTCCCACAGATTTGGCAAAGACTGTCTTGTTTATCACATTCTCAGCGTCGTATTTTCTGAAGACATCCAATTTTTCAGTCAAAGAAAGTGCTTTTCTTTTTACTTTAAGTTGCTCATCCATTATTTACTCCTATTACTATTCAGCGGATAAACAAAAGACTAGATTTACACAATGACCTTTCGACAGCTTTTCCGGTACAGAGGTTTCGAAGGCACAGTGTTCTTAGATAGATTTTACTTTTTCCCTAGACTAAGGAAAAAAATTCCCTAGATTCTAAAGTCACGTGACATGGAAGAAATTCTGCATTTTGATTGGCTGTAACGACTTGGCTGAATCACATACGAAATTCATGAGCACCGGTTTGTGTTATAGAAAAACAACCTCCCCTCCCCACCCTCTGTTAGCGAAAGAATTGCTTGAAGACAATTTCTCCCCACTGCCCATCCCTTTACTTCCTCTTCCATCTATCACGTGCATTGCCAGAAAAACACAGAAGTCTAAAAAAAATCCTTTTTTTCCATTAGATTTCGAGAAAATATTGCTAGTCTTCTAAAAATCCCCTAGAAATAAGAAGGAATTCCCTAAATAGGCTTGAGTTTCCCTAGATCTAGGGATTGTCCCCTAGATCGGAAAATGCTGCGAAGGCACGGTATGAAGTTGCATCACATCACGTGATTATGACGTAAAGGAGAACTTTCCTGAACCTTCCATAGTGACTTCGAACTTAAAAGGGGAAGAAGAAACGGGTAAGGTGGGGGGGGGGGGGGGGGGTAAAACCGCGAAGAGAAAGACTCGAGCACAATTCAGTTGCTCTTTTTAGCTATTCTGTCCTAAAGACACGTGATAAACGGATATAAGCACCATTTCGTATATTAAGCGGGTTTTTTTACATCAAGGGACAAATTTTCTTCGTATATTAAGCGGGATCGTATCTTATGCGTACGTATATTAAGCAGGTAATTTTACACAGGTTTAATAGGCATTTTTCAAGGGACCGAAGATAATTCGTATCTTAAGCGGGATCGTATCTTAAGCGGGATCGTATCTTAAGCGGGCGTATCTTAAACGAGTTTCACTGTAGTTATATTTTCTTTAACATAGAAATATACACATTTCATTGTACAAATATATATGCACTGCACATAATACAATATAAAGTTCAAAATCCAGAATCCTCCAGACCTCAGCAATTCCAACTTTCGGACTTTTCTGAATGTTGGATCATTTGCTGTTTGTCAAAATAATAATAATAATAATAATAATTTAACACCCCCCTTTTTGCCTCAACCCACAAATTATTTAAGTCAGGAAAGCCTTTGCAATACTAAAAAAAAGGTAATACAAAAGCAGATATTTTAAAAAGGATTTTTTTTTTTAAGGTAAAAAAAAAAATTATCACAATTACAACATATATATATACAATTTTTAACATTTCTTCGAATTTTGTGGCAATTTTTCCATATTTGCAAAAGGAATACCATTTAATCTTTTAGCCCAATATAGTAAATGTTGACCTCTTTTCAATAGTTTATTCAGAATTTGTACAGTGATTCTTGAATTTTTTTTAGACAATTTAAAAGTTTTTTCACTTTTTACAGCATTTTAAACTTTAGCCTAATATAGTAAATTTTGTCCTCTGTGAATTTAGAATATTTAGCATTTTTTCATCATTTGTGAAAGAATTCTGGTGACAATGTACCCACCATAGTAAATTTTGCCCTCTGCAATTTTAAAATTTTTAATCTTTTTTTTGTTGTTGTTGTTGAGCGTTTAGCAGCAATTTTCCACATTAGTAAAAGGCATCTAGTTTTAATCTTTTAGCCCAATATAGTAAATGTTGTCCTCTTTCCAATACAGTTTATTCGGAATTCACATAGCAACTTTTTAATTTTTCGCATTCTGCAGCGATTTTTTTGACATTCATAAAAAGAATTT
Organism: Maratus michaelseni; assembly: GCA_963931845.1. Lineage (NCBI taxonomy): Eukaryota > Metazoa > Arthropoda > Arachnida > Araneae > Salticidae > Maratus > Maratus michaelseni. Next base: position 416,028,724 of record OZ007586.1, read on the forward strand.
GGTTTCAAACTTTTAGTCTAATATAGTCAATTTTGTCCTCTACGATATTTTAAATTTTATTTATTTTTAGCTTGCCTTTTTGTGTATGTGTGTGTTTTGCTGCAATTAAAAAAAAAACATGCTGGTTAGCAAAATGTCTGGATTTTGGAGAATTCCAAATTTTGGACATCCAGATTCAAGACTTTGTACTGTATAAAATTTATTTTTAACCTATTGAGAAATTATGAGAAAAGTTAATGATACCTGTATTTGGTCATTTCCACCATCAGTTAAATATGAGAGAGCCCAAAGAGTATCAACCAGAATCTACATATAGCACATAAAAATTTATGAAATAATTGAATCACACTTTTAAAAAAATGCACAGTGTTTAGTTTAAAATTACAGTAGAGTGCCAATTATAAAAAAAACTTTCAGAATCGGGCCAAGTTCGAACACACAAAATTTCAGATTACTTGACAGATGATATATGTAACAGTCAAGACATTTAATAATTGTATATGTAGTATAACGATCCCCCTTCACACTTTATCCACGCTTAGGACTGGCAGCTGCTATATTTCCTAGATTATAAACACCTCGGAAGATAAGAAAAGTTTAGCTTTTCTATCAAAAAAAAAAATGTTCTTTTTTCTTTGATGTTCATTGTTACTGAAGTGATATTTCCTATGCACTTTTTCTCTTTAATGCTACCATCAGATCAAAATATCTGTGAAGCCAGTTATCAATTTCTGTTAACAGATTGACAGATTCATTTGATTGTCATTGACAGATTATAAAGAAGGTCATTTTGAATGTCTTCTCTATTTAAAAGTTTAGATAACTAAAAATTTGGTTAATTTGAGTTTGGATAATCTGCACTCCATTGTATTTGTAAAGCGCACTATTTCAAGCCACAATTACAAAATAATTTTAATTTATCTCATAAAATATAAATATTCAAATTCATATTAGAAATAAATGGCATTTTAATTACCTAAGTATGTAATATATATTTTTAAAAATATAGAAAACAATTAAGTTTTAAACAAATTTCTAGGGTACTAAAAGGACAAAAATATTACCAACAATCACTTGCAATCAAAGAACTATCATTTTTAGTGGAAAAAAAATTACAATCATTATGAATCTGTATTATAATATTAAAAAATCTTATCCACATAAAAAAAAAATTATTTTGGCTGTGGCACGGTGTTTGCAAGATGTTCAGAGAAAGAAATTGAGTGATTTAAGAATAACTTCGAGACTTAATAACCCATTACATTTCTAAGTAATATAGCATCCATTAGTCAGGAGAAGAAAAGACAAGATACAAGCTTTGCTTCAACAAATCCTCAAACCACAATATTAAACTAAACAATTTAATTTACAGTAAAGTACAAATGCAGAAATTTTGAAGGGAAAGGGAGGTTTTAATTTAGATGAGAGATTATTCATTTTTACTACAAACTAATAAATTTGACCAAAAAATTTAAATAGTTATTTCAAGATTTTTAATTCTGTCTGCTTCAAAGCAAAGGGACATTCATAAAAATAATTCAGTTTCAAACTTTTAGTCTAATATAGTCAATTTTGTCCTCTGCAATTTTTGAAATTTTATTGATTTTTAGGCGGAGCAATTTTCATACAATCACAGCATGAAAGTTATTAATCTCTAACATTAGATACTTGTCCATCAGGGAAACAAAATGGCTGTTTTGGTGCAGCATGTTACAGGAAATTAATTTCAGCACAATTTAAAGAGAAAGGCTGGGTTTTTGACATGAGAAGTGTCAAAAAGTGGTTTTAACTCTCAAACTGGTTTAAAACTGTTAAAAACAAAAGATTAAGGCAAGAAAATCAGAAAAGAGAGGGCACATTTTGTTGCACATTTTTATTTTATATTACATTAAATTGATAATTAGCATTAATTATTAAAAAATAGCAATTGAACAAGAAAGTAAACCATTAACTTCAATTGGTTTCATTAATATTAATTACTTTAATGTCAATTATAGATTGATATCTTATAAATTTAATGAAACAAGTTTTGAAATTTATTAATTGTAAAACTGAAATATGACTAAAAATTTGCAATAAGCAATCATAAAACACACTTTTAAACATAATCTAAATTGAAAGAGCACCTGAGCATGACACGACAATTTAACTGGAAGAAAATAAATCATCAGCAACTAAAATTATCAGTTAGTACATAGGGTGTTTCCTTAAAGAGGAAATTGCACATTTTTCAAACTTGTATTTTATAAAGTATAAAAATATGAGCATTTTGAGACTCTGATAATTCAGTAAACTAACTTTTCAAATGAAGTTTTTGCCTGCATGGAGAAAGAGCTGCATCACATGACAAAGGTGGTTCTGACATGTAAACAATTCCTCACTCTACTTTCCCCTGCACTTTTCTATGGGAATAGCTTGCCTTACGCTGAATGTTTTCTTTCTTTTCTTAAAAATAATTAATAAAACAAATTAAAAGTACTGCAAATTGCTGCAATGACTAAATAAGACTGAATTTGAGTAATTTTTTTTTTCTGTTTCTCTAAGGATTTTCCTTTTCAGATCTCAATGTAAAAATGAAATATTAGTATAAGTTAATAACTACAACTCTATTTTACAGAATGTCCTTTTTTTTTTGTTTCATACTAAAATTGCACAATATAAAATAAAATGGCATAAATAGGATTTCTTTCATTATCAAGGTAAGGGTCAACTTATAAAAGGGGTTTTATATCTGTAAATACTTGAATTAAGTATTTGGATAATCAGAAAGGTATCGCTAAAGGTTTCATCTTTTGAGTTATTAACCCTTTAACTCCCAGTGAATCCAAATGGAATCATGACATTCTTTATTTTTTTACTATATATCCGGATGCTCCCATATTATTCCAAATGACGGAAATAAAAGCTACATATAATCCCCAATAGATAAATATTTTTGTTTGTCTTCAATAGATGGCAGCAATATGCAAAGAAATTATTTTAATATTTCTAATATAAGATTCAGTTCATTTCGCAAAAAGAGACATAAATAACATTCTTTTTTATAAACTTTATAATTAATATATATATTTTTTTATATATATATTATATTAATATATGCTTCAATAATTTATTTTGTCTAGTTTATATAAATATTATATGAAGAATTTTGTTTGCAATGTTTTTTAAAATATTATGATTCCATTTGGAATCATTGGCTGTTTCGGTCCTGGCTACAACTCAACACCTCTTGATATTTCGTGTTTACATTTTAGCGCACTTACCATGGAAGTATATTGTGATGTTTATGCATTCTTTCTTTATTTTTTATACTGCTTTATTATAATCTTACAAGTTTCAAAATGCCTAAAAGAAGATCCGAAATGTTATCAGTAGATCGTTCTATATATTTATTGATGAATGGAAACTTATCAGATATTGAAATAGAAAACTCTGATGATTATAGTGAGGAAAAAATTTCTCAAGATCGTAAAAATGATGAATCCAGTGAATTTCCGAATATATTAAATGAAGAGTCATCAAATCCTTCTTGTGCATCTATAGGGAAAAATTCGGTTGAAGTTGAAATTGAAAAATCTTATTCAGAATAATGTGTGAAAAATGCAATGTTTCTTTGTGCCTAAACAAAAATAATAATTGTTTCAAAGCATTTCATGTGAAGTAACACTGAAAATGTTAATTCATTTTCAGTGTTACTTTTCCCTTCAGAACCCCCTTCAGGGGTTCCCCCAAGTTTCCCTTCAGGTATTACCCTTCAGAATGTTATTAAGTAATTTATCAATTATCAAACCTCTCAATAAATATTGCATTAAATATATATGGTTTTTTTTTAATAATATATCTAAAATATTTTAAGAATATACACATGTTATATTTCATGATAAAAATCTTACTATAATGATTTTCTACTGCTGAACAACTATATTTGTTTCAAAGTCTTCCATCTGAAGTAATAATGTAATAAGTATAATATTCTGGTGTTTTAAACTATATTATTTGAACTGATCTTCAAGCTGTTATTAAGTAATTTAAGAGTTTTTAATATTAGAAAATATTTCCATAATGTTGTATTAACTATTATAATGTTTAATGATATATATAAAATACTTTGACTCATTGTATAAATTTCATTATATAAATTGTACTGTACATCACGTCCCAATGATGCCAAATGGCATCGTAAACTTTTTCGATTGATGTGTTATTTAACTCCCAATGATGCCATTTGGAATCATTTAAAATTTTAATTAAATAATGAAATTTTTTTTGTTTTATTATTTCTTATATTGAGCATAAAACAGGGCTGGCAAGTTTCTGCCGGGGTGGTTAAAACCAGTGGTTATAACCGGTTAAAACCAGCATGGCAGAAACTAGTTTCTGCCAGTAAGTGGCAAAAACTGGCAGAAACTAAGAAATAATAAGAACTACTTCTTTAACTGCAATGATTCATAATTCACACATGTATTTGATATGTAAACAATTAAATTAAAAATTAAAACTACAGATTATGAATATTATTCAAAGTAGCAAAAAGCTTCAAAATGATCATATAAATATTATATAATACTATATATATATATATATACTTGAAAAACAGAAATTTTCCTAATGGTAATTTGATATCATACAAGTTTAACTATTAATATTATTATTTACAGTTAAATTTCTATTTAAAAGTAAAAAAAAAAAAGAAATTTACAAAAAATTCTGTGATATTTTAATAAATTACTGTTCAGAGAATTTTTAAATAAATAATATAATGCAATAACTTAAAGATTATCTACTATATGGAATATGGTTATATATATATATATATGGTTGGAACATTTTCAACTAACAGTCTTAAATTTAAAAAAAAAAGAAGTCATTTGTTCCTTTGAATACTGTATTTTAAAAATGAAATGTTTTTAAATCCATGGAATTACAAGATCCACATATAACTAACTATAGCTCCAAGTTAAAAAATTAGAATAATAAAAAAAAAGGAATTGTGAAAAAAGGTTTTTTATGTATCACTTATATACAAAAAGTAATACAGGATAAAACTTAATATTGTAAGAATCTACATCGTTTGTAGAATCTTTTAGCATTAAAATTAAAGAAAATAATACAAAAATTAAAATAATTATTCACACTTGGAAAAATTAAAATATTAGAATAACCATTTACTTGGTTCAAAATATTAGAATAATGCATTGTAAATAATATGTGTTAAAAAAAAAAAGGAAAAAATAGTTATTCTTTAATACTTTGTAGCATCAACTTTACATTTTATAACAGCACGAACTCGCTTTGCCAAGCTAGCTACAAGTGGTTCACAATGTTTTCTGCCCGGACATGACCATGCCGACTTTATGCTGGAAAGAAGCACAACTTTGTTTTTTGGCGCAATATATTGCGCCAAAAATGCTTTATTTTATGCAACCTTCTAAACCAATCGGAAAAATTCATAAGTATTCTAATTTTTTTAACCACCTATTTTAGTATTCTAATACTTTGAATAATGAAAATAATTTTACAAAAATGAAATATTCACTCAAAATTTAATATTTTACAGTTTTAATTTTCTTTAATAACATGCAAATGTATTAAAACATCTACCGCTGTTCTTTTTCAATTGTACTACAGTGAAATAAAGGTAAATGCAATTCCAAATACAAATGGAATTAATTATTCTAATTTTTTGATTTGGAGTTGTATAACATTTCTATAAGAAAGATTTTTTACAGTTATTATTAAATTATTATGTTAAATTACAGAAAAGTATTTTGAGTAAGTATTGATTATTTTTATTTTATTTTCAGTGTTTAATTTAAAATAAGTATTGGATATAGTTTTCTATTTTGAATTTTGAACTGAGATTTTAAATACTCAAATAATTGTTTATATATAAAATTACACAACCATATTATAACAAAAATTTTATCTGTTACATTACTCGTTTTTTCTAATTCAAATTTATTTATTTTAAATTAAAACTATCCACAGTATTTTATTTGTTATTTATCTTGAATAAAATATACTTAAGGAATTTAATACTACTAAAAAGCCTCAGATTATTTCACGAAATGTGTTTATGCCAGTTGTTGCCAGTTTCTGCCGGTTAAAACCGGTTATAACCACTTTCTGCCACTGGCACGGCAGAAACCTTTTTCTGCCGGCAAAAACCCAGCACCGGCATAAAATTAATCTATTTTATGAATTTTAGCATAAACAGGTAATTTATGGGACTGAAAGGATTAAATAAGCTATTTTTGAAAGACAGTTAAACTTAAGATAGAAATGTGCAAAGGTGGGCCTTGAGGCAGACTTTGAGAATTTTCATCTGTGTTTCATGTACAGTGACATCAAACCAATCCTGTTGCATTTTCCTGTAAAGGGCAAAAATGGCACCTGATGCCAATTGTGCATAGAAATTTCATGACACCTGTTAAGAGGCTCATAGCAGAAAATTCTCAAAATTTCAAGCATTTTAAGACTTTTTTCTTTTCAGGAATTTCAGAAAAAATACAATTTTAATTCATTTAAAAAATGAAACTGATGATTAGGAGGACATATATTTGCTTATAAAGAGTTATTCTTTCATAAATTAAAAAGGTTAAAACTGAATTTCGAACAAAATATTTATCTGATAATGCAAATTAAGTAAGCTTCCTGCACCACAATAAAAAAATCTTCTATATTAGCTAATTTTAGTCTTAAGTACACATCAATTCAGAGATAGCTAACTTGTAGTATGTTCCTTCACTTAAAATGGTTGAAAATTATAAGAGTGTGTAAAAAATTATAGGACTTTAACAATTTTTTAAAAAACTTTTTGAGATGTGACTTTTTAAGAAACTTTTGAGTGTTCATAAAATGTTGATATGTAGGCTGACTAATAAGACCAAGAACACATAAAAGAATAAAATATTAAACAGACGTGACAAACAATGAAGCAGGGGTGATTCTGAGTAAAAAAAAAAATTTCTGAAATTCACATCAAATTTTCTGAAAAGTTAACAGAGGGAGGGAGGGAGAGGGGGGGGGGGGTCCACTCCTGCCACTTTTTTTTTTTTTTTTTGAGTCCCTTTGACGAAATTTGCATTTTTTCGCGATCTTTTGACGAAGTTTGCAGTTTTTTCGAGATATGTTGATAAAATTTGAGGTTTTTTAACGAAATTTGCCGTTTTTCGTGATCTGTTGACAAAATTTGCCGTTTTTCGCAATCTTTTCATGAAATTTTTCATTTTTTGCAATGTTTTGGACGAAATTTGCCGTTTTTTTCGCGATTTTTTGGACAAAATTTGCCGTTTTTCGCAATGTTTTGGACGAAATTTGCCGTTTTTTCACGATTTTTTGGATGAAATTTGCTGTTTTTCGCAATGTTTTGGATGAAATTTACCGTTTTTTCGTGATTTTTTGGACGAAATTTGCCGTTTTTCGCAATGTCTTGGACGAAATTTGCCATTTTTTCGTGATTTTTTGACAAAATTTGCCATTTTTCGCAATGTTTTGGACAAAATTTGCCGTTTTTCACAATGTTTTGGACGAAATTTGCCGGTTTTTCGCGATTCTCTGACAAAAGTCACGTTTTTCCCAGCAATCTGTTGACAAAATTTGCCTTTTTTTCGAGATCATTTGACGAAATTTGCCGTTTTTCACAATGTTTTTGACGAAATTTGCCGTTTTTCGCAATGTTTTTGACAAAATTTGCCATTTTTTCACGATCATTTGACAAAATTTGCCGTTTTTCACAATGTTTTGGACAAAATTTGCCGGTTTTTTGCGATTCTCTGACAAAAGTCACGTTTTTCCCCGCGATCTGTTGACAAAATTTGTCGTTTTTTCGAGATCATTTGACGAAATTTGCCGTTTTTCACAATGTTTTTGACGAAATTTGCCGTTTTTCGCAATGTTTTTGACAAAATTTGCCTTTTTTTCACGATCATTTGACGAAATTTGCCGTTTTTCGCAATGTTTTTGACGAAATTTGCCGTTTTTTTCGTGATCTTTTAACGAAATTGGCCGTTTTTCACAATGTTTTTGACGAAATTTGCCGTTTTTTCGCAATTTTCTGACGAAAGTCACATTTTTCCCGCAATCTGTTGACAAAATTTGCCGTTTTTCCCGCAATCTGTTGACGAAATTTGCCGTTTTTTCACAATGTTTTTGACGAAATTTGTCTTTTTTTCGCAATGTTTTTGACAAAATTTGTCATGTTTTCACGATTCTCTGACGAAAGTCACGTTTTTCCCGCGATCCTTTGACAAAATTGGCAACTTTTCTTCGAACGAATGACGAGATTGATTTTTTTCGGCGATCATTTGCCAAAATACTGATACATTTTATGTCCGAATTTATGACCGATATTTTTTTTAATTTTCGGAAATCATTGCCTTAATTTTTCGGAATTTTCGGAAAATTCGGACCAGAATCACCCCTGCAATGAAGATTAAGCACTAAGAAAAATATAATTCTCCATAGAATATTTTAAAATAATCCCATTATCAATATCATTGGATATTGTAAAATTTCACTTTTAGTAGGAAAGTAATGGGTGTACCCAAACTGCATCACATAATCTCTAAATTCAGGACCATCATCTGGAATACATTAGAGTCCTGCAGGGGTCAGGTACATAATGACCCGAACCAGCAAATTCCATTTGAAGTCAACCCACAAAAATATTATTCAGCGACCTGCAACCTGACCCCAAAATACTTCAACCTGCAACACAACCTGAACCCACAATGAAAGGACAATAAATCAGGTTTTAATGTTACTATAAAAAGTAATGTAAAATCTAATATATATTTTACATTTTATATAGAAAAATGGACAAATCTATATTCTTTAATATTTAAATATAGTGAAACCTCTGAATAGCGGACACCTTGAGATTGTTGAATTCGGATGCTGCATCGGGTCGTTTTTTTTTTTTTTTTTGGTGGGAGGGGGGGGGAGGAGGGGAGGATCGGGAAGACTAATTTTCTTTCTGCATGTCAGGTTCACCCTAGAATAATTCTTCCAGGTCATATTTAGGTTTTTGCAAGTCAGATTGTTGGGATTTTCACAAAATGTTTCAGATGAAAATAAATATGTATTTGAATATGAATAAGTATATATTCAATTTACTGCATGAGAAAAATAAAATGTATATAAATGAAATTTAATCACAGATTATTCTTTCTTTATAGAACCGTTAAGAACCATTTTTTCATTCCTCAGAATATGAAAAACATTACTAACATTTTGCTTATGATACACTCAAAAACACATATATCGTATTTCTGATAGCTTATGCACACATACACATACTATGTGTACATACATTTGGAGGCGCTCACTATTCCAAGGTATAAGCAAACAAATATATAAGAGTCAGGAATTGAAAAAGTGTTTGCTAAATAGAGGTGTCCACTTTTCAGAGAATGTAGGGTCTTATTGGATTATGGAGGTCTTATTGTATATATTTTTTTAGCATGAAAAAAAATAATGTCGACATTCTTTTAAAAAAGGCAAGTCAACCCGAACCTGACCCGCAAGAATCAAAACCCAACCCAAAACTGACCGATGCAGAACTCTAAAATGTATAAAGAAGTAAAATGGTATACAAGAAACACAATAATAACAGTGATTGTGTAATTGAAAAAGTATAATTAGCTAATTACTAAATGAATTTTTAAATTACCCTTTCACTTGCACATACTATTATAAAGGAAATCGTAAACAATTACCATGTAAATTACTACAATATATTTTATTTGTTTGCATGTATCAGCTTTAAGTTGCCAGTTTTAATTTTCAATAAAACATGCTCAGTCAGTGCTGTCTCCTCACCCACCCCCTTCCTTTTACATGATATGGCAGAGGTAATAAGTCTATGTTAAACCATAAGTACCATCAACAACTGTTTATCCATTGTGCAGTATATGCATAAAAGTTCCTGGAAACTAATGACAGGAACTGTGGTTAAATAGAGTATCAAGGTGGACTTTAATAATTAATAGTAAGATTGGACTTTGACAACATTACATCAGTTAAAAAGGAAAGAAAAACTTACATTTACATCTGTATGATGAATTAACATACATAGAGCTGGAAGTAGTTCTTTTATAGTTTCAAGAGGAGGTGGGGGATCTATACTTCGACATAAATTAACAATAACCCATGTTACATTTCTCAGAAATGGTAAAGGAATTTCAGGCTTGATAAAGGAAAGTAGTGGACGTACAACTCCCAACCGTATCACATAATCTCTAAATTCAGGACCATCACCTAGAACGTGTAAAAAAATAAAATGATATACAAGAAACACAATAACATTTATTGTGTAAGTGGAAAAGCATGGTTAGCTAATTACTAAATTAACTTTTAATTAATCTTTCCCTATAACATACTATTATGAACAAAATTCAATGTATTTTATTTGTTTGCTTTAAGTTGCCATGTTTTAAGTTTCAATAAAACCTGCTCAGTCAATGCTGTCTCCTCACCTCCCTCCCTCCTTTTATATAAAAATAATCAGAAACTGAACCATGTTTAAACTGTGATGATTATTTATCAGTCACGAAAACAAGCTGTTTCAATTCCATATAAGTATACATATATATATTTTCTTTGAGTGTCAGAAATATAGCCAAGTGTAACAATTTTAAAAATGTATAACTTAAATCAGCTTAAAAGTAAGTAAGAAATTTAAATTTATTTTATGTATTTTATTTAACACAGAAATGCAATATTTAAGACATTCTGAGATGTATTTTTACTTTTTTTTTTTTTTCAAAATGCATTTCCTGCTAATAATGGTATATTTTATTTAAAAATGGTTTAAGCCAGCATTACTCAATCACCTTTTTTTCTCTATTGTGGACTATAAAAAAAATATAGGGGTTACATTAGACTGCCCACAAAACATTGTGTTTATATAATGTAAAAAAGGGGTACTAAAATAGTATAACAAAATTAACATTATCAGTATTAGCTATATAATAAGAATAAAACATAATAATATGCAGAATTTCTTAGTTCTAAAAATAAAAAATTAGGCTTTCCCTTATAAATCAAGACTTTTGCTGAACACAAAAGCTTTCTACCTTTTTAAAATGTGAAAATTTAATTCATTTAAAAAAATGTCTGATTAGTATTGACGATTAAAAAATATTTACACCAATGTAAAGCAAATGGGACTTGATGTTAAAAAAACTTTTGATTAAACAAATGACATTTACAATGTTTTAATATAATTTTCAATTAATTATAATAGTATTATTAAGTAACAGGGCAGATTTTGTCTTCCCATAACAATACCATAAAACAATAATGAATATCTTAAATATCTTTTATACACATTCCAAATTTTTATAAATAAAAATTTATTTTTGGGCTGCAAATAAAAGGTTGGCAGGCCACATATGGTCCATGTGCCACAGGCACATAGCTTAAATCAAATGGGGTTGGTTTAAGCTATAAAGTTTAAATTCTACAGGGGTTTTTTCAAATTAAATATACCTAAAAATTAAAATTTGGTATTAGAAAAATATTTTTAAAAAGTGATAATTTTTTAATGTTTTTCAAAATGCCCCTTCCCCCTCTTCCTTTTCTTGCTGCATTTAGCAGACCAAATTATCCACGAAAAACATATCTTGGAATTGAATTAACCTATAACAAAGATGAAGAAAAAACTCTCTCCAATTATTACATGGTCTTATGATCTTTCACATAAGCAAATTTGTTGTTCAGTCTAATTTTATAATATAATAGTAGTCTATAGTCTCTAATAGTAATTTAAATTTATTAAAAATTGAATTTTAATTTACCTTTAACAAAATTTTCAGCATTTATATGTTAACCTCTTAACAGTGTAACAAGACTCCTCACCCCCCACTACAAGTATAATAAGAATATGAAAATAGTGAATTATATATTTAAATGTCTATTTGAATGTTAAATGAACTCTCAAATTCAGACATGGTACAAGCTCACCAAAAAAAAAGCTGAACTTTCACGCCCTCATTCAACCTCCCTTGATGGTCTTTTGACAAAATTCACGTTTTTGAGTGGCAAATCAGTTTTTTTCGCGATCTGACAATGAAATTCGCCATTTTCTGAGAGATCCTTTGATGAATTTCGAATTTTTTCCGAGATCTTTCGACGAAATTTGCCGGGTTTTTTTCCAAGAACCTTCGATAAAATTTGCCATTTTTTCGAGATCTTGCGACAAAATTAGCCATTTTTTCGAGATCCTTTGACAAAATTTGCCGTTTTTCGAGATCCTTCGACAAAATTTGCTGTTTTTTTCGAGATCCTTCAACGAAAATTGTCGTTTTTTGACGATCCTTCGACGAAATTTGCCATTTTTTTTTTAGATCCTTTGACGAAATGTTTTTTGGCGATCGTTTGACGAAATTTGCCATTTTTTTCACGATCCTACAACAAAATTCACAGTTTTTTCGGATTCTTCGACAAAATTTGCCGTTTTTTCTCGACCCTTCGATGAAATTAGCCTTTTTTCTGTGGCCCTTTGACCAAATTTGTCTTATTTTTATTACTCTTCCATGAAATTTGGATTTTTTTTTTTTGCAATTCCTCGACGAAATTAGTCTTTTCTCAGCGATCCTTTGAAGAAATTCACCGTTTTTTTCGGTCCTTGGATGGAATTCACGTTTAGTTCGCGATTCTTTGAAGAGTTTACGCGTGTAAAAATGGATAGAATGGCGTAAGAACAATTTTTTTGCATCCCAACTCAAATTTTTAGCGTAATTTACGTGCTATAGCACGTCTGCTGCATCGCTAATTACTTTGGTGCACACGATCAGGCAGGTGGAAGAGAGGGCAGGGGAAAGAGAAGCTCGGAAGAAAGTGAAAACAAACTCAATTTGGCGGCCACTATTCGTTCTCCCGTTTTTGTTTTTAGTGTATTTTGTCCACTTGCCTCCCCCCCCCCCCCACCAGAAAAAAGTAAAAAATTTTAATGCATATTTGCATTGATCCTAGGAATGATGAAATTCAGCGCCGAAAAAGCGGAATTCCGCGGAAAAGTAGCATGTCTGCATATTGGCCTTCACATAAGAGATTCAAACAATTCCCAAATCAATTTGCATTTCCATAATCACAAATATTGCTCACATTAGAAACATACTATTGCCTACACTGGGTTCAGGCAACACTGGTAAGAGGTTAACAGTGGGAAAACATTTCTCTAAAATTCCTGAAATTTAAATTTAACCATTTTTTATGTATTCAGATCGCCAAAAAAAGAAAGAATCTAAGGGGGAATTTTTATACTGTCAGGGAACATTGTTAAGTACCAGTAGGAAACTTTCTTTCTGAAGCCATTAATAAGGAAGTGCGGAGCACATGTGAACAATTCACATAAATATAGCTTTTTCTCATAATTTGGTTAATTTCTATGTACAAAAACTATACAACAAAGTAAACAATTTTTTAAAACCACCTTTATAGTACTACTTACTTTTTATAATGGATTTATAAATATAATGTACCCCACTGGTGGGACACATATGAACACATGGAAAAAGTATCCTTTGGCATGCTTTTTATTTTGTTATTCATTTGTAATCATAATCATTAGTTATATCATCTGTTAAATTTACCATAAAGAAACATATATACAGTATGCCCACTAAAGTCTCTTGCAACCCTCTTAACTTCGGAACAGCTGCTGCTGTATTCATAAAAGTAGTGTCTAGGTATAGTAAAGTAGCCATGCGCTACTCAATGAAACCACCTACGGCGCCACCTGGTGGAATGCTGTGGAATTAGCATTCCTGTCTCGAAAACTGAAAGAGATAGAGAAAAAAGGTGATTTACAAAGTTGTAGAGCATCATCGATTTAGTACAAAAAGACACCGTTTGGACATTAATGCAAAGAATAGAACGGTTAAAATGTGCATTTATTTTTTCGTGTTTTCCTATACTATGACGTGACAAAACGATCTTAGAAAGAAAAAAACAACTAGTTATAATAACATTACCTTTATTTTAGATGTTCAAACTTCTCACCGTCAGCTGCATTGCATATTTGGATCACTGTTTGAATTTCACGTAGCGCACGGTGGAGCACTTATGGTGACACGTTGGCACAAGCATCCATGTGTCGTTTAAGGTCCTGCAATGTTTGTGGAAGGGTCGCATACACCTGCTGTTTCATAACTAGTTGTTTTTTTCTTTCTAAGATCGTTTTGTCACGTCACAGTATAGGTAATCAAGAAAAAACAAATGCACGTTTTAACCGTTCTATTCTTCGTATTAATGTCCACAAGGTGTTTTTTGTACTAAATCGATGATTCTCTACAACTTTGTAAATCACTTATTTTCCCTATCTCTTTCCGTTTTCGAGATAGGTATGCTAACTCCACAGTTTTCCACCAGGTGGCGCTGTAGGCGGTTTCATTCAGTAGTGCATGGCTACTTTACTATACTTAGACACCACTTTTATGAATATAGCAGCAGCCGTTCCGAAGTTAAGAGGGTGGCAAGGGATTTTAGTGGGATTACTGTATATATATAGTTTCTGGGTGATTTGTTTAAGCAAAAGATTATAAAATTAAAATAAGTAGATACAAAGCTGTTCTTACCCCATACCCAAGAATCATTAGTTAACAATTTGAAAATTTCACTTTTTTAAAATGTTATATCTATACCCATTCAAAACATCATATTCATAGCTGTTGATTTGAGATAGAAGTAAGCCACCATTGCAAGTTTGGAACAAATTAAATAGAAAAAAATTGCAAAGTTGTTTAATATACTTTTTTGCATTAACAATGCATAAAAAATATTGTTATTAACCATTAAATGTATTTAAATTACAATTAAATGTAAACAAGTTTGTTGCTATTTGTGTACTTCCTGACAGATGTGGTTGTGGAAGTTTCAACAAAATGTAACTTTTTTTTGTGTGATGGACATGTCTTCTATTTAAACAAAAAATTCTCCTTTAAAATCAAAATGAAGAAACAGCATCACAGAAAGATTATTGCGACACTTGTGAACTGTTCATATCTGCCCTAATGAATCTGTTCACAAGTGCCTCACATGACTGCTAGAGTTAAATTGATAAATCACTAACATTTCTCAATTTTAGAAAAAAAAATAACTTTATATAAATATTTATTAGTATTCATAGAATATGTTAAAACATTAAAATTCAAATAAATAAATAAATAAAGTTGGAACTGATATTTTACTTTTGAGATCTACAAACTGTTTTGGCTACTGAAGACAAAAAAATGGCAAAGAGCTTCAAAAATTTATCATCATATGTCTACGGGTGCTGCCATCTTTTGTAATATTTTTCATATAAAAAAATATAAAGTAACTGTTGAAAAATTGTGATGTTCACATGTGCCCCACTCTCTCCTAAATAAAAAATTTAAAATCCTCCAGGGAGAGATATTTTGATCTTGTATAAGGAAGAGAGGGGAGCCCTTCCACTCCACCACCTGAATTTGTCACTGTGACTAATTATTTTGGAAATCTGGTAATTTTAAAATGCCCAAAAACTGCAAATTAAATTTAAAAAATATCTTTTTTTCCCTCCTAGAAATTTGAAACAAACTTTATTACAATGAAAATATGTTGTTATTACTAATGTGCAATAATTTTTAAAAATAATTTAATGAGCAATATTAAAAATTCATGACTGAAAATCATGTGATCAGATATCAGGCACTCATATATTTCGCTTTAATCTCCAAGAAACTAAAGAATATTTCAACAATCATGTGAATTCAAGCAGAAAAATAACACATACCTATTATATTACCTAAAGCCCAAACTGCTTGTTCACAGACATTTTGATGAGGTGAACTTAATAATTCTAAAAACAGAGGTACAGCACCTATAAACATTAAATTGTGTTAATCAAATTGTTGCAAAACTTAATTAACAGCATAAAAAATGTTAGTTACATTTATAGCAAAAATTAGATTTTCAAGTATTTAAATTTTTCGAATAACATGTAAAACAAGCATGGATGATTGTGGCTGTAGACTAGAAGAAAAAAAATGGACTCCTAAATTTTATATAAAAGAAAAAAAATAGATTGTGGTTAAAATTCTTACTTAGATTATAAAAAATAAAATATAGCTTTAAACAGTAAAAAATCTTGCAAAGTTTTGAATTATTATTCTTAAAAAATACATTCTGAGAATCTCTAAGGCAGTTCTTTAAAAAAAAAAATCTCACTCAACAACATTTTTGTCACCTTCCCAAAGTCATTTTTAAATGTAAAAGCATGAAATTAGCAGGTTGGTTTACTAAAGGGTCCAACCAACTTAAACTTTGCCCCTGGTGCAAATTTTCTTTTACACTGTCCTGCATCCTCTATTTTTTTTTCAAAATATTTGGCTTTTTTCTCTCTTACCCCCCTCCCCTCTTTCCTCCCAGAAATCACATGGACTTTTGAAAACAGAAGTTCTGTTGTTCTGATTGGCTCATGTGTTGAAAGCTCTAAATAAATGTAAAAAAACCAGATGCAGCAACTGCATATTGTATTGTGTTTTCAGATTGTAATATTCATTTTCCATTTGAAAATCGTCCTGGAATGGCACATGTTTCCATAAGTGGAATATTAAAAAAATGAAGTTATTTTAATCAGATTTATTTTACGAGATTCTTAAAAATACAGCACAATTTCAGCTTACCTTGATAATGTATGCTAGTGACTCCAGAGTGTGGCTTTCCCCTCCCCCCTTGAAATTCTCTCCAGGAAATTTAGGACTTAATACTTATTAATGGTTTAGAGATGAAATCCCCATTCCTCAGAACTGACAAATGATAAATCCAATGAGAAGTGTGCTCAGGGGCGTGCCGAAGGCTGTTTTAGTGGGGGGGTTATGAACTGAATTTTGCCAAGTACGGGATCGAGGGTGAGAAAGGCTTTGTGACACCCCCCCTCAGCGACGGAGTCATCTGTTCTACAATATCGTGAATCTTTAAAAAAAAATCTCCAAATTCCAGAGGAAGCAGAGCTAAATATTAATCATGCAAAAGTATTCCTTTCTTGAAATATTCAAGAAAGATTAGGTATTCTCTTATTGAAAATTTCAAGAGAAGATGGTCTACCCCCCCCCCCCCCCCCCACCTGCGACAAAAAATAATATTTTACTTTGAGTCTTCAAATGTTATAGATACTAGAAATTTTGGATACAGTTAGAACCTGAATAGTGATGATGCTTAAATACTCTGATTTTAGAATTTTCAAAGGATGGGGTTTAAAGAAGGTCGCCCCCACCTGTTGACAAAAAAAAGTAACACTTGTTATCAGCCTTCAAACTGTCATAGCATGTGTAGTATTAAGGATTAACCTGCATGCAAAATTTCAAGTGTCTATGACTATTTGAAGGTACCTAATCTAAAGTGTTATTTTTTTGTCAAAGGAGGAGGGGGGGGGAGGAGGAAGATACAGGGGCCTTTTGAAAACATAATTTTACATCTGGATGATCTGTTTGAATGTGACTATGCAGATCTGTAATAGAGATGTAGAAATATCTACATATTGAACATTGCATCCGTTTTCCTTTTTCAGACATGGTACAAGTTCACAAAAAAAAAAGCTGAACTTTCACAGCCTCACGCACCCCCCCCCCCCTTCCACCCCTAAACAAGAAAGTTATATAATTGCAAATTTTTGCATGCAAATTTTTAAATATGTAAATATTATATAATTATGTATAATGTTAATTAAAATTCATACAGTGAACATAAAAAAGTTGAACTTAGCGGAATACGTGCATTTGTCATGTGTCACATTAGACATGTTATTTTAAATTAAGAAAAAAACTTACATGCAAGCGAATATTACAAATTTGACAGACAGCATTAATACTAATAACTTTTTTAACTTATTTTTTTATCTGCATCTTAACTTGCTTTGTTACAGAATAAAGAACCATTGCTGAGTTAAAATATTTTGCATAAAGAAACATTCTGAACTAATCTTCAAACAAAATCAAATGTTCTATGTATTTTAACTGACATTTTATATATTTAGCTAAAATATCTGTAAAAATGTTATGAGCAGAAAAATATTACTTACTGAAAGATATTTATAACATGAGTCCAATTTTTATAGCATTAAAAGAAAGCTGCTCAATCCAAAATTATATTAAAGAAAAAGCTGAGTTCTTAAATATATTTATATATATACGCACAAAAAAAAAAAAGAAGATATTTACAAAAAAGAAAAACGATCTACTGCAGTCAGAATAAAAAGATATTTACAAAATAAAAGAGATCTGCTGATGAGATTTGGTTTAGGAAAAACATTTTTGGAATCTACAGTTGAAAATTTAAAAACTGCAAAATTTTCCTTAAATATTGATGAATTAACAAGTGCTAACTACATGCCAGTAGTATATCTTTTTTATGTAGTTATTTTTCCTCAAGGGTAAATAGAGTTGTTGTAGAACACCTAGCTTCACTAAATGTAGACACAGTAAGTGCAGAAAACTTATTAAATGAAATTCAAGCATTGTTTGATAAGAATGATATTCCATAGGAAAATTTAGTATCAGTTTTGCTGGATTCCTGCAATGTAATGAGAGGTTCCAAAGCAGGTCTTGAAACCAGAATAAGTGTTGAAAAGGCTCCACATTTGTTGGATGTGGATGGTGACTCATGTCATCACATCCACAATGCCTGCAAGAAGTTTTCATACCATTTAATATGTGGTTAGAAGGTCTATTTAAAGATATATACAAAGATATTAAATGGTCTGCAGATATTAAAACTTGTCTTGGTAAAAAATGTGATGTTTTAAGTATACAATTTGTTTCACCAATCTCCTTTATTGCACATAGATGGATGTCTTGTTATAATGCAGCCTTGAACTTTGTTTAATAGACGCAATTACACTTATATATTATGCCTTTCTAAGTAATGATGATAAAACTGTTTACTTTTCCATACTGAGTGCTATCTATACAGCGTTGAATTCAAGGGGTGGCGCGCACGGGGGGGACACCACCCCCCACACCCGGAGCAACAAAGACATTCTTTTAAAGCTAAATGTATGCTTGTTAAGTGAGTGTAATTTTCTTTTTTTCTTCGTATTTTGATATCAAACCCGTATACAGAATTTTAAAGTATGCATAAAAAACGAAAATCACCACAGTTAGTTTCGGAAAGGAATTTTTTGAAAGGGTTAAATTATCCTTTTTCTATCATGAACATAACCCATCAATTCAGCTTGTAAGTTTCTTATATAATAGTAAGCATAAAACTGAGCAAACGTGAGAAGTATCAGGATTAAAACGAGAATCTAATCGATTGGATGAGATAATCCACAGCTCTATTATTTCTGTTATAAAATACAGACTTGTCTGTTTTCGGTAGTTATGGGAACACGTAACGTTGATATGGTGCATTCTCCAGGCATTTTTACATTAAAGCCTGTTAGAATAACATAAGAAAAACATTCTATCTTGAACGAAAATTTCCGCACAGAATGGCACATAAAATGCTACGTCAACAAGAGAATCTGTCCGCCAAGTGACGTTAATGCACGAGAAGTAAAGAATTTCTTACAACTGGCGCATCGAGTTGCATCCACCCTCATCTGATGTCAAAGGAGAAAAACCTAATTTCGCGCTGTTTGCTCTTGTTGGCGGATCTTCCAACGCTCTTTAAGTTTCGTTTCGGTTTCATCGGCTATCAGCGCTTTTGCCGAGGAGCGAAAAATTGTTGTAAAAACAAGCCTCCAGTTAATAGTTTCAGTCTTACTGCCTCATATACACTTTTACACACATGCATTTATTAACTTTCATCCATATTTTATCTTTATTTATATTCACTAATCACAGTATAAAGTTCATAAACATTGCATTTCATTAGTATACATTTATCATGAAAAACGTAATTTCAGTAATTAATATGTGCTTAACTTACCCATACTTCGTTAATTCTTCGTTTAGTACTTTTATTTTATTCATTAGAAACAGTAAATTTCACTTTACAATAGTTTTTAATTTCAATTTACTTTACAAACATTTGAACGTCACGCTGCAGTCAACACACACGGCGATATTCGATTAATCCTAGAATCGAATATTTGATTAGTGAGTTCGCTGGTTCTACGATAGATGGCGACAGGAGTTATTTTCTGATTCGCTGTTTCATTAATTATTCATGCCGTAGGCCACGCGTCACTTCCGTGACGGTTCTAGAACTTCGTTATCATTGGTAGATGAGCTGTTGGTCAGGTATTTATACGCTGTACTTCACGTTCACCAGCACTTCGGTTTATTGTTTTAGATCTTCACGTAAGCGGTCGAGCCTAAGTTCAGCTCCGGCCATCGTGATGGAATGGTGTTGTGTCTTAAAGAATTAAGTGTCGCTATTTACCCTTGCAGCTCTTTACTCATAATGAATAAGTATGATTTATTTTAGTTATGTGTCGTGATTCATGTTCAATATGTGTTGTCTATACCATAGTAGTATTCAAGACCATATAACCGTTTATTATGCTAAAATATCAAACTGGACTTTGTTAATATCATCTTCTGTTGAACTTTTACTTTTAATAAACTGAACTGGATTAGAATACTTTCCTATTTTAATGAAGCAACATCTGTACACATCTTTGTTTTTCTATTGCCTTATTTAACAAACATTCAACTACATTTTCACCTCGCTGTATGAGCTAATCAATTCCAGCTAAATTCCATTAGCGTTATTTGCTTGTTTGAATCAAGTGTTATAAGAAAATCGGCTTTACTAAATGCCATTTTCTTAACATTTTGGGTTATGGGCAAGATGATGCCCATATAGTGAGGACTGTTAGTAGTATGAATAATATATAATGGACTTACATTTTTAGTGAAGTTATGTGAAAAACGAAGTTTGTTTTTGATGTTTAAAGAAAGTTTTCAGAAAGTCTTGAATAAGAAGATCGTTTTTTTTAGATCGTTTTTCCTGAAAAATTTAATCCAGCTGTTTAATTGAAGTGAAAGAAAGAAGAAAAAAAAAGCTCACCATCTTAAGAGATAAATAGATGGGGGGGCTGGCATAATTAAGAAGATATATGCATAGTACCAGTTTTTAAATTATACAAAAGCTTTTAACCATCTTATAAAAAAAATTTTTTGAAATTTTTTTTTTAAGTTTGAAAATTTTTAAATTTTTTTACTCTCTTGTTAAAATGGCCACTGTTATCGAGAAATTGAGTGCTGCTAATTACCTTAATTGGGCAGCTGATTTAAAATATCTCTTATTAGAAAAAAATCTGTGGAGTATCGTGAATCAAACTGAGGAGCCACCTGATACTTCAAAAAGCAATGAACTTTCAAGCTATAAGATTCGCAGTAATCAAGCTTTAGCTTTAATTTTCCTGCATGTTGGCACTGATTATAAAAGATTAATCGAGGACTGTAAGGATCCTGTCGAGGCATGGACTATACTTCGAAACAATCACTGTCCCGATTCTCATGCGCACCACATGCGGCTATTTTCCAATTTGATTGAATGCCGAATCGAGCATAATGAAAGTATTAATATGTTTGCGGCAAGATTGTTGAGAATTTTCAATGATATTAAGCATCTTGTTAAAGATTTTAACGATACTTACCTGAACTTTCAGTTACTGCGCTACCTTCCTAAAAGATTTGATTCATCTGTTCAATCCATTTTAAGATGGCGAAAAGAAGATTTTATATTTAATAAAATTGTTGAGGAATTATCAGCTGAAGAAATTCGTCTTCAGGTACGTGATATGGATATGAATAAGAGCTCACCTCATGCAAATTTACTGAACAAAAAGAACTTTTCACGTAAAGAATAGAAGAGCGTCCGATGCTGGCATTGCAATACGAGAGGACACTTAAGAAAGAACTGTATCAAGTTCCGTAAATTGAATGCGAGGAGCCTTCCATCATCTTACCATCGACATTCATCTTCAGCACGCCAAGCAGATACTTCCAGTGATTCTTCTTGTGGCCACTACAGAAAACCAGAGAGGTCCGGTTCCAGTCATCGTTCCAGAGAGAGCCAACCTAGCTTTTCTGATGACAAGTCAAGTAACTCATCCCACTCCCGGAGGAAGCCTATGAAATCCAGATGGTCCAGATCCAGAAAGTCCCCACCTGCTGTACATTACCAAGATGATAGTGACTGTTCCAGTAATCCAAGGACTGATTTTTGTAAGTCAAATTTTTGTGACATTACTAAATATAATCTTAATTGCATAAATGTAAATGAGAGGTCCTGGATCCTCGATACCGGGGCCACTCATCATTTTGTAAATAACAAAAATTACTTTTTTAAATTTTGAACCTTTAGAGGGTGAGGAAATGACTGTGGCTGTTAAGGATGTATCCTTTCCAATTGAGGGAAAAGGGGATGTTAGACTTGATTTTGGCAAGACCAGCCTGACTCTTACAGGAGTTATGTATGCTGGAAAGTTAAAACGTAACCTTTTGTCAGGACCTCAATTAGACATGCATGGGTTTCAGTTTTATGGTCGACGAGGCAAGGTAACCATCTCGCGGGGGGAAGACATAGTTTGCAAAGCATATTTGAAAAATGGAGTGTATCAGCTGTATCCTCGGGTTCCCAAGTCTTCTCCAGTAGAATCAAATGTTACAAGTAAACTCAGTAACATGGAGGTATGGCATAGGAGGATGGGACATATTAGTCCATCAATTTTAATGCATACTTGTAAGGAGGGGGGAGTCCGAGGTTTACCTAATTTAAAGGATTTTAACCATAAGTGTGAAGAATGTAGATTAAATAAACATCGGAAGGTATCATTTAAGTCAACCAAAATAACTATGTCTAAAGGACCACTTGACTTATTATACGCCGATATATGGGGACCATGTCAAACTGTAGGTCGCAAAGGCGAACGATACTTTTTGACTATAATTGATGATTTTTCACACCGTGTGTCACTATATCCAATTAATTTTAAATATGATGCATATGAAATAGTAGTGAATCACATTAAACGTGCTGAGACTTTTCTAAATAAGAAAGTCAAAAATTTCAGAAGTGACAACGGGAGGGAGTTCGTCAATGACGATTTATTAGAGTTTTTCACACAAAAAGGAATACATCATGAATTAACAAACCCATACACTCCACAAATGAATGGGACGTCGGAGAAATTCATGCAAACGGTAACAGATGGTGCAAGAACCATTCTATCAGAAAGTGGTCTTAACAGGAACTTCTGGCCTGATGCCATGAAATTTTTTACATATAATTGGAATCTTATTTGCCCGAGATCACAAAACAAAACTCCTTTTGAACTTTACGGAGGTAATAAACCATCGGTCCGTCACCTACAACCTTTCGGATCAGTAGTGTACGTCGGAATACCGAAGAAGAGACGTGATGGCAAACTCTGTCCAAAAGCCAGAAAAGGATTCATGGCGGGTTATGCATTCCGTACAAAAGGCTACAAAATATGGGTTCCGGAAATTGACCAAATTATTGAATCATGTGACGTAAAATTTGAAGAGAACATCCTTTATAAAAATAGTGAGTCTACAAGCAGTGGAGCCTTGATGGGCCCATTGTCCGATGATCTTCTTCCCAGTAGCACTGAGAACGAGAATACAATTGTCGAGGTTGCACCTGAGGGTACTCCAGGTCCCTCCAATTTACATCAAGGTTCTCAGCGTGATGGGGGGGAGACCACGGACTCTGGGTCCAGTTCCAGTGATGATGAACCTTCAACATCTTTGAGAGAGGTAGTTTTTTATAGAAAACCCAAATCTCGTCCTGACGGTTCTAGAGTAGACATCTACTATTATGAGCAAGGGAAAAATCAAAGACTCAGATCCATATATGACGTTGAAAGGTACTGCCAGCAAAATAATATTAAGTTTAATCCAAATCTGTTTGATTTCAAAGGTAAAAATGAATACTCTGGTCCTGTATCCTCATATATATCACCATCAGATGTTTCCGACAGTCCCGAATCAAATTACCTAAAGCCTAGTGCGTGACTAGACGTAGAAGTATCTCGCACCTTTAAGCAAGCTATGAGGTCTATGCAGAGGGCGATGTGGGAAGCAGCAATGCAAGCTGAAATCCGGGTAATGCATGAGTGAGAGGTTTGGCATTTGGCTCCATTGCCTGCCAACGTTGTCCCAGATGGGTATATGCAATCAAGAGAGATGAATTTGGAAGGATCGCACGATATAAAGCTAGACTAGTTGCCCAGGGTTTTAAGCAAATTAAAGGGGAGTCCTATGATGACACCTTTAGCCCTGTGGTAAACTTTGGTGTGATCCGACTATTCTTCTCCCTCTTGGTTTCGCATGGCGGATGGCTTCACATTCAGTGTGATGTTACCAGCGCCTATCTGTACGCTCCGCTGAAGGAGAACGTCTATATGTCTCAACCTCCCGGTTTCATCATTCCCGGAAAGGAGCATTTATATTGCAAGCTAGATCGCGCCCTGTACGGACTTCATCAAAGCGGAAGGGTGTGGTATTTTGAAATACATGAAGTACTCACTAAAATTGGCTTCAATAAATTAGAAGCGTGTAATTGTGTGTACACTTTTGGAACAGGCATCGTACTGCTCTTATATGTTGATGATATGGTCATTCTAGGTAGAAATATGAAACTCATCAATGATGTTTTGAAGTTAATACAGAAGCATTTCGACATTAAGATACTGGGAAAGACTCGTAAACTTTTGGGTGTTGAATTTGAAGGAGAAGGTGATTCTTTGGTAATACATCAAACTCAATATATTGATGAAGTCTGTAATAGATTCAAAGAATACAAAATTCCTGTCTCTAGTTTACCCATAAGTAAAGGCACAATCTTTTCAAAGTCTGACTGTCCTACCTCTCCACCCGATATCTATCAAATGACAAAATTACCATATCGCAGTATTTTAGGATGTCTATCATTTCTTGCAAATCGCACTAGGCCTGATATTTCATATTCTGTTAATATCTTAAGCCAGTTTCAAAGTAATCCAGGTTTACCTCACTGGGAGGGTTTAATTCGTCTACTAGGCTATGTTAAATACACACGTCATTATCACCTTAGGCTACAGTGCAAGTCCGTTCGTTTGGTAGCATTTACCGATGCAGACTTTGCAGCTAACCGTGACGACCGAACTTCCATGGGAGGGCAAATAGTCATGCTCGATAACTCTCCCGTTGACTGGCGTACTTTTAAGGAAAAGTGCGTCAGTTTATCAACGATGGAATCCGAGTTTGTAGCAATGACTGAGGCCACCAAAAGCTTAGTTTGGTATGATCGGATACTGCGAGAATGCTCGGTGATTGGTATCATTCCTGAACGTAGTCAAGTAGCAGAACTAAGGGCAGATAACCAAGCAGCCATAAATTTCATTAAATCCCCAGTTGAAAATCACAGGTCAAAACATATAGATGTCAAGCTTTTCTTTATTCGTGATTTATTTTACAGAGAAGTCTTCAGTCTTAGTTTTGTCCGTAGTAAGTCCAACCTGGCGGATGTGTTCACCAAGCCTCAGACCAAATTTGACCTTAAGAGGTTTATCGATCATCTATTTATCACCAAATAAAATCTTATATAAGTGTTATTATACGTACCTTTTACCATCTTCACTGTTATTGTATGTATGCATTTTTAAGATATATGTAATTTGTTAAACACAATCGTAATTTTATAGGTGTTAGAATGTGTTTATACAAAATCTTGTTATTTCTTTTAAATTTCTTAAAGTGCAATATTTTACATACATATTTTTTAAAAATTGACCTCTTGACCCGGTGATATTGTTACAAAGAATTTTTTTTTTACATACTTTGTTCTGGTAAGGGCCCTACTAGACAAAGCCCGTTTAATGCCATAAGAATTGTTAAAAATTGTTAAATCGTTATATAGTGTTTATAATGGTCTTATATTCTGTTACCTTATGTTTTGAGATGTTTTAAATTGTATTTTTGATATGTTATTAATTTTAGTCTCTTCCTAGGCATCTGAGGCGTAATCTTCTTTTTAACATCAATAAATTGCATGCATAAATTAGATCTAGATCTTAAGATGATGTTTTTGGATGCCAAGCATTTTTCTTAAATTCTTGAAAGTTTTTGAAGATTTAAATTATTTTAAGTTTTCACATTAATAAAGTTTGTTGTTACAAATGTTTAAAGTTTACTTAGATTTATCAAGAGTGTCATATTGTGTAAAACCCTTCAAATTGAAGGTGTTGACTTATTGAATTGGTGGTACGTATATATTTAACTTTAGGTTATTTAAAATTGCACATTTAATCTTCATGTATATTTAATATTCATATATTTAAAATTGTAAACTTAAAATTTAAAGGATTTAAAATTGTTATATACAAATTATTTTTCTATTGTATAAGTACTTTTTGAGGTTTCATCTTACAAGTTTTGTAAGAGTATTGAGCTGCTTTTACTTTTTCCTCCCTGGTTATCCCTGCTGGTCCATGTTAATGTTTTTGGAGTTGAGATCAGGTAATTGGGATTCATGGGTAGGAATTGACTGTTTAACTGCTTAAAATTTTTAACTTCAACTTAAAATGTGTTTAGAGTTTGAAGTTTTTGGCAGTAGTTATGCGTTCTTGTTGGCACATCATTTAAGATGGCACATTATTATAGTTGAGTTCTTTTTAACTTTTAATTTTTTTACTAATACGCTTTTATCTTATAGTAAAAATTTAATCCAGTTTTTAAAATTTGTTTGTTTTGTTTTTTTTTGTATTATGCAGTAGTGTCAGTAGTGTTCTTTGGGATTTTTCATCCCTTATTTTTCTCAGCTTCATGTCATTTCTGACATTTTTATAGCTGTTTTTGCTTAGAGACAGTAAGAGGGGGGGCACTTGTTGTAAAAACAAGCCTCCAGTTAATAGTTTCAGTCTTACTGCCTCATATACACTTTTACACACATGCATTTATTAACTTTCATCCATATTTTATCTTTATTTATATTCACTAATCACAGTATAAAGTTCATAAACATTGCATTTCATTAGTATACATTTATCATGAAAAACGTAATTTCAGTAATTAATATGTGCTTAACTTACCCATACTTCATTAATTCTTCGTTTAGTACTTTTATTTGATTCATTAGAAACAGTAAATTTCACTTTACAATAGTTTTTAACTTCAATTTACTTTACAAACATTTGAACGTCACGCTGCAGTCAACACACACGGCGATATTCGATTAATCCTAGAATCGAATATTCGATTAGTGAGTTCGCTGGTTCTACGATAGATGGCGACAGAGGAGTTATTTTCTGATTCGCTGTTTCATTAATTATTCATGCCGTAGGCCACGCGTCACTTCCGTGACGGTTCTAGAACTTCGTTATCATTGGTAGATGAGCTGTTGGTCAGGTATTTATACGCTGTACTTCACGTTCACCAGCGCTTCGGTTTATTGTTTTAGATCTTCACGTAAGCGGTCGAGCCTAAGTTCAGCTCCGGCCGTCGTGATGGAATGGTGTTGTGTCTTAAAGAATTAAGTGTCGCTATTTACCCTTGCAGCTCTTTACTCATAATGAATAAGTATGATTTATTTTAGTTATGTGTTGTGATTCATGTTCAATATGTGTTGTCTATACCATAGTAGTATTCAAGACCATATAACCATTTATTATGCTAAAATATCAAACTGGACTTTGTTAATATCATCTTCTGTTGAACTTTTACTTTTAATAAACTGAACTGGATTAGAATACTTGCCTATTTTAATGAAGCAACATCTGTACACATCTTTGTTTTTCTATTGCCTTATTTAACAAACATTCAACTACATTTTCACCTCGCTGTATGAGCTAATCAATTCCAGCTAAATTCCATTAGCGTTATTTGCTTGTTTGAATCAAGTGTTATAAGAAAATCGGCTTTATTAAATGCCATTTTCTTAACATAAATAACTCACATCCAAACACAAGGAGAGACATACGAAGAATGCTTTATTTACAAAGATTTACAGAAAAAGAATGAAAAATAGATTCACATTGGTTGGGATCAATATGTAAGAGGAGCTCCCATTGGTCTCCTTACAAGCACTTGCTACAAGTCACATAACGTCACGCGTCGAACTCCGCGATCGTCAAAGAAGAATGAACGGAGGATGACTCAAGAGAAAAACAACTTGCAGTCTTTTACTGAGCTGCGATAGAAACCCCACACTCGTGCATTTATTGTATTTCGTCTGCTACCCCCCCCCCCCCCCCCCTTAAAAATGGTCCACAAATTTTAATGCAGATTTGCATTGAACCCAAGAATGATGAAATTCAGTGCTGAAAAAGCGGAATTCCGCGTTTCCGAGAAAAGTAACATGTCTGCTTTTTGGAGATTGATGTTTTCATTCGGATGAAATTTTCTTATGTGCCGATATAAATTTCTTTTTTTCTGCGAATACGCGATCACGTGTGCATAAAATTTTTGCTGAATTATCCACCATCATACGACAAAAACTTTTGTGAAGCGCTCTTCTTCTGTGTCCGTGGATTCGTCTTTTAAATGCAGCAGCCTCAAATAACTAGTGCGAAATCTAGAGCCAAGGTGCATAGCAAAAAATCTCCATAAAGAGCAAAGCTATATCGAGACACTAGTCTCGATATCGCGGAGATGCCAAACTAGTGCCAAATCTAGAGCCAAGAAGCATAGCAAAAAATCTCCATACAGGAGCAAAGCTATATCGGAGACACTAGTCTCGATATCGCTCTCGACTCGCGGAGTCGATTCACTATACTATAGATTCTATAGTAAGAAATTAGCAAATGATTCAGCTGCACTGAAAAATTTACTTACCAGGTCAGGTTACCAAATTCTAAGAATCAGTCCATAGCAGAAGGGAGCAATTAAAAATTCTAGATCGGGAAACTCACAATAGAGATTGCAACCCTCCCCTCCCTTTCACCAAAGTCTCAAATTATCAGAAAAGCAATTTTCTCTCTCTCTATCTTAGCCCTGGATATCACCCTCTCCCACCCACACAGAATCATACACAATCTTCCATTCTGTGTAAGAAGCTTTCTTTTCCCCTTTAAAGACGGACAACAGAGAATTGAAATGAAACTGACGAAGGCGGAAGGGACTTTTTTGCAGGGAGTGTTCTTAAATTTTCGACTTACAGACTATTCTAAATTTTACCAACTCTTATAAATAAGTGTGTGTGTGTGGGGGGGGGGGGTGTTACACCCCAAACACCTCCCTGCTAGGCACACCCCTGAGTGTCCTTTCACTCAACAGAATGTGCCTATTCATAACTTTTAGCTCAAAGGCAATCAAAGCCTGAGAGCCAGTGCTGTAGTTGGGTTGGAACGAGTGGTAACGTCGTTCAGTTTGTTACTGTAAAAAAATAGATATATTGCATACGAGTACAAGCCCTTTTTTTTTTCTCCAGACTGTGAAAACTATACCCATGTCAGTGTCTGAATGCAAAAGAGCATTCCGCTGAATGAATAACATTATGACAGATGCGAAAAATTTACTCCTTATTGAAAGAGCAAGTTTGCTTATATTCATAAGCCGTGTAGGACCTCTCTTAAAAGAATTATGCCCTGAACCATATGTGAAATCTTGGTTGTGATCGAGAAGAAGATTATCAAATGAGGCAGCTTGTTGCAAGTCAGAAAGTACAGAAAACATCTCTCATTATCGTTCTTCATGAAAACTTCAAGGATAGATATGCCAATAAGTTATATATGGATTTATTTCTGTTATTTCAATTAAATTTTGATTAATAATGGAAAATGTTATTATGAGATTGATTAAATATTGCTTTTAGATGAATGCTACACAAATACAATACTATAAAAACTAGAATATAATAATTATAAATGCTAATTAAAAATTGTCAGCTTTTGGATAAATGTTTTAAATTGGCTTTTGGCTTAGCAAAAATCCAGTAGCATCAACATCTACTCTATGAAAAGGTGAGTTCCCACAAATATTTTTTATCAACTACAGCACTGCTGAGAGCTAATGTGCCCGCCGGTTCTGTATGTACGTAACAAGATAAGTCTTGATATAAAAAACCGTTTAGCTTAAAATTTTGTTTATACGTTCCTTGTGATAAGGCGCTTCCATGATTAGTATTGGGGGTACATTGGTTAAGTATAAAGGGGGGAACGGGGCTAACACACTTTAATTTAGATAAATGAGTTTTTCGTGCAGAATTATCAGATTTTCTTAAAATTTTGTATATAGGTTCATTGTGATAAGATGCCTCCTTGATTAGATTTTGTGGTCCAATGGTTAAGTATGAAGGGGGATACCGGGGGGGGGGGGGGGGGGGGGGGGCTAATCCCCTTAATTTATAAAAATGTGATTTTCTTGCAGAATTATATGATTTTTTTCAAATTTTGTATATGGGTTCATTGTGATAAGGCACTTCCCTGATTAGTTATGGGGATTCATTGGTTAAGTATAAAGTGGGATACGGGACGCTAACCCCCCCCCCCTTAATTTAGATAAATTGGTTTTTCTTGCAGAATTATATCATTTTCTTCAAATTTTTATTTAAGTTCTTTGTAATAAGGCACTTCCCTGATTAGTTTTGAGGGTTCATTGGTTAAGTATAAAGAGGAAAAGGGAGAGGGGGCTAATCCTCCCTTTATTTAGATAAATGGGTTTTTCATGCAGAATTATACCATTTTCTTCAAATTTTTATATACGTTCTTTGTGATAAGGCACTTCCCTGATTAGTTTCGGGGGTTCATTGGTTAAGTATAAAGAGGGAAAAGGGGGGGGGGGCTAATCCTCCCTGAGAAATGGGCTTTTCATGCAGAATTATCCGATTTTCTTCAAATTTTGTATATAGGTTCATTGTGATAAGGTGCTTCTCTGATTAATTTTGTGGGTTCATTGGTTAAGTATAAAAGGGGATACGGGAGGGGGGGGGGGGCTAATCACCTCTTAATTTAGAAAAATGAGATTTTCTTCCAGAATTATAAGATTTTCTTCAAATTTTGTATATAGTTTCATGGCTTCCCTGGTTAGTTTTGTGGGTTCATTGGTTAAGTTTAAAAAGGGATGGGGGGCGGGGGGAGGGGGCTAATCCACCCATAATTTGGATAAATGAGATTTTCTTCCAGAATTATCCAATTTTCTTCAAATTTATATATATGTTGAATGTGATAAGCTGCTTCCCTGATTAGTTTTTGGGGCTCATTGGTTAAGTATAAAGGGGGATACAGGGGGCTAATCCCCCTTAATTTAGATAAATGTGTTTTTCTTGCAGAATTATACGATTTTTTTTTTCAAATTTTGTATATAGCTTCATTGTGATAAGGTGCTTCCCTGATTAGTTCGGGGGATTCATTGGTTAGGTATAAAGTGGGATATGGGGTGCTAATCTCTCCCCCCCCCCTAATTTAGATAAATTAGTTTTTCTTGCAGAATTATACCATTTTCTTCAAATTTTTCTTTGTGATGAGGCACTTCCCTGATTAGTTTTGGGGGTTCATTGGTTAAGTATAAAGAGGGAAAGGGGGGGGCTAATCCCCCCTGATAAATGGGTTTTTCATGCAGAATTATCCGATTTTCTTCAAATTTTGTATATAGGTTCATTGTGATAAGGTGCTTCTCTGATTAATTTTGTGGGTTCATTGGTTAAGTATAAAGGGGGATACAGAGGGCTAATCCCCCTTAATTTAGAAAAATGAGATTTTCTTCCAGAATTATAAGATTTTCTTCAAATTTTGTATATAGGTTCATTGTGATAAGGCGCTTCCCTGATTCGTTTTCCAGATTCATTGGTTAAGTTATAAAGGGGAAACGGGGGCTAAACCCCTCTTAATTTAGATAAATGGGTTTTTCATGCAGAATTATCAGATTTTCTTAAAATTTTGTATGTAGGTTCATTGCAATAAGGCTCTTTCCTAATTAGTTATGGGGGTTCTTTGGTAAAAGATAAAGATAGGGGAATGGGATGCTAACCCCTTAATTTAGATAAATTGGTTTTTCAGGCAAGAGAGTGGGTAAAGAACAAAAAGTCTGAAAATACGCATAAGCTCAAAATTTTTAAAAAACTAAAAAACTGCGCGCGGAACCATATTTTGCACAAAAGGAAAAAATGCATGAAGCTATATTACTCAAATACATCACAAAACAGTTTTCAAACTGTTAAGTTTTATGTACAGTAGTTCTGATTTAAAACAACAAAGTAATATAAATGGAGAAATAAAGAAAAAATACAAATAACTCTCTTGCAACTTTTTATTATTATTTACCATACAGTAAATTTCATTACAAGAGTGCCTTCATATTTATACTAAACATTATTTTGATTATAAATTATAAATACAGAATTTATGATTTTTTTGCACTATTGACAAACACCACGAAGTGAAACTTAAAACAGACTTTTTTCCAGTATTATATAAAATTTCACTTTTGCAGAATTGCCAAGTTCCAGAGGGTGAAAATAAAGAGATTTTTAAAAAGAAATCAGGAGAGTTTTCTATGACTTTTTTTTTTAATGCAAACATAAAATAATCATAAATATTAAATTAATTTTAAATAATATTAAAGTTGTATATACTTAATAACTTTAAAAATGCTTTTAAAGCAAATGACATAAAATATGTTTTAAAACAATTTAAAAATCATTATAAATACCAGGAATGGATTTTGTCTTCTCAGAAAAATATACAGTTATGAATAATAACTCTTTATTAATAATAAAAATAAAATAATGCAAGATTTTTTAAACGTTTTTTAAAATAATGAATTTACAGTTTGCAACATAAAGTTGCATTTTATTCATTATAAAAAATAAAATTAATGGTGTCAGATTTTGAATTTAAGAATGAAAATTGAAATTTTTTTACCAGCAAGAATAAGTTTTAAAAAGCAATCATATATATTTGATCTGAACTTCTATCTATTTGCGTTTTTTCGCGATCTTTTGACGAAATTTGCAGTTTTTTCGAGATCTTTTGACGAAATTTGCAGTTTTTTCGAGATCTGTTGATAAAATTTGCGTTTTTTTTCGCAATTTTTTGACAAAATTTGCCGTTTTTCGCGATTTGTTGACAAAATTTGCCGTTTTTACGCGATTTTCTGATGAAAGTCACTTTTTTTCTCGCGATCTTTTGACGAAATTTGCCATTTTTCGCAATGTTTTTGACGAAATTTGTCGTTTTTTCGCGATTTTTTGACGAAATTTGCCGTTTTTTCGCGATTTTTTGACGAAATTTGCCGTTTTTTCGCGATTTTCTGACGAAAGTCATGTTTTTCCCGCGATCTGTTGACAAAATTTGTCGTATTTTCGCGATCCTTTGACAAAATTTGCCGTTTTTTGCAATGTTTTTGACGAAATTTGCCTTTTTTTTGCAATTCTCTGACGAAAGTCCCGTTTTTCCCACGATCTGTTGACAAAATTTTCGCAATGTTTTTGACGAAATTTGCCATTTTTTTGTGATTCCCTGACGAAAGTCATGTTTTCCCTGCGATTTTCTGACGAAAGTCACGTTTTTCCCGCGATCCTTTGACAAAATTGGCGACTTTTCTTCGAACGAATGACGTGATTGATTTTTTTCGGCGATCATTTGCCGAAATACCGATTCATTTTATGTCCGAATTTTCGGATTTATGAACGATATTTTTTTTTTCGGAAATCATTGCCTTAATTTTTCGGAAAATTCGGACTAGAATCACCCCTGATGTCTCGTTTGGCGCATTTTCTTTTCGTTGCCAGACGAAAAAATCTGTCAAAAGTCAGATTTTTTTTTTTTAACAGATAAAAATCGGAAATGTTCTCAAAAATTTACGAAAAGTCAGAAATTCCGACTAAAGTCGGAAGAATCTCATCCCTGGTTTTTCTTGCAGAATTATACGTTTTTCTTCATATATTGTATATAGGTTCATTGTGATAAGGCACTTGCCTGATTATTTCTGGGAGGTTAATAGGTTGAGTATAAAGGGGGATACAGGGTGCTTACCGCCCCTTAATTTAGATAAATTGGTTTTTCTTGCTGAATTATACGATTTTCTTCAAATTTTTTATATATATTCTTTGTGATAAGGCGCTTCCCTGATTAATTTTGTGGGTTCATTGGTTAAGTATAAAAGGAGATATGGGGGCTAACCCCCCCCCCCTTAATTTAGATAAATTGGTTTTTCTTGCGGAATTATGTTTTTATTTAAATATTGTATATAGGTTCATTTTGATAAGGCACTTCACTGATTAGTTTTGGGGATTCATTCGTTAAGTATAATGGGGGATAACGGGTCTAATCCCCCCTTAATTTAGATAAATGGGTTTTTCAAGCAGAATTATTCCGTTTTTCTTCAAATTTTGTATATAGGTTCATTGTGATAAGGCACTTGCCTGATTAGTTCTGGGGATTCATTTGTTAAGTATAAAGGGGGGAACGGGAGGGGCTTACCTTCCTTAATTTACATAAATGGGTTTTTCATGCAGAATTATCCAATTTTCTTCAAATGTTGTATATAGGTTCATTGTGATATGGTACTCTCCTGATTAGTTTTGGGGGTTCATTGGCAATGTTTAAAAAGGGAATGGGGTGCTAACCCCCCCCCTTAATTCAGCTATATTGGTTATTCTTTCAGAATTATGTGATTTTCTTTAAATATTGAATAAGGTTCATTGTGATAAGGTGCTTCTTTTATTAGTTTTGGAGGTTCATTGGTTAAGTATCAAGGGGGGGGGGTAACAGGGGCTAAACCCCTCTTGAGATAAATGGGTTTTTCATGCAGAATTATTCGGTTTTATCCAAATTTTGTATATAGGCTCATTGTGGTAAAGTGCTTCCCTGATTAGTTCAGGGGGTTCATAGGTTAAATATAAAGTGGGATATGGGGTGCTAACCCCCCCCCCCCCTTAATTCAGCTATATTGGTTATTCTTTCAGAATTATGTGATTTTCTTTAAATATTGAATGAGGTTCATTGTGATAAGGTGCTTCTTTTATTAGTTTTGGGGGTTCATTGGTTAAGTATAAAGGGGGGGGGGGGAACAGGGGATAAACCCCCCTTTATTTAGATAAATGGGTTTTTCATGCAGAATTATCTGATTTGCTTCATATTTTATATATAGGTTCATTGTAATTAAAGGTTTTCCTGATTAGTTTTGGGGGTTCATTGGTTTACTATAAGGGTTTACTATAAGTACCCCCTTAATATATTGTCGATTTCTTTATTTTCAGAGGGGCTTATTTAAAATTCTTGGAAATAAGAGTATAATATGCAATTATTGTGAATAGCCTGCGAGCTCAATGCCCTATATTTAACTGGGCAGTTTCTTTTTATTATTGAATTTTAATTGTTAGACTATGCAATCATTATATAATTTATATAAAACACACCCCTTTACTCAGTATAAGTGCCCTTTTCAGCAAATCCGCCTTGCCCTTTTTAAAAGAAATGTGAGCACTAGAGATAATTATACCTCCACAAAAAGAAAAAGTATTCTAATTACATAGACATACAATGTCAGGATGGCTACAGAAATTGCGAAAAAAAGTTCCCTGATTTGCATTATTAACAATACACATACAATATTTTTAATTCATGCCACTTCCTTGCATAACACACTAATCCAGCTTGCTAATACCTTATTTGGGAGAAAAAACAAGAGAAAAACATAAAAAATGCACAATTATAATACTCATTCACAGTTTCATAAATCCAAACTCAAATCTAACAACTTCATACAGTGGCCAATGAATATATGGTGACCAGAAAATTTCCTCATTTTCTGAAGATTGTTCAATTCTAAGACATATCTATCTCTGACGGGATAGCTAACTGCATTCAGCTGGCCACCTGGTCAGCTTATGCTGATGTACCATAAAATTTTCAAAAATGGGTAAATTGTCTTCAATATAAGCACTATCCACAGAAAATGGGGACAACTGATCACCTTAACTTGTGTTAAATACCAAAAACTCATATCATGTGCATCTTTTAAAAATATATATAAATTTTACTTTTCTTTATCACATACTATTATTGACTTAAATAGCACCTGTTTGTCGACGAATCGGTCTCATGCAAAAACAAATATTTTCACATATAGACAAATTTCCCTGATTTTCAAGTACTTTTACAAAATTCTTTGATTTCCAGAATCTGTAACAACCCTGAATGTATCTTTATAGCTGAATTTTTCTTGATTTTTGATTGAAATACAATTAACAATTAAATAAAACTGATTCAAGTTAAAATTTGACTTTTATTAATTTAATAACGATACATTAATAGTATATGAATGTTTATTCATTCATGGGAACATGCATTGCAAAATATTGGTAGTCAAAATAGATCTGTAGGTAACCTACTGCCGATAATTTTGCTATTCATTTCCAGAGAATTGAAAATAATTTTTCAGAATTATAGTTTTTAATAATAATTTTTGAAACTATAAAAAATATAAAAAATTGTATTTTTCAGGAAATTTCAACTGAAATATGCGGCAAGCATGTCAAAAAAATATTTAAAATTACAAGACTAAAATGCTTATTTTTGTAAAATCAAAAGCACATTTATATAAATTACAGTCATGGTGTAATTTCCATCAATCAACATACTTAGAATCAAAATTACAAACTCTGCAGAAACTAAAGCATATTTACTAATGTTACATTTTTAGATAATATATAAAGAAGCAAATTAAAATGTTATAACAATTTTTATATATTATCTTTATATTTGCTAATTTAAAAAATGTAAATCAGGTAGTTTAATAATATACATTATTTAGCATGCAAGCAAAAATTTGCAATAATATTACTGGATTAGAATGTTCCACATCTATTTTTCCTTCAATTCTCCTTTTCTTTTCAAATTGCAGTTGGGCGATTTATTTTTATGAGAAAGTTAATGCTGCACTCTGGCTGGTTATATCTCAAATATATTGGCACATGAAATTTTACAAACCCTTAAAAATACAGTAGAACCCCACTAACCCAAATTTCTGGTTAATCTGAACTGATTTTATTTTTGAAAATTATACTTGAACAGATTACCTGAAAGACTGAAATATTGTACTAAAAAGAAAAAAGTACTTTTTCAGCATGCATAATCTTGTACACATTGAAGAAACTAATGCAATACTTCAAGGATCACATTCACATTTAATAAAAATACATTACATTAACACATCACATACACATTTACATTAACGATCTTTTGGAGTGAAGAAATTTGTCAGATGTCTGAAAAAGTGATGTTATTCTCGATGAGGAAGCAATATTATGCCAACATCTCATAAACATAATGTCTGTTGATGTCACATTTTCACTCTGCTCTATATATATATATCACAGTGTTATTTCTAATGCATTTGCAGCTTCAGAATGGGAAGCGAAAACATTCTCTGGCTCATCAGTTTCTTCTACATCAGAGTCATTTTGGGGCTTATTCTGAACTAAAGAGATGATTTCTTCATCTGTATATAACTGATTGACTTCAGTATTACAAGACAACCACTCAGTTACAGTGTGTTCAGTTACGTCTTCACAGCCAAAGAATAATAAGCCGAAGAATTTCATTTTTGTTTGCTTCTCCCTGTTCAACATCGCTAGAATCAGCTAAACTTGGCCGTAACTTCTTCCACGGCTTTACTAAACAATTTTGTGTAACACTGTCCCATAACTCCAATACCCAGTAAATTACATCTTTTATTGTGACATTCTGTATAAATTGCTGTACAGAAACTGGACTGCTTTATGGGTCATTCCATATCAAATCAACCAGTAACTCAACCTGACCATTTTAGATTTTGATGAAACTTACAGGAATCATTCTCCCTGGTGATATGAGAATATACTTTTATTATTTTTTATCTTAAATTTTCATACAATTAATTTTTCGCGAGTTATTTGACTGTTTCCAGACTTTTTAATGGAAATGATTCTCACTGTATTTTACTCGATTAGAGTGCCATCAACGGTTTTCTGAAGATGTTAAATACAAAAGTTACATACTTTTTCCCATAGAATCTAAATCTGCAATGAAAAAGGGGGTTATGATTTAAGATTTCAAAGCTGCTCCTCTTTACCTCCCAGGGGCAGAGTTGGGGGGGGGGGCAACTTTGATATACCTAAATAGATATTTCAAAATTATTGAACATGTATTTGTCAATCCGAAGTATATTTCTTGAGTTACTCGACCGTTTCCAGATTTTTCAATGGAAATGATTTTCACTGCATTTTACTCAATTACAGCACCATCTACAATTTTCTGAAGAAAATGTTAAATACAAAAGTTATTAATTTTTTCCCCATAGAATCCAAATTTGCAAAAAAAGAGGGGGTTTTCATTTAAGATTTCAAAGTTGTCCCCCTTTCTCCCCCAGGGGCCAGAGTTGGGTGGGGGAACTTTGATATCCCTAAATAGATTTTTAAAAATATTGAACACATGTTCTCCATTTTTTTCAATCTGATGTATATTTCTCAAGTTATTTGACCGTTTAAAGGCTTTTCAGACACCCTGTATATACAGGGTGATTTTTTTTTTAAGTTGTGAAAGTAAAACCTTATAACAAAAGAACCACTGATCCAAATGCCCTGAAATTTCACGAATATGCTCCCAAATTAATGGGAATTTTTTAGGCGTGGTTTAAAAAACTTAATCGCACCGACAGATGGTGCCGTATATGCAGTAAAGTCAGGAGATGAGCTTGCACACAACACAAGCACAGTGGCAATAAAAACATGAAGCACTCGCACCTCGTGTTCCTTATTCTACGGATATGCTCGCAATGACTGTGCCATTGACGGACTGTGCGTTGTTAGTGAAACTGTATTATCAGAATAATGACAGTGCAGCAATTGCTCTTAGCAGATTTAGGACACTTAAGAATTTAAGAAAAGGTCCAATGATGATAGAAGGCCTACGGAAGATGGTTTCTCAAAGTACCGGCCATTGTTTTCCTCTCACTGACGATATTCTTTGTTTCTGTTAACTTATAGCGCCAACTGTCGGTGCAATTTTAAGTTGTTTTTTTTAACCACGCCTAAAAAATTCCTATTATTTTGGGAGCATACTGGTGAAATTTCCAGTCATTTGGATCAGTGGTTCTTTTGTTATAGGGTTTTACTTTCAAAACTTTAAAAAACATCACCCTGTATATAATGCCCTAGATAAGACAATTTTAGTAACCCCTGCTGATAAAGCTCTTGCTATGTATTTTGATACTAACCAAGTTTTTCCTCAGATTCATTCTTTTACAATATCTATACATAGAGCAGGTGTTAACCTTTCATTATTCTTTAGCTCCAATTTGTCATGTATTTATAAAAGTGGTATAATGAAATAAGATAATCACTACTAATTGTTTTATCTACAGCAATTTATTGTGGTTGTTGTGCTTACTTTATACAGAAGAACAAGTAACTTTATTATATATTAAGAATAATAATATTAAGAATAAAGTTATTATGACATATATAAATAACCAAATTAAAAATCAATTTTAAACAAAATGCTTTTATACCTGATAAAAACTTTATAATATAATCTTAATTTAAATATAATCTTAAAAATCAACACCTTTTAAGCAATTTTTAAAGGTTTTTTTTTTTTTATTTAGTCAGTAGTTAAAATATCTTTAGAGCCAATATAAATTATATTAATCTTGAATATTAATACAGTAGATTCCCATTACAACGAAAAACCCCACTGCTATGAAACTTGATATGTTCCCTTTTTAATTTGCCTTAACCCCAATGTATTAAAAGTTCTGTTTTAACAAAGTACATTTTATTAGGAATTCCATTACAATGGAGAAACTTCATTGTAATTTTAGATTTGGATGAGTCCTCTGAGCTAAACACAATGTGGAAGGCTGTCAAAAAATTAACATTAGTCCCTGATCTGGTGGGCTTTGAGGATTTCTTATCTGTGGATGACAACAATCAAACCATGCTCAGAAGTGACTGATGAAGATATCATTTTATCCATTAAAAAAATTCTAGTCTAAAAAACTGGTGAACACAGTGATGATGATGTTGATGTTGCCGACAAATCAAAAGTTACTGCTTCGGAAGCCCTCTCATATGTGGAGAAAATGCATACTTTTGTTTCTCATCAAGAGAATGTTCCTGGAGGTATTTTCTCATATTCATTCACATGTTTTTGTTATTTCAACTACAGATTCCCTTGTACAAACAAAAATTACAGATTTTCTGCAATAATATACTACTAAATAAAGGTTACCCCTTAATTTTGCCTTTTTAATATTGAAATTTATTTCACTAACTTTCCCTATGTTAATTTAACTAGTCTTCCATTAAAATCCTCTATAATGAGAGGTAAATCTATCTTACATATTAAATTTACGTGTAATCTATGTAATGCATTAGATTAGGGGTGCACAACCTTTTTAAGCGAAGGGCCACTTACAAAAATGACTGGGTTGTCGAGGGCCACCATCAGTAGAATTTTGTTTACAGGAGGTGTGACGGGGGGCTAGCCCCCTAGGTTCTTTCCTTCCCAGTCAACGTATTCAGTTCTGTTGGCAATGATATATCAACAGTTTACGTTTGTATTTATACAAGAGATATAGCTAAGATTATTTTCAAAGAGTGAAAATACTCCTTGACTTTATTTGAGGGAGTAAATTTAACTTTAAAGATTGCCAGTGCCGAAAAAAAATTCTGCTTTCAAGAATGAAGGTGGAGAGGAGGAGAAACATATATTAAATTGTACTTCTTAACATATTCAGTCATAAAATGTGGATATCAAGTAGGGGTGCACAACCTTTATAAGAGGAGGGCCAGTCACAAAAATGACTGGATTGTCGCGAGCCAACATCCGTAGGGTGAACAAAATTTTGTTTTGGGGAAGGAGGGAGAGAATCGGCCTAAATGTTCATAAAATTGCTAATTTTATAAAAGGAGAGTTAGCTCCCTATACT
This sequence comes from Maratus michaelseni, assembly GCA_963931845.1. Taxonomy (NCBI): domain Eukaryota; kingdom Metazoa; phylum Arthropoda; class Arachnida; order Araneae; family Salticidae; genus Maratus; species Maratus michaelseni. Next base: position 416,069,556 of record OZ007586.1, read on the forward strand.
CAACCACCTCCTTAGTCAGTATAACCCATTTCAGTTGGCAAGGATAGAAAAATCTTGCATTTATTTTCCACGTGTGATTGACAATATTCAGTTTTTTTCCTAGTGATTGACAAAATTCACGATTTTTACGCGCCCGTTCGGCAAAATTTACGATTTATACGCACCTGATCGGCAAAATTCGCGATTTTTACACGCCCGATCGGCAAAATTCGTCATTTTTTCACGCCCGATCGGCAAAATTCGCGATTTTTACGTGCCCGATCGGCGAAATTTACGATTTATACGCACCTGATCGGCAAAATTCGCGATTTTTACGCACCATATCAGCAAAATTCACGATTTTTACGATCCCGATCGGCAAAATTTACGATTTTTACGCGCCTGATCGGCAAAATTCGCGATTTATACGCACCCTATCGGCAAAATTCACGATTTTTACGAGCCCGATCGGCAAAATTTACTATTTTTACGCTCCCGATCGGCAAAATTTGCGATTTTTATGCACCCGATCGGCAAAATTCGCGATTTTTACACGCCCGATCGGCAAAATTCGTCATTTTTTCACCCCCGATCGGCAAAATTCGCGATTTTTATGCATACGATCGGCGAAATTTACGATTTATACGCACCATATCGGCAAAATTCACGATTTTTACGATCCCGATCGGAAAAATTTACGATTTTTACGTGCCCGATCGGCAAAATTCGCGATTTATACGCACCCTATCGGCAAAATTCGCGATTTATACGCACCCTATCGGCAAAATTCACGATTTTTACGAGCCCGATCGGCAAAATTTACTATTTTTACGCTCCCGATCGGCAAAATTTGCGATTTTTATGCACCCGATCGGCAAAATTCGTTATTTTTACGCAAACGATCAATGAAATTTACAATTTACACGAACGCGATCGGCAAAAGTAACGATTTATTCGCACCTGATCGGCAAAATTCGCGATTTTTACGTGCCCGATCGACAAAATTCATGACTTTTACGCGCCCGATCGACAAAATTCGCGAGTTTTACGCATACGATCGGCAAAATTCGCGATTTATACGCACCCTACCGGCGAAATTTACGATTTATACGCACCCGATCGGCAAAATTTGTGATTTTTACACACCCGATGGTTGAAATTCGCGATTTTTTGCGTCCGATCGGCGAAATTGATCCACGGGCCACCAGTAATCCGATCGCGGGCCACAGGTTGTGCACCCCTACATTAGATAAATTAGGAGTAATTCTGAAATGAAAAAATCATTACAACAAAATATTCTAACAATCCCATGGAGTTCATTGTAACGGGAAGCTACTGTATTTTTTCACATCACTTTAAAAATTGAGATAAGATATGTTTTTAATCTTTTTTTTTATCATCAGGTGACTAAAATCATAATTTTAATAACTTATTTCAATCATCCAATTAAAATCATCAACATAGTGATATGTTATTTAGAGATATAAATATGCACAGTAAAATAAACATTAATAAATGTAGAACAATTTTGAAAGAGCAACTATCATACCAGTATTCACAACAGCGGTAGTTTGCTGAGATGTACCAGAGGCAATATTTGTTAGAGCCCAAGCTGCTTCAAATTGTAAGGATGGGCTATAAATAAACAGAAAATTAATTATAATGCTGAAACATCATTTTTTTTTAAAAAGCATGTTTAAATGAGGGAAAAAAAAAACTTGTTTTATATAAAAAGATTAAGTATGTACTCAAAACAGCACAAAAATTACTCCCAAGAAAACCTATAACCAAATAGTCATGATACAAAAGTGTTTGAATATCATATTTGCACTATTTTATTATTTTATGAGTACTTGATGTAAAGCTTTATTTAGAATGCTGCTGATAAATCTCAATAAAAAAATTCTTTAATTCCGTATCACCAAATACAAAAATCAGTATTTTTTCCATAATTCATAAAATGGCCTTCTACCTTAGTATAAAATACCTTCATAATAACCTGCATAATGTTTCAATAATTTGCAAAAACCTCAAGTAATTGAAAATTAATTAAAAATAAAATATTGAAAGTTATTTTTACTTTTTTTTTTTTTTTTTTACAGATCTGTTTGCATATATGTAATGTTGCATTTTTTCAACACACATTAATTATAGGTACAGAATCACAGTTGCCATGTGGCAATTAAAGCTTTCACTTCGGCCACTAACTTTCGATGTCTAAATCGCCATGTGTTTTAGAGGGATGCCTCTTTTCTGCCAAATGGCAGATTTCTGTCTTTTTTTTCAATCAAATCTGCAGATTCTACTCCATAATTCCACAATATTTACCACTTTATTTTTTATTTTTCTACTGTCCATAATTAAAATATATGACTAAACATGTATGCCACAATTCCGCACATTTTCCATTTTCTTCTTTAAAAAAATAAAAAAAATCTGCGATGTCAGTGGAATCAGGAAAAAGATAACATTGATATGCACCACAAATAAACTTAGCATGGCAGCATACCACAATTAGCCCACAACGCAGAAAAATTTGTGCCGAGAAGAGAATAACTTTGGATCCCACTCATTAGATTTATAGCTCTGGAATTATTCAGATATTTTCTTACAGGTAGATACTAGATATTGGCGATTCTGCCACGTGTTGTATTTTCTCTAAAAATTACACTTTCTATACAGTAGATGTGCGCAGTGAAATCTTAAATGAGAAAATGCATAATAGTGGAAGACTTTAAATGAAAATACACAACAACAGGAGTTAACTTGAGAATGCTTTAATGATGATCAAATTTACAGATGAAGAAAAATGTCAGCATAACTTTGCCAAACTAAATTAAAATAACTTAAAAGTAATATAATAAACTTAATACAAATAAAATTTGTCAGCAGCCCACAGCCAGTTTAAGTATTTGTGGGGCCCGGGGGCATATAAACTACCTTTACATGCATAGAGACCACTGAGAAATTTCCGCCCTCCTGATTGGTTGATTCCTTTTATGTGATTTGTTTTAGCGCCCTTATTGAAAACGCAAGACACTGATGTTGAAAAACTGCTCAATAAGTTTTTTTTCCATTTTCCTGAAATGGCTGTCTTTTCGAAAGTTAAACTTCTGACTTTATATTTTAATGAAATTGAATCAGTTTCTTCAAACTTAATTACAGTTTGCAGCAATGTTAAAAATTTAGCGGATTAGTGGGTGAAAGAATTCAAGAATTTGCATAATAGAAAATGGAATTCAAGATCATCAAAGCCATGTGGACAAAGATTAGCTTGCACATAAGTACAATATTAATTTAAAGATCACTTAAAGCAAAATGTGTAATATATTTTTTTATTGTAAATTGTTCTTATTGCGGTCGTAATTTATGGAAATGATTCTTAATTGAATTGTGGTGCCATCTATCCATATTATGAAAACATAAATTTATATATATTTTTTAATTAAAAAAATCTTTAATTTGAAATTCATTTTCGTTTTTGTACAGAGAAAACTGATAATAAAAAAATTGTGTGTAAAATTAAAAAAATATATTTTCCTTGTAGATCTTTTGGAATGTGAAATTTGTATAGACATATATTTTATTGTGATTATGCGCAGATCCAATTTTTAATTTAGTTCATTTATTTAATAATGAGTTAATTATAAAAAAATTATATCTAATAATAGGTATTTAATTTTAGATATATGAATTTAATAACAATTGATCGTTTTAAACTATTTGCAACTTAATATTTACATAGCATTTTTCCTGTTTTAAAAGCAATTTTATAGTTTAGATTAATTGTTATTGCTTCTACTTACTAATTTAATGGATTTTAAGTTTTGCATATTTTCTATTTCACTTTCAGAAAAAATTTGTTTGTCACCATAGTGATTTTATGACAGTACCAATTATGGCAAATGAAAGAAGTTTTTCGAAGAATTTAGAGTACTACTATAAATATAAAAGTAAAGTTGGATACAGCAGCAACTAAGAAGAAAGACAATTTTTTTTTTCAGATTAAAAGAAAATATTAAGTACCGTAATTTCCGGTGTATAAGCCGTGGGTAAAATAAGTGTGTTTCAAACCAGAATTATTTTTAAAGAAATAAATTCAAATAAGTGCCAAGATGTAATACTTTACATTTCATTAAAAACAATTTCCGGTCCGAAACAGATTTATTTGAGCCGCGGCTTATACCCCGGAAATTATGGTAAATTTTCAAAACAAAAAAAAAAGGGGGTGGGAGGGGGGAGGACCAAAACATAGATTTATATATACACGTAGCTGTAACTATTATTATTATATTTTTAGTTTTGATAAGCCATTATCAAAACTAAACAAGAACGAAAAATCATGCATTAAGCATAGATTATGAAACACTTTCCAACACAGCCAGAAAACTGTAACAAAACTTCACCCTCAAATAAGGTGAAAGAAGATATGTAAGTAAACAGTTTAAAAAACATATATCACATTAAAAAATACAGTTTTTGAAATTACCTTCCAGTGTCAAAAAAGTAGTCGAATTATTTTGGAGGATATATAGCATGATAAAATGTAGTTCAGATAGAACATTCACATTTAAAAATTTTCTCTGATCGATGGAAATGCACTCGAAATTCTTTGTACAGCCCTGTATATTATCTGAGGACTTTTGTACACACCACATATTAAGCTAAAAGAAAATTTAAAACTCACTCGCAGCAATTACCAACCGTAAACGACAATACAGGGCTTTAATTTTAGGGCGGGATTGAGGGATTCGTGCCGAAAATTTTGAAATCCCGCCCAAAAAAATAGCGTGGGCGGGAGCCCACAAACACATTTTCTCAAAAACAATGAAACATAGGAAAGAGTTGTAGCACGGATATGTAAAAATTTAATTCCTAAAAAAAAATTCTGCTAAAATATCCACAAGAAAACTATTTTTCAAACTTGTTTGAGCATAGGCCAAACGTATCAATACCAGGACCGAACGCCCTCCATTCCTGAGAGATCAACTTACTACAAAAATTCAGGAAGCATCCCCCATTCAAAACAGATTCTCCACACAAGCACAATAAAAACTTGTTCCCAGCTGGCTGAATACACCAATACAAATTTCACTACTTAACAAGAAGAGAATTGAACATTGAACAGCATCTCCCTCTGCCAAGCATAGAATTTCATGGTAAAATAAAACTGAAAAACCTTATATTCAGCATTCAAAAACCAGCCTATAACAATTGAAAAATTTTATTCAATTAAATTGAGAATCTTATTCCATGTGAGATACCCCTTAACTATTACATGTAAATTCATTAAATTATTCAGTTAAATTCATCTCCAGACCTTACAACACCCTATTTAACACTCTTAAACATTTTCTTAACACATCCTTTAAAAATTCCATAAAATGTAACATGAGTTCATAAGATATAAAAATTATACTAAATAAGAAAATATATAACCTTGATTCACTGGAGATTTAAACATCTTTATCTGAGCAAATTGATCTAACACTATACTTGTGGCCATTCAGCTCAAAGATGTCCTTCCTTATCCAGAAGACAAATCTAAAACTTTGAATTAATCCCCAGATGAATCTGACATAAATTTAACTAACACTAAAGAAAAACATTAATTTAACTAAAATTTATAAAAAAAACCTTCCAAATCAATTAATCTGCTCAGTGTAAAGAAACTAAACCTCAACCCAGAATCTAACCACTCAACCATAAAGGTCAAATATCCAGGGTCTAAAAGATATCCTCTTTTCTTCAGAGTTGGAATTATAGCAACCTAAAACAATGTACAATCCTCAACTCCTCATTGGTAAAACCAATTTCTACATGTTTACATTTCAGCATTGAGCAGAAAAAAATATATATCAAGATCAGCTTACACTTTTAAAAATGTTACACTTTTACCTGACCCTGATACTAATTTTTACCTTACACTATAATTTACACAATATTTAACTCTGCATTGCTCAACTCAAAACAAAATACATCAGCATATCCCTACCAGTATATATCCTCTCCTAAAAATTAATTTGAGGTGGTGCTTACACTAATATGCCTAATGATCACACAATGTTTCCGTTGAGAAGCAAAGATATCTAATTAAAAAAAAAAAAAAAAAAAAAAACTATCTGTTCATCGAAAACAAGCAAGCCAACCATACTACCTATCTCAAGAATTCAACAATTAACAATTAAAGTAATAAGCTCAGATTATGTAAATATATATACTTCTTCCTGGTATTAAAAATTCTGAGACAGAAAAACCACTGTGAAAAGACAACACTATCCTATACTAAAAATTCAATCCCCATTTGGGTATCAGCATGACACCTATCACAAAAACATGCTTTTCACTTCTTTCTAAAATATTTAAGAAGACATTTGCAAACATAGCAAATATAATATTCACATATAGGACAAATGGTCATATTTCACCAAAAAGATCAATATTGTAGAGATTAAAGATAAAAATTTCAATAATAAATTATAATAAAAAAATATATAACATACATAATTTAATAACTAGACATTTGCATAAGCATTAACCAGGGCATGAACAGAAACAATGCACTAAGATTCCAAAGGAGTCTAAAAATAAAATCTCAGTACACAAAAATTTTAACAATATACTGGAGTCAAATGAGACCAACAAAACCTTTAAATGATCTCACCAGTATAAAAACACAACCCATAATGCCATGCAAATGCCATTTAAAACCATAAAATTCATACAAAAATATACATAAACATTATATCAAAAAAAAAAATTATTTATTCAAACAAAAATAGACTCATCTGGCAGATAAACTCTAAGTGGCATACCCAAAACTAGCCTACTTAACTAAAACATTACCACTGCCTACAGTGGAAAAATTCAATATTTCACCCAATGAGAGTATAACTAAATACTTTAAGCAAAATTCATTTACAAATTTAAAAAAAAAAAAAAAAAAAAAAAAAAATATCAAATTTTAAAGAAAAAAGCATAAAAAAAACTTTCTGAAAACTAATTAATTATACCAAAAAGTAATTTAATTTAATAGCGTATTAAAAAAATCTCAAATTTATATTAAAATAAACCAGATTTAAATATTCTAAACTATAAGTTTCCCAAGACAGGCAGCACATATAGTCAGCTCACATGTTAAATGACAATTAGCTTATCTCACTTTATAAAGTATTCTAAAAATTTAAACATTTATAAACAAAATTCCATATTTTAAAAAAAAATTTCATATTACTTATTCACTTTAAGTTTCTTATAAAAAACCATTTCATTCAAACATTCAGCATAATTTTAAATTGATTAATCTAATTAAAAAGTATACTCGCTTTCTTTTAGCCAAAGATAGACACAGTGTCACCAATCCCTGATTCCAAGCATGGGAAAGTGCATGGCTGTCTCCAAAATTGCCACCTGTGTGGTCTTTAACTGACAAACATCCCTCCTTGCTACTTATCTTTCGCATTTGAAAAACAGGAAGCTAAGCTAGACTATAAAAGTTGACATTACTATGTTTAAAAGAAAAAGAAAGAAGAAAAAAAAAAAACGTTTTTATTATTATCATTATTACAATTACTTTTAATTTATTTATTTATTATTAGCATAAGAAATCCCCCTTTTTCTTTAATACGCCGAATAACAGCACATGCCTTGCCAGTAATTCTAAAAAATTACACCACAATGTCCCGACTATGAGTCACCAGTTCGTCAGCCCAACGGTCAGGAAAACAAAGTTCCTTGTCAACAATAAAATCAAATTTTTACATCAGAGGGATAAGTGATCAACCATCAAAATGCTCATCACGCTCCACTCATAAAAACCTCTCACTGAAATCCTTGAGCCTTCGAACACAAATCACAGACAAGTCATTTTGGGAAAAATGCCTAAGACACAGTGTCCTCATTCACCACTGAAGAATCACTAAATGCAACTTTTGAAGATAACACTGTAAAACCTGAGATTCACCATGAAAATAATTTCTTGTCAATCTTCAAATCATTCTATTTTTCGATCATTCAAGATCATCTCAGAGACATTAAACTTTAATGTAACTTCAAAACACCATACTGAAAAGGATCAAAACTTGAAAAATCTTCAATGATCGGCATCACATCATCATAAAAATTTCATTTTAACATAATTAACCATATTTCTAGAAACTACTAACACTAAATGCAATAGCGCCCCCCCCCTACTAAAATACTCTAAGACTTATAGCCCGAATTGCCATACAATTAATTTAATACAATTGCAAAAAAAATTTTTTTTTTCTTTACTGAAACTGTCTAATAACTTAACATCTTAACTAAATAAACTTTTTAACTTTTAATCTTTAAACTTAACACCAACTTCAAAAAGATATACAAATTCAAACTGCAAAAAAATAGTTATGGCAGGCATTATCCAAAAGGGGATAAAAAAATGACCATATGTCCATAGGTTTATGTCCCACAACACAACTTTTTCCCTATTATAGCTCTCTTCCTAAGAATGATTAAAAGACCAACCCGGAAGGACTCCCCATCTTTGTTATATGGATATGCTTATCCATTCATTCTATCTGTCCTTCCACCCTCCTCTCAGGGTCAAAGGGGACCAAGAGCCAAGATTTACGGCCCACACAATTATCAGACAAGAAAGCTCTGACGGGTCCTCTAGTAGACCCTCCAATTTTCAAGAAAGCTCACAAAAACATTAATTTTATAGTTATAGTAGTGTGATGTCTTGATTTCCAAGACTTTAAGGAAAATGTTAGATAGCTAATTTTCCATTCTAAAATGTTTAAAAAAATGATTATGTATAATGTATAAAATGATTAAAAATTAATTTTCTTAATAAGCAAGATTTCATAAAAAATTGGTACAATTTTCGATTAAACTTTGTTTACTTATTTTTTATATGCGTGAGAGAGACAAATTTATTTAATTTTTAGCTACGATTCGGTAATTAAAAGTAATATTTTATTCACTGTCGAGAAATCGTGAAAATTTTGCTTCTTACAATTGTTAAAAGTATACTGTACTTTTTAAATAGATTTAAATTAATTTACGAATTCTGAAACATATATATGTATATATATAATTTAGTATATTAATTATTTTTTATTGCAGTTAAAAGCACAGCCCTTCATAAATAAAATACAGTTGTTCAGAAAATTTATGAAACCATAGGAATAATAAATACCAAACTATAATAAATATGCATGAGTAACTCTAACTAATTAACCAAAACATTCCCTAAATTAAAAACCAATATATCTACAATTAAGAAAAATAAAAATAATTTCTTTAAAGCTTGTATATTTTAAATTCTTAAATACAAATTAATTAAGCATACAAGATTAAATTCGTGTAATTATACTATTATTCGCTCAAAGATAATTAAACAAAAAAATGAAATTTCCTGCATTATTATAAGCCTGCATTTGATTATCAAAATTAGTATAGTACTTTACTTAAAGAAGCACTTCAATATTTACAAAATATATCCTATGCAAAACAATTTGCTAATATATTAAAAAAAAAAAAAAAAAAAAAAATCTATGAGTATATACAGATATAATATATACATGCATTTAAATATTTTATTTGATTGGCAGATTTTGCGAGGTGAAATTTGGGTGCTATTGAGCACCCAAATCTCAAACATCTATTTAGCACTACATTATCTATCACATTTACATTATCTATCACAAACATCTATTTAATAAAACCTTCGCAAAATTCATTTTTTTTAAATAGGTCTTTTTACGAAATTCTATTCCATAAAAACTTTTTACTATTAATTATTTATTTATTATTATTATTACTATTAATTATTATTTTTACTATTAATTAATTATTTATTATTTTGTGACGTTTTAAAATGTGTAATTTGTAAACAAACAAGATCACCAAAGAGGAAAACTTTGTCAAAAAGATTTAAAAAAGTTTTTGTTAATAAATGCTTGGTTCGAATTTGAGTAACTGAATTTAAACTATTGTTGCAAAATGTTATTTTTCACAAAAAAATAAATTTCTAATAACCTTTACTTTTCACAAAATGGGCGACAAGAAAAAAAAAAACCCTGCATTGACCCCTGTTAGCAGACAAAACTAGTACTTAATTCAAAAAAATATATTTCAATGATAAAATAATTACATTATGCAGTAGACATCCAAAAATACTTTTAATTAAAATACTATAATACTAATAAATCTGTCGATATCTTAGACACCTATATTTGATAATTATTGATACAATAATTGTTCTAAGGATTGTTCTATCTTATTCTAAGTTCGGCTCATAGTTCAGGGACACAAGCTGTACCATCCTCTGCATGCACCAAATCAATTTACGTGATGCTTGTTTTTCGTTAGCTATTGATTAGATTTTAAAGCTCTGTTAAAAAATTCATAGATTACAATTCATAATGTTTTCAAGGATTATTTAAAAAAAAAAAAAAAAAAGGAAAAGAAAGAAAGAAATTGTAACCTGTGAATTTTTCAACAGGAATAGATTTCAAGAAAATTCAAATAAGGGAATCCAAAATTACAGATCGTTCCAACAAACAGATTTTTAGTGATGCTTTAAAATTTTCTGCATTGCAATAAGGTTTTGCAACGATTAAAAAGAAATTTACCCTTACTAATTTCGAACTTTAAACCTTCAAAATTCAGGATTAACTTTCCATTTTGTATTCGAACGTAAAATGTAGCGAAAAATTCAAATATACTGTCAAAATAGGATATCCGTGCTGAAAATGTCTAAATTTGGTACAATTTCAGTACGAAGATGGCCCGCTAAGATTATAAAAAAAAAAAGACAGAAAAAAAAACATAAATTGAAAGAAGTCATAATTCCTCATTGAATGACTATTTCCGTTTTTATCTGCGACAGTTTGGCGATTAAAGTTTATGGGATGCATCGTTTTTTATATGCTGACCTAACACACTCACTCAGATTGTATAAGTATTCATGTATATATTCTGCAAAATACAGTGTCATCCTGATTATTAACGACAAAAGAAAAAGGATTATAGTAAATGACAAGACAAAATTTACTAATGAAACTTTTTATTTTACTTACTTATTTTTATTTAATAATTAAAAAAATAAATAAAAAAAATAAATAAAAAAAATAGAGAATGTGCTATTTTAAACTGGTTTCAGTTAATAATTGTAGTAATAATGAAGGAATTCTGACGAATATTTGAAGACACCCATAGTCAGGCCTGTCAATTTTATGCCTTTGTGTTTAAAAATGAGTCAGAAAATGTGTCAGAAAGTTTCGCGTTGTTGAGCTTGTCAATTAGAGAAAAACCTTAAGGTGGTTCTCAAATGACTTGTTCAACAGCGCTAAACTTTTTGACACTATTCTTGACTCCTTTTTAAACTCTATGACATAAAATTGGCTATGGAAGTGATTTTAAATCGAAATCAGTTTTAGATTTTTTGATAAATAAATATTACTTATCGAGTTATAAGCTATTCTGTTCTCGTGGTCGTGACGACACGTTTTTCCTTTTTCTCGTGCTGCCGTTTCGGAAATTCGTCTCAAATCACCGACTTTGACAGTATTTACTGAAAGATCTGCCTTTGCCAAAAAATGGAAAACTCATTTCGATGACACAGTTTCTGAATAATAAGACCTGCCAATTTAATCCATTTCCAAACAAAAATGAATTCCAAACTGTGTCAGAATGTAGCTTCTTTAGGTAACAGAACAGCCTTAAGTTTAAAATATGCCAACGCGACGGAGTGCAAGAAATGTTTCGTCTGAAAAATAGCTCTTTCATAAAAAAATTTCTCCACCTTCTTAAACATTTAAACATAAAATCTGACTGTCGCTTTTGCACTAGGTGGTAACCCCCCCCCCCCCCCCTAAAAAATATATTTTATTTCATAAAACATTCCGATAGTGTTTCAAACAATTCAAAATATTCCTGCTGAAAAAAAAAATCTCGCCTTAAGCTCCATCCTTATTCTTAAATAACATTTTTAATTATTTTTATAATTAATCACCTCATCAAAATAATATTTCCCGCAAAAATTTCATCCTATTGTACACGTACAATTAATTCCCCTTGAAAAAGAAAGAAATAAAATATTGACTCTCTCTCTCTTTTTTTTTTTTTTTTTTTTTTTTTTTTTTTTAAGTTCTCATAATTGTTTTCGAAACATTGAATAAAACAAAATTTTCTATCTCACCACACAAAAATATCTTTAAAATATTACTAGATGGAACCCATCAAACTTGACGGCAAACAACTTGATAGTACCATTAAAAAAAGAAAGAAAAAAAATCAAAACCGCTTTAAAATTTTTGCAGAATAATTCAAATAAATAAAAAACCCACCTCGATTTAAAGTTACATTGGGAACCGGCAATTGGCTGAGTTACACTGGTACAAGCACTCACACAGAATGTCTTCCATCTGACACTTATCTATTTACTGGTGCAACAGCGATAAATCATACACAATTGTCATTCTGCAACGACAGTGAATGCAAAATGCATTTATATACACTACACACTTTTCGATCTACTGATTGGATAACCATTTTGTCATTATATTGTATCTAAATACAGTTTGTGAGTAAGCAATATCAGATAATGACAATTATATATGATTTATCGGTGTTTTGTTAGTAAGTGGAAATCTCTCTTAAAGTTTTGCATTGAATTACTTTGTTTATGCATACACATATGCATAGGGTTCGTAAATATCATATTTTCAAAACAATCTGATATTATATAATATATATCCCATATTTTAAAAATAATAAAATTACTGCTGATTATAGATATTTTCAACTTAGAAACTAAAACATTGTACCTAACATGAAAACTTTATAACACATTTTTCTAAATGTATTTTTCCTTCTTTTTTCACTTACATAACAAAATTGAAGATAAATTAATTGCAAACAGAAACAATTTGCTTTTTACATTCATCAAAACACAAACAATTCAGTATCAAGTATCGAGACATTTTTGCTTTTATACAACTAAATTTTAAAATTGATTTTTTTTTTTCCTTTGGAAAATTTTGAACACAAGTCAGTTTTTCTGCTTTTTCATTCACTAAACTGTTGTGCAGTTTAAACAGAACAACTACCAGATCAGGAAAGATTCTTCCTAATAAAGCTGTAAATAGTTGAATATCTAAATTAGACAGTTCTCTAAGTCTAACGGCTTTTCTAAGTTTCGAATGCAAAATTTTCTGACACACTTATGTACTCATTTTTAAGCGTAAAATCATGCTATTGGCAGATGTGACTGTTGAATTGATTTGAAGTATAGTAGCATTTTTATTTTTCGGCACATGTATTACATCTTGAGTTATAAACTATTGTTGTCTCATGACGACATTTATCCAGTTCGGAATTTCAGTTTGAAAGGACAACTTTCATGACATTTTCTAAAATATCCTTTACCAGTATCTCAAAATTGAAATTGATTTTCGCTTTCATTGTTTCAGAAAAGTAAATACACTAAGTCAAATTTACGCATTTAGAAAAAAAGAATTGAGGAATGTGTCATAAAGCAGCCAGTTTGAATTGGAGAACAACCTTAAAAGGGATTTTAACCAATCACCTACCGCAATTCATAAGGTATAACGTGTTTAAAAAAAATATGTATAAGCGTTATGAGATGTTTAAGATCATTTTCTATTGTAAATATGTTATGGAGCATCTCAATAATGTACATAAATTTCATTATGTTTGATGTGGTATAACGTTGTTAAAACATATTTCAAAGAATTATCACCCACAGATTATATAATGTAACCGAATTACATTGCCGGAGTATCATTGTAACAACATAAGTTAAATTGATACTCCTACACCTGGTGCTAAGTCGATTAAGCGCTCCATGGACATCATCAGTTATCACTATCGCTGCATGAGTAATTGATAGAAAACATTTTTTGCACCAGCAAGATATAGAGTTGCTGCGGTACTGCCGATTACTTTGTGCGTCTTTGTAAATATATATATATATATTATATATATATGGCGTTTTTACGAAGATGAGATACCACGATATGTAATATTCCACGAGAAAATGGCAGTTTGTTAAAGATATAGAATGTTGCTGTCGATATCAATAATCATGGCGAAGAGGTGAGGCAATGAAAAGACACCAGAACAGTTTCTCCAATAAAGACCAGCCAATTTCCAGACAAATCGTTTATTTATGAATAAGAGCGATGCAGTAACAGTTCCCACAGGTATAAACTTATAGCCCTCAGGCTTAACGATGGCTCACTACCTCGTTTAATAGATGTTAAAGAGCTGTATGAAAATTCTACGAGACTACAACACCAGATACCCATTTGTTTACACTTCCAAACACGTCAAAAATCTGCCCTCCAAAGCATGCAAGCAAGTTTTGTTCACTGAGCGTAGAGATACAGAAATACGACATCACGTGCGCACAAACCAATGAGTGAGAGGCCAGCTCCAGCCCAGCAAATGAGGCGCGAGGGAGAAGCTCTAATGCGAAAGAATTACTCTCGAGCCACGCATTAATTTTGAAGTGAAAATACCTAGTGCGCGAAACCGAGCATGGAATAATAATTTTAAAAAATGGCTTTTTAAAAACATTCGAAATGAGAAAACGTCTCTCGGAATTTTATAGATTGGGGAACTGATAAAAGTTACGAATGAACTTAAAATTTTAGATTAAGATTTGGAATAAGATAATTATTAATATACGGGTTAATACTTTTAAAAGGACATTAAATAAGAATAAATATTATTAAGAATTAAGGAAATACTGACTATGTCAGAAGTTAGATTAATTTAAAGGACTAATGCGAAATAAATGCGAAGGAAATAAATTTTTTATATAATATATATATATATATATTACATACAAACACGATCTTTTTCTTCAATATTTTACTTTGTGTCTATGATCTTTTAGATAGAAAACATTAATTTTGTACTTATTTGTTTGCTGATCTATTGTCATATAAATAAGCAAAATCAAAATCATCTTACAAAACCCAATTTCATGAACACGTAGAATTTTGTCAAATACATTTGAACTTTATCTGTATTTCAGTCTTCATTACTCTGACTGAAAAATGACAAATGGTCAATTAGAATACATAATTTGCATTTCAGCATCTATTTATTCGGAATATATTTGTAATATTCTTTGACTGTAATCTATAAATAAACGTGCAAAACGATTTTTTGTTAAAGCTATTGATCAATCGCGAAATTAAGATTTGTGTTGCTAACGTTTAATTGTAACAATAGGAAAAAGAACAACAAAAAGTCTCAGAAGAGATATCATATGCGAATGCATATTCAAAACCGAATAACTCAAATTGAAGATTGAAAATACATGCCATGTATTATGCATAATTAATGTGTTCGTCTGCGTATGGTTTATGTGATCGTTTGTGTAAGCATATACAGTAGAACCACGCGTTTACACTTTCCAAAAGGTGATAACGAAGAAAATACAATCTGTGCGAAAATACATTAAAGCCCGCTTTTACACTGCATGAGCAAACTTCTACCAATATTTTCTCAGGAGAATTTTCGACTTATTTAGAATTTTTTAAAATTCCGCGTTTAAATGAGGCGAAAATCTTTCATTAAAATACTGGTGGAAGTTAGCCTCTGTCGTAATCTGGCAATGTTCAGACATTTTGAAGAGTGGTAAAGAATAAGTATAAATTACGAGAAAACGTGAATTCCAGGAAAGTGAAAAAGAAGTTGTATTGTACATACATCTACCTTCCGATATATTAAAATAAATAATAATAATAACATATTTTGAACCAGAAATTTTATGCAATAATTGAAATCACACACGAATCACTTATTATTTTTCTTATTACTTAAATTTTCTAGTTCAAAACATGTTTATTTTACTTTGAAAGAAATAAGGATGTTGGCAGCTATACATATTGTATCTATATCTTCATGCACGTATTTATTTCTATATAACCGTTAGATATATTTAAATGTTACCAAATAGAGGCATAAATATATTTAGAGAAATAAGAACAAAAATTCCATTTACAGACAGATGTAACCAAAATTATATAATCGCTTTTAAAAACTTTTAAAATAAAATAAAATAATTTATTTTTTACAATGAGCATTTCTTGTAAAATTTACTATCTTATTAAAAATTTAACATTACAAGAAAATGTACAATTATTAAGAAAAATTTAAATTAATTTCTGTAGAT
Organism: Maratus michaelseni; assembly: GCA_963931845.1. Lineage (NCBI taxonomy): Eukaryota > Metazoa > Arthropoda > Arachnida > Araneae > Salticidae > Maratus > Maratus michaelseni. The sequence continues at coordinate 416,085,733 of OZ007586.1, forward strand.
ATTTTAAAAAGGGAAATTAAATTTTTTTCTTATGACAAATTTAGAAAATTAAAAAATAAGCAATTTACAGCTAACCCCTTCGCGACAAGCGTCCTTTACAGAATTTTTAATATTTTACCACCGGTTTTTGAAAACAGAAATTTTCGCTAATTGAATCACAGAAATGCTAGGATTACACAAGGCAAAGCTTACAATAAAAAATAACTGGTGGGAATAATCGATGATTCTGAGCATCTTATGCGTCACGTATATGTGTCGCTCGTCCCCAAGGGGTTAACTAGACTCTTTTTAATCTGAACTCCAGGGAGTAGCGTAAAATGTTCTAACTATCCAAAATTTGAATTATTGTAAATATGTATGGTAAAAAAAAAAAAAATGTGGAATTATAACACAATATTTCACAATAATAATGAAAGAGTTAAAGAGTACAATGTTGTATGTGGTTAAAAAAAAATAAATATATATATATTTTTTTTTTGTTAAACAAACAAACAAAGATAGACTCGAAATATTCCCTTTTAGAAACTCACAAAATTATCTATAATTTGCATTTAAGAAAATACTTACTTTCCTTAATTCCTAAAAGTACGTCTTTGATGTTATTTACTAGTTATTTAATAACCAACTAAAATTCTATTTATAAACACAATTTTCTCAGAAAAACTAAATAAATAATGAGAAACTACACTAGTAGTAGGAAAACAAGAGTTCGGGCTCAGGAGCCGGGACCGTCCCTCCTCCAGAACGCAGCACCGCCACCTCCCATGCCGCCTGCCGTCCATCCACCGCTCATGGGTGAAAGTGAAAAATGTTCACAGGACTGAAAATTTTTTAACATACTTCCGTAACACTCTGACAAAATGTATGTCGATATAACATAATATCCAATTCAAAACCAAAATTTCCGAGTATTGTGTACATAATATTATATAATGATAAATATAAATATATGTATAAAAACCTTAAAATAGCATTATATAAAGAATAATAAACATTAGTTATAAGAATGATTATAGTAATAATTGAAGCTTAAACTTTTTAAAATTTTCTTATTTCCTTAAAAGAAAACTATCATATTAGTTACAATAAAAACTTTAATCACAATGCATATATATTTTTTGTGGATAATGAAAAAAATTAGTATTAAATGAACAAATAAGTTTTTTACTTCAAATAAAAATTTAAAAACTTACCAGTAAAGTAGGATGAAACTTGTTATTTTATAGATGTTAGCAATTATACTAAGTGAAAAAATAGGGCCAACACAATCAGTTAAAATCGAAACAAATTAATCAAAGTTCAGACTATATTTTAAAGTCAAAGTCTAAAAATATAGAAATGACAAAATAGATCCTGGCAATTCCAAAAAATGATTCATTTTGTAAAATATCTTGACATTAAAAAAAATAAATATTGAGATTTATAGTTTTGTCTGTGGTCTATATGATAAAAAGTTATCAAAATGATAAAAGTCTTTAAAAACATTCAAGATCATTTTCTTTAGCAATAATTTTTTTCAGATATCAATATTTTGGAAAAAAAATGGTGATAGTAGTTGTTTTTAGAACTTTTGATGACTTTTTTTTCAAAAAATTTCTCAAAATTCAACAAAGTTATCAAAATGATAAAAGTCTTCAAAAACATTCAAGATCATTTTCTATAGCAATAATTTTTTTCAGATATCAATATTTTTGAAAAAAATTGGTGATAGTAGTTGTTTTTAGAACTTTTGATGACCTTTTTTCAAAAAACTTCTCAAAATTCAACAAAGTTATCAAAATGATAAAAATCTTCAAAAACATTCAAGATCATTTTCTGTAGCAATAATTTTTTTCAGATATCAATATTTTTGAAAAAAATTGGTAATAGTAGTTGTTTTTAGAACTTTTGATGACTTTTTTTCAAAAAATTTCTCAAAATTCAACAAAGTTACCAAAATGATAAAAGTCTTCAAAAACATTCAAGATCATTTTCAAAAGCAATAATTTTTTTCAGATATCAATATTTTTGAATAAAAATGATAATAGTAGTTGATGACTTCTTTTTCAAAAAATTTCTCAAAATTCAACAAAGTTATCAAAATGCTAAAAGTCTTCAAAAACATTCAAGATCATTTTCAAAAGGAATAATTTTTTTCTGATATCAATATTTTTGAAAAAAATTGGTAATGGTAGTTGTTTTTAGAACTTTTGATGGCTTCTTTTCATCATCTGCTGATCGTTTTTTGGGAATTTTATATCCTAAAGAAACACACTGTAAAGGTTTATTAATAGTAGCAGCATCCTTTTCTTTTTCTTCAGAATTTGTGTTCATTTTGATTACTGAACTACTTGTTGATGGCTTGTTCAAATCTGTATTTTCAGAGCCTTTATTTTCTTCTTCATTTTTCTTTTTAAGATTAAGAATATTGCAACGTGTATTTAGTTTTTTCTTTGCAAGATGTTCCTGATACGAGGTGTACGCTGACTGAATATTTTTCCTCATATTAGGACAAGGCTTTAAATCAATCGACTTCATTTTTCTTCTGCGTAAATTATATTTTATAGTTGAAATGGCTTCATAATTTTCAACTGTAAGTGAACTCCTATCTTCCGTTATAATGTCATCCATTATATTGAAACTTCCCTCAACTAGAGGACCAGAGAATGGCGTTAATAACGCTTTTACTAATTTTGAGAGTAACTTGTACTTTAGTTAACCATGCCATTTGAGATCAAAAATATGACACCACCAATTTAAGTCAATGCGGCAGTTCTTATTTGTATCCACAAAAACACCACTCAATTCTAGATCATCTATTTGTTGATCAATAGTGTACTGCCGTATTTCATCTAGTAATAAAGCTCTATCAGAAGTTTCAATTACTTGAGGTAAAGCTTGTGAAAGCTTTTTAAAAGCTGCAAGAGTCGTGCTTTTCTTTCGCAGATTGGGATTTAGTGCTGAGAACCAAGCAAGAGTTGTGTTTTTAAAGGTAAACTTGTTAACAAGTACTGCGACGTGTCCTCATATGCATTTCTTAATTTGGGGAAAAATTCTATCATCCATGCAGAACTTCTTAGGTCTCCTAAAACGGCAAACTTTCCAAAATTTAAATATTCATCTTTATATTGTAGCTTAGGATCCCTGTAATTGAATTTTATCAAGTTTTTCATCGTAGCAGGAAGAAACTGGGGCTTAATGAAAAAAGCTAGAAAATTTCTGCAAAATGAATACATTTCTTCACGAATAAGGTGTATCATCGGTTTTTCATATTGAAAAATCTTGACATACTGATTAAATTGTTTCAGAATACCCCTATAAAATTGTAAGAAAAAAAAAATATTTCTTATAATTTCCAAACAATTCATCTAAAATTCTTGCCTTTCTCGCCTTATTAGATTTGTTTAACTTTTGCTTAGAAATAAAATTCTGCACTAAAATAATTCGTTTTTTTTGCTCTTCGGAAGTCTTTCTGCTTGAGTAAACTTCATTCAAGACTTCTTTTTCAGTTTCTTCAGGAGTTAAAAAACTAAAATAAAACACCCTTAAAGCATCATTTAATTTAAATAGCCTTTCACAAACCGATAAAATTTGTATAAATCTGTTATCTACTAGTCTTAAAACATGCAGTATATTTTCATAATTTAATAACGTTTGAATCTCTGAAAAAAGTTCCTTTGCTTTAGGAGAATCTTGGATATCAAAATATACATCACTTGCAATACTTTCCAAGTAATTTTCAAAAAAACTGAAAAATTTTTTTGCACTATTATGGATGATATGCACCGTGTCCCCATGTATATTTAATAAATTTGGGTTTGCATCTCTTATTAATGTTTCTACTCCTGATCTGCACCGTCTCATTGTATTACAATTGTCCAACAAACAGCTAACTACTTGGTTAAATTCAAGATTATTTTCCAATAAAACATTGCTAATTTGATTGAAAATATTTTTAGCCGTGCTTAAATTTTCCTTTCTTGATGCTAAATGGTCTGTAACAACCATTGTTTGATCGTCGTCATAAAAACGAACAAAAACATTAATGATTTTGTCCATAGCATTACTAGTTCCTTCATCGATGTTCAAGGAAAAAAAATTACCTTTAAGTTTACTTATCAAGTCCTCTCTGAAACTTTTTGAAGTCCCGTGAGTTGTTATGTAAGTTGCACTCATGCGAGAAAAATGCAGTTTAGCCAAAGCCGGTTTATCTTTGGCCAAAAATTTGGTAAGATCTACAAGATCTCCTGCCAAAGAAAATGGCAGTGTATTTTCACATAAAAATGAAGTTACAACAGCCTTTTGATCGGCAACGCGAATCAGACAATGATGCTTTGGTAGCAATGGGATTTGCACCAGGCAATGTTTGTGTGTGCGGCTGTGCACGCATAAGTTTTTGGTGATCAGTGTCCTTACTATGTTTTTGGAGCGTTTTCTTCCCGTTATTTCCATAACTTAATATACGGTTGCAAACAAAGCATATACAACTTCCTGGTTTCTTCACTTTTTTGCACCACGTGCGTATTTTGTTTCCTTGATGATCAGTCTCATCTAACCAAGCAAACCTCCATTTATTTCTGATACCGGTATCTTGAATAAGCAACGCATCTTTCTCTTCTATAGGTTCTAATTCCATTATCTATCACGTAAAAAATATAGGTGAAAATGTCGCCGCTGAAATGCAGCAGTAAAAACACAACATAAAACGACAACAATAAACGATTTTACATCTCACTTCACTTCTTTTCGTCAAGAACCTAGCGGTTGCCTCGCCGATCAGAGGAGAATAAAAAAACTACTCCTAAACTTCGGACCTTCCGAGAATGCGCCAGAAATTGCGCAGATCGCATTTCGCTGCCTCTCTTCATTTCATGCGGATTGAAAGCCGATTACTCAAGCGCATGCGTAAATAGAATACTCAAGGAGAAAATCTGACACGGAGATGCTTGCTGGTAGCTAGAAGCGAAGACAAAACAAAACTTGCTCTTCTCATTCAGTCAGCATTTGAAAGCATCGCAGGGGAATTGATTGCGGTTTTTTGACTGGTGATTAAGTACAAAAATAAAACACAGAGAAAACTGAAATCAAGAATTATTATTAGGCACGTTAAAAATAGATTTCTTTGTTGATATTTATTTCCGTCTCGTTCCGTCTGTATTAAAATCGCCAGGACGGATTTCCGTCTAGAGACTGAAAACTTTCACCCATGCCACCGCTCGTCCCACCTCCGAATCCGATTTGAGCACCCCATAACGGAAAAATGGTTAAATATGAACTGTATGCTGAGGGGTGAACGTAAGAACTCTAAGATGAGGTTAAATGGACAAAATTATCATACTATAAGATGAATATTAAACATATATATTAATTTGAAGGACAAAACACCTTAACAAATATTACTAATTAAGCGAAACAATGGAAAAATATCAATTCTACCGAAAAAAGCTGATTTTTAATGAATTTTTCAACTATAAGATAAGGATATCAAATCATAAGCTGACGATTAGACATATATATTATTTTTGAATGACGAACATCTTAATGAGTATTACTAATTAGACGAAAGAGATTATCTCTATTAAGATCATTTAACAGATAAAATCATGTCTTAGTGTACAATCATATTGAAAACTTGGGCAAATTTTATTAGAAATTCATCTTTTTTCCTTAAAAATCGATATCTACTTTTGTTTTGTGCAATTATTAATACTCATTAAGAAGATGGAGGAGGGTAAACTTTATTAAAATATAGCACATATCTATCTCCCAACATGGATTTTTTGTAAACATTAATAACGAATGATATTTACATCTCTTCAGAGTAAAACTCCTGACATCATAATGCCTTTGTCATTCCCCTCTATTCCTAGAATGTGGGGTGAATTATTGCCGCCCTCATAAATGCTGGTGTTGGGAATGAAAAAACAGGTGTGTTTACTTTGCATGTAAGCCCTTAAATCAGATCTAACTAATATAAAATTTATGTTATGTCCAGTCTAAACAGAATTAAATCAAGTATATAAGTAATAAAATTACTGAACTCCTATTATTGCATAGAAAAATCAATCAATTAGTTAAAAATCATTCAAATTTTGAATATTTTCTATATATATTGAGATTTAAAAACTAAAATATGTTTGATACTTTATTCTACAGCATTAATACTTATGAAATCAGCCGTTTTCCTCTGTTTTTACCTAATTATTACTACTCATTAAGGTGTCTGTTGTATAAAAACTAAAATATAAGTTAAAATTTCCTTTTATAAGTTGATAACGACATCTTACAGTAGAAAAACTCTTCTGAAATCAGCATTTTTTCTTGCAAATTGATATTTTAATTTGCTTAATTTTTAATACTCATTAAGGTGTTCGTCATTCAAAAACTAAAATGTAAGTTTAAATTTCATCTTATAGCTTGATATTCTCATCTTATAGTTGACAATTCTTAAGAAATCAGCTTTTTTCTTGAAAATTGATAAATTTCTTTATTTAATTATTAATATTTATTAAGGTGTATGTCATTCAAATTTAATATATATGTTTACATTTCTTCTTACAGTTTGATTATATCATCTTAGAATATAAAAATCAGCTTTTTACTTAGAATTGGTATTTTGCATTGTTTTGTTTAATTATTTAAACTCATTAAGTTGTTTATCATTCAAAATTAATATATTTATTTAATCTTCAGCTTATGGTTTGATATCCTCATCTTACAGTTGAAAAATTCTTAAGAAATAGGTTTTTTTTCCCCTTAAAAAGGATATTTTGTATTGTTTTGTCTAATTATTAGTACTCATTAATGTGATGATTGTTCTTAAACTAAAATATAAGTTTAAATTTCCTTTTATAAGTTGATAACCTTATCTTATAGTTTAAAAAATTCTTAAGAAATCGGCTTTTCTGTAGAATTTGATAATTTTCCATTGTTTTGCTTAATTAGTAATACTCATTGAGATGTTCGCGTCATTCAAACTTAATATATAAATTTCGTATTCATCTTATAGTATGATAAACTTGTCCATTTAACCTCATCTTAGAGTTCTTAGGTTCACCCCTCATCTTACAGTTCATATTTAACCCTTTTATCCGTTAGGGGGGAGTTCGAGTCGGGAGGCGGGACAAGCGGAGGGTGGACGAGAGGATGCGATGCTGCGTGCTGGAGGTGGGACGATCCCTTGGTCCCGCTTCCTGAGTCTGAACTCTCGTTTTTCAACTACTTACACCCAGAAAAAGGAATTGATTAAAACAACAAAACATGTTTTGTTGAGTACATTTTGGTTGTTTCAAGCAAAATTTTTAGTTGAAGTAAAACGTTGGTTTTGTTGCATTGACAAAAAAATATTATTAACACTCTTACAAAATTTTAACAAAATTTCATCAATTTTACTTGAATTAACAAAATCTGTTTTTTAAATTTTACCATAATTTTGTAATTTGTAATTCCAGCAAAATTTTGTTGCTTTTACAAAATTTAAATTGTTGTGTAGTAGCCATAAATCTCTCATGTAACTCGATTTATTTGACTTATATAACTATATAATTAAAGGATTAACATAATTTTTGGATAATTAAAACTTTTTCTCATTGGGACGGACCAATGTAGTTTTAAAAATCTCCCTGTCCCATTTATTACTTTCTTCTATCTTTACAAGAAGAAAGTATTGGAATCATGAAAATTTTCGACTTCTGGTTTTCAACGGATTTTAGAAGGTCCTGAACACGATTTGACTGTTTTTAGAAAATGACTGTCTATGACTCTGTCTGTCTGTATGTGACAAAAATTTTGAGGGCGCTCTATTTCAAGAACTAATGCACAGAATTTAATAAAACTTTATATTCAGTTACTTCCTAATATAAATTGGTGCTGATTAGTTTTTGGCGTAAATGGCGCAGCAGGTGGCGATGCTATGTTGCAATTTTCGTGATTTCTCAAGAACTAATGCACTGATTTACATCAAAATACAGATTGAGTTAAGACCTTGACATAAATAGAAGCTGATTACGTTTTGGTGTAAATAGCCCAACAGGTGGCGCTGCTATGTTATTTTTTTCATGATTTTCAATATAGCGAAATCTCAAGAACTAATGCACAGATTAATTTTCACGGATAATCATTTTAAGCAGTGATTTATACGCCTGTAATTCTTAAATAATAACCAGTGAATTTTTATCCTGCTTTTTTTCAAGCGTAAACCAACAGAATGAAAAATGTCCCAAGCCAGGAATCGTACCCGGGTCCTCAGAATAGCGTTCTGGGGCCCCACCATACAGCAACACAGTTAATTTTTAATGAATTTTCTGCAGTGAAATACACCTGTAATCCTTGAATAATAACCAGTGAATTTTTATCCTGCTTTTTACAGGCCGAATTCACTGCTGAAAATGAATTAAAAATTAACTATACGTTGCTGTATGCTGGGCTTTGTATTTTCGTCTCATGTTTGCCCCAGAAATTTGCATGCTCGTGCAGGGCCTGTTTACCGAATAGTCCCTGGAAGCCCGTGCTTCCCCAAAGAAATACAAAAACGCCCCCAAATTTACTTTTCAAAATAACTTTTTACAGAAAAAAAAAAAATCAATCAGGGTCAAAAATGCATTTTTTTCCTTACGAAATTTTTATCTAAGAAGCTCGCTCTTTCTAAATTGTTGTTTACTCGAAATTTTGATGGTGAAATTTCAAATTGTTGCAGCATACCAAAAATGGATTTAGTAAATAACAAAGCAATTGGTAGAGGGGGGCCCCAGAGTAACGTCGGGCTTTCCCTACTTTTATGTCTTAACACATTGACGGACAGTAGGAACAAGTGAAGTTCGAAAATTGACACTATATGTTTTTGTAATTTTTAGAATATTAGAAGTATAGTTTTACTCTTTCTGCTTAAATAAACTTAATTTTGATTAATTCAGCACCTTTAGTTAGGTTGCACTACTCCCTTCACAACCACGTCAGGGTGGCTAGTGGTCAAGGAAAAATACAGTAAAAAAAGTGATAAACACCAGTATATTCTTATAGAAAAATTTATGTTGATTATTCGATCAAATAATGAATTTGAATTTTTCTATAAGAATATACTGGTAATTATCATTTTTTAAATGTATTTTTCCTTGACCACTAGCCACCCTGCACGTGCATACTGAAGCTGCAGCTCGTATAACAGGTGGAAAACGAACTTCAACCTAAAAAATTTTTTCCAAAACATGACACTGGGCTTCTACTTGTACGCCGGTAAATGCACATTTGTGCTGCTATAGCCGTAAATGTTTAAAAACGACCGTTTCATTTTGGACGGCTATTGCCGTCATGCCACAGAGTGAACTTCGCTTTGACGGCTATAGCCGCAAGTGTCCGTCAACGTGTTAAGCGGGCCCTGTGCTCATGATGACATTTCCATCTTGTGCTGCGGTTGCAGCCAGTACGACATATATAAGAGTGAGAAATTTTGAGTTTGGATATCGTTCCTTCTGGCTCAGTGGTTAGAGCCTGACATCGTTATTCTGAGAACCCGGTTTCGATTCCCAGCTTGGGGCATTGTTCAATCTGTAGGTTTACGCTTGAAAAAAAAAAAGCAGGATAAAAATTCACTTGTTATTGTTCAAGGATTACAGGCGTAATTCACTGCTGAAAATGAATAAAAATTTACCTAAACAATAGTTAAGTTTAGATTGGTTCTAATACAAAAAATAATTTTAAAGTAAATATTGAAATTGTTTATGTAACAAAAACCTTTTGTTGTTAAAACAAAGAAAATTCTTAAAATTACACAAAACAATTGTTCTTTAAACAAAAGTTTTTGTTGCCGAAACTGAAAAGAACTCTTAAAGTAACAGATAATTATATTTATTTTGCGAAAACTTTCAACAAAAGAATTTTGTTAATTCAAGTAAAATTGAAACATTTTTACTTGAATTTACAGAACATTTTTTTGCTGACGATACAAAATTTTTTGTTGGATTTGCAAAAAAAATCAACAATATTTTTCATGTTGATTCAAACAAATTTTCCATTGACCCATATTTAAACGGAAAGTTTTGTTGGTTCAACCAAATTTTTGTTGATTCAACAAAACTTTTCTCTGGGTGTACATTTTTCCGACGTGTGTTTCTGCAGAGCTTAACAATTTCGCATTGCATAGTAAATGCATGAGACTCAGAGAAGGGCAAAATACATCCAGGGTTCGAACGCATCAGGAGATTCGGGAGATTTTATGTGTTTTAGTACCAGAAATTTTGTAGAGTACTGGTTGCTATTTCTGAAGATAGCATTTTTTTTCATTAAATAAGCCAAATATTACTTTACGAAAATTCTGATAAAAGGTGCTTGAAAGTCCTTGAAGCGTACGAACCCTGACATCGGAAAACAATTTTCGATGGAAAATACAAAATACATTGGTTTCAGAACCTAAAGTACAAAATACTTTCAATTTTCAAAATACAAAATACATGTATTTTTAAAATACATTTAAAATACAAAATACATTGATTTTAATTTTAATTATTGTGCATTAACTTGCAATACACAAAAATGCTTTAATTGCAATGTCATATTATAATTTTTTATCTACTGATGCACAGGTCCGTAACCAAATGTAGAGGTTTGCACGGGCCGAAATTTCTAGGTCTGGGTCCAGTCTGACCCGCAGAAAAAAATTATGGCCCAGGTTGGGTAACTTTGTTAAAAATTCGGCGCGAGCCCGGCTCTAACCGTACAAAAAGTTTTTGGTCTGACTCGATATAAGAGATAAAAGCTCGGCCCGAGCCTGGGCAAGCTCTTATAAAAAATTATTGGCCCGGTGTAAATGCTAAATTTCGACCCAAGCCTGGCCCGTACAAAAACTTAATTGGCCCGAGTAAATTTCTACGAATGATGTTTTTACGATGATGTGGTTAAAAATTCTCTTGTACAAGGCGTTCTGACAAATAATTTTTATTTTAGCTATTTTTCATGTTTATATTCTTTAAAAAAAATAAAAAAAAAATCGCCCAGAGCTGTGAAGCACCCAGAAAATGTTTTGTTGAATCAACAAAAATTTGGTTGACACAACAAAACTTTTCGTTTAAATATGGGTCAATGGAAATTTTGTTTGAAACAACAACAAAAATATTGTTGATTTTTTCATCCAGGCACTCTTAAACAAGTATATAATTTTAAGTTCTTCATTGGTTCGTCATTAGCATCGTTCTATAATTTTTGTCCAGCTACTGTTTACATTTCGCAATCTCCATGCCCGTACGATCGGCATCTAAATCACGCGGCTACGAAGAGGATGGAATGCATGATGACATACGGCAAAGCCGGTATGATGTCATTCACTTTCTCTCTCCTGTGATTGACTCACTAATTTGCATGTCAGAAGTGATGTACGTGTGCTGGGCATGGAATTGTGTACTGAAAGGATTTTTAGCACAGGTGGGGTATTTATACTCCGAGCGGACGGGAGCTCATTAGCTTTGTATGTTTTAGTTTCGCTTCATCTATGTTGCTGGCTTTTTGATGTTGTGATGAACTGCCTGAAGAATGTCTGCGAAATTACTGTAATGGATGTTAATTCTGTGCTATTTATTAATCTCATCTAGTAAAAAGCTCTTCATCATGTTTCTTATGGAAAATGGTGATGTTTTAAAGAAGTCTTAAGAGACTAGCTCAGTGTGCATCCATGAGGTTCAATATTTTTCTTATTAATGGTCTTGTCGGGGAATTCATTTCATTATTTTTATTAGTTCATTTTTGCATGTTCTTTCCAACCGTTTTAATATCTGGTTTTAACTTTTTCAAATAACTTTTTACTACACATCATACCTCTCCCCAGTTTAAATACTTATTCTTCTTGTCAGCAAAATTGCCGTGATATTTTTACTTTTAAATTATGGGAGTAGTCAGGTAAAAGTGACACCTGATGAATTTCATATAACATCTTAGAAGGAGAGTTATCTTGGGGAAACTTTCAGTGATGTTTGTTTGGGGTTAAAGTGGTTAAAAATGGAAAGTTCATAAATGTATGGAATATGAAATGAATCTTTTCTAAGTCATTAAATTAGTTTGTCTTGTGTAAAGCTGAAAGCATTTTTATTGAACTATTCCTTGTGGCTCTCTGACGTGCTGAAATCAATATTCAAGATTTGAACCGTTTTTTCTTTCTCTTAAATATATTAAAATAAATTGCCTTTTTACATTTTTCAATATTCATTAAGCTTTACATTTAAAGTTAATCTAAAGTTCATGTTAAAGTTAATCTTAAATTTATAGTAAAGTCAATCTAAATTTCATATCATGTTAATCTAAATTTCATATTAATTTAATCCAAATAAAGTTAATATATTTCAATGTGAAACTAATATTTTATCTTAATTGTTTAGTCTCCTTAAAGTCAATACGTTTATTTTGTTTAACTAAAGTTAACTTTCTATTTATGAAAATCTAGTTTATTTGAGTTTCAGTCTATTTATATTTAATTGCTTAATCATTATCAGTCAAATACAAAATCTTACTTTTTCGTTATTTAATTTCTCACAATGTTTTTATATTATGTTATGTTTGTAATTGTTAATAAACTTATGTTTGTTTATTAATCTGGCTTTGTTATTCTTCAAAAGACAGATTTCTATTTCAGCTTAAAACTTAATTTACATTTTCACTTTTCCATACCAGCTTAAACTTGCAACACATTCTCTTCCATTTGTGCTTAAATTAACTCTGCTATATTTACATATCAAGGATTACCTTTTGGTAATTCTCGTCAAAAGAAAACTTTATTTTAAGAATTTGATGTGAATTATTAGTGTACATTTATAAGGTGAGTTTCACTGAATAATTCAAGAAAAAAATATCTCATCATTATACATATTTAATTATGCATTAATTATTTACTTGACCATTACTTAGAATATTTTTAATGTTTTTTAAATTTTCTTAATTTTTTTATTTTACTTAACTATTTTACTTTATTGTAAGCATTCATTATAATTTTGAGTGCATTATTAAATTCAAATTATTGCTTAAAAAATGTAAACAAAAGAGTGATCAGAAATCCACAAAATTCTAAAATCTGCATAACCTCTGGTTTTAAGTTATGCAGATTTAAGGGAGTCTACTGTATATATATTTAACAAAAACTCCTGCTTTATGTTTTATTGGAGCTGTGTGAACTTTACTATTACTTCCATACTTTATAAACAAAATAAAAAGTGTTGTAATTCATTATTTTTATTTATTTTTAATGTTTTTTGCTGATAAATAGCACAACTACACATCAGGATATTTTATTATGTATGTATTATTAAATTTAAAAGTTTAGGGTTTCTAAAACCACTTAAACTACTTCAAAATATGATTTTGGTCATAATTTATAAAGCATACTTATTAAAATTTACTTTAAAATTTAATTTCAGGACGATTTTAACAAATAAATATGCACTCCCTTAAAACTGAGTACATGTATTGTTTACACATAAGCTGTGTGGATTTCAGACATTGGCAAATTTTAGCTAGGCAGATTTTTGGCACTCTACTGTATATTAACCAGTCAAACGATTTTTCAAATACTTCTGTAAAACATTGATTCAAAAATAAGGCTTGTGACCTAACTTTTGAATCTCTTGGTACAGCCTAAATTAAAAGCTGTTCAGCAAGTTTTAAGAAATGCACAAGTATTAAACTTTTCTTAGAATTCAAACAAGAAATAAATTGAACTTACTGGTCATGTCGCTTCAAACAACGTACTAAAATGGGCAGAATACCTGAATGAATTAAATCATCAATAGGAGGATTTCTGTCACAAGATAGAAGTTTCCTGGAAAATAAAAATATATATATATCATGAGGGTATACAAAAATTTATCATAGCATGCATTTAAAAATACCTTTTTTAAAATATTTTTTATCAAAAATCATCATTTATTATCAATGACACATCCATAGTATTGACCAAGAACTTATATAATACAGTCTTGGGCATAAATCCTTCAAAATTTCAATCACTTAAATAACAGATTAAAAAGTTAACTACAGTTTTAAAGTTTTATTGGAAAATGGAGTTTAATTTAATTGAAATTTATATAATTTACATTAAAATATTAAACAAGCAGATATGATATAATAAAGGCAAAAAAAAATTCTTAATAACATCATGAGCATTAAGAAATGTGCTAGGCCTTTTCAAAAGAACTTTTTCTTATTCAGGCAGAAAGAACACTTGATGAAGAAAGACAAAGTTCTTTCAAAAGACCTAGTGCATTTTCTAATTTGTATGGTGTTATTAAGAAGTTTATTTGCTTTTAATATAATTTAGTTATGTCCTGCAATTAAATAAGTTGAGAGTTAAAGCATTCCATTAAATCAGTTGCGATTACATTTTAAAGGTGTTATGCCCTCAGAGTTTTTATGCAATAAATCTGTTTTTATATAATAAATACATTGATGTGTAATAAAACTCGATAACTTGCCACCATCATAATCTGTGTTTTTATTTAGGGATCTCTATTTTCTATGCATATGCACTGAAACCTTGATAATTATGACGATCACAAATCAGATTTCAGACAATAGAATAACATTAATTTCCTACAGATATTCACTAAAACTTTCATAGCTTGTCATCCACAAAACTGTGTTTATAGTTATCAAGTATGATTAATAATTTGAAGATATGTTAATAACTCATGCCTTTCATCAATCTAAATTTTTATTCAAACAAATAGCATTAATTTCTTATGGATAGGTATTAAAACCTTGATAACTTGTCACTCTGGTAAATCTGCCTTTTTATGCAAATGAATATTATTAATTCATCATACATATGTTAAAAAACCTCAATAACTCTTCACCCTAAAGGTGAAAACAAGGAATTTTGCTTAGTAGCCACTGGTCGGTAGGTTGATTTTTTAGTAGCCAGTTACGGGCTAGTGAGAACAATTTCTTTAGTAGTCAGTAAGCACATTTATGTCACTGAATATTTAATAATTTAAATATATATATATTGATTTTAAAGTAAACAAATAATTTATGTACTAAATAAAAATATTTTAATTTATATTGTTTTGAATAAACTTGAGATACTAATTTCCAATCTATTTTAAATTTTAAAACAAGTTAACAGCAAAGTTATGCACTACATGCTTATGTAGCAAACTACATAAGTCTCACTAAGCTTAGGTACTTGTTTAGATAACTACATAAGTACTAAAATCAAAATAAACTTGAGTCATGAAAAACACAACACTCAATTGAATCAAATTCACCTCTGTACTATAATAATTGTTTAAAAACAACACAAAATGTCACAAAAACATATATGAATCATTTATTAAAAACTTTTACTTTAGGTGTTTTAAAAATATACAAAACTGTATTTCACATTAAAAACCTAGCGCTTTCGAGCCGTCCTTGCTCATCATCAGGGTTAAAACATCACCACGCAGATACACACTATATATGTTGTGTATCTCCGTGGTGATGTTTTAACCCTGATGATGAGCCAGAACGGCTCGAAAGCGCTAGGTTTTTAATGCGAAATACAGTTTTGTATATTTTTAAAACACCTAAAGTAAAAGTTTTTAATAAATGATTCATATGTTTTTGTGACATTTTGTGTTGTTTTTAAACAATTATTACATAAGTACTTTTTAAAAAATATATATTTGTCTAGATGTCTAGAATTAAGATCTGACAATAATAAAATAGGTATTTGTATACACTAAATGCTAATCCACAACATGATCAGGGGTCGATCCAGGAAAAATTTGGGGCTTATTTAGGGGTCCTTCACAAAAATTAATTTGATAAAATGGGCCCCTTCACAAAATTTTATTCCATAAAACTTACTATTTATTATATATTTATTATTTTGTGATGTTTTAAAATGTGTAATTTGTAAACAAACAAGTTCACCAGAGAGGAAAACTCTGGCAAAACCAAGCAAAAGGTTTTTAAAAAGTTTTTGTTTATAAATGCTTGATTCGAATTTGATTAACTGGATTTCAACTTTCGTTACAAAATGTTATTTTTCACAAAAATATAATAAATTTTACAAAAATAACCTTTACTTTTCACAAAATGGGCCCCAAGAAAAAAAAAACTGCATCTACCCCTGATGATATACATTCTACATGTATAACCTATCACCAGCAGGCCAAAAGTGGCCAACATCTCCAGAAATGTAGGAATTGTGTATATTTCGGCAGTTAGTTTCGGAAAAAAATTGCAAATTTCGTCATTCGGGAGCGTAAAACTCATGTATTTCGTCGATTGGGTGAGTAAAAAAGATAAAATTCGTCGATCGGGCGCATAAAAATCATGAATTTTGTGGATCGAGCTCGTAAAAATCATTAATATTGTCAGTCGAGTGCGTAAAAATCATTAATTTTGTCGATCGGGAGCGAAAAAAAATCATGAATTTCGTCAAACGGGCACGTAAAAATCATTAATGTCGTCGGCTGGGTGCAGAAAATTCCTGAATATCGTCGATCGGGTGCAGAAAATTCCTGAATATCGTCAATCGGGTGCAGAAAAATCATGAATTTCGTTGAACGGGTGCGAAAAAATCGCGAACTTTAGGGGAAAAAAAGGAAATCTGAAAATCCTGTATTTGGCTGGTTCTTTCCATATTTTTAATCGCCAGTTTTATAAGTTTAATCGACGAGTGGCGACTGCTTATTTTCACCTTTACTTCACCCCCCCCCCCCTTGAATCAGTGTTTTTATGCAATCGAATATAATAAATTCATTTTAAATATGCACTAAAACCTTGATCACTCATCACTCTGATAAATCTATGTTTTTATCCAATTAAATATCATTTATTCATTATAGATATTGACTAAAACCTCAATAACATGTCACATACATACACTAATCTAAGGATAATCACTAAAATCTTGATGCTACAATCAACCTTATAAATTTTCATTGTAAATATGAATTCCATATGGTTTTGCAATAAAACTTCAATAACTTACCAGCAATAGCTATTAAATGTATGCCTTTATTAATGCAAACATCATTACTGTATTTACTTAGATATTTTTTACACCTTTTTTTTTTTTTTTTCTTTAGTGTCCAAAGTAAGGAGTGCAAAAATTACATGAGTTTTTTTTAATATAATTAAATTTTCTCAAAGAAAAACAGAATAAAAAGCAACATGTGACAATTATGTGTGTAACATTATGATTGAAAACAAATCAGTACAAGTGTATCACTGGTTATGATGTTGCTTTTAATACTGCATATAGTCATGTAGCTGAAAAGAAAAAGACTTAGAAAAAAACAGAACTTGTTTCTTAAAACCTGTATTCATAAATACAGTGAAACTTCCATTTAACGAAGTCTCATCGTTACACCTAAAAACTTCGTTACGAAGAAAATTCGTTAAATAGAAATCAACTTAAATTCATGAAAATTTTCCTTCAGATATGACAAACAAGTATTGGATTCAGAAGCATTTGATTCCTTTTCTATTATGAAACCGTCTTTTACAAAACAGTTGTGTACGGTTGATGAAATCACGTCACATTCCCAAGCTTTTACCAGTTCTGATACACAGGTTCTCAAACTAATGTTTTCACTACATTGTCTTTTTTGATAATGTACTTCAAGATTTTCTATTTCTTAGACTAATGGCTGAAGTTTAGAAGTTGTATTAGCAGGAACAAAAATAACTTTGATGTTGTACGATTTGCATTTTGAAGCACATTCTTGTGGATGTACAAAGTAATTGTCTATCAGCATTGGAGGTAACTGTCTGACTAATTGATATTTTTTGCTTCAATGCATCTGACGCCATTATGTCACTGCATCTTCTGTATTATTGAATGTAAAAAGGGGATTTTTACTTCTCCCAACTGTCAGCGCTGAAGTGTCGGTGTGAGAAAGTAATTATAACAAGTGCTTTTCTTAGTGTGAAAAAAAATGTTTTATTTAGCACAAAGCAGAATGTAAATTATTTAAATGTGTTCATTTTCGTACAATCCGCTGAAATAAATTCGCATATCCATCGAAACAGCAACCTCTTAGTTTGAATTCTATTCACGTACAAAAGTGCAATAAACTTCGTTATATAGAATGTATTTTTCGTAATACGGAGATTAATTTACATGCTAATGGTGTTCAAAGTTCTGCAGAAAATTTCGTTAAGTAGAGAACTTCATTAAATAGGGATTTCGTTAAAGGGAAGTTCTACTGTATATATACAGTTGAACCTTGTAAGCACGAAATTGAAGGGACTACGAATTTTTTGTGTTATCCGAAATTTTGTGTTAACCGTCATAATAGTGGCGCCATCTATGTTAGATATAAAAACTTAATAAATTAATTTACAAATATATCCCTGCTCATAAAATCATAAATTAATAAGAAATAGAAAATCTCATTAACCAATTAAACGAATTTAGGCAATAAATTTATTTACTTGCTAATCATTTTTTTAAAAGTCGTTATCGACTTTTGCTTCAATTTTTCTAGAGTACTTTTAGGAAAGTATGGACATCATCTAATTTGTCCAAAGCTCAAGAAGCATATTGTTCCATAAGGAAATGTTGTACAGTTTTCAATACTGTGGTAGATTCATTTAATGACACTAAATTTTTCCGCTCTGTGTCAATTTCTTCATCCTTGTCTGACACTTTGATTTTATCATCCTTTTTTACAGCTAATGTAGCAATTATTTCTTTATTTGTCATCACATTCAAAGTCAGTGCATCTTCATCTATGCAAATGCACTGTAAAAAACAATGTCTAACAAAGAATTCCCTGGTTTTTGGCTGCATATCATTTTTTAGACAATTTTATGACACTCTTTAAATCTTGTCAGTCATCTGTTATGCGGAATTGCTCTCACCGAGAGCATCTCTTGCAAAACTGCACAAGTTAAAACAATGTTCTGGCATATTGCCTCTTTTATCTACCACAAGAGAACAATTTCAATTTATTCATTATTTCTTCTACACACTTAGTTTTCTTACTGGTTTGATTTGACTCACAGCATAAGCCACTTCAATCTTTTCACGATTCTTTAAAATTGTACAGAGTATGTTCTATTGGGTATCCCATACTTCACCACAATTTCTGAGTATTCCAGCACTTTATCGCTGACTTTGTTTAAAGTTTTTTGCTAGGTTTCTAAAGATACAGCTTGCTGTTTTCGACTCATCTTTCTAAAGAGCAACTGTGAACAGAGTTTCAATTATGTTAGTCAGGTAATGAAGTAGGGATTGTCACTTCTTTCACTCAAAGATAAGTGATTTCGAAAACCCAGTTTATGGTTTATGTTACTATCAATACAGTCAACCGAGTAATAGAACAATCACTTTCAAAAAAGAAATTCCTTCACTCAAACTTTCATTGTGACTGATCTATCGCTCATATGGTTAATATGAGAAAACTTCTGCCTATCAGAGATCAAAGAAAAGCAGGGATTAGACAGAAATTCTGTATTTTTTCTGAAACCCTTTTCCACTTTAGGTCTTTTTCAAACCATGAAGAAATTCCTTTTTTAATAAGAGGATGTGATATGTAAGTTTGAAATATCGAAAACATTGCATTTGGAATCATATTTCGGCTTTGGAGCAAACAAAACTTTTCATCTTAAGCAGGATTTTTTGAAATTCTATTTCGTGTTAAGCAAATTAATTAACATTGATTCTTAAACTCATCTGACAGAACCACAGTATTATTTTGTGTTAAGTGATTTCGTGTTAACAAGGTTCGACTGTATTTAAAAATAATTTTTTTAAACAATATTTTGATATACAGTATGGAAACATTTATCCAGAAACCAGTTAACTGGAATCATATTTTTGATCAACCAACTGCCAATTTTTTCCAGAAAAAAGCTTCATTTATCATATAGTATTTTCAACCCTGCAGCATTTTTTTTTTTCATTTAATTTGTGATGTAGTATTCTTGATTTAGGATTTCACTGAAAAATGGTATATTTATTAAGTATAAATATATAACCAGATATGTGTTCATTTTTCATATTTTTTTTTTTTCTCCAGTTGTTGAGTGATGTTTCTGTGTTGCCTTTTAACAGTTATATATATGTGTATATATAATAAAACTTTTGTAAATAATAACCATTAAACTATAGATAAATATAATTTTTCTTTTTATCTAATATGCTGTATAAGACTATAGCAATATTTTTGCTTTCCCGTGCTAGTTCTACAATGCGGACAAATAAACAAAGCAGAACTGTTGCCAATCTAAAGAATATACAGTTTATTCACCTTCATGGAGATATGAAGAAAAAAGCCACGATTATTCATGAAAAGTTGTTGGTTTTACATACATGACTCGAATCATTCATTTTTCTCAGCAGATGGAACCAGACCAAAAGGCATTAGGAATGAAAACTACATTTTTAGAATGAAAGGCAAAGTAACAGCAGTAAGCGAAAAATACCACTACTTTTGAAATAAATTGTCTGTGACTATAAATTCTTCTAATAAATTTTTAAGTATTTTTTCTAATCAATTCATTTAACTTATTTTTTCATAGCTCCATAGAAGTGAATAAACAGTAAAAGAATGTTTTGCTATACTGCTTCTTTAGACTGATAACACTTCAGTTTTGTATATTTACTTTCAACTTTGTTGAGTGTTTATCACAACGATTATTTGTTCAATGTTGATTTGTCAAAATCACATAACGTTCAAAAAATATATTGGTTCATTTTACTTACCTATCATACGTAGTATAGGGTAAGTCTTGTAATCGAAAATTTTTTTTTGACGGATTTACACGTTTCAGACACTGGAGATTCCAAAAAACATATTTGTAGAAAAAAAATTTTGCCGTCCGTCTGTGTGTCTGTAAACGCTCTATCTCCCGAAAAAATTGAGATAGACACTTGCAATTTGGTATGTACTTAGTATGTAATAATGGGAAGAAGCCTATTTCATTTCAATAACCTCGATTAACCGGATCTATTTTTTTCGGACTCTCGAAACATTCGTTCTGATAAAAGGTATATAAAAATTTTCAAAATTGCTTATTTTAAGATATGAATATA
This sequence comes from Maratus michaelseni, assembly GCA_963931845.1. Classification (NCBI taxonomy): domain Eukaryota; kingdom Metazoa; phylum Arthropoda; class Arachnida; order Araneae; family Salticidae; genus Maratus; species Maratus michaelseni. The sequence continues at coordinate 416,106,719 of OZ007586.1, forward strand.
AAAGACAATAAAAATACATAAATTTTGTATAAAGCATGAAGTCGATCGGATAATTAGTTGCTGAGATATTTGTAATCCTATTTTCCACACTCTTCAATTTTTCATGACCCTGTATTTCATCCAAATTTCACTTCAAAGATATATTTTAATTGGAAATTTGACGCTTAATCAGATGCAATAAACCACTAGTTAATAGGATTATTATTTTTGGAGTTATAAGGAAAAACCTCTTTCAAGCAATTCAGTAATCGAGCCTATAAAGTTATGACGTCATCAAGCCACGATTTTATTGGAATTGCTATGCATTTTATAAGTAGTTTACACATTTTTGTTTTAATATTTTACATTATGCATATCCATGATGGGTAAGTATTACTGTGGCCCCCAACGACTAGTTTAAATTGCTTTTAGGTAAAACAGAAATAGCAAATTGGCAAGCAAAACATCTAGAAAATATAAAAAGAAAACTGGTAGTTTTAAACATCAAAACAAAACACAAATTTAAAAAAAAAATTGACAAACACAGTTCTGTTAAAAATTTAATCTTTGTCCTTGATTGTATCCGATTCTTAATTTGATTATTCTAATAATTTTGAATCTCAAATAAGGGCAGGCTCAATATACCATACAAATCTGATTAATGGGCATTGAGTTGATAAGCAACCAGTTATCCAGAATACATCTGGAATTAAACATTCCGGATAACTGGTTCTGTACTGTATATCCGATATATTTGACATGTAGGGTTACAAAGAAATAAGTTACACATTTCATGAGGCTCTGAGCTGCATGCCACTGCTTCGATTAAGACGAAATTGGAGTGACAGATAATACAAATGATGCACCTGTCATTTATTAAATAAAAAATTTCAAAAAGATAGCACTGTTGCACTCAAATAAATGTTCAATATGCATATTATAGAACAGCATTACACATTTTAATTCTCAATATGCCTTCACATAAATAAATATTTAATTATGCTTACAATAAGTGTTCAGTAAGTTTTTGCTGTCAACAATGTGCTATAATCACAAAATCATGCTTTCATATCTATGCTAGCTCTGAAAAGAAAGAGATCAAATATGATTTTGTGATTATATCATAGCACATTGCTGACAGTGAAGGAGGTCAAATTTTTTCAAGCTGAAAAAAAATATAATTATAATTTATGCCTGGAAGTTATAATTTAAATATTTATTTTTTTGTAAGAAATTTATTTTTAAATAAAATGATTTTTAAATTTTGGATAAATATCAATTTCTTAATTGGCTTTTTTAATGCCTGGTGTATAATAAATTTCTCAAATATATTAATTTACACACGAGATTATCAACTTTTAATCCACATATATAAAAGGCGTTCTTGGTATGTGTGTATGTTCCTTATACAAATCTATAGTTTTTGTCCAATTTGAGTGAAACTTGATGTATATATGCTTTAGAACAAGAGTAAAATAACTGTCAACTTTAAAAATTTCTCAGACCATTCATTACCACTTTTTTCAAACATCTCTTTAGTTTATCATTACAGAAATCTTTTTTTTTTTTTTCTAATGCAATTTCTTTCCCATTGCCATGAAAAGAAACTGCGTATGGACAATATTTTTATAAAGCAATAAAAATGCAGATTCACTCTCTGTAATTTGGAATTTGTAATTCACGTCTTTCTAAGAAGATGTGATTTTTTCACATATTAAAAAGATTACTACAAGTGCATTTAAATGAAATAGTACACTTATTTAAATATATTTGGAGATAAAAATAAATAACTTAGCTCCTAATTTTACAAAGGTAAATTGTTTCCACTGGTTTGTTAATATTAATTTTCCAAGAAATAAAAATATTTTTGCATATTCAAACTTTATGATTCAACCTATTTTACTCTAGCTGACCGACCCAGCATTGCCCGGTCCCTGGTAATAAACTAAATCTCTTAAAAAAACTCTGGCCTGAGTCTCTGATGGCTTCAGCACAGCATACCGGGCATTCTAGTACGCTCCTGGAAAATCTTTATTTCCACCTTCCACTGCCAGGGGAGCATTCTGTTCTGAACAAACCTCTTTCAAAACAAACATCTGACACAGGTTCTATGGCACTGTATAGTAAGTGTGCTACAAAATTGAGATGTTTGGAGAAGATGGAAACATTAGCCGAGTTATTGAAATAAGGCACAGTTAGAAAAAATAACCTTGAAGGGGGTGACGGGGGAAGGGATGTTCAAATGTCCTTCAGAAAATGACTAATTAGGAGGACCACTATGGATCTTTAAAAATTCGTTCATTTAGTTAAGCAAAGAACTTAATTACAAATTTGGCTAAAACTATTATTCGGAAATAGTGGTAACTACTACTCATAAATTTACTTTAATGTTACAGAGGGTGACTATTAAGTTAATTATTATTATGTTCGTAATCAGTTGAGTTGAAATCGGAATGATAGTTGCTGAGTTATGGAAACAGGGCATAGTTAGAGAAAAAAAACCTTGAAGGAGGTGCTGGGGGCATATAAGCAACGTTTACATGGATATGGCTTTTTTTAATGCCTGGTGTATAATAAATTTCTCAAATATATTAATTTATACATGAGATTATCAACTTTTAATCCACATATATAAAAGTCGTTCTTGGTATGTGTATGTTCCTTATACAAATCTACAGTTTTTGTCCAATTTGAGTGAAACTTGATGTACATATGCTTTAGAACAAGAGTAAAATAACTGTCAACTTTAAAAATTTCTCAGACCATTCATTACCACTTTATTCAAACATCTCCTTAGTTTATCATTACAGAAATCTTTTTTTTTTTCAATTTCTAATGCAATTTCTTTCCCATTGCCATAAAAAGAAACTGCATATGGACAATATTTTTATAAACCAATAAAAATTCAGATTCTCTCACTATAATTTGAAATCTGAAACTGGCGTCATTTTGAAAAGATGTGATTTTATTTTTGTACATTACAAAGATTACTATAAGTGTCTAAAAGGTGGATTAAAACTTTGTGCCGTTATATTAAAAATAAATGTACAACGTTAAATTAGCACAAATTAAAATCATTTATACTGGCAAACAGCTGTTTCAAAGCCCTTAAGCTCCATCTTCAGTTCGTTTAATTCATTCTCTTCGTCACCCTCCATTATTCGCCTCCACACTTAAACTTTCCCGTTCGGCGGAGTGTTCCTATTGGTCTCTCTGTCACATGTATTTCTTCGTCTCCGCTGTTGTTTTGAAAAGTTCAGCGCCATTTCATCTGGGCACGGGCGAGAGATGGCAGGCAAGCTGTCATGGCTTAGGAGTTTTTAATTCGTTTTTACCTTTTGAATTGGCACTGAAGATGGAGCTTAAGGGCTTTGAAACAGCTGTTTGCCAGTTGATTTTAATTTGTGCTAATTTAACGTTGTACATTTATTTTTAATACTATAAGTGTGTTTAAATGACATGGTACATTTATTTAAATGTGTTTGGCGATAAAAATAAATAACTTAGCTCCTAATTTTATAAAGATAAATTGTTTCCACTGGTTTGTTAATATAAAAGTAAATTTTTCAAGAAATAAAAACATTTTTGCGTTTTCAAACTTCATGATTTAATTTATTCTATATAACCGAAAATTATCTGTCAAATATTCACATTTAGAAATGATGTTTCATTTTTTCAAAATGAAATTTATAGTTTCTTGAATGAATTTTTAAACTTTTTTCAATATTTTATTCTTTTTATTAACTGTTTTGGTATTAACTGTAATATGGTATTTTAAAGTACTTAAAAAAAAACTTCTATGGTAATAGTTCGATAATTAGTCTTAAAAACAGCATTTTCAGAAAGTTATTCTGCTGTAAAATAAAAAAATATGATTTTAACAGAAAATTTTTATCGATTTTCAAACTTTATAATATAGGACTTTAAAATGCACCAGGTCTCAATGCTAGGTATGGCTAGGCTGTACCAAAAGTGGTTCCCTTGTTAGTGTTGGAAAGGGTACAATACAGAGCAGCTTGAAAATCCAGGTTACAATCACTTTACTGTAAACCACATGTACAATTTTGTTGAACCAACAATGGGTATTCATACACATGTTGAAAGAATGTGGGGTTTTGCTATATGGCCCATTAAAAACAACAAAGCACAGCTCGCCATCACCTCGAATTGTGTCTTACGGAATTTATGTGGAGAAAATACCTAGGGAATAAAATGTTTCTAATGAATTATTAAAATCATTTTGGAAATATGGCCTATAATGTAAGGCGTAACATTAAAAAGTTGTTTTTCTTGTGAAACATTGTAATATATTCTTATTAATATAAAATATTATATTATTTAAGGCAATAGTATTTATTTCTATATATCTATTATATGTGCATGCTTCATTCACACTTCAAGCTTGGCTATGACCTTGGCAAAACTGACTGAAACTTGGTGTGATTGTAATTATGGAGACCACTATAGCCCAAAAGTACCAAGAGTTGTTATAGATAGCCACTCTAGAATTAATGTGTCTGATAATACTCCTATGAGTTGAGAAAGATTGGTGGGCCCTAGCAAAAAAAATTTCTGAGGGCCTCATGAAATCGGTAACAGAGTGTGCCTTAAGTTTAATTAACTCAATAACAACAGCAGGTTTTACTAATCATTAGAGTTTATCATGAAGACACAGACAACATGAGCACACTACATGACAGACAACAATCGGAACACAAACTAAACATTCTACAGATTCAGGATGCACACGTATCCGATACCATTACAATTATACATCTATGCACATATTTCGATTGCACTTCCTACACCCTCTCTCAATACAAATATGCTCAACATAACACATAATATATATGACATATTTACATACATATATCAGAAAAGATGAAAATTAATCAAACATTACTTTTCTGAATTTCGCAAATAAACTTTCCTGAAAGTTTGGTCAATAAATCTGCAACTTTTTCAGTAGAGGGAATATAATTAAAACAGTTCATCTCTTACTTTCCTTGCACAAAGCGATACTTCACATTTATGTGCTTTAACCTTTTAGATTGTTCACATGATTTAATGATATGAATAGCTGATATGAATCCTCATAAAGAGCTACAACAAAATTTTCACAACCCTTTAACATTTAACTCAATCAATAGATTACGAAGCCAGGAAGCTTCACTTACACATAAGTTTAAGACAATGTACTCCACCTCTGTGGATGATAAAGCTACACAAGTTTGTTTTTAGAACACCATAAAATTGTACAATTGTAAATCTGAAAGCAATATCCTGTTGTAGATTTCCTGTTGATAGTATCACCCTCCCAATCTGCAGCCACAAAACCTTTAACTCCACATTTAATTTTTTCCTGTACACTAACTTCAAGTCAACTGTGCCTTTAATATAATGTAACACCCTTTTTAAGAATAACAATTTTTTATTTGCATAGGCTTAATAGCTACTTAAAACACTGATTGAGTTACATAAATCATGTCTCTTTCCTAGCATTGCATACATAATACAACAAATTAGTTTTCTACATCTACATTTTCTGATTTTTCTTTAATTAAACATAATCAAAATTACTGTCCATAGGAGTAGAGATACTTTTACATTCAAACATTTAAAATCTTTTCAAAACATTTTCTAAATAATTACTCTTACAATACCTTTGTAGGATGCAAATTGTAATTTGTTTTACTTCACACCACAAGATAACTATAGTCTTATATTAGAACTTAAATATTCAAAATAAGAAAAACATTTTTCATGAATTTACCAAACGACAACTTTATTATATATTTTTTTAACAATTTCATGGATAATTCTCTTCTGTTGCCATAACAATAAGTTAAATTAAATTTCAATAAAAATAACAATGAGCTTCTCATGTCCATGGAGGCTACATTACTCGCTCCCCATAGTTACGGTACAAATATAATATGAAAAAAATTAAAACAGTGTCTATTCAGTCTCTATAACATTTTGGAAATCTTGCATGTCTACCAGAACATGTAGTTTTTTTTCTTTATCATCTTTATCAAGCAAATTTGCTCATGCATTTTTTATTATTGATTACACAGGCAGCTTGTTATTGGGCAAAAGTATTTTATAATCTGGTATTTCATGATCAGGAATGGTCTCATCAATCCTTAGCAAGTATGCAGGTTTTTATCTATAGATATGTTTATGTCTTTATTATGTCACGTACATACAGGGACTTACAGGAGACACACATAAACAGGATCCTTAAATTCTAACAAAGCTAAAATTCATCAAAAAAATATACATAAAGAAGAAAGGAAAGTTAGAAAAGTATGATGATTTATTATTACTATTATTCTTATTCAAATATTATCACAAACCTAGAAAATTTTAATATTTTTTTTAAAATATAAACTGTTTAACATAGTTTTTCCTTGTATTTTTATTGTGCATTTTGATTGAGATCTCACATACTTGAAATAATGAGTTTTTTTATACCAATGGAAACTTTCATCATAATGATGGGACTGGTGACACCATGGAAGAAAGTTGAAGAATAATTAGCAAGAGAGAAAATGACTATTTTTTTTTAATTACATATTTCTAGCCTAATTTTATTCACACTTTGTTTTATTATTCCATGTTATGTATGATATATGTTTAAAAATACTCTTTTTTTTTATTGAACAATATTGCAATTTTTAAAAATATGAAATTTTAAATATTCATTTATATATAATGTTAATTTTTTTTTCAAATTATAATATGTTTTCATAGAGTTGGTGTACTCAGATGAATTAAACTTAATTCTTGAGACTATTTACCAATTTACCTGTTCCCATTTAATGCTTAACACATTGATAATATATAAATAACTGGAACATATTAAAAATAAATGAACAACATGAAATAGCACAAATAAAAATATATAAATTGGCAAATAGCTGTTTCGGAGCCCCTAAAGCTCCCTCATCAGTGCCAATTCAAAAGATTAAAACCTGATTTAAAAGTCTAAGCCATGTAAATATGCTTGCTTCTTTTGCACATGCCAAGATTGAATAGCGGCAACCTTTTCAAAAACAACAGCGGAGTCAGGAAACACATGTGACACAGAGACCAATAGGAGCACCCTGCCAGACAGGGCGAGTTTAAGTATGGAGGAGAGAAAAAAAAAGGGGGGAGAACGAAGAGAATGAATTATAAGAATTGAAAGGTATATAAATAATTGAAAGGTAACCAGACATTTGAAAAATTTGGTGTACTGGACATATCATTAACTAAGCTGCCTGAATTCTTCCATATATGATAAGCCTCCCAAAAATCAAGGTCATAAATAGATGAGAATTTCTGAATTATTGAACCCTCTGAAAAATTAAAACTGATTTTCAGACCAACAATGGTTAGCTATTGCAGAACGGTTAATGTCACAATTTTTAACATATTTTTTTTTGCTTGGGGGAACATAAAAACTATGTTAAAAATTGTACTTAAACTCGCCTGGTCTGGCAGGGCGCTGCTATTGGTCTCTGCGTCACATGTGTTTCCTGACTCCGCTGTTGTTTTTGAAAAGTTTGCCGCCATTCAATTTTGGCCTTTGCGAAAGACACAAGCATATTTACATGGATTAAACTTTTAAATCAGGTTTTAATCTTTTGAATTGGCACTGATGATGGAGCTTTAGGGGCTCCGAAACAGCTGTTTGCCAATTTTTATTTGTGCTATTTCATGTTGTTCATTTATTTTTAATATAACGGCACAAAGTTAAATCTAACTTTTAAGAACTAGAACATAGATTTTAAAATTTCAATAATAATTTTATTTTTGTGATAAATATTATTGAAATCAGATATCGATTTTTTTTTTTAAGTAAGTTTTTCATAACATTAAGGGTGACAAAATATTATTAAATTATTAATATTATTAATTAATTAAAAGCTCAAATAAATAATATCAAGGTAAAAATTTAACATGCTCTTCGTTTTTTATTATTTCTATTAATATAAAATATACCAGATGTGCCATAGCTTAACAATACTTGAATTATTATTAATACGCAATAATCTAAAAGCTAAGAATGTCTTGATTTTCTTCAACATAAATAAATCCATTGTTTTTTAAAGTAAACAAATAAAATGTAAACAAATTACTGAACTACAGTTTGTGACAGATTGCATTTGTCGCTTTTTATATATACAGTAGACTCTTTTAAATCTGCATAGCTTAAGACCGGAGGTTGTGCAGATTTTAGAATTTTGCAGATTTCTGGTCAATGTGTTATTTACATTTTTTAAACAGTAATTTGAATTTAATAATGCACTCTAAATTAAAATAAATGCTTACAATAAAGTAAAATAATAAAAATTAAGAAAATTTAAAAAATGGTTATAATGAACAGAAGTATTTTCAACTAGGTAAATTATATTCAAATGGTTGGAAGTTGAGTTTCATTCCAACAGAGCGAAAAGTGCCAGGACCAGGACTCGAACCTGGGTACTTTGGCTTGCCGTGCCAATGCTCTTCGTACTGAGCTATCCCAACGATATCATGGTCCTGGCATTTTTCATTGTATTGGAATAAATCTGGACTATGATACTCCAACCATTGAATATAATTTAACTAGTTGAAAATACTTTCCTCTGTTCATTATAACCCAATTACATGGTATAGAGGAGTTTCCATCTTATTTCAGATTCATCATGTAAAATGCTATAGTTATAGCTCAGATGAATGAAATTAGTGCTGCAGTTCACAGCCTTGTCTAACAAATAAGAGTGAAATATGCCAGCCAGGATATCGTTGGAATAGCTCAGTTGGAAGAGCGTTGGCACGGCAAGCCAAAGTACCCCGGTTTGAGTCGCCCGGCATTTTTTGCTCTGTTGGAATAAATCGCAACAATGATACTCCAACCATTGAATATAATTTACCTAGTTGAAAATACTTTCCTCTGTTCATTATAACCTAATTACATGGTATACAGGAGTTTCCATGTTATTTCAGAATCATCATGTAAAATGCTATAGTTAGAGCTCAGATGAATGAAATTAGTGCTGCAGTTTGCAGCCTTGTCCAACAAATAAGAGTGAAATATACCAGCCAGGATATCGTTAGGATAGCTCAGTAGGAAGTGTGTTGGCACTGCAAACCGAAGTGCCCAGGTTTGAATCCTGGTCCCAGAATTTTTCGCTATGTTGGAATAAATATCAGCTGTGATACTCCAACCATTGAATATAATTTTTAAAATGTTAAAAATATAGGTCAAGTAAATAATTAATAATGCATAACTAAATATGCATAATAATGATAAAATAATTTTTTTCTTGAATTATTCAGCGAAACTCACCCTATAAAGTTACACTAATAATTCCCATCAAAATCTTAAAATAACAAAGTTTTATTTCATGTTTCGCCAGACTTAATAACCTAAAAAGTTTGATTAGTATGTAAATTATTTGGTAAGAAGATGGCAATCACCACTGATAAAAGAGCTATCTTGAATTTTTTCAGAAATAAATTTATACTTTCTTCATGAGAAAACATGTGTTTAATCGTATTAACTAGAATTACATATTAAAATGTGTACAAAAGGATATAAAAAATTTTGAAAATTGAATTTTTCTCATACATCTTAACTAAGTTTTATTGTTTACATCTGAAATGATGTGCAGATTTTAGGGTGGCGGATTTGAGGGTATCTACTGTTTATGTACTGTTTATATATATATATATATATATATATATACACACATACAACTGGGACACACTTGAGGCATTCATACACCTTTATTTTGGGAGATGAATACTTTTGTTTTCATTTAATTTCAAACATAATTTTGCTGTTTATTTATATTACATTCCAAAGTTTTAATAAATTAAAAATCTGAGAAATAGCATTTGAAATGTTTTAGCAAAAGGGAAACTTAGAAAAACACATTACTTTCTTGGGTAATAAAATATAAATATATATATATATAGAGAGAGAGAGAGAGTAACTCCGGGAGAGTCGCTGCATCTGGGATAGATGTCGCACCCTTTGTTATTTCTTGTAATTATCGACAGATGGCAGTCAGATGCGCAGTATAGGTGCACAATGAGATTACTTTAACCAGCGTATAGCATGAATCCCATTTTGATGTTCACTTGTAGCTGTATAATCCTTATTTTGAGGTAAGCACATGATTTCACTATCCAAACTTTTAAACATTATGCTTAAATACGTTTTATATGCTAATTACTAAATGCATTTCGAGGTCAAAACTAAGTGTAGTGTCTGTATAGAGTATTGTGTGTATGGTTATGCCATTTTCGTTTGCGAGGTCAGGCAACTGTGATGTGTGGTGTCTGTACCATACAAAATGGTATACATGTCGTACTGCAAACTAGTATACATGCCTCAGTATCTTTTGTACGTGATGCTGCAATTAATAAAATTGAAATTTATCTATCATTGTCTTATTTTTTTTGTTACTGAAGTATATTTGCTGGATTTGATTAAGTATGAACTTTTTCCTTTTCTTTTTTTACAGACCAACTAAGTTAGGCATGTTTTTAGTCATTAATTGTAATTATCTAATTGTAATTAATTATAATTGTAGGGTCTTTAATCTGTGATGCTTGAAACAAATCGGTATCTGTTGGCAACGCTACTAGTGGCTTTAGGGTCACTGGGATCTTTCTTTTTAACAACAATGCTCTTCCAGATCATTTGTTTTCTACATTAGTGGATAGTGGAGTGCCCGTACCAGAAAACATGACACAAGAGGAGGCAAATCCATCAAGTGCTAATCAACATACTTTAAATAAATTTACAGCCTGCAGAACCTGGAAGTAGCAGCGTAAAACCACCATCACCTACCAAACAACTACATAAAATCTCTCCTATTCCAAGACTTAGCTAGGTGACAGCTGAAGATCCCATGACCAGGTGAGAAACTCACAACAGTTCATCAGACATTGATCATTTTCAAACAGTATAATGTTTACTACACCAAAGGAGAAAAATTTAAAAATACAAAGTAAGAAGGCGAAGAAAGATGCAAGTCAAGGTGATAATAAAAAAATTAGATCACACATGTGACACAGACTTTCTTTGCAAGGAATGTTCAGAAAACTAAGAAGTGTGATTGGATTCATGGCATCATGTGTCAAATGTGGTTACATGAAGACTATACCATTTTTTAAACTTTTTGTGCAGATTGTGGATGAAAAAACAGATCTATTAACAAATAAAACAATGTAAACACTATTTTACTTTTTTCTTTTCCCTCTCTAATACACTGATGTTACGTTGTTGCTGAAATAACAATTTAAATCCAATCTTTAAAAAATAAGTAGTTAATTTTAATAGTGAACAAAATAAGTAGACCAATATTGATTTTAACTTACTAGTATGTTTCATTGTACTCATTTAGTTTCTTTTTGTAATTACATAGTTAATTATAGTCCAGTTATGAATATTTGTTTGAATATTTTTTATTTATAATTTCATTCTGTTCTTATGACAAGCACAGCATAACTCCCGCACAAGTGCGGCGTCTCACCCTGAATGTACGGCAACACAACGCAATGTGACGTTTTAGAATTTTTTTTTTTTTTTAAATATTAATTTTTTTTTTACATATTTTAGTTACAGTACACATGTTGTATATTTAACATTAAATAGCACAGCATGATTTTTTTTATTTTATGTGACCATCAGATTTTATACACAAATTAAAAAAAAACATATGGCATCTCACCCAAAATTACTCAATACATATATAGATAGATAGATGCTGTTATCAGATAGAATTAAAACTTAAATATTGTCTTTATTAATAAGTAACTTTTAAAATACTGCTTCTCTGTAATTTCTTCTCCATGAAAGACACTTTTTTTACATGCATATTCTCTCCCTTTTACTTGCTTTTGCACCTGCAATACTTATCAAAAAATTATGTTTACTCAAAATTTTTACAATCTACAGTCCTTTACTTTTATAGCTTAACATAAAGGATGAGCTTTCTGTGAAGGGAAATGCATCACACAATAGTAAAGTTATTTATCAGCATAACTAGGACCAGAACCTCCAATGAAGAAAGAAAAAAAAAGAAAAAAAGACAAGGGCACAAACAATTATTTTGTGGCGCCAAGTACAGTTTTTGTTGAAGATGCTGGTCATTTTGATATCCATTTCAGAAGAATGAAAGAGCAGCAATAAAATTATAATTTAATGTTACGATAAGCTAATGTTTACAAGGCACCAGCCTCACTAGGGATTCACATTGTCTATGGAACTTTTTTTTATTGGCAGAATTTAAAGAAAAAAATATTAAAGAACAAGAAACTGTCCTGTTTATACAATGAATCTGTTTTTTCTTTCTCCATCTTTTAAGATAAAAAAGATGTAATGAGGTGATCAGTTTGAAATTCAATCATATGAGTTTTCGGAGACAGAGAAATCTGTTGTTCCATTTAGTTTTTTTATAGCATTCAACTGTGTTTGTATCAATTTAAAATTCAGAAGCATATATAAAAATATATTTTTAACATACTTTGCATTTTAACATGTACAATTACAGAATATGGTGTGCTAATTGAAAAGAAAACATCCTTTAGAGAAAAGGCGAGTAAAATGCCAGAAACTGGAAGATTTTTTCAGACAGAAAAATATCCAAGTGGATAAAAGTTATGCCCAACCTTCAGAAACCGCTGCCATCAAAGGTAAGAATAATTGATGCATTTTTTAATTAATTCTGCAAAACCATATGAAAATGAATACAACAAAGAATGTGAATTATCACTTACTACAAAGTGTACAACCAACAGAGTGAAAAATGTCCAAACAGGGAATCGAACCCAGAACCCTTGGTATTACACACCAATGCTCTACCATTTTGAGCTATCACGAAGACATCCAGTCTAGAATTTCTTACTCATATATTGGCAAGGCTTGACACATTGCAGTACAAGATGGAAAGTTAATGATGAGCACACAACTTCAGTGACAAACATGAGACAAATTAAAACCCAGCATCAGTAGATGTATATCTAATTGAAATGATATATATTATTTAGATAAAGAAGGGATAAACAGACATTTTTTGTTGTTGTTATTGTTAAGGGCCATCTCCTCAAAAAAGATTTTACCGATTCAGTCTTTTAGAAATTTTCTTCAAGCTATGGCCACCAAGTGAAGACGGTGCATTGTGGAAATTTTGCATCCAATCAGGGTGAAAAAAAATTGTCTGGCTATAGAATCATTATCAGAGGATATAGAATCATTTATACATATCTTTATTCTAAATTATCTTCCTAACTTAATTTTCAATATATTAATTAATATTCTCTTCGCTAAAATATATCTTATTCTAAAACCTCAAGTGTTACTTCCTTTTCTCATATGAAAGACTATCTTTATTAAATGCAGCATGTACGTTATAAATCTATTTTAATTCCAATGCGGTTATAACAGATGTAATGTTATGTGTTCTGGACATTCATTGACAGCTGCTTGGGCGCCCAACCTTTTTCTGTTCATAAACAAATTGTGAAAGTAATGTAATTTCCCAGATACAAAGTAACTTTTTCCTTTGACTAAAATTCCTTTCCCACCGGGTTGCCCGCCTGTGTCCTCTAAAATTCACAAAAGTTACGGTTTCGCCAAATGTGGTAGCCTTTTCATTACATCCTCCCAAAACAATTATATTAATTACCCTTAACATGCAAAAATTCTTCTACGCGTCTGCGGTTTGTTGGCTCAAATGTATTATCGAATCGTGGCGAAACAATCTACTGCCCAAACGGCAGATCACTCCTAGCTCTTGCTCTGTCAACAACTGTTCTAAGCCTCTAATACCAGAGACCACCCCGTTCTTACATCTTATACTTGCTATATATCAATAAAAAACTTTCAGCTGAGATGTCTTCGTTCATTGGATACTTCATGTCTGCCTCCTGGATGTAGAACCTTTGGGAAATTGTTTACAACGCAAATGGTACGAACGAACGGCCCAAAAACTATCTCAATTCATGCATTATGCATTAAAATATTTCAGCCCAACAATAATCATCATCATACACAGTTGGTGTGACTTCGGAAGGCAATAATTGATTATAGTACAGTCGGGGTGGTCTCCCGTCTCCTCCTGTATCATGTATCCTGTGATCTCCGTTTCTGCTCTCCTCCTGTATCCTGCATCCTGTGAGCTCCAGTTGCTGGCCTCATGTGTACGGTCTCCGGTCTTCTCCTGTCTCCCATCGTCTATTCTGATATCCTGTCTCCTATCCAGATGGTATCCAGTTCCTTTCCAATTCTTTTCCGGACATCTCCAGTCATCTCCCGTTCATCTGCCAGTCATATCCCATAGTCTCAGATGGTCTCTGGATTATATAAAAGATTTTTTTTCAAGCGGTACTGTTCTGGATTTCTCAGGATTATGTGAATTTTTCTTCCGGATTTCCGGATCGCACTTTTCAAGCTATACAAGTTTTCCTGATTCTCCCTTTCTATTCCGAATTTTCATTCAATTGCTTCATTCTACAAAACTGTATAAAAAGAAAAAGAAAAAGTATCCCGATGTTTTCGAATTATATGAAGTATTATTGTTGTTATGTGGTGCATGAACATTTTAATGCAAGTGTGAACGTCGGATTCCAGTACACTACAATAAAAGAAATATATAACGAATTGTACGTCAACGAGAAAATGAAAACACATGTTTGCAAATTTATTCTTCATTACTGATGGGATTTTATTGACTTGTGATAAAAATTTTCGCTGTGAAGATATGTTTTTTTTTCTTCTTCGATCATAGTAAATTTCTCCTGCGGTCCAAGAATTTCGCTATCAAAACATGCAATGTCGGCGGTTTTTATTTTGCCTGGCCGGACGATAAAGCTTTCTTTGATCCCAGCTGTTCAATGCGCCGATTTCTTCCATCCGTTAAAACGGAACTTTTGTGCGAAACCTCTTAAGAGCAACTTTTTCCTTACCGCGCTCCATCAAAATTTCACAAAGTTAAAAAACATTGACATAATGTAAAAAAAACCCAAAGAAATTTGTTTTTCGGACCAAGGTTGTGCGTATAAGTGCTGATACATTTTTCGGACTTATTGAATTTTTAAGTGTGTGATTTTTTAAAAAATTTACTGTGGGATATATGTTTTATTCTTCAAAGACGTAAGTACATATTTTAAAGATTATTTAATATATGCATGTTTTAATGATTTCCTTCAGCCTACAGTATTTTCCTCTCAAAATTCTTTTACATAATGTTTTTATCAAAAAATTATCTTCATTTTCTAAGGTAATTTTTTATATCTATGATTGCACGTGCTGAATACGTTAACTTAAATTATATTCATGCATATATTATAAACTGTATAAATAAATCCTACTGTTTTTGTTGTTAATTGTATAAAACGATGAAGATTATAAATAATTTCATTAGTATATTATTTAAATTTTCGATGAGTGCATGACATATCCTTTACTTTCGTTTGAATAAAGGTAGATAAATAGTTTAAAATTTAATTTGTTAAAATATAGGTGCAAGTTTCCTTGGAAACTTATCTCGTTAAATTAATGTCTTTTGAAACTTTCATTAATCAGTATGTCAATTAGTCATGCAAACATTCACAATTTTTTCTATATGCCTGTTACATTTTATATGATATTATATATGCAGGGCTAGCACTAGGATTTTTCAAAATTTTAGGGAGGAATTTTAGGAATTTTTTTCCAAATTTTAGGAAAATTTTAGGGGCATTTGCGATATTTTTAACATTACAAGTATGTAATAACAGTATTTTCGTGCTAGTCAGGCACATGTGGTACACTGCCAAAGAATATTCCCATCATTCCAATGTGCCAGCCCTTGTTCCATGTGCTTGTGTTGTTTGTTACAAATGAGGGCATTTAAATTTGCACAATAACCGGCATTATTACAAACCATTTTGACAGCTTATGCTTACTGCAATTATATTAATTAGAATTTTGAATTCCTGGATCATTGAGCCTAACCAGAATGAATGCTCTCCTTCTCTCTCTTTTGGATGTTCTCGGTGAACCTAGAGAACAAGAGGCAGGAAGCAGGGGTGATTATGAGAAAAAAAAAATTCTGAAGCTAACAGAAAAACTTCTGAAAGGTTTTTTTCACACTTCTTTGTCGAAATTTGCATTTTTTCTGTGTTTTTTTGACGAAACATACATTTTTTCGCGATTCTTTCAAGAAATTTACCTTGTTTGCACGATGTATTGACAAAATTCCACGTTTTTTCGTGATCTTTTGACGAAATTAGTGATCTTTTAACGGAATTCATGTTTTTTGCGGTAACTTTTGTCGGAATTAGTGTTTCTTTCGCAACCTTTAGACGGAATTTGCTTTTTTTCGCGACCTTTTGACGGAATTTGCTTTTTTTCACGACCTTTTGACGGAATTTGCTTTTTTTTGCGACCTTTTGACAAAATTTGCGATTCTTAGATGAAATTCATGTTTTTAACGCAATCTTTTGACGAAATTTGTATTTTTGTGCGATCGTTTGACGAAATTCGCCTTATATGCACGATTGATTGACAAAATTTTGTGATCCTTCAACGAAATTGGCATTTTTTTCCACAATTTTTTAATGAAATTCACGTTTTTTCCGCGATTCTTAAACGAAATTATCTTTTTTCCTTGATTTTCGGATGAAATTGGAGGGGTTTTTCACGATTTTTTTAAAAAAAATCGAAATTCATGTTTATTCCACGATCTTTTTAAGAAATTCTAGTTTTTTTTTTCCGAGATGTTTTAAAAAAATTTACGATCCTTTTAAGAAATTAGTGTTTGTCGCGATCCTTAGATGAACTTTGAGCTTTTTTTCAGGATTGTTTGTTGAAATTAGCCTTTTTTCCCCCACGATATCCTTGGATGAAATTTAAGTTTTTTCCTACTATTCTTTGTCGAAATTTGTTTTTTTCCGCAATCTTTTGACGAAATTTGCATCTTAGCGATCTTTTGACGAAATTTGTGTTATTTTAACGATCTTTTGACAAAATATGTGTCTTTTTCGGTGACCATTTGTCGAAATTCACAATATTTTTCGGTGAAATTTTGTCGATCTTGAATTTTTAGGAAAAAGAAGAAAATTTTAGGAGAATTTTAGGAATTTTAGGGGATAAAATAATATTTAGGAAATTTAGGAATTTTAGGGGGAATGCTAGCCCTGTATATGTTTTTTTTTTTTTAAATAATTGTGTACAACCAGAGTATGATTTTTTTCCTCAAATAAAAAAAATTTAGTAATACATTTTTCGTCAGCATTTTATATTTTAAATATTATATTCTAGATTTTTATGCATATTAAAAGTTGTTTTCCTATAGGATAAATTCTATATATATAAAAAAAGAGATAAAAATTCAACATGTTTATCAGATTTTTTTTTTTCAAATTAATAGAGATGGGGAGAATTTTCACATATAATGAATGTATATGGGAGTGTTGCATATATTTTTGAACTACTTATTGTTTTTGAAAGCTGATATTGATAGATTATGTAGGTAAGTATCAACTAATTGGTTAATAACATTGCATCAAGAATTTTTCGGTTTAAAAGCTCTATATCATGAAAATTTATAGTTTTACTCTTTTGAGCATTTTTAGTTAATTGTAATGAATATTTGTTTGCTTTAACACCATCCATTTTATACCATTAAAGAAGTTTAATAACCTGGAATTCCTTAAAAGTTTAAACTGCATTACATTATATGTTGTTTGTTTTTGTGTAGGTCATTTTTTATGTTATGTGTGATGCTATAAGCTCTGTTTCGTGTATATATATTTACATTTTGCCATATATGATGGGCTGGCCCCAAAGTTTTGATCGAATGTGAATATCCCGGATATATCCATGAAACATTCGCTTATGCAAGTAACATTTTCATTTTTGGTGTATGTAATGTTTTTGATCTATACTAGGGCACTACAGGTAAATTTTATAGGTTTCAGGAGAAATTGACAAATATTATAATTTGTGGTAATGCTCATTCTCATATTTAAAAAAAAAAAAAAATAAATAAATAAAAAATAAAAAACTTTAATTATTTTAAAATTTTTATGTTTATATTTTTGGCCTATTATTTCTATAAAATCTGTGATGGGATAAATATTATTTAATTTCTTTCATAGTGATTTGCTAGGATTTGTCACTCTTCTTGTATGTAATGTACTTTCCAGATTTGTCAATATCTCGATTCTCCCCACTTAATTTTTTCACTGTCGAGATATCTATGGTGATGGAAAAGAAAAGGTAAATTGGTATTTCAAAAGTATTTTAAATTATGATATTTTTTCAAGCTAGTAACTGAGAAATTATAATACTTCTTTATATTTTAAAGAGTTTAGATATATATGTGTAAAAGAATACTGGCATGGTTAAAATAATAATAATAAGTAAAAAGAATTACATCAGTGTTGCCATGTATATTTTAGTTTTATATATTTTGGTCACTTTTAGGGATGTTTTTTATCTGCACACACGATTATTCTTTTTCCCACAGATATTAATTACAATTTTTAGATATATTTGCTGGTCATGTCATAGTGCTATCTACTTAACTTTTAAAATATTAGGTACTTTATAATATTTAGATCAGTTTTCTAAGCATTCTTCTCATTTATGCTCATCTTCGTACAGTTCTGATATTATAATTTATTTGACTGAAAGACATTCATGTTTTAATCATTTCCATAGGCAATATTAACTTTTAGGTAGATTAAATCTTTCGGCATACTTACATACTTGGAATATGATTTTTTTTTCAATGAGTCTTGTTACATTTTTACACAAATTAGTTTTTAAAATGTAGGTTCAAGATTTATAATTTTTCTTTACATTTTATGCAGTTGTATAATTCTCGATTCAAGGAGCTTATATATATATTTCATGGAATAATTTAAAATTTCACTTTTAATTTTAACAGTCACTTTAAGTGTAAGTACATCTTTTCGTTGATTGATTTCTGCAGGGTTAGTGAACGATAATTTGTTTATTTCACATTCAATCATGGTGACCCGCGCAAGCATTGTGGTTATGTGTGAGATATTTCTTACACTTTTCAAAATTTTTGATGTCATATTTTGTCATTTTAATTTCTGGCGTAAAATTTTTGTTCTATTTTTTTTTTGCAATTCTGAAAAGGTTCTCCATTTTTCATAGTGTTACTCACTTCGCACAATATATTTTTATGCTGGTAAAATTTTTGCACACGCCTTAATTTTATTTTGGTCGTGATATTTTGTACTTTTCAAGTACTCAGATTGTACGCCTTTTTTTTTCTTCTCTCTCATCGATTTATATTATGTTCGGTTCAAAGTGTTCTAAAAGTCATCGTATTCAAGTAATTTACATATTTCACGTTGTTCATCGAAACTAGTATAGTAACTAGTTTTTTCTTTCATCGTACATTCTACATTCTTAAGTACTCGTCATCCTAGGCACAAATAGTTTGTCGGGTATACATACACACACACACTATTTTATTGCTGTTTAATATTTAAAATTTTTGCATTTTATTGTATTTTTAAAAAAATTGGCTCTATTATCTATTGTACACTGAAATCTTGACATTCCCCTACATGTTTTCGATGTGTAACAAGACGCATTTTTATTATTTTGTCAGGACACATATTCAGGTAATATTTAAAATTTCAATATTTACCATGTTTATTTTTAACAGTTTTCTTGGCAGGTCATGCAAATATTGTTTATCTTCTCTTGTCAACGTTTATATTTTACAGGTAACCTACTTGATACAAGGTTCAAAAAATTTAAAAAAAAAAAAATTCTGCTATTTTCTCATGTTCTATTTGTTTATGATTGCATTTTTCCAGAATATTTTCATTTTTCTGGTTTCTCCATATTACACGCAGTATCTTCCATAAAAGTCATTTATTAGCGCCCAACGTACAATGTTTTATTTTCTTACAAAGTTCTTTCTTTTGAGTGCTGATAGACTTTTCGTAGATGATACTCCTTTCTACAATTTTTCAGAGCATTTTTGCAGTACAAAGGGGTACATAGCATATTTTTCTACAAAGTTTTACAATGTTTTTTCGCAGAATGCTTTGGATATAAAATTGTAGTCTTTCATTCACAGTTACACATGCAATTGTTTACATTTGTTCTCTAAACTGTTTGCAATATTTATTTTCTCTTTATTTTACAATATACTCTTCCTTTTTAAACTATTTTTAGACACATTCTTTTTCATTTTATGCAAAAATTCCAATGGTTCTCTCTCTCTCGTCGGTTCATTTAAATTTAATAGTTTACATTCATTTTTGAACTGTGACTCTTCACAAATTGGTTCCATTTCAATCATTTTAATAGATAGTTGACATGACATTTATTCAAAGAATTTATTTTCTCTATCACAATGTTTATTTTTTTTTTCTTTCACACTTTTTCATCGTATCTCTTTCCATGATTATGATATACTTCATGTATTTAAAAAAAAAAAAAAAAACTACTTACATAACAATTTAACTTCACATCATGGAATTCATCAGTTCAATGTTTTTGGATTGAATTTTAATAATGGTATAAGAAAATTTTAATACTTCTTTCACACATTTATTTCATGTTCTCTTATCAACGTTCAATGTGTACACATTTACAAAACATTTTTCTTTCATTTATAGGATTTAATTTTTATAAACATGACTTGTAAATGTCATTCTGGTAAATGTTTTTTCAGAAGTACTCTACACTACACACATACAAAATATAGATATACTAGATAGATAAAATTTGCTTTTTGCATTCCTGTCATATGACATGTCTATGAGTCATATGGTAGACGTTAGGACTGCTTTCTCAACATTTTACACACGTACTTTCTGATTGCGCATAATACCTACGGTATTTACTTTTCAGTTTATATGATTATTTTTCCTATATATATTTATTATTTATAAATCCCACACCTCTTACATTAAAAAAAAAAAAAAAAAAAAAAAAAAAAAAAAAATTCATATTTGGGGACACTACAGTTTAATGAATAAAAATGTTATAAACAATTTTTAATCCAAATTTTTGCTCATATGCACCAGTTCTTTTGCCCTGTTGTTTACAATTTTTTATAATACTTTGATGCAATAGATTCTTAATTTGGTACGTTAATTTTATTTCCCATTGTCAGTATTCATACTTTGCACAGTATCACTCTATTTTTAACATATTTTTGCCTAATAGATTGTTATTTTCACTTGAATAAAGGAAAACACTTGCTTATATTCAACTTTATCTATATATGCATAATTATTGTTTATATATACATTTGTATTTGTTTATATTTACTTTCCAATTTAAACTAGTTTTTGTTGTCATATTATATTGCTATTGATGTTTATTATGATAAACATTTTTTTTTAAAGTAAAGCTAGCTAAAATCAAAGAAATCTGCAGATATGTATGTTACCATCGTTATGAGAATTGCTAGCATTGAAGACTTTGATAATTGTGCACACATACATGTATATACATATGTATGAAAAATATATAGGCCTCCGTCAATTATGACGAGTATTATTGAAATGATAATTATGATATTGTTCTGTATTTTTAAATGCTGCAGCTGTTTGAAAAAAAGAAATGAAACAGAACATTTGTATGATTTAAAAAAAAATCTTTTTAGGTACCTTGGCACACATACTGAAAGTGCAACATTTTAAAAACAAGTACTTGTACATTTTTATTTCTATATGTTTATTTGTATTTTTGTTTTATTGTGTACTTTTGGGTGGTCTCCAAGTGTAATTGTGTACTGAACTTTTTGCAGATACGTATAACAGTTTGTACCGATGTACATTGAGCCAGCGTCATTTTTTTTCATTTTATCGAAGGGGAGAATATGTATATGATATAGAATCATTTATACATATCTTTATTCTAAATTATTATCTTCCTAACTTAATTTTCAATATATTAATTAATATTCTCTTCGCTAAAATATATCTTATTCTAAAACCTCAAGTGTTACTTCCTTTTCTCATATGAAAGACTATCTTTATTAAATGCAGCATGTACGTTATAAATCTATTTTAATTCCAATGCGGTTATAACAGATGTAATGTTATGTGTTCTGGACATTCATTGACAGCTGCTTGGGCGCCCAACCTTTTTCTGTTCATAAACAAATTGTGCAAGTAATGTAATTTCCCAGATACAAAGTAACTTTTTCCTTTGACTAAAATTCCTTTCCCACCGGGTTGCCCGCCTGTGTCCTCTAAAATTCACAAAAGTTACGGTTTCGCCAAATGTGGTAGCCTTTTCATTACATCCTCCCAAAACAATTATATTAATTATCCTTAACGTGCAAAAATTCTTCTACGCGTCTGCGGTTTGTTGGCTCAAATGTATTATCGAATCGTGGCGAAACAATCTACTGCCCAAACGGCAGATCACTCCTAGCTCTTGCTCTGTCAACAACTGTTCTAAGCCTCTAATACCAGAGACCACCCCGTTCTTACATCTTATACTTGCTATATATCAATAAAAAACTTTCAGCTGAGATGTCTTCGTTCATTGGATACTTCATGTCTGCCTTCCTGGATGTAGAACCTTTGGGAAATTGTTTACAACGCAAATGGTACGAACGAACGGCCCAAAAACTATCTCAATTCATGCATTAGGCATTAAAATATTTCAGCCCAACAATAATCATCATCATAGTGCAGATTCACGGTCGCCAGTCGCCACGTGGCGACTAATATTTTTGCTTTGGCGACTAACTTTCTATGTCTAAGTCACCATGTGTTTTACACGGATGTCGCTTTTTCCTCCAAAGGGAGATTTCCACTTTTTTTTTAATATAATATGAAATCTGGGCATTCTCTTCCATAATTCAGCAATATTTAGCTCTTTTTTTTTCTTTTTTCTATTGTCCATAATTAAAAAATATGACTGCCACATTACCACTAATAAACCTGCAATGTCTGCAGAATCGAAAAAAAAAAATCCTGTTGATATGCGTCGCTAATAAACTGTGCCAATGGCATGCCACAATAAGCCCGTGACACAGTAAAATTTGTGCCGAGAAGAGAATAAATTTGTAGCTCTGGGATTTTATAGATATGTTCTTACAGGTACACATAGATATTGGCATGCGATTCTTCCACGAATTAGCAAAACTCCTCGAATTATCATTATTTATTTATTTATTTATTTTTAGCTTTCCGCAAATCAATTCGCCAATCAGCCATGAAAAGAAATCTAAAATTTCTTCAAATCGGTCACTGAAAAATTTTGAAAATTTCATCAATTACTCGCCAAATAAAACCATGAATTTCATCAATTGCTGATGACATAAAACCGCGAATTTCGCCAATCGGTCGCAAAATAAAACCGTGAATTTCCCCAATTAGTCTCGGGGGATAAAGAAAAAACCCGCGAAATTCATCAATTGGTCGCGAAAAAACCACAAAGTTCATCAATCAATTGCAAAAAAAAAATTGTGAATTTCATCGAGTTGTGATAATAAAACATGAAAATCGGCAATCAGTCACAAAAATTTAATTTCTTTTTTTTGTCTCCATAGGTATTAAAAAAATTCTTTAATACATCCTTTAAAAAATCCCCTTGCAACGAAAGTTGCAATGAGGCTTATAGTATTCGATCTTTCTCCATCATTTATTTTTTATTTTGATTTTTATAGACATATTTTCTTATGCCAGTTTCCTAAGTTGAGCATTTATATTCAGCTATGAAAAATCCTTTTCTTTTCTTTTTTCTTTTTTTTTTAGGGGGGGGGGGGGGGGAAGCTTATTTATAGATAAAAAAAACTTCAGAGAATCGTTTATTCAAAAAATATTCAGATCTTACATTACAACTGTTTTCCTACAAACTGTATGCAATTATGGTGGGAAGATTCAATATTCCATTGTCCAAATTTAATTGTGAAAAAAATATTGTTTTTATGTGTTTGTTTCACAATGTGGCCACTGGATTTTTTGGGTTTAGGAGCCACTGGCTCCTTCCAGATTTTGGGAATCTGCACCTATACTGTCAAGTTATAGTGATATATTAAGATGAGGGCTTGTTTTTTCCCTTCTTGCACCGGAAGACTCCTGTAACAAAAAGTAACCCCAAAACAGGTGCCTGTTGCCATTTCAGAACAACCGACCACTTGCCAATTTCTGCATGTTGATTTTCGAAGTGAGCGTTTGATGTCTCGTGTTCAATACAACAAACTGCTCTTTGAGGCATGCGTGCTACATGATTTTTTTAAAATTTGAGCTTTAACAACTATGAGGTGTTGCGTGCCTTTCTGCAATATCAACAGTAGAGCAGACTATTTTGATCCACATAAAATCTCCATGCATTATTTCCCTAAAGATGAAAAAATTAAGTTTTAATTTGGTTTGCCATTTTACTTTCATGTATCTAAAATTTGTCTTACAAGGAAGGTGGGGGTGGGAAGGCAGGATGACAGAGATCAAAATTATTTTGTGTAAATCTCTAAAATAATTATAAATGTCATGTGCATTATTCTCTGTAGGAAATGAGCTGTAGTCAGCTGTAATAAAATATTTCAATTTCGCTGTGTTTGAAAAAGTTTCAACAAGCATTTGTAACATTCATCGCTCAGACAAAATGTTTTTTTTCTTTTTGTGTGTGTGTGTGTGTGTGTGTATGCGCTTTTAGAATAATTAAACACTAATAACCCCCCCCCCCCAAAAAAAAAAATATATATATATATATATATATATGTTTAGTTTATTTCATGTTTATATTCTAGACTGTGGGCCATAGGCACATCTGTACAATCTTGATTTTGCCGGTGCCCATGATGCCGGTGCAGATGTGATTTTGCTGGTGCCCATATTTCTTAGTATTTGTCAGAAAATATGCCAGAAAGTTTGGCATTGTTGAGAGAGGAAGCAAGAACTTGCTATCATAAATTGTAAATTAAAGTGAATTTAATCGTAGAATTCTTATAATATACATATATGTGTGTGCGTTATAATATATAATACATATGTTATATAAGACATATAATATATAAATATACTAAACTGGCACGGGGCGTGAATAATAGAGATGAGATGGGCTCAGCCCGAGCTCGGGCTTGATTTTTATACCAGCCTTCGGGCCCAGGTGGGCTCGGGCTCATTCTTTCTGAAATTGACAATTTTATTTATTCTCATATAGAAAATAAAAATAACTTTTCCCCCTAAAAATTACATATTCCACTGTCAAGTAATAACATTAAAATTACATATTCCACTTTCAAGTAATTTTAATGAATGTTATTTTGATCAGAATGAATAGAAGGGGAAACATAAATCTTACTTTTCTTTTCTAGTATTAGAATGTTACTTTAAAAGAAAATTTACGATATTTACGACGCGACTGACAACTGGGTGATACGGCGCCAATACGAAAAGGCACGAATAATATTTGTTACTAGATTTTCGTTTATGAAAGTAAGATATTTTTTAATTGGAACGTTTATTTATTTATTTTAGAGATCTAATAATGCGATATGAATATTTAATTTTGTTTTTAGTCAATCAGCATTAGCTTAGGTTTGCAAATATTTAGTTTTCTATTGTGTACGAGTCATATTCGCTCTTCATATGAAAATAACGTTAGTGATTCTATTTTTAATCATGAACTATGCTCATGCTAAAACTCTGCTCTACACATTTACGAAGTCACTTTCATTCGTAAGTAGATATAATTGTCATGTATTGTTATTTTGATAGAAAGCAATCGAAGAGTGTTTTCACTTTTCCTATAAAAGCAGAGGATCATTCAGATATAACAGTGTCAAATTCTTAATTTAAGCTGGTTTTCAGGAAAACGAAATATTGTTTGAATTAAGGAAGCAATTATAAGTTACAATATACACATTTTATAGGAAATAGAAAACTTTGTTCGATTCTTCGGCATAGAAATAATAATTTCTGCAAATTTTATGCATCTATTCATAAGACTCACTTCGTTAATGTGTCCATCAGATTTGTTTGTTGGGAGAGAAAAATATTTACATCCTTTTAAGGAAGTATATTTTTATTTGATACCAAACTTCGCTTTTGATAAGACTGAATGTAAATTTCCATAAAATTAATTATGTGCACGGGATGAACAGTTATTTTCACATACGAAGTTTTTTAAAAATGAGATATTACTTTAAAAACAATTTTTAAATATTATGCAATTTTTTTCGGTATCAGACTCGGACTGGCTCGGGCTCTGACGACACAAAATGTTTCGGGTTCGGGCGAGCTCGGATTTAAAATCACCGGGCTTGGGCAGGCCCGGGCTCCGAAAGGAGAGCCTGAACTCATCTCTAGTGCATAAATGCGTGACGCCTTGGTTTAAGGGGTGGCTTTCTTTCTCTCTCTCTCTCTCTCTCTCTCTCTCTATATATATATATATATATATATACAGTGGCGGACAAAAAAACTGCATCACCTAGAAAAATTAACATTTTGTAATGCTAATGAGCTATTTCGTTCAAATAAATTAATCTTTGTTGCTGCAAAGCAAGATAAGATATCTTTCTATATTCCTTGTGGATAATATACCTCTTACGAAGTATTGTATCATCAAATTTTTAAAAATAGTGCGGCAAAAGGGAAAAACGGTCATTTGTCTTGTTCTTTAAGTGGTCAAATGATGGCTCCGCATGTTCAATTGACGGAAGAAAAAAATGTGTAATACTTGGTTTAGTTAAAGAAGGATATTCTACACATGTGATCGCTAAAAAAAATTGGTTGCAATCAATTGACAGTTTGAAGGAAGATTAAATTTGAACGTGCAACTGATAATGTTGAGAGAAAGGCTTGGATCGGACCGACAGAGTGTGACCACAAATTCTGATGATCGATATCTGAAACGGATGTCTCTAATCGTCATGCAAGTGTTCCTGACTTAAAAGTCGAATTTGAGAAAGTCTGTGGTGTTAATTTAAGCGCAAGAACTATCCGAAGACGCTTGTGGAATGCCGTTTGCATGCGTATCGCCCAAAGAAAAAGCTTTTACTCACAAAAAAAATGATGCAGAAACGACTTTCTTGGGCAAAAGAGCATGTCTCATGGACAAAGGCTCAGTGGGATTCAGTAATTCTTTCGGAAGAATTTGAGTTCAACCTACATGAATCAGACGGTAAGCGGTATGTTCGGATACGTAAAAGTGAAGCTTACCATCCAGACTGCATATCGCCTACTGTAAAATTCCCAGTCAGACAAATGGTCTGGGGATGTATATCCAGCAAAGGAGTTGGATGTCTGAAACTTATTACTGGAACTGTGAATAAATCCGTTTATACCGAGAATTTGGAGGAGTGTTTAAAACCAGCTATTAAGGATCATTTTCAAGGTGCTAGAAATTTTATTTTTCAAAAGGACTCTGCACCCAGCCATACAGCGAAATTGGTAAGCACAATCTAACTTATTCATGAATTATTCCGTTGCCTAATTTACAAGTTTTAATCTCCATTACATAAGGATATTGGAAAAGTAATTTTCACCCAATTTTCTTCCTTTAGGTGACGGCCTATCTGACAAAATCTGGCATTAGAATTTTGGAATGGCCTGGGAATAGTCCTGACCTGAATCCCATTGAAAATTGTTGGCATATAATGGGTACAAAAATTGCTGCTTAGAAGCCTGCTACTAAGATAAAACTGCAGGAAAGCATTATTAGGGTCTGATTGCATGAAATTGGCCAGGAGTACATTCAAAAGTTGATATATTCTATGCCGGACCCTTGCAAGGCTGTTATCGCAGCTCGTGGAGGGTCTACTAAATACTGAAGTGATCCTTATGCATGTATACACACCTAAGTATATATAATATGACTGCAGTTACGTAGAATTTACATTAACTACAGAATTTGTGCATCTATTACTTTCTTCCAAGTTTTTTTAAATATTGCTTTTTTCATTTTTTTCCATTTTTCAAAATAATTATGTGTGAATAATTTATAAATCCCAATAAAATTTAATTGAGATTAATCCTACAACTATATTTTATCATAAAAATATCATCCTTCCATAATACCTGCACTTAAAAATCATTATTTGCAACGTTTTCCACTTTTTCGCAGGTGATGCAGTTTTTTTGTCCGCCACTGTATATATATATAATATATATATATATATATATATATATATATATAAAGCTCAAAACATTTGAAAAAACTCAGAATTTGTAATATTTGAAAAAAAAAAAATTAACTGTCGGAATCCCTCTAAGTCCACCCAACTTTGAAGAATAATTCGGTATTTTTAGTATGCTGCCACCACCAATATGATTACGTGATATAGGTCACGTTATGAGAGGTATATTGAGATAAAGATGACCTCTTTCAATTAAACTTAAACGAATAATTTATTTACACAGTGTTTACAAATAACAAGACAATATTTACAATTACAAATTCTGATATAGTTGATCCGGTTCCACATTAAATAAAATACAGATAATACGTTCTGTGTACTGCTAAACTACACTAACTCAGATACCAGAGATTACTATTAATCTCACAAACACATTATCTCTTCACTCCAAGATATCTTTTTTGACACACGTGTCTCAGAGCTCACTCTCTGAACAACCTACATGTTTCACTCCCACGTTAAAACTAACTCTCTCTCTCTCCGGTCAACCCCCAGAGCACTCTTCGTAAACGGGGCTGCTCCCCTATTTGCAAGGGTTCCATGACAGAACGTAATCCCCCTTATGATGGATCTGTCTTCTTAGAGCTTGGGTGAAGTCTGTCTTATCTATGCACTTACAATTACAATAAATAAACTCCTTTCACTATACTAAACATTACTTCCACACATATCAGGTCACTCCCCTACTTGGATTAAGATTTCAGTTAGGAAAGGAACATTAGTTTAAAGCTTTACAGCACACAGTAGATAAGCACACAAAAAGATAATACCACATAACAATAGTTCTAAGCCTGCAGCTGCCCGTGAAAGCCTGACATTAACTTTAAGCCAGATTTTAAATATATTTCAGTTATATTAAGAGCAAATGCGTTATTTCATTGGTACAGGACAAAAACCTTGCTGACAAAAGCCGACCCAGCGGACAAAATCAATGTGGATAAAAAACCTATGTATAATTACAGTTGCAATACTGTTTCAAACCAAAATTTATACTGTTAAAAGCTTGATATTTTACTAAATTTAAAATTAGTTCCAGTGAAAATTTTTGAGAATCTTACATTAATCGTACGTTTTTTTATATAAAATAGGTAGTTAATTTCATTCTCAAGTCACAAATTAGATAAGTCTGATGGTAATGAAGATAAGCCTTGGAATATAAACACTTAGATTTGGATGAGTTTTTGAAATTTGACATCCTTGCTGCACAGTGGAGGAGGTGCAAAAACATATCTCAAAACATGTCACTGCCTCAATGATAAAGTTTTGTAAGGTACAGAGAATCATAATATAAACATCACAAAGGGATAACTTTTTGGAATCCTCCCCCCTTATATAGTGATCTTTATTTTATTTTTTGTTATGTTTCTCATCCAGGTTTCTTTGCAAAGAAGGGAATGCATGTTATAAGGCAAATATCTAAAAATAGAAAAATGAAGTATAAATGTCTAAGTGCAATTATACACCAAAGCACAAATTAGATAATGAAAACTCATTAAGACTTTATTTTTAAAGTTTTGTAAAATTTCACAATAACAATATAGATATGCTGAGACACCAATTAATAATATTTTAAAATTTCAAAAAATTACAGAAGGGAATTTATTGAATCAATCTTGCTTCATTGCATCATGCAAAATATACCCTTAACCCTTTCAGTGCGGAATTCTTTTGGGAGGGTTAATGCCCTGTGCGGAATATTTTGACCAAAAAAGCAACATTATCTGATTATCGGGCAGAATTTTCCAGTACGAATTGATTTTCCCAAAGGGACACGACTTTCCGAATGACCCAATACAAAACTAACAATCACATCTTATGGTTATATGAAAAGCACGCTACTGGTTTTGGTTATAGCCAAATTACTGCTCTACACAAGCGCAATACGTCATCACTGCTAAGCCCATGACGCACTACAGTGAGCACAATACACGCCGTGAACGCCTAGACGACTTTTGTCGTCGCTTAATGTAGTCTACATCACCCAACTCCTAGATGTCGACATTAGTCGACTCCCGCACTAAAAGGGTAAAAATAAAAATAAAGTATGTTTTTAATTTTATTTATTAATCAAGTGCATAAATCCAATCTGTGAATAAGATAGTTTTCTTATAGTTATTTTCATCCAATCTATATTCTCTGCCCAATACTGGGAAAACAAAACCAAATACCTCTACTGTGAGGTGCATCATTACCGACTCTATTATCTACAATAGAATACAGTAATGGGTATACTGATTTTCATTCAAATGAAAAAAGTAAGAAAGAAAGAAATATAAAAATCGAAAACAAACAAAATTTTTATATTTAAATTTCTGTTTTTATGTTTTCCCTTTGTAATATTCCGTTGAAGATTAAATCTAATTTTATCAAAAATTACACAGTCTGTATGCAAGCTTATATGTATGTATATATAAGCCAAGATTTGTATAAAATAAACTGTCTGCAAACATAACTATTATATTTATATTACCATATTTATGTCGTAGACTAATTGCAAAGAGCCTAGGCTGTTTTCAAAGAGCCGGACTAATTGGAGAATCATCTTCCTTTCTCCAATCAGCCTGATGTTTTTCAGGTTTATTACAAAGGGCCTAGAAAGAGTTAGGGTAATAAGAATATGGTCATTTATTTCTCAATCAGCCTGATATTTTTTAGGCTTATTTCAAAGAGCCTAGATACCGCTAGACTAATTGAAAAATGACCGGAACCTGAAAATTGAAGTTAATCAGATACCCGACCCGAATCAGACAAAAAATTCCATTGAACAGCAATCCGATCCGAAGACAACAAAATTTTTTCCATCGACATGAAACCAAAACCTGAAAATTGAAGTTAACTTGAAACCTGACCTGAATCCAACAAAAAATTCCAAAGAACCGCAATCCAATCTGAAGACGACAAAATTGTTTCTGTCGAAATGCAACCTGAGCCGAACCTGAAATTTAAGCTAACCCAAACCCAGCAGAAGAAATCCACCCAACTGTAACCAACAAAATAAATTCCTTCGTCTCCTTATCTAGTTCGGGTCGAATTCTGGGTGAACGTAAAAATATCAGGTTGATTGAGAAATAAATTACCATATTCCAATTAGCCTAATGCTCTCTAGGCTCTTTGCAATAAGCCTGAAAAACATCAGGCTGATTGAGAAAAGGAAGGTGATTCTCCAATTAGCCCGGCTCTTTGCAAAGAGCCGGATTTTGCAATTAGCCTACTACATTTATATTGCCACTAGTATATAACCCTCTTCAAAAATGACAGATAGTTGATCTGCACTGCATTTTCATAAGACTTCATACAAACAAACAGCATGAAGATTTTATTATTGAAAGGTATGCATTGTAGAAAAGTACATTCTAAAAATGACAAATAATTTCTACAAATACAAATGATGAGGGTTTTTTTTTTCTCAATATTAAATTTTTGAAATAGTTCAACGATTAGACAAAACATTTAAATTAAATATAAAAAATAATTCATGTGCGAAAGTTTTTGTAAAGTGTTATCAATGAGTTTCTAAAGAGCTTGGCTCACCACATAGCTCATTTCTTGATTATATAAGCAAAATTAAATGGAAATTACTCAGTACTATTTATTCCTTATATTTTAATTAAGTTTCATAAGAAAAAATCATTTTATTTACGATGAAAACAAAATTTCAAAATTTGTTTGTATTATCTGTCGGTAGATGGTGCCAAAATATTTTAAAAAGAAGTAATATAATACTGGATCGATCACCACAAAGCCTCCCTACAAAAGCTGTCACCACTATTTCTGAAAAAAGTGTTTACAGAAAAAATTGATGACAGAAATGTTGATATAGATGTTTTACATGAAAATATGCTGAACAGACAGGATTTGAGGCAGAAAAAAATTATCGTTTAGTTGTCATATGTTAGCATATGTTTTCATTAAGACTAACATGGCATTTCACTACACTCGGATTCGCCATGGAAGTAGGTTCACGTCTCCGACTCGGTTCACTCTGAAATGATTACCTACAATATACTTTTCTACACTTGGATTTGTCGATAGATGACTGCTAAAGTAGTTTTTGAAGGTTTTAAACAAAATTAAAATATTTAAAAGCTTTAATATGCTTTTACAAATATTTAAAAAGCAGAATCGGATGTGAAGCTCTCAAAGAGTCGTTCATTTGTGATTCCTTTGAATTTGTGATGCTGAATGGCAACAGTGTTCGTTTGCTTATATCTGGAATTCTGATATTTAATCTGAATTTTTAATTAAGAACTTAAAATATAATAGGATATGATATTCATGTTTTATATTAAAATATGCTGAATAGACATGATTTCAAGTAGAAGATATTATCATTTAGTTGTCATATGTTAGCATAGGGTTTTCATTAGGCCTAACATGGCATTTATTAGTATAATAGACCTCTGTCGCAGTGCTAGGTTCTTTGAACCTCCCCCATCTTTAAGTCTAAGTCTAACATGGCATTTAACTACAGTCGATTCGCAGACCAGAGTGGTCGCATCCGGAATGGTTACTGACACTTTATTGCCTTTGGATTTTATTATAAGTAGATAGAAATTTCTGTCAAAATGCTCTGAATCGTACTCGCAGATGCACAAAGACACACACACCAGTTTCTTTTAAAACATGAATAATTTTATTATATCAATATGAAAAGTTTTTTTTTTTTACTTATTCGTTTATAATATAGATTAAAAAGTTACTTTTAAAAAAAGGAAAAAATCCAATAGCAGAAGGAATTAATTTTTATTTACCAGGCTCTCATTATCAACAGAAAATATTTAAAGAATAAAACATTAAAAATAATTATAATAAAATGTATTTGCATTTACAAACACTTTTTTGTTTTTTACCTATATTTTTTGTAATTCATATCAGTACAAAAACCCTTAACGGGTTAAAAGTTGTGACGCAGCACTTTCTTTTGGCTCTAAGAATTTCAAATATGGGTCTTAAAAGTAATGATATCAAATTTGAGTGACGCTATGTTAATTTTTTTTAAATCATCATTTTCTTTTTAGTTTTATTTATATTCACAGGTGCAATTATTATCTTAACATGAAAATAATATAAAATTTATTCGCTAAAGCTTTTTCATTCAGATCTCTCAGGAATTCAAAATATGGGTTTTAAAAGAAATTATATCAAAATTTGAGTGACACCTTGACGTGAATTTAATAGGATTGTTTTAAATTTAAATTTAAATTATTTTTCGTTTGTCTTCTAAAGTATATTTACACATACAAACAATACTTTTAATTTTTCAATACACTGTTAAATATATTACTTTCACTGAGCCTATATTATGTATTGAAATGTATTTATTTCAATAGACTGATTCATGTTTTGTGCCACGGTATCCAAAATCATAAGTAAAATTTATGTAAATGATTAATTTGCGTCATAGTATCCACTTGCATACATTTTCCTTTGTTTGGATACTATGACGCAAATTAATCATTTACATAAACTTTACTTATGATTTTGGATACCGTGGCACAAAACATGAATCAGTCTATTGAAATAAATACATTTCAATACATAATATAGGCTCAGTGAAAGTAATATATTTAACAGTGTATTGAAAAATTAAAAGTATTGTTTGTATGTGTAAATATACTTTAGAAGACAAACGAAAAATAATTTAAATTTAAAACAATCCTATTAAATTCACGTCAAGGTGTCACTCAAATTTTGATATAATTTCTTTTAAAACCCATATTTTGAATTCCTGAGAGATCTGAATGAAAAAGCTTTAGCGAATAAATTTTATATTATTTTCATGTTAAGATAATAATTGCACCTGTGAATATAAATAAAACTAAAAAGAAAATGATGATTTAAAAAAAATTAACATAGCGTCACTCAAATTTGATATCATTACTTTTAAGACCCATATTTGAAATTCTTAGAGCCAAAAGAAAGTGCTGCGTCACAACTTTTAACCCGTTAAGGGTTTTTGTACTGATATCATTACTTTTAAGCGGTTATTGATGAAAATTTCTTTCAGTCGCAATTAAGCATTAGGGTATAAATTTATAAGAATAAGACTTAGTGGCTTCGCCCGCTAGTGGGCCTTCAATTTACATCAGGGCCTCGAATCTAACTGAATTCTCCATTTGTATGACAATCCCTTAATTTCCACATGGAATAGTATAAACCTATAACCGAACGAACCACCAACCCAGGTCCCTGCTGCCACCGGCACCGTATACCGGTCGTGCTATGCATGAACCGGATAATACCTTAATTTGCACATCGAATAGTATAAAGCTCTAACCGCACGAACCTCCGGCTCGGGTTCCCGCTGCCTGCGGCACCGTATAGCTGCCGTGCTGAATAATAAGATTAAGTGGTCACAGACCTTTTAAACAATATATCACATGAGGAGTGTGTGCAAAATTTTAAAAAGTACCCCCCTTGTGGGAGGGGCAAAGTGGGGGGGATGGATACTGGATGTGCAGAATATGACTAAGTGGTCACAGACCTTTCCAACAATATATCACGAGGAGTGTCAGCAAAATTTAAAAAGTGCCCCCCTGGAGGGGGCAAAGTGGGGGGATGGACACCGGAGGTGCATAATCTAACTAAGTGGACACAGACCTTTCCAACGATATATCACATGAGGGGTTGTGCAAAATTTCAAAAAGTACCCCGTTGGGGAGGGGGGCAAAGTGGGGGTACGGACACAGGAGATGCATAATATGATTAAACAGTCACAGACCTTTCCAACAATATATCACATGAAGGGAGTGTGCAAAATTTTTAAAAGTACCCGCCTTGGGGGGCAAAGTGGGGGGATGGACACCAGAGATGCATAATATGACTAAGCAGTCACAGACCTTTCCAACGATATATCACATGAGGGGTTGTACAAAATTTGAGAAAGTACCCCCTTGGGGGGGCAAAGTGGGGGTGTGGACACAGAAGATGCATAATATGATTAAACAGTCTCGGACATTTCCAACAATATATCACATGAAGGGTGTGTGCAAAATTTTAAAAAGTACCCGCCTTGGGGGGGGCAAAGTGGGGGGATGGACACCAGAGATGCATAATATGACTAAGCGGTCACAGACCTTTCCAACGATATATCACATGAAGGGTTGTGCAAAATTTCAAAAAGTACCCTCTTGGGGGGGCAAAGTGGGGGTGTGAACACAGGACATGCAGAATATGTTTAAACAGTCTCAGACCTTTTCAACAATATATCACATGAAGGGTGTGTGCAAAATTTTAAAAAGTACCCGCCTTGGGGGGGGGGGGGGGCAAAGTGGGGGGATGGAGACCAGAGATGCATAATATGACTAAGCGGTCACAGACCTTTCCAACAATATATCACATGAGGGGTTGTGCAAAATATCAGAAAGTACCCCATTGGGGGGGCAAAGTGGGGGTGTGGACACAGGAGATGCATAATATGATTAAACAGTCTTGGACATTTCCAACAGTATATCACATGAAGGGTTGTGCAAAATTTTAAAAAGTACCCCCCTTGAGAGGGGGGGGGCAAAGTGGGGGGATGGACACCAGAGATGCATAATATGACTAAGCGGTCACAGACCTTTCCAACGATATATCACATGAGGGGTTGTGCAAAATTTCAAAAAGTACCCTCTTGGGGGGGGCAAAGTGGGGGTGTGAACACAGGAGATGCAGAATATGATTAAACAGTCTCAGACCTTTCCAACAATATATCACATGAAGGGTGTGTGCAAAATTTTAAAAAGTACCCGCCTTGGTGGGGCAAAGTGGGGGGATGGACACCAGAGATGCATAATATGACTAAGCAGTCACAGACCTTTCCAACGATATATCACATGAGGGGTTGTGCAAAATATATGAAAGTACCCCCTTGGGGGGGCAAAGTGGGGGTGTGGACACAGGAGATGCATAACATGACTAAGCAGTCACAGACCTTTCCAACGATATATCACATGAGGGGTTGTGCAAAATTTCAAAAAGTACCCTCTTGGGGGGGCAAGGTAGGGGTGTGAACACAGGAGATGCAGAATATGATTAAACAGTCTCAGACCTTTCCAACAATATATCACATGAAGGGTGTGTGCAAAATTTTAAAAAGTACCCGCCTTGGGGGGGCAAAGTGGGGGGATGGACACCAGAGATGCATAATATGACTAAGCGGGCACAGACCTTTCCAACGATATATCACATGAGGGGTTGTGCAAAATATCAGAAAGTACCCCCTTGTGTGGGCAAAGTGGGGGTGTGGACACAGGAGATGCATAATATGATTAAACAGTCACAGACCTTTCCAACAATATATCACATGAAGGGTTGTGCAAAATTTCAAAAAGTACCCTCTTGGGGGGCAAAGTGGGGGGATGGACACCAGAGATGCATAATATGACTAAGCAGTCACAGACCTTTCCACCGATATATCACATGAGGGGTTGTGCAAAATTTCAAAAAGTACCCTCTTGGGGGGGCAAAGTGGGGGTTTGAACACAGGAGATGCAGAATATGATTAAACAGTCTCAGACCTTTCCAACAATATATCACATGAAGGGTGTGTGCAAAATTTTAAAAAGTACCCGCCTTGGGGGGGCAAAGTGGGGGGATGGACACCAGAGATGCATAATATGACTAAGCGGTCACAGACCTTTCCAACGATATCACATGAGGGGTTGTGCAAAATATCAGAAAGTACCCCCTTGGGTGGGCAAAGTGGGGGTGTGGACACAGGAGATGCATAATATGATTAAACAGTCACAGACATTTCCAACAATATATCACATGAAGGGTTGTGCAAAATTTCAAAAAGTACCCTCTTGGGGGGGCAAAGTGGGGGGATGGACACCAGAGATGCATAATATGACTAAGCAGTCACAGACCTTTCCACCGATATATCACATGAGGGGTTGTGCAAAATTTCAAAAAGTACCCTCTTGGGGGGGCAAAGTGGGGGTGTGAACACAGGAGATGCAGAATATGATTAAACAGTCTCAGACCTTTCCAACAATATATCACATGAACGGTGTGTGCAAAATTTTAAAAAGTACCCGCCTTGGGGGGGTCAAATTGGGGCATGGACATTATCATTAATTTCGTCAATCGGGCATGAAAAAATCATTAATTTCGTTGATAGTGTATTTAAAAATCATGATTTCGTTGATCGGGTATGTAAAAATCTGTGAATTTCATCAATCGAGCACAGAAAAAACATGACTTTTGTCGATCGGGGGAGGGGGGATCATATATTTTGTCAATTGGGCACGTAAAAATCTTGAATTTTGTTTATTGATCACATAAAAATCACGTATTTCAGCAAATAGATACATAAAAACGAAGAAATTCCTTGATCGGCACATGAAAATCATTAATTTCATCAAACGGATGCATAAAAATCAAGAAATTTATGAATCAGGCACATAAAAATCATCAATCGGTGCGTAAAAATTATGAATTTCATCGATTAGGTACGAAAAAATCATTAATTTTGTAGAACGGACGCATAAAAATTACCAATTCGTAGAGTAGTCGCATAGAAATCACAAATTCATCAAGTGGGTGGTTAAAAATCACAAGTTCATCAAGTAGGTGCATAAAATTCACAAATTTCATCAAACGTTTGCATAAAAATCAATAATTTCATCGATCAGGTTCAGAAAAATGAAATTTCGTCGATTGAACATGAAAAAAATCATGAATTTCGGTGATCAAGTGCATAAAAATCTTGAACTTCGTTGATCGGTGTGTAAAAATCATGAATTTTGTCGATCGGGTGTGTAAAAATGATGAGTTTCAATAATCAGGCACAGCAAAAACATGAATTTTGTGGATCAGGGAGGGGGAGATCATAAATTTTGTCAATCGGGAACGTAAAAATCTTGAATTTTGTTTATCGATCGCATAAAAATCACGTATTTCATCAAATAGATACATAAAAACCAAGAAATTCCTTGATCGGCACATGAAAATCATTAATTTCATCATACGGATGCATAAAAATCAAGAAATTTATGAATCAGGCACATAAAAATCATCAATCGGTGTGTAAAAATTATGAATTTCATCGTTTAGGCATGAAAAAATTATGAATTTTGTAGAACGGACGCATAAAAATTACCAATTCGTAGAGTAGTCGCATAGAAATCACGAATTCAAGTGGGTGGTTAAAAATCACAAGTTCATCAAGTAGGTGCATAAAATTCACAAATTTCATCAAACGTTTGCATAAAAATCAATAATTTCATCGATCAGGTTCAGAAAAATGAAATTTCATCGATCGAGCATGAAAAAAATCATGAATTTCGGCGATCAAGTGCATAAAAATCTTGAACTTCGTTGATCGGTGTGTAAAAATCATGAATTTTGTCGATCGGGTGTGTAAAAATGATGAGTTTCAATAATCAGGCACAGCAAAAACATGAATTTTGTGGATCAGGGAGGGGGAGATCATAAATTTTGTCGAACACAGATGTAAAAATCATGAATTTTGTTTATCGGTGCATGAAAATCATGAATTTTGTCAAACAGGCACATAAAGATCAAGAAATTCATTGATCGGCATGTAAAAATCATTAATTTCATCCATCGGGCATATAAAAATGATGAATTTAGTCGATCAGGCATGTAAAAATCACAAATTTTGTCAACGGGGCACATAAAGATAAAAAAATTTGTTGAACGGCATGTAAAAATCAGAAATTTTGCTGAACGGGCACATAAAAATCACGAATTTCTTTAATCGGCGCATAAAAATCATAAATTTCGCCAATCTAGTGCAGTAAAATCATTAATTTCATCGATCTGGTGCAGAAAAATCACTATTTTCGTCGATCTGGCGAGGAAAATCATGAATTTTGTCAAACGAACATGGGAAAAAAAGAAAATCAGAAAATCCTGCATTTGGTCGGTTTTCTCCATATTTTTCAAGTCAGTTTTTCAAGTTTTATTGCCGAGTGGTGATTGGCGAGTGCCTATTTTCACCTTTACCCAAAAACGAATAACATCGAATTAAAAGGAGAAAGTTATTAACTATTTACAGGAAAAAAACTTTAACGGCCATGTACTTAGCTGTACAAGGTCTTAACTCGAGCGTAAAAATGAGGAAACGTGTTTCCTTACGGATGCTCAACTACTGTATAAAGCGTCGACAAAAAGGGGTGACAATCCCATGCAAATGAACTACGAAAACTTCCAAAAATGAGTGTTGGAAAAACTTCTTCCAAATTTGCAATCGAATAGTGCCCTATATATGGCCAATGCTCAACATCACATGCCTGTTGAAAACCGCACTCCTGCAAAGAATTCTATAGACTGGCTGAAAAACAACAAAATATACTGTGGCGAACAAATACAAAAAGTAGAACTTTTCTCTCATAGAGAGTAATCGTCCAAAGAAAATCATCTATAAAATTGATAATAAAATTCTAGTTTAGAAGGTATTATTTTTTTTAATATTTTAAATGATAAAATTTTATCCGCCCTTCCAAATTATTTGAAAATACAAGCTGCAATTTATAATAGATAAAATACTCCCCCCCCCCTCCCCCAGGTATTTTGTTTATTTATTTATTGTTTATTTATTTTGAATTGATGGTTCTCCATTTCAAAATTTTCATTTTATTTGATACTTTGATGGTCTATAGCTGTTTGTGAAGCTTCATGCATGTTTTGCTGTTACTGTATATTAATTTTTCAAATTCATTTTTAATAAACTTATGCAAGTAAATAGTTTTAGAGCCCTATATTGTTTTCAACATATTCAGACAATTTCAAACTTTGCACTCACCAACACTTAATTTATAAGATCTGACTATTAAAAATCATTGCGAAAAAATTAACAGCGGTTTTCTCTAAAAAAATTTTTTTCTTTCTTCTATATGTTTTCAAAATACACCTCTGTACAAGAAACCCTATGTAAAATATGGATATTTATGTAAGTTGTAATCAAAAAATTAAATGTATTAGCAGCAGTTGAAATTTAATAATTTTTCAGAATTTACTTTGAAGAACAAACACTTATTACAGTCAACAGTAAACAGTATTTTATACAAAAATTGGGAAATGTTTAAGATGATTAAATTTGTGAAGAGTTAATTTTTGGTAGGAAAAAGTTTTGTGAAGTGTCCTGTTTTAATATGAAAAGAAATGTGAAATAACCTGTTTTAAAATGAAAAAAAAAAATGTGAAGGATATTGTTTTAAGATTTAAAAAAAAATTGTGAAGGATCCTTTAAAGGTGTTCTTAATTCTTCTTAAACAGAGCCCTGCAATATACTTACTAAAGTTGTATTTTTTCTGTGATTTAAGCACATATAAGGTATTTCATACCTCTAAATTAGTAATTTTAAATGATTTTTAAAGTCACAGGTAAATGATAGAAGAATTGAAAGATAAAATAGCTATTTGTTTACTTTTTAAACTCTGAATTTAAAGTAAA
Organism: Maratus michaelseni; assembly: GCA_963931845.1. NCBI lineage: Eukaryota > Metazoa > Arthropoda > Arachnida > Araneae > Salticidae > Maratus > Maratus michaelseni. The sequence continues at coordinate 416,147,230 of OZ007586.1, forward strand.
TAAGAACTTATTTATTCATTGTATAGTAATATTTTAGAGCTAAAAAAATCTATGTGGGTTAAAATGATTACAGTATGGAACCATTTATCCGGAATCCAGTTAACCGGAAAACCAGTTATCCAGAATGATATTTCCAACTGACAGATTTCAGAATCTTTCCAGAAAAAAGTGCCATGCAGTGCTAGTTTGACATGTGCATTGCTTAATAGATTACCACATGCATTGTACAACTTGATCAATATCTAAAATTTGAAATGAAATCATTTTTAGTTAGATATTGAGGCAATACCTTGGAAACAATAATTTTGCTTAAAACAAGTTTTAAGCAGAATTATTGTTTCCAAGGTATTGTCTTCTTTCAAACTCTGATTGATCTTGATAGGATCTGAGCCTTAATCAGAGTAATCTAATAATTTGAAATCAGTAACAATGTTACAGCCATATATATTCTACAAATCTCATCAAATGGATATTGTTTTAATGTCCATCCAGTTATCCAGAAAAACCAGTTATCCGGAATACATCTGGCCCCGACCATTCCGGATAAATGGTTCTATACTGTATATTCTTAAGTTTCGCGAGCAAATAGCAATTTTTTTACTGTATTTTTTAACAATTTTTAATGTAACATTTGACATTGAAACAATATAGTGCTTGAAAACTATTTAACAAGCTTATTAAAAAATGAATGTGAAAAATTAATATAAAGTAAATGCAAAACATTCATGAAGATAGAAGTTTGTCACACAACTGTTTGTAAATGTAATGAGAAAAAAAAAAATGATAACAATGTAATAATACTGGCAATATGAATGCAATAAGGTAATGCCAGGGGTCGATCCAGGAAAAATTTGGGGCCTATTTAGGGTCCCTTCACAAAAATCTATTTAATAAAATGGGCCCCTTCACAAAAATCAATTTGATAAAATGGGCCACTTCACAAAATTCTATTCCATAAAAACTTACTATTTATTATTTTGTGATGTTTTAAAATGTGTAATTTGTAAACAAACAAGTTTGCCAGAGAGGAAAACTTCCGCAAAAGGATTTAAAACAGGTTTTGTTTATAAATGCTTGGTTCGAATTTGATTAAATCGATTTCAACTTTCGTTACAAAATGTTATTTTTCACAAAAATATAATAAATTTCACAAAAACAACCTTTACTTTTCACAAAATGGGCCCCAAGAAAAAAAACCTGCATCGACCCCTGAATGCAATAAGAAAAAAAAAACTATTTGTTTACTTTTCAAACTCTGGATTTAAAGTAATTAAGAACTTATTTATCCATTGTATAACATAAAACACTTAATTCAGAACTAACTTTCTGCATTTTCTTTTACAAAATAACATAAAAGTAATATTTTAAAGCCATAAAAACATGTAATTGGCAGTTGCTCTGACAAAGACAAACTAAGCACCTTACCAAAACGAAATTTTTAAAAAGAACCATCAAGTCATATAAAACAAGAACGAAAAATCATGCGTCAAGCATAGATTATGTAGCACTTTCCAACGCTTCTAAAATAATTTTACAAATCATTACCGTTTAATAAGCTGAAAGATGACATCTAAGTAAACAATTTGGAAAACGCATAACATATTTAAAAACGTAATTTCAGGAATTTTCAATATATACAATACTCGGAAAAATATCCGAATACTTTTATGTAGCCCTGTATATGATCTATATATTTGTATATATACATAGGATGCTAAATTTTAGTTTAGTTAGGAAACGCGTAGCACAGTTTAAATTCTCCTTCTAGAGTTTCTGTCAATAAACGGAAATGTGTTCGCGAACTTTTGTGCTGCCCTGTATAGGATCTACAGAATTTATACACAACACGTAATAGACAAAAAGCTAGTTAAGATTAAAATCGCGTTCAGTAACTTAAAACGCACTTCCAGGAATTATTGTTAACCGACAGTAGAGAATTCTTTTGTGTGCCCCTGTAAATGAACTATGACTGCTATACACACACTATTCTGTAGTAAGCCTCTTGTAATGCACCTTAGTAATATATATAAACTTCAATGCGTTTAAAATAGTGGAACATTATTTAAATAAGCCGCAGACGATTTTTCTCCATAGACGTAATGTAACGGAATTATTTTGACTGTCCCTGTAAAGTAACTCTAAGTGCTATACACCTACTATTCCATATTAAGCTTCTTCTAATGCATCTTAGTGATCTATATAAATTTCAATGCGTTTACAATAGTGAAACATTTTAAAAATAAACCGCAAATGATTTTTCCCCATAGACAGCAATGTAACGGAATTCTTTTGAGTGTCCCTGTAAGAAAACTATAAGTGCTACACACTTCAGTTGAAATAGGGAACGTGCCATAGATAACGACAATAACATATAAAAATTGCAGAGCAATCCGAGCATATTTACGGGAGTTAGAGCACGGACAGACGGCCAGACGGCCATACGGCCAGACAAACCGAAGTCATAAGCACTTTTCAACTAGGTTGGAAAGTGCTAATAAAAAACAATGAATAAATAAACAAAATACCTAATAGTAAGTATAATATCTTTGATTTTCTGTGCCTATCTTTTCCCCCAAATGCCTCTCGCTAATTTGTGCTTCGCGCATTGATACGATAATAGTTGGTTGGTTGTCTTCGTTGCGAAAGAAACAAAGAAATGAAAAATATTTTATCATTAGAAAATGAAAGATTTATTATATTTAGCAGTAAAATTGAATACATGTAATTAAAAAATATTTCCTCATTTTGAAAAAGGAATCTAAATAATTTTTCGAATATATGCATGTTTAAAATCTGAAATTATTTCTTTGTAACAAAAAGAGAAAACATATAAACCCCAATTGAATTTAATACATATGTTTTACATGTTTAGAGTATATAATTCATTGTTTTTGCATTTAAAAAAATATAAATAATTAGCCCGGTCACAAGCTTTATTGATAACGGCAACCGTACATCAAATTTTAACTGTAATTCCCGGCGGAAGAAGGTAGTGAATACTCTATTGCATTTGTACAGCTTGGCTTAAGAAAATAGTCCCATTTTTTTAAATCGGATTATATAAAAAACTAGAGTTTTCCTATTTAAGCGGATAGGTGGATTCACTTCATATAAAACCGATTAGTATCATATATTAATTTTTAAAAAATCCTTCGGGCGGTTTTCGAGATACGCTGTCTTACACCATGACACCATTACATGCAGAGCGAAAAACTTCCCATTTTACTTAAAAATGGATTTCCAGATCTTAAAATCTACTGCATGTAGAAATCTATAAATTTCAGGATAGAGTTAGACCGGAGATATAAGACAGCTGTCAAAAAATCAAAACGATGTACCTCATATTTGCTGAGATATTAAATGTCGGCTTTTCGCTTTTCCTTTGAACTCAAACTAGCTGTATATATGGAGTGACGGAAATCTTCGGTATTAAGCATTCGGTTTTCGTTTTTTTGCTGCGTCACTCGAGAAACTACCGTCTCTCATGATAGTCATGCTATGATAATATGAGAGAAGAATACATTAGGATTAGTTAGGTTTGTTTAATTTTTAAAAGCCTGGTTTAAATCTAGCAAAATTTTTAATTCAGTGTAGTTTTATCCTTGCTATTGTTCTGCAAATATCTTTCAAGACCATCAAAACTAATAACAATATAAAATTATAACATTTAATATACACATACAATGCACATTAGGAATAACAGCAAATTATACAACTACAAATAATAATAATTACTGTAAGACCACAACAATACATTAATTTTATCACTAATCACAATACACTAACATACGATATGTTACAGACAATACAAATAAAAGTAGATAGCAAATTGTAGAATTACATACAATCAAAAGTTAAAAAGAATGATAATCAGGAATGAAAGTGGGAAATGGGAAAAAAAGTGGAAAATCTTTTCCGTCTATAGAATGGCGCAAACTTTTAAAATTTAGACACATTTTAACAGTTATTTATAGAATAAAATGAAATATAAATGTACGCATGCTTCTTATTTTTTTTTTCATAGCTTAGAAAGCATTAAAAAGAAATTAAAATTTTTAATGAGAAGTGTTGTATAAATAGAAGAAAATATTCTATTCCAAAAAGAACATTATGAAAACTTCCTTTTTCTTTTAAAGTCTAAAAAAACTTTCACTCTGGAAAGATACTTTAACCAACATTATTTACATCACTTTCATATGCCTATAATATAAGCTTCCCTTCGATTTGATAGTTCTTTTGCACAGCAATTCAGAAAAAAAAAAAAAACCCTCCAAGGATTTTAGTTAGACAAAATGTCTGATTATTAAGTTTTCAAGATTCCCCCCCCCCCCCCTCCCACCTAATATGCTTCCAATATTTTCTTTGCATTTTTATATCAATCCAGAGAATGACCAAAATTATTTTTAAAAAGGTGGAATTCCTCCTTTAGGAGGAACTCTTTCATGCCTGGATAATGTACAGGCGCGACAATATAACAACATGCTTTATATTTATGAAACAAGTATGCACATCAGCATTCAAAATGACAAAAACAGACAATATCTCAATAATTTGAAAAGAATATTCTTGTTCTGGAGGTTTTTCAAAGTCATAAAACAAAATAAAAAATATATAAGGTTTGCAGCAAATGATATATTCAGACAATACATGTTAAAAAATTACAGCAAGTTGAAGAATTACAATCAAACATAATTTATAACAATACTGACTGACTACGGCTGTATATAATTATGTTTTATGCATATGAATAAAGTTCTCTCCCCACCCACCCCCCCTAATTAGTTGATAAGACAGTACCAAGGTCATATCTGAACAATTCGTAAACTCTTCTTCAAAATTAAAATATGTGAAATCACTACCACTGTTTTAGAGATAAATTTTGATGACAAAAATGTAATTCTATCAATATTTAGATTGCAACACATGATATATCATGTACATATAATAAAGATTAAGATATAGGCAATAAATTTATAAAATTACAATCAATCAAAAATGAAATATAACAATACTGTAAGAACACGGCTGCATAAATACATGCTTTGTAAAATATTTAAGTATGCCCATACCCATTTGATATAACAAAACCACACCATATCTCAACTTGAATAAAAAGATTCTTTAAAGTTTGAAATTCTTAAATCACTACCACTTTGTTTTGGGGGTATATTTTAATGCCATAAAATATAATTAAAAATAATATAAGGTTTGCAATAAATGATATATTAACACAATACATGCTAAAAAAATAGACAGCAAGTTTCAGAATTACATACATTCAAAAATTATTTATAACAATACTGAAAAGACTATGGCTGTATATAACTATGCTTTATGCATATGAATAAAGTATGCCCCCCCCCCCCCCCCCCATCAATTGATATGACAATACCAGGGAACATCTGAAAAATTCTTCTTTGAAGTATAAAATTTTAAAATCCCCACCAGTATTCTAACGATATTTTTAGCTTACCAAAAATGTAATTTGATCAATACAGGGATTGCAAAACATGATATAAACAAATAATAAAGATTAAAATATATACAATAAATTTGAAAAAAAACAAATTACAAACAATCAAAAATAAAATTATAACAATACTGTAGGACCACGGTTGCATAAATACATGCTTTGTAAAATATTTAAGACGTATGCCCATACCCATTTGATATAACAAAACCAGACCATATCTCAACAACAAACTTCAACAAAAGAATTCTTTGAAGTTTTAAATTGTTAAATCACTATCACTCTGTTCTAAAGGTATATTTCAACGCCATAAAACATAATTAAAAAATAATAAGGTTTGTAATAAATGATATATTAACACAATAGATGTTTAAAAAAATACAGCAAGTTGCAGAATTACATACATTCAAAAATTATTTATAACAATACTCAAAGACCAAGGCTGTATATAATTACGCTTTATGCATATGAATAAAGTATGCCCCCCCCCCCCCCACCTCCCATGATATGACAATACCAGGGCACATCTGAAAAACTGAAAAATTCTTTGAAGTTTCAAATTTTGAAATCCATACCAGTATTCTAGCAAAAAAAAAAAATAATGAAAATATATGGATAGCTTGATAAAGAAAGCAGTAATTTTGAAAGTAAGCATTATACTGTACAAAGCCTTTTTTAAAAAAAGAGCAAGATGTGCTGAGAATTTGAATATGTTGTTGAAGTAGAGACCACTCTTTTCACTTTGAAAACAGCCATCTCATTACACATAAATTTTTTATAACATATAAATATTATTTATATACATATAAAGAAATAAACATATTATCATTCAAGGTTCATTCCTTGTTTGAACAATGCATTACTATAATACGGGCAGGGCATTATGTTAAGAGAGATATATGCTTTAATATCACAATGGTTTTTAAATTCAATTCACAGGTAAGGCATAAATTTACATGATTAATTATTTTAATTATTTGGAAGGTATGGATTATGTATTAATTCAGCAACAAAAGAATAAAGAAAACATTTATAGATAATGAACCAAAATTCAAACATACTACCATTCTTTTAATGTTTAAAATGTTAATAACAACAATAAAATTTAAATATACGTAACACTGCTTCGAATACATTTAGAATAATAATATTTCTGCATAATATTTTTGGCCCTTTTAATTTCTGTAAAAATATTGTTATTTGATAACAAAAATAAAAAAGATTATTTATAAACTAAACATAATTGGCAAAGTTCTATAAAGCATAAAACCTTCAATCTCACACTCTGAAAATTTCACAAAACTGATAGTATTTAAAATAATTACTTGATTTTTTTGCCTGTGTATAGTCCAGGGATCTGTTTAGAAAGAAATTGGGTCCTTTAAAACACCCTTCACAAAATTTTTCATATTAAAAAAGGATCCTTCACAAAACATTCCATCTTAAAATAGGACCCTTCACAAAATTCTTTGTTTTAAAAATAGACGTTTCACAATTTTTTTCCATCTTTAAACTAAACCTTTTACAAATTTAATTATTTAAAAGTAAAATCTAACCTGACACAAAACAACTGAAGCCGTCAAAGAATTTATTTATATAGCTTTTACATATATAAAGGATCTTGTCAAAAATTTATAAACAAGAACCTGAATATAACAGTTATTTCAAATTCACAAAATTATAATTAGTTTTTTCACCAATATAAACTACTTTTCACAATTTCACAAAAAACAGGACCCTGTGATAAAAGTCTGGATAGACCCCTGGAAACATTTTTTGAAAAATATTAAACTTTTCTCGCATATATTTATATAAAAATTCTGTAAGGCTGTATTAAAGCTACCTCAGCACATTTCGCTCTTTCTAATAAGTTCAGCTGTTTTTACAAGATTCAAAACAGTTTATTTCACAACTGAAGAGATAAAACATATAATGAAACCAAGCCAAATTCTTAATTCAAGTATAAAATATAAATACAAAAACCCTTTTATAAGTTAACCCCGCCCTCCCCAATGAAATGAATCCTATTTGTACCAGTTTATTTTATATTGTGCAATATTAATATAACAAAAATAAAAGTGTATATTATTCTATAAAATACAATATTGCAATACGAGTATTAACTTGCACTGATACTTTATTTCTACAGCAAGATCTGGAAATGAAATGCCTGCAAGTAAATATTATGCTTCTATGTTTAAAAATGTCCGATGATGTAAATACTAAAACAGATTTTTTTTTTTTTTCCCCCGATTCTTTGCGATACTGTCTTAGTAGGTTTTAGCGTACAAGTTAAATAGAATCCAAAAATTTTGAAACTTTTTAAAAAATTTAAATCAACATTCAAAAATAAGATAATTATCAAATTTGCAAAATTAAAAAAAGAATAAATTTAAGTTTTCACCTTTTAAATGTGTTACTTTTTCAGTTATCCATCACTCAATACAATCCTAAATGTTGACGAACGGCAGAAAAGAATTACTGAGAGCTTATCGTAGAATATTTTTAAACCTTTGAAGCAAATAAGATATATACACACACACAGCAAATAAGATATACACCCCCCCCCCCCAAAAAAAAAAAAAATTTGTTATTATATATGTATATTGTTTCATAGCAACCCCATGGGATTTTTTTTAATATATACTGTGTTAATTTCTGATATGCTTAATTTCAAATAATAAATCATATTTTTAACATACTTTTAAGTTTTGTCAATAAAGATGCACATGTAGATCCTTTGCTGAAAGCATTTCATCCTTCCAAGATTTTCCTGGTGGAATCGCGTAATGGCATCATTTTGACAGACTTATAGAACTTATTAAATCTTTTCAATTTTGTAAAAAACAGTAACTCATCTAATATTGCTGATATCTCGCTGAATACTGCTAATATCTCATCGAATATTGATAGGTTTTTTAATAAACAGAAGCCGTTTTGTTACGTTTAGCGCTCTTACATTTTCATTATTTTTCTTTAGTATAAAAATGGCTGACCGTATTCTGTTGTTGCAGACGCTTATCGACCTTTTTTTTTAGCATCAGAGCTTTCCAATTTAGTGGATTGTTTAATTCGAATATTTCAAATTCATACAAAAAATTGAAAATAGCGATGTTTGATTTATTTAATAACAGAAATTCCAACATTAAATGGAGCGAAATTTTTTTGTTAAATTTTCTTGTATAAATTCAGATTTTTTGAACTACGGAATTTCCAAGAACGTATTCGACTCTGGGAATTAAAGGGTTAATGGAATACCTGCTAAAACAAAACCCGTATAAAGTGGAATATTTTTCCATTCAGTTTTCAAGGTTTTTATGAATCACTATTAGACAAAACTGATTACATTGTTCAGTATTAAGTATTTCATTACATAACTTAAATTTTAAAATACATCGATTATTAGAAACTTAGCAAAATTACGTTTGCAGAGGAGAAAGAGTAAAAGTGCTCCAAACTCCAATAAATTATATCACCTTCAATTAAAAATAAAATAATTTTTGCATGTTTAAAATGGATATTATAGTTAATGATCCGAGAAGATAATGTGCACATTTTTTAATGTATGAAGGAATCGTATGTAAATTTTTAATAGCTCTCTTTTTACTTTTCTTTAGACAACATTATTCTTAAATATAACCACGAAACGATACAAATTTTAATGTGCTAAAATAAAATGAAAAAATGTATACAATAGAGAATTTTAAGCACACAAGAAAAATGTTTGTTTCCCATGTCTATGGTGTAGCAACAGGGAAGTGCCATTAGTGTTCAGCACCTGTGTGGAAAACTTCAGCTTGCGCCCTGAATCCCTCCCCCCAAAAACTAATTTTTTTAAAAACTTATCAGCAATCACAAAAGAAATACTACAATATAAGAAATACTACAATATATATATCTAATTTCTATTTCGGTTGCATATTTATTTATTTATTTTGCTATTTGAACCTCATGTCGGGTTTTAATTTTCTTGTTTCATTTTATTTTGTCATTTGAACCACATGTCGGTCCTTAATTTTCTTGTTTCATTTACATATGTTATTAGGGGTTTAATAGTGTCGATTTTAGGCATAATGCTGACAATATTTGTTGCAATAGCATATACTTACTATGAATATTCTTATAAAGCCCTTCTGAAGATTCTATAAGATATTCATAGTTTTCAAATTTTGCTTTTTCAATTTTTGCTTTTTCATCATTTTAAGTATAATTCCTTTAGTGTCCATTTCATTGCTTTTTATCTTTCATTCTTCTCATGTGCATTCATTTTTAAATAAATAAATACAGTGAAACTTCCATTTAACGAAGTCTCATCGTTACACCTAAAAACTTCGTTATGAAGAAAATTCGTTAAATAGAAATCAACTTAAATTCATGACATTTTTCCCTCAGATAAGACAAACAGGTATTGGATTCAGAAGTATTTGATTCAGTTTCAATTTTGAAGCCGTCTTTTACAAGACAGTTGTGTACGGTCGATGAAATCACATCACATTCCCAAACTTTCATCAGATCTGATACACAGGTTCTCAAACTATTGTTTTCACTACATTGTCTTTTTTCTGTTTTACTGTATTTTTTATTCCTTAATGTACTTCAAGATTTTTTTTATTATTCCTTAGACTAATAGCTGAAGTTTAGAAGTATTGGCAGGAACAAAAATAATTCTTTGATTTGCATTTTGAAGCACATTCTTATAGATGTACAAAGCAATTGTCTATCAGCAATGAAAGATCAGAATGGTAACTGTCTAATTGATATTTTTTGCGTCAATGCATCTGGAACCATTGCGTCACTGCATCTTCTATATCATTGAATGTAAATAGGGGATTTTGACCTCCCCCAACTGTCATCACTGGAGTCTCGGTGTGCGAGAGTGGTGATAGCAAGTGTTTTTCTTAGTGGGAAAAAATTCTTTTATTTAGCACCAAGCCGAATGGAAATTATTTAAATGTGTTCATTTTCACCGCATATCCATCGCAACAACAACCTCTTCGTTCGAGTTCTGTACACTTACAAAAGTGGAATAAACTTCGTTATATAGAATATATTTTTCGTAATATGGAGATTAATTTACATGCTAATGATGTTCAAAGTCAAAGTTCTTCAGAAAATTTCGTTAAATAGATAACTTTGTTAAATAGGGACTTCGTTAAAGGGAAGTTCCACTGTATATATATATATATATATATATATATATATATATATTATATACACACAACAGAAATTATAAAACGAATATAAAAAATCCCTGACGGCTCGGCCTACAGGCACGGGTAGATTTTGAAGACGCAGACCGTGGGGCGCCTGTTTGTTGGGAATTGCAGAAGAAATTACCTTTTTGCCATGATGCGGCATTTGGAAACGCCCACTTCGAAACCTAACTTGTTTGCAGGCGGAGCCGGCAGGGATTTTTTTTTGTTTTTAATTTTTCTTTTGCTATAAGGGTTAACTTTAAATGGTATTTGATACATATCATAATTAAGAAATTATAGGGGGTTTTCTGTTTTCACAAAAAGCCCCTCCCCCCCCCCCCCGTTGGTTCGATTTTGCCCAGTAACGAACTTGAGCGAGATTTTATGCCCCTTGATTTTATGTGTCAGTTTGGAAGAGATTTGTGCAGAATTATTGAAGTTATCGTGTCCATAAAAAAGTGATATAGATAGATAGATAAAGTTTTGGACTGGGGGTGGTTTTGTGTTCTAGGGGTCATGATCGGCGTAGATCTGCAAAAATTTTTCAAAATTTCCAACTTAGGTGAGAATGTAATAGGTAGTATTTCTTACGAAATCTACCTAAAAAATAAAACAAGGAGAGTACAAAAGTTAGAAAAATAAAATAATTTTGTGTGTTAAAAAAACTGACAACTCCCCCCCCCCCCCTCCAAAAAAAAAAAAAAAATCGACCGACATTTTCAAATTTCAGAAAATGTCTAAGCTGATTTATAGCTAAAGGGGTACTTAAAATATACAGACTGATAAACAGAAAAAAATATATATTTTTCATACTATAGTAAAAATAAAAATTAGTAGCTTCTTGATTAAAACTCACAAAGTCATTGATTATCAGGCTTAAACTACTATTTGAAAATGGCACATAAAATGCACAAAAATTTTAATCAAAAACTTCTTTTTTAAGTATATATTTTTTACTGTGCATATTAGATGCATCATTGTATCAACGACCTTTTCTTTTTTTTTTTACAATAAAATAGAAACAGTGTATCTGAAGTAGTATGCTCCGTGGAATCTAAAATTAAATAGAATGCTTAAAAGGGTCAAATTTTTTGTAAAATTTCAAGTCAAATTTTTATATTCTGAATTCAAATTAATAAATTTATCACAGTTATTTTAAAGAATAATAACATTAAGTGATCATAATAATTTATTTGAGGGAAATCTATAAAATATAATTAAAATTAATTTTGATATGATTAAAAAACATGTATTTTTAAATATTTCTTCCTCACTTGAAATGTTATTCTTCTGACGACATGCTCAATAACATTTTTGTCTCATCTACTGACCAACGAGATGAATTCAAACACAAATCCATACTTAATAATAATAATAAAAAAATATGGGAAAATAATAATAATAATAATAAATAAACAATGGTAAATAAACTTAATAAAACAATTAATGCAAATAACAGGAGAATTATCGCTAGGAGCACTAACGTAAAACATGCAACGTGCTGTTGATAAGCAGTTATTCCGGTGAAGTGGCGCTGTTTGTTTGTTTACCCGCGCTGCCTCATGGGTAAAAGCCGGATTACTGACCTAATCCCTTGCAGGTCTGATTTCGGAGGAAAAATGACCTAGGCTAGTTTCAACTTCAAGCCGGTTTGTGCATTGGAAATGGTGTAGGGGGTAAAAAGACCGTTCATAGGGGTGTTGAAAAAGGCATTGGAAATGCGGCTTATAGGTTATTTCAGGAAATATTTCGCTTTCAATTATGAGAGAGAGTAAGCATTACCATTGATTTTGAATGTAAGAAAAGATAAACCTTGGGTGGTAAAAGTGAAGTACATTCTTTATATTTTAATAGAAATGACTTAACATACCATCTTGACTTAGAGAAAATCAATTTGATATATCTAAACATAAAAGTATAAAAAGCAATTTCTTAATTTTTTTTGCTAAAATAAATTTTTAAATTAAAAAGTACATTAATAGTGGTAATGACTATAAAATGTTTATGAATTTCTTTCCTGTAGATAACATTATACTATTATAATTTAGATATAGTAAACATTTTATTATTAGCATCAAACTGTTTGAAATATTTCAAGAAATACATCAAGCTATTAAAAATTTTAAATCACATAAATATTAAAACATCATTTTCTGTTTAATTCGTTTTCCATTTTAAAACTGTATATATGTTTTATTTTTGGTGGTTGGGTGGGGAGGGGAGTTTGTATTCGGGTGCCAAATATTCAATATTCATCCAAAAAATGTGGCCAAATAGTCAATATTCGACCAAATCACTATTTGTCACATCTCTAATATCAACCCGTACCCCAACCTGAACCCCCCCCCCCCCCCCAAAAAAAAAAAAACTTGACCTGAACATGCAAAAATAATTTTTGGTGATCCACAACCCGACCCGACATATTTCAACTCAGCATATTTGAATAGAACTGTGTTGCAGATGAAAATAAATACGAATTTGAATATGAATGAGTATATATTCAATTTACTGCATGAGAAAAGACAAAATGTATATAAGAAATGTAATCATAGATTATTCTTTCTTTAAGGTGCAGTTAAAAACCATTTTTTTAACACAGAATATGAAAAACATTATCAACATTTTGCTTATGATACACACAAAAACCCATGTACCATATTTGTGATAGTTTATGCACACATACACATGCTACGTGTGAAGATTTAGAGGTGCCCAATATTCCAAGGTACAAGCGTACAAATACTATGTGTCAAGAAACTGTGTGTAAAATTTATAATAAATTCATATAATTTCTATTAAAGTAAGTTAAGAGTGAATATTTACTGTTTTCTAATAGCAGCGAAATAAATATGCAATATAAGTGTACGTTTTCTTATTTTAAACTTTTGGCTGTTTGTTGTTAAAAATATTGATAACATTAAAAAATCGATGTTTACTCAAACCATCGTCAGTAGAAAACATACAAGTGATGTCACTCTATTCCACTTTACATTCTTTGAAAAAGAGAGGAATGTGTTTGCACCTGTTCTATGTTATGCACTGTGTGAATGCGTAAGGAAAAGGATGTTGTTTACCTTATTTTATATTTAAATTAATGAAATATAAATTTTGGAAGAATAATGCTTTAATTCTCTAATATACAGTTATATAAAACTAAAAAGTTTACTAAAATTAAGTATGGCAAATAAAAACATAGAAAACATAGCTACACATATACAGTCATCTTCATGCAAGAGTTTGACTTTGGGAATATAATGATTAAATGGTCAAATGTTCGCCCTTGGTTGGCAATCCCCATCATTAAAATTACTAGACATTTATTAGTTATTACTAGATATAATGTAAATTTTTTTAATAGTAGACATATAATAAAAATTAGAAAAAAAAGTAAAAAACGGAAAATGAAATTTTTGCCTTTTTTTTCAAAATTTTGGCTCTGCATCCCTTTTCAAAATTTTATATCATCATCTGTTAAAGTGATCATGTGACAAAACTGCACATGCATACTTAATAAAAATAATCAGTATAATAAGCTTTATCATAGAATCTTACTTAAATATGGTCTTATATTAAAATGGTTAGTATAGTCTTAATTCTGAAATATTAATTATATATATATGTAAGTTGCAGATATACACGACTTCAAATGTTAGAGGAAAAAGTTACTCTACACAGAAGATGTTAATTGGAAATTAGCTAAATACAGTATAAAATTTGGTTTATGCGAACTTAATAATAGTGTTGGTACAATTGCAGTTGAAATTTTCTTTATACAGTACAGTCTCTAAATTCCGGAATCATTCTGGACATGGCTTTTCCGGATTTTAGAGATCCTGAAATCCGGACAATAACAACTTAAAATTATGAGCAAAAAATTATAAATAATAATCACAAAAAATCATAATACTTATAAAAAATCCTAAATAACATATTAAATGATTCAAAAACAAAATCAAACTTATATTAATCTTATAAAATTAAATATACACAGAACATTTTTACGATTAAGATTTTTTTTAAATATGTCTGTCAGTTTTTGTTGTCTTAGTTTAGGCTTATTGGCCATTACCTTCTCTCTAATCCTATATAAGGACATTAATTCATTTTCTGTTATAAAATTCCTCTGTTCTAATCCTATTATTGTTGTGTCTAAACTATTTATTAGTTCTTCTGTACTTTTATTTTTTTTCTTCATTTACCAAATCATCGGGGTCATTTTCCGATCATCGGCAGCTTTTAGCAACGAAATTTTATTCGCTATTGACAGAGAAATATGTTATCTTTTTTTACTAATTGCATAATTTACATAATTGAATGCACTAGGATGAACTAATAGGAATTTCATATATATTAAAAAACCTTAAGCTTAATCTGACTGAACGACCGCTGATCGTATAAAATCATGAATAAAAAAAAAACTTGTCCCTAAAAAAACTAGTACGGCCATCTATCGGCGAAATTCCCATAATAAACTAGAATGGCAAAAATTTAAGGAAATTGTTCTGTGCTGCCATCTATGAACGAAATAAGAAAACAAAACTAACAAAGATGTGTAAAATTAGATTAACATTTATGTAGTCCAGATTTTGGAGGTTTCCAGATTTAAGATGTCCGGATTTTAGAGACTGGACTGTAGTAAAGTCTGAAGTCTAGACTGCTATATTCTGAGAAGTGATAGTGGCAATGGTAGCAGTTAAACTTCTAATTTTTAAAACGTTTTTGTAATTTTTTTAAAACTTTGTAAAAAATGGATATTTTTTGTAATTTTTTAAACTTTTGTAAAAACTTTTTTTTGTAAAAGCTTTTTTTTTTATTTTGTAAATTTTTTTTATTTTGTAAAAACTTTTTTTTTTATTTTGTAAACTTTTTTTTATTTTGTAAAAAAAAATTTTTTTTGTAAAAACTTCTTTCATTTTGTAAAAACTTTTAATTTTTTTTTAATTTGTAAAAACAATTTTTTAACTTTGTAAAAACTTTTAATTTTTTAAAAATTTTTTTGATTAATAGATTTTGTGTTTGATATTTAGATACTTAAAATTTATTATTTTCATTTAACATATATTTAATTTCTATAATGTTTCTATGGTAAAAATTATGTGGGATAAATAGTTGATAAAGGATAGAACATAAATTTTAACTTGAGATTTGAATTTTTATAAAGGAAACAGTTTAAATATTATTTTACCGCCGTTTATGTTCAAATGTGTTTCCATTTCTGTGATATAAAATAGCTTGAATTGAAATGGTGTAAAAAATCACTAAATGCAAGCTAAAATTGGATATTTACTCGATAAATCCATATATTTCTGAAAGAAATGAGTGAAATGCTATTACACCATCTACGTTATGCTAAAATAGGTATGTGAGCAGTATCTAAGTTCATATTAAAATGTTGTCTAATATTTGATAATATGTATTGCTTTCATAAACTAGGCTATTTGAAATAAAATATATTAAGATAAAATTAAAGTTTATATTCGTGTATATTCTGTTAAAATTGGAAAATTTAAAATTTGTATTCGTATTCATGTAGATAACAATGGGATGGGCTAAACTCGATATGCGTAATAAGGTGGGTCGAAAAAAACGAAATTTATATAATCGAAACGTAATAGTGCGGAAAAGTTGCCATTGGTAATAAGGAATAAATTCACAAAATATTACACCAAATGGTTAATATCTTTTACCGCCGCAAGGGGGGCAAAGTTTAAAAAAAAAAAATCGCAAAAAAAATTTTTTTTCGAAAAAAATTTTTTTATTATCCAACCATACCAATACAATTTCTAATAGAATGCAACAGCTACATCAAGATATTAGTAATGTTCCAGTAAAATTACATTATGGTGAAATCATTTCTATTACCGCCGCAGGGGCGGTCAAAATTTTGAAAAAAAGGGCAAAAATTTCAATTTTTCATTTTTTTTAAAATTTTTTATTATATGTCTACAATTAAATAAATTTACATTATAGCTTGTAATAACTTATAAATGTCTGGTAATTTTGATCATGAGCATTGCCAACCAGGGGTGAGAGAGGCCCGCCCCCCTAAATTTGAGAGAAAGGGTATTTTTGAAGGGATTTTGGGGATTTTTAAGAACTTTTTAGGGATTTTTTGTTGGGAGGGGGGGGGGGCAAAAGTGAAAATTGAGGGGGAATGTATATAAGTGCCCCCCCTACCAAAAAAATCACTAAAATTTAGCATAAAATCGCTAAAATTTCATCAAAAAGCCCCTTTTCCCCAAATTTAGGAGGGGCGGGCCCCTCTCGCCCTTGGTTGGCAATCCCCATCATTAAAATTACTAGACATTTATTAGTTATTACTAGATATAATGTAATTTTTTTTAATAGTAGACATATAATAAAAATTAGAAAAAAAAGTAAAAAACGGAAAATTGAAATTTTTGCCGTTTTTTTTCAAAATTTTGGCTGCCCCTGCGGCGGTAATAGAAATGATTTCACCATAATGAAAATTTATTGGAACATTACTAAAATCTTAATGTAGCTTTTGCATTCTATTAGAAATTGTATTGGTATGGTTGGATAATTAAATTTTTTTTTTTTTTTTGAAAAAAAATCTTTTTTTGCGATTTTTTTAAACTTTGCCGCTCTTGCGGCGGTAAAAGATATTAACAATTTGGTGTAATATTTTGTGAATTTGTTCCTTATTACCGATGACAACTTTCCCGCACTATTACGTTTCGATTATATAAATTTCGGTTTTTTCGACCCACCCTAATGCGTAAGCAGGGTAATCGTTCTACAAGTTCACATGGTTTCAAGTGCAAGAAAAGGATAACTAAAAGTGAATATTAATACTCATAAATTTTAACTTCAACTTCAAATCTTTGAATGGAAAATACAATTCAAATATTATTTACCCGTGTCTGTATTCAATTTTTTTTTTCTGCGATATAAAAATAGCTTAAAATCACTGAAATTGTGTAAAAAATTGCTAAGTGCAAGCTAAAAATTGAATATTTAATCAGTAAATCCATATTTTTATATGTATATTTCTGAGAGAAATGTGTAAAATATTATATTACATTATCTAAGTTATGTTAAAACAGGCGTGTGGTTTGAAAACGGTATGACTTAGATAGTTTTCTTGTGTAAAATCAGGTATTCGGGTCACTTTTCCTTCAAAAGTCCTCTCTGAAAGCATTTCTTTTATAAGTGTTTCTGTTTCTTTATATGGTAATGTGTGTGAAAAACATACGTGTGTCACCCATCTGTCATTAAAAATATTTATTTATCGAGGGGTAACTTCTTAAAGTGTGTTAAAATACTTATGTAAAGTAGATCTTTAGACACATCTACTTCAAAGCACTGTTTTGTATGTTAGAATATCTCTGTAAAATTGTGTTGAAAATATATATTGAAAATAACTCTGTGATAAATTAATTTTCTGATAAAAATTATTAGCATAAAAATTATTTGTTAGATTGTATAATGCTAAAATATAAAGTAAGTCAATTCAAGTTTTATGGTAAAAATTAATTTTGTTGTTACATTTTCAAGAAATTGTGTGCAAAATTTATAATAAATTCATATAGTTTCAATTAAAGTAAGTTAAGAATGAATATTTACTATTTTCTAATAGCAGCGAATTAAATATGCAATATAAGTGTACGTTTTCTTATTTTAAACGTTTGGCTGTTTGTTGTTAAAAATATTGATAACACAAAAAAATCGATGTACGTTTTCTACTGACGATGGTTTGAGTAAACAAGTGACGTGACTATTCCACTTTACATTCTTCGAAAAAGAGTGGAATGTGTTTGCACTGTGTGAATGCATAAGGAAAGGGATGTTGTTTACCTTATTTTATATTTAAATTCATGAGATATAAATAAATTTTGGAAGAATAATGCTTTAATTCTCCAATATAGTTATATAAAACTAAAAAGTTGACTAAAATTAAGTATGGCAAATTAAAACATAGAAAATCAATTAAATTTAATTCTTATAAAATTTCTAATATAAAACTATCTAAATTTTAATATTTCTCTGTATTATGGTCATTTAAAGGATAAAATCATACAAGTTATGGCCTTACAATACAATCAAATCTAAAAATTTTCATAAAATTCATGTATTTTTTCCTGAAAATTAGTATTTTCTTTTGATTAATTCTTAGTATTGATTAAAGTGTTCAGCATTTAAAATTAATATATATGTTTAATCATCAGCCTTATGATTTGATATCATCATATTATAGTTGAAAAAGTCTTAAGAATCGTTTTTTTTTTCCGTTAAAATTTGATATTTTACATTGTTTTGTCTGATTATTAATACTCATTAATGTGATGATTGTTCAAAAACTAAAATATAAGTTTAAGTTTCAGTTGATAACGTCATCTTATAGTTGAAAAATTCTTAAGAAATCTGCTTTTTCGTTAAAATTTTATATTTTTTCATTGTTTTGTGTAATTAGTAATACTCATTAATGTTCGTTATTCAAAATTAATATATATGTTTAATCTTAGGCTTACAATTTGATATCTCGTTTTATAGTTGAAAAATTTATAAGAAATCAGCTTTTTTCATTAAAAATGGATATTTTGTCTAATTATCAGTACTCATTAATGTAATGATTGCTCAAAAACTAAAATGTGAGTTTAAATTTCTTCTTATAAGTTGATATCCTCGTCTTATAGTTGAAAAATTCTTAAGAAATCAGCTTTTTTCTTTAAAATTGATATTTTTCCATTGTTTCGCTTAATTAGTGATTAAGGTGTTTGTCATTCAAAATTAGTATATCAATATTCATCTTATAGTATGATAATTTTGTCCATTTAACCTCATCTTAGAGTTCTTAGGTTCACCCTTCATGTTACATTAGAAAAAAAATTCCCGCTAGGGGGGCGATGCTGTGGGAGCAGAGGTGTTGGCGGGGGGAGGGGGCATCCCTCCTCCTCATCCCTCCTTACCCCCGAACTGTCGTTTTTTCACTACTACTATCTATTGCAGCTTACACCCATGATTGATCCAAAGAAATAAAACAACAACAAAAAACATTGGTCAATATGAACATCACATGCTTCAAGATCAAACAGGAATATGCCAGTAGATTGCAGAGTGTTTGCAGTTGGGTATTTTTTTTTATTCTGATTGCTTCATTGTTATCACTTTTTTATATAGTAATATTTCTTTTATTTAATGACAAATTTAATAAAGCGACTATTAATATTTCAAAACAAATGACAGCAATGAAGCAATCTGAATAATAAAAACCCACCCAACAGGCTTGTAATTTAGCCATCCTGGAAAGTCTGAGTCAGAGTTGGAATCAGTTCCTTTAAAATTTCAGGAGTGCGAGTCTGACACAGTCATTTTTCCCACCAACTCCACAACCCTGAATTTAACTATTATTGTATGAGAGAATAGCACATATTTTGCAAAGATAAAATGTACTTCATTTAATAACCAACAGCTATAAGTGCCATTTGAATAGCAGATAAAATAAGAATTTTTTTTAATTACTACTTATGAATATTGATGTAAATATAATATTTCAAAAGAACTTCTAATTTCATATGAAACAAGAAAAGTAATATTTGAAGTATTTATTATCGATAAATAACAAGTAATTGTGTGAGAAAAGTCACTTCAAAATATATATATATTTTTTTTTATGTACTGTCAATTCAATAAAAGCACCTTTATTTTTAAGCAAATGAAATTTAAAAGAATATCAGAATAAATAATAAAATATTTAAATTTATTTTGAATATATATGCATTGATAATATATATAAAATATTAAACTTCAAAGATTAATGGTGAGAGCAAAAAAAAATTGAACAAGTACACGTTTATATTCCTAAAATCTCCATTAAATTTTGTTAAAATTATCATTATCTGTATTTACTTCTCTCATTATTTAGGGATATATTTCTTTAAATTCACCTTGTATCAATTAATAAGTTTACTAGTGTAAATACCCATCCTAGGATGGTGTGTAAAAATCGTGGTTTTCACTTAAAATTTGAAATAAATGATAAAAATATTCTTATACTTATTCATCGATAAGTAAAACTGACCTGGAAACGTTAAGTTCAAGACCTGATTAATGCATGGGCTCCTGGGGTTTTAACAACAAAAGTGTAATCTGATGTAATTAAGATAACAAAATAGAGGAGAAATTACATATCAATCTTAATTAATAGAAGGAAACAGATATAAGATTGAATGCAATATCAGTAGAAATAGCTTTTGTTGACTTGTACTGTAAGAAATATAAAAATATTTATATACCATTAATCGAAAATAAGGAAAACTTACCTTTAAGTTCATGGTCTGATTAATCCATGGACCTCGGAAATTTTATCAACAAATCTTATGTATATAAGATGGCAGAACGGAGGAGAAATTACAGATCTTTCTTAATTAGCAAAAGGAAACCATAGATGTAGTTTGAATTTGTGTTTTATTATGAAGTCTTAATTTAATTATGGTACTAGTGTAAATGCCCGTCCTAGGACGGTGGGTAAAAATTGTGTTTTTCACTTAAAATTTGAAAAAACTGATAAAAACATTTGACAATATGGAAACACTTAGATGAGCAAAGCTCGACTAGTTTATGTTCTCATAAACACACTATTAGCATTTACAAAACTTCTGGGTAAACCAGGCTTTTTGGCTAATGTACCATAACACAATTAGGACTTCTTAATAAAACAAAAATTTAATACCTTTGCCGGTTTTCCATCTCAGAGCATCGTGTTCAGTGGTCACACAGACAAAGGAGTAACAGTGGCTGACGACAGATGGCTCTGCCTGTCTGTCTTCATCCGTGTTTCTCCATCGTGGCCGACCGCCATAGAATGATAATCACTGAGTTCTCTGGGATTCCGGAAGTGTGTCTCTTTCATGGAGCTCTGAAGATTAAAAGGAGACGACATATCAATTAAACACTGTGAGAAGCTTAGACTTTTACCATAGTTGATTTGCACCATGAGAAAAATCTTATGTAGTCTCATTTAATCTTCATAGTTCCATGGGTTTTTTTTCAATGAATCACAGAAGTGAATGACTCGTTACCACAGCTTCTTGTTTACCTCCTTCTTTACGCTACGTTTGTTTCAACTCTATTTCTGAAATGGTTTTTGACTGCGTAAGTCATTGAAATTTTGTTAGTTTTGAACAAAAATATGTTCAACTGAAAGGATTTCAGGTAGAAAAGACTTGTATTTAGGCAGATAAGATTTCTCATACACATCTCGAATCGAAATTAAGCCTAACGTGGCTCCATCTTATCGGAGACTGGTAAGATTGTGTTCGCCCGGAATCATTACACTGTGTTTTATTAGCCGGAAATAAACGTTGAACAGATTTATACTGTTTTAAGTGCAAACGTGCCAATGCTCCGTAATCAAGCTGTATGGTTTAAAAACCATGAAAAATCCGTAAATTCAATTACAGTTTTCAAACACATATTACATTTGAAAGTACACTTCTCCCCTCCCTATTCAACAGTGTAAAATTTAAAATTATGCAATGTTGAAAAGTAATTAAATTTGAAAAAAAAAAAAAGGGGGGGGGATCAAATCAATTTTATAAAAATAAATTATACATAGAAACCTGAAACAAACAAAATTAACTTTTATTACCTTTTCCATTTCAGAAATTAATACACAGAACATAGAGTTGTCTAAAAGTTTACTTCTAAAACAAAAACTAATTTCATTGGTTCATAGATGAATTAAGTCAAAGGCTTTTTTATGATTTCTGTTTGTTTACATTAGCAAAATTAAGCACGATGATTTCATATGAACTATTAAAATGCAAAAAAATTAAATATTAATACTACCAGAGGTTAAAATATTCAATGCGAGAGTTTTTTTTTTTTTTTTTTATCAATGAATCTCAAAAATGAATGGCTCAGTAAACAGCTCATTGTCTGTTTACATTACCAAAATTACAAACTATTTCAGAAATGGTTTGTCGATTACGCAAATCATTGAAATTTTGTTAGTTTTGAATGTATTATGGAAAAATATGATGAACAGGAGTGATTTGAGGTAGAAGAGATTTGTATTTAGGCGGGTATGTTTTCTCATATACATTTCAAATCGAAATTAAGCCTAATATTACATAGCTTCATCTTACCGCCGATTGGCAAGATGGATGGGTTTGCACCGAAATCGTTACACTGTGTTTTATTATATTTAGATAACAGAGTTACCAATAACACAGTAAAATAATTTCAAAAGCAAAGTACTTTAAAATTATCCAACATTGAAGAATCAAAGAGAAATTGTTTTAACGTTAAAATTAAATAACAACACAAAATTGAATTTGCTAGCAAAATATAATTTGAAACAGAAAAGGCTTACCTTGTACAGCAATAGCAGCTAACTATATATGCACATTTAATATCTGTACATATATATTTTTACTGTACAAATACTTTCATATAAAGATGCTACTTTAAAAATTTAAATTATACAAGCAAATTAACAACTTGGGAAGAGATCCGTGCATTTTTTTAAATTGTAGTGAGGATTTCAAAATAGACGATTCAATATTATTAATTATGCATTTTGCACATCCAACATGTGATTGATCCAGAAGATTTCAAGGGTGAAGGAAATATCACAACCAGTGTTGAATTCAGGGGCTTGCTCGGGGGGACATTGTCCCCCGGAGCATTGAAACGTCCCCCCCCCCCCCCGGAAAATTTGAGATTCTATACTTTTAATGGTTAAAAAGTGCAATTTCCCCCCTGGAACTTTATAATGTCCCCCTCCCCCCTGGGAGTCACAGAAATCCCTGCCAGAAAAAAGTGTTTAAAAATTGATCAATTCAACATTGATCACAATACACAGCTGATCCACTTTTCACTTTAAGAAAAAGAAAGAGCACTAAGAGCGATATACACTGAAAAAAAAGTTGAGGTGATGTTATTCCGGATTGAATGATGACAGTTAATATTCTGTAAAAAAATTTGTATTATTCGACCACAAGCAGAAGGCGGGTATGACGTAAAAGTCACGTGGTGCCAGAGGGATCTATTTGACTGATTTAGTGAAAGAAGGAGGATTGAGAGGAGAAACTTCAGGACTAAGTTATTTGATCTCGGATTACTATATCTGGCTAGTTAGCCCCTTTTGATGTAGAATGAAAATAAGATTACATGTACATGTGTTATACAAGAATACAAATTCGAAATTCTTTATCATCGTGATATGAAAAAAATGCTTGGAAAATAGGAAGTAGTGAATTTTTATTGGGCAAATTCATTGTTGAGAAAAATTTTTGTTAGGGTGTTTTAGGTAAGGACAGTTTTTACAGAGTGAGAGACCTTGTGAATTAAATATACAAGCTAATCCATAAGCAATAAATAAAAATTTTCAGTAAAATGTGCTTTTTTATTCAAGATACTTTTCGCATAATGGGTCATTCCATGTCAAATCAACCAAAATTTTCAATTTTCAACCTGACCATTTCAGATTTTACTGAAACCTTTAGGAATCATTCTCCCTGATGATAGAAATGAGAATATACTTTTATAATTTTTTTATCTCAATAAATTTTCATACAATTAATTTTTTAAATTTCAAAAAATCATCATATTTTGGCTTGTATAAATGTTTTCAATTTTCAATTTCTCAAGTTCTATCAGGCGTAGAGAGTTGTTTGACCCATCATTTTAAAGAGAATTTCATAAGGTTTAATTTGATATGAAAGTTGACTATGCATGATTTTAAAAAAGTTAATTTAATTTAAAAATTTAAAAAACTTTTTAAATAGTGCTTTTTTTAAATTTTGAAAAAAATATGTTTTTTGTAATACTATAATCTTTAAATTCTGAAAGTTTTAGAGTGGGATCTCAATGGGATCAGCAGTTATAAAAAAAATGTTAAAAATGAATAAAACAATGATCTCTTTAGCACAATCATAAAGTTGGCAAGGTGCCAACTTTAAAAAACAGCCCCAATTGGTGTTTCACATTAGTTTTTTTAACATAACTGCTGATCCCATTGAGATCCCACTCTAAAACTTTCAGAATTTAAAGTTTATAACATTACAATAAACCTATATTTTTTTCAAAATTTTTAAAAAACACTATTTAAAACAATTTTAAATTTTAAAATTTAATTAAATTAACTTTTTAAAAACCAAGCATAGTCAACTTGCATATCAAATTAAACCTTATGAAATTCTCTTTAAAATGAGGGGTCAAACAACTCTCTACGCCTGATAGAACTTGAGAAATATAAAATTGAAAACATCTATACAAACCAAAAAATGATGATTTTTCGAAATTAAAAAAATTAATTGTATGAAAATTTGCTGAGATAAAAATTTTAAAAGTATATTCTCATTTGTATCATCAGGGAGAATGATTCCTGTAAGTTTCATCAAAATCTAAAATGGTCAGGTTGAGTCACTGGTTGATTTGACATGGAATGACCCTAATATGTTATATCATATATATATTTATTTTTTTTAACATAAAAGTTTGAAAACTTTTTCACACACCGAAACTTTAAAGGTAATTGAATATTATGTATTATTAAATATTAAGTTGCGATGGAGATATTTGTATGTTTCGGTGTTATATGAAATATTCATGATATTTTGGTCAGATCTCTCAGTTAAATCATATTCTAAAAAAAATTGTTTTTATAAATTATTTTCTCAGAATATTTTAACTAGATTTTATATACACTTATATAAAATACTCCACTTAAATAAATCCACTCCCAAACCATAAAATGCCTTTTCATAAATAAACGCCTTCCCATGCCTCTGTCTGCCTTATCGCTACATCTGAAACCTTGCTCCCATCGAAGATGGGACATATTTACGACCCTGTCTTCAAAATTGTCCAATGACTCTTAGCAGGGGACAATATATTTATTTCTCCATGCATTTAGCTTGACAAAGGCTTCGCAATGCCCTTTGCATGAATAGCAAGTCATAAAACTGGCTGTGTGAGCTTTTTAAATTGCAAGTGAAAAACAAGATGGACATTTATCTGTGTGTGGGGGCTAGTTCTCATGGGAATTAAACCAAAATCCTGAGAAAATAAAAAGAACTTTTCCCCCCTTTGAGAACATGCAGAAAAGCGGCTATCAATTTATTTCACAAATATAAAGAAAAACATTACTTTTAACAGAAAAATGGAAGCACAACTTCTTTTATTTAATTTACAATATATTTGTTATGCATCTTTAATAAATCCTTAATTTAAAGCTTTCTTTAAATTTAAGTAAGGGTATTTAGTTTTTCCTTAATGCATTTCGGTTTTTCAACATCTCTTGAATAAACATACTTGCGTATCTGAAACAGCCAGCGCTAACGTTCTCGTTCTTCAATTCAAAATACGTTACTTGGTAACAGTAAGTAACCTGTGATTTCAGGATCACGCTAATCACAGTAGTCGGCTATTCGCAACTTGCTGTATTCGTAGCCAATGGCATTTCAGATGTGAATTTGTGTACCTTTAAATGGCAACATGTTTATGCAAAACATTCGCCGATGGTGTGTTTAAAAGGCTGGACATTCCAGGATGTTACTGCCTTCTTTTCCTTCCTCCAGCTTGTAATGCTGGTTGTTTTTTAGAATGTAGCTGCATGTTATTTTTCTTCAGTTTGTTCATTTAACAGCGAAGTTATGCTGTTTTATTGTCTGTCATCTTATTTATAATAAACAACTATGCTTTTAAAGGAGCTGTTATTTTTAAGTCTTCCACATGAAACACTGTTTTTTATTGGAACGGCCAACAAGTGGTAGCAGAGTTGTGCAGTTGTGTCTTTTAAAGCAGTTTAAAGTTTGTTTTTGTGGAAGTGAAGACGTCGTCGCCGATGTTTTTTTTTTTTTCGAAGTCGCCGCGATGTTCTTCTGCTGATGTTTATTTCCCTGGAGTGAGCTTTTAAAGAGAGACTTTTGCCTTTTTCATGTGTTATTAAAGTGTTTTTCCCTACTTATTTGACAGAGGCCGTATAGAAAATGGAGTTTCAGAATGTTGCTCTTTTGACCTCGTCAAACTGGGAGACGTGGAATGTAGAAGTGAAAGTTCTGCTAATGCATTATGGCGCTTGGGAATATATCGAGAACGTCAAGAGTGAAAGTGGTGAGACATCAGACAAAACAGTTCCTGTGACAGACAAGCTGACATGGAGAGAACAGAGTGAGGTAAATTTAAGAAAAGCCCGGTCGTATACCATTATTTACCAGACCTTGTCATGGGAGTTTAAGCCATTAATTTCACACATAACGAATGGAGCTGAAGCCTGGAAGATCCTTAAAGAGCATTTTGAACCTACCACAAGAGCCCATGTTATACAACTGCTGGATGACTTTTTTGGTGTTCGTTGTTTTCCTGGAGAAAATTTAGGACTTTTTTGTGTTGTGTCAAGCAGGCAGCCGAGCATCTACGTGATGTAGGACATAACCTTCAGCCCTTGTACATGGGATACCAGATGATTAGAAGTTTGCCCGAGGAATTCCAGTCTATACAGTCCAAGCAATTTATAGGTGGCCCGATGCAGAGTTTGTACCCGACAAGATTGAGGCTGAATTGCTACTTGAAGAAAATAGATTGAAACTGGCTAAAAGGGACATTTCAAATTCTAGTGTTGCTTTTTCTGGAGAAATAGTAAAGTGTAAAACAGGTAAATTTTTTAAGAATTATAATGTTAATCAAAGTAAATCAATAGGTCTGTGTTTTCTTTGTAAATCTTATGGTCACTTAATTGCTAATTGTAAATTTAAAAATCAATCTAAAAATTTTCAGTCTAAAAATTTTCAAACTAAAAAATACCAGTCAAATAGTAAATTTAAAGAATCTAGTAATGCAGAACTAAAATGTAATGTAAAATGTAGTAATGAAAAAAGTAATAGTAATGTAAAATGTACCTTCTCTGAACATGAGACTAGTTTAATTGAAGTAGCTCAAAGTAATTTTAAAAGTAATTTTCTTGAGGCAAATTCATCTGATTTTGGTCAAAATAGTAGCTGGGTTTTTGATACAGCCGCTACTGCTCATTTTTGCAATAACAAAAATCTTTTTTTGAATTTTGAGTCAGTTTCAAATATGCAGATGTCACTTGCTGTTGGAAAAAAAGGAAGTCCTGTTCAGGGAAAGGGTACAATACATTTTTATATCAAATGTAAAGATGGTAGTTTCAATCAAATAATTCTTAAAGATGTCTTGTATAATCCTCATTTACGTAGAAATCTCTTGTCTGGTAGTAAACTTGAAAAATTAGGCATAAATTTTGTTGGCAGTAAAGGCAAACTAATTGTGTATGACAAGGACTGGCAGTGGTTATTTTATGCAGTCAGGAAGAATGATTTGTATTTTGTTAAAACTTTTGGCTATAAAACTTGTAAAGGAGAAAGCAACTCGGTTAACATTTCAGCTAACCAAATTGAAAATTTAAACTTGAGTAACTTGTGGCATGAAAGATTTTGTCACGTAAATAGTGAATATTTGGTTAATACCAGTAAAAATGAATGTGTCCGAGGTTTGCCAGAGCTGTCAAGGTTAACCGAGGATTGCATCTCCTGTAAACTTGCAAAATCTAAGCGAGTGCCATTTAAATCAATAGGAAAAATAAGGTCAAAGACTGCTCTAGAACTTTTACTAGGTGTACCGGTTAATTCCCGCTGTTTTATTTAATAGATTGCAGCAGCTATTAATGCAACGTTCAATCATTTGACATATAGTGTGTTTTGTTGTACTAACATAAGACTTGAAAACCATAAATGTCAAAAGTTCTCAAAGTAATAACATCATATAAATATTCGTGCTCAAAAATGTCGAATTTTGTTCCTTCCAAAGAGCATTTGCGGACTGTGCTTTTGTTTCTGTTTCATTCCAAGAAATCGGCTGCTGAAAGTCATAGAACTCTTGTGAAAGTTCATGGTGACAATGCATTATCAGAAACAACATGCAGAGATTGGTTTCGACGATTTAAAAGTGGTGATTACAGCGTTGAAGACAAAGAACGTCCAGGTCAGCCAAAAAAGTTTGAAGATCCCGATTTGGAAGCTTTGCTCGACGAAGATCCGTGTCAAACACAAAAACAGTTGGCTGAGGGCTTAGAAGTTTCACAACAAACTATTTCCGATCTCATTAAAATGGCCAGAATGGGCTAGAAGACATGGAAAAGTGATTTTGCAGCATGACAATGCTCCGGCTCATACCACAACTTTGGTCACGGACACCGTAAAAGCGCTGGGATGGGAACTGCTGCCTCACCCGCCGTACTCTCCGGACCTGGCGCCGTTCGATTACTATTTGTTTTCATCAATGTTGCATGCATTGGCAGAGCAACACTTCAATTCGTACGAAAATGCGAAAAAATGGCTCAATGACTGGTTTGGCTCAAAAAACGAACAATTTTTTTAGCGAGGCATCCACAAATTGCCAGAAAGATGGGAAAAATGTGTAGCTAGCGATGGCCGCTGGCTTGAATAATCCATATTTATTATTTCCTATGTATTTTTAGCTTCAAAAATCAATAAAAAAACAGCGGGAATTAACCGGTACAACTAGTACACATGGATTTGTGTGGCCCTTTACCTGTAGCATCACATGGAGAGAAAATTTCACCATTATTGATGATTTTTCTCGTAATGTTGCAGTATATACCATCAGAAATAAATCTGACGTTTTTCAGACATTCTTAAAATTTCAGAATAGGACTGAAAGGTACTTGAATAAGAAAGTAATTTCTACTAGAACTGATGCGGGTTTAGAATTCTACAACAATGAATTTGAGAAATTTTTAGAAAAGCAGGGAATTTTACATGAGAAAACGAACCCGTACAGTCCAGAAATGAACGGTGTCGCGGAGTGTTTTAATTTAACTGCTCTTGATGGTGTTAAAGCTCTCCTAAATGCTAGTGGCTTATCACAAAAATTTTGGGCTGAGGCCTTAATGTGTTTTTCGTACACTTGGAATAGGATCTGCCACAAACAAAAAAGAACCCCTTTTGAGATGTACTCTGGTATAAAACCCTCAGTTTCACATTTAAAAACATTTGGCTGTTTAGCTTATCTTGGAGTGACCAAACAAGTTGGAAGGAAGCTTGATATGTGAGCTAAACTAGGGATTATGTGCGGGTATGCTCAGGCAACTAAAGGCTACAGAATTTGGTTATTAGATGAACAGAAAATTGTAGAAACCATTAATGTTCGTTTTGATGAAACTAAAAGGGGGGTAGATATAGCTTCAAAAATTAAAAGAACCTAAATTAAATTTTTCACTTTTTGATTTCCCAGAAGACTGAAATATTTTTGATGTAGAACCAGAGATTACATCTGAATTGGGAGGTGCGTCAGATTCTAACCAAAGTTTAGAACATAGTAGTTTGAAGACTTGTGCAACTATTCCTTGGATACGTAAAACAATACCTCGAAAAATAAGAAATAAAACAGACATTTACTATGGCATAGAAGGAACAAATACTAGAATAAGATCTTTTAATGAATTGTTATACTGTAAATTAAATAAAATAGAATGTGATAAAAACCTTTTTGACTTCAGCAGTAAAAATAAAAAATCCGGTAAAATTTCTAATTTTTTAAAAATAGATGATGCAAACTTGACCGAGGTTAAAATCCCCCAAACTTACAATCAAGCCGTAAAAACCCCAGAAGCATCTAGTTGGAGGGACGCAATGAACCAGGAAATGAATGTTATATCTGAATGTAACGTATGGGATCTTGTGACACCTCCAAAAGATGCAAAAATACTTGGTAATCTTGGGTGTATACCTTAAAGAAATGAAAATGGTGAGATTGTAAGGTATAAGGCTAGGTTAGTTGCAAAGGGGTTTAATCAGGTTAAAGCAGAAAGTTATGATGAAGTTCTCAGTCCAGTTGTTAGTTTCTCAATAATTCGGTTGTTCTTTGCCATATTTTCATGTCTGTTAAAATGGGTTAATGTCCAGGTAGACGTCAACAATGCATATCTTTATGCTGGTCTCGATGAAACTATATACATGCACCAACCTGAGGGTTTTGAAAAAGAAAAAAATAAAGTTTGTAGGTTAAATAAAGCCATTTATGGTCTTCATCGAAGTGGCAGACAATGGTTTTTTTTAGATGGATGATGCTTTATCCAAATTAAATTTTTGCAAACTAGATTAGTGCAATTGTGTATATATGTTTCAAGCCAGATTGGTTCTTTTGCTTTATGTTGACGACATTGTTCTTTTTGGTAAAACTAAAGATGATTTGGATTTTGGAATAGATTTGCTGCAAAAACATTTTAACTTAAAAATTTTGAGTATGACCAGAAAGCTATTAGGCATAGAGTTTGAAGAGGTTGGAAATAGTCTTTACATACACCAAACATCTTACATTGAGAAAGTTTGTGAAATGTATTCAAACTTTAAGTTTCCAATTAGCTCTTTACCTATTCCTAAGGGCTTGGTTTTGTCAAAGCAAGATTCACCTTCCACTAAGGAAGAAATTGATAAAATGTCTAGATTTCCCTACAGAAATCTTATAGGATGCTTGTCTTATATAGCGGGAAGGAGCAGACCTGATATTATGTATGCAGTAAATTTAT
This sequence comes from Maratus michaelseni, assembly GCA_963931845.1. NCBI lineage: Eukaryota > Metazoa > Arthropoda > Arachnida > Araneae > Salticidae > Maratus > Maratus michaelseni. The sequence continues at coordinate 416,178,431 of OZ007586.1, forward strand.
TATCTCAATTTCAAACCAATCCTGGCATTGCTCACTGGAATTGTTAATTAAAATTGTTAGGTTATTTAAAATGTACTAAAAATTTCAAACTTCAGTTATCTAGAGTTAGTAATTTAAATCTCTCATGTTATTCTGATTCAGATTTTGCAGCAAACAGAGACGATCGTGTTTCCATAGGTGGCTATATTTTGTTTCTGGATGAAACTCCTATTTTATGGAAGACATTTAAACAAAAATGTGTAAGTCTTTCAACCATGGAGGCCGAATATGTTAGTTTAACTGAAGCTGCTAAGGAATTAATCTGGATAAAAAATGTCTTACAAAATAAAATACTTAACTTAAATTTGAGAGAATGCACTTTATTCTGCGATAACCAAGCCGCTATAGCCTTTTCTAATTCCCCTTTTGTAAACAAGAAAACATCTTACTTATAATAAAATCCGAAGGCAAAAAAGTGTCCGTAACGATTCCGGGCGCGACCACTCTGGTCTGCGAATCGACCATAGTTAAACGCCATGTTAGGCTTAATGAAAACCTGTGTAACATATCACAGTTAAATGATAATATCCTTTACTTGAAATCATGTCTGTTCAGCATATTTTTCTATAAAACATGTATATCATATCCTTATTATAATGTTTTAAGTTCTTAATTAAAAATTGGAATCCCAACTATAAACAAACAACATTGTTGCCATTCAGTGTCACAAATTCAAATGATTCACAAATGAACGACTCTTTGAAAGCTTCAAATCCGATTCTGCTGTTAAAATATTTGTAAAAGCTTATTAAAGCTTTTAAATATCTTAATTTTTTTTTTAACCTTCAAAAACTATTTCATATAAAACATGAATATCAACGTTTCTGTAAACACGTTTTTTCAGAAATAGCGGCGATTTCTTTCGTAGCGAGGATTTGAGGTGATCTATTCAGTATAGTGGCACCATCTGCCAGTGGATTTTGAAATTTTAATTCTGAAATAACTCTACAAAATTCTGCAACTATTATATACTATATTAAATTTCAAACCATTCAATTGGGTAGTTTTTGCACTGTTATATGTGAACAGATGGACGAACCAGACGATGACTGTAGGTGCTACATATTTATATAATTATGAACGCACTTAATAAACCCGTGCAAAGACGTCCACTTTATCTTTTTTGTTCTAATTCCTTTTTTTTTTCTTTAATAATTGTTGAGCGCGATATACTGCTGTATTTTATTTTTGTGCCAACATTGATTTGAGTAAAACCTTTCATTTCATTTTTGAAAACAATGCAGATTTAATTTTTAATTAACTGCAATTTATAATTTAAAAAAAATATTTTAACGAAATGTAAGTTTACTTTGAAAGAAGCCAGTTCTAAAAACTTTGGAATTTGGTAAATCATTTATTGTTGTGCGTTTTGTAAAAGTGTAGAAAAAGATATGTTGACAACAGAAATAATATATACCAGTAGACCCTTGCGAGGATTTCACACTGCACTCTTAATATTTTTTAGCAATATCTAATATTTTTTAGATGTAGGTTTAAACTTCTATAGAAAAATTAAGGATACAAATATCTGCAAACAACATCAGTCAAGCCAAAATATCGTCTCATTTATTCCATGAAAGTTACAGTAAAAATTAATCAAAGAAATATTAAAGCTTTTAAATATTTTAATTTAGTTAAAAACCTTCAAAAGCTATTTCATATAAAACATGAATATCAACATTTCTGTAAACACGTTTTTTCAGAAATAGCGGTGATTTCTTTCGTAGCAAGGATTTGAGGTGATCTACAGTATAGTGGCGCCATCTGCCGGTAAATTTTGAAATTTTAATAAAATTTGAAATAACTCTACAAAATTCTGCAACTATTATATACTATATTAAATTTGAAACCATTCAATTGGGTAGTTTTTGCGCTGTTATATGCAAACAGACGACGACTATAGGGGCTATATATTTATATAATTATGAATGCACCTAATAAACCCGTGCAAACACGTCCACTTTATCTTTTTTATTCTTTTATATATATATATCATTGTTGAGCGCGATATACTGCTGGATTTTATTTTTGTGACAACATTTATTTGAGAAAAACCTTTCATTTCATTTTTGAAAACAATGCAGATTAAATTTTAATTAACTGCAATTTGTAATCAAAAAAGATATTTTAACGAAATGTAAAGTGTACCGTCAGAAGCCAGTTTAAAAAACTTTGGAATGGTAAATCATTTATTGTTGTGCGTTTTGTAAAAGTGTAGAAAAAGGAATGTTGACAACAGAAATAATATATACCAGTAGACCCGTGCGAGGATTTCAAACTGCACTCTTAATAATTTTTAGCAATATCTAACATTTTTTAGATGTAGGTTTAAACTTCTAAAGAAAAATTAAGGCTACTAATATCTGCAAACAACATCAGTCAAGCCAAAATATCGTCTCATTTATTCCATCAAAGTTACAGCAAAAACTAATGAAAGAGATATTAAAGCTTTTAAATATTTTAATTTTTTTTAAAACCTTCAAAAACTATTTCATATAAAACATGTGCAGTAGAATCTCGTTACAACGAATGTCACTTTAACGAATTTTTCAGTTCAACGAATATTATTTAGATTGGAAAAAAATTCCCCTATACCTTGCCATTACAAAAATGTTCACTTTAACGAATTTCAGATTAACGAATTTTTCAAATTAACGAATTTATTGAAGTCTTAAAAAGAATGCTCTTTTCAGTTTAACGAACGCTGAGTTGACAAGAAAAAAAAACAATCTTTATCAAAAAACTAAAATTCTGAAAGAATTTTTTTTTAAATTTTCAATACCCTGCGATTTTAGAATTTTCAGCGTATCTCGCAGCTGTTTTTCGAGAGACGGAGAGAACTGTTGCCCTTAAGCGCATCTGTAAAATTCTTTCTTTCTATTTATAGCTAATCACTTTTCTTTAAAGTTACTTTTGTTTGACTTTACAGTCGCTTAAAAAGAATATAGGAAGTCCAGAGATTTTATTTTCGAAGTAGTCCCGTCCCTTACATTCGAATTTGGTAATAAATAGCTGTACGCTGTACCTATCAGTAAATTTCTATTCTACAATAATTCACATTTGGAATTAGATTTCTTTCTTTTTTTAATGGTAGATAAAAAAAAAGTTAGCAATTTTCATTTAAAGAAAAACTTAATATTTTAAAAACAGTAAGTTCTGGAAGAAGGCAAGTAAATGCTGCGAAAGAAACTCCGGCGTTGGTTATCATTTTAAAAGAAAATAAAAACCTTTGAAGCATGTTGAAAGGTCTAATATGCTCAAACAGGAAATCAATGTGACTTGGGGCTTATCAAGCGATTTTTGAAAATGTATACACTTGATTTAAAAATATAAGACAAACACTTTGCCCATTTCAGGACCTATATAACATGGTAAAGCCAAAAAAGTTTCACAGAACATGAAAATCGAGAAATTTGAAACGAGTTCTGGTTGGTTGGCTGTTTTGTTTCCGTCATAGGTATGGCATAGCATAAAAACAAATTTATGGAGAACAAAAAAGTGCCTATATATCGTGAGAAATTTTCAATGCCGATAAAATTGCTTCTGTATCAACTTCTACCAAATAGAAATCTACATCAATGAAAGTTCAAAAATATAAAGGCAGAAAAAATCTAAAGCGCGGATTTCGGTTTTGTCCTGTAATGCCACCAGCACAAAAAAACTAAAATCCTTTAAAACCATTTAAAGATATTGAGATCTGAAAGCCACGCTGCTTAAAAATTGGGAAGAAACTTCCACTTTTTCAAGTGGCTAAGGAGTTTGAGACTGAACAAATGAGCAAAATCAGAAGAAAAATAAATTTTGCTCAGATAATAGTGTTGTACACTACTACAGATAATTAATCTAACATAAAAGTAAAAATTTAATCTCTTAATCTTACTTCCATTTTGTAGCCCACACATCAAGGCATTATAAAAAAAAAATGCCAAAGGTAATTTAGGCGCCGACTATTAGAAAGGGCATTTTCTGAAATAACAAAGTTCTGTAACGGTGAATGTGAGATAAGCTGTATGGCAAAGTGTATGCTCTACCAGACCACAATTAGAAACTCTTAGAGAAACTCTAGCCTTATACATTTGACAAATGAAGCACAAAAGACAACAGAAGAGTGTACTTATTGCATCAAATTTCCTTCTGATCTCTGGATCACAGTCAAAGAATTTTTTTAACTTACATAATCTGTTAATGGTTACATTAACAGATGAAGGAGTCATGAAGGATGAAGGAGTCATCACATGCCCTGACATACAAATAATGCTGTCGAAATTTTAATAAAAGAAGGGAAAGCAAACGGCAATGAACAGCAAGATAGCAATTGTTCATCCAATACCAAAAATTGTGTTCTACAATCAAAAGAAACTTCGTCGAACATTGAAACTTTTAAAAAGCTTTTATCCCAGCAAAACATAATTGCCGGACACATTTAATACAACGTTAAATAATATTGAAGATTTTGTTTGGAAAAAAAATTGTCAATTTGAAAAAGGAGGAAAATTTCCGACTATTTTGTAAACAATTAACAGTTACATTAATGGAATACATCAGTGAGAATTCTTCAGCAGTCAGGTAGGTGAGATAAATTATAATTTCTTTTTAGTTACGAAGTTACGACTAAAATCTTAAAATTAATTTAATTTTATCTTATAACAAAAATGTTCCCAATAATATACTGTATATAAATTCTTTATTGACATATTTTCAGAAATTTGATACAACTTTATTAATAATATGTAATTTTATTTAATGTGTATCGAAATTTAATTTTTTAAGTCTGCCTTATTGGAATTTCACATTAACGAATTTTCCAGAATAACGAACTCCAACGGTGGTCTCTACAAATTCGTTGTAACGAGATTTTACTGTATATCAACATTTCTGTAAACAATTTTTTGTGTAAACACTTTTTTTTTTCAGAAATAGCGGTAATTTCTGTCGTAGTGAGGCTTTGGAGTGATCGATCCAGTGTATCGACACCATCTATCGGAGGATTTTTAAATTTTGCTTCCATCGTAAATAAAATTATTCTTTATATACGTAATTAAAATACAAGGAATACATAGTACCGCGTGATTTGCATTCAATTTTGCTTATGTAATCAAACAATGTGTTATGTGGTGAGTCAAGCTGTTTAGAAACTCATTGATAACACTTTTTTTTACAAAAACTTTCGCACAAGGTTATTTATTAATATTTAATTTGAACGTTTTGTCCAATCGTTGAACTATTTCAGAAATTTAATACTGAGTATATATATATATATATATCCTCATCATTTTTATTTGTAGAAATCATTTGTCATTTTTAAAATGCATTTTCTACAATACAAACCTTTCAATAATAAAATCTTCCTCCTGTTTGTTTGTATGAAGTATTATGAAAATGAAACTCAGATCAATAATCCATCATTTTTGACGGGGTTATATGCTAGTATTCATATAAAATATCATTTTTTAAGAAATCTTGTTTTTGATAAAATGTTTAAACTTAAATATATTCCTAGTAAACTTAACCTTCCAGAGAGTTTTAATAAGCCACAAGTGAAATAGCAGCTGATGAATTTTTGTAAGAGAATGTTTGATATTTAAATTTTTATGTGGGGGTTATAATTTTTCTTACAATGTTATTCACTCTGGTCAATGTCCTGCCAATAAAGTCTTATGTGACCTGACATTGATCAGATTGTAAGTTTTTGAATTTTTCAAGTGTAATTTTTTGAACTTTTTCATGTTTATGCAAATTTTTCATGTTTTTGTAATAGTCTAGAGATGATGAAAATGGAGGCCGATTGTTATGCATCTTTAATAAATCCTTAATTTAAAGCTTTCTTTAAATTTAAGTAAGGGTATTTAGTTTTTCATTAATGCATTTCGGTTTTTCAACATCTCTTGAATAAACATACTTACGTATCTGAAACAGCCAGCGCTAACGTTCTCGTTCTTCAATTCAAAATACGTTACTTGGTAACAGTAAGTAACCTGTGATTTCAGGATCACGCTAATCACCGTAGTCGGCTATTCGCAACTTGCTGTATTCGTAGCCAATGGCATTTCAGATGTGAATTTGTGTACCTTTAAATGGCAACATGTTTATGCAAAACATTCGCCGATGGTGTGTTTAAAAGGCTGGACTTTCCAGGATGTTATTGCCTTCTTTTCCTTCCTCCAGCTTGTAATGCTGGTTGTTTTTTAGAATGTAGCTGCATGTTATTTTTCTTCAGTTTGTTCATTTAACAGCGAAGTTATGCTGTTTTATTGTCTGTCATCTTATTTATAATAAACAACTATGCTTTTAAAGGAGCTGTTATTTTTAAGTCTTCCACATGAAACACTTTTTTATTGGAACGGCCAACAATATTTATTAAAACCAAGAAAAATTTATTTTATTCTTACCTTACTTTATATATTCATTATTTCCAAAACAAAAAGGGGGCATTTAAACTTTTTTTTAAATAAAAGGAGGGGGAGGGGAGTATGACCCATTTTTAACAACAAAAACTAAAGAAATTAATATTTTTAACAAAAACAGGGGGGAGGAAAGACACAGTCATAACAATACTTTCGGAACCGGTTTCGAAAGTAAAAGTATCCGCAATAAAAAAAACTGCTACAAAAATTAAAACAGTACAAAGAAGCATGCATAGAGACCTCTTATATCCAATGCAAAAAAAATCATTTAAAAATATTGAAATGCGAATGAGATATCGTAAATTATTTCCCCCATAGGATTAACATTAGCAAGTGGGTGTTTTAGCCTGAGTGAAAAGTAGCTTCTTAAGGTGCGCTGATAGTCCAAACTAAAAAAAAAAAAAAAATTTAATTTTAATAAAATAAAAAATACTGAAGAAAAAATGTACCCTTTGTCTCCCCTAATGATTTCCCAGCATTACATAAAGATTGTTTCCTGAGCGAAAATAATTATAAAACATATAAGAAAGATTGTTATATCAATGAAATCTGCAGATGAGGCAGATTTGTAATGTTTTCCTAACATTATGCAGAGAAGATGAGTTGCTAATGAAAATTATAAGAAATACATAAGAAAATTTCTACAATAATGAATAAAACCTGCAGATGAGGCAGATTTTGACTTATTTCCCAGTGTTACATAGAGAAGATGGGTTGATTGAGAGAAAATAATTATAAAACATAAAAAAACTGTTGTATCAATGAAATCTGCAGATTTGTACTGTTTACCCCACAATATGTAGAGATTAGTTGCTGAAGAAAATAATTATAAAAAATTTTACAATAATGAAATCTGCAGATGAGGCAGGTTTTTAATATTTTCCCAGCATTGCACACACAAAGAAGGTGGGATGTTGAAGTCTATGCATTGAGTCTGAAAAAAAAAAAATCAGGCTGATTGAGAAATAAATGGACAATTTTTAATTACTCTCTGCAAGGCTCTTTGCAATAAGCCTGAAAAATATCAGGTCTATTGGTAAAAGGAAGATGATTCTTCAGTTAGCCGGGGTTTTTGCAAAGAGCCAGATTTTCTTATTACAGGCTGTCTCTATTCCAGACCAGCAACAAATTTCTTACTTTTGCAGGTTTTCTATACTAATAAAAAAAAAAAATTCCAAATATCGAGATTTTGTGATGTTACACACAAAAAATCTTAAAGTTGTGAATTTAAGAGTGGAACTTTCACAACTTATTCTGAGGCACAAATTACTGATTTGTTACATAATTTTTTGCAAAATTTACAAATTGTTGAGCATTCTACATGCTAAACATTTTCCAGATACACACTTTTAGCATCAGGTTCTATCCATTTTGTCAAATCAAGATGAAATTCTTTATCACATCTATTGCTTTGACATATTTTAATGCAAATAATAAATATTCAATAAATTAAGCTAACAAATGTTCAGTTACCAAACAAAGATAAGTAAGCAGAGTGAAACATCTAATCAATTCTACAACACTCAGTAGGAAGTTTCAATGAAGCTGGAACTGAAAATCTCCAAGTTACAAAGAAGAACTGAAAAGGGTTGACAAAATGATTTGCACAAGAGTAGGGATTGACCGAATACCGAATAGTTGATTCGGTATTCGGTGATTTGGCACATTAACCGAATATTTGGTTTCGGCCAAATACTTAAGTATTCGGCCGAATTTTTCAAATAATTTATGAAAAATAATAGGGAAAGTATTATTAGTTGTAAAAATACATGATGACCAATGCTCATTTAATGTTACTTTAATATGCTTTAGTTATAAGTGATAATTTATAAAAGTGATACATTAATATTTGTAATCTAAATTTAATATGGGCAAATTATGGTGTAAAAATGAGAGTTTTTCGACATTATCTGGTTATAGTCTTTCTTTTCTGTTCATAAATCTGTCCAGCTTCAGAAAAATAAACGTTCATTGTAAACACTGCTGGCAGGAGCAGATAAGTATTTTCTAACTAACTTTGATAATGTTGAATACTTATTATAGTTTTTTTTTTTTTTTTTTTTTCCCACCAAACTAATGGATTGTCTTTTCTTGATATAAGTGGTAATACAATGTATGAAGGCAATTCTTCTGAAGCTTTAACATCTGATGTGAGGCTATCATTTTCAGTAGAAGGATTTTCACTTTGTTTTTACACTTGTAGCAATTTCAACAAAGCATTCCCAAAATGATGAATGAACAGTTTGTGAGAGGGAATTCTTTTTATCGAAACTTTGTGGTTGATTTGGTTCAGTAATTTCAGAGGGTTTATTTATTATTTGTTGAATTTTACTTTTAAGTACATTTTTTACTTTATTGGTGGTTGCTTCATCTTTAAAAGAGGCTGTTTTGAATCTGGGATCTAAAATAGTGGCTAAAAACTAAAACTCATCATCATAAATTTCTGAAAAACGTTCTGTGAGTCCTGGGCTATTGTAGGTAATTGAGATAAGCTCATGCAATGGCTGTGTGTTTACTTCAGTTTTGAATGGTACATGATCATGTGAAGTGGTAGTATTTAGTAAGATCAAATCATTCATAATTGATTAACTATTTTAAATTCATCATTTCTTTTGCGATTTATGTTTAATTACGACCTCAAAAAAGAAATATGCTTTAATTACGACCTCAAAAAAGAAATATGCTTCGTTTGATCAAATAATCCTTATCCTTGTAACAATAGTCTGTAAAATTTAATATTTTCATAATTTATTTTGGGTATAGACTAGTGATAAAATAATAACAAATAAGTGATGGATTAATGAATTTGTTAGTGGAAAGAAGTCATTAATTTTTTTATGTAAATAGATAAGTAACGGGTTAAAAGTTGTGACGCAGCACTTTCTTTTGGCTCTAAGAATTTTAAATATGGGTCTTGAAAGCAATGATATCAAATTTAAGTGACGCTATGTTAATAATTTTTTTTAAATCATAATTTTCTTTTTAGTTTTATTTATATTCACAGGTGCAATTATTATCTTAATATGAAAAAATATATAAAATTTATTCGCTGATGCTTTTTCATTCACATCTCTCATGAATTCAAAATATGGGTTTTAAAAGAAATGATATCAAAATTTGTGTTGACACCTTGACATGAATTTAATAGGACTCTTTTAAAATTCAATTTAAATTATTTTTGGTTTGTCTTCTAAAGTATATTTACACATATCATAAGTAAAATTTATGTAAATGATTATTTTGCGTCATATTATCCACTTGCATACATTTCCCTTTGTTTGGATACTATGACGCAAAATAATCATTTACATAAATTTTACTTATGATTTTGGATAGCAACTAATGGATATAATTTGGATATAAACTTGGAACTAAAATCTTATAAAAAAATATATTCAAAATTTTTAAATATTCGGTTGCTGTATAGCGAATATGCAGTGTACACTTTGACCGAATATTCGGTCAATCACTACAAGAGGTTGAAATACTCTTTACAGTACTTATGAAGAGCAAAGTTTGATTTTAATGGTGCTGCAATTTCAAATCCTTAGTTTTATAAGACACATTTTTCCTATTTTTTTTCTTGAAAGTTCAAAATTTTGAAACTTTCTCAGAATTTTCAAATTTTTCAGACTTTTTTTCAGAAATAGTAAATTTATCCAACTTTCCCCTGACTTTTCCAGGTTTTCCAGGTGACTAGACACCCTGAAATTAGCCTATGACATATACATACATACAATGGCGGACAAAAAAATTACCCTTCCTAGAAAAATGTTAAAGAACTATTTTGTTTTCCTAAATTTAATTTAGTTGCTTCAAAGCAACGTTGCACGTCACTATTGCATCATACAGTAGTTACAAAGTAATACATGATCCAGTTTCCATAAATAGAGAGCCATAGAGACTGACCAATCGCCATGAATTTTATGCTGTGAAAGCATGGCTCCATTCTTTCGATTGACACTTCGGGGGGGAAAAAGTGTGGCAAATGCTTTAGTTAAAGAAGGGTTTTCAACAAGTATGTTCATGAAAAAAATAGAATGCCATCAGTCTACAATTGTGAGAGTGATGAAATTGAAGCATGAAACTGGTGAATGTTGAGAAAAAAGGCCAAAAGAGGGTAATTACAATGTCTCAAAATCAATATCTGAAACAGATGCATCTCCTCAATCGTCATGCAAGTGCTCCTGATTCGAACATTGAATCATATCATCTGTAGTGTTAATGTGAGTACATGAACTGACCAAAGACATTTTAAGTAATGTGGTCTGCATGCCCACCCCCTCCCCCCAAAAAAAAGCCTTTACTTACAAAAAAACTATGCAAAAGTGACTTGCTTGGGCAAAAATAATGTTTCATGGACAAGTGCTCAATAGGACTCAGTAATTGTTATGGATGAATCTTAACCCAGTCTCTATGGATGGTAAGCAGTATGTTAGATTATGAAAAAGTGAAGCATACCATCAAGACTGCATATCCCTGACTGTGAAATTCCCGGTGAGCTAAATAGTCAGGGGAAGTATATCCAGTAAAGACGTTGGACGACTGAAACAACGCGAGTAGCAAAATTTTAATTCTAAATATAAACACCTGTAAGCACCTTATAAGCATATTTTTAGAAAGAAAAAGAAGCACAAATTTATTTTACTTGATTGTTTGACAAATTTCTGGATTTTTTTATGTGACCTCTTGATGAAATTCTTGATTTTATTCAAAGGTTGAATGACAAAATTCTGTATTATTTTGCCGATTGATCGACAAAATTTAAGGGGCCCAGTTTTCTATGCCCAGTTGAGAAAATTTGCAATTTTTACTGCGATTGTTTGACAAAATTCGCATTTAATTTCTACAATTTAATGAAATTTGCAAATATTTTTTTGCAACTGATTGACAAAATTTACCATTTTTTATTTTGCAATTGTTTGATGGAATTCTCTATATTGTTTTTCCTATGATGATTTATGAAATTATTTTTTTTACGCAAGTTCTAGATGAAATTAGAGTTTTTCCATGATCGTTTGAAAAAATTAGAGATTTATTTTGCTCAATTGTTTAAAAAATTTCTCAAACTTTTTTCTTTTTCACAAAAGATTCTTGATAAAATTTGCAATTTTTTTTCCATGATTTTTCGACAAAATTCACAATTTTATTTCACAATTGTTCGACGAATTTTTTTTTTTTTTTTTTTTTTTTTTTGGTGACCAATCAACAAAATGACAGGGTTTTTTTTTTTCTGTGGCCAATTTATGAAATTACCGTAAAATCCCGATTGTAAGCCCCCCTTTTTCAAAACCAAAAAGGGTTAAAAGTGGGAAGGGGGCTTATAATAAAGATTTTTAAAAAAAATCATTTAAAAACCAGTTTTTATCTTTAATTTTGAAGTCAAAGGGGGCGAGAATCTTCTGTATTGCTGCAGATTTTCACTCTAAAATAAATAAATATATAAAATCTTCTTCCCCCCCCCCCCCCCCAAAAAAAAAAAAAATTTTAAATCTTCAAAAAATCTTTTTTAAATATTTTTCTTTATTTGTAACAATAAATAAACAATCATCTAAATCTCCCTCAAAATTAATGCTTCCCTTTTTGCCTCCTCCCCCTCTTTTAGTACTAAAACTCCATTAGTTTAACCTTTATAACTCTTTAATTTTAAATTTCTTTTCAGACTTATTTAATACTCTATATTAACAATAAATAAACCTAATCTATCACCTAAATCAAACCCTCCTTCTAAAATTTCAGCTTTTCTCACCCTGCCCCCCCCCCAGCCTTATTGCATGAAGATCCTCCCCCTGCAATTGCATCTCATTAAATTATAAATCTTACTGCTCTATTTGTGATTTTTTGTAACAATATTTTAAACAATCTAAATTATTCCCTTCCCCCTCCAAAAAAAATTCATCTTCATTTTCTTTGCCCCACCCCCAGTACATACTTTAAAGTCTAAATATTTTTGCCTACAATAATTAAATAATAATTTTCAACAATAATTAAATAATTATCTAATTTGCTCTTCCCCCTACCGAAAAAAATTCTGCTTCTCCCTTTCCCTTCCCCACAGCACACAAACCTTAAAATCCGTAAAAAAAAAAAAATTAAGATTTTTTTATGCTGGATTGTTATTTTGTAGCAACAATAAATAAATGATCATGTAACTCTTCCCTTAAATTTCCATTCTTCATCCCTAGAAAAAGGGGTGAATTTCTAGACGTGGAGCGAGAATATTTTATTGTAATTTGACTGTTCTTACAGCTGATATTTTGTTAATGGGAGGGCAGTTATGTCAAAGAACATATTTATTTCAAAACATAAAATATACACATGATTCAGGGAGGAAAGAACAGCCAAACTGCAAAAAAGATGAAAATTTTTGCTTTCCTCTCACATATTTAGAAATCCACAGCCCTCCCTTGGAAGAAAAGGATAGAGCAAAAATTTCTAAGGCAATGATTAGTTTAGATGAGTGATACTATATGAGATGAGTTACCTTACTATAAAATGAGAGAACAGTGTTTAAGCAAATATATATTGATGATTTAAAGTATTTGCTGAGTGGGGCCACAGTGAAGGAAATGGAACTTTTGTGAGAAAGGAGGGTAATTTAGATGATTGATTGTTCATTAATTGTTACTAAAGATAAAAAAATACAGCAGATTTAAAAAAAAAAATAGTTTTAAAGATTTTAAAATTGTATGTGTGTGGGGAGGGGGGGGGGCATTTTTGGAGTAGAGAGAAAACTTGGGTGATAAATTATCTATTTATTTTTACTAGAGAGCAACAAATAAAACAAAAGATTTCTTCAAATAGGAGTTTTACAAATTTTAAACTTTGTATTCTCGAGGATGAGGGAGTAATATGAATTTCAAAGGAAGGTGGTTGTAATTTAGATGATTTGTTATTTAATTATTGTTAATAGAAAGCAACAGATAGGACAGATATTATTTTTTTTGTAAATAGTTTTAAAAAAAATTATAGGGGTTGGCAAAGAGAGGGGGAAGCAGAAATTTTGGAGGTAGAGAGATAATTGGAATGGTTGATTATTTGTTTATTGTCACTAGACAGCAACAAATAGAACATATTTTTTAATAAAGAGTGTAGTTTGAAGGACTGATTTTTTACTTATTGTTATATTACTAGCGAGCAGCAATAAGACCAGAAAATTTTAAGATTCTCAAGGTTTTGAACTTTTTGGGTTGGTGAGGGCATAGAAGGGAATCAGACGTGGGGTGGGGGGGGGGGGGAATTTCATTAACAAAATATAAAAGCAAAAGTGGAAATCTGCCAAAATTTTCAAGATTGAAAATTCTCTTCCTTGGATTTTTAAAATTAATTTTTTGTGCTTTTTTTTTTTGAGGGGGGGGGGGGGGCTTATATTTGGGAATAGAAAAGAAAATCAAAATTACTTAAAAGTGGGAGGGGGGGCTTACTTTCGGGATTTTACAGTAGTGATTTTTTTTTACCCGACCTGTTGACAAAATTCCGCAGTCATTTGAAAAAAATTGTGTTTAATTCCTGCAATTGTTTAACGAAATTCGGAATTTGTTTTTCGTGACAGATTGACGAGATGCATGATGTTTTTCTGCAATTGTTCGAAGAAATTCTCTATTTTTTCGCAACCAAACAACAAAATTCAGGGTTTTTCTTCTTGGGTTTTTTTTTCTGTGCCCGATGATGAAATTCGTCGTTTTTTTAAAGCAACCTCTTGATGAAATTAGTGATTTTTTTTTCTGCACTAGTTTGATAAAATTCAATTCATAGTATTCTCTATTTTTTTTTTTTTCCCGTGAATGATTGCTGATGTTTGCAATTTTTTACTTAACATCTAGATGAAAGTCACGAGTTTCTCCATGATCGTTTGATGAAATTCGCAATTATTTTTACGTGACCTTTTCACGAAAGTTGTGATTTTTCTTTAAGCAATTGACAGTATTTTGCGATTTTACAAATGAATTGTTTGGTGAAGTTCTCTTGAAAAGATTAATCACAGAATTTCTGCAATTAAATAAAGCAAAGATTATACTATTCCATACTTGCAGTATTTTGCGATTTTACAAATGAATTGTTTGGTGAAGTTCTCTTGAAAAGATTAATCACAGAATTTCTGCAATTAAATAAAGCAAAGATATACTATTCCATACTTGCCAAGTCTTCTGGTTTTGTAAGAAGACTTCTGTTTATTGAATTTTTTATGTATATAACTTATGATCTAAATATGATGAGAAGAAAAAAAGCAGGAATCGAAGAATTTCTGCTTGCAGGAACCATACAAGTCTTCTGGTTCCCAGAAGACTTCTGTTTATTGTATTTTTTTATGTATATATATATATATATAACTTATGATTTAAATATGAGAAGCAAGCAAGCTTGAATTGCAGAATTTCTGCAATTAAATAAAGCAAAGATTACTATTCCATACTTGCCAAGTCTTCTGATTTTGTCAGAAGATTTCTGTTTATTGTATTTTTTATATCTATAACTTATGATCTAAATATGATGAGAAGCAATAAAGCATGAATCACAGAATTTCTGGAATTAATAAAGCAAAGATTACTATTTCATATTTGACAAGTCTTCTGGTTTTCCCAGATGACCTGTTTATTGTATTTTTCTATGTATATAACTTATTATCTAAGTATGAAGAGAAGCAAACAAGCATGAATCACAGAATCTCTGCAATTAAATAAAGCAAAGATTACTATTCCATACTTGCCAAGTCTTCTGGTTTTGTCAAAAGACTTCTGTTTATTTCATTTTTTTATGTATATAATTTATGATCTAAACATGATGAGAAGCAAAAAAGCATGAATCGCAGAATTTCTGCAATTAAATAAAGCAAAGATTACTATTTCATATTCGACAAGTCTTCTGGTTTTCCCAGAAGACTTGTGTTTATTGTATTTTTTTATGTATATATATTCTGAGCTTCTGACATAAATATGATGAGAAGCAAACAAGCATGAATCGCAGAATTTCTGAAATTAAATATAGCAAAAATTACTATTTCATATTTGACAAGTCATCTGGTTTTGTGAGAAGACTTCTGTTTATTGTATTTTTTTTTATGTATATATCTTATGATGTAAATATGATGAGAAGCACACACGCATGAATTGCAGAATTTCTGCAATTAAATAAAGCAAAGATTACTATTCCATACTTGCCAAGTCTTCTGGTTTTGTCAGAAGACTTCTGTTTATTGAAAAAAATTTTATGTATATAACTTATGATCTAAATATGATAAGCAAACAAGCATGCATTGCAAAATTTCTGCAATAATAAAGCAAAGATTATTATTCCATACTTGCCAAGTCTTCTGGTTTTTTTCAGGCACCAAAAATAAGCACCTTATAAGGACCTTACAAATATTTTCTAAATATTAGCACCTATAAGCACTTGTAAGGAAGGGTACCCACCCTGAATATGTGAACCCAGTATGCTGAAAATAAGAAACTACACAAGATGATAGACTGTAGATCAAAATGAAAAACGGGTACAGAGAAAATATGTAAAGAATAACGAACATTTTACTTTGGCTGATGTTCCTCTTTTTGCCACTATAGGCATTGTTTGCGTCACTTAAGAGTATCATGCAAACTTATGGAAGCATCTCATTTATCTATATGTATAACTTATGATCTGAATGTTATGAGAAACAAAAATGTATGTCAAAGTCTTATCGAATTAATGAGAAGCAACAAAGAAATTTGAAGCCTTATCAGAATCTTTAAATCTAAACTATCCAAATATAATTATAATTCAGAAACCATTTCAAAGTCTATATGAATATGATGAGAAGCAATAAAAGAATAATCACAGAATTTCTGCAATTAAAGAAAGCAAAGATTACTATTTCATACTTGCCAAGTCTTCTGGTTTTGTCAGGCATAAAAAATAAGCACCTTGTAAGGACCTTACAAATATTTTCTAAATATAAGCACTTGTAAGGACCGCTACACACCAGGGTTGTAAAAAACCTGTTTTTTTTAAAACCCAGCCCGGGCGGGTAGCTGGCTGGATACCCGGGCAGCTACCCACTACAACCCTGCTACACACCCTGTGAAATTATTACTGAACATCAGTTTACACAGACATCTTGAAGGATGTTTAAAGCCAGTTATTCTTGATCATTTTAAAGTTGCAGAAAAATGCCTTTTTAACAAGATTTACCACCTTGTCATACATCAAAGTTGGTAAGTCGAATCTATGTTATTCTTAAATGATATTGTTTGTGAAATTTGCAAGATTTTTTTTTTTATTTTATCGCTACAATATAACAGATATTAATAAAGTAATTTCAACCTTATTATTTCACTTTAGGTGTATGCCTATCTGAAAAAGATCTGGCATTAAAAGCTCTGTACTGGCCTGAGAATAAGCTTGATCTTAATGCCATTGAAAATTGTCAGATTGTAATGGGTGCTAAAATTGCTGAAAAGCAGCAGCTTACCAAGATTAAACTGTAAGAAATCACTTTTAGGGTTTGGTACCATGAAACTGGCTACAAGTACATTCAGAAACTGATTTCTTCCATGCCGGACCACTGCAAGGTTGTCATCGCAGCTCTGAGAGATTCTACAAAGTGGTAAAGCGATCTTTTTGTGTGTAACCACATCAATGGGCATGTAACATGACTGCAGTTATAAAAAATTTATTACTATCTACTGCATTTGTCACCAATTATTTTTTTCCATGTTTTGATAAAATATTGCATTTTTCCTCTTCACAACTTATTCAGAATAATTAGGTTTTTCATTAAACTATTTTTTATGTCAAATTAATGATACATGTTTTTTTTTTTTGTTTTTTTTTAATGCAACAACATTATCTTTACATAAAACATACAGGTAGAACACTTTATTTGCACACTTTTCTGATATTTCACAGGTGATGCATTTTTTCTTTCTGCCACTGCATGTAACAGGTAGCCATAATTAAAGTGCAAGTGTTTGAAGTGCTCTACAAGCTAAACTATTTAACATATTTTTAAAAGCTTCAATGTTTATACGTTTTGGAATATTTTAAAACTTTTCTGACAGATGGTGCTGTATATCCATACTAATAAAGGAAGATATTTGTCTGTGTGTCTGTTGGCAACAGCTAAGGAAACCTTCCACACTTAGCTATCTAAAAATTTCGATGCGGATAGATGAAGACAGGATAAGGAGGCATCGTAGGCTCAAAGTTTTCCGTTTTTGATAATTAGCATAATATTAATTAAAAACTATAATGAACACCACAAAATTTTGAACACCCTTTGTTCTACTGATTGTGCCTGTGCCTTAACAGACTTTCCTTGGTTCTACACACAGACTAAAGCAAAGAGTTTTTTTTTTTTTTTTTTTTTTCATTTTAAAATCCCAATTGCTGGGTCCCCCCTAGAGTTACAAAAAATGAAAATTTTTGCCTTACCTTCCCAGTTTCAATGGTGTCTTTTGTTTAAGAAAATATTAATATTTACTATTTCAAAAAAAACTTTTACTTAACCTTGATTTGTGCCAGATTCAAAGTTTCTGAAATTTGAAACTGTTGTATCACTCTTGAGATGAAAGTACATAAAAAGAAAAATACCCATTTATTCGCGGTATCCTTCCCTTTCTAATGGTGTATTTAAAATATATATATTAATAATTACTGTTTCAAAAAAAAAAAAAATCCAAAGTTCATTTAATTTTTATGACGGCTTTTATGTTTTCCAATTCCTTTTCAAGTTTTCCTTTTTTGCTAAACTGCCGCTTCCCAGATAGAAATAAAAAATATATTTATATATTCACTTATTCAACATATTTTTTTCAGTTCTAGTGGTATCTTTGGTTTAAAAAAATATTAATATTTACTATTTCAAAAAAATTATTTATCAGAGGTCAATTTGAATTTCATCATCTTCATTTTTTTTCTCCAGGTTTAAAAATAATACCATCTCCATTTTGCAGACAAAAATACAGAAAAAATAAAATATAAATATAAATACCCACTCCTGGTACTTTTCCAGTTATAACGATACTTTTGATATAAAAATACATTAATATTTACTATTTCAAAAAATTTATTTTCTTGAAATTGCTTTATAGATTCGCCAGATTTTTTTTTTCTCTCTGTGCCTTTGAAGATATTATTTCCTGTTTAACAGAATTGTGTCTTGGAACATTTTTGGAGGGGTTTTCATCCCTGTATGTGTCTGGAGAAATCTCTACATTTTTAATGCAGGTTGTCAACACACTGCAAGATATTTCACATTTTAAAAAAGGGGCTGATGTTCATTTTATATTAACATTTTCTCAGACACTTTTGGTCAGAATTGAAAGTTAAATATATATATATATAAAAAAAAAAAAAAAAATAGAGAATACCCTACAAGCTAAATTTTAAAACTTTTCTATCAAAAATTTGATATGATACTAGTTTAAAATCTTAGCCATGACATTAGATGTCAGGGGAGGAGGGGGGGGGGTGCTTTATTAATAAAGTGTTTATGAAAATCATAGTAATTATAGACTGCTTTGAAAGAATATCATTTTTAAAGGATTGAGAAGAGGATCAATAAGTGGTAATGGTCTAAAACATAATAAAGTTATGGGATAATTTGGAGCGATACCTGGAACTAGAGGGAACACTGAAACCTGAAAATATGCAAGTTGTTGAAGAAGCAATTGATTCGGGTTCTGGAGATCAACATGCAAGTGCAAGAAGTGTGGGAAGAACCTATCTATGCCATGGGCAACTGTCCATAAAGTCTTGCATCACATTTTAAAATGTTATCCATACAAAATTAAGATTTTACAGCAATTAAAACCTCAAGATCCACACCAAAGAATCAATTTCACCGATTTCATTCTTTGCAAAATTGATGATGATGAATCATGGATACATAAGGTTTTGTCCTGATAAAGAGAAATATGCTTCATCAGAACGAGTCAATACACAGAGTTGTAGAATATGAGACTCGTCCAATCCTTATGCTCTGCATGAAAAATTGCTGCATTCAGAGTATGCAACAGCTTGATACCAAATGACAGCACAGTTTATTATAGGACAATTTTTCTTTAAAACTTACTTCTAAAGGACTAGTTTGTATAGCTGTAATAATTTCAAATTATAGTGCAATCTTACAAAACCATATAATCCCTGCTTTGCAAGATAGAACTTTTTTTAACACATTTTAATGCAAAATGGAACGCAACCATTTTAATGCAAGATGGAACACAACCATTTTAATGCAAGATGGAACACAACCATTTTAATGCAAGATGGAACACAACCATTTTAATGCAAGATGGAACACAACCATTTTAATGCAAGATGGAACTCCTCCACATATGGCTGCACCAGTCAAACAACTTCCCCACTAAATTTTTGGTGAGAATTTTATATAAGCAAAAACTATTAAAAATTTTGCCTTCCTTGCCCCCTCTTGTCTAAACAGTCTCATATTCTACAACTCTGTGTATTGACTCGTTTTGATGAAGCACTCTTTATCAGGATAAAACCTTATATATCCATGATTCATCATCATCCATTTTGTAAAGAATGAAATTGGCGAAATCAATCCTTGTAATTTCTAGCTGTAGGGATATCTAAAAAAAGACTGTGTCAAAAAGAAATATAGTTCTGAGATTGAGGTAAAGGCGAGGATAATTAGGTATGTCCTAAACATTCAACCTAAAACATTAAATGCTATGGTGGATCACTCTGTTTTACACCTGCATCATTTGATTTAAATTGAAAGCTCACATATTGAGCATCATACATTATAAGAATTGTTCTTATTTTATAAAAACATCTTTATAAATATGAAATAATTTAAAATGAGTTATTTTTGTTAAAATTTGTTTATAAACTTTCTCTAACAATTATCTGTCATCTATTGGTGAAGGATCAGGGTCCATAAGCTGTGTTTTTGGCCCATGAAATAAGACTAAAATTTGATTTTGTTATACAGACTTAATTATTTCACTTTTTAATATTAGAAGTTTTATCCTATACGATTCCAACAATAGTTTTTGCATTTTGTTCGGATTTATATGACTTACACAAGATCAAAGTTCGTATTATTCGTAGTGTTTTATGAAAAATATGCAATTTCTCCTAATTTTACCTCAATTATTTATATGAGCGCAATCGTGCAACACTTTCTTCTTTACATATATTATAAAATACATCAAAATATACAATATATGTAAAAATAAAAGTGTTGCAAAGCTGCGCTCATAGTAAAATATTAAAAATAGAGAATTAAGTAGCTGCATTCCCTCACGTCACTAAAAGACTTTAGGCTGCAGCAACGTGTTTAAACATACTAAAATGAATGTAACTACAGTCGAACCTCGTTAACGCGAACACGCTTAACGTGAATTACTTTTAACATGAACAGTTGCCACTGTCCCCGTCAAAATGAATACGGATTCTAGTATTTTTTCTTCTTTTAAGATGAACACGCTTAACGTGAAATTTCGCTTAATATGAACAATTCTCGATGTCCCCATGAGAAATTTTGACGCTTAACGTGAACGGAAATTCCTTAGAAAAGTGTGAAAGCTTCTTTTTCCTAGGGAACAATGGGTTATTCTTTAGAGCTTTGTGAAAAGGATTATACTTTAGAGCAATGAAAATGAGTACTATTGCCATTAGAATGTTCTCACCTTTGGACAATACAATACCTGTCATCAACTACATGCCACCAGGATTAGGGAAGGTTGCTACCTAAAGGGAATGTTTCTATGCATTGTTTCTTTACACCTGGAAAATTTACAGTTTAGTATTGCAACTCTCATATGAAAGGCAGCATGCATTCAGTCTTATTCTTTTTTTTTCTTCGTTTACCCGTATGAATTTATTAGGGCATTCACATGTACAGTGCAGTCGTTCAAAATGAGTCGCAAATTTCAACAATCCTTAAGTTTGCAAAAAAAGCTTGATATATTACATGAGGTAGATTCAAGAAATTTAAAAAAATCTGAAATTGCTAAGAAATATGGAATTGCTAAAAGTACTGTATCAATGATTTTGAAAGGTAGAGATAAAATTGAAACAGCTTGTGTGCTAAACAAGTTTGAACCAAGTCGAAAGAGAATGAGGGTTGCCAATAATGAAGAAGTGGAAACAGCATTAATAAAATGGATGAATGAAGCAAGAAACATGAATCTTCCCATTACCGGTGCAATTTTGCTAGAAAAGGCTCACTTTTTCGCCGATGCTTTGAGCATAAAACATTTTTTAGGCTCATCAGGATGGCTTCAACGATTTAAGGAAAGACACGGAATAATTTGCAAGAAACTTTGTGGTGAAGCGGCTGCAGTAAATGATGATATGGCGGATGATTTCGTAATGAATAAATTGCAATCAATTTTAAGTAAATATGCAGAAGCAGATATTTTTAATGCCGACGAAACTTCTTTGTTCTGGAAAGCACTTCCTTCACGAACTTTAACTATAAAGAATAATAAATGTTCAGGTGGAAAGTGCAGCAAAGAGAGATTAACAGTTTTAGTTGCTTGCAACATGAGTGGAACTGAAAAATTACCATTGATGGTCATTGGAAAAGCTGCAAAACCACGTTGTTTTAAAGGTATAAAAACATTACCAGTGATATACGAGTCAAGCAAAAAGGCTTGGATTAACACAGAGTTATTCCAGAAGTGGGTCAAGCAACTCGATAGAAAATTTGAAAGAGAAGGACGAAATGTGTGTTTCATTGTAGACAATTGCAGCGCTCATTGCGTCATTTCTGGACTTAAAGCAATCCGTGTAGAGTTTTTACCTCCAAACACAACTGCAAAAATACAACCATGTGATCAAGGGATTATTAAATGCATAAAAGCATACTATAGAAGAGAAATGCTCCTTCAAACAATTTCTTGTTTTGATCAAGGAACATCCTTTTCGATCAACTTGTTGGATGCATTAATTATACTCCGATCTGCCTGGAAAGAAGTTTCTGCCAGTACTATCCAAAATTGTTTCCGAAAAGCGGGATTTACTACCAAAGAAACTCCTTCACAAACAGAAGAAACAATACAATTTGATTCTTCAGAAGCACAAGCTCGCACTATACTTCCAGAAAATGTCACATTTGAGGAATATGTATCAATGGACGATGAAATAACCACATCCGATAGTGTTACGGATGAGGAAATAGTTAAGGAAATTAGATGTGTTAAAATTACTGCCAATAATTTACACTTTTCTTCAGAAACAGAAGAGGAAGATGATAGCAGTGACTATTCAGAATACAAGAATGTATCCAGCATTGAAGCATTTAATGCATTAAAAACTGCAAGAAGATTTGTGATGCAAACAGAAAATTCTAGCGAATACCTAGATGTTGTTGATAGATTAGAAGATTTCTGCAAAAGAACTGTTGATAAGAACAGAAAACAATTGCAGATAACCGGTTTTTTTAAGATGTAATTTTGATTTTTTTTTCTGTTATAAGTTATAAATAAATAAGGTAAGGATCTTATTATTATTTTGTTATTATTTAGTCTTTCGAGAGTAAATATATTTAATTTCTCGTAATTTAATTAAAAACGCATATGATGCATTATTTGATATATATTTCTATAGGGGAGATTGGGGGCTAATGGGACATATTTTACGCTTCGTGCTGTAAAAAGTGCAATTTATAAAATTCATGTTTTTACACAATTATTTTTAACAGTTTTCTATTAATTTATTGAAAAATATATAAGTAATAGTTTAATTATTAAAATAAAAATAAGTCTAAATCGTAAAACAAAGTTTTCTCCCGTTAGAATCTATGTGAAATGCACATTTGTTCCTGAATCCTTTACCACTGTATTTAAGCTTATTGTAAATTAACTGTGTATCTCTGGTACGAAATAATGATTAAAAATGAACATTGTATAAAAGCTTCATAATAAAAGGTATTATTATTAAAACCTAATTTAACTGTTGATCAAACAGATATTTATTAACTATAAAAAAAAAATCATCTTGATGCTTAAATATTTCTTGGTTTGCAAATACATTATAATGAAAAAATGTGGCTCACTGCATGTTCCTGTGTAACACCGGAAATGATATTTACTGATAAATTTTTACTGTTATATTTTACGAGAAAACCCTGTTGTCCCGTTAGCTCCCATGTCTCATTAGCTCCCAGTCTACCCTATATATATATTTCTCAATATTTTTTTATCTGGATTTTTTGTTACTGATTGCATGAACTACGGATAACATGAACAAAAATTTAATTCCCCTTGAGGTTCATGTTAACGAGGTTTGACTGTATTGCTAATGTGAAGGAATGCAGTTATTAGCAATAGTTACTTTCATTTTAGCACATTTAAACACGTTGCTGCATCCTAAAGTCTCTTAGTGACGTGACGGAATGCATTTAACTCTCTATTTTTAATATTTTACCATGAGCACAGCTTTGAAACACTTATTTTTACATATATTGTACATTTTGATGTATTTTATAATATATGTAAAAAAGAAAGTGTTGCACGATTGCGCTCATATAAATAATTGAGGTAAAATTAGGAGAAATTGTGTATTTTTCATCAAAAACTACGAATAATACGAACTTTGAGCTTGTGTAAGTCATGTAATTCCGAACAAAATACAAAAACTATTGTTGAAATCGTACAGGATAATAAACCTTCTAATATTAAAAAGTGAAAGAATTAAGTCAGTCAGGGATGCCACTTTTCTGCGAAATGCGGATTTCCGCTATTTTGTTTATTTCTAAAATCCGCGGATTTCTACCTTTCTGTTTATTTTCAAAATTAAATTTAGAAAATGAACAAAAAAGTGGAATTTGTGGATTTTAAAAATAAACAAAAATTCTGAAATAAGCAGATTTGAGAAATAAACAAAAACACGGAAATCCACGTTTCTGCGGAAAAGTGGCATTTCTGGTCAGTATAACAAAATCTAATTTTAGTCTTATTTCATGGGCCAAAAACACGGCTTATGGACCCTTACCCTTTTTGAGCTAAATATTTTTATTGCTTAATTCACTTCTGCATACTCTAAACAGTCAAAGCTTTTAAAAGTATTCCAAATAATTTAACTTGTAACTCCAAACACTTGCACTTTAATCATGGCCGTCCTGTGTGTGTGTATATATATATATATATATATATATATAAAGCTTTCTGTATAAATTTTCTTTGGTGCTAAGCTATATTAATCTGTTAATTTTCCCTCATTCAATATAGCACTTGAATAAATAAAGCACATTTAAATAGTTAAAACTTTTAGTTAACTTACCTAGCTCCTTGAATACCTATTAGCTGTATATCAGGTTCAGAGCTATTGGCATTAGAAACAATGATTTCTAAACTTGTATGTCCCATACCTCTATCAATATCATCATCATCAATAATATCGGCATGTGGAACATTGCGCCGTTTTAATAGGGATTCATCCCTTTTATTTTTTCTTAGTTCAATTGAAACTTCATTTCTTCTTCTCCGCATTTCCTGAAAAGTCAAATTATGTAAATAAACAATTAAAAAGGATAAGATTTTGAAACTTTCAAGTTTGGAAAACATTAGAATTAAAAGACATTTAAAAAATTATGTTTAGAAAATATCCTGTTATTTAAATTAAACATTCAATCAAATAAGCAATAATTCTTACAAAGGCATAAGACCCTCTTTTACCCTACTTTGAATAGAAAAAATACTTCTAGGTACCATAATTTTGAAGAGTAAGCCATGGTTTATACTGTTTTAAAAGTTAAATTTTCTGTGCATGCAGTGTATCTGGTATGTTTTTGGAGAGGATGGGAGGCAAAAATTTTCTCAGTCACTGAGCAACTTATCAAAACTTCAAAGTGATATGGCTATAAATATTTTTCATTTCCAATGCCTTCTACAGCACTTTTAGCACTTCTATGCTATTTTTTTTCATTTGTGTGCTTTTTTTGCATGCATAAATCTAAAGAATTCACCAGTGCAGACCCTTACATAATAGTGCTCCTAGACTGTGCTAGTGCCAACCAACCACAAAGCAGAAAATGATCTTTCTTACTACTAATATATAATGCAAAGACATCCCTAAGTTAACCGAAAGTAATACCACATTCACTAGATATAGATTAGATAGCACAGATGTAATCCCATTAATTAGTAGAACTTATTATTTCCCTCACAACTAAAGTTATTTTTCCTAAGAAAGTGAGCATTTAGAACTTGGAACCAGTTTTTGAAGATCGGAAATCTTATTTTCATAATGGCAAGCTCTAATGTCATCTAAAGGTCCACAGTTCAGACAATCGGAGAGTCAGTGATAAGTACATCAGGAGAATATATTTCTAGATTTTCTTAAATTTTTATTTTATTTTTTGTGTGCAATATAAATTTAATTTTCTTCCAAGTATAGCTCCTGCAAAGCCTAAAAACTACACTGCAGTTTTTTAAATCTCAGCAATACAAAAAGCTGTAACAGTAGGGAATCATGCTGCAATGAGGGAATATGATGTCGAACTGTGTATTTCGGTAATGGAAAAGGGTCATTCCATGGTAACTTACGTTACATTTAGAATAACTTTCTTTACTAATTTTCATAATATAACACCAAAAAATATTGAAAATGTAATGTTGATATGATTTGTTAATTAAACCTATCCAAAGCGAAATTTGGATGAAAATTACCTACCTTTAGTGCTTTGTTTTAAACACAGGTCATTATATTTATTATGGTAACTTACGTTCTTTTTGTCAGAAACATAAGTTACCATAGTAAATATAATTTTTAGTGTTCAAGAAATAGTACTAAATTTAAGAAATTTTTATCCAAATTTAGCTTTGTTAGGTTTAGTTAACAAATCATATAAACATTACATTTTGAATATTTTTTAGTGTTATATTACTAAAACTAGTAAATCTGCAGATCAGGAGCCTCAACGTCAGCTCAAGTCACTGTTTTTTAATTTCACTTTTCATATTATTTAGCATCTTACAATCCGCAATTTAATTTTTTTCTATTGCATACATATTTATAGGCATATACAATTCTTTGGAGGTTTCAGAAATTAGAAACGTTAAATTAAACACAGTTTATGCAATGATATTCTGAAATTCTTATGAACTTCTTATTCATGCAACTTTTTAGATTTAAAAAAAAAACTTGTATTAAAATAAATCCTTCATTTATGTCAATAGAATACAAAAATAATTTATTTTGCTAATAAATTATTGGAACAAAATAGTGCGAGTTACTTTTATTATTTTTATCTTCTTTGAAATATCGTTGCTAGGCAACTGATAAATTAAAGAGCAAAGTAAAAAGAAATGCATTTTAAAATTTGTAAAAAACATGAAAATAAAAGTTTTATATTTCCGGAACAGATGCAACAAAATTTCCAATCATTTAAACAATTAATATCTCAATTCTAATAAATGTATCGGCAATTTTTCAAAATTATTGGATATATTTAAAACCTCCATATCGAAAATCAACATCCATAATTTTACGTTGAAATCCATTATTCAAATATGCAATTTCCATTTCAGTTAAAAATAAAATTTGAAAATAGTCTGCAGTTCCATAGGAAAGCATTATAACCTAAAAAGAAATGTTCTATATTTTTCGAACGAATGAACCAAATGTAACTAAAAATTATACAGCTAATTCTGGGTACCTCACCAACATACCTACCAAAAATCAACCTAATCTGATCACTTTTACGGCATTTATCGCGGAACAGACAGACAGACAAACAAACAGACAGAAACCAAAAACTTTTCGGGTCTCAACAGTAAGCCTTCACTGACGTTTCGGCAATTACTGAAGTCAACCATTCTAAATGTAATGTAAGTTACCATGGAATAACCCAAAGCCAAAAAAGATAATGTTCGAAAAATGCCTTTAAAAAAAAAAAATTGGGTGCAAAGGGGTGCCAATGCTTGGCCCGCATTAGAAGAAAATTTAGCAAACTGGATCAAAGAACAGAGCGATAAAGTTGTATCCATATCTACTGTAAAAAATTGTTTACAGGCTAAACTCATTGTAGAACATATGGACAGGGATCATTCTAGAGAGTTTCAGAAAGGCGGCCTGCCCTCATGCCCTTTTTAGATAAAATCCCACCCTCTTTGCCCTTTTTTCAGGTAGAATTCTACCCTCCTTGCCCTTTTTCCAGGTAGAATTCTACCCTCCTTTTATTCCTGCAGAGAATACTGCCTTGTTTGCATTGTACTTTCAAAAATTCTTTACCTATCTTTTATTTTTAGAATGCTAGTATGGTACATCAGGAGTACTCCTCTTTCCTTTTTTATTTCTCTATGAAATGCCGTGGTATATCTAATCTTTGACTTTGAGCGATTCATCTTTCCATTTATCATTTTTTCCATTGAACGGGTAACTAAGGGTCATTGATTAATTTCACCTTCTCTAGTAAAATATACTATTAGATCAGGCATTCTGGCCTTTGACCACATAACTTAAATAAGTTCTATAAAAAATTTGTGAATTTTTTCTCAGTTTTGCCAAAACCGGGAAAAAATTATCTGGTGAATAAAAGTTTTAAAGAGAGAAGTTTTTGAATGTTGTAGGAAAAGGGGGAAATGACTGTGAATATAGTAAACAATTTTACAATTAAAATCGAGAATATAAGTTTCATTTTGCTATTTGTAATACTTTTCAAATAGTGAAGTTATGGAAATTAGAAATGTTATTGGATTTTTTAAACTAAAGAGCACTTTAAGCTGTTGCCAGACTTCCCTCCCCACCAGTATATTAGTATATGCACTTATTACAAAAATGCCCTTTTTATGAAATGATGTGCTCTTTTCAGCAAAATTGCCCTTATTATGTAATGTGCGCCCTGCCCTTTTTTATGTTCTAGAATGATCCCTGATATGGAGATTGAAGAATTCAGAGGCAGTCTCAAATTGGTGTTTCCATTTTATAAAAAGACAAATTTTCCATTCATTGCAAAACAATGGCAGGCCAGAAATTACCTGATTCGGCTGAAAAAAATGAAAGAATTTTTTATGAATATAAAATAGAAAATAAAGGAACGCAACAAACATTGACAAAGTGCAACTTTCCACCAAATAGAACTGTAAATAAAACAGGACAAAAATCAATATTGATTGCTATGATAGGGAATGAGAAAACCCCATTTATCTGCATTTTGTCTTGCATCATCAATAGCAAAAAACTAAAGCAAATAATCATTTTCAAAAGAAAAACTATACTGAAAGGGAATTTTCCTAAGGATGTCTTAATTCGAACAAACCAAAAAAGGATGGATGCGTAGGATGTAATGTTAGAATGGCTGGAAGAAGTGTACCATAAATTTATAGGATTATAGGTGCATTTTTTCAGCTGTGTGGACTTTTAATTCTTGATTCAATGCAAGCTTATTTGTTCGATGCAGTTAAAGTGCAATGCAAAAAGCTGTCAACTAGCCTCACAGTCATACCCGACAGATTAATGAAAATTCTTCAGCCATTAAATTTGATGATAAACAGTTTTAAACATAAAGTGAGAAAGCTCTGGAAGATATAGGTGAAATCTGGGAAAGTGGCCACTTTTTAAAGTGGCTGACTATAATGTTTCAGACTTTTTGACACCTAGATCAGGGCTTGAAATTCAATTTTTCCTAGGAGGGGAGTCTCCCTCTTAACATTTATAAATGGAGGGGAGTTGAACTGTTTCAGAGTGAGAAAAAAAATCTTTAAACCCTACTATTATTCTACATGCTATTTTAAAAATTAGGCATGACAAAAAACCACTGAAAAAATTAAAATCTGAAATTCAAAATAATTATGCAAAACATTTTTATTTAAAAAAAAAAGAAGAAAGTAAAAATACATCCATTTTTCAACAAATGTTGTAGACCCTTAATAATTGGGTTGTTAAATGAATTTCTGTATTTACAGTTTATTCGATTTTGGATACTGAAGCTTCTTTCGCAAGGTAAGCTTGTGACAGGCAGCAGAAGTGCACTTTATAACTTTGGAAAATATTGGAATCTAATGGTTATGGAAACAAATTTCACTTTGCAAAATCTGATGTGCCTTCATTTTTAACTACTTGCATAAACAATAGGGATGGATTATTTATCAATATATCGGTCAAATATTGATATTTTTTAAATATTGCAATAACAATAATTAAACTCTGACTCAGCAGATATATCCCAATAACAACAATATTGTTTTGTTTTATGATCGCCGCAATTTCAAGCCCCAAAAAACAGTAACAAATATCCTGTACCAATATGTCCTTCACTTTTTTTTTTCATCCGATCCATCTATTTATTCACTGCCCTGCTTCATCCAAAATGGAAAATTACCTCTGCTGATTATCTTTCTATCATATCACAAAGTAAGGAAAATTCCAATATATCCCAATGCATTCAATCTTTAAAAACCACAAATTGTACTGTTCATTACAGATAAATACTGAATAACACTTTCGCTACTGAATAACAATAATCGCGCGTTCCTCGTTTGCAGGGTTGGGTTTCTTCCGGAAGAAACTGGAAAAAAACCGAAAGAAACTGGAAGAAATGGAAGAAACCAACAGAAAACAAAACAGATCATCAAAATTAAAATATATTAACTATATAAAAGAATTAAATTCAAAACCTAATTATATGAAATTTAAATTGGGAATTTTAATTAATATTAAAAGATTATTTATGGAAAAATAAGTTATTTTTTAATAACAAACTTCCGGTTCAGCAGTTATTTACAGGTTATGTTTTTTATAACTTTAAAGGTTGAGATATTTTTTCATTGTTTGTCATTTCTGTAAAAAAAACTACTTACCAATTCTTCATTTATCATATAAAAATGCAATATTTTAAAAACTATTGTGCAACATTTAAAATAAACAAATTTGTAATTATGTATAGTACTAGCATGGATATCTCAATGCTGAATTTAAAAGATAAATGTTCTAAAAATAAACTCTACGGGTATGTCAAACTTCTTTTAAACTCTCCAAGTTCTGCAGGAATATTTTCATATTTTGCATTCATCCATTCTAAGTTGAAAAATTGATTGCAGCATCCTACTGTTAAAATTATTTTGTTTTTTTATACCATGTTGCACTGTAGTAAGGAAAATAGAGATTTTAATTAAATCTTTCAATACAGTAATTGTTGTGTATTAGTAAAATAATATAACAATATAATAATAAGTTGTATATTAGTTTAATAAAATTAATTTAAATTAAAAGCACTGTCTTATTTAAAAAAAAGTTTCATTTTACAGTAGGTAAATGCAGGGATCATTCTAGAGAGTTTCAGAAGGGCGGCCAGCCCTCATGCCCTTTTTAGATAAAATCCCACCCTTCTTGCCCTTTTTCCAGGTGGAATTCTACCCTCCTAGCTTTTTTTTCCAGGTAGAATTCTACCCTCTTTTTATTCCTGCAGAGAATCCTGCCTTGTTTGCATTGTACTTTCAAAAATTCTTTACTTATCTTTTATTTTTAGAATGCTAGTAAGGAACATCAGGAGTACTCCTCTTTTCCTTTTTATTTCTCTGTGAAATGCCCTGGTATATCTAATCTTTGACTTTGAGCGATTCATCTTTCCATTTATCATTATTTCCATTGAACATAGATAAAGGGTAACTAAGGGTCATTGATTAATTTCACCTTCTCTAGTAAAATATACTGTTGGATCAGGCATTCTGGCCTTTGACCACATAACTTAAATAAGTTCTATAAAAAATTTGTGAATTTTTTCTCAGTTTTGCCAAAACCAAGAAAAAATTATCTGGTGAATAAAAGTTTTAGAGAGAGAAGTTTTTGAATCTTGTAGGAAAAGGGGGAAATGACTGTGAATATAGTAAACAATTTTACAATTAAAATCGAGAATATACGTTTCATTTTGCTATTTTAATACTTTTCAAATGGTGAAGTTATGGAAATTAGAAATGTTATTGGATTTTTTAAACTAAAGAGCACTTTAAGCTGTTGCCAGACTTCCTTCCCTACCACTATATTGGTATATGCACTTATTACAAAAATGCCCTTTTTACGAAATGATGTGCCCTTTTCAGCAAAATTGCCCTTATTATGTAATGTGCGCCCTGCCCTTTTTTATGTTCTAGAATGATCCCTGTAAATGATCTTCATATTATTTTCTACTGGTTACAGAAGTTTAAATAATAAAAAAGGTGTGCCTGTTTTAACAGTTAAATTACTTTTAATTGAATTTGTGCATTTTGGGATAAATTTATCTAGTACATTTCTGTTACACCAACACAATAGTTTTCGCCAATCGTAATAATTTGCACAAAATGAAATTCATGTAAATGATTCATAAAAAAAAGAAATTGTTGGCACAAAGTTGCGCAATATAACATTTGAAAATTACAAACTTTCATGAACTATTTTATTAAATCAATACAAAGACTTAAAATAAAAGAACAAATAAATATACCATAAAATAATAAAATAAAACTCAATTTAAACTACAGGCATGAAACTGTAAATATCTCTTAGCATTGCTGTAAACATTTCACTTTTTGAATGAAGACGTTCATGGGGTTTTTTTTTTTTAATAAAAGCTTTTTTTATGTATCCAAAGGCCTGAAACAATTTTATTGCAGCTTCCTCATCATTTGGTAGCTGCCAAATTGTAAAATCAATATCAGTGTCAACAATAAATATAAGTTATCACTTAATATTAAATATTTTCTATTTAAAAAAATAACAAATTAAGGTAGTTTTGTAAGGTTACGATTAAGTTCAATAAATAGCAAATCACAATGCTTGACACGGTTTGCAATAAAAATTCTTTGCACGTTCAGGGTTGAAATAATTGGCACATGAACATACGTTTTGGCATGGTTTAGTATAACGGGAAAGTACCATTTATTTTAATCAGGTACGCAATGATTGGAAAACTTTAGACAGGTGTGTGATCTTGGCTAAAAACTGATGTAATTGTCAATTTATCGTATATAATTAAATTTTTATAGGTATAATTAAATTTACTTAAGGTTATCTATTAGAAAAACATTTATTTTTATTGTATCTTACAAAGTTGCAACTTATGTGGTAAATTCTTGAAGAAAAACAGTTTCTTCCATTTCTTCCACTTGGAAGAAACCTATTTCTACCGGCCAGTTTTTTCTATGTTTTTTTCCACTTTGGAAGAAATTTGTCAACCCTGCTTGTTTGGCTGCTATGATTGGTCCAGACATATTGCGATATCTCTGGGCTTTTGATATGTCATGTCGAAAAAGATGAGCATTGATTATTGCATAGTATTGATATTGCTTTACCAGGGGTCGATGCAGGTTTTTTTTCTTGGGGCCCATTTTGTGAAAAGTAAAGGTTATTTTTGTGAAATTTTATTATATTTTTGTGAAAAATAACATTTTGTAATGAAAGTCAAAATCCAGCTACTCAAATTCGAACCAAGCGTTTATTAACAAAAACTTTTTTTAAATACTTTTGCTGAAGTTTTCCTCTTTGGTGAACTTGCTTGTTTACAAATTATACATTTTAAAAGTCAAAGAATAATAAATAAATAATAAATAGTAAGTTTTTATGAAATTGAATTTTGTGAAAGGGGCCTATTTTGTTAAAAGGAATTTTGTGAAGGGGACCATCTTATAAAATTGATTTTTGTGAAGGGGCCCATTTTATCAAATTGATTTTTGTGAAGGACCCCATTTTATCAAATTGATTTTTGTGAAGGGACCCATTTTATTAAATTTATTTTTGTGAAGGGGTCCTAAATAGGCCCCAAATTTTGTCTGGATTGACCCTTGTAGAGTGTTGTTTCTTGGATTCGGAAGGAATTTATATCAGAGCTTAAAATTGAGTGTATCAAATTGGGTAGATTCGGTTATAGGTAAAAAGTATAGATTAACATTTTTACTCACTGGCTACTACATGGATTTTTTTACTCGCCAGTTTTTTTAAGCACTGGCCAGTAACAAATTTACAAATACTTCATAAAAAAAACTTGAAATTTGTCAAACAATTGTGGAATAAATAGCGAAATTCGTCAAATGGTGTCAGGAAAGAAATCGCGACATTCGTCAAATGGTTTCGGGAAAGAAATCAGGAAATTCGGCAAATCATCTCGGTTAATAAATTGCAAAATTTGTCAATTGTGGAAAAATCACGAAATTCGTCAAGTGACCGCAAAAGAAAAGGCTAATTTTGCAAGGAATTGCGAAAATAAATAGATTTTATCAATCGATAGTGAAAAATACAGTGAATTTCGCAAAACTATTGCAGGGAAAAAATTTTTTTGTCAAACTGTCATGAAAAAATTTGAGAAATTCCCCAAATAGTCTTGGGGGGGGGAAAATCGCGAAATTCGACAAATGATCTCGGGAGAAAAATCGCAAAATTTGTCAAATGATCTCGGGAGAAGAAACGCGAAATTCATCAAATGATCGCGGAACAGAATTGTGAAATTTGTCAAACGCCAGCGGAAAAAAAGTGCACAATTCGTCAAACATTCATGGAAAAAATTGTGAAATTCGTTAATCGATAGTTAATAAATCACAAAATTCATCAATCGATAGCGGAAAAATCACAAAATTCATCAAATGGTCTCAGGGGGAAAAAATTGCGAATATCGCCAAATAGTCTCAGGTAAAAATATTACGAAAATCGTCAAAGGCTTCAAGAAAAAAAAAATCACAATTCGTCAAATGATTTTGAGGAGAAAATCCCGAAATGGTTTTGAAATTCATTGAGCAACAGCGAAAAAATCTTTTTCCATTCAATCATTGCAATTGGCGAGTGTCACCATTAAGTTTGGCCAGTGGTGGCAATAAAGTCAATTGCCAAATTTTCAGAATTACTCACCAATTGGCGAGTGCTAATTTTGTCCTATAGATTCGTTCTTTTTTGGTTGCCCTGTTCATAAAACTAGTCGTTGGGGGCCACCGTAATACGTACCCATCATGGATATGCATAATACAAAATATGAAAATAAAACATGCGTTAACTATTTATAAAATGCATTGCAATTCGAATAAAATCGTGGCTTGATGACGTCAAACTTTAAATGCACTATTACTGAATCGCGTAAAAGAAACATCCTTATAACTCCAAAATTGATAATCACATTAACTAACGGTTTACTGCTTCGGATTAAGAGTCTCTTTTCCAATTAAAATATATCTTTGAATTGAAATTTGAATGAAACACAGGGTCATGAAAAATCGAAGAGTATGGAAAATGATTAAAAATATCTCTGCAACTAATTATCCGATCAATTTCATTCTTTATGCAAAATTTGTTTTTTTTATTGTCTTTTATATTCACTCTTTAAAATAAACAATTTCAAAAAATTTTATGTACCTTTTAACAGAACGAATATTTCGAGAGTCCGAAATATATAGTTCCGGATAATCAAGGTTACTGAATTTCAATAAGCTTCTTCCCATTATTATATACTAAGTACATACCAAATTTCAAGTCTCTATCTCAATTTGTTCGGGAATAGAGCATTTACAGACACACACACAGACGGCAAAATTTTTTTTCTAAAAATAGGTTTTTCGGAATCTCCAGTGTCTGAAACGTCAAAAAAAAATTTCCAATTTTCAAAACGATTACAAAACTTACCCTATACTATATATAAATATGAAGTGTAAGTAAAAGGTACTTTAAATACATTGAAAAGTTTTACACTGAATTTCACTAGATTATCGAAATTTAACTTATTGTTTATTCTAGTGGATTTTATTAAAAAATTAAATTTCTGAACGGATGTCTATCAGTTATTCAGCAAAGAAGACTTTTTTTATAATGAGAGTACATTAAATAATTTAAACAATGTTAGATAATAATTAGCAAAAAAAAAAGAAAAAAAAAATACATGGTTGCCATGATTAAATTTTGTAGTAAATCTTAAGTTTCTCAAAATACACTATATTTTTGGAAATTTCTTGAATTCATATTTTTAGTCATCCAAAGTAATCCTTTGCTAAATTGAAAATAAGAAATGATAATGATCATTGATAGAATGAAGTTTTTCAGTATGGAGGGATTTCTTTATGCCAAGATTAAACGAAGGATATATGACGAAAGGATCGTGATGTATCTGTGGTTTCGCCCTGACACATTTCGTGTACAGAATAAACAAAATCGGACTCAGTTCCCCCCAAACTGTAATTGAACCAAGTAAAACAAAATTTGGTATTTTAAACAAATAATTAAATTCTATGAAACGAAAATTGTATACATTTTTATATGGACAACTTTGAATTTCATTTTATTAATTGTACTTTTTAATCATATATGAATCATATCATAATGGTGAAAATGAGACCTAAAAAATATATATTAATTGAATAAAATGAGAATAGGAGATATATTATTTTTAAAGAAAAGCTTTATGAAAGTAATGGTAATGCAAATATAGTTATTAAACAATTAGTTTATTTTCTTTTAAATAATTTGTTTTAAAAAATATAAAAAATAAAAATTATGTTCTATGAGCAAATATATATATACTAGGGGGCTCAGCCCCCTACTCGCTAACGCTCGCCAACCCCCTGTGAATTGCGAAGCAATTCCCATTGAGATCGCTACGCGGTCACAGCTCGCTTCGCTCGCTCGCCCCTTTTTTTCAGCAATTCTAGATTCTAGCTGAATTGCTGGTCATTATCACCCCGGAATGAGTTCTACCATAAAACATTTGAACATATGAAATTGGCAATTTCTTTTAAATGTAAAAAAGTAATTCTCCGTTGAAAACACAACTGAAAATGTATTTAGTTGGCGCTACCAATGAGCATATAAATCTTTTAAATACTATGAAAAAAGGATCTTTTGTACAGCACGACTTAAATTCATTAGAAAAAAAAAAACTACGTAGAAATTATTTTTTACTTCCTCAATACATCAACAGATGGCACCAGGTGCAATCTACACAGTTGATTTTTTTTTTTCCGACTTTTGAGTGAGTGAAATTCGTAAATGAATTCTAAATAAGAGTTGAGAATTCATTTGAAATTAACGATATTGCTCATAATTAAAATGAGGAATCATCTCAGATGCTTTGGATTACGTACATGTTTGAGTTTCATTCTATGGTTTCAATGCTCTCACACTGACCGCCATATTGGAGGTGGAGCTAATCTAACACAATCTAGTCTGTTCATTGGTCTGAGCTCTGGAAACTATGGTTGTTGCCAAACCATAAGTTACAAATTCAGCCCTATTTTCTCGCCACGTAAGACAAATATATATATAGATAAAAATTTTAATTAGTTGCATTAAACTATTATGTTTTATGTTTAAATTGTTGATACCATATCATTTATCTTAAAATAGAAAATGCTCTTAATCTCCCTCCCCCCCCCCCCCCTTTAAATTAGTACTGCTCAGCCAAGCTTTAAAGACTGGTCACGTGAGTAACAGGTCCAAATATGACCAGTCTATTCTTCATAATAGGGATCGGGTAATGAAAGGTAGTCTCCCCGTCTCCCCTAGTTTTTCTTTCGTGGGGGGGGGGGGGGGGATGAGTTGATTTCCGATAGTTTCATGTTTACTTGTTACAAGATTATAAAAAGGATTTTTGTTTTGTTCTTATGTAATAAAGCACATAAAAATTGTAGTTCTCACTTCGATGAAGGGGATATCTTCAATCTAAAGAAACATGTTATGATAATTTAGATTATTTAATTATCGGATATAAACATGTTAAGTAAATAAATACTATTTTTTACTGTATTTTTACACATGACATTGCAATTTATTGTTTTCTTAAATAAATTACGATTTTAAATATCGGTTCCTTACAGTTATAGGGCACACTTATGTAATTGTAGGAGAAGTGTGGTTTTAAAATGTTCTTTTATTATTATGATTATTAATATATATTTTTTTAATTTTACCGCAAGAATTCCATTTTTTTTTTCTTGATTGCTCATGTTTATTTTCCTAAATGAAACCATTTAATAATATGGCGAAAATGTATGACAAAATACTCAATTAATAATAAAAGAAAATAGTTCAAAGAGTACAGAGTCATACAAAAGGATGAAAAATATTTTTTACACTCAAATATTTTTAAAAATGTGCTCGAATTCAAATTAAGTTTTCTGATACCTTTTTCTATATCTTTTTAATTCATAAATGCGCGAAAATTTCAGACTTTCTTATTCAGATATCAGGAAATCGAACAGCGGTTTTAGTTTTATTATAAATGTAACTAATCTTACTGAAAATGTCGTCGAAGGTCGCCCTTTGAACCTATTTTTCGGATAAGTTCAC
Organism: Maratus michaelseni; assembly: GCA_963931845.1. Taxonomy (NCBI): domain Eukaryota; kingdom Metazoa; phylum Arthropoda; class Arachnida; order Araneae; family Salticidae; genus Maratus; species Maratus michaelseni. The sequence goes on from OZ007586.1 coordinate 416,216,059, forward strand.
GAAAAAATTGTAATTGTAACTCACAATGTACCGAATTTATAGGAAAATTAAAGACGCTGTTCGATTTTTAAGTATTTGAATGTTAATTCTTGAAAAAATTCAGGCAAATAGGAATAAAGTCCTGGATAGTTCTTCGAATTACATCCAAGTTCAAATTATCCAAGTTGACATTCTCTATGGTTGTTTTTGCCTTTTTCTTTTTAGGAGAAGCGAAATTATTTGCATTGTTGTTAGCTTCTTTCCGAATTCTTCTTATAGCGCTATCCGAAACACCGGCAATTGCACTAGCTCTTTTCGTTGCATGTGCTAATAGAATAGTTAGGCAGCCTTTATCTGCTTCATTATCACAATATTTTACAACATTGTTTAACATATTTTTCACTGTACTGTGAAAATGTTTGCCTTGAGAGCTTATATTCTTTTAAATCCATTTTATAGTAGTAAAAACAAATACAAAATGAATAGCAAACAAAATAGGGAGAGAGAAAAAAAAACGCTAATAGTACAAGAACAGCCAGTGAAGAAATGACAAGCGGTCAGGTAAGATAAGGGAAACCTGGATTTTGTCTCCTCCTAATATAATGCTTCCCTCCCTTCGGATGGGTCTATTTTTTTGGCAGCATGCCAAGGTCAGTCTTTCAAGAGTGGTTCAACAGTATAGTGATATATCAGCAATATCAATATTAACTGGTTGATATATTGTGATATTAAAATTTTGATATCGTCCAGCCCTAATGAACAATGCATATTTGGGCTGGTGGCATTATCAATATCCATTTCTGAACATGTTTTAGCCAAAATACGAACAAAATAAAGTCGAAACTGGAATCCCTGGTATTTCCTTTGATTGAACTAGGTTCTATGCATTGAATTTTTAAATCCATGTCCAAAGTTTGAAAGGAAAACCACAGATTCATTTCTTCTATTACACAAGATATGTAGGTTGACTTTAAAATTTATCAAGTCTTAATTTCTGTAAATTGCAAGGATCAATTAGTTTGTTGTTTCTAAATACAGTAGAAGATCTTTATAACGCAATTCTCCATATAACACACAACTTCTCAGATGTAAACAATGAATTTTCAGTTAAGAAACACCTGAATTCTTACATTATAAATAGTTGCTATTCTCTAGAGGACTAAATTTGATACATTAATTTAACTTTATCTCCTTAATTCAGAGCTAATTACTGAAAAAATTGCTATGATTTGATATAGCTATGTTTGGACAATCTTTATAAAGTAAAAATAACAATGTGTGGAATGATCTATATTATGCAAAAAATTATAATATATAACTCCTGGTAATAAAGAATGCAATATAAAGATACTCTAATGTATTTTGGTATGTTTCACACATATTTGGCCATGTTTTACAAGCTAAATTTAATGATGTGTGAAATGTGATCTATATAGCGCAAAATTCTATATAACGCACAACCTCATGTTTTTATGTTTACATTATAAAGATCTTCTACTGTATGCTTCTTTGGAGTTCATGAAACATTTTTCTTCATGTGCACACCACAAGATTTTTGAAGTTCTAATTAGGGCTGGGCGATGTCTGGAATTCAATATCATGATAAATTGTGATACATGAACAAAGAAAAAGTAGTAAAATATCAAGTTATGTAAAAAACTAATGAAAATTATTGATGTTACAGCATATTAAAAAACATTTCATTATGAAAAATTATTTGAGATTAAAACTTTCCAATGTATAATTAACAACATACTTCAAGATTCATCATAGTTCTTTGCACTTTAAATGAGGGGGCGGGGGGTGGGAGATTCATCAGCAGTACTGGCTGTATTCATTGTTGGTGGATTGTCAGGATCATTTACTGCAGAAATAGGTGAAGACGAAGTTAAGCTGTCCTCTTCGAAGTAATTTCTGTGAATTTCAGAGGATGGGGCACTTTCAAATTAGAAAGTAAATTTGTCGTACTCCCTCCTTTACTGCATACAGATTTTTGGCAAAGTTTACAAACTGACATATCATAACTAAGAATAGTGCCATGCTCATTGGCAGGCAAACCAAAAATTGCCCAAACCTTACTCTTAGTTTTTTTCTTCGGCACTAAATGATGATAATTCATATCTGCCATGCCACATTTAAGAATATTTCGTAATTTTGAAAATTAAACGCACAACCAATATTTCTAGTCTATTTCCCGTTAGACAATCACTGCAGTTTTATACGTGATCAGCTGAAAAACAATTTCGTTTCTCTCCGATAAAATCCGTCTATCTCCAATAGCATCATTAACAAATCTGAAATATACCCCTCTTCGGATCTGAACCCTTCGCCCCCGCTAACACCTGCAAAAAGTATCGGGTGACTTCAGATGTGTTTTCAGAGAGAGAGGAGAACGCAAAAAAGCCGAAAATGCCGCATTCGTTCGTTAGCCTGTACTAGTAATAAAAGTAAAAGATGCGAATTCCATACTCTCTTTTTTGATTTGTTTATTGTACCCCGTCTAAATTCTAAATACGGTAGACCTTCGTTACATGGCGCATTCTGAAAGACACGGGAAGAAAGTGCGATATAACTGAGAAAACATTAAGAAATATGATAACAAACAAGAAAATTTTTATATTTGTCTCCCAAATAATACTTTATAATCATCTTACAATATTTTAATAAATAACTATAAACCAATGCACTTATTATAATTGAATTACATAACTATTTATAATTGCCGCTAAAGTAAAACGCATTAGTTTTCGGGGTACACGTGAAAAGGGCAATATATCCAAATTAGCAATATAAAAAGGCGAGATATAACGTGTAGCTGCTGTATTAATGTAATATATGATACCATGGGACACCGGAAAAGGGATGTAAAGGAGGGCCATTACTCCGCCCTGGTTTCTGAAATTTAATAAATTAATTTTCTTTAATATATGGAAAAAATACAATTTATTCTTTCTAAGAGCGAATTAAAATAATTAAACTCTAATAAAAAATGAAACTTTTCCGTTGACAGACTGAAAAAAAAAATCCGGCTAAGGTGTATTTTCGAATTGTTTATATTTTAAATTTGTTAAATTTCTATATTGCTTTAATGCTGGTATGCTTAAACATTGTCTTGTACGGCGTCGCCGACAAAAAAATTCTTAGTTTATTTTAATTGATTTTTATATTCTCCATTAAATAAATAAATAAAAACTTGGCCGATGCTGCGAGCCACAGTCCCACGTGCTTCAAAATTTATCTCACTCTGGATTTTGTTCTGTCGACGCTCATGTATGCTGTATATATGAAGCGCAATAAATAATTTTATGCAATAGCAGATAAGGATTTTAATGAGTCCCCCTGTCCAAATACACATTTTCCCCCCGCCGGCGACAGACACACGCGCTTGCACACACACACACAGACAGAGAGAGTGAGAAATACGAAACACATATTGTTAGGCGTGCATCCCGTTATAACACAGCCGACATTCCAGTTTCGCTAAGTCCTATTCCTTTGCTTAAAAACAGTTTCACTGATGTTACCCATTCGCAAGAAAAAAAAATACTTTTTTTTTCTAATTTTTATTCTATTTACAGTTTAGGTTCGGTACTAACAATCCACAAATCCATTAAATTTATTCAATTTCGGGCTCCAGTCAAGTTGCATTATTATTGTGAAAATTATCTGGTCCGTACCCAACAAAATATTTTTCCTGAACCGAAGTTGAAGTATTTAACCTAAATCCGACGCAAAATGAAATAAAATTAATGTCTCATTTTAATGCAACTATATGATAGAATAGTCTACAATCATACCTCTAATTTTGACTTTACCTTTTGAGAAGGAAACCATTAAATGTATCTATTCTTATTAAAACATAGTATTTTTCATTTGAAAGCTTATTCTATTTTTTCTTTTGGTCAGCCTGACCCGCACAGTGCTGAATTCAGGCACTTTTCTTCGGGATCTGGGAGGGATTTCTGATACTCCGAGGAAGTGGGTGGGTCAGGTGTAATACGGAGTTCCGTTGAGGGATGTGCACTTCTGTAACATTAATTAAGCTTAAAATACCAATTCTTTTTTGGGGGAGTAGGGGTACACATTTTGATGCTCCGGGTTAATTCATCACTGAACCCACAAAAATATAAAAACTCGAACTCGAAAAAAATAATCAAATATATTAGAGTCCTGGCGGTTTGTGTTTGTGTAAAAATGTGCTCTCTATTATATTCCGAAAATGGTTGTGAACTTTCATTGTTAAGCATAGTTTCATATTATTTATTTATTTTATTAAACACACATGTATTCCAAAGTATGCATTTTAAATGTATTTTTAAAAAGAATTCAATCGCAGATATAGACCAGTTCAGTATTTTCTTTTCAATAATTCACTACATTGGTTTTCTATTCATTTGCCCAAGATTCATTCATTCACAAACAGCGAAAATCGGGCGCTTTTTTCTGAGGCTAATGATTATATTAAAGTAAAAGTAAACAAATAAAAATTTACTCATCCATATTCAAATATATGTTTTTCATGAAACACTGCTCTGTAACTTCTTTTGAAAGATCGGGTTAACCAGACTCGCACAAGTCAAAAAATTACCCGAAACAATTAGAGTCCACCATACCGACAACTCAGAAATTTCCGTAACATCCGTAAATTATCCTAGTGTAGTCACAGAACACAAAAAGGAACACTATCCGATTTTCTATTCATATGTCCAACATTCATTGATACTCATATTCAACTTAAAGGTCTGAACGGTCCGAAATCTCTGGTTCAGGCTGGCTTGAACCACACATTGTTTTTTAGCCCAGTCCATATAAAATTTTATTGGCCCGGTATAAAAACAAAAAGTTCAGCCCGAGCCTGCCCCGACTGAATTTCTATAAAACAATGCCGATATTTCTGAAACAACATTAACCTAAAATTAAAGTTATTACAAAAGCACACTTACTTGTACATAGATTTTATTTTCAAATTATGTTCAAAATGCATGGAATGCAAAATATCAACAATATTTATGACCATTTAGACAATTAAGTACATAAACGCTGATTAAAAAAATTCACTTGGACAATTACATCGAAATAAAGATTCAGTAAGAGAAGAAAAATCAGGAAAAAAAAAAAAAAATCCCTAATAGACAGGTTCCATTCTTAGCAAGCAGGTACATCGTTTGTTGTATTTTTTCATTTAGCACGTATCAAGACATTTTTTTATTTAAGGCAGATTTCCATCATAGATAGGTTCTATTTAAGAGGTTTTACTGTAGTTTTTTTTTTTTTTTTTGGCCTAGAAATGTATGTATTATTTTTTAAAAAGAATTTTAATTGTAGAATAATGTCCATTTAAAAATCTATGCATTTTTTGCAAAAATTGTGCCGGGCCTCATTTTACTGATTTTTGCATGGGCCTGAAAATTTCAGCCCGCGCACACCACTAGGAAGAATGACGTCCAGTCCCAATTTGGCCCGGAAAAAAGTCTGGCCTAGCCTGGCCCGAAACGAGTGATGACTAGGCCCGGCCCTATAGAAAATGTTAGACCCAGGCGCCCGTGCAGCGCCTCTAATTTAACTACCTATTCATGGAGTTTCACTTAATACATCGAAATCATGAATGGATTTGTGAATGAGCGAGTCTAATAAATATAGATGATGTCAAGAATATCTTTTTTCCACTCACGATTGCTGGATTATAATCGCGCACTCGCGAGTATATTAAAATATTCACAGATATCATGCCAGTCCTGAAGCGACCGGCGTGACATCTGAATGTTAGAATATACTCGCGATTACAACCATGGTAAACCGATATGCAGTGAGTGAAACGACGTGATATATGAATGTTAGAATATACCCGCGAGTACAACCATGGTAAACCGATATGCGGTGAGTGAAACGTAGCGAGTGACTGTTTTGGCTTATCGATATTCCTTCTCTTCTAGGTGGCACGATTGCGATATGAATAAGCGTTTGCCTTTCAGTGTGGGTACTTCATTATTAAAGATTGTAAAATCAATTCTTTATTAATGCGATGTTACTTTTTTACTAGAATTTTAAAATGCCAGAATACTTAAGCTATTCTAATGAAGGTAGATTATTCTAATGAATGTGATGTTGATTCTTTATAGAGATTTGAAAATAAAAAAAATCGTAAACTATTCAAGTTCAGGTTTTTTTTTTGGAGGGGGTGATGCAAAAGATTTACAAATATATTATACTTTTGAAATTCAAGAAATATATATAATATATTGTTAAGGCAGTTCTCAAATCTAAGCTCTCAACTTTCTGACACATTCGTGAAGTCAATCTTAAACTTAGACGCACAAAATTGGAAGGTGCACTTATTTAAAAACGGCAAAATCGAATAGCGCTTTCCATTTTTCAATAAAGTAAAGGGTCTATTTTTTTTTAAACTGTCACAGTAAACGCTTTGAACCAATTTTCATAACGCGACACCCCAGAAATGGTCATTATAGAACTTGCTTATAGCTTAAAATGCAATACCTTTATTGAAAAATGGAAAATGCTATTCATTTCTAAATCACTTCAATAGCATAATAGTAAATGGATGGTCTCTAGATATGGGAGAAGAGGAGACAAAGGTGAAAAATACCTCTTATTTGGCAGTTTCGTTGTTTACACTCAAGAATTAATTGGAGAATAAGAAATTGTGTTGACTCATGAATGAATATAACAAGAGCCGATATATCGATATTTAAGGAAGATTGAAATCTGTTGCGACAATATGTTATAAAAATCGATATTTCATGATGTATCGATATATCGCCCAGCCCTAATCTCTTTTTTTTTTTTTTTTTTACTGCAGACTCCCAAATTCACCAATTTTGGCAGGGCACAACGCCCGGTGGCCCTTACGATCTTTTTGGTTCTTTTCCTTTTTTAATCGCAGAAATAAAAATCCCAAAAGACGTTCATCAATGGTAGGGAAAAAAAATCATAAAATATGCTGATTATCCGCAGGGAAAACATAAAATAGTTCACAGGGAAAGAATCATGAATTTCATCAATCTGTCACAGAAAAAAAAGAATCACAAAATCTGTCTTTTGTTTGCTTGAAATTAAAGATTAAACCCAGTGAAGTTTGCCAATTGGTCACGAAAAAGTATCACGAAATTTGTCAACTGGTCGTGGGAAAATATCGCAAAATTCGTCTAACGGTCACGAGAAAATATAGTAAAATGCGATGGGGCGTTTACATGCAGTTAAAAAAAAATTTCACTTCAAAGATTCAGACACGAAACATGATAAATTTGTCATATTAATGAGATTTTTAAATAATGTGTTTGTGCCAAAATTTTTAGACTTAATTTGGTACTTCTCCATTATCCCGTCAACCACTTTACAATTTTAAAAAAACTATCGCCAAACTATAGCGCCAATAAACAAATGGAAGACTGTTTCCATTGTAATCTAAAAAAAGGAAGACTAAAAAAAAACCTCACTCACTAAAGTGTCAACTGTCAGTAACAGCAATAAAATTTACAATATACCAATGCAAACAGAAAACAAATTATCTTGGATATTTATTTATTTACATAATTTTTCTTAATTACCGCTCTCGGCTGGTGGATAAATGTTTGTGACGTCTGTTAAAACTGATCTATTGAATGTAATTATGTATCGTAATGTTGTTTTAATGCTGTTTCTCTTTTAACATTATGACGTCGCCGTTTAATGACATAATTGTTATTTTAATTAACGAAATAACTAATAAATTGCCAAACATAATTAAAAATATATATAAACGTCAATTTAAAAATCACTTGATCACATAAGAAACACGAGTAACACATCTGACGTCTATGAATGTGATGCCACAATCATCCATTTTTGGCATAAAATCCTATAGTTTGGCAATAGTTTTTTCATGGAAAGTGGTCGACAGGATAATGGAAAAGTACCTTTTAATTTTTAGTTTAAAATGGAAGAAAAAGACATTAAAAAAATAATTTTGAAGCTCCAAAAAGACAAAAAAAAAAAAAAATTTAAAAAATTCAATAGTTTAATAAAACAAAATTAATTTCTAATGATTTCATCGAACAAAGGCAGAATGTCACTGTTATTTTTACAAAAAATAGCAGGTCTGACACGGTCTGGAAAAAAATGAGTTCGACACCCGACCCAGCCCGGCAAGAGCTCGCAGAAAAAAAAAAAAAAAGCCAGGCACGGCCCAGCCCAAGTCTATTAAAAGAAGATTGACGAGAGTCCGTGCAGTTCTCTAACATGTACACTTATTGTGAAAATTCTATAAAAATGATTTAAGCAACATTCATAGATTACTTAAAAAAAAGTACTGGATATACATTTAAAAAATGTTTAATATTCCATATTTTCCACAAAAATATAACTGCAAAAAAATAAATTTTTCTAGAAAAAACTCAGGAAAAATTTGGATATAAATTTCAAAACTTTTTTGCAACTTAAAAATTTCCATCTCTACCGTTAACAAAACAAAAGCAGGTAAAATCTGGTTAATAGATCAAATGCTGAATTCTAGTCTGCGCAAGTTGGATTGTATTTGACCCAAAGCTCACAGTCAACCAGAGACCCCCCAAAAAAAATCGTCATCTCGAGACCCGAACCCAAAATATTCAAACCCAAATCCAAAATGAAAGAAAATTAATCCATATTTTAATAGAATTATGCAAAAGTAGTCTACAGTTATGTCTATTAATATCAAATTTATCTTTTTTTTTACCATTTAAAAAAATATTTAGCACTTTCTTTGGGAAAAAAAATAAAGTGGGTCAACCAGACTCCTACCCAAAAGAATCAAAACACAACCCAAAACCAATCTGAACCTGAAACATTTCAAATCTACTCAACCCGCAGTGGGAAAAAATAGCATCAACCCGACCCAAACTGAGCTGCAGGTCAAATCCAGGTAAAATCGCGTTACCCAACTGAATGCAGGACTCTAGTCTGCACCCAGCAATTGAAATAAATATAAAATATAATTTTGAAATATTCACACATGAAGTATTTTTAAAATGCATACAATATCCTAAAATATTAAAAATAAAACATATTAAATTGCATAGTTAAAATATCTAGTATTTAAAAGAAATAGCATACTGCTAGTAGTAAGTATAATTTTTTCCCTTTAATTACTTTGTAGTATTATTGTGAATGGTTTTCAAAGCAAAATCTAATTATAACCTTTATTAATTCGTTTGGGATTGTGACAACTAAAATGTACCGAACAGAGTAATAGAAGAGAAAAAAAAGAAGAGAAAGAAGACAGTTTAAGGAATGCACATGATTTCATTTCGTAGTTAGTTAGCATGAATCATATGTTTCTGATCCTTATCTCTCCTTGTGAAGAGGAAAAATAAAAGCAGATCATGAAATTTCTTGTTGATAGACCAATAAAAACCAGATGGAAAGTTCGGTTTTGTTTTTTAGAAATTTATTTTGAAGGAGAATAATAATAATACAGTTGAACCTCGAAATTCCAGACATCCAAAATCTGGAAATCTCTAAAATCCGGACATTTTTCCGATTTCAGTTTTATTAATTTTAAAAATAGAATAACTCTGTAATTTCCATATTTCTCATGGAATGCAGTTAAACCCTTTTAACAGAACATTAAATAAATCTATATGGACTTATTCTGGTATATTTTTATACCACCTGACTGCTAATTAAAGAGCTTAATTATTACAAAAACTGGCATGTTAAAAAACGGCATTAAAAAAACAGAAACAGGGTTCCCCCCCACAGGAGAATTTTGCACTCTTTAATAACCCATGAGAACGTACTCAACCTGATACCTGAAAGCTTCTTATAATTCTAATAAAATCTCTCAAGTACGTACTTATAACTAAAAAACAAACAAATAAACACGCAAATTTGTTATAACTTGATTCAACTAACAGATAACACACTTGATATTCTTCCTCTCTCCCTCTCCAGATGGTCTGACTGAACTGAATGATCGACCTTGTAACCCATTGCCCTATGACCTTGATACACACGTTGTTTGGTCATTTCCCATATCTCTCAGTTTTGTTACTTTCAAAAGAGCTTTGAATGCAGCAGGAAAAAGAGATAACAAGAGTTTTTTTTCTCCCACTCTAGCTGGAATCGTGAATTTTTCTTTTTTTTTTTTGGAATAATCTTATAATGAATAAAAAGAAAGGCTAAATTCTGAGCAAGAAATATTTTTAAAACTTACAATTTTTTTTTTTTTTTTTTCGTCACTAGTTGAGATTCTGAAAAAATGCCGGTTTCTGGATCATTCTGGATTTTGGAATATGTCATGTGAAAATTTTCATTCCAATTGGCAACGTAAAGGCTGATACTTTAATCTAGTGTGCACGTTTGTTTGCCTGTGTGATTATTTTCCATGTGATAGAGTTGATACCTTTGATTTTGATCTATTCTTTGAAAAATGAATTCAAAATTGTCGTTGATTTCGTCATCTAGCTCTAGCAGCAATTCTGTTTCAACAAAGCAAAAGCATAAGCTGCTTACAATAGAAAAAAAAAGTGGAATAGCTACAAAAATTAGAAAAAGGGACTTCAGTGTTGAAACTTTGTGATGATTATGGGGTAGGGAAATCTACCGTGTATGATTTGCAAAAAGCAAAAACCAAAAATATTGCATTTTTTTTTTGCTGACAATGATACACCTCTGGCAATGAAGAAAAGAAAAATCATTCGGCCTTTGAATAATGATCAGATCGATTAAGTTATGATTGCGTGGGTTCACCATAGAAGGAACGAAAATGTACCTTTAACAGGTGCAATGATAACAGCTCAAGCGAGAATTTTTCACGCTGAAATGAAAATGGACACACCTTGTGAGTATTCAGCTGGTTGGCTAAAAAAAATTAAAAAGCACCACAGAATTCGTCAACTCCAAATATACAGAGAAAAAGAAAGCGCTCATGCAGAAGCTGCTGAATTTTTCCTCCCTCAGTTTTGTCAGCTTGTAGCTGATGAAAAATTAACATTAGAGCAAATTTGTAATGCAGATGAGACGTCACTCTTCTGGCATTGTGTACTGAGGAAAACACTAACTACTGCTGCTGATGAAAAAATTCCATCTTGCGTAAAAGATTCTAAGGAATGGTTAATGGTGCTGGCTTGCTCTAATGCTGCAGGCTCTCACAGGTGTAAATTGTTGATGATCAGAAAGTATGCACGACCTTGAGCATTCAAAAATGTTAAATTGCTTCCGGTCATTTACAAATCAAACAAGCGATCTTGGATTACAAAAGATCTTTTCATTGACCAGTTTAATAACCATTTCATCCCCGAGTTTGTGTGCATGCCAAAGCCAATGGAGTTGCCAATGAGGCAAAAATTCTTTTAGTTTTGGACAATTCTTTCTGCTCAGAGAACAGTCAGAAAATGTGAAAGAGAACAGTCAGAAAATGTGAAAGAGAACAGTCAGAAAATGTAAAAGAGAACAGTCAGAAAATGTGAAAGAGAACAGTCAGAAAATGTGAAAGAGAACAGTCAGAAAATGTGAAAGAGAACAGTCAGAAAATGTGAAAGAGAACATTCAGAAAATGTGAAAGAGAACATGCAGAAAATGTGAAAGAGAACATGCAAAAAATATGAAAGAGAACATGCAGAAAATGTGGAAAAAAATAAAAACACAGTCCACAGATTTTTTTATAAAATTATGTGAGAAATAGTTTAATTAAGTGTTTCATGTAATGAAGAATTAATTATATTTCTTAATATAAAATATTATTTACAAATTTTTTTATTCATTTATTTAAAGAGAAAAGAATATTCTCAATAATTCCCAAAATTTTGACTACAACAGAATACTCATTTTCTGAGAATATTCAAAAAATTCGCAAGAAAACATTCAGAGAATTTGTGAGAAAACTTTCAAAAGAATATTCAGAAATTTCTTGTGAAAGCATAAAAGAAAACTTGCAAGAGAATATTCGGTGGAATCTTGAAACATTCAACATACTTTCCAAAGAATATTCAGAGAATTCTTGAGGGAATATTCAGTATAGTTTCAGAAGAACATTCAGAAAATGTGAAAGAGAAACATTCAGAAAATGTAAACGAAAACATTTGAAAAACATTAAATATAACATTCAGAAAATTTCAGAATATTCAGAGATTTTTCAAGAAAATATTCAGAGAATATCTTCAAAGTAAGAACATATGGAACAGATGTGTTATACTCACGCACTGATGTTTGGAGAGAGTTTTTCAAATCTGTGCCAAACCAATAGGCGAAACATAATAGCCAGGTTACCATTAACCCTCTGCACAGAACACAGGTCTCTCGGACCGATCAATGTTTCTATTTTTGTATTTCTTTAAAATTGTGAATTTTTCTCATTATGTATAGTGTGTATTTTTGTATAAATAAAGAATTTGAGATATTACATATTGTAATTAGTCCACCCTCCTTATGGGAATCAATTTCATAGGAATAGATGTCCTGGCCTGAGAGACCGGTGTTCCTTTTAACCCATTCGGGACCATGGGTGCATATATGCACCCTCAAAAAGAGCATAGAGAATTTGTTTTAGGCACCAGTAAAAAATAAAAGTAATATTTACTTTCTCTAATTAGAGCATTTTTGTGATAGTTTAAGTAAAGGTAGCTTTCTAAAAAAAAGTGATGCCAACAGAATAAAATTTGTGTAAAAGCCGCCGGTCCCGAAGGGGTTAACTAATAAAAAAAGAGATGTTCTGTGCAGAGGGTTAAAGGAAAAATCCCCAAAGTTTGGAGACTTTTTTCTAACAGATTTAAAAAAAAAAAAAAAAAAAAAAAAAAAAAAATTGCATGAGTATAAGACATCATAGCTGAAAATAAGGGTAGAATAATCTTCATTTTGGCAAATATTCAAGAATATCCTTAAAAATAAGGGAATACTCTCACTTCACATCATGATATAGCTGAAATATTATCTAATAAACTGTTTATTGACCACAGTTTTGATATTTTTTGTAGATCAACTTTATTCATACATTATTAGCTTCCTAATCACCAGATTATAGTAGAAGTGATAGAGAAAGAGAATGCAATAAGTAGCAATATGTGAGTTTAATCCAATTTCTCTAATATATCTTTAATTTTATGAATTTTGTAACATGTCTTAGACTCCGGCTATAGTAGACAAATAAAAATCAAATTTATTGCTAGAGTTAATAATTGAAACCAACTGACAAGTTGAAACCGCAGTATAATGAATAAATAACAAGTCTGCATTCATTGCATTTCAAATTTTAATTGCTTAAAAGGCATATAGCCAACATAGTAAAAACGTACCCAAGCCGGGACTCGAACCCGGTTCAGCAGTATAGCGCAAATACGTTACGTATCAGTATAACGTAAGTGTGCTATACTGATGACCCAGGTTCGAGTCCCGGCTTGGGTACGTTTTCACTATGTTGGCTATACGCCTTTTAAGCAATTAAAATTTGAAATATTATGAATGCAAAGGGCTATGATGTCATACACTCACGCACAAGTTTTTTTTTTTTTATCAGTTATAAAAAGGAAAAAAGTCGCCAAATTTAGCGGATTTTTTCCTTTAATAACAACCTAGCCATTGTATAAAGTTATTGGTTTGACGCGAAAGCATATCCACTTGAAAGATGTGAAATTTTAATATGCTGTCCATGCAAAACTTATTTAAAAATTTGAATTCTTTAAAGAATATTAAAGAGACTGTTGGATTTAATAATTTCCTTGAGAAAAATGACAATCAAAAACAAAACCAACTACCCGTGTGAAAACCAGTATTTGAAAGAGTATGAACCGAATTATATATATTTCTTTAAATTAGTTGATTAATGTATTATTCTAATAAATGATATTTGTTAATCCTATTTTCAATAAGTGGCTGTCATTTACATCACTGACGTAATTCACGTACGTCGTACACACAGCACAACAACGAAAAGCCGGACATTGTTTACATGCTTTTTACACGGCCATGTTAGCTGCCAAAATAACAGTTAGGCTTAAATTAAATTGACATACTAAACGGAAATTTATAGAACTATTAATAAATTTACCTCTTGATCTTTTCCTTTATTTTTGTAATGCGGAAAACGAGATTTGTTTATGTTGTCCGTAGACATTTTAGGTCCGTAAACAAACTCCGATACCTCACAATTATCCGAACAAATAGTATTTACACGCCGAAATTCTAAAATAGTGAAAGCAAATTGCACAGTACAAAGAAATGTTGTTGCCAAATAATATAAAAGAAATTTTGATTTTGTTATGAGTCAAGAAATTTCAACAGAGAATGTTCTTCAGGAGGGTGATTGGGAATTCAAGTGCTCGAATACGCCATCTGGTGGAGAAAAGATGCAACTGCTCGCTTCAGGAAAATCCCTTGCAAACCCATTGCATTACATCAAGGCTAGCCCTGATTACATGCATCTTTAATTTGTTCATAATGATTATTTTTTTGCACAGTTTCAGATTTCATGTGATATTTGTGTTCTGTGTTTATATGACAAAGTAAAAATCATCCAAATTGGAATATCTACCACTTTCAAACGTGTTTACAATAAATAAAGCTTTCAATGGCACTGTAGCATTAGTTAAAGGGACAATAGATCATTCCCAAGGCTAACAAGAAAGAAAGGCTACCGCGGTGCTTTACGCGTATCATTTTTTACAGACCGCGGGAGTCACGTGATGCTCGAATCCACCAATGCAGGTGTACGAAAAGAGCACACGTCACTCTAGCGGTCTGTAAAAAAAGATAAGTGGAATGCACCGCGGTAGCCTGTCTTTTTCGTCAGCCTTGGATCATTCCCGAGGCTAACGAAAAAGAAAGGCTACCGCGGTGCTTTACGCGTATCATTTTTTACAGACCGCCGGAGTCACGTGATGCTCGAATGCACCAATGCAGGTGTACGAAAATAGTATCACATCACCCTAGCGGTCTGTAAAAAAAGATAAGTGGAATGCACCGCGGTAGCCTGTCTTTTTCGTTAGCCCTCGATCATTCCAGTATGACGTCAAAAACATGGAACCCAGAATCTTCAATCTGCGCAATCTACTGCACATAATCTCCACACGCTTAGAGCGAGTTCATGTTTACCACATTGGCTTCTTTATCTCACTTTATTTGATTGCCAAGTACTTCTTTTCTGTTATATTTTAAAATTTGTTTTGTTTTGATGAAAATCAAGAAGTGTGTTGAGTTTAAAACGTCTAGCATGCAGAAAAAAATTATGTAAACTGGAAAAAATATATCAGGTAAGTGTTTTGTGTGTTGTTTTCTGTCTTTTTTGGTTATGTCAGTGTTACAATTTGTTAGGATTGTTAGGATCTGATCATGTTATTTCAACTATTTTTGATAGGTGTTATTTTACGAATTTAATATAATAATTAAGTGGGTGGGGATGAAAAGTTCGTATCTTAGGCAAAAAAAAATTGCTCTGTAAAAATAAGATTTGTCTAATTTTATAGATTTTATACACGCAACTGGGAAAGTATGTATTCATGCACTTTTATTTAAAGTCATTGTAACTGAGTGGCTATATCTCTTAACAATCCCTTTTTTAACAATTAGTACAATCTGTACCCTTTATTATCATTATTATTTTTGTCTTGCAATTAAATGCTATTGTATAAGTTATACGCCTTCTATTCAAAATCGATATTTTTTATTTATTAATCTTTGTCCACGCAGTCGTGCAGTTTATATGCTTTTATTAATTTTAATATTTTGTAGGGCAGTACCATAAAGGGAATATTTATTTTCTCAATAATGATTTGCCGATTTTATTGTTTGATTTGCAGTGTTTGAGGATGTAGGATTCTTATATTATTTTATATTTTAATTTCAATTTAAAGCTTAATGTAACTAAATTGTTGTTCAGATTGAGTGTCTTTAGAGTAACAAGCATGATTTGTTTATTATAAAATGCATAATTTTTATGAATACATGATCTAATACTATGTTCAGATCGGATAGTTAAGATATCTTAGACCGCTGAACTCACTGAGTGAGTTCCAGAAACTCACTTAGTGAGTTCGAACTTTCCATTGCTAGATACAGTCAGCACAGCTCACTCTGATTGGCTCTGGAGGCCGATTGGCTGTTGAGTTTGCTTTTAACATATGCGCATGCGCACTGGACACGGTGATGTTGAGTGAGTTATATTAAATGCGTTTGGCGGTGTGGACAGGTATTCAATTCCGGGGAGGTACCACCTCAAAAATGGCGGTCTAAGTTATCTTAAATGTCCGATGTGAACAGGGTATAAGGCCTGACTAACCTTACACAAGGTTACTTAGTAAAAAGATCCAGTTTGGGGCCCTTGTAACATGTTTTTAACCACTATTTGTACTCACTTTAAGAAAAATACAAGGCCGCCCTGTTACCCCTTATGATAATCAAGCCTTTCTGCAAGGCAACACTAGATACCGGGCTTGCTCATTCACTCTCAAAACGTCACAAATGGTGGCTGACCGCGACCAGCGATTGGTCCAAAGCAACGCGCCCGTCGTTTTGTGCCAATCGCCGTATGTCTTTCCTCCTAGTCAGCCACCTTTTGTGACGTCATCATAATGAATGAGCAAGCCCGGTATGTAGTGTAGCCCTGCTTTCTGTAAAGAACTAACACTAATCTCTCATTTTATACCGGAGCCGAAACTAAAAGGGTGGACAGAGGGGGATGTGCTGAGGACGCCAAATGAACATTTGGTTTGTTGTTTGATACAAAAAAAAATATATATGATATTTGGATAAAAATGTTTTTCAGTTGGAAAATCCAAAAGAAGAATTGAGATGATTGGGACACTAATATAGGTGAAAATTAGCAGTCGCCACTCGCCACGTGGTGATTACAGGTTAAAAAGTGGCGATTAAAAAATCAGACTTCGATCGCCACCCTAGTCGCCAATCGCCAAGTGGCGATTAAAAAATCTGTTATTGATTGCCAAGTGAAATACACCATTTTTCATGGAAATATGAATCTCTACATTGATTTCATCTAATTAGAAAACTGGTTAATTCTTTTTCTTATCAGATGCAAACAGATTTCAATGACTTAGCTGTATTTTCAATATTTCGGCTTTTTCTCATGTGATATTACGTGCATGTTATGATTACTCTTTAGTTGGATTATTTTTTAAATAAATACAGTTTTATTCTGCAAAATATATTCATCAGCTTTGATTCCACATACATTTCAAGTAATTTATTCCTTTTTTCCCACCGGATACAAGCAGATTTTAAGGACATTTCAGTATCTTCAATATTTCGACTCCTGCCACATGCTCACCAATTGGATTATTTTTCTTCAAGAGATACTGTTTAATTATGCGAAATACACTCATACTCATACAATAGGTATAAAACTCTTATAGAAAAATATGTTTATAGACAACGATTATAATTTATTTAGATGTCAA
The DNA here is from genome assembly GCA_963931845.1 of Maratus michaelseni. Classification (NCBI taxonomy): domain Eukaryota; kingdom Metazoa; phylum Arthropoda; class Arachnida; order Araneae; family Salticidae; genus Maratus; species Maratus michaelseni. The sequence continues at coordinate 416,233,419 of OZ007586.1, forward strand.
GAAAGTTTGAAACATAATAGTGGCCACTAACTTTAAAAAGTGGCCACTAACAAGGCAACACTAGATACCGGGCTTGCTCATTCACTCTCCAAACGTCACAAATGGTGGCTGACCGCGACCAGCGATTGGTCCAAAGCAACGCGCCCATCATTTTGTGCCAATCGCTGTATGTCTTTCCTCCTAGTCAGCCACCTTTTGTGACATCATCATAATGAATGAGCAAGCCCGGTATGTAGTGTAGCCCTGCCACTAATCAAACTGAGTCTACCGGCCACTGGCTACTAACTAAATTTTCCAGTTTTCACCTATAGACACTAAACACTGGGGATTGGAAAATTCACAAAATATAATACTTAGTTAAAAATTATAACTTTTTGTTCTAGGTCACTATTATAATTTTGATAATTTACGTTAGGTTTAGGAAATAATCTAGACGTAAAAGTCTATTAATAGGAAGAGATACTTCTGTGAAATTGGCTGTGTATAGCACACATATAGTTTACGGTGTTGAAATGGAATTCATTGTTATACCATACCTACAGAAAATCCTGGTTTTCAGTTCTCAAGACATTGTGACTCATATGACTTTAAACGCCTGCTTAATTGCAATTACAGTAAAATCTGTGTATAAAAGAATCTTGTCCTAAATGAAAACTTTACATGGTTTCAACAGAAAGAATACCAGCGATTTTATTTGCTAATATGAAAACCTGTATAAACCAGAAATTTTCTAGTTAATTTTGATTCCAGTATCACAAGTTTTATAAATATTGGACAGAACTGTGATTGCATATTTTTAACACTTTCCAACCTAGTTGAAAAGTGTTTATGACTTCGGTTTGTCTGGCCGTCTGGCCGTCTGCCGTCTGGCCGTCTGGCCGTCTGCCGTCTGGCCGTCTGGCCGTCTGCCGTCTGCCGTCTGTCCGTGCTCTAACTCCCGTAAATATGCTCGGATTGCCCTGCAAATTTTATATGTTATAATCGTTATCTATAGCATGTTCCCTATTTCAACGGAAGTGTGTAGCACTTATAGTTTTTTTACAGAGACACTCAAAAGAATTCCGTTACATTGCGGTCTATGGGGAAAAATCATTTGCGGTTTATTTAAATAATGTTTCAATACTTTAAACGCATTGAAATTTATATATATCACTAAGGTGCATTAGAAGAAGCTTAATATGGAATAGGGTGTGCATAGCACTTATACTTACTTTACAGGGACAGTCAAAAGAATTCCGTTACATTACGTCTATGGAGAAAAATCGTCTGCGGTTTATTTAAATAATGTTTCACTATTTTAAACGCATTGAAATTTATATAAGGTTCATTACAAGAGACTTACTACAGAATATTGTGTGTATAGCAGTCATCGTTCATTTACAGGGACACACAAAAGAATTCTCTACTGTATGTTAACAATAATTCCTGGAAGTGCGTTTTAAGTTACTGAATGCGATTTTAATTTTAAATCGCTTTTTGTATATTACGTGGTGTGTATAAATTCTGTAGATCCTATACAGGGAAGTACAAAAGTTCGGGAACACATTTCCGTATTATTTAACTCCAGACGGAGAATTTTAAACTGTGCTACGTGTTTCCTAACTGAACTAAAATTTAGCATCCTATGTAGTATATATACAAATCTATAGATCCTATACAGGGCTGAATAAAGTATTCGGATTACTTAGATGTTATCTTTTAGCTTATAAAAGAGTATGATTCGTAAAATTATTTTGGAAGCGTTGGAAAGTGTTACATAATCTATGCTTGACGCATGATTTTTCGTTCTTGTTAATTTTAAAATAAATCGGTTATTATTAACTTTGTAAAATTCTCTTTGTAAATTTGCAAATAAGTGAGGAGGAGGGGGGGGTAGACACCAAAATCAATGTTTGCCCCCTGTAAAAAAAGCTAGTTTTGGCCCTCTTTTATACTTATATTGATATGTTAATACATTTCTGTTGACCTTTAAATACATAAGATGTCTTTTCTTTTCAGAATCTTAAGATTTTTTCTGGAATGAATGAAACTCGATAATCAAGATGAAGACACACAGGCTGTCAGTGGCGTATCCAGGGGGTGGGCTGATGGGGCTACAGCCCCCCCCCCGAAATTGTCAAGAGTAAAATGAAAAAAGTGCTTTTTTCTTTCTTTTTTAGATAAATTTGCATTTTTTTTCTGTTATACAGCGGATTAGCCATTCTCGTTAGTCCATATTATTTCGCATTATCATCACAGCATAAACAGAATAAGGGGGCTGATGGGGTTATAGCGCCACCCCCACCCCCCGCCCGAAATAGTCGAAAATCTCATGAAAAAAGTGCTGTTTTCTTCTTTTTTCAGCTAAATTTGTAATTTTTTTTGGTTATACAACAGACTACCCATTCTCTTCTTTTTAGCCCCATATTAGTTCACATCGACATCAGAGCATATCTAAAAAGAGGAAGGGGGGCAGATGGGTTTACAGCCCCCCTTCCCGAAATAGTCGAATATCTCATGAAAAAAGTGCTGTTTTTTCCTTCGTTGAGATAAATTTGTATATATATATATTTTTGTCATACTATAGACTACCCACTCTCTTCTTTTTAAACCCATATTAGTCCACATTGGCATCAGAGCACACCTAAAAAGGAGAAGGGGGCTGATGGGGTTACAGCCCTCCACTTTCCGAAATAGTCGAACATCTCATGAAAATAGTGCTGTTTTTTTCTTCTTTGAGATAAATTTGTAATTTTTTTTTTTGTTATACAACAGACTATCCACTCTCTTCTTTTTTGTCCCATATTAGTCCACATTGACATCAGAGCATACTTAAAAAGGGGAAGGGGACTGTTTGTGTTACAGCCCCTGTGTTACAGCTTCCTGAAATAGTCGAACATCTCATGAAAATAGCGCTGATTTTTTCTTCTTTGAGATAAATCTGTACTTTTTTTTTGTCAAAGAACTGACTATCAACTCTTTTCTTTTTAGTCCCACATTAGTCCACATTGCCATCAGAGCATACCTAAAAAGGAAAAGGGGGCTGATGGGGTTACAGCCCCCCCCCCTTCCCTAAATAGTTGAACATCTCATGAAAATAGTGCTTTTTTTATTCTTTGAGATAAATCTGTACTTTTTTTTGTCAAAGAACTGACTATCAACTCTTTTCTTTTTAGTCCCACATTAGTCCACATTGCCATCAGAGCATACCTAAAAAGGAAAAGGGGGCTGATGGGGTTACAGCCCCCCCTTCCCGAAATAGTCGAACATCTCATGAAAATAGTGCTGTTTTTTTTCTTCTTTGAGATAAATTTGTTTGTTTTTTTGTCATAGAATAGACCATCCACTCTCTTCTTTTTAGTCCCATATTAGTCCACATTGCCATCAGAGCATACCTAAAAAGGAAAAGGGGGCTGATGGGGTTACAGCCTCCCCTCTCCCCAAATAGTTGAACATTCATGAAAATAGTGCTGTTTTTTTCTTCTTTGAGATATATTTGTATTTTTTTGTTATACAACAGACTACCCCCTTTTTTCTCTTTACTCCCATATTAGTACAGAGTAACACCACAGCATATCCAAAGAGGGTGAAGGGGCTGATGGGGCAAGGACCCCTTACCTCCCAAAATGGTCAAAAATGGAATGAAAAAAGAGCCACTTTTTCCCTTTATGCTTGAGATAAAATTAGAATTATTTTTTCTGTCATGCAATGGACAACCCACTCTATTTTCTTTAGTCCCATATTAGTACACTAGGGGGGGGGGTTATGGAGTAACAGCTCCATTCCCCTTCCAAAGTGGTCGCAGCGAAATTAAAAAAAACTGACTTTGTTTCTTTCTTTTTGAGAAAAATTTGTTTTATTTTCTGGCACGCAACGAATTTGTTTTCTCGTTAGCCCCATATGCCTCTCAGTCCAGCGATCAAAATTACTTGAAACCACAAAATCTATTTTCAAATGACTGAAAAACAGTTCCATACATGTTTTAGTGGATAATTGAATACGTATAATATGCTCAATTGGCAAGATCTAGAAGTAGTTTAATTAATTTAAAGAATATTCAACTCTCTTCCACAGATGATGCCAAGACTAAGGAGGTATATTAGTGCGCAGTGACATTAAACATTATCGCCAAATCAGCAAATGTACGAACTGAATTTTTTTTTGTGAATGGCAATGTAAAGCAATATTATTGCTTTTCGGTTTTGGAAGGGTCTTTTAAAGATGCCCAGTAGTAATACTAAAAAATTAATCTCCTGTTGATTTGTTTGTTTCTGGTCTTTTTACTAGAGAACTAGTTTTATTTACGTTATGTGCCTTTCTAGATTTAAGGCTGTTCTCAAATACAAACTGGCTACTTTATGAAATATTTTTTAATTCATTTTTGCTCGGATTTGCTCATTTTTGCATCAAATTCACAGGTCTTTTTATTCAGAAACTTTGGAATCGAAACACGTTTTCCCTTTTTTTTGTAAAGGTAGAAAATCTTTCAGAAAGTTGGCGTTTTGAATCGGATTCCCGACGCGGCAACCTGAGAAGTGCGAAGAACGAATCGTTAATACGTTACCAGAATCACTTATAACTCGATAAGTAATCTATTTATCAAAAAATGGAAAACTCATCTCGATTCCAAATCTCTTCCATAGTCAGGTCTGCCAGTCTAATTAATGCCTTTGCGTTTAAAAATGTGTCAGAAAGTTTCCCGTTGATGAGCAGGGAGGAAGAGGCCTTTTTCAATATTTCAGAGTACGCGTGATCCAGCAAAAGATAAAAATTCTTAATTACTCTTCTATGAAAGTACAATATTAGGAATAGTGTTCTTTTCTAATCGCTCTTATTTTGATACGACACACTTTAGTATCAGCATTTTTACCGTTTAGAATATTTAACAAAAGAAGTATTAAATAAATACACAGGTTAAAAATAAATTTTCTTACAATTTTACTTACCATTTTTAAAAAAAGGTCCAGTAATAGTGTTAGACATAATTCAATAACTTTAACTCTTTTTTAAAAAAGGGAAATCTGATGTTGAGTTTCCAATTAATTCTTAACTTGTCCCTTCCTTCACAAATTTGATGAGTTTTCTTTAAGATATATTTCTTGAAGGTTAATAGCCATACGTTTGATCAAAATCCCAGGAGCATGTATACGAAGAGAAGAGGAGAGCAAGAAGGAATGCTTGCTACCCCTAAGATTTTGAATTAAATTTTTGTTGGTACTAAAAAGAGATTTTACAAAGAAAGTTTGTTTATCCTGAACAGACTCTGGCCATCAAAATTTTGGGCCATGGCAACGGAAAATATTTTTGGCCCTAATCGTAGATTGTCACATTTTTACAAATACTGTGAATGAGAAGTGTATGAATATAACTATGTAATGCACCCATTTAAATGAAAGACTGAGAATAAATGTGAACTGAAGTTGGATTATTATTATTATTATTGAAATTTCTTTTCTTCGTAAAAATTAACTTGACAAACTCAAATATCCTGTTAAATAAACATGAACTAATGTTGCACGAACTTTAAAAACATACGCAACCCAAAGAAAATTATATTTTATAAATAAGATAGTCATAAAATTAAAACATTTTTAAACAAGTTTAAAACACATATGAAGAAGCTGAAATAAATTGGGCGCACTATGAGAAACTTAAATCTTCAAAGGAGAAGAAAAATTATAAATATACTTATGATATCACTGACAATTTTAGCTTACATAAGTTGTGTAATGAATCTAGAAATTTTAATTTCTTATTCTGGTAAGATTGTTTACAATAAAATTGATTTGAAACACCATAAATTTTTGGGACCCTTAAATATGTGGGTTCTGGGAAAGTGCCCCACGTGCCTTGGCAGTAATAGGGAATTGATCCTAAAATAGAAAACAAATTATGAAAAAAAAAATGTTTGAGATTATCCCAAGCAAAATTAATTTATTATCAAGCAAGAATTGTAGCCAGAATTTGGGGGAGAAGGAGACAACTTTATAGATTATAAGCTACAATGACTTTCTTTTAAATGAAAGTATATGAAAATATCCATCATCACTTTTCAACTTATTTCGGGGGGGGGAAGGGGGGGAGGGTTTGGCCCCGTACCTCCCCCCCGTTTTTCTCTGCCTACGGCCTTTTTGTCAAACATGATTTCTGTTTATAACGCAATTCAACATGTTTCGTAAGACTCAGAATATTATCGAAATTTAAGTCAGCCCCCCCCCCCCCCCCGAAATTAAATCCTGGATACGCCACTGCAGGCTGTAGAAATGTTATCAAGTGCATATGTGTGTGTTTCACTTCATATTCCTTGGTAACATTGCTCCAGCTAAATTTCCTTTAAATAGGGCTCTCAAAATCAAAGTGTTTTGATGCAGGAGACAAAATCGTGAATGGAGGTGGAAATGACAAAGTATACATTTGAAGGAAAACCACACTGTTCAATTGAGGTACGTTAATATGAATTTATGTTCTCTTCAGTACTCTAATTATGTTTCTATGTAATAATTCTGTTCTACATTTATTATTTGATTTTTAATGTTAACTTTTTACACTAGTTTTTAACAATATTTATAAATGTGTCATACATTTTCCCCAGAAATCCTCGTGCATTTTTTTGCATTTAATTATAAATAGTAAGAAGTTTGTCTCAAATATTTTCTTGGGTGCTTCTCCATTATCCCGTCGACCACTTTCCATAACAAAAAACAGTACTTCTCCATTATCCCGTCGATCACTTTTCATAACAAAAAACAGTACTTCTCCATTATCCCGTAGATCACTTTTCATAACAAAAAATTATCGCCAAACTATATGATTTAAGGCCAGAAATGCATGACCGTGGCGTCACATTCACATGACGTCAGAAATGATACACGTATTTGCTATGTCATCAAGTGATTATTAATTCGACATTTATCTGTATTTTTCATTATGTTTTACTGATTTATTAGTTGTTTCGTTAATTAAAATAACAATTGTGTCCTTAAACGGTGGTGTCATGACATTAAAATGAGAAAAAGATGTTGCGTGCTATGTATAGTTATGTGAAATAAATCAGTTTCAACTGACGTGACAAACATTTATTCACCAGCCGAGAGGGATATAATTAAGAAAAATAATATAAATAAATAGATTTTTTGTTCTGTTTTCATTAATATAATGTAAATTTTATTGTTTAAGCTAAGTGGGGCATTTGGGCAAATTTCTTGTATTTATTTATTTATTCTTTTGTTTGAGATTTCAATGACAACATTCTTCCATTTGTTTATTTGGCGATAATTTTTTGTTATGAAAAATGGTTGACGGGATAATGGAGAAGTACCCCAAAAAACTATCACCAAACAAACAAATGGATGAATGTTGCCATTGGAATCTCAAAAAAAAAAAAAAAAAAATACAAGAAAGTTGGACAAGCCCCACTCACCAATGTGTCAACTTAGTAAGCTTAAGCAATAAAAATTAGAGTATATTAATGAAAAGAGAAAAAAAATCTTGGATATTTATTTACATTATTTTTTTTTATTATCCCTCTCAGCTGGGAATAAATGTTTGTGACGTCAATTGAAACTGATCTATTGTACCTAATTATGCATCGTAACAGTTTTCCAATGCTTTTTCTCGTTTAATATCATGGTACTTCCATTTAAGGATGCAATTGTTATTTTAATTAACGAAATAACTAATAAATCAGTAAAACATAATGAAAAGTACAAGTAAATGTCGAATTAAAAACCACTTGATCACATAACAAGCACATGTAATGCTTCTGACGTCAAGTGAATGTGACGCCGTGGTCATTAATTTTTAACCTTAAATCCTATAGTTTGGCGATAGTTTTTTGTTATGAAAAGTGGACGACAGGATAATGGAGAAGTACCATTTCTTATGCCTGTGCTTGTTTTTCCAAAATTGTTTTATAAACCTGACCCATCGGTTAGAACGGATTCAAGTGAAATTGGGTTACCTGACCAGTGTAGGACTCTACTTCCATCAAAATATTTTTTCCAAATGACAATTAAATTTTGACCTCGATATGGGGGGTCCCCTCTATAGTCTCAAGTACCACTCTTGTTTCCCAGGACTTGAAAATCTTTCCATGTTAAGGCCCCACCAGTGGCTGAGAGGTTCTGCTCTCGAAGCTGGTAGACGGGAGATGCTGGGTTCGATACCAATCGCGCCCGTCGGCCTAATCGTTCGGAGTTTTCGTGGTTTTCTTCGAGCCGTGGATTTATCCATGCGTAAATACGGGTTAGGTTCCCTTAGAAAGACCCCCACGAAGGGCACTCCCCCGGGCCTATATCCCAAGTGTAGATAATTGACCGTCAATAATCAACCCATCAACCCTTTCCATGTTAAGCAGATTTTTGTATTACACAAAATCCAACCTAGACAGGGTTTACTGAAATTTCAATTATTATTTTTAATAATTACTGTAAAACCCAAATGTAATTCCCCCCTCCCTCTTTTTCAAAAGCAAAACCAGTTTAGCGGCTGACGGTAAGGGCTTATAATTGAGATTTTTTTAAAATTCATTAAAACACAGTTTTATCATTAATTTAGAAGTAAAAAAGGTAAATACAGGGGGGAAAAGCTTCTTCCACATTTTAGTGAATTTCTACTTTAATAAAATAAAATTCATCTAAATCCTTCTTTCTTCTCGAGCACACAAAATTTAAAATCCTAAAAAAAACATTTTTTTAATTTTTCTGCTTTATTGTAACAAAACATAATTAATCATCAAACTTCTCCCCCCCCCCCAGCCCTGAAATTCTCACTTCCGCTTCCGATACCCAGAGAAGTATAATTAGTTAAGTTGAATTCTGGGAATGGGGAGAGGGAGAGAGAAGATTTTCCTCTTTTTTGCACTTGGCTGTTTTTCAGGGTTATTGGATTTAAATCAAATGATTGTTTTTTAAATCTTTGATTTAAATCAATATTTTAACATTGATATTTACAATCTGAATAAGGATCAAATTAATCATTTGTGTTTAAGTAAATGTCATCATTCATGTCAGATTAAAAATTACCTTTCAATAATGTTAAATAAAACTTTTATAAATTGAAAATACTACTTTTTTATGAAGTAAATGGAACACTGCATTCAAAATATTATTTATCCATAGTGCATCCCAAAATAAATACTGATAAATGATCTCTCATTTTTAAACTTGTTTCTTTCCTCGATGATCACTTCATTTATGCACGTTAAATAAATGCTGATGCTAAATTTAAATCTGTTTAATACAAAAGTATTTAATATAATAGTATTTTCACTGAGGAGTTACTTCCTCTAAAGTAGATTATACATGATTCACAAGTTTGTTTTATGATTAGTTCTTAGACTAGACATGCAATTACAATATCCCATATGTTGATGGTTGATCATATATTAATTCATAATATATGATCATATAATGGACTAATTGTATTATAATAAATATTTGGACAGTTTGTCTAACATAGAATTGTAGAATTCCAATTTCATGTTCTTTATAACTGGAAATTATTTAAGCCGTATGACTGATCCCTTTCATGTCCTAGAATTCATTGCTAACTGCAATGGAAAATATAAGATAATGTACCTTATTTCTGAGCTAAGCAGTCATTTCTACTGTACAGTAAACAGGATTGATTGTTGAAATTGTCAATGGCTGAGGGCTGGATATCACTGACAATTGATAGCTTCATATTTTTAATTATGTGATTACCTTGCATCTCTTGTAGCTATTTTGTAATCATTAATATACACTGCTCAAAACAATTAAAGGATATTGCAGTTTTAGGTGGATTTTGTATCTGGGAAACTTTTTAGCTGATTGATACATGGTCGACAGACATAGTAGGTTATATGAGAATAAATTACACATGTTTGGCAGAAAAAAATGCATTTTATTGCGCATTTGTGTACAAAAGGAAAAAAACACAATTTGTGCATATGAGAAAAAAAGAATAAGAAAAGGTGTTTTCTTCAAAGAAAATCATTTTCAGTAGGGGGTATGGTTTCCACGGGCGGCCAGTAACGTTGAACACCTTTGAGGCATGGACTCAATGAGGGTATTAATGACGAGTTGGGGTATTCTGCCCCACTCTTCCAGAAGAGCTCTTTCCAGTTCTTGGAGAGTTTGTGTGGGTTGTTGGCGGCCAGAAACGCGTCTTCCTAGAGCGTCCCAAACGTGCTCGATTGGATTCATGTCTGAAGAACACGCTGGCCATTCCATTCGAACGATTCCTTCCTCGAAAAGGAAATCCTCCACCAGGTTTGCACGATGTGGCCTGCAGTTATCGTCCATTAAAATGAAGTTATCTCCGATTGCTGCAGCGTAAGGGACTACAATAGGTCTGAGGATCTCATCCCTATATCGGCGACCAGTCACAGCTCCATCTCGAATGATGTAGAGGTCAGTGCGCCCGTCAATGGAGATGCCACCATACACCAACACTCCTCCACCGCCAAATCTGACACTTTCGTGCACGAACGCAGGATTATTCCTACTGCCACGGTCCCTCCAGATGAAAATACGCCTATTATCCGGATGCACATAAAAACGGGACTCGTCAGAAAACAGAATATTGCTCCATTCATTTATCCTCCAGTTGACATGCTCGGTTGCCCACTCCCTGCGGTCGCGATGATGCCTTGATGTTAATCTAACACATACCATCGGTCGGCGAGCATACAGACCTACAGCATGGAGCCGGTTTCGGACAGTCTGAGTTGAAATTGTGGTGCCTGTAGCCGAGCGAAGGTGTTGTTGGAGAAGAGTAGCGTTCATGTTTCGGTGTCTCCGAGCTGTTAACGCTAAATACCGATCTTCATTGGGCGTTGTTGCCCGTCTACGACCTTGCCCTGGTCTTCGGCCTGCACATCCACTCTCCAAAAAACGGTTCCAGATCCTGGAAATGACACTTTGTGACACTCCAATGGCTTGCGCTACTTCGGCTTGAGTTTGGCCCCCTTCTAACCTACCAACAATTCTCCAAGCTTCTGAATCTGTCAAATGACTTCGCTGAGACATCGTACTCAACGAAACAAAGCAATCACTGAATGCCGATCATCCTTGTCTTCATTCTCTTTTATCCAGTTGAAAGTCAAATTTCATTCGCTGCCGCTGAAGCGACGTTTTTGACGTCGAACTCAAAATTTGCATACTCCACAGTTTGAAAACCAGAAAAATTTGCATTTGTGATTCTCTTCTTCTATTTTCGGCAAAAAAAAATTCGTTTAAATCTTTATTTTATATAAAACTTCAAATAGCCTTTAATTGTTTTGAGCAGTGTAGTATAGTGTGAAACACAAGTTGGGACATCATCATCATTTACTAATACTAGGTGGTACGGTACAGAGATCTTTTGGATATATTGATGCATAAGAAAAATGGCTGGCAGAAAGAAAGATCCAATGTGACTTTATTTTACAGAAAAAAAAACTTTTTTTGGAAAACTGAAAGCAATTTGTAAACCATCTAGTAAAGAAATAGTGGAGATTGTGGCAATAATAAAAAAACACAAAAGAAACTTGTAATCTCTGTGATAAAGATGACATTATTGAATCTGAATCAGTTGAAATACACATATATATTTAGCATTCATTATGTGATTATATATTATATACAGGGCTTGATAAATGTGGTTGCCAGACCACAGCTGGTGACGAAGTTTTCTTATCTTGCAACTAAGTTATTTAATTATTTTTTTGTATAAAAATTGACCTAAGAAATAAGCACAAACAACATTTTTTCTCTCCCCTACCCTTACTTGTGCACTTCAAGCAGTAATCTTCCTCTCTCGTACTTTTATTGGAAGAACCAAATTTAAAGGACATTTTTAAACTCATGCACAGAAAACTCCATGCCATCATGTGACTCTAGCCAGCTAGCATGTCACATGATTAGAATATGGGGGGGGGAGAAGGTATGTTTCAATACAACAGTAAGAAATATTGTCAATTCAGATTCTGTGGCATCTAAAGCTGGATATAGTGCTAAAAAATTATCATGTTTCAAATCATATTTTTGTGTCCAGAATTAAAATTGATTATTCTATTACATTCATATTAAAGATTAATAAGTGATTATAAGTAATTCATTTGAAGTAGGTCTATAAAACTTAATTAAGATTTAAAGAATAATTAATTTTAGTTATATTAATTTAGTTTTTAACTAAATTAGTTTTTTAAAAACTAGTTTTATAATTTTAGTTATATTCCTGTACCGACGGCTGCGATCAGCGCCTCTATAGGCCGTTTTAAGTCCCAATATTCTTTTAATTTTCACGGGAGCAGATTCCCCAATCACCAGTGGAGATTATTCTCAAAAAATGGATCAAGTTCGAATCAACAACACAATTTTATAGGTTCATAATCTTGATGGTTCGAATGAATAAGGGGCTGTTCAGAACCGAAGATCAGGCGGCGCGCAGGGGGATGGAGATTAAAATATAGAGTGAGTCTATACTGTGACTGAAATTGAAAGGCCTGCGTTCATTATCATTGATTTGGACGACCAAATCAATGATAATGAACGCGGGCCTTCATTTGACTAATTTGAGTATTTTAATGATATTTTGTTGAAATCTAGAAGTGAACTTGGTGGCCGAATGGTTAGAGCAATACTCTTGATTCTGGAGGTTGCGGGTTCGATTCCCCTAAATTTCTATTTGATTTTTCTATTTTTTTCTTTTAAAAATGTTTAATCGGTTGCTTTGTATTTTTCATGATTAATGGAATAAATTTTATAAAAGTAAAATTTGATATTATTAACAATTACTTATTTAATTAAATACGACAAATTCAGCTATTTTACGATTAAAATTTTACATTACAGTGCCTTTTAATATTTAAACATTATTATTATTTTTTTTTATTTTTAGCAAATGTAAAATAAGGAATGAAAATATAGTCAAGTTGCACGAATTTCTCCAAGTTTTTATAATGAGTACTTCAACAGTGAATTTTTAGTACGAATAGAATGCAAAGCATATTTCACAATGTAAAAAATATTATAAAAATAAAATGTAAAAGATATACATTATTTAAACTAGAAATATCAGTACCTATTTTTGTAAAGAGGTAAAATACGTGTAGTTTACCGTCTAGTTTCGTAATGAATATAAATAAAATATACTTAGAATGATTATAATTTTTTTACTGAATGCATAAGTATTTTAGCATTTGTTTCTCGTGTTTTATGATATTTATTGCAATATAATAAATAATGCTACATCAAAAAATTAATTTCAAGAAAAATAAAATTTTAGAAATTAATAATTATGTTTCAACAAGGTTGTTATCGAAAAATATATTTTAATAAAATGTTCAAAAGCTTTCTTATTAAATTTTAACAAATATTTTATTTTACTATTACAAATAAAGAAATAAATCTTTTAACATGTTGGTATCACGACCTTGATTTATTAACATTCTATTTATCCCAAAAAATATAAAGCAACTGATAAATAATTTTTAAATTAATAAAAATACGAAAAAAAAAATCTGAAATAAACGGCGAGCATTCACTTTGTATCCATACTTTTTAGGTTCATCTGTGTACGACCACCCCAAACGTCAGTAAAGTACATAACAATTTTTGGTACATTTCGGTTAGCCGGGCGCCAGTGAAAAAAAATATAAATATATATCTACATATATGTTTGTGTATATATGTATGTGTATATATATATATGTGTGTGTGTGTGTGTGTGTATTTATATATTTATATTTGGTTCACTGGCACCCGGTTAACCAAAAAATACCCTTTTTTTTTTTTTTTTTTTTAGAATTTACATTAATTTTATTGAAACCACCAATACTGTGTTTCAGGAATTCGGTGATCCGAACGTCCTCTCCCTTGTTAGTTAAAGGTGGTTATAGAAAATTAAACTTTATTTTATTATATGCAATGTTTTGTACAATTTATATAGTTATGTAACTGCTAGTTTTAGAGACATATAAGTTGACAGCAGTTATGTAGCTATATGATGTGTATATATATACATACATCATACTTTCGTATTCTATTATTTTTATGTTGGATCATAAGGCTTAAAAAATCATTTTAGAATGTTAAAAATTTGAGATTTTTCAGATATCCGATCATGGCTACAGCTTTATCAACCAACCTTCCAAACCAAGTAAAACACAAAAAGCCCAATCACGTGATCAAACCACCCAGAGATTTTACCTGGGTCGCAAAGTTTTGCGGGTTATGAACGCTGATCGGGCTAAATCAGATCACGTGATACTTTCATGAATATTTTGGATTTTTTCTGAGTAAATATAGGCATGTGTTCCTATTACGAGAGCCATTATTTTGGAAAGATAAGGATATGTAGTCGTTGCTTTTACCTGTTCTAAACTATAAAAGCATGAAATAATTAAATTATTACAAAGACTTGCTCTGATATGACCAACTCCATACGCAAATCTCCTTCGCCCGCGCGCCGCCTGATCTTCGTTTCTGAACAAAGCCCAAAAGACTCAGTGGCGTAGCCTCTGGTCATAGTTAGATTCAGCGATGACCATAGAAAAATAAAGACAACGAAAGCCTTAAATCTGTGCGAGCATATTTTAGGTAGATTTCGTAACAAATACTACCAATTACATTCTCCCCTAAGGTGGAATTTTTGAAAAAAAATTGCAGATCTACGCCGATCTTGACTCCCAGAACCAAAACTACTTCCAGTTCAAAACTTTATCTATGTCACTTTTTTATGGACACGATAACTGCAATAATTCTGCACAAATCTCTTCCAGACTGATACATAAAATCAAGGGGCATAAAATCTCGGTCAAGTTCGTTAATGGGCAAAATCGCACCAGGGGGGATGGGGGGGGGGCTTTTTGTGAAAACAGAAAATTACACTATTAATAATATATATTTTATATAATTCATCTAAGTAATTATTATTATTATTATTATTATATAAACTTTCAGGGCTAATTTATGTGCGAGTTAACTTTTGTGTAGTGCATCAATTTTTGAAAAAACGTACACATATTTCTGACTTAAAATTAATAAAAATATAAATATTTAATTTCTCACAAAGCAAAATCAAAGTAAAGGGGTTGTTAAAATTTTTAGTTTAGTGCAAGGAGAACGCATGATTTTTGACACAGCAAGTTTTAATTTTTTTTTATTTCCTTTAAATTTCTTATTTATTTTAAAATAATTTTTTACAAAATTTCCAATAATAACTCAATAATAAAAAGTGATATTTAAATAAATCTTTGCTAAAAGAACGTAAAAAAATATATCGATTATGATTGAAAAATACGAGATAATTAAATGATAGTTTTGTCAGACCATTTTTTACCCAGTAACAGAAAAGTTTACTCCTACTTGTTTTTGTTAAAAGCTTTTTATAACATGCTTTCCCCTTGTTTCCTCCTGATCATCGATTTGGAGAATTTTGACTAGAAAAGTTCATATGTCTGTCGCAAAACTTTTTTACCGAAGAACTTTATTTTGTGGAAAGAGCACATAGCCTAGTGGAATAGTGCTTTTGCCGGACACTCACCATGGGATCGGATGATCCATTTGATTTCGCGGATAACGCCAGACGAATAGAACAGCGTACAGAGGCTGTAGACCTTGCTGCAGCCTCGAACGAGTTCCCACCGATTGCGGACGTGACTCAAAGAACTATTGTGGCCAACTTTCTCTCCGTGTGTGACACCTACATCCAAGGATACCAACAGTCTATGGAGTATGAGACTAACGCTCAGCTACAGACCAATGTGAGTACTATCTTAAACGATATAACGTTCTTATTTATTGAGCCTTTTGACCCCGTTAGACTTAGTAACTTAAAACTTTTTCAACAATTTATGCTAACTAAAATCTTGATGTAATCCGAACTCTTACTAACTTAAAATCTATGCCTGTGGTGACACCTAGTGACGGTTTTATCATAAGTAACAATATCCGGAAACGTAAAAATCCCCTGCACCCAGCAATCCCACTTCAGAACAAATTTCTTGTTTTAGGTAAACAAAATACTGAAGATAATGTAATAGAGCAAAATTCTAATAACGAAAGTGGCGTAGCCGGTAACTCTCAATCCCCACCTCTTCTTAAAAACAAAATTCATCCATTATTGATTGAAATAAAAGGTAACTGGCATGATTTGGTCACCAAAATCAACGAAATTAACGAGGAAAAACTCCTAATAAAATTAGATGGTGAACTACTAAAAACTCACTGTAAAAAAAAGATCAAAATTTCAGAAAAACCCAGTCTTTTCTTGACTCCAACTCGATGGCTTACACCACTCTTAGCCCCACCGAAAAACGGCCCAGAAAAGTTTGTATAAGAGGAATCCCCCCCTATACAAACCCCCAACTAATCATTGACGCTCTCAAAGAGCACGATTTTATAGCCAACAGAGCGGCTATGTTAAAGAACCGAAAGATTGGAAACCCCATGCCAATTTATTTAGTTAATCTGATGCCTAGGGCCAATTTTGATACAATCTATGAAGTTAAAGAACTGTGTAATCGTTGTGTGTGTATCGTTGAAGTTCAATGGTACAAAGGTTCCGGAATTGTTAAACAATGTTATCGTTGCCAGGGCTTTCGGCACGCTTCGGAGATTTGCAATTTCGACCCTAAGTATTTAAAATGTGGAGAAAAGCACTTAACCCCTGATTGTCCACACGTAGGGAAAATTACGCCGAAATGCGCAGGACCTCATCCCGCAACCTACAGAGGTTGCCCCAAAACACCCCAACTTTACAAAAAATCTAATTTCCACAAACCTATTCAAAAAGATAACAGTAATCAAACAGATAATTCTAACCAAAAAATTATGGCTGATATACTTTCTAACTTCAATTACACTAAAAAATCC
This sequence comes from Maratus michaelseni, assembly GCA_963931845.1. NCBI lineage: Eukaryota > Metazoa > Arthropoda > Arachnida > Araneae > Salticidae > Maratus > Maratus michaelseni. The sequence goes on from OZ007586.1 coordinate 416,250,239, forward strand.
CCAACTGCCCCAGCAACGACTGATAAAGTCCCGGATCCGGACCCTTCTCCCCAATCCTCTGCTAACCCTCAATCTACTCCCACTAATATTTCTCCTAGCAGCAACTATGCTACTGATTTTCAAGATGTATTCAAAACTTTCCAAGAAATTCTAAAATTCAACAAAATTATCCAATGCTTTAAAAATATAGACAAACTCTCCAAAAATTGTAAAAATCCAATGGAAAAAATGTGTATTATCATGAATGAGTTTGACAGTCTGGCCTCTGAATTCAATAGCACCGATTATGTATAATTCCTCTTCTTTCAATTCTCTTATTATTCTTACTTGGAATGCTAACTCTCTTCAAAATAAAATTAACGAACTTAAAATCTTTATCTCTGACCATCCTCATAGCGACATAATCTTTCTCCAAGAAAACCCTACCTGTAACATTAACATCCCTGGGTATAGGCTACCCTCCACTCCACGCATCAACGACCCGAGATGGGGCGGCACTGCAATTTACATTAAGCATAACTTACCACACTACACAACACAAAATACAACTGTTACTGATATTGACTTCACGAGTACTGTCCTACAATTACCACAATTCAATATTAACTTAGCATCCATCTACACTAGACCACAAGGACAATTCCCGGTTAATAGTCTCTCACAACACACACACTGTTTCTTTGCAGGTGACTTCAACGCCAGAAATAGTCGTTGGAATTGCCATGGTAATTCTGCCAGAGGTGCCTCACTACACAAACTTATTCAACATCACAACTTTAGCCTTCATGCTCCAACAACACCAACACACATTAGAACTATACCCAATACTCATTCTTCCATTATTGACTTTGCCATCTCTAAAAATCTTCCCTATCCAATAACCACTACTGTAATTAATGACAAGTTCTGATCACCTTCCTGTTTCTTTCAAAATTGACCTAATTAATCCCATCTCTCCCCCACCCTCCGTGGCCATTGACCGTACAAAGTTCACCAATTACCTCAATAATCTTGACATCAATTTTCCTGTTGTTAATAATAATGATATTGATGCTGCTTTTGATCTACTTAATTCTTATATTACTGAAGCTCAAAACTTCTCTACTTTCCACTACTTTAAAAATAATAATTCCTTCACCCCTCCCCGTTATATCTATGGTCTTTCCAAGCAACGCGGCGTCTTCAACGTCTTTTTCAAAATTCTAGAGATCCCACTCTTAAACCCCTTATCAATAGACTTAATAATAGAATTAGAAATTGCTTATATAAAGAAAAACAAAAAAGTTGAACAACTTCCTCAAAAATATTGCTAGCGAGGCTCTCTTTGGCTTCTTAAACGTAAAATTAATTAGTAACTATACCTCCATCCCCCCCCTTTCGGCAAATAATATTACTGCTTATACTGACGAGGATAAATCTGAAATCCTCGCCAGTTCCTACTCTAATCAATTTTCCCCAAATCCCACACTCGCTATCCAGGACCATTTAATCCATGTCAGTGAATCTTTTCGCAGATTCCTGGCAATCCCCCCTGATGATACCCCCCTGCAACCCAGCCTATTGTTATTCATAGTATCATTAAAAAACTTAAAAAACGCAAGGTTCCTGGCTACGATAAAATCTCAAATACTGCTCTTAAAAATCTTCCTCCTAACTGTATTATGTATATTACTAACCTTACAAACTCTATCTTTAAATTTAATTACTTTCCCAAACCCTGGAAAACTTCCATTATCTCTCCTATCCCCAAACCTCTCTGGTCCTACTAATTATGGACCCATTTCACTTCTACATTCACTTAGCAAAGTCATCGAACGTGTCATCAGGTCACAGTTTCAGGACCACATACAACAGAACAACACTCTTATGCCTGAACAATTTGGCTTTCGCCCTAAACACTCAACACAACACCAGTTACTTCGAGTTGTAGAATTTCTCAGTGAGAAACTCAACTCGAAGATTCCAGCTGCAGCCATTTTTCTGGACATCGCAAGGGCATTCGACAAAGTCTGGCATGAGGACCTCATATACAAACTAATTAGGCTCAAATTCCCTGCCAGACTTATACACTTAATATACTCATACCTTTGGGACCGCACTTTTCACGTCCGCATAAACAACATTCTCTCTAACACCTTTCCAATTTTGGCAGGCATCCTTCAAGGCAGCGTCCTGGGCCCATTATTGTTCAACCTGTACGTTAACGATATTCCATGCTCACTTTACACTTATCTTGCACTTTATGTGGACGACACTGCCATCTATGCTTTTGCTCACCACCCATATACGCTATGCAGGTACTTACAGACACATATCGACGCCTTCCTGGACTGGTGTGACCTGTGGCGCGTCAAAATCAACGAAAATAAAACCTCTGCTGTATACTTCTCTAGAAAAATAACCTATCCCAATAAAATTACTGTCAATAACACCACTATCCCTTGGTCTAATGAAGCCAAGTGCTTAGGGGTCATCCTCGACCCTAGATTAACCTGGAACAAACATATTCTCTCCATCAGGGGGAAAGTCGCCGGAGCTTCGATTGTACTCAAACCTCTTCTCAATAGTAAAACCCTTGACATCTATAATAAGCTTCTTCTTTACAACTCCTGCATCCTTCCTATCATTACCTATGCCTGTCCGGTCTGGGGCTTTACCTGTAAAACTTCTATGGACAATCTTACTAGACTGCACAACAAAAATCTCAGAATCGTGCGCGATGCTTCACGATACCTTCGAAAGAGCACCATTAGAAGGGACTTAAACATTCCAACCCTCAGAAAAAGAATTAATGATTTCTCAAAAAAAATTTATGAAAATCTTTAAGATATTCCTAATGAAATAATTGCGGAGTTACCCGACTACGACGCCTTCGAACCCCACCACCGCAAAATACCCAAATATTCAACTATTTTGGACCCTTGTTTCACACATTCACCACACTGTTTTTACCTCTTCTCATATCAATTTTAGTAATTGTGTAATAATTAAAAGCAAACATATATATTGCTGTAGAGCAAATATATATATATATATTTATGGCTCTGTAGAGTCCTTTTTTTTAATATATATATTTAAACTTGTAGCCATACCACCCTTGTTTGACTGTCCTACCCCATGCTGTTTTTGAACTAGTGCTTAACTTATCTTTTTCCGTAATTATCTATTTTATTTTTAATTTACTAAGTAGTATTTATACTACAGCTATACTGTTTTTTACCTTAACTTAATTGATTATCCTCATTCGCAATTTCTACTGCTTTATTTTATATTATTTTTATTATCATTATTTACTAACATCAATTTATTCCATTTTAAAGATTCCTTATTTTACTTAACTTCTTATAATAGTTTAAAATTACATTCTGTATCATTTCTCCATTAGCTCAATATTTAATAAGACATCATATCCATAGATTGGGCGTTAAGTTGGTCTCAACTAGGAAGCCCCTCAAACATACTTCACTGTTCAAGCACTGCTCCTGATCATCATCATACTCTCAGAGTACTAGGGTTTTCCTCTCTTTTGTTGCGTAACGAGACTAGACTTCCCTTGAGCAGAGATCTCTTGTTTTACAACGAGGGGTTTCTGTCCACCACATCTGGGTCTGGGGTACGAAAAAGAGATTGTTCGACATTTAAAGATATTATTATTCCGTAATGAAAAAATAAGTCATTTAATATCCAAAAATGTTATTCAGGAATGTTAGAAAAATATATCACTCAATATAAAATAAACAGAAAAATATATCACTTAATGTAAAAAAATGATATTCAGAGATGTTGGAAAATATTGGCCAACATTCACAGATGTTAAAAACTAATGTTCACAAATATTATTTTAGAGGGGGGGGGAGTCATTTAACGTTGGCCAACATCAATTTTTTATATTGGTCTATATTACTGTAGTAAAATAATAACATAGTTGACACCTAAACTAGGCTTTAATAAACTAGAATAACACGAGACATACATGCTACATTAATGATGCTCAAAGTAAACAACAGAAAGTGTTGCCAAACGCAGATACAGAAAATCAAATGTTGCCACAGGAAAATAATATGTAATATAATACAGTCAAACCTCGTTAACACGAAATCGCTTAACGCGAAATTTCGCTTAACACGGAATAATACTGAGGTTCCGTCAGATGAGTCTGAAAAACAATGTTATTTCATTCGTTTAACGCGAAATAGAATTTCAGAAATTCCCGCTTAAGGCGAATTTTTTTTTTTTGCTCCAAAGTAAAAAAAAAAAAAAAAAAAAAAAAAAAAAAAAAATCCTTATGTAATGTTTTTTTCGATATTTCAAACTAACTTACATGTCACATACTTTTATTAAAAAGGGAATTTTTTTGTCGTTTGAAAAAGATATAAAGTGGAAAAGGGTTTCAGAAAATCGTGAAATACTGAATTCCTGACTAATCCCTGCTTTTCTTTGATCTCTGATGTGCGCAAGTGTTCCGACATTAACCGTATGAGCTATAGATTAGACACAATTTAAGATTGGGTGAAGGAATTTCTTTTTTGAAGGTGATTCTTCCATTAACTGGTTAACTGTATTAATAGTGACATAAATCGGGTTTCCGAATTCCCCTATCTGTGAGTGACAATCCTTCCCAGATAACAATTTTTGATTTTTAAAACATTTTTCTGACCTTAACATGTAAATGACTAGATGCTTTTTAAAGGCTTTGTCTGAAAGGTTTGCAAACATTGTAAAAAGGATTATAAAAGGTTGCTAGTTGACACAATCTGACCCGGATAGCAAGCAAGGTTCCGAAAACGGTCATTTTTCATTTTCGTTCCATTGTTCTGCAAAGGTGAGTTATCTTCACCATATAGCATGGGTGCAGGAATGTTTGCAATACTCCGTTTTGGAGATAAGCTTCAGGCAACCAATATTCTCAAATCAAACTTCAAGCATCTGATTTTCGCGCATGCGCAACCAACTGTCGTAGCCGTGGTCGTTCGTAGCGTTGCCTGTTGCTTTCCAAAACAAAATGTCGCTTCCAGGATCGCTTCGCTGATGCTGTCATTCTGATCATCTTGTCAAGTGTAAAAGATGTGTTCAATATTTACAGAAAATACGGTAAGTTTGTTACTAGTATATTGTTATTAGTTAAATCTTTTAATCTATGATAACTGAATAATGTATTTCTTTTAACAAGATTTAATCCTTATTCATAAAATAATGAAATTTATCTTATGCTTTAGTGTAAATTGCACACAGGGAAAAATCTGATTAGAAGTCTTTTTTAAAAAATTATTATTACATAAACTTATGTAAACATGATTTACTTATGACCTTAGCGTTTCTTAATTATCACATTTTTTTAAAACGTGGTTTCAATTTCAGGAAATGCATAACAGGAGTGCTTCATATATGAACGAACTCCCATTATATATACTTTACTACGTATAAATATTAAAGTACATGGGCGAACGGTAAAACACGAAATCTTGAGGCAAAAAAGAAATCAGGGATAGTGTTTAACATGTTTTATTGTCAACTAATAATAAACCTTTTCATTATGATCGAATTAAAAGCACTCTAACATTAATCATAATTTTGCTTTTAGTGATTAATTAACTTATGTCGGTAAATAAATATTATATATTTTGTTTCAAAATCGCCACCACCCCTGGTCGGCGTTTATGACCGATTTATAAATGAAAACATACTTTGAACTTCCACAAATTACATTCAAACAAACTCTCTTTTTAAAATATATTAGCATTATTAAAAGTAGCTATATTCCAAAGTTGTTTCCGTAATATATTCGTAGAAAAATGTACTTTAATTTAAAAAAAAATCATTTACTTCCCCCCCCCCTCCTTCTCTTTCCTCAAAAACATATATGTTTTGTCACATAATAGTAAACAAGATAATGCTATGATTATAATAATGTTTCATTAGTTAAACATTATAAACATTAGTTAATTATATTTGATAATATCTCATCTATATCAACATTTGCCTATATTACATGAACTCCTCCCTCCCCTTTCCTATACTAATAAAAGTAAAAAAATGTCTGCAAACACAAATAATTGCCCTACAGTTATTCTGAATTTTGTTTTTTAATCATATGCCTGTATTACATCTCAAAACATGAATAACTTTGTTTTATATATGTATTGGTGGATTAACAAATTACTTATTAAAAATAAAAAACAAATACATTCATAGCAGAAATTAATTTTGATGTGTCAAATTGCCAGTTGATTGAGAATTAGCAAAATCCTTAATATAATGATCGTGAGTCTTAAATGTTTGTCAATTAACTTATTAATTATGATTACCTACCAATACTTTTAGTTAGTACTGGTAAATGGAAAAAATGAAAGCAAAATAAAAATTATGGTACTTTTCGGTTAGCTGGGCACCAGTTATATATATACAAATATATACATACACATATATATATACATATATGTATGAATATATATATACATACATATATATACATATATGTATGAATATATATATATACATACATCACTGGCGCCTGGCTAACCGAAAAGTACCATAATTATTTTAAATGTTTCTGAAAATTCACACAACATAAAAATTTTTGATTTTTTAAAAATTATTATTAAGTTAGTAAATATGAAATGTTCTTGTCCTCCCCCCCCCCCCCACCAGAATTATCTGTATTAGCATTACAAAATAGCCTTATAATAATCTGGCCATTAACCTGAAGTTTTAACATTTACCTGTATAAATTAAATCTGCCCCTTGAATAAATTTTTATATTATGTGGGATAATGCAACTTTTTTGTGAATACATCAAAAATTATGTTTGTTTTTATTTTAAATTAAACTGGGGTTTGTGGGGCCCACAACAGCAAACAAACAAAAAAAAAGTTTTAAATTAGTCTTGGGTCCTATTGTATTGAAAGAATTTACATGATTTACAGAGTATTGTTGAATTATATCAATACTCAACAAAATAAAACTAGGACTGATTTAAACTGTTTTGTTGCTGTTGTTGTCGGGGATCCAAATAACTAGAGTTTATCATACAGCAATGTTTTTTCTTGCTTTCATCTCAAAATGTTCTTTAAATTTGAGATGTGTGCAATATGATTTTTGGGTTTTTTTTATTTTGACTGTTCTCTGAATATATATGACCACTGGTCACTGCTTAAAATCATTCGATGCCATTTTCTGTTTAAATTTACAAAACCATGAAGAACACCATAAAACATTGTGAACAATGTACAATATTAATAATAAATGTTAAATTTTAATTGAATAAAATTTATTTGAAATTTTTTTCTCAAATGAGATATTTAAAATTACAGTGCACATAATGACAAACATGACATTTGGAAAATAATATTTTTTTGCTTTTATGCTAAATGTTTAAATAGTATAAATTATTGTATCGAAATGAACATAAAATAATAAAACAAAAGAAATGAATTTCTTTTATTAAAATATAATTATAATTAAAATAGCATGAAGTATGCATAATGCATAGACTTTTACTGTAATGTTAAAACCATTTATGACAGGAGATGTGTGTGATATAAGATGTGTACACAGTCCTTGATTTTAACTATTATTTCTATATCCGAATGGTAATTTTCATCTTATTTAATAAAACAGCATTAAATAAGGTCAATATTATTTGGAAATAATGGTGCAGGGAAGCTTGTCATGAAGGGTTTAAAGTTTATTTCTTGGTTGTCATTATTTTATTTTGCCTTTTGTAGTTACAAATTCCAATGACATCATCTGGTCAAGGTCCATGGTTGCCAGCATGTGATTTCTTGAACAGAAAAGCTGCTAAAAGATGGAACTACAACAGAATTCCTTGAAAAGACATGTTTACAAGCTCATACAGGATTGGTGATTGTTTTTTAAGGTAAGAAAAATGATTTTAACACATATATAATAACAAATTTAATGTTATAAAATTTATTTTTAATAATTTCAGTTGACTATTTATTTCATTATTTTTTATTTTAAAATTGAATTTTTATAAATTTATTCAAATTGAAAGATAACATAATACTAAAAAAGAAAGATCGAATTTTTTTTTTAAAGATATCTTTGCTTTTTCCTTGTGATAAATTGATATGGTTATAACCGTTTCTGAACTCATTTAATTTTTCTTTATAAATTCTATATTTACATAATAAATAAATTTTTTTTTGTGTCTTTTTTCTCCGGGAGGGATTTTTGTGGCTCTGGAGGTACATTGTAAACTTCTGGGGAGGTGGACATTTCAATGCCCTCCCCCGTGCCACCCCTTGAATTCAACACTGGTGGGGGTGGGGTGAATCTGGAGTATGCCTCTGAGTTTGTTACTTTCATCAGCTTTCGAAAGAAAATTTTAAATATTTATATTGTTGCTCTCTCCGAAATATTGACTTGCTTTCATTATAGAGATATTTATTAGGATATTATTATTGTTATTATTTTGAGAGTGTGTGTGTGGGTAATGTTTTGGTATTATTAGATGCAGGGTTGTTTGATTTAAATCAAATGATTTTTTTTTTTAAATCTTTGATTTAAATCAGTATTTTGAACATTGATATTTACAAGCTGAATAAGGATTAAATTAATCGTTCGTATTCAAATAAATGTCATCATTCATGTCCAGATTAAAAATTACCGTTTAATAATGTTAAAACTTTTATAAGTTGAAAATAATTATTTTATGAAATTAAATGCAACACTACATTTAAAATATTATTTGTCCTTAGTGCATCACAAAATAAATACTGATATAAATGCTCTTTCATTTTTAAACTTTTGTCTTTCCTAGATCACTTCATTTTTGCAAGTTAGATGTTGAAGTTTTAAAGTTAAATATATTCAATATAAAAGTATTTAATATGATAAGGTTGTAATATAAATCACTGATTTTAATCTGTTAAAATTATGATTTAAACATTGAAATCATGTAATTAAAATAAAATCCTTAAAACCCTATTTTTAAATACTAGTAAATTTTGCCAGGACAGTTTTTTCCACTTAGACAAAAATTGGCCAACCCTGATTGAAATACACGTATGTATTTAGCATTCTTTGCCGCATTTACTATATGATTAGATATTATTGGAGTTATGCCTTAATGAAAAAATTAATAACTTAAATTAACTAGATATTTATGCACACAACACACATACGTATATATTATCTATAACAATTTAATAGTAGAATAATATGATTTTAAGTTTTAAATAAATCTGAATTTGTTTGCAACAATTTTTTTTAATTTAAATTATTTTGAATTTTTATCTAGGAACTGTAATTAAATTAATAGAAATGTATGCAGAAAAAATAAATTCATGCACAGTACACAAATAATATTAATTTTAAAAAAATCTGATTTAAATCAAATAAATCTTTTTTTTTTTTTAATCGTGATTTTTATCAACCTTGATTATATGAATGGTACGTACAGATGTCACTGACGCACTGGAGTATATTTTTGGTGCCAAAAAGGCAATTTAATGCCTGGGCAATCCACCAATTTGGGTAAGATTTTTCTTCCTATGGCAGTTCGGTAGAGCAGATTGTGTGTGTTTTATATTAAATTAAACATTGTGTGTTTTATAATAAATTTATTTTTGTGTGTTTATAATAAAAATTATATGTGTTTTACAATTAAATTGTATGTTTTTAAGTACTTCCTCCATTATCCCATCGACCACTTTTCATAAGAAAAAAGCTATCGTCAAATTATAGGATTTAAGGCCAAAGATGCATTATTGTGGCGACACATTCACTTGACTCAGAAGTGTTGCATGTGTTTGCTATGTTATCAAGTGGCTATAATTTGACATTTACCTGTATCTTTCATTATGTTTTACTGATTTATTAGTTCTTTCGTTAATAAAAAAAGCAATTGTGTCCTTAAATGGCAGTACCATGATATTAAAAGAGAAAAAGCATTGAAAAATATTGCGATGAATAGTTACATACAATAGATTAGTTTCAACTGATGTCAAAAACTTTTATTCACCAGCTGAGAGGGATAATTAGGAAAAATAATGTAAATGAATAAATATCAAAGTTTTTTTTTTTTTTGCAAACTCTTTTATAAATATATTGTAAATTTTATTGCTCAAGCTTACTAAGTTGGCGCATTGAAGAGTGGGGTTTTTCAGAATTTCTTCGCATTTATTTATTTATTTATTTTGAGATTCCAATGGCAGCATTCTTTCATTTGTTTATTTGGCGTTACAGTTTGGCACAGTTTATGAACAGTGGTCGACAGGATAATGGAGAAGTACCATTTTTTATAACAAATAAAAAAATTAGCAAAACTAAGCCTAACAGGTACACACATGCCTTTAAAAAATAATCATTATAATTATCCATTTAGACCATTTATATATAAGCTTTTTTTTGTCTAGGTGCTTATACATTGCATTAAATAATACATGCTTAACCATTTGGCACATTTTTGTTGTTATATCAAACTTAAAAAAAATCTGCAACTGCAAGAACCCCACATCAAACACAATATAAAATAATGAAATTTTCCATTAAGACAGTGACAAAAACAAGATTGCTATATTTGATTAATGGATTCTAAAAATGCCTAGTTTAATAATATTTTAAAATATAAACAAAGAATCTACATCAGAAATCTATAAAGCACTTTGTCTCAAGCTATGCAGATTTTTAAGAGACTACTTCTCGCTAATGTTAATCCTATGGGGAGGGGGGGGAGTTTGCAATATCTCATTCACATTTCAATATTTTTAAATTTTTTTTTTTTTTTTTGCATTGGATAACTGAGGTCAATCTCTATGCATGCTCCTTTGAATTTTTTCGATTTTGATTACGAGTTTTTTTTATTAAGATACTTTCACTTTCGGAAATGGTTTGGAATGTAAAAGTATCCTCAATAAAAAAAAAAACTGCAACAAAAATCGAAAAGCAAAAAAAGGCCAGCATAGAGATTGACCTCAGCTATCCAATGCAAAAAAAATCATTTAAAAATATTGAAATGCGAATGAGATATCGTAAAATATTTCCCCCATAGGATTAACATTAGCGAGCGAGTTTTTTCGCCTGAGTGAAGTAGCCTATATAAAGTGCATGTCATACCATATTTTGACTATTGAATTCTGTACACCTATTGCACTAGCTTAGCAAAGGGGGCAAGTTTGGGGTTAAAATCCTTTCCAGAGTATTTAAAAAACTGAGAAGATGTATAAAAAACCACTTGTCTTAAGGTAAAGTAATGTTATGTAAAAAACAAAGTAAAGAAAAGTATAAGCAAGCAGCATAAAATGTCATTCTCAACAGTTTCAATGCTTTGTAATAGGGGCCTCTATTTAAACACAAAATCAATGAAAGATTAAGTTAGGAGCAATAGCAGTAAAATAGCCCTATGTTACTGCATTCCTCTTTCTTTTTTCTCTGAAGTCTAAAGAAAATGCTCTTTTATGAAACCTTTAAGCACACAAATGTTAAGTTTATTACGGCTATTTGTGTTTTTCATTACTTTTTGTCACACAACATTTTTTTTTTTTTTTTAATGAGTAACAATCCCAGATGGGGATCCTGGCTGTGCTACTGCTTATTGTGTAGTTTATTTCCTTTTACTATACATATTTGATGCGTGTGTCTATATTTATTTATTTATTTATCTTTTTATTTGCTAGAAAGAAAAGAAAGAATCAAGAAGAAAATAGACTTTACTCGAGCTGTTGATTATTATATTATTTTTTGTATGTAAATAAATAGAATTATTTAAACTGAATAATGTTTCATTTGTTTTAGAAAATATTGCCTGGATATTGAGAAATACTTTTGTTTGCTTCAGAGTAAGTTATTAAAAATTATTATAAAGAAAAAACAGTAATTTAAATGAGTTAAATTAGAAAGTAAAAGTAACAACATTACTTTGTGTTTGCTCTGTTGCATATAGGAAAGTATTTCTCTTGTAAAAAAAAAAAAAAAACAAGGTCACATAGAAATGGAGATTTTTTTAAAATTAAAGTATTCTTAGCTTTTAACTAGAAAAGAATTATGGAATATTAGATGAGGAAATGCAAAGATTACAATATTAAAAAATATTATTAGTTAAAGTAATCTTTGGGTGTAGATTAAAAATTATATTTTTAATACTTATTTGTCACATTGTAATCTGTAAAATTTATTTAATGAAGCTATTAAATGGGCAAGAAATTATTACTTTAGCATAAAAATGTTTTGATAAGATTATCATTGAATATATAAAATAGTTTCTTTTTGCATCATTAAAGAATTCATTTTAAGAGAAAGTTATTAAAAATTATTATAAAAGAAAAACAGTAATTTAAATGAGTTATATTAGAAAATAAAAGTAACAACATTAGTTTGTGTTTGCTCTGTCACATATAGGAAAGTATTTCTCTTGTAGACGAAATGAAAAAAAAAAATCATAGCTACATAGAAATACAGATTTTTTTTTTATTAAAGTATTCTTAGCTTTCAACTAGAATACATATTGCAACAGTGTATAATGTACGGTATATTGAAATTCTACATATTTGGTGTGGTATTTGTGTTAGCACTGTGAATAAACACAGGTTGTTTTTTTTTTCCCTCATACAATGTATAATTAGCTGATCCTGTACCAGTGAACTGTATTCAAAAGGTAAGTAACTGAAAATATAATCACATTTACTATGTATGTAGGCGTAGAGTAGAGTTGTATATGCCCGAATCCAACCAATAATTAAAAAAATACTTCCCCTCCCCTCTAATATATATATTTTTAGAATTTCCTCTTTTTCTTTTGTTACAAAGATAAACAACATTAGAAAAAAAATTTCATCTTCCACTAATACCTAATTTTATTTATTTTTCATTTGAAATTTTGTAGCCAAAAACTCATATAAGAAGTAAAAATAGGAAAAGAATTCATATTCTGAAAAAATGTTATTCAAAGTCAATTTTCATTGTAATTTTATTATAAAAGATTCGTGAATGACAGCGAGTATATCATTTTATAAACTGGTTTGTACATTTGAATTTTTACATTGTCTTAATGTGATTTATTTATAAATATACAATTCTGTTTAATTTATTTAAAAGGTAGTTAAAATAGCAACATTGAATCTGTAAGTAATGTCTTTTACACACACAAATGTGTGTGAAAAAAAAATTATGTTCAAGTTCACCACCAATAATTTTCAAAACTACACCAATGTGCATAAGAATAATTTTAAATAATAAAATAAATTTTCCGAAAGAAAACTTCTTAACATAATTTAGGAACATTTGAATATGAAAATGTTATCTATTAATGTAGTGGATTGATTACATATTCAATATATATATAATACACACATACATAGTAAGAAATATATTTGGACAGAATCAGTACAATTAGTGCTATCTCCCCCAACTCCAAGGAATTTGATATTTCAAAATATGTCAGAATAATATATATATATTTTAAGAATTAGAAATTACATAAACTCTGAAATAACTTGTCTGATTTGAATAGAATCGAAACATTTGCATTAAATAAACAGTTTAAGCACACAAATTATCCGTCCTATTGCAATATTCTCAATGTGAGACACATCATCAATGAGTACTTTGGTTAATTTTAAAAATATGAAGAAAAACTTATCAATTATTTCTAGGCTGTCCACAACAAGATTAAAAAAATAAACACCCCCCCCCCTCCCCTCTCGAAGAAAGTTCTGGCACCCCTGAGTACAATGTTCAACACTCAATAAAACTTAAAAAATAAAATATATTAAAATTTTAGCAATTACTTTAAAGGAAAAAAGCAATATATTAAAATATAAAAAATAAAATACATTCAAATTTTAGCAATTACTAAAAAAGAACGATATAATTATTAAAATATGTAACTTGCTAAATGTAATATGAATTCTTAATTTAATATAATATAGGCTAATAAAATCATTATTCTCTCTATTTTTTTTTTTTTTTTTTAGTATATAAATATTAGACTAAAATTTAATTTCCCACAGAAACAAAAGAAAAGCCCACTTAGTAAAATTTAAAAAATATATTCAAATTTTAGCAATTACTTTAAAGGAAAAAAAATATATATATTTATTAAAATATGTAACTTGTTAAATGTAATATGACTTCTTAAAAATAATATGGGCTAATAAAAATCATTATTATTTTTTTTTTCAGCATATAAATATTAAGCTAAAATTTAGTTTCCCACACAAACAAAAGAAACACTCAGTAAAACTTAAAAAATAAAATATATTCAAATTTTAGCAATTACTTTAAAAGAAAAAAAACACATTAATTAAAATATGTAACTTGCTAAATGTAATATGACTTCTTAAATATAATGTAGGCTAATAAATAGCATTATTTTCCTTTTTTTTCAGTATATAAATATTAGGCTAAAATTTAGTTTCCCACAGAAACAAAGGCAAAATTCAATCAGTAGAACTTAAAAAATAAAATATATTAAAATTTTAGCAATTACTTAGAAAAAAAGCTATGTATTAATACAAATTAAAAAAAAAATAGCAAATACATTAAAGGGAAAAAAACAATATATTAATTAAAATATGTAACTTGCTATGTAATATGACTTCTTAAATATAATAAGAGCTAATAAAAAGCCTTTTTTTTTTCAGTATATAAATATTAGGCTAAAATTTAATTTCCCACAGAAACAAAAAAAAAATTCTAAGTCAAGTTATTTTAATGAAAATCTCATGCCTCTGGCAATTAAGATTTAAAACTAACAGATTAATCAAAACATTTTTCATTTCCTTTATAGAAGATGCTTATGATAAAAGCATTATTATCTACCTTTGATTGTAAATCTTGTTACAATGCTTAATATGAAATACTGTAACTAGCCTTACGTTTCTACATTTTGGCATGCTTGTCCTAAAACACTTACAAAGTACCTCAGATTGTGTCAACTAGCAACCTTTTATAATGCTTTTTACAATGTTTGCAAACCTTTCAGACAAAGCCTTTAAAAAGCATCTAGTCATTTACATGTTCGGGTTATAAAAATGTTTTAAAAATCAAAAATTGTTATCTGGGGAGGTACTTTGTAAGTGTTTTAGGACAAGCATACCAAAAGGTAGAAATGTAAGGCTAGTTACAGTATTTCTTATTAACCATTGTAACAAGAATTACAATCAAAGGTAGATAATAATGCTTTTATTATAAGCATCTATAAAGGAAATGAGAAAGGTTTTGATTAATCTGTTAGTTTTAAATCTTAATTGACAGAGGCATTAGGTTTTCATCAAAATAACCTGACTTAGAAATTTTCTTTGTTTCTGTTGGAAACTAAATTTTAGCTTAATTTTTATATACTGAAGAAAAAAAAATGGAAAATAAGGATTTTTATTAGCCCACATTATATTTAAGAAATCATAGTAAGTTACATATTTTAATTAATATATTTCTTTTTTATTTGCTAAAATTCCTTTCCTATGTAATTGCTAAAATTTGAATATATTTTATTTTTTATATTTTAATTAATATATTGCTTCTAAAAAAAAATTAATTGTTGATAACATTAAAAATTTTTAAATCTAATATATGCATTTTGTTAGAATGAACTGTGAGGATTCATTTTACAGAAGTTTTCTAACTTTTGTTTGAGTTTGACAGAACTAACTAAAAGAGATAACTTAAATTTTTTTGTATCTGTTACCATTAATCAGTTTTAAAAATAGTCTAAAATATACCGGGGATAATATTTCCCTTTTAAAGTGAATTCAGGCAACAAGAAATTGTTTTTGTATATTATATTTTTGCTTAAGCCCTACTACATTATCCGGAAAGTTTCACAATAGTTTAAATGTCTGAGTTTGGAATTGTTTATGTCTTAGTTTTTATGTTGTCTTAACTTTTGTGTTTTTATATTTGGAAAGTGATAATGGTCAGCCCACTATCATGCAATTACTCTCATTTATTAGTTGATTGACAAACTGAAGTAAGTTAAACATTACTGCATAATTTAATTTCATAAAGATTTAAGAACTTCATTTAAGAACTATATAAAACCAAATTTTGGTGTTTATATAATTACTGAGAAAAAAAATAGAAACAAATACGCAATTTCCATTTATAAATTTTTATATCATATGCATATTACCTATTTGTTTATCTTCAGTCTACTTTAAGCATGTTTCCATTTAATACAGAAGAACAATAATTTTTCAGAATGATTTATCTCTGAATTAAATCTATTGATGCTCTGTAATTAAAAATAAATAATAATAATCTGTTAAGATTAATTAGACTTTTTTCCCCCTTTAAAATATAAAAATTCATTTTCAAAATCTTTCATAATTATTAGTATGTATATTGAAACGTCAAAAATTTAAATAATTAAATTAAAACACATTTTTTTAAACTTCATGAATATAAAATGTATTAAACAAAGTAATAAAAATAACAACACTTCAAAATATTGTAGCAACGCATACAATAAAAGTTTTGTATCTTAAACGTACATAATATAAAAACAATTGTCATTGAATGATATTTTAAAATGAAATTTTATACAACATAAATTACTAAAATATAAGAAAATAAAACGTATGCGTAAAAATAATTAACTTTGACTAAATTACAGTTTAAATACCAGTACAAAATCTATTATTATTATTATTACGGAATATTTCAAACTTTTGACGGTAATTTTTAAGCACATGAACTATAAGATTAATATTTTAAAATTGGGGAGCATCAATAGATAACATAAACGATAATAATATATTGTAAAAGATAAACAAATGCTATTCTCTATCTATTGTATTTTGCAATGAAAATATGTTTAAAGAACTCGCATTAATTCGTTAAGAATAAAAAACATACTATAAATGGAAATTTCAAGAAATACAACAGAAATATGCGTATGTATGTAGTTCTTACAATAAGGTATAGCTTTATGAAATTAAATTAATACAAAATATTTTAACATACTTTAGATGGAACATGATTGCAAATGCAAAGCCGGCACTCGCAGAGCGACGCTATATGTGACCTGCTAGCACGTCAATATCACCTTCAATGAGTCATGAGTGAGTGAACGCAAGCACAAGGGCAATTTGTAGCTCGAAATAAGTTGCGCATGCGCGGAAAATGAATGCGCACATTATGATTTTAGAACGTAGGTTTTCTGACGGTTATTCCAAAAATTTAATATTGAAAACATTACTGTGACCGTGATATACGGTAAAGATAATATACCTTTGCAGAAAAATCGAAAGAAAATGAAAAAGGACCATTTTCGGAACCCTGCTTGCTATCTGGGTTATTTCACTACCTGACTAACATAATTGAAACTCTGTTCGCAGTTGCTCTGTAGAATTCAGTGAAAGATGAGTCGAAAACAACAAGCTGCATCTTTAGAAACCAAGCAAAAAACTTTAAACGAAGTTAGCAATAGAGTGCTGAAAAAAATCAGAAAATGTCGCGAAGTATGTGACACCTTCAATTCTACAACTGAACCTCTCTACAATTTTAAAGAATCGTGAAAAGATTGAAACCGCTTATGCTGTGAGTCAATTCAAACCAGTAAGAAAACGAATGTGTAGAAGAAAGAATGAATAAATTGAAATTGCTCTCTTGCGGTGGATAAAAGAGGCAAGAAACTAGAATATTGTTTTGAATTTTGCAGTTTTGCAAGAGAAAGCAAAGGCTTTTGCTGCTGCTCGATGAGAGCGACTTCATTTGTTCTGACGGATGACTGAGAAGATTTAAAGAGCGTCATAGAATTGTCTACAAAAAGACATGTAGCCAAAAAACGGGAAATTCTTTTTTAGACATTGTTTTTTCCGAGTACATTTCCATAGAGGAAGATGTGCTGACTTCGGATGTGACGACACACCACAGACTAAGAAATAATTGCTGAAAAGAAAAAAAAAATGACAACATTGAAGTGTCGGACGAGGAGGAAGAAATTGACACCGAACGGAAAAGTTTAGTGTCATTAAAATAATCTACCACAGCATTGAAAACTGTACAGCGTTTCCTTCTGGAATAACAGGTTGCTTCCAGAACTTTGAACAAATTAGATGAGGTCCATACGTTCCTAAAAGAACTACTCTACAAAAATTGAAGCAAAAGTCAATAACGGAGTTTCAAAAAATGATTAGCAGGTAAATAAATTTATTATTGCATAAAAAATTATGACTAGTTTGTTAATGAAATTTTCTATTTCTTATTAATTTATGATTTTATGAGCAGGGTTATATTTGTAGGTTAATTAATTTAATTTTTATATCTAACGTAGATGGCCCCACTATTGTGACGGTTAACACGAAATTTCGGATAACACGA
Source organism: Maratus michaelseni (assembly GCA_963931845.1). Classification (NCBI taxonomy): domain Eukaryota; kingdom Metazoa; phylum Arthropoda; class Arachnida; order Araneae; family Salticidae; genus Maratus; species Maratus michaelseni. The sequence goes on from OZ007586.1 coordinate 416,268,521, forward strand.
AATAAATTCGCAGTCCCTTCAATTTCGTGTTAACGAGGTTCGACTGTATTAACAAACCAGTGGGAACAATTTACCTTTGTAAAATTAGGAGCTAAGTTATTTATTTTTATCTCCAAATACATTTAAATAAGTGTACTATTTCATTTAAACGCACTTTTAGTAATATTTTTAATATGCGAAAAAATCCCATCTTCTTAGAATGACGTGAGTTTTAAAATTTCAAATTACAGTAAGTGAATCTGCATTTTTATTGGTTTATAAAAATATTGTCCATACGCAGTTTCTTTTAATGGCAACGGGAAAGAATTGCATTAGAAATTGAAAAAAAAAATAGATTTATGTAATGATAAAGTATGGGAAATGTTTGAAAAAAGTGGTAAGAATGGTCTGGGAAATTTTTAAAGTTGACAGTAATTTCACTCGTGTTTTAAAACATACATCAAGTTTCGTTCAAATCAGACAAAAACTGTATATTTGTATAAGGAACATACATACATACAAACAAACCTGCATATCAAGAACGGCTTTTTTATATATGGATGACTTCATTTGTGTTTCAGCATTTAGTAATACTATTAATTTTCCAAGAAATAAAAACATAATTTGCGTATTCAAACTTCATGATTCAACTTATTTTACTCTAGCTGATCCGCCCGGCGTTGTCCGGGCCGCATATTAATAGTTTCAGCATTTAGTAATAATAATAAAATTTGCTTAATCCTTTTATACTGTTGGCGGTTCTTTTCTGCAAACATATGTTTCATTCTTTGAACTTAAAATAGGGGCTAATTTTCTGAATGAATATTTTGTGCTAAAACAAAAAGTTAATCAGAAAATTAGAATTAAATCAGAAAATTATTATGTCTTTTCCAATTTGTTGTAACGCGACATTTTTCAAAGGTCTTCGAAAATTCTATCTTATTCTTTTATGACATGAATATGAGTAGTACTACAGTGCCTAGAAGTAGATAGTAGTGCTCCCTGTTAAACGTTTATACGTATAATACGTATTATACGGGGCGCAGATTTTGGATACGTACCATATGACCAAGGCGGTTATACGTATTATACGAAATAGCATATATGGTACATCGTATATACGGATCTTACACCAGCGGTTAAACGTATAAACGTTAAAACGGTTTTCTTTCATTGCTTAAAAAATTATGCCTTTCTCCTGCTGGTCTGCATATCAGAGAGTTTGAGAAACACCCGCTGTGTCCTGTGCTGTCGGTACTTGCAAAAAAAAAAAAAAAAAAAAAAAAAAAAAACGGAATATTTTTTTTCAGTTTAGATTTTGTTTTTCCCCCTCAAATGTAAACTATTAACTATAACTTCTTACCACTTTTTTCAAACATTTCCCATACTTTATCATTACATAAATCTATTTTTTTTCCAATTTCTATTGCAATTCTTTCCCGTTGCCATTAAAAGAAACTGCGTATGGACAATATTTTTATAAACCAATAAAAATGCAGATTCACTTACTGTAATTTGAAATTTTAAAACTCACGTCATTCTAAGAAGATGGGATTTTTTCGCATATTAAAAATATTACTAAAAGTGCATTTAAATGAAATAGTACACTTATTTAAATGTATTTAGAGATAAAAATAAATAACTTAGCTCCTAATTTTACAAAGGTAAATTATTCCCACCGGTTTGTTAATATTAATTTTCCAAGAAATAGAAACATATTTTGCGTATTCAAACTTCATGATTAAACTTATTTTACTCTAGCTGATCCGCCCGGAGTTGTTCGGCCGCATATAAGCAACCTTTACATTGATACGGACATGGGAAAGAATCCTTGCTGTGATTGGCTAATGGTATAGGCCAACATCACGCGTCACGTCCACGTTTTTCCGCGTAGTGGAGGAGAGAATCGACAAGTGTAATGGCATCGCTTTATGGCTCATAAATAAGGTTATTTACATCTACAAATGTGGAATTTTAATAATAAAATATCAATTTGTGGATGATTACTTACTTCCGTTTTAAATTTTGTTTATTGTATCTGGTAAAACGACTCAAAATCAAATGAACACCAGAAAATCAACCTTAGCTAGATGAATATTTACAATGCTTTAACTGCATGTTTACAACGTAGCTGCAACAATAAAAAATGATTGATTTACGAAACTAAAAGTTTAGTTTAATACAATACTATATATAAAAAAATTCCAGCTGGAATGTGCTGAGAGGCTGCAAAGTGAATATTTCGTTTCGGTTTCTAAGTGTATATTTGGTATTTCATTGGTTATAATAACCAGTTTTAAACGAAAGTAGACATTTCAATAGTCATTTGAGAAATACAAAACGAGCCATCCAGTTACTTCCTAGAAATATCATGTTTCCTTCTTAGCTTAGGTAAATTAATTTTAATTCCGTATCTTTTGTATGACTATAATATTTTGTGAATTGTGCAACCATTGCTTATTTGTGCGAGATGATACTGAATGCACACTTTTTTAGTCAGCTACATCTGTAAAACATAAACTTACTTTAGAAAACAAAAATGTTTTTTGTTTTATATTGTTAAAGATGCATAAAAATCGTTTTGGCTTGGAATTATGTATTACTTGAACATTGGAATTATAAATACATTATAACATATCTGTGTAATTATCAAAGTTGCAAAATTTTACATATCAAGAAATTGTGTTAAATTATTTTTAAAATTATAATTAAATATGTTTATTAAATATTCTGAGAATAAAATTTATATAATATTAATAATAAAAATAAAATATAATTTTGTTTTTAAAAAATCTCTTTTTTATAACAAAAATTAACTTTAGTTAAACTTATCATTATTATGCAATCAAATCATCGCTGTATTAAATCAATAATTACAGTACACTCTCAAACAGTTCAAATCTCATAGTTTTGTTTGTTTACATTTTTAATTTTATATTGCTAATTGGGTTTCTAAATTAACTATATTATAAATATTAAATGCTTATAAAAATCAATATTTCTAATGAAAATCTCTAAAGAAGATATTTCTTTAATTGATAATTTTGATAAATTATAATTACAGTTTATTATAAGCATTTGAAGTTTCCAAGAAAACACTATCTTTGTTTCGCCATTGTGTTTCTAGATGGCAGCACCAAACAGTTAACTTTTTTAGAAAAAGTTTATTTTATATGTGGGCAGTTTAATCATTAAGAGATTACTCCACTCAGGCGAAAACACCCGCTCGCTAATGTTAATCCTATGGGGAAAATATTTTACGATATCTTGTACGTATTTCTATATTTTAATTTCTTTTTTTTTTTTGCATTGGATAGCTGAGGTCAATCTCTATGCAAGCTCTTTCTTACCTTTTCGATTTTTGTTGCAGTTTTTTTTATTGAGGATACTTTTACTTTCGATACCAGTTTCGAAAATGAAAGTCTCTTAATTAAAAAAAAAATTGTAAACATAATATATAAATATAATATATATATATATATATATATATATATATATATATATATATCATTTAGAAATATTGAAATGCAAACGAGATATTTTAAAATATTTCCCCCATAGGATTAACATTAGCGAGCGGGTGTTTTCTCCTGAGTGGAGTAGCCTCTTAATGTAGATTTCTTGTCTGGATTTGATTATATTATCTCAATTTTTTAAGAAATTTGGAAAGTGGAATTAAATATTCAGTAATTGCAGAATTTTTATTTATTTATAAAATCTAATTTGAAAATTCGAATAAATATAGCAAGCCAATCTTTTTTTTTTTCAAACTATCTAGTGACGCTTTTAAACGGGCGGGAAAGAATTAAAGAATTATATTCTTTCCTTGTTTTAATAAAATTTATGTAAGCAACCGGGGTGCATTTCCTTAGGAATTGGAGATTTATTTTAGGAATTTTATATATATACATTAAGGCGTGTCCCATTTTTATCTCTATATTGTTATGTTAAATTTATTTTATGGCAGCATATTTCATCTATTTTTTAAAAGATTCAAAATAAAAATTTAGTAATTTTTTTTTTCTTTTTCTTCTCCTCTATTCATTTATGTATAATTCTTTAGAATTAAATCATTTTAAAATTAACATATAAATATATATTCATATAAATATCTATATTGCTATAAATTAAACATTTCAATGCATTGACATACATTTACAAATTTTATGCATGTGTGTTTAAGTATCATATTTATTCTATTTATAGGATCATATTATTTCTTATATATTCGGATATAAACAATGAAATTTACAGTTAAAATGTAAAAAAAACTGTTTTTTTTTTATATTTAATTTAGTTTTTTGTTTGTTCCTTGCTGCTCCCTGAACCATAAATTAAACAAAAAATAAATTAATACATTTAAAAGACTATATTAAATTTGTATGAAAACAGCCTTTTATTTCTGTATCGGAAACTACATTTTTGCTTTGTTAGCAAGGTAAAATTTCTCCCCCCCCCACCAAACATAAATAAACTATAGCATTGAAATAAACAACAATTACATGAATGTTTCAGAAAATTAAAACTAGCCGATGTTGATGAATGAGCATTTAGATTTGTATAATTAAATATTTATGATTATTTTATTGTTGTTTGAAATGTTGAACAGATGTTTTTTCGTAAAATGTGTTTGAAATCATTATCACCCTGTTTCATTCATGCTTTAATAATAAATAATTTTTTATCTGCAAATTTTGTATATTCAGTTATTATATTTCAAAATATTTATGACAAGTATCAACAAAACAAACGCCTTTCAAAATAGGGTTAAATGGATGAAAGAATCAGCCAATCACAGTGCAGGATTCTTTCCCATGTCCGTATCCATGTAAAGGGTACTTATATGCGTCCGGGCCCTGGTAATAAACTAAATCTTTTAAAAAACTCTGGCCTGAGTCTCCGATGGCTTCGGCCAAACCTCTTTCCAAACGAACATCTGACACAGGTACCCGCTGTCTACGGCACCGTATAGTAAGCGTGCTATAAAATTGAGATATTTGGAGAAGATGGAAACATTATTAGCCGAGTTATTGAAATAAGGCACAGTTAGAGAAAATAATCTTGAGGGGGATGACGGGGGAGGGATGTTCAAGTTTCCTTCAGAAAATGACTAATTAGGAGGATTGTAGTGGCTCAATTGCACAGTTTAAAGCAACTGAATATCGTTTTTATTAACTCCATGTTCTATTTATTTTATTTTATTTTTTATTTTGCTGTTAAAATTATCGGCACATTTTGATATGGAATCTGGCACCTAGCCAAGTCTGTTGTTATTATAATGAGAAAAAGAATAAAATGTTATCGTTTGGATGCTGTATTTTGTGATAATTAATAAGTTTTATAAAGACATTTATCTATGAAAATAAGTATATTATTCACGCTCCTTTCTAACATTGTACGAACCACTCCCCAGACAAACTGGTGACCCGAAAAGTTAAAAAATGTCTACGAGTGAATCGGAGAAGAATGATTCCACGGAAAAGCCCAAAATTAGCAAGGTGAGTGTTAAAATTCCACCTTTCTGGATTGATAAACCAGAGATCTGGTTTTATCAAGTTGAGGCTCAGTTTAAAATTAATGAAATCACTAATGAGGAAAATAAATTCAATTATTTAGTTGCGCAACTTGGGCCGAAATTCGTAGAAAATATATGGGACATAATAAGTAGTGAAAGCTTAACCAAATATTCCGATTCGAAAACTAGATTGCTTAATTTATTTAAAGAAAGTTAAAATGTTCAAATAAAGCGATTGATAACAGGAATTGAACTTGGCACTATGAAACCTAGTCAGCTACTTCAAAAGCTAAAAACTGTCGCTACTGCTGATGTTTCAGAAAAGATGATTCAAACTCTTTGGCTTGAAAAATTGCCCGATTGCGTAAACAATATATTGATTGTTAGTGAAGAAGACTGAAATAAATTAGCTGTAACGGCAGACGAAATCAGCGATATGAATACCAAAACCGAAATCTTTGCCACAAGTAATAAAACTGAAACTGTTAATGATAGCACGGCGTCGTTTGCCAATAATGAACTTTTACATCGAATTGCTTCTCTGGAACAGCAAATTTCGCAACTGTGCGTTTCACGACAATCCAAGTCTAACTTTCAAAATAACGAAAACCGTTCTCGCTTCCGAAGCAGGTCTCGTCAGCGCTACAATCCTAACAGCAAACTGTTATTTTCATTTCCGTTTCTGTAATCGTTGTTTCCCTGATAAATGCATCCAGCCATGTGCGTGGAGCAAGAAAACCGATTCCAAAAAGGAAAACTCAGATCTGCAGTAGATCTAGCGACACATACTACTGCAGAAAATGTAGAAAGTTGTCGCAAATTTCGATTATATGTGAAAGATTTAAGAACAAATTTGCGATTCCTAGTTGACAGTGGTGCTGACATAAGTGTTCTTCCAGCCACTATAAAAAACAAAGAATCTTCCGATTATAAGCTATATGCAGCAAACGGAACAGAAATAGAAACTTTTGGCATTAAATTTCTAAATCTCGACTTAGGATTTCGAAGGGATTTTCAATTCCCTTTCGTGATTGCTAAAGTCACAAAAGGAATTCTGGGAGCAGACTTTTTGAATAAATATAATCTTCTAATTGACCTGAAAAATAAACGGTTAATTGATGGAGAAACAAAACTTACTGTAAAAGGGGAAGTTTCTTCAATTACTTTTAACAATATTAGCACATTGAACAAAACTGTTAAATTTCAAAATTTATTTTCTAAGTATCCAGATATTGCGAAGCCAAATTTGCTAATTTCAACATCCAAGCATGATGTGAGGCATTTTATCTGTACAGAAGGTCCTGCAGTGTATAATAAAGCTCGTCAACTTGATTCAAAACGACTGGCAATAGCCAAAGAAGAATTTAAATACATGCTCAATAATGATTTTATTCGTCCTTCTAAATCCCAATGGGCAAGTCCATTACATTTAGTGGTTAAAAAGGATGGATCTTATCGTCCTTGTGGAGATTACAGACAGCTTAATTCCCATACCATTCCTGACAGGTACCCAATTCCCAGAATTGACGATTTTCATCATATTTTGAAAGGTGCAAAAATTTCTCAAAAATAGATCTTTTTAAAGCTTACTATCAAATACCGATTGCAGAAGAAGATAAATGTAAGACAGCTATTATTACTCATTTCGGATTATATGAGTTTAATGTCATGAGTTTTGGTCTTAAAAATGCCCCCGCAACGTTCCAAAGATTTATACACGAAGTGTTAAGAGATCTTGAATTTGTTTTTCCATATTTAGATGACATGCTAATTGTTTCTGCTGATGAAAACCAACATGAAAATCACCTTAATTTAGTTTTTGAAAGATTACACAAATACGGCCTCAGAATCAATATTTCCAAATCAGTATTTGTAGTTCCAGAAATAGAATTTCTAGGTTATCTTATTACACCCGAAAGTTCACGACCCTTACCAGAAACAGTTCAAGCTATTTTAAATTACAAATTACCAGAAACCATTCATGATTTAAGAACTTTTCTTGGTATGATTAATTTTTATCGTCGTTATTTAAAAGATGCTGCTAAACACCAAGCATTATTACATGAATACCTTAAAGATTCCAAGAAGAAAGATAAAAGAAAAATTGACTGGACTGAAGAAACACGAAAACAATTTGAAATTTGAAAACAAGATCTAGCAAATACAGCTTTATTATCCTTCCCGAATTCTGATTTACCTCTAAGTTTGTTTACGGATGCATTAGATTTGGCCATAGGCTCTGCCCTGCACCAATACGAAAATAAATCTTGGAAACCTATCGGTTTTTAATCGAAGAAGTTAAGCATCACTCAACAGAATTATAGCACATACGACCGTGAACTATGAGGTATTTACTTATCGGTAAAATACAGGGTGGTCATAAAAAAACTTTGCCGATATATCGAACTCTAGCGGCTGACCCGATCGAGATGAGATTTCAGACATAGTTATTCACAGGTATGAGCTCAGTATTCTGTGGACGGCAACAAATTGGCGCTCATGGTTACGGTTATAGCTACAGAAACTCGAAATTTTCAAATGGCAGCGCCCTTTTGTTTCATCGCAAAATCCTCAGCGCATGCGAAAACCCTAAAGAGCGTTGGAACGGTACGTGTATCGCAATAAACGGACGCGTTATGCACGCACAAAAACAGCTCTGCGAACGGCAAAAAAACACGATCAGGACGCGCACGAAGGAAATTTGCATATGACAGAGGCAAAACACCAATCACGGAACACCGTTCGCCAGATAGTCAGCGTAGAAAACGGATAAAAAGTGGGGTGGGAATGTTAGTTCTTCAGTCGGGAGCACGCACATGCCGATGAAATGACTCTTCCAGCGACAGTTTGTGGTGAATTGGTAAAACTCTATCATCAAAATGGGATGAATGCTGCGAAAACCTTGCGTGTTTACCGTCGAAACCATCGTCAAATACGTGGCCCATGTAGCCCGCAAGGTCTTCGTGATTTAGTAAAGAAATTCGAAGAAACTGGCTGCACCTGTGATAGACCGCGATCCGGACGACCAACTGTTCCTGAGGATACTGTTATGGAAGTGCATCACACAGTGACTACATGACACATGCAAACTGCAAGAGGTGCATCTTGTGTATTGGATATAGCAAAATCAACGGTCCTAAAGCTATTGCGCTCTGTAATCCGCATGTTTCCTTACCGGTACCAGCGCGTCCAGATGTTGGAAGTGGGGGACCATCAAAAACGTAAAGACTTTGCTAATGAATTTCTTATCCAATATGATGGAGATAACGACTGGCCTCTTCGCATATTATGAACGGACGAGGCACATTTCACCTTAACTGGCAACGTCAACACCAAAAACTATGTGCACTGGGCAGACATGAATCCGCACGCTGTGGCACCAGTACCTTTATACGACATCAAAGTTACTGTGTGATGCGGCATTGCAGGCACAATTATTCTCGGGCCGTACTTCTTTGAGGAAGCGACACCAACGGGATTTGTAACTTGCTCTGTAACAGGCTCCCACTATACGGCAATGCTGCAAAATTACGTCATACCAGAATTGCTGTAGCGAAATACACTGAATGACTTCGTTTGGATACAAGATGGTGCACCTCCATATATAGCGAAGTCTGTTTGCAGGGTCCTGGAACAACATTTTGGCGACCATGTCATCTCACGCCATTTTCCATTTCCGTGGCCTCCGCGATCTCCCTATCTCACTCCTATGAATTTCTGATCCTGGGGATATCTCAAATCTAGAGTGTACATGTGCAATCCGCAAACTTTGCCAGATTTGAAAGATTCTATCAAACGTGAGTTCACATCCCTCCTGCGATGTTACGTTTGGTTGTATTGTCCACAGTCGCCCGCATGCAATGTATAATTGCCTGTGATGGCACCCATGTGGAAAATGTGTAATCAAAATAAAAGTTTTCTTTTCTCCGATCTGTTTTGTAATCAGTGATTGGTGTACTGACTCTGTGTCATATGCAAATTTCCCCGATCGTGGTTTTTTTGGCCGTTCGCAGAGCTGTTTTTTGTGCGTGCATAACGAGTCCATTTCTTGCGATACACGTACGGTTCCAACGCTCTTTAGAGTTTTCGCATGCGCTGAGCATTTTGCGACGAAAACAAATGGGCGTTGCCATTGAAAAATTTCGAGTTTCTGTACCTATAACCGTAACCGTGAACACCACTTTGTTGCCGTTCAAAGAATCCTGAGCTCATACCTCTGAATAACTCTATCTGAAATCTCACCTCGATCGGTTGAACGGACCAGCCGCAAGAGCTCCATATATCTGCAAAGTTTTTTTATGGCCACCCTGTATTTTAAATACTTACTAGAAGGAAGAACAGAACCTTTACGATTTATACGGATCATGAACCGTTGGTGTATGCCTTTTTGCAAAAGCCTAACAAAGCATCACCAAGACAGTACAGACAATTACAATACATTTCCGAATTTACTACTAACATTAAATACATCAAAGGTAAAAATCATATTGTAGCAAACTCATTATCAAGACTTGAAGAAATTACAATAATCGATTATGATGAAATAGCAAAAGAACAATCTCAAGACGAAGAAATTAAAGAGTTACAAAAGTCTAAGACTTTAAAGTTTGAACAGTACTCTCTTTCTTCTGGTCAGAATCTGTGGTGTGATGTTTCTACTTGCAATATTCGTCCTTATATACCTCATACTTACCGAATGAAGATCTTCCAGAAATTTCACGGATTATCGCGTCCAGAAGTAAAATCAACAGTTAAGCTAATAACATCGAAGTTCATTTGGCCTAACATTAATAAAGATGTTAGAAAATGGGCTAGATCATGCATTTCATGCCAAAAAGTAAAAATTACTCGTCATACAAAATCAACAATTGGTGAATTTCCAGAGCCATCAGAGAGATTTCGAGCAGTCCATATTGATCTCGTTGGTGCACTACCACCATCAAATGGCAATATCTATTGCTTAACCTTCATAGACAGATACACCAACTGGATGGAAGCCATTCCATTGAATAACAGCACGGCAGAGACTGTAGCAAAAGCCTTTTATAATAATTGGATCACTAGATTCGGAACACCTTCAAAGCTGATTTCCGATCGTGGAGGTTGATTCTATTCAGCAATAGTACAAGCCCTTTCAAGATTCTGCGGTATTAAGCTACAACATACAACAGCCTACTATCATCCGCAATGCAATGGCAAAGTAGAACGTCTCCACAGATCAATAAAAGCTTCTCTAAAAGCGCATAATAAAATAAATTGGACTGAAACTTTACCCACAGCTCTCTTGGTCTTTGCACAGCGATTCGAGCAGATACTCCCTATACTATAGCCTATAGCAGAAATAGATTATGGAGAGAAACTTCGGCTGCCCGGTGAATTTTTACAGCTGAGTACCATGCAAGTCTCACCAGGAAGTTTTATACATAGATTAGGGAGAGAAACTTCGGCTGCCCGGTGAATTTTTACAGCCGAGTACCATGCAAGTCTCACCAGGAAGTTTTATACATAAATTACAAGAGCAGATTCAGCTAATTGGACCCCGAAAAATTCAACATAAATATATTCCAAATATATTTGTTCATAAGGATTTGGAATCAAGTACACACGTTCTCCTAAGAATAGACAGAGTACGCAAGCAACTGGAACCACCATATGAAGGTCCTTATGAAGTAATTTATCACTCTTCAAAATATTTCACTATAAAAATTAAAGGTAATAATGTGAATGTATCTATAGATAGACTGAAACCAGCATATATTCTCTCAGATGATCCCAAAATAGCTTCACACCCTGAACAAGCAACCCAGTTACAAGTTAAGACTTTATCTACACAAAATCTGAACAATAGAAACTTTATTCAACCTGGTAATACAGCAGAAAAGCCTGTGCCTGTTTTGAAACAATCACGAACTGGTAGAACAATTAAACTTCCAGTAAGATTTAGAGATTAGAAAATTTGCTGAAATGTTTTATAACTATTTCTTATGTAAATATTTTAAATAGTTGTAAAATTGTATTTATTTTGAATATATATTGTTTTCTGTAATTGCAACTGAATACCACTTTTAATAACTCCATGTTCCATTTATGTTATTTTATTTTTTAATAGTTTTCATTTGTTTCGAATAATTAAAGTAACAGCTTTTGCTCCGGAAGAGGCTGTTTAATGAATTGTTTGAAATAAATATTTAGAACGATTGAGTGTTGAAGGCTGGGGATTTTTTTTTTTGCTCAATTCTTTAAACACTGGGTTTTTTTTAAGAAAGTTATATTTAAATTAGTATCTAAATTTTTATGAAAGATAATGCAATATAAAATGTTGACAAGATAATTGAAGGAATTTTCACTTATATTCCTCGGATAAAACAATCAAGTTCAGACGCAGAAATTTTATTTAATAATTAATGTCAAATAAAGTCCAACATATTGCGTTTGAATAAAAAACATTTTATTAAATAGAATTTTTGGGTGTTTTAAAAAGGTTAACATTGAGAGAGAAAAGTGTAAAAAATTTAGCGCGTTTTTTTAATAAAAGGACATCCACGGATATTCTTAATATTTATATACGCATTATTTAATGGTAGCATTCCATTAAAGCAAAAATTACTCTTCGGAAATTGCGACAATTCTTTTTATTAAGGGAAAGAAGTTCTATAAATTAGATGCACAGTGTGGGACACAAATATGTATAAAAATTCAAATTTTTATTGTTACTGTCTTTGGTAGACACGCCTTCTGGCTGAATTTAAGTTCTTTTATCTCGGAATGGATGGGTGTGTTTCATAATTGTCTTCACAATTAAAATATTTATAAAAAATAACAAATTGTCGCGCCAGAGACCGTTGTGCACTTAAGTCTATTCAAAGTCAAAAAGTTTTTGTTACAATAGAAAAAAAATGATTTTAATAAAATAGTAATAGAATAGTTCATAAAATACTTTAATAAAAAGTAATAGAATAGACAGTACTGTATATACCTTGCACGTATATCCATAGCCGTTGTCGTAAACTGATATTAAGCAATTGGACAGCCCAGTTATTCCTTCCGGAGAAGAAAGCGGGTGTCATGCAAAAAGTTCGGACGAACAATTATTCACGAGAACAGCAGTCCTCCTACAATACATAAAAAATGCAACTACGTAATTTTAACGATGTGAGAAGTATTTTCGTCTACCTCATACGACTTTTCAGTTAGAGCCATCACATTTTTGCGTACAATTATCCAATTCGTAACTGAATTATTAGTTTATCAAATCTCTAATAATGTGTTTTTGTCCATAGATTATATTTAAGTAAATTAGTGTACCTTGAATGGAATATATGCAATTTTTTTAGGAATATTTTAATTATGAAGAGATTTGATAAACACAGCATTGAAGTTTGTAATAAAAAAATATGGAAGAAGGCCTGTCTGCCAAACGCAGTAAGAAGCGTGTATAATTATTAAGAATAATTACAGATGTTTTTATTTTTAAAAAGTGCTAAATTGTCGACGCTGTTTCCGGGCAATCTTAACGTCTTTAACACACCGTTGAATAGACCCAAATTTTGATATAATAAAACGTTGTATACTCAAACGCAGTACTTATTTGTCTTTAATTATTAAATAAATCTTCTGCTTCTAAACATGCTAGCCTGATCCGCAGATTATACACCGGAAATAATTTTAATTATGTTGTCAACATTTCATATAGCATTATCTTTCATAGAAATTTCTATATACAAATTTAAATATACCAAATCTTAAAAAAAATACAAATTTTAAAATACATCCGTTCAAATTTTAAAAATACACAAATAATTAACAAATTGATGAATCGAAATGCGGTTTGCATCATAAAACTTGAAAAATCGTTTCGAAGCAAAAAAAAAAATTCTTATTTTATTAAATTTCATTTTTTCTATTGCAACAAAAACGTCGACACTTTGAACAGTCTTAAGAGTAATGGAAAGCGTACTCTGATGTGACAAATTGTTATTTTTTATGAATATTTTAATTGTATAGAGATTTATAAAACAGAACCTTGCTTTCCGCGGTAAAAAGACTTAAATTATGGAAGACGGCCTGGCTACCAAAGTCAGTAAAAAATAAAAATGTGGATTTTTTTAGATATTGTGTCCCACACAGTGTAGCTAATATAAGGAGTTTTTCTCTTAATAAAAAAATCTACCGCAATCTCCCAAGAGTAATTTCTGCTTTATTTAATAATGGAGTCTACCTTTAAATAAATTGTCTATAAATATTAAAAGCATCGGTAGTTGTTATTATTGAAAAAAAAACACACGTTAAATTTTTGACGCTGTTTCCGCAATATATTTTTCAAGATTTTGTACGATTTAAATGAGCTGCCTTTGGTTCCACGCCTTCTCACAGAATTTAATTTTTTTTTTATCTCGGAATGGAATGGTGTTTCATAACTGTCTCACAATTAAAATATTTCTAAAAAATGACAAATTGTCGCATCAGAGATCGCTGTGTACTTAACTCCCTTCAAAGTCACGAAGTCTTTGTTGCAACAGAAAAAAAATAGTTTTAATAAAATTGTAATTGAATAGTTCATAAAATACTTAAAAAAATAGTAATAGAATAGACAGTACTGTATATACATTGCCTGTCTATCCATAGCCGTTGTCGTAAACTGATATTAAGCAATCGGACACACCAGTTATTCCTGCCGAAGAAGTAAGCGGGTGTCGCGCAAAAAGTTCGGACGAACAATTACTCACTAGAATAGTAGTCTTACTACAATACATATTACTCCTTCAATACATGTTAAATTTAAATTAGTATCTAAATTTCTATGTAGGATAATGCAACATGAAATGTTGAAAAGATAATTGTAGGAATTTCTGGCAAATACTCCAAAGATAAAACAAACATGTTTAGACCCAGAAATTTTATTTAATAATTAATGTTAAATAAAGTCAAACATATTGTGTTTGAATAAAAACATTTCATTAAATATAATTTTTGGGTTTTTTAAAAAGGTTAAGTTTGAGAGAGAGGGGTGTCAAAACTTTAGGGTGTTTTTTTTTTAATATAAGGACATCTACGGAAATTCTTAATATTTATATACGCATTATTTAAAGGTAGAATTCCGTTAAAGCAAAAATCAATCTCCGGAAATTGCGACAATTCTTTTAATTACGGGAAAAAGTTCTATAAATTAGAAGCACAGTGTCAGTCACAAATATCTATAAAAATTCACATTTTATTTTTACTGCCTTTGGTGCCACGCCTTCTTACAGAATTTAATTTTCTTTTAATCTCGGAATGGAAGGGTGTTTAATAATTGTCTTCACAATTAAAATATTTATAAAAAATGTCGCATCAGAGATCGCTGAGCAAGTAAGTCTCTTCAAAGTCAAAAAGTTTTTGTTGCAATAGAAAAATAGTTTTAATAAAATAATAATTGAATATTTCATAAAATATTAAAAAAAAATAGTAATAGAATAGACAGTACTGTATATACCTTGCATGTCTATCCATGGCCGTTGCATAAACTGATATTAACCTTTTGCTTACGGGGGGATTACAGTAGTCCCAAGAAAAAGAATGCTGAAAAATACGGGGTTGGGATTACCGTAATCCCGAAAATTTCCACCCCTCAAACATGCCGTGCAGGAAGTAATCAAGAGCGTTAAGCTCAACAGGGGTTCGACTGCGTATGGGAGAAGGGAAATTATGCAGGGAAGATATTATGTATGCTAGGGAAACGAGGGGGAAATTTCCGCAGTAAAGAAAGTAAACATTGTTTACTCAGACGTCTTCAAGCTTTTTCTATCTCACTTTTTCACTTTTTTGTTCTTAGAATGTTAAATGTCTGTCTTTTTTTTTTCTTTTCTCAGTAAATTGAAAATAATATACTAGATGTCTTAAAATTATTTAAGAAACTTTATTTATTAAACTGAGCAAAAATCAAATGATTATACATATTAATACTTAAATAAAAATACAGTTTTTTTAAAAACATTTCTTAATTTAAAATTAATAAAATAAAAATAATTGTTTTTGCACAGTATAAACATATTATGAAACGTTTAATTTTATGCGCAAACACAACTAAATAACTAGGTTTATCTCCTGCATGTGCAAATGTATTTTGCCTATTTTAGAATGGCATTAAAAATAAATCGAATTCTAGAGTTATTTACAAGTAATATTTACCGCACTCGTCTGATTCGAGCAAAATATTAGTTTTTATGCAGAAAATAATAAATGTTACATTAATAATTCCTTATATATTTTACAAATACATGAATATTTTTTTTAAAGTAAATGAACGGGCGAATGAAAGTACTAAGCACATCTCAGTTAAGTTTAAGAAGGCAACAGCTATTTCCAAATCCTATAAAGATCAACTGTTATTGGCGTACGCTTTTTCTCGAAAACATATGAAGCGATTTCAATATTTTATTTTTTTATTATAAGAAATTTGTTTGGAAAATTCATTTTTTAATAAAGTTGTCAAATAATAAAGTAAAATTAAAAAAATTAAATATGTGAAATCACGTAGCTGTTGCACTTTTTATTTTTATTTTTTGCAAAGGATCAATTTATAGTTTAACAAATACCAAAAAATTGCAAATAATGACTATTTATTATTATTTTTTTACTACAATTTTTTTACACCCATTTTAAAATCGCTTCAGTAATTCTCGAGTAAAAAAATGCTTCAATATCAACTAATATCAATATGATTTAAAGTGTTGTTGCACGCTTATGTATTATTATTTTGGGGGTAAGAAACACAACAATAAAAATTACTTAGGCGCAATATCATATACGTACCCTTTTAAAATTAAGAAGACAAAATTGAAATTCAAAAGAGCGCTATTACATTCCTTCCCTTATGGGAAAATTACATTGAGTTATTGGAAAATAGCACAGCACACGCGTAAAAAAGTACATCTTTAGTCTTATTTTCTTTTGAATTTTTCTTGAAAAGACTTTCTCCTGTCTTTTAACATTTAGTTTACCACACCAATGGATTTTTTAGTTATCTCCTCTCATTTTCTCTATCACAATTATTTTTTTACATCCATGTCTGGTGTTAGAGGGGGCGAGGTCAGGTGACTGCCTGCGACAAGAAAAACAAAGGGGTGGATAATTCACAAAATAAAATACTTAGCGATAACTTGATATATATATATATATATATTACTTTTAAATGCTAAAGGTATAAAATTAACAACTATAATATAAATTAAAATAACTTTTATTAGTTGTTTTACATGTTTCGACTCTTTCCGAGTCATTTTCAAAAACAAAATGAGAATATTCTAAAGCTGCACGGGCTTTTAATTTATTATTTTCATGTACTTTTTTTTAAAAATTACGCACGTTATCTATTATTTTTTACTTGATTGTTTATTTTCATATCTTTGACCATGGAGTAATTCTAGCCACATTTTCGGTAAATTAAAAGATGCCGCATCGTTACATATTGTATTTTTGCGCGTGAGTATCTCTATGGTTTCTCTTATTATGGATGGATAGTATAGACTGGAGGGAAATATTATTTTACTTTCATTGAAATTTATTTGGATGGTTTGTTCTTGATATAATCTTGCCAGTTTTAATTTACCGAAACTGTGGCTAGAATTACTCCATGGTCAAAGATATGAAAATAAACAATCAAGTAAAAAATAATAGATAACGTGCGTAATTTTTAAAAAAAGTACATGAAAATAATAACTTAAAAGCCCGTGCAGCTTTAGAATATTCTCATTTTGTTTTTGAAATGACTCGGAAAGAGTCGAAACATGTAAAACAACTAATAAAAGTTATTTTAATTTATATTATAGTTGTTAATTTTACACCTTTAGCATTTAAAAGTAATATACTATTACAAGGTGTTATAATTTATTATATTGTTAATATATATATTTTTTTTTTCTTAAGAATATGTCAATTGTTGCGGTGAAGAAAAAAAAAATCTCACTCATTGTGAAATGGCTACTAAAACTTTTCCTGCTTTTACCCCCCCCCCCCCCTCCCTTCCCATCCAAATTAATTTCCCTCGTCATTATGCTATTTCTGAACCAAAAAATGCCGCCATTTTTTTTTAACATATCCAGATACTGTCGTAAAAGTGGTCGGGCGACTGCACGGAACCCTAAAGACTAAGCTGTGGGAAATTCACAAACTAAAAAGTTATAACTTAAGGTGTTTCTCAAATTCCTTGCTGAACAATGTGAATTTCTGACTCATTTTCTAACTAATTTCTAACGTAAAAAAATAAAATTGGAAGACCTGACTATGGAGGTGATTGGAAATCGTAAATGAATTACTTATAGAGTGAAAACGATTGTTGTCACATGACGACCAATTTTCCACTTTCCCGCGTTACCGCGTCCGGAAATTCCATTTAAACCGCAAACTTTGACAGTATTTCCTCAAAGAAATTTCTTTCTTTACCAAAAATAGAAAACGCCATTCGATTACATAATTTCTGAATAAGAACATCCTCAATTTATTATTTGATTTACACCCAATTGTTATTAAACGTAATCACTCGAATTTAATTACATTTACTTCACCGAAAAAATATAATTCACAGCGGTGTATTTTTAAAATAAGGTTCACATTTGCATATAAATTTAGTTACCGAAAATGATCTATTTATTATTATTTGATTTACAATCAAGTACTGCAGAACCTAATCACAGAAAAAAAATCATTTCAAGAATCATGACAGTAAAAGATAATTTTCATCTCGTAGTATGTCATTTAAAACTTATTTACAAACAAAAAATTACTTCATTCAGGTAAACAGCTTTCTTTTTAAGGGAAAAGAAAATCCCCAACGGTCCCACGACCCACTAATGATTACCAGATGTGCCTACTGGTTGCTTACTGATTGCCATACTCTGATCACCTGCGGTGAAGAATCATTAAGGTAGGGGGTTGAAATTTTGAGATTCTCCCGTAGTTAAGGCATATGTAAGGAATGTATTTCCCGTAAGCTAAACGTTAAGCAATCGGACACACCAGTTATTCCTTCCCGAGAAGAAAGCGGGTGTCACGCAAACAGTTCGGACGAACAATTACTCACTGGAACAATTGAACTTGAACTTGTGATAGATTCAATGGGATTCCAAGTTGCGAAGCAACTGCATACCCTGGCTTTGAGTAGGTTTATATCAAATCCTGAGAGAGCCATTTTAAATGTCTAGCTGTAGTTCAATTGACTACAAAAAAAATAGGATAGTGTTAAGTATAGCTATAAAATAATGAAAATTTATAGTTAAAGTATAAAAGTAAAAATAGTTCATAGATAAAAAAAAAAAATCCAGAATAGGTAAAGTAAAGGTGTTAGGAGAAAGATGAGGAGAAAAGTCAATTTATTTTTATTAATGTTAAAACAATTTAATATATTTTTTTCTTAATATTAAAGAGAAAATGTTTTAGGTAAGAGTTATAGCTCGGAAGGACTATTCATGAAAAATAGTGGAGTACCTTTTTTTTTCGGTTGGACGGACTGCAAGCATCTTAGTCAGGTAGCTCATAGATGAGTTCATTTGGGATATGATTAAGTAGTAAGAGGCGTGTATAACTATTACGAATAATTACAGATGTTTTTAATTTTAAAAAGTGCTAAATTGTCGATGCTGTTTCAGGGCAATCTTAACGTCTTTAACATACTGTTTTAATAGACCCAAAATTTGATACAATAAAATGTTGTATACTCAAACGCGGTACTTATTTGTCTTTAAATATTAAATAAATCTTCTGCTTCTAAACATGCTAGCCTGATCCGCGGATTATACACCGGAAATAATTTTAATTATGTTGTCAGCATTTCATATAGCATTATCTTTCATAGAAATTTCTATATACAAATTTAAATATACCAAATCTTAAAAAAAATACAAATTTTAAAATAGATCCGTTCAAATTTTAAAAATACACAAATAGTTAACAAATTAATGAATCGAAGTGCGGTTTGCATCATAAAACTTGAAAAATCATTTCGAAGCAAAAAAAAAAAAAAATAAATAAATAAATAAATAAATAAATAATAATAAATATTATTTTATTAAAGATGTTCTTATAATATTAAAGATGTGTTATATTTAAAGTAGTATCTAAATTTCTATGAAAGATAATGCAATATGAAATGTTGACAAGATAATTGAAGTAATTTCCGGCTTATATTCCACGGATATAACAAGTTTGTGCAGACGCAGAAACTTTATTTAATAATTCATGTCAAATAAATTCCAACATATTGCGTTTGAATAAAAACATTTTATTAAATATTATTTTTGGGAGTTTTTAAAACCTTAACATTGAGAGAGAGAAGTGTCAAAAATTTAACGCGCATTTTTAAATAAAGACCTACGGATATTCTTAATATTATTTATATACGCATTATTTAAAGGTAGCATTCCGTTAAAGCAAAAATTACTCTTCGGAAATTGCGACAATTCTTTTTATTAAGGGAAAGAAGTTCTATAAATTAGATGCACAGTGTGGGACACAAATATCTATAAAAATTCAAATTTTTATTGTTACTGTCTTTGGTAGCCACGCCTTCTGACTGAATTTAAGTTCTTTTATCTCGGAATGTTACATAATTGTCTTCACAATTAAAATATTTATAACAAATAACAAATTGTTGCGCCAGAAACCGTTGTGCACTTAAGTCTATTCAATGTCAAAAAGTTTTTGTTACAATAGAAAAAAATAATTTTATTAAAATAGTAATAGAATAGTTCATAAAATACTTTAATAAAAAAAATAATAGAATAAACAGTACTGTGATATACCTTGCACGTATATCCATAGCAGTTGTCGTAAACTGAAATTAAGCAATTGGACAGCCCAGTTATTCCTTCCGGAGAAGAAAGCGGGTGTCATGCAAAAAGGTCGGACGAACAATTATTCACGAGAACAGATGAATCGAAGTGCGGTTTGCATCATAAAACTTGAAAAATCGTTTCGAAGCAAAAAAAAAAAAAAAAAACTTCTTATTTTATGAATTTTTTTTTCTATTCCTCCTACAATACATAAAAAGTGCAACGACATAATTTTAACGATGTGAGAAGTATTTTTGTCTACCTCATGCGACTTTCCAGTCAGAGCCATCACATTTTTACGTACAATTATCCAATTCGTTATTGAATTATTAGTTTATCAAAATTATAATAATGTGTTTTTGTCCATAGATTATATTTAAGTAAATTAGTGTACCTTGAATGGAATATATGTTATTTTTAGGAATATTTTAATTATGAAGGGATTTGATAAACACAGCATTGAAGTTTGTGATAAAAAAAATATGGAAGAAGGCCTGTCTACCAAACGCAGTAAGAAGCGTGTATAAGTATTACGATTAATAACAGATATTTTTATTTTTAAAAAGTGCTAAATTGACGACGCTGATTCTGGGCAATCTTAACGTCTTTAACACACCGTTTAAAAGACCCAAAGTTTGATATAATAAAACGTTGTATACTCAAACGCAATACCTATTTGTCTTTAATTATTAAATAAATCTTCTGCTTCTAAACATGCTAGCCTGATCCGCGGATTATACACCGGAAATAATTTTAATTATGTTGTCAACATTTCATATAGCATTATCTTTCATAGAAATTTCTATATACAAATTTAAATATACCAAATCTTAAAAAAAATACAAATTTTAAAATAGATCCGTTCAATTTTTAAAAATACACAAATAATTAACAAATTGATGAATCGAAATGCGGTTTGCATCATAAAACTTGAAAAATCGTTTCGATGAAAAAAAAAACAAGAAAAAAAAACAATTCTTATTTTATAAATTTTTTTTTTCTATTGCAACAAAAACGTCGACACTTTGAACAGTCTTAAGAGGCATGGAAAACGTACTCTGATGTGACAAATTGTTATTTTTTTATGAATATTTTAATTGTATAGGGATTTATAAAACAGAACCTTGATTTCCGCGATAAAAATACTTAAAATATGGAAGAAGGCCTGTCTACCAAAGTTAGTAAAAATAAAAATGTGGATTTTTTTAGATATTGTGTCCCACACAGTGCAGCTAATATAACGAGTTTTTCTCTTAAAAAAAATTCTGCTGCAATCTCCGAAGAGTAATTTTTCCTTTATTGAATAACGGAGTTTTACCTTTATATAAATTGTCTATAAATATTAAAAGCATCAGTAGTTGTTATTATTGAAAAAAAAACACGTTTAATTATTGACGCTGTTTCTGCGCAATATATTTTTCATGATTTTGTACGATTTAAATGAGCTATAGGAGGGCTTCCAGATTTGGCTAATATTAACCTATTTTGTATTGAAAATATCTAAAAATTTCCAAAACTTGAAATATTTGCTTTCTTAAGGGTGTATTCAAATCCAAACTGCTTATTTTGAGACACATTTGTAAATTCATTTTTGCTCTAAAATGCATCCAATTGGCAGGTTCTCTTATTTAGAAACTTTATAATGTCCGTATTGTCTTAATTTTTTGATAAAGGCAGAATATACTTCAAAAAATGCTGTCAAAGTGGACATTTTGAACCGAATTTCCCGAAGCGATATCGCTGGAAACAAAAAAAATGATCGTACTGTGACAATAGTTGTCTGTAAATCAATTTCTAATTAATTGAACGAAAAATAAAAACATGGAGCCCATATAAATGACTTTATAAATCACGCCGCCAAGTTTCCTGTTGTTACTTTTAAAAATGAGTCTGAAAATGTGTCTCAAAATTTTAAGTTGTTCAGCGTTGAAAAATTATTTTTTTTTAATACCACCTTAAATCACACATTTTAGGAAATAGATAGCTTGAAATGAATTATTTTGAAAAAAAGTGCAGATATTGTCATTGAAAAAATTGCTAATCTAGCAACTCCTCTTTTAATAGAATAATTATATAAAACAAAAACAAAAAAGAACATTGAAAAAATTAATTAAAACTCACACCAGAAAAAATACAAAAAGAATTTTTTCAAATAAAAAAGTTAGTCTTTTATAAAATTAGTTTTCATTTGTTTGGAATAGTTAAAGTAACAGCTTTTTCTCCGGATGAGGCTGTTTTATGAATTGTTTGAAATAAATATTTAAAACGTTTCAGTGTTCAAGGCTGGGAATTTTTTTTCGCTCAATTCTTTAAATACTGTTTTTTTTCACTAAGAAACGATTTTTCAAATTTTAAGGTGCAAACCGCTTTTTGATTCCTAAATTTTTGCGCATTTTAAAAATATGAACGGATCAAGAGAAAAATTTGTATTTTTTTTAAACATTTGTTATATTTAAATTAGTATCTAAATTTTTATGAAAGATAATGCAATATGAAATGTTGACAAGATAATTGAAGGAATTTCCGCTTATATTCCTCGGATAAAACAAGAATGTTCGAAGAATTTTATTTAATAATTAATGTAAAATAAAGTCCAACATATTGCGTTTGAATAAAAAACATTTTATTAAATTTTATTGAAACGCATTATTTAATGATAGCATTCCATTACAGCAAAAATTACTCTTCGGAAATTGCGACAGTTCTTTTTATTATGGGAAAGAAGTTCTATAAATTAGATGAACAGTGTGGGACACGAATATATATAAAAATTCAAATTTTTAATGTTTCTGTCTTTGGTAGCCACGCCTTCTGACTGAATTTAAGTTATTTTATCTCAGAATGTTACATAATTGTCTTCACAATTAAAATATTTATAACAAATAACAAATTGTTGTGCCAGAAACCGTTGTGCACTTAAGTCTATTCAATGTCAAAAAGTTTTTGTTACAATAGAAAAAAATAATTTTATTAAAATAGTAATAGAATAGTTCATAAAATACTTTAATAAAAAAATAATAGAATAAACAGTACTGTGATATACCTTGCACGTATATCCATAGCAGTTGTCGTAAACTGAAATTAAGCAATTGGACAGCCCAGTTATTCCTTCCGGAGAAGAAAGCGGGTGTCATGCAAAAAGGTCGGACGAACAATTATTCACGAGAACAGATGAATCGAAGTGCGGTTTGCATCATAAAACTTGAAAAATCGTTTCAACGCAAAAAAAAAAAAAAAAAAAAAACTTCTTATTTTACGAATTTTTTTTTCTATTCCTCCTACAATACATAAAAAGTGCAACGACATAATTTTAACGATGTGAGAAGTATTTTTGTCTACCTCATGCGACTTTCCAGTCAGAGCCATCACATTTTTACGTACAATTATCCAATTCGTTACTGAATTATTAGTTTATCAAAATTATAATAATGTGTTTTTGTCCATAGATTATATTTAAGTAAATTAGTGTACCTTGAATGGAATATATGTTATTTTTTAGGAATATTTTAATTATGAAGGGATTTGATAAACACAGCATTGAAGTTTGTGATAAAAAAATATGGAAGAAGGCCTGTCTACCAAACGCAGTAAGAAGCGTGTATAAGTATTACGATTAATAACAGATATTTTTATTTTTAAAAAGTGCTAAATTGACGACGCTGTTTCTGGGCAATCTTAACGTCTTTAACACACCGTTTAAAAGACCCAAAGTTTGATATAATAAAACGTTGTATACTCAAACGCAATACCTATTTGTCTTTAATTATTAAATAAATCTTCTGCTTCTAAACATGCTAGCCTGATCCGCGGATTATACACCGGAAATAATTTTAATTATGTTGTCAACATTTCATATAGCATTATCTTTCATAGAAATTTCTATATACAAATTTAAATATACCAAATCTTAAAAAAAATACAAATTTTAAAATAGATCCGTTCAAATTTTAAAAATACACAAATAATTAACAAATTGATGAATCGAAATGCGGTTTGCATCATAAAACTTGAAAAATCGTTTCGATGAAAAAAAAAACAAGAAAAAAAAAATTCTTATTTTATAAATTTTTTTTTTCTATTGCAACAAAAACGTCGACACTTTGAACAGTCTTAAGAGGCATGGAAAACGTACTCTGATGTGACAAATTGTTATTTTTTTATGAATATTTTAATTGTATAGGGATTTATAAAACAGAACCTTGATTTCCGCGATAAAAATACTTAAAATATGGAAGAAGGCCTGTCTACCAAAGTTAGTAAAAATAAAAATGTGGATTTTTTTAGATATTGTGTCCCACACAGTGCAGCTAATATAACGAGTTTTTCTCTTTAAAAAATTCTGCTGCAATCTCCGAAGAGTAATTTTTTCTTTATTGAATAACGGAGTTTTACCTTTAAATAAATTGTCTATAAATATTAAAAGCATCAGTAGTTGTTATTATTGAAAAAAAAAAACACGTTTAATTATTGACGCTGTTTCTGCGCAATATATTTTTCATGATTTTGTACGATTTAAATGAGCTATAGGAGGGCTTCCAGGTTTGGCTAATATTAACATATTTTATATTGAAAATATCTAAAAATTTCCAAAACTTGAAATATTTGCTTTCTTAAGGGTGTATTCAAATCCAAACTGCTTATTTTGAGACACATTTGTAAATTCATTTTTGCTCTAAAATGCATCCAATTGGCAGGTTCTCTTATTTAGAAACTTTATAATGTCCGTATTGTCTTAATTTTTGATAAAGGCAGAATATACTTCAAAAAATGCTGTCAAACTGGACATTTTGAACCGAATTTCCCGAAGCGATATCGCTGGAAACAAAAAAAATGATCGTACTGTGACAATAGTTGTCTGTAAATAAATTTCTAATTAATTGAACGAAAAATAAAAACATGGAGCCCATATAAATGTCTTTATAAATCACGCCGCCAAGTTTCCTGTTGTTACTTTTAAAAATGAGTCTGAAAATGTGTCTCAAAATTTTAAGTTGTTCAGCGTTGAAAAATTATTTTTTTTTAATACCACCTTAAATCACACATTTTAGGAAATAGATAGCTTGAAATGAATTATTTTGAAAAAAAGTGCAGATATTGTCATTGAAAAAATTGCTAATCTAGCAACTCCTCTTTTAATAGAATAATTATATAAAACAAAAACAAAAAAGAACATTGAAAAAATTAATTAAAACTCACACCAGAAAAAATACAAAAAGAATTTTTTCAAATAAAAAAGTTAGTCTTTTATAAAATTAGTTTTCATTTGTTTGGAATAGTTAAAGTAACAGCTTTTTCTCCGGATGAGGCTGTTTTATGAATTGTTTGAAATAAATATTTAAAACGTTTCAGTGTTCAAGGCTGGGAATTTTTTTTCGCTCAATTCTTTAAATACTGTTTTTTTTTTTCACTAAGAAACGATTTTTCAAATTTTAAGGTGCAAACCGCTTTTTGATTCCTAAATTTTTGTGCTTTTTAAAAAATGAACGGATCAAGAGAAAAATTTGTATTTTTTTTAAACATTTGTTATATTTAAATTAGTATCTAAATTTTTATGAAAGATAATGCAATATGAAATGTTGACAAGATAATTGAAGGAATTTCCGCTTATATTCCTCGGATAAAACAAGAATGTTCGAAGAATTTTATTTAATAATTAATGTAAAATAAAGTCCAACATATTGCGTTTGAATAAAAAACATTTTATTAAATTTTATTGAAACGCATTATTTAATGATAGCATTCCATTACAGCAAAAATTACTCTTCGGAAATTGCGACAGTTCTTTTTATTATGGGAAAGAAGTTCTATAAATTAGATGAACAGTGTGGGACACGAATATATATAAAAATTCAAATTTTTAATGTTTCTGTCTTTGGTAGCCACGCCTTCTGACTGAATTTAAGTTATTTTATCTCGGAATGTTACATAATTGTCTTCACAATTAAAATATTTATAACAAATAACAAATTGTTGCGCCAGAAACCGTTGTGCACTTAAGTCTATTCAATGTCAAAAAGTTTTTGTTACAATAGAAAAAAATAATTTTATTAAAATAGTAATAGAATAGTTCATAAAATGCTTTAATAAAAAAAATAATAGAATAAACAGTACTGTGATATACCTTGCACGTATATCCATAGCAGTTGTCGTAAACTGAAATTAAGCAATTGGACAGCCCAGTTATTCCTTCCGGAGAAGAAAGCGGGTGTCATGCAAAAAGGTCGGACGAACAATTATTCACGAGAACAGATGAATCGAAGTGCGGTTTGCATCATAAAACTTGAAAAATCGTTTCGAAGCAAAAAAAAAAAAAAACTTCTTATTTTATGAATTTTTTTTTCTATTCCTCCTACAATACATAAAAAGTGCAACGACATAATTTTAACGATGTGAGAAGTATTTTTGTCTACCTCATGCGACTTTCCAGTCAGAGCCATCACATTTTTACGTACAATTATCCAATTCGTTACTGAATTATTAGTTTATCAAAATTATAATAATGTGTTTTTGTCCATAGATTATATTTAAGTAAATTAGTGTACCTTGAATGGAATATATGTTATTTTTTAGGAATATTTTAATTATGAAGGGATTTGATAAACACAGCATTGAAGTTTGTGATAAAAAAATATGGAAGAAGGCCTGTCTACCAAACGCAGTAAGAAGCGTGTATAAGTATTACGATTAATAACAGATATTTTTATTTTTAAAAAGTGCTAAATTGACGACGCTGTTTCTGGGCAATCTTAACGTCTTTAACACACCGTTTAAAAGACCCAAAGTTTGATATAATAAAACGTTGTATACTCAAACGCAATACCTATTTGTCTTTAATTATTAAATAAATCTTCTGCTTCTAAACATGCTAGCCTGATCCGCGGATTATACACCGGAAATAATTTTAATTATGTTGTCAACATTTCATATAGCATTATCTTTCATAGAAATTTCTATATACAAATTTAAATATACCAAATCTTAAAAAAAATACAAATTTTAAAATAGATCCGTTCAAATTTTAAAAATACACAAATAATTAACAAATTGATGAATCGAAATGCGGTTTGCATCATAAAACTTGAAAAATCGTTTCGATGAAAAAAAAAACAAGAAAAAAAAAATTCTTATTTTATAAATTTTTTTTTTCTATTGCAACAAAAACGTCGACACTTTGAACAGTCTTAAGAGGCATGGAAAACGTACTCTGATGTGACAAATTGTTATTTTTTTATGAATATTTTAATTGTATAGGGATTTATAAAACAGAACCTTGATTTCCGCGATAAAAATACTTAAAATATGGAAGAAGGCCTGTCTACCAAAGTTAGTAAAAATAAAAATGTGGATTTTTTTAGATATTGTGTCCCACACAGTGCAGCTAATATAACGAGTTTTTCTCTTTAAAAAATTCTGCTGCAATCTCCGAAGAGTAATTTTTCCTTTATTGAATAACGGAGTTTTACCTTTAAATAAATTGTCTATAAATATTAAAAGCATCAGTAGTTGTTATTATTGAAAAAAAAAAACACGTTTAATTATTGACGCTGTTTCTGCGCAATATATTTTTCATGATTTTGTACGATTTAAATGAGCTATAGGAGGGCTTCCAGGTTTGGCTAATATTAACATATTTTATATTGAAAATATCTAAAAATTT
Organism: Maratus michaelseni; assembly: GCA_963931845.1. NCBI lineage: Eukaryota > Metazoa > Arthropoda > Arachnida > Araneae > Salticidae > Maratus > Maratus michaelseni. The sequence goes on from OZ007586.1 coordinate 416,296,476, forward strand.
CCAAAACTTGAAATATTTGCTTTCTTAAGGGTGTATTCAAATCCAAACTGCTTATTTTGAGACACATTTGTAAATTCATTTTTGCTCTAAAATGCATCCAATTGGCAGGTTCTCTTATTTAGAAACTTTATAATGTCCGTATTGTCTTAATTTTTGATAAAGGCAGAATATACTTCAAAAAATGCTGTCAAACTGGACATTTTGAACCGAATTTCCCGAAGCGATATCGCTGGAAACAAAAAAAATGATCGTACTGTGACAATAGTTGTCTGTAAATAAATTTCTAATTAATTGAACGAAAAATAAAAACATGGAGCCCATATAAATGTCTTTATAAATCACGCCGCCAAGTTTCCTGTTGTTACTTTTAAAAATGAGTCTGAAAATGTGTCTCAAAATTTTAAGTTGTTCAGCGTTGAAAAATTATTTTTTTTTAATACCACCTTAAATCACACATTTTAGGAAATAGATAGCTTGAAATGAATTATTTTGAAAAAAAGTGCAGATATTGTCATTGAAAAAATTGCTAATCTAGCAACTCCTCTTTTAATAGAATAATTATATAAAACAAAAACAAAAAAGAACATTGAAAAAATTAATTAAAACTCACACCAGAAAAAATACAAAAAGAATTTTTTCAAATAAAAAAGTTAGTCTTTTATAAAATTAGTTTTCATTTGTTTGGAATAGTTAAAGTAACAGCTTTTTCTCCGGATGAGGCTGTTTTATGAATTGTTTGAAATAAATATTTAAAACGTTTCAGTGTTCAAGGCTGGGAATTTTTTTTCGCTCAATTCTTTAAATACTGTTTTTTTTTTTCACTAAGAAACGATTTTTCAAATTTTAAGGTGCAAACCGCTTTTTGATTCCTAAATTTTTGTGCTTTTTAAAAAATGAACGGATCAAGAGAAAAATTTGTATTTTTTTTAAACATTTGTTATATTTAAATTAGTATCTAAATTTTTATGAAAGATAATGCAATATGAAATGTTGACAAGATAATTGAAGGAATTTCCGCTTATATTCCTCGGATAAAACAAGAATGTTCGAAGAATTTTATTTAATAATTAATGTAAAATAAAGTCCAACATATTGCGTTTGAATAAAAAACATTTTATTAAATTTTATTGAAACGCATTATTTAATGATAGCATTCCATTACAGCAAAAATTACTCTTCGGAAATTGCGACAGTTCTTTTTATTATGGGAAAGAAGTTCTATAAATTAGATGAACAGTGTGGGACACGAATATATATAAAAATTCAAATTTTTAATGTTTCTGTCTTTGGTAGCCACGCCTTCTGACTGAATTTAAGTTATTTTATCTCGGAATGTTACATAATTGTCTTCACAATTAAAATATTTATAACAAATAACAAATTGTTGCGCCAGAAACCGTTGTGCACTTAAGTCTATTCAATGTCAAAAAGTTTTTGTTACAATAGAAAAAAATAATTTTATTAAAATAGTAATAGAATAGTTCATAAAATGCTTTAATAAAAAAAATAATAGAATAAACAGTACTGTGATATACCTTGCACGTATATCCATAGCAGTTGTCGTAAACTGAAATTAAGCAATTGGACAGCCCAGTTATTCCTTCCGGAGAAGAAAGCGGGTGTCATGCAAAAAGGTCGGACGAACAATTATTCACGAGAACAGATGAATCGAAGTGCGGTTTGCATCATAAAACTTGAAAAATCGTTTCGAAGCAAAAAAAAAAAAAAACTTCTTATTTTATGAATTTTTTTTTCTATTCCTCCTACAATACATAAAAAGTGCAACGACATAATTTTAACGATGTGAGAAGTATTTTTGTCTACCTCATGCGACTTTCCAGTCAGAGCCATCACATTTTTACGTACAATTATCCAATTCGTTACTGAATTATTAGTTTATCAAAATTATAATAATGTGTTTTTGTCCATAGATTATATTTAAGTAAATTAGTGTACCTTGAATGGAATATATGTTATTTTTTAGGAATATTTTAATTATGAAGGGATTTGATAAACACAGCATTGAAGTTTGTGATAAAAAAATATGGAAGAAGGCCTGTCTACCAAACGCAGTAAGAAGCGTGTATAAGTATTACGATTAATAACAGATATTTTTATTTTTAAAAAGTGCTAAATTGACGACGCTGTTTCTGGGCAATCTTAACGTCTTTAACACACCGTTTAAAAGACCCAAAGTTTGATATAATAAAACGTTGTATACTCAAACGCAATACCTATTTGTCTTTAATTATTAAATAAATCTTCTGCTTCTAAACATGCTAGCCTGATCCGCGGATTATACACCGGAAATAATTTTAATTATGTTGTCAACATTTCATATAGCATTATCTTTCATAGAAATTTCTATATACAAATTTAAATATACCAAATCTTAAAAAAAATACAAATTTTAAAATAGATCCGTTCAAATTTTAAAAATACACAAATAATTAACAAATTGATGAATCGAAATGCGGTTTGCATCATAAAACTTGAAAAATCGTTTCGATGAAAAAAAAAACAAGAAAAAAAAAATTCTTATTTTATAAATTTTTTTTTTCTATTGCAACAAAAACGTCGACACTTTGAACAGTCTTAAGAGGCATGGAAAACGTACTCTGATGTGACAAATTGTTATTTTTTTATGAATATTTTAATTGTATAGGGATTTATAAAACAGAACCTTGATTTCCGCGATAAAAATACTTAAAATATGGAAGAAGGCCTGTCTACCAAAGTTAGTAAAAATAAAAATGTGGATTTTTTTAGATATTGTGTCCCACACAGTGCAGCTAATATAACGAGTTTTTCTCTTTAAAAAATTCTGCTGCAATCTCCGAAGAGTAATTTTTCCTTTATTGAATAACGGAGTTTTACCTTTAAATAAATTGTCTATAAATATTAAAAGCATCAGTAGTTGTTATTATTGAAAAAAAAAAACATGTTTAATTATTGACGCTGTTTCTGCGCAATATATTTTTCATGATTTTGTACGATTTAAATGAGCTATAGGAGGGCTTCCAGGTTTGGCTAATATTAACATATTTTATATTGAAAATATCTAAAAATTTCCAAAACTTGAAATATTTGCTTTCTTAAGGGTGTATTCAAATCCAAACTGCTTATTTTGAGACACATTTGTAAATTCATTTTTGCTCTAAAATGCATCCAATTGGCAGGTTCTCTTATTTAGAAACTTTATAATGTCCGTATTGTCTTAATTTTTGATAAAGGCAGAATATACTTCAAAAAATGCTGTCAAACTGGACATTTTGAACCGAATTTCCCGAAGCGATATCGCTGGAAACAAAAAAAATGATCGTACTGTGACAATAGTTGTCTGTAAATAAATTTCTAATTAATTGAACGAAAAATAAAAACATGGAGCCCATATAAATGTCTTTATAAATCACGCCGCCAAGTTTCCTGTTGTTACTTTTAAAAATGAGTCTGAAAATGTGTCTCAAAATTTTAAGTTGTTCAGCGTTGAAAAATTATTTTTTTTTAATACCACCTTAAATCACACATTTTAGGAAATAGATAGCTTGAAATGAATTATTTTGAAAAAAAGTGCAGATATTGTCATTGAAAAAATTGCTAATCTAGCAACTCCTCTTTTAATAGAATAATTATATAAAACAAAAACAAAAAAGAACATTGAAAAAATTAATTAAAACTCACACCAGAAAAAATACAAAAAGAATTTTTTCAAATAAAAAAGTTAGTCTTTTATAAAATTAGTTTTCATTTGTTTGGAATAGTTAAAGTAACAGCTTTTTCTCCGGATGAGGCTGTTTTATGAATTGTTTGAAATAAATATTTAAAACGTTTCAGTGTTCAAGGCTGGGAATTTTTTTTCGCTCAATTCTTTAAATACTGTTTTTTTTTTTCACTAAGAAACGATTTTTCAAATTTTAAGGTGCAAACCGCTTTTTGATTCCTAAATTTTTGTGCTTTTTAAAAAATGAACGGATCAAGAGAAAAATTTGTATTTTTTTTAAACATTTGTTATATTTAAATTAGTATCTAAATTTTTATGAAAGATAATGCAATATGAAATGTTGACAAGATAATTGAAGGAATTTCCGCTTATATTCCTCGGATAAAACAAGAATGTTCGAAGAATTTTATTTAATAATTAATGTAAAATAAAGTCCAACATATTGCGTTTGAATAAAAAACATTTTATTAAATTTTATTGAAACGCATTATTTAATGATAGCATTCCATTACAGCAAAAATTACTCTTCGGAAATTGCGACAGTTCTTTTTATTATGGGAAAGAAGTTCTATAAATTAGATGAACAGTGTGGGACACGAATATATATAAAAATTCAAATTTTTAATGTTTCTGTCTTTGGTAGCCACGCCTTCTGACTGAATTTAAGTTATTTTATCTCGGAATGTTACATAATTGTCTTCACAATTAAAATATTTATAACAAATAACAAATTGTTGCGCCAGAAACCGTTGTGCACTTAAGTCTATTCAATGTCAAAAAGTTTTTGTTACAATAGAAAAAAATAATTTTATTAAAATAGTAATAGAATAGTTCATAAAATGCTTTAATAAAAAAAATAATAGAATAAACAGTACTGTGATATACCTTGCACGTATATCCATAGCAGTTGTCGTAAACTGAAATTAAGCAATTGGACAGCCCAGTTATTCCTTCCGGAGAAGAAAGCGGGTGTCATGCAAAAAGGTCGGACGAACAATTATTCACGAGAACAGATGAATCGAAGTGCGGTTTGCATCATAAAACTTGAAAAATCGTTTCGAAGCAAAAAAAAAAAAAAACTTCTTATTTTATGAATTTTTTTTTCTATTCCTCCTACAATACATAAAAAGTGCAACGACATAATTTTAACGATGTGAGAAGTATTTTTGTCTACCTCATGCGACTTTCCAGTCAGAGCCATCACATTTTTACGTACAATTATCCAATTCGTTACTGAATTATTAGTTTATCAAAATTATAATAATGTGTTTTTGTCCATAGATTATATTTAAGTAAATTAGTGTACCTTGAATGGAATATATGTTATTTTTTAGGAATATTTTAATTATGAAGGGATTTGATAAACACAGCATTGAAGTTTGTGATAAAAAAATATGGAAGAAGGCCTGTCTACCAAACGCAGTAAGAAGCGTGTATAAGTATTACGATTAATAACAGATATTTTTATTTTTAAAAAGTGCTAAATTGACGACGCTGTTTCTGGGCAATCTTAACGTCTTTAACACACCGTTTAAAAGACCCAAAGTTTGATATAATAAAACGTTGTATACTCAAACGCAATACCTATTTGTCTTTAATTATTAAATAAATCTTCTGCTTCTAAACATGCTAGCCTGATCCGCGGATTATACACCGGAAATAATTTTAATTATGTTGTCAACATTTCATATAGCATTATCTTTCATAGAAATTTCTATATACAAATTTAAATATACCAAATCTTAAAAAAAATACAAATTTTAAAATAGATCCGTTCAAATTTTAAAAATACACAAATAATTAACAAATTGATGAATCGAAATGCGGTTTGCATCATAAAACTTGAAAAATCGTTTCGATGAAAAAAAAAACAAGAAAAAAAAAAATTCTTATTTTATAAATTTTTTTTTTCTATTGCAACAAAAACGTCGACACTTTGAACAGTCTTAAGAGGCATGGAAAACGTACTCTGATGTGACAAATTGTTATTTTTTTATGAATATTTTAATTGTATAGGGATTTATAAAACAGAACCTTGATTTCCGCGATAAAAATACTTAAAATATGGAAGAAGGCCTGTCTACCAAAGTTAGTAAAAATAAAAATGTGGATTTTTTTAGATATTGTGTCCCACACAGTGCAGCTAATATAACGAGTTTTTCTCTTTAAAAAATTCTGCTGCAATCTCCGAAGAGTAATTTTTCCTTTATTGAATAACGGAGTTTTACCTTTAAATAAATTGTCTATAAATATTAAAAGCATCAGTAGTTGTTATTATTGAAAAAAAAAAACACGTTTAATTATTGACGCTGTTTCTGCGCAATATATTTTTCATGATTTTGTACGATTTAAATGAGCTATAGGAGGGCTTCCAGGTTTGGCTAATATTAACATATTTTATATTGAAAATATCTAAAAATTTCCAAAACTTGAAATATTTGCTTTCTTAAGGGTGTATTCAAATCCAAACTGCTTATTTTGAGACACATTTGTAAATTCATTTTTGCTCTAAAATGCATCCAATTGGCAGGTTCTCTTATTTAGAAACTTTATAATGTCCGTATTGTCTTAATTTTTGATAAAGGCAGAATATACTTCAAAAAATGCTGTCAAACTGGACATTTTGAACCGAATTTCCCGAAGCGATATCGCTGGAAACAAAAAAAATGATCGTACTGTGACAATAGTTGTCTGTAAATAAATTTCTAATTAATTGAACGAAAAATAAAAACATGGAGCCCATATAAATGTCTTTATAAATCACGCCGCCAAGTTTCCTGTTGTTACTTTTAAAAATGAGTCTGAAAATGTGTCTCAAAATTTTAAGTTGTTCAGCGTTGAAAAATTATTTTTTTTTAATACCACCTTAAATCACACATTTTAGGAAATAGATAGCTTGAAATGAATTATTTTGAAAAAAAGTGCAGATATTGTCATTGAAAAAATTGCTAATCTAGCAACTCGTCTTTTAATAGAATAATTATATAAAACAAAAACAAAAAAGAACATTGAAAAAATTAATTAAAACTCACACCAGAAAAAATACAAAAAGAATTTTTTCAAATAAAAAAGTTAGTCTTTTATAAAATTAGTTTTCATTTGTTTGGAATAGTTAAAGTAACAGCTTTTTCTCCGGATGAGGCTGTTTTATGAATTGTTTGAAATAAATATTTAAAACGTTTCAGTGTTCAAGGCTGGGAATTTTTTTTCGCTCAATTCTTTAAATACTGTTTTTTTTTTTCACTAAGAAACGATTTTTCAAATTTTAAGGTGCAAACCGCTTTTTGATTCCTAAATTTTTGTGCTTTTTAAAAAATGAACGGATCAAGAGAAAAATTTGTATTTTTTTTAAACATTTGTTATATTTAAATTAGTATCTAAATTTTTATGAAAGATAATGCAATATGAAATGTTGACAAGATAATTGAAGGAATTTCCGCTTATATTCCTCGGATAAAACAAGAATGTTCGAAGAATTTTATTTAATAATTAATGTAAAATAAAGTCCAACATATTGCGTTTGAATAAAAAACATTTTATTAAATTTTATTGAAACGCATTATTTAATGATAGCATTCCATTACAGCAAAAATTACTCTTCGGAAATTGCGACAGTTCTTTTTATTATGGGAAAGAAGTTCTATAAATTAGATGAACAGTGTGGGACACGAATATATATAAAAATTCAAATTTTTAATGTTTCTGTCTTTGGTAGCCACGCCTTCTGACTGAATTTAAGTTATTTTATCTCGGAATGTTACATAATTGTCTTCACAATTAAAATATTTATAACAAATAACAAATTGTTGCGCCAGAAACCGTTGTGCACTTAAGTCTATTCAATGTCAAAAAGTTTTTGTTACAATAGAAAAAAATAATTTTATTAAAATAGTAATAGAATAGTTCATAAAATGCTTTAATAAAAAAAATAATAGAATAAACAGTACTGTGATATACCTTGCACGTATATCCATAGCAGTTGTCGTAAACTGAAATTAAGCAATTGGACAGCCCAGTTATTCCTTCCGGAGAAGAAAGCGGGTGTCATGCAAAAAGGTCGGACGAACAATTATTCACGAGAACAGATGAATCGAAGTGCGGTTTGCATCATAAAACTTGAAAAATCGTTTCGAAGCAAAAAAAAAAAAAAACTTCTTATTTTATGAATTTTTTTTTTCTATTCCTCCTACAATACATAAAAAGTGCAACGACATAATTTTAACGATGTGAGAAGTATTTTTGTCTACCTCATGCGACTTTCCAGTCAGAGCCATCACATTTTTACGTACAATTATCCAATTCATTACTGAATTATTAGTTTATCAAAATTATAATAATGTGTTTTTGTCCATAGATTATATTTAAGTAAATTAGTGTACCTTGAATGGAATATATGTTATTTTTTAGGAATATTTTAATTATGAAGGGATTTGATAAACACAGCATTGAAGTTTGTGATAAAAAAATATGGAAGAAGGCCTGTCTACCAAACGCAGTAAGAAGCGTGTATAAGTATTACGATTAATAAAAGATATTTTTATTTTTAAAAAGTGGTAAATTGACGACGCTGTTTCTGGGCAATCTTAACGTCTTTAACACACCGTTTAAAAGACCCAAAGTTTGATATAATAAAACGTTGTATACTCAAACGCAATACCTATTTGTCTTTAATTATTAAATAAATCTTCTGCTTCTAAACATGCTAGCCTGATCCGCGGATTATACACCGGAAATAATTTTAATTATGTTGTCAACATTTCATATAGCATTATCTTTCATAGAAATTTCTATATACAAATTTAAATATACCAAATCTTAAAAAAAATACAAATTTTAAAATAGATCCGTTCAAATTTTAAAAATACACAAATAATTAACAAATTGATGAATCGAAATGCGGTTTGCATCATAAAACTTGAAAAATCGTTTCGATGAAAAAAAAACAAGAAAAAAAAACAATTCTTATTTTATAAATTTTTTTTTCTATTGCAACAAAAACGTCGACACTTTGAACAGTCTTAAGAGGCATGGAAAACGTACTCTGATGTGACAAATTGTTATTTTTTTATGAATATTTTAATTGTATAGGGATTTATAAAACAGAACCTTGATTTCCGCGATAAAAATACTTAAAATATGGAAGAAGGCCTGTCTACCAAAGTTAGTAAAAATAAAAATGTGGATTTTTTTAGATATTGTGTCCCACACAGTGCAGCTAATATAACGAGTTTTCCTCCTTAAAAAATTCTGCTGCAATCTCCGAAGAGTAATTTTTCCTTTATTGAATAACGGAGTTTTACCTTTATATAAATTGTCTATAAATATTAAAAGCATCAGTAGTTGTTATTATTGAAAAAAAAACACGTTTAATTATTGACGCTGTTTCTGCGCAATATATTTTTCATGATTTTGTACGATTTAAATGAGCTATAGGGGGGCTTCCAGGTTTGATTAATATTAACCTATTTTGTATTGAAAATATCTAAAAATTTCCAAAACTTGAAATATTTGCTTTCTTAAGGGTGTATTCAAATCCAAACTGCTTATTTTGAGACACATTTGTAAATTCATTTTTGCTCTAAAATGCTTCCAATTGGCAGGTTCTCTTATTTAGAAACTTTATAATGTCCGTATTGTCTTAATTTTTTGATAAAGGCAGAATATACTTCAAAAAATGCTGTCAAAGTGGACATTTTGAACCGAATTTCCCGAAGCGATATCGCTGGAAACAAAAAAAAATGATCGTACTGTGACAATAGTTGTCTGTAAATCAATTTCTAATTAATTGAACGAAAAATAAAAACATGGAGCCCATATAAATGTCTTTATAAATCACGCCGCCAAGTTTCCTGTTGTTACTTTTAAAAATGAGTCTGAAAATGTGTCTCAAAATTTTAAGTTGTTCAGCGTTGAAAAATTATTTTTTTTTAATACCACCTTAAATCACACATTTTAGGAAATAGATAGCTTGAAATGAATTATTTTGAAAAAAAGTGCAGATATTGTCATTGAAAAAATTGCTAATCTAGCAACTCCTCTTTTAATAGAATAATTATATAAAACAAAAACAAAAAAGAACATTGAAAAAATTAATTAAAACTCACACCAGAAAAAATACAAAAAGAATTTTTTCAAATAAAAAAGTTAGTCTTTTATAAAATTAGTTTTCATTTGTTTGGAATAGTTAAAGTAACAGCTTTTTCTCCGGATGAGGCTGTTTTATGAATTGTTTGAAATAAATATTTAAAACGTTTCAGTGTTCAAGGCTGGGAATTTTTTTTCGCTCAATTCTTTAAATACTGTTTTTTTTCACTAAGAAACGATTTTTCAAATTTTAAGGTGCAAACCGCTTTTTGATTCCTAAATTTTTGTGCATTTTAAAAATATGAACGGATCAAGAGAAAAATTTGTATTTTTTTTAAACATTTGTTATATTTAAATTAGTATCTAAATTTTTATGAAAGATAATGCAATATGAAATGTTGACAAGATAATTGAAGGAATTTCCGCTTATATTCCTCGGATAAAACAAGAATGTTCGAAGAATTTTATTTAATAATTAATGTAAAATAAAGTCCAACATATTGCGTTTGAATAAAAAACATTTTATTAAATTTTATTGAAACGCATTATTTAATGATAGCATTCCATTACAGCAAAAATTACTCTTCGGAAATTGCGACAGTTCTTTTTATTATGGGAAAGAAGTTCTATAAATTAGATGAACAGTGTGGGACATGAATATATATAAAAATTCAAATTTTTAATGTTTCTGTCTTTGGTAGCCACGCCTTCTGACTGAATTTAAGTTATTTTATCTCAGAATGTTACATAATTGTCTTCACAATTAAAATATTTATAACAAATAACAAATTGTTGTGCCAGAAACCGTTGTGCACTTAAGTCTATTCAATGTCAAAAAGTTTTTGTTACAATAGAAAAAAATAATTTTATTAAAATAGTAATAGAATAGTTCATAAAATACTTTAATAAAAAAATAATAGAATAAACAGTACTGTGATATACCTTGCACGTATATCCATAGCAGTTGTCGTAAACTGAAATTAAGCAATTGGACAGCCCAGTTATTCCTTCCGGAGAAGAAAGCGGGTGTCATGCAAAAAGGTCGGACGAACAATTATTCACGAGAACAGATGAATCGAAGTGCGGTTTGCATCATAAAACTTGAAAAATCGTTTCAAAGCAAAAAAAAAAAAAAAAAAAAAAACTTCTTATTTTATGAATTTTTTTTTCTATTCCTCCTACAATACATAAAAAGTGCAACGACATAATTTTAACGATGTGAGAAGTATTTTTGTCTACCTCATGCGACTTTCCAGTCAGAGCCATCACATTTTTACGTACAATTATCCAATTCGTTACTGAATTATTAGTTTATCAAAATTATAATAATGTGTTTTTGTCCATAGATTATATTTAAGTAAATTAGTGTACCTTGAATGGAATATATGTTATTTTTTAGGAATATTTTAATTATGAAGGGATTTGATAAACACAGCATTGAAGTTTGTGATAAAAAAATATGGAAGAAGGCCTGTCTACCAAACGCAGTAAGAAGCGTGTATAAGTATTACGATTAATAACAGATATTTTTATTTTTAAAAAGTGCTAAATTGACGACGCTGTTTCTGGGCAATCTTAACGTCTTTAACACACCGTTTAAAAGACCCAAAGTTTGATATAATAAAACGTTGTATACTCAAACGCAATACCTATTTGTCTTTAATTATTAAATAAATCTTCTGCTTCTAAACATGCTAGCCTGATCCGCGGATTATACACCGGAAATAATTTTAATTATGTTGTCAACATTTCATATAGCATTATCTTTCATAGAAATTTCTATATACAAATTTAAATATACCAAATCTTAAAAAAAATACAAATTTTAAAATAGATCCGTTCAAATTTTAAAAATACACAAATAATTAACAAATTGATGAATCGAAATGCGGTTTGCATCATAAAACTTGAAAAATCGTTTCGATGAAAAAAAAAACAAGAAAAAAAAAATTCTTATTTTATAAATTTTTTTTTTCTATTGCAACAAAAACGTCGACACTTTGAACAGTCTTAAGAGGCATGGAAAACGTACTCTGATGTGACAAATTGTTATTTTTTTATGAATATTTTAATTGTATAGGGATTTATAAAACAGAACCTTGATTTCCGCGATAAAAATACTTAAAATATGGAAGAAGGCCTGTCTACCAAAGTTAGTAAAAATAAAAATGTGGATTTTTTTAGATATTGTGTCCCACACAGTGCAGCTAATATAACGAGTTTTTCTCTTTAAAAAATTCTGCTGCAATCTCCGAAGAGTAATTTTTCCTTTATTGAATAACGGAGTTTTACCTTTAAATAAATTGTCTATAAATATTAAAAGCATCAGTAGTTGTTATTATTGAAAAAAAAAACACGTTTAATTATTGACGCTGTTTCTGCGCAATATATTTTTCATGATTTTGTACGATTTAAATGAGCTATAGGGGGGCTTCCAGGTTTGATTAATATTAACCTATTTTGTATTGAAAATATCTAAAAATTTCCAAAACTTGAAATATTTGCTTTCTTAAGGGTGTATTCAAATCCAAACTGCTTATTTTGAGACACATTTGTAAATTCATTTTTGCTCTAAAATGCTTCCAATTGGCAGGTTCTCTTATTTAGAAACTTTATAATGTCCGTATTGTCTTAATTTTTTGATAAAGGCAGAATATACTTCAAAAAATGCTGTCAAAGTGGACATTTTGAACCGAATTTCCCGAAGCGATATCGCTGGAAACAAAAAAAAATGATCGTACTGTGACAATAGTTGTCTGTAAATCAATTTCTAATTAATTGAACGAAAAATAAAAACATGGAGCCCATATAAATGTCTTTATAAATCACGCCGCCAAGTTTCCTGTTGTTACTTTTAAAAATGAGTCTGAAAATGTGTCTCAAAATTTTAAGTTGTTCAGCGTTGAAAAATTATTTTTTTTTAATACCACCTTAAATCACACATTTTAGGAAATAGATAGCTTGAAATGAATTATTTTGAAAAAAAGTGCAGATATTGTCATTGAAAAAATTGCTAATCTAGCAACTCCTCTTTTAATAGAATAATTATATAAAACAAAAACAAAAAAGAACATTGAAAAAATTAATTAAAACTCACACCAGAAAAAATACAAAAAGAATTTTTTCAAATAAAAAAGTTAGTCTTTTATAAAATTAGTTTTCATTTGTTTGGAATAGTTAAAGTAACAGCTTTTTCTCCGGATGAGGCTGTTTTATGAATTGTTTGAAATAAATATTTAAAACGTTTCAGTGTTCAAGGCTGGGAATTTTTTTTCGCTCAATTCTTTAAATACTGTTTTTTTTCACTAAGAAACGATTTTTCAAATTTTAAGGTGCAAACCGCTTTTTGATTCCTAAATTTTTGTGCATTTTAAAAATATGAACGGATCAAGAGAAAAATTTGTATTTTTTTTAAACATTTGTTATATTTAAATTAGTATCTAAATTTTTATGAAAGATAATGCAATATGAAATGTTGACAAGATAATTGAAGGAATTTCCGCTTATATTCCTCGGATAAAACAAGAATGTTCGAAGAATTTTATTTAATAATTAATGTAAAATAAAGTCCAACATATTGCGTTTGAATAAAAAACATTTTATTAAATTTTATTGAAACGCATTATTTAATGATAGCATTCCATTACAGCAAAAATTACTCTTCGGAAATTGCGACAGTTCTTTTTATTATGGGAAAGAAGTTCTATAAATTAGATGAACAGTGTGGGACATGAATATATATAAAAATTCAAATTTTTAATGTTTCTGTCTTTGGTAGCCACGCCTTCTGACTGAATTTAAGTTATTTTATCTCAGAATGTTACATAATTGTCTTCACAATTAAAATATTTATAACAAATAACAAATTGTTGTGCCAGAAACCGTTGTGCACTTAAGTCTATTCAATGTCAAAAAGTTTTTGTTACAATAGAAAAAAATAATTTTATTAAAATAGTAATAGAATAGTTCATAAAATACTTTAATAAAAAAATAATAGAATAAACAGTACTGTGATATACCTTGCACGTATATCCATAGCAGTTGTCGTAAACTGAAATTAAGCAATTGGACAGCCCAGTTATTCCTTCCGGAGAAGAAAGCGGGTGTCATGCAAAAAGGTCGGACGAACAATTATTCACGAGAACAGATGAATCGAAGTGCGGTTTGCATCATAAAACTTGAAAAATCGTTTCAAAGCAAAAAAAAAAAAAAAAAAAAAAACTTCTTATTTTATGAATTTTTTTTTCTATTCCTCCTACAATACATAAAAAGTGCAACGACATAATTTTAACGATGTGAGAAGTATTTTTGTCTACCTCATGCGACTTTCCAGTCAGAGCCATCACATTTTTACGTACAATTATCCAATTCGTTACTGAATTATTAGTTTATCAAAATTATAATAATGTGTTTTTGTCCATAGATTATATTTAAGTAAATTAGTGTACCTTGAATGGAATATATGTTATTTTTTAGGAATATTTTAATTATGAAGGGATTTGATAAACACAGCATTGAAGTTTGTGATAAAAAAATATGGAAGAAGGCCTGTCTACCAAACGCAGTAAGAAGCGTGTATAAGTATTACGATTAATAACAGATATTTTTATTTTTAAAAAGTGCTAAATTGACGACGCTGTTTCTGGGCAATCTTAACGTCTTTAACACACCGTTTAAAAGACCCAAAGTTTGATATAATAAAACGTTGTATACTCAAACGCAATACCTATTTGTCTTTAATTATTAAATAAATCTTCTGCTTCTAAACATGCTAGCCTGATCCGCGGATTATACACCGGAAATAATTTTAATTATGTTGTCAACATTTCATATAGCATTATCTTTCATAGAAATTTCTATATACAAATTTAAATATACCAAATCTTAAAAAAAATACAAATTTTAAAATAGATCCGTTCAAATTTTAAAAATACACAAATAATTAACAAATTGATGAATCGAAATGCGGTTTGCATCATAAAACTTGAAAAATCGTTTCGATGAAAAAAAAAACAAGAAAAAAAAAATTCTTATTTTATAAATTTTTTTTTTCTATTGCAACAAAAACGTCGACACTTTGAACAGTCTTAAGAGGCATGGAAAACGTACTCTGATGTGACAAATTGTTATTTTTTTATGAATATTTTAATTGTATAGGGATTTATAAAACAGAACCTTGATTTCCGCGATAAAAATACTTAAAATATGGAAGAAGGCCTGTCTACCAAAGTTAGTAAAAATAAAAATGTGGATTTTTTTAGATATTGTGTCCCACACAGTGCAGCTAATATAACGAGTTTTTCTCTTTAAAAAATTCTGCTGCAATCTCCGAAGAGTAATTTTTCCTTTATTGAATAACGGAGTTTTACCTTTAAATAAATTGTCTATAAATATTAAAAGCATCAGTAGTTGTTATTATTGAAAAAAAAAACACGTTTAATTATTGACGCTGTTTCTGCGCAATATATTTTTCATGATTTTGTACGATTTAAATGAGCTATAGGAGGGCTTCCAGGTTTGGCTAATATTAACATATTTTGTATTGAAAATATCTAAAAATTTCCAAAACTTGAAATATTTGCTTTCTTAAGGGTGTATTCAAATCCAAACTGCTTATTTTGAGAAACATTTGTAAATTCATTTTTGCTCTAAAATGCATCCAATTGGCAGGTTCTCTTATTTAGAAACTTTATAATGTCCGTATTGTCTTAATTTTTTGATAAAGGCAGAATATACTTCAAAAAATGCTGTCAAAGTGGACATTTTGAACCGAATTTCCCGAAGCGATATCGCTGGAAACAAAAAAAAAATGATCGTACTGTGACAATAGTTGTCTGTAAATCAATTTCTAATTAATTGAACGAAAAATAAAAACATGGAGCCCATATAAATGTCTTTATAAATCACGCCGCCAAGTTTCCTGTTGTTACTTTTAAAAATGAGTCTGAAAATGTGTCTCAAAATTTTAAGTTGTTCAGCGTTGAAAAATTATTTTTTTTTAATACCACCTTAAATCACACATTTTAGGAAATAGATAGCTTGAAATGAATTATTTTGAAAAAAAGTGCAGATATTGTCATTGAAAAAATTGCTAATCTAGCAACTCCTCTTTTAATAGAATAATTATATAAAACAAAAACAAAAAAGAACATTGAAAAAATTAATTAAAACTCACACCAGAAAAAATACAAAAAGAATTTTTTCAAATAAAAAAGTTAGTCTTTTATAAAATTAGTTTTCATTTGTTTGGAATAGTTAAAGTAACAGCTTTTTCTCCGGATGAGGCTGTTTTATGAATTGTTTGAAATAAATATTTAAAACGTTTCAGTGTTCAAGGGTGGGAATTTTTTTTCGCTCAATTCTTTAAATACTGTTTTTTTTCACTAAGAAACGATTTTTCAAATTTTAAGGTGCAAACCGCTTTTTGATTCCTAAATTTTTGTGCATTTTAAAAATATGAACGGATCAAGAGAAAAATTTGTATTTTTTTTAAACATTTGTTATATTTAAATTAGTATCTAAATTTTTATGAAAGATAATGCAATATGAAATGTTGACAAGATAATTGAAGGAATTTCCGCTTATATTCCTCGGATAAAACAAGAATGTTCGAAGAATTTTATTTAATAATTAATGTAAAATAAAGTCCAACATATTGCGTTTGAATAAAAAACATTTTATTAAATTTTATTGAAACGCATTATTTAATGATAGCATTCCATTACAGCAAAAATTACTCTTCGGAAATTGCGACAGTTCTTTTTATTATGGGAAAGAAGTTCTATAAATTAGATGAACAGTGTGGGACATGAATATATATAAAAATTCAAATTTTTAATGTTTCTGTCTTTGGTAGCCACGCCTTCTGACTGAATTTAAGTTATTTTATCTCAGAATGTTACATAATTGTCTTCACAATTAAAATATTTATAACAAATAACAAATTGTTGTGCCAGAAACCGTTGTGCACTTAAGTCTATTCAATGTCAAAAAGTTTTTGTTACAATAGAAAAAAATAATTTTATTAAAATAGTAATAGAATAGTTCATAAAATACTTTAATAAAAAAAATAATAGAATAAACAGTACTGTGATATACCTTGCACGTATATCCATAGCAGTTGTCGTAAACTGAAATTAAGCAATTGGACAGCCCAGTTATTCCTTCCGGAGAAGAAAGCGGGTGTCATGCAAAAAGGTCGGACGAACAATTATTCACGAGAACAGATGAATCGAAGTGCGGTTTGCATCATAAAACTTGAAAAATCGTTTCAAAGCAAAAAAAAAAAAAAAAAAAAAAACTTCTTATTTTATGAATTTTTTTTTCTATTCCTCCTACAATACATAAAAAGTGCAACGACATAATTTTAACGATGTGAGAAGTATTTTTGTCTACCTCATGCGACTTTCCAGTCAGAGCCATCACATTTTTACGTACAATTATCCAATTCGTTACTGAATTATTAGTTTATCAAAATTATAATAATGTGTTTTTGTCCATAGATTATATTTAAGTAAATTAGTGTACCTTGAATGGAATATATGTTATTTTTTAGGAATATTTTAATTATGAAGGGATTTGATAAACACAGCATTGAAGTTTGTGATAAAAAAATATGGAAGAAGGCCTGTCTACCAAACGCAGTAAGAAGCGTGTATAAGTATTACGATTAATAACAGATATTTTTATTTTTAAAAAGTGCTAAATTGACGACGCTGTTTCTGGGCAATCTTAACGTCTTTAACACACCGTTTAAAAGACCCAAAGTTTGATATAATAAAACGTTGTATACTCAAACGCAATACCTATTTGTCTTTAATTATTAAATAAATCTTCTGCTTCTAAACATGCTAGCCTGATCCGCGGATTATACACCGGAAATAATTTTAATTATGTTGTCAACATTTCATATAGCATTATCTTTCATAGAAATTTCTATATACAAATTTAAATATACCAAATCTTAAAAAAAATACAAATTTTAAAATAGATCCGTTCAAATTTTAAAAATACACAAATAATTAACAAATTGATGAATCGAAATGCGGTTTGCATCATAAAACTTGAAAAATCGTTTCGATGAAAAAAAAAACAAGAAAAAAAAAATTCTTATTTTATAAATTTTTTTTTTCTATTGCAACAAAAACGTCGACACTTTGAACAGTCTTAAGAGGCATGGAAAACGTACTCTGATGTGACAAATTGTTATTTTTTTATGAATATTTTAATTGTATAGGGATTTATAAAACAGAACCTTGATTTCCGCGATAAAAAGACTTAAAATATGGAAGAAGGCCTGTCTACCAAAGTTAGTAAAAATAAAAATGTGGATTTTTTTAGATATTGTGTCCCACACAGTGCAGCTAATATAACGAGTTTTTCTCTTAAAAAATTCTGCTGCAATCTCCGAAGAGTAATTTTTCCTTTATTGAATAACGGAGTTTTACCTTTAAATAAATTGTCTATAAATATTAAAAGCATCAGTAGTTGTTATTATTGAAAAAAAACACGTTTAATTATTGACGCTGTTTCTGCGCAATATATTTTTCATGATTTTGTACGATTTAAATGAGCTATAGGAGGGCTTCCAGATTTGGCTAATATTAACCTATTTTGTATTGAAAATATCTAAAAATTTCCAAAACTTGAAATATTTGCTTTCTTAAGGGTGTATTCAAATCCAAACTGCTTATTTTGAGACACATTTTTAAATTCATTTTTGCTCTAAAATGCATCCAATTGGCAGGTTCTCTTATTTAGAAACTTTATAATGTCCGTATTGTCTTAATTTTTTTATAAAGGCAGAATATACTTCAAAAAGTGCTGTCAAAGTGGACATTTTGAACCGAATTTCCCGAAGCGATATCGCTGGAAACAAAAAAAATGATCGTACTGTGACAATAGTTGTCTGTAAATCAATTTCTAATTAATTGAACGAAAAATAAAAACATGGAGCCCATATAAATGTCTTTATAAATCACGCCGCCAAGTTTCCTGTTGTTACTTTTAAAAATGCGTCTGAAAATGTGTCTCAAAATTTTAAGTTGTTCAGCGTTGAAAAATTATTTTTTTTTAATACCACCTTAAATCACACATTTTAGGAAATAGATAGCTTGAAATGAATTATTTTGAAAAAAAGTGCAGATATTCTCATTGAAAAAATTGCTAATCTAGCAACTCCTCTTTTAATAGAATAATTATATAAAACAAAAACAAAAAAGAACATTGAAAAAATTAATTAAAACTCACACCAGAAAAAATACAAAAAGAATTTTTTCAAATCAGAAAGTTAGTCTTTTATAAAATTAGTTTTCATTTGTTTGGAATAGTTAAAGTAACAGCTTTTTCTCCGGATGAGGCTGTTTTATGAATTGTTTGAAATAAATATTTAAAACGTTTCAGTGTTCAAGGCTGGGAATTTTTTTTCGCTCAATTCTTTAAATACTGTTATTTTTCACTAAGAAACGATTTTTCAAATTTTAAGGTGCAAACCGCTTTTTGATTCCTAAATTTTTGTGCATTTTAAAAATATGAACGGATCAAGAGAAAAATTTGTATTTTTTTTAAACATTTGTTATATTTAAATTAGTATCTAAATTTTTATGAAAGATAATGCAATATGAAATGTTGACAAGATAATTGAAGGAATTTCCGCTTATATTCCTCGGATAAAACAAGAATGTTCGAAGAATTTTATTTAATAATTAATGTAAAATAAAGTCCAACATATTGCGTTTGAATAAAAAACATTTTATTAAATTTTATTGAAACGCATTATTTAATGATAGCATTCCATTACAGCAAAAATTACTCTTCGGAAATTGCGACAGTTCTTTTTATTATGGGAAAGAAGTTCTATAAATTAGATGAACAGTGTGGGACACGAATATATATAAAAATTCAAATTTTTAATGTTTCTGTCTTTGGTAGCCACGCCTTCTGACTGAATTTAAGTTATTTTATCTCGGAATGTTACATAATTGTCTTCACAATTAAAATATTTATAACAAATAACAAATTGTTGCGCCAGAAACCGTTGTGCACTTAAGTCTATTCAATGTCAAAAAGTTTTTGTTACAATAGAAAAAAATAATTTTATTAAAATAGTAATAGAATAGTTCATAAAATACTTTAATAAAAAAAATAATAGAATAAACAGTACTGTTATATACCTTGCACGTATATCCATAGCAGTTGTCGTAAACTGAAATTAAGCAATTGGACAGCCCAGTTATTCCTTCCGGAGAAGAAAGCGGGTGTCATGCAAAAAGGTCGGACGAACAATTATTCACGAGAACAGATGAATCGAAGTGCGGTTTGCATCATAAAACTTGAAAAATCGTTTCGAAGCAAAAAAAAAAAAAAAAACTTCTTATTTTATGAATTTTTTTTTCTATTCCTCCTACAATACATAAAAAGTGCAACGACATAATTTTAACGATGTGAGAAGTATTTTTGTCTACCTCATGCGACTTTCCAGTCAGAGCCATCACATTTTTACGTACAATTATCCAATTCGTTACTGAATTATTAGTTTATCAAAATTATAATAATGTGTTTTTGTCCATAGATTATATTTAAGTAAATTAGTGTACCTTGAATGGAATATATGTTATTTTTTAGGAATATTTTAATTATGAAGGGATTTGATAAACACAGCATTGAAGTTTGTGATAAAAAAATATGGAAGAAGGCCTGTCTACCAAACGCAGTAAGAAGCGTGTATAAGTATTACGATTAATAAAAGATATTTTTATTTTTAAAAAGTGCTAAATTGACGACGCTGTTTCTGGGCAATCTTAACGTCTTTAACACACCGTTTAAAAGACCCAAAGTTTGATATAATAAAACGTTGTATACTCAAACGCAATACCTATTTGTCTTTAATTATTAAATAAATCTTCTGCTTCTAAACATGCTAGCCTGATCCGCGGATTATACACCGGAAATAATTTTAATTATGTTGTCAACATTTCATATAGCATTATCTTTCATAGAAATTTCTATATACAAATTTAAATATACCAAATCTTAAAAAAAATACAAATTTTAAAATAGATCCGTTCAAATTTTAAAAATACACAAATAATTAACAAATTGATGAATCGAAATGCGGTTTGCATCATAAAACTTGAAAAATCGTTTCGATGAAAAAAAAAACAAGAAAAAAAAACAATTCTTATTTTATAAATTTTTTTTCTATTGCAACAAAAACGTCGACACTTTGAACAGTCTTAAGAGGCATGGAAAACGTACTCTGATGTGACAAATTGTTATTTTTTTATGAATATTTTAATTGTATAGGGATTTATAAAACAGAACCTTGATTTCCGCGATAAAAATACTTAAAATATGGAAGAAGGCCTGTCTACCAAAGTTAGTAAAAATAAAAATGTGGATTTTTTTAGATATTGTGTCCCACACAGTGCAGCTAATATAACGAGTTTTCCTCCTTAAAAAATTCTGCTGCAATCTCCGAAGAGTAATTTTTCCTTTATTGAATAACGGAGTTTTACCTTTAAATAAATTGTCTATAAATATTAAAAGCATCAGTAGTTGTTATTATTGAAAAAAAACACGTTTAATTATTGACGCTGTTTCTGCGCAATATATTTTTCATGATTTTGTACGATTTAAATGAGCTATAGGGGGGCTTCCAGGTTTGGCTAATATTAACCTATTTTGTATTGAAAATATCTAAAAATTTCCAAAACTTGAAATATTTGCTTTCTTAAGGGTGTATTCAAATCCAAACTGCTTATTTTGAGACACATTTGTAAATTCATTTTTGCTCTAAAATGCATCCAATTGGCAAGTTCTCTTATTTAGAAACTTTATAATGTCCGTATTGTCTTAATTTTTTGATAAAGGCAGAATATACTTCAAAAAATGCTGTCAAAGTGGACATTTTGAACCGAATTTCCCGAAGCGATATCGCTGGAAACAAAAAAAAATGATCGTACTGTGACAATAGTTGTCTGTAAATCAATTTCTAATTAATTGAACGAAAAATAAAACATGGAGCCCATATAAATGTCTTTATAAATCACGCCGCCAAGTTTCCTGTTGTTACTTTTAAAAATGAGTCTGAAAATGTGTCTCAAAATTTTAAGTTGTTCAGCGTTGAAAAATTATTTTTTTTTTAATACCACCTTAAATCACACATTTTAGGAAATAGATAGCTTGAATGAATTATTTTGAATTATTTTGAAAAAAAGTGCAGATATTGTCATTGAAAAAATTGCTAATCTAGCAACTCCTCTTTTAATAGAATAATTATATAAAACAAAAACAAAAAAGAACATTGAAAAAATTAATTAAAACTCACACCAGAAAAAATACAAAAAGAATTTTTTCAAATAAAAAAGTTAGTCTTTTATAAAATTAGTTTTCATTTGTTTGGAATAGTTAAAGTAACAGCTTTTTCTCCGGATGAGGCTGTTTTATGAATTGTTTGAAATAAATATTTAAAACGTTTCAGTGTTCAAGGCTGGGAATTTTTTTTCGCTCAATTCTTTAAATACTGTTTTTTTTTTCACTAAGAAACGATTTTTCAAGTTTTAAGGTGCAAACCGCTTTTTGATTCCTAAATTTTTGTGCATTTTAAAAATATGAACGGATCAAGAGAAAAATTTGTATTTTTTTTAAACATTTGTTATATTTAAATTAGTATCTAAATTTTTATGAAAGATAATGCAATATGAAATGTTGACAAGATAATTGAAGGAATTTCCGCTTATATTCCTCGGATAGTTCTATAAATTAGATGAACAGTGTGGGACACGAATATATATAAAAATTCAAATTTTTAATGTTTCTGTCTTTGGTAGCCACGCCTTCTGACTGAATTCAAGTTATTTTATCTCGGAATGTTACATAATTGTCTTCACAATTAAAATATTTATAACAAATAACAAATTGTTGTGCCAGAAACCGTTGTGCACTTAAGTCTATTCAATGTCAAAAAGTTTTTGTTACAATAGAAAAAAATAATTTTATTAAAATAGTAATAGAATAGTTCATAAAATACTTTAATAAAAAAATAATAGAATAAACAGTACTGTGATATACCTTGCACGTATATCCATAGCAGTTGCCGTAAACTGAAATTAAGCAATTGGACAGCCAGTTATTCCTTCCGGAGAAGAAAGCAGGTGTCATGCAAAAAGGTCGGACGAACAATTATTCACGAGAACAGATGAATCGAAGTGCGGTTTGCATCATAAAACTTGAAAAATCGTTTCGAAGCAAAAAAAAAGAACTTCTTATTTTATGAATTTTTTTTTTCTATTCCTCCTACAATACATAAAAAGTGCAACGACATAATTTGAACGATGTGAGAAGTATTTTTGTCTACCTCATGTGACTTTCCAGTCAGAGCCATCACATTTTTACGTAGAATTATCCAATTCGTTACTGAATTATTAGTTTATCAAAATTATAATAATGTGTTTTTGTCCATAGATTATATTTAAGTAAATTAGTGTACCTTGAATGGAATATATGTTATTTTTTAGGAATATTTTAATTATGAAGGGATTTGATAAACACAGCATTGAAGTTTGTGATAAAAAAAATATGGAAGAAGGCCTGTCTACCAAACGCAGTAAGAAGCGTGTATAAGTATTACGATTAATAACAGATATTTTTATTTTTAAAAAGTGCTAAATTGACGACGCTGTTTCTGGGCAATCTTAACGTCTTTAACACACCGTTTAAAAGACCCAAAGTTTGATATAATAAAACGTTGTATACTCAAACGCAATACCTATTTGTCTTTAATTATTAAATAAATCTTCTGCTTCTAAACATGCTAGCCTGATCCGCGGATTATACACAGGAAATAATTTTAATTATGTTGTCAACATTTCATATAGCATTATATTTCATAGAAATTTCTATATACAAATTTAAATATACCAAATCTTAAAAAAAATACAAATTTTAAAATAGATCCGTTCAAATTTTAAAAATACACAAATAATTAACAAATTAATGAATCGAAATGCGGTTTGCATCATAAAACTTGAAAAATCGTTTCGATGAAAAAAAAAACAAGAAAAAAAAACAATTCTTATTTTATAAAATTTTTTTTCTATTCCAACAAAAACGTCGACACTTTGAACAGTCTTAAGAGGAATGGAAAACGTACTCTGATGTGACAAATTGTTATTTTTTTATGAATATTTTAATTGTATAGGGATTTATAAAACAGAACCTTGATTTCCGCGATAAAAAGACTTAAAATATGGAAGAAGGCCTGTCTACCAAAGTTAGTAAAAATAAAAATGTGGATTTTTTTAGATATTGTGTCCCACACAGTGCAGCTAATATAACGAGTTTTTCTCTTAAAAAAAATTCTGCTGCAATCTCCGAAGAGTAATTTTTCCTTTATTGAATAACGGAGTTTTACCTTTAAATAAATTGTCTATAAGTATTAAAAGCATCAGTAGTTGTTATTATTGAAAAAAAACACGTTTAATTATTGACGCTGTTTCTGCGCAATATATTTTTCATGATTTTGTACGATTTAAATGAGCTATAGGAGGGCTTCCAGATTTGGCTAATATTAACCTATTTTGTATTGAAAATATCTAAAAATTTCCAAAACTTGAAATATTTGCTTTCTTAAGGGTGTATTCAAATCCAAACTGCTTATTTTGAGACACGTTTGTAAATTCATTTTTGCTCTAAAATGCATCCAATTGGCAGGTTCTCTTATTTAGAAACTTTATAATGTCCGTATTGTCTTAATTTTTTGATAAAGGCAGAATATACTTCAAAAAATGCTGTCAAAGTGGACATTTTGAACCAAATTTCCCGAAGCGATATCGCTGGAAACAAAAAAAATGATCGTACTGTGACAATAGTTGTCTGTAAATCAATTTCTAATTAATTGAACGAAAAATAAAAACATGGAGCCCATATAAATGTCTTTATAAATCACGCCGCCAAGTTTCCTGTTGTTACTTTTAAAAATGAGTCTGAAAATGTGTCTCAAAATTTTAAGTTGTTCAGCGTTAAAAAATTATTTTTTTTTAATACCACCTTAAATCACACATTTTAGGAAATAGATAGCTTGAAATGAATTATTTTGAAAAAAAGTGCAGATATTGTCATTGAAAAAATTGCTAATCTAGCAACTCCTCTTTTAATAGAATAATTATATAAAACAAAAACAAAAAAGAACATTGAAAAAATTAATTAAAACTCACACCAGAAAAAATACAAAAAGAATTTTTTCAAATAAAAAAGTTAGTCTTTTATAAAATTAGTTTTCATTTGTTTGGAATAATTAAAGTAACAGCTTTTTCTCTGGATGAGGCTGTTTAATGAATTGTTTGAAATAAATATTTAAAACGTTTCAGTGTTCAAGGCTGGGAATTTTTTTTCGCTCAATTCTTTAAATACTGTTTTTTTTTTCACTAAGAAACGATTTTTCAAGTTTTAAGGTGCAAACCGCTTTTTGATTCCTAAATTTTTGTGCATTTTAAAAATATGAACGGATCAAGAGAAAAATTTGTATTTTTTTTAAACATTTGTTATATTTAAATTAGTATCTAAATTTTTATGAAAGATAATGCAATATGAAATGTTGACAAGATAATTGAAGGAATTTCCGCTTATATTCCTCGGATAAAACAAGAATGTTCGAAGAATTTTATTTAATAATTAATGTAAAATAAAGTCCAACATATTGCGTTTGAATAAAAAACATTTTATTAAATTTTATTCAAACGCATTATTTAATGATAGCATTCCATTACAGCAAGAATTACTCTTCGGAAATTGCGACAGTTCTTTTTATTATGGGAAAGAAGTTCTATAAATTAGATGAACAGTGTGGGACACGAATATATATAAAAATTCAAATTTTTAATGTTTCTGTCTTTGGTAGCCACGCCTTCTGACTGAATTTAAGTTATTTTATCTCGGAATGTTACATAATTGTCTTCACAATTAAAATATTTATAACAAATAACAAATTGTTGTGCCAGAAACCGTTGTGCACTTAAGTCTATTCAATGTCAAAAAGTTTTTGTTACAATAGAAAATAATAATTTTATTAAAATAGTAATAGAATAGTTCATAAAATACTTTAATTAAAAAATAATAGAATAAACAGTACTGTGATATACCTTGCACGTATATCCATAGCAGTTGTCGTAAACTGAAATTAAGCAATTGGACAGCCAGTTATTCCTTCTGGAGAAGAAAGCGGGTGTCATGCAAAAAGGTCGGACGAACAATTATTCACGAGAACAGATGAATCGAAGTGCGGTTTGCATCATAAAACTTGAAAAATCGTTTCGAAGCAAAAAAAAAAAAAACTTCTTATTTTATGAATTTTTTTTTTCTATTCCTCCTACAATACATAAAAAGTGCAACGACATAATTTGAACGATGTGAGAAGTATTTTTGTCTACCTCATGCGACTTTCCAGTCAGAGCCATCACATTTTTACGTACAATTATCCAATTCGTTACTGAATTATTAGTTTATCAAAATTATAATAATGTGTTTTTGTCCATAGATTATATTTAAGTAAATTAGTGTACCTTGAATGGAATATATGTTATTTTTTAGGAATATTTTAATTATGAAGGGATTTGATAAACACAGCATTGAAGTTTGTGATAAAAAAATACTAGATGGAACCCGTCAAAATTTGACGGCAAAAAACTTGATAGTACCATAAAAATAAAATTCATAGCTGCTTTAAAATGTTTGAAACTTTTGCAGAATAATTCAAATAAATAAAAAACCCACTTTGAATTAAAGCTAGGTTGAAGAACAGCAATTGGCTAAGTTTCACTGGCACATGCACTCGCGGAATTTCTTTCATTTGACACATTTAGCGCTGTTGTGCAAGTAAATGGTAAGTGCCCCCTTGGGGAGGGGGAAATGGCAGGATGGACCAAGGAGATGCATAACATGAATAAGCAGTCAAAGACCTTTCAAACGATATGTAACATGAGGGGTGTGTGCAAAATTTAAAAAAGTACCCCCTTGGGGGGGGGGGTAAAGTAGGGGATGGACACGGTACATGCATAATATGATTAAGTGGTCACAGACCTTTCCAACGATATATAACATGAGGGTTGTGTGCAAAATTTAGAAAAGTACCTCTTTGGGGGGGGGCAAAGTGGGGAGATGGACATCAGAGATATGCATATGATTAAGCAGTCACAGACCTTTCCAACGATATATGACATGAGGGTTGTCTGCAAAATTTAGAAAAGTACCCCCTTGGGGGGGGAGGGCAAAGTGGGGAGATGGACATTGGAGATGCATAATATGATTAAGCAGTCACAGACCTTTCCAACAATATATGACATGAGGGGTGTCAACAAAATTTAGAAAATTGACCCCTTGGGGGGGGCAATTGGGGAGATGGACATTAAAGATGCATAATATGATTAAGCAGTCACAGACCTTTTCAACAATATATGACATGAGGGGTGTCAACAAAATTTAGAAAAGTGCCCCCCTTAAAAGGGGGGAAATGGCGGGATGGACCCCGGAGATGCATAACATGAATAAGCAGTCAAAGACCTTTCCAACAATACGTAACATGAAGGGTTTGTGAAAAATTTACAAAAGTACCCCCTTGGGGGGGACAAAGTGGGGGATGAACACCGGAGATGCATAATATGATTAAGCGGTCACAGACCTTTTTAACGATATATAACATGTGTGGTATGTGCAAAATTTAGAAAAGTGCCCCAATTGACCGGGGGGGGGGATGGACCACACAGATGCATAACATGAAAAGGCAGTCGCAGGCCTTTCGAACGATATATCATATGAGTGGTGTCAGCAAAGAAAAGTCTCCGCCCCGTGTGGGCAAAACATACTCCCCCCCGCCGCCATAATTATTGATGTGGACTCATTTTTTAAATTCGTTCGCACCCCTCTTCTCCCGCAAAATGTTGTGAATTTTAAAAACTCCCCTTCCGAATTTTTTTATACCAAAAGCACTTATGTCCATCGTCTGCATGCAGAGTTTTGTACTTACAGACGCCAGACACAACAACACACACAGACAGACGTTTACCGACATTAATAGCAGTGTTTCCCCCAGACAGTTTCAGAAGGGTGCTGCACCCTGCCTGCGCTTTGGTTTGCAAAATAGCACCCTTCTTGCCCCTCATAAAAATAATTAGCACCCTTCTTGCCCCCTCCAGCAAAATAATTAGCACCCTTCTTGCCCCCTCCAGCAAAATAATTAGCACCCTTCTTGCCCCCTCCAGCAAAATAATTAGCACCCTTCTTGCTCTCAGTAAAAAAAGTGCCCTTTCTCCTTTTTGCATTAAAAAATTTGGTTTCATAATAAAAACTGACTCAATGTTGTCTTAAAAAGAGTGTTTTGACTTTGAAATATCAAAAGTGGCTTTAAAAACCAAAAGAATACCTTTAAGCTTTAACAATTAAAAAAGTGCCCTTAAGATTCTGAAAAGTGCCCTCAAAAATTCAAAAAGTGCCCTTAAGAATTAAAAAAGTGCCCTTTTTCTCACCAGCAGCACCTTGCCCCTTTTTAAACCTGGGGGAAACTCTGTTAATAGTATAGATGATACTCAGTGCCTACACATTTCACCCTTTATAATTCAGCCAATGAGTTGACAGTCATTCATTTCCAGAAACGAAACAATAATTCTTTAGGATGAATTTTGTTTGTTTGGCGTCAAACTTTTTAGGGCACCTGCAGACTAAAAACATATAATCAATCTTCGCGGGAAAAAAATCCTAGATTTCGTCAAATGATCACGGGAAAAACACTAATTTCATCAAAGGATCATGTAAAACGTGAATTTTGTTAAAAGGCCACAGAAAAACGTGATTTACGCAAAAGATGAGCAAATTTTGTCAAAGAATCGCAAAACAGGAAATTCCACCAAAAGATAGCGCTTTCTTGCCAAATTTCGTCTAAAAATTGCGGAATAAAATGTATTTTATCAAAAAATCGCTGGAAAACGCACATTTCGTTAAAGTATCGCGAGAAAAATGCGAATTTTTTCAAAGATTGCTGAAAAAACGCGAATTTCATCGAAGGATTGCTGAAAATTCATGAATCTTATCAAAAGGCAGCAGAGAAAATGTGATTATTATCAAAGCATTGCGAAAAGAAAATTTCGTCTAAGGATCACAGAAAAACGCAAATTTCATAAAAGAATCGTGGAAAATAACGCAAATTTCGTGAAAAAAAAAAATCGCAGAAAAAACACAAATTTCGTCATATTATCGCTGAAAAAAAAACATGAATTACGTCATAGGATAGCTGAAAAAATTGTGAATCTCGACAAAAAAAAGATACAGAAAAAAATGCGAATTTCATTAAAGAATCACGAAAAAAAATGCGAATTTTGTTAAAGGATTGCGCAAAGAATGTGAATTTTTTGAAAGGTTCGTGTGAAAAATGAAACTGTCTTTATTAAAAACAGCACACACACAAACATCTATACAAACCTCAATACACACAAACATATTATAGGCAGGGCTTGAAATTCAATTTTTCCAAGGACGGGAGTCTCCCTACTAACATTTTT
Organism: Maratus michaelseni; assembly: GCA_963931845.1. Lineage (NCBI taxonomy): Eukaryota > Metazoa > Arthropoda > Arachnida > Araneae > Salticidae > Maratus > Maratus michaelseni. The sequence goes on from OZ007586.1 coordinate 416,325,828, forward strand.
AAATGGAGGGGAGTTGTAATGTTTGGGAGGGAGAAAAAAAATTTTTAAACCCCACTATTATTTTACGTGTTATTTAAAGAATTACATTAATGCAGACATGACAAAATACCATTGAAAAAATTAAGTCAACTGAGAATGATTATGTAAAATGTTTATTTTTATTATAAAAAAGGGAAGAAAGTTAAGTTTTATATATGCAGTGTATTTTTCAAGTTCCATTAAATGTGTTAGGGACCCTTAACAATTAGGTTGTTAAATAAATTTCTGACTTTAGATTTTACTTGATTGAGATTCACCGATCGATCGTGGAAAAGACGCAAAGTTCATCGATCTGTCGCGGAAAAAACGCTAAGTTTGTCGATCAGTCGGGGGAAAAAAGCAAATTTCGTCGATCGATTGCAGAATAAACACAAAGTTCGTCGATCTGTCCCCAAAAAACGCAAGGTTCGTCGATCAGTCGCTTAAAAAACGCAATGTTCGTCTATCTGTCGCAGAAAAAACGCAAAGTTTGTTGATCTGTTGAGGAAAAAACACAAAGTTCGTCGATCAGTTGCGGAAAAAAGCAAATTTCGTCGATCGATTGCGGAATAAATGCAAAGTTCGTCGATCAGTCAGGGAAAAAAGAAAAATTTCGTCGATCGATTGTGGAATAAACGCAAACTTCGTCGATATGTCCCCAAAAAACGCAAGGTTCGTCGATCAGTCGCTTAAAAAACGCAATGTTCGTCGATCTGTCGCATTCGTTTGATGTCGTTGTTGAAAATTTATGGATTTCTATTATTAAAGTAATTTTTTCATTTTACCGTATTTATTTTATTTTTGTGTTGTATGTATTTTGCTACTTTGAATTTTTTTAAACTAACCTTTTTTTTTTTGGAGAGTGAGAGAGAGAGATTTAGTAATTTGGTGACACGAAGTTCCGCAAATTCTTAAAATCCACAAATCGTTTCCAATGTAAACAATGAAATTTACAATTAAGTTGCAAGTGCAAAATTTCAGTTTTTTAAAATTTTCATGTCATTCTGTACACATTTTAATATGTCATTCTGATCATTATACATATTTAGTTACGCATTATTAATTATTCACTTGACCTTTACTTTTAATATTTTAAATATTTCAAACTTACAGCTGAATGTAATTATTAAAACATTTGAAATACTGCATTCGAAAAATGAAATTTCAGCTTAGAAACGCGACAATTACTATTAGGTTAAAAAAATTTAAAGTAGAAAAGTACTTATGATATAAAAAGAAGAAAAAAAAATACACCAGAATTTATCTGTATTACGAAAGCGGGAGAAATGATTTTCTGTGCTATACGAAAAGATATCCAAATAACTCAATCATAAACATAGAAATAGGTATCGGTTTCTATGTTCATGTGCACTCAATCCAAACTTGAAACTTTTAAAAAGGTCATTGAATGAATGAAATTCATCTCCGCCTTTCACATCCAGAAAACTTGCTGTGTCGCCAATTATGTTTATATTTTATATATATATAAAAAAATAATAATTCAGGCACTTTTCCGTTATACGGACACCATTGTCGTCAAACATACATACATACATACATTTTGGCATAGTGTCCGTATAACAGAAAAGTACTAAAGTTCATGGTTTAAAATCACAATAAAATATCATGAAATTTATTGATTAGTTGTGGGAAAATATCGGGGAAATAATGTGTTTTTCGTGAATTTTTTGTTTTGTTAACAATGTGGTTAGAGAGCCAGGGAGAAATCCAGAAAACTTGCTGTGTCGCCAATTATGTTCATATTTTATATATATATATAAAAATAATAATTCAGGCACTTTTCCGTTATACGTACACCATTGTCGCCAAACATACATACATACATTTACATACATACATACATTTTGGCATAGTGTCCGTATAACAGAAAAGTACTAAAGTTCATGGTTTAAAATCGCAATAAAATATCATGAAATTTATTGATTAGTTGTGGGAAAATATCGGGGAAATAATGTGTTTTTGTGAAATTTTTTGTTTTGTGTTGTTGTGTTTAATTGTAAGCATTCATTATAATTTTCAGTGCATTATTAAATTGAAATTTTTGTTTAAAATATGTAAACAAAACAGTGACCAGAAACCTGCACAATTTCTAATATAGATAGATAGATAGATAGATGCATGCATGTAGTACTTTTAATTATTTGGTAAAAATACTGTGATCGTCACTGAGAAAACCTGAATTTAACCTAAAAGTAATTGTCGAGTGTTTAAGCTGAAATTTCATTTTACGAATACAGTATTTCAAATGTTTTAATAATTACATTCAGCTGTAAGTTTGAAATATTAAAAGTAAAGGCCAAGTAAATAATTAATAATGCATAACTAAAAGTAATTGTCGAGTGTTTAAGCTGAAATTTCATTTTACGAATACAGTATTTCAAATGTTTTGATAGTTACATTCAACTGTAAGTTTGAAATATTAAAAGTAAAGGCCAAGTAAATAATTAATAATGCATAACTAAAAGTAATTGTCGAGTGTTTAAGCTAATTTCATTTTACGAATACAGTATTTCAAATGTTTTAATAGTTACATTCAGCTGTAAGTTTGAAATATTAAAATTAAAGGCCAAGTAAATAATTAATAATGCATAAGTAAAAGTAATTGTCGAGTGTTTAAGCTGAAATTTCATTTTACGAATACAGTATTTCAAATGTTTTAATAGTTACATTCAGCTGTAAGTTTGAAATATTAAAAGTAAAGGCCAAGTAAATAATTAATAATGCGTAACTAAATATGTATAATGATGAGATTTTTTTTTTCTTGAATTATTCAGTGAAACTCGCCTTATAAATGTACGCAAATAATTCACATCAAAATCTTAAAATAACAAAGTTTTCTTTCGTGTTTAGCTATGCTTAATAACCAAAAAAGCTTGATTAATACAAAAATTTTTTGGTAAAAATACTGTGATCGTCGCTGAGAAAACCTGAATTTAATCATATCACACAGAATTACATATTAAAAGTTTAAAAAACTGAAATTTTACACTTGTTTACATCGGAAACGATTCCCGGAATTTCGTGCCACGAAATCTCTCTCTCTCTCTCAAAAAAAGGGGTTAGTTATAAAAAATTCAAAGTAATAAAATACATACGACTTAAAAAGAAAATAAATACGGTAAAATGAAAAAATACCTTATAAAAGAAATCCATAAAGTTTCAACAACTGAACAACCAAATGGAGTCGTAGTAATCCACACACGCTTCTAGAGAGAGGAAAAAGCCTTCACCTCATTGGCTGAAATATCATGTCTGAAGATAGTAAAAGCCTCTAGCTGATTAGCTGAATGCTCGCGCATGCCTATAAAAGGCATTTTTGCACGAAAAACTAAAAAGCAGGTTAGCTTTAAGTATATGGATGGAAGAAGGCCTGTCTACCAAACGCAGTAAGAAGCGTGTATAAGTATTACGATTAATAACAGATATTTTTATTTTTAAAAAGTGCTAAATTGACGACGCTGTTTCTGGGCAATCTTAACGTCTTTAACACACCGTTTCAAAGACCCAAAGTTTGATATAATAAAACGTTGTATACTCAAACGCAATACCTATTTGTCTTTAATTATTAAATAAATCTTCTGCTTCTAAACATGCTAGCCTGATCCGCGGATTATACACCGGAAATAATTTTAATTATGTTGTCAACATTTCATATAGCATTATCTTTCATAGAAATTTCTATATACAAATTTAAATATACCAAATCTTAAAAAAAATACAAATTTTAAAATAGATCCGTTCAAATTTCAAAAATACACAAATAATTAACAAATTAATGAATCGAAATGCGGTTTGCATCATAAAACTTGAAAAATCGTTTCGATGAAAAAAAAACAAGAAAAAAAACAATTCTTATTTTATAAAAATTTTTTTCTATTGCAACAAAAACGTCGACACTTTGAACAGTCTTAAGAGGAATGGAAAACGTACTCTGATGTGACAAATAGTTATTTTTTTATGAATATTTTAATTGTATAGGGATTTATAAAACAGAACCTTGATTTCCGCGATAAAAAGACTTAAAATATGGAAGAAGGCCTGTCTACCAAAGTTAGTAAAAATAAAAATGTGGATTTTTTTAGATATTGTGTCCCACACAGTGCAGCTAATATAACGAGTTTTTCTCTTAAAAAAATTCTGCTGCAATCTCCGAAGAGTAATTTTTCCTTTATTGAATAACGGAGTTTTACCTTTAAATAAATTGTCTATAAATATTAAAAGCATCAGTAGTTGTTATTATTGAAAAAAAACACGTTTAATTATTGACGCTGTTTCTGCGCAATATATTTTTCATGATTTTGTACGATTTAAATGAGCTATAGGAGGGCTTCCAGATTTGGCTAATATTAACCTATTTTGTATTGAAAATATCTAAAAATTTCCAAAACTTGAAATATTTGCTTTCTTAAGGGTGTATTCAAATCCAAACTGCTTATTTTGAGACACGTTTGTAAATTCATTTTTGCTCTAAAATGCATCCAATTGGCAGGTTCTCTTATTTAGAAACTTTATAATGTCCGTATTGTCTTAATTTTTTGATAAAGGCAGAATATACTTCAAAAAATGCTGTCAAAGTGGACATTTTGAACCAAATTTCCCGAAGCGATATCGCTGGAAACAAAAAAAATGATCGTACTGTGACAATAGTTGTCTGTAAATCAATTTCTAATTAATTGAACGAAAAATAAAAACATGGAGCCCATATAAATGTCTTTATAAATCACGCCGCCAAGTTTCCTGTTGTTACTTTTAAAAATGAGTCTGAAAATGTGTCTCAAAATTTTAAGTTGTTCAGCGTTAAAAAATTATTTTTTCTTAATACCACCTTAAATCACACATTTTAGGAAATAGATAGCTTGAAATGAATTATTTTGAAAAAAAGTGCAGATATTGTCATTGAAAAAATTGCTAATCTAGCAACTCCTCTTTTAATAGAATAATTATTTAAAACAAAAACAAAAAAGAACATTGAAAAAATTAATTAAAACTCACACCAGAAAAAATACAAAAAGAATTTTTTCAAATAAAAAAGTTAGTCTTTTATAAAATTAGTTTTCATTTGTTTGGAATAGTTAAAGTAACAGCTTTTTCTACGGATGAGGCTGTTTTATGAATTGTTTGAAATAAATATTTAAAACGTTTCAGTGTTCAAGGCTGGGAATTTTTTTTCGCTCAATTCTTTAAATACTGCTTTTTTTTTCACTAAGAAACGATTTTTCAAATTTTAAGGTGCAAACCGCTTTTTGATTCCTAAATTTTTGTGCATTTTAAAAATATGAACGGATCAAGAGAAAAATTTGTATTTTTTTTTAAACATTTGTTATATTTAAATTAGTATCTAAATTTTTATGAAAGATAATGCAATATGAAATGTTGACAAGATAATTGAAGGAATTTCCGCTTATATTCCTCGGATAAAACAAGAATGTTCGAAGAATTTTATTTAATAATTAATGTAAAATAAAGTCCAACATATTGCGTTTGAATAAAAAACATTTTATTAAATTTTATTAAAACGCATTATTTAATGATAGCATTCCATTACAGCAAGAATTACTCTTCGGAAATTGCGACAGTTCTTTTTATTATGGGAAAGAAGTTCTATAAATTAGATGAACAGTGTGGGACACGAATATATATAAAAATTCAAATTTTTAATGTTTCTGTCTTTGGTAGCCACGCCTTCTGACTGAATTTAAGTTATTTTATCTCGGAATGTTACATAATTGTCTTCACAATTAAAATATTTATAACAAATAACAAATTGTTGCGCCAGAAACCGTTGTGCACTTAAGTCTATTCAATGTCAAAAAGTTTTTGTTACAATAGAAAAAATAATTTTATTAAAATAGTAATAGAATAGTTCATAAAATACTTTAATAAAAAAAAATAATAGAATAAACAGTACTGTGATATACCTTGCACGTATATCCATAGCAGTTGTCGTAAACTGAAATTAAGCAATTGGACAGCCCAGTTATTCCTTCCGGAGAAGAAAGCGGGTGTCATGCAAAAAGGTCGGACGAACAATTATTCACGAGAACAGATGAATCGAAGTGCGGTTTGCATCATAAAACTTGAAAAATCGTTTCGAAGCAAAAAAAAAAAAAAAAACTTCTTATTTTATGAATTTTTTTTTCTATTCCTCCTACAATACATAAAAAGTGCAACGACATAATTTTAACGATGTGAGAAGTATTTTTGTCTACCTCATGCGACTTTCCAGTCAGAGCCATCACATTTTTACGTACAATTATCCAATTCGTTACTGAATTATTAGTTTATCAAAATTATAATAATGTGTTTTTGTCCATAGATTATATTTAAGTAAATTAGTGTACCTTGAATGGAATATATGTTATTTTTTAGGAATATTTTAATTATGAAGGGATTTGATAAACACAGCATTGAAGTTTGTGATAAAAAAATATGGAAGAAGGCCTGTCTACCAAACGCAGTAAGAAGCGTGTATAAGTATTACGATTAATAACAGATATTTTTATTTTTAAAAAGTGCTAAATTGACGACGCTGTTTCTGGGCAATCTTAACGTCTTTAACACACCGTTTAAAAGACCCAAAGTTTGATATAATAAAACGTTGTATACTCAAACGCAATACCTATTTGTCTTTAATTATTAAATAAATCTTCTGCTTCTAAACATGCTAGCCTGATCCGTGGATTATACACCGGAAATAATTTTAATTATGTTGTCAACATTTCATATAGCATTATCTTTCATAGAAATTTCTATATACAAATTTAAATATACCAAATCTTAAAAAAAATACAAATTTTAAAATAGATCCGTTCAAATTTTAAAAATACACAAATAATTAACAAATTGATGAATCGAAATGCGGTTTGCATCATAAAACTTGAAAAATCGTTTCGATGAAAAAAAAACAAGAAAAAAAAACAATTCTTATTTTATAATTTTTTTTTTCTATTGCAACAAAAACGTCGACACTTTGAACAGTCTTAAGAGGAATGGAAAACGTACTCTGATGTGACAAATTGTTATTTTTTTATGAATATTTTAATTGTATAGGGATTTATAAAACAGAACCTTGATTTCCGCGATAAAAAGACTTAAAATATGGAAGAAGGCCTGTCTACCAAAGTTAGTAAAAATAAAAATGTGGATTTTTTTAGATATTGTGTCCCACACAGTGCAGCTAATATAACGAGTTTTTCTCTTTAAAAAAATTCTGCTGCAATCTCCAAAGAGTAATTTTTCCTTTATTGAATAACGGAGTTTTACCTTTAAATAAATTGTCTATAAATATTAAAAGCATCAGTAGTTGTTATTATTGAAAAAAAACACGTTTAATTATTGACGCTGTTTCTGCGCAATATATTTTTCATGATTTTGTACGATTTAAATGAGCTATAGGAGGGCTTCCAGATTTGGCTAATATTAACCTATTTTGTATTGAAAATATCTAAAAATTTCCAAAACTTGAAATATTTGCTTTCTTAAGGGTGTATTCAAATCCAAACTGCTTATTTTGAGACACGTTTGTAAATTCATTTTTGCTCTAAAATGCATCCAATTGGCAGGTTCTCTTATTTAGAAATAAATAATGTCCGTATTGTCTTAATTTTTTGATAAAGGCAGAATATACTTCAAAAAATGCTGTCAAAGTGGACATTTTGAACCGAATTTCCCGAAGCGATATCGCTGGAAACAAAAAAAATGATCGTACTGTGACAATAGTTGTCTGTAAATCAATTTCTAATTAATTGAACGAAAAATAAAAACATGGAGCCCATATAAATGTCTTTATAAATCACGCCGCCAAGTTTCCTGTTGTTACTTTTAAAAATGAGTCTGAAAATGTGTCTCAAAATTTTAAGTTGTTCAGCGTTAAAAAATTATTTTTTTTTAATACCACCTTAAATCACACATTTTAGGAAATAGATAGCTTGAAATGAATTATTTTGAAAAAAAGTGCAGATATTGTCATTGAAAAAATTGCTAATCTAGCAACTCCTCTTTTAATAGAATAATTATATAAAACAAAAACAAAAAAGAACATTGAAAAAATTAATTAAAACTCACACCAGAAAAAATACAAAAAGAATTTTTTCAAATAAAAAAGTTAGTCTTTTATAAAATTAGTTTTCATTTGTTTGGAATAGTTAAAGTAACAGCTTTTTCTCCGGATGAGGCTGTTTTATGAATTGTTTGAAATAAATATTTAAAACGTTTCAGTGTTCAAGGCTGGGAATTTTTTTTCGCTCAATTCTTTAAATACTGTTTTTTTTTTCACTAAGAAACGATTTTTCAAATTTTAAGGTGCAAACCGCTTTTTGATTCCTAAATTTTTGTGCATTTTAAAAATATGAACGGATCAAGAGAAAAATTTGTATTTTTTTTTAAACATTTGTTATATTTAAATTAGTATCTAAATTTTTATGAAAGATAATGCAATATGAAATGTTGACAAGATAATTGAAGGAATTTCCGCTTATATTCCTCGGATAAAACAAGAATGTTCGAAGAATTTTATTTAATAATTAATGTAAAATAAAGTCCAACATATTGCGTTTGAATAAAAAACATTTTATTAAATTTTATTAAAACGCATTATTTAATGATAGCATTCCATTACAGCAAGAATTACTCTTCGGAAATTGCGACAGTTCTTTTTATTATGGGAAAGAAGTTCTATAAATTAGATGAACAGTGTGGGACACGAATATATATAAAAATTCAAATTTTTAATGTTTCTGTCTTTGGTAGCCACGCCTTCTGACTGAATTTAAGTTATTTTATCTCGGAATGTTACATAATTGTCTTCACAATTAAAATATTTATAACAAATAACAAATTGTTGCGCCAGAAACCGTTGTGCACTTAAGTCTATTCAATGTCAAAAAGTTTTTGTTACAATAGAAAAAATAATTTTATTAAAATAGTAATAGAATAGTTCATAAAATACTTTAATAAAAAAAAATAATAGAATAAACAGTACTGTGATATACCTTGCACGTATATCCATAGCAGTTGTCGTAAACTGAAATTAAGCAATTGGACAGCCCAGTTATTCCTTCCGGAGAAGAAAGCGGGTGTCATGCAAAAAGGTCGGACGAACAATTATTCACGAGAACAGATGAATCGAAGTGCGGTTTGCATCATAAAACTTGAAAAATCGTTTCGAAGCAAAAAAAAAAAAACTTCTTATTTTATGAATTTTTTTTTTCTATTCCTCCTACAATACATAAAAAGTGCAACGACATAATTTGAACGATGTGAGAAGTATTTTTGTCTACCTCATACGACTTTCCAGTCAGAGCCATCACATTTTTACGTACAATTATCCAATTCGTTACTGAATTATTAGTTTATCAAAATTATAATAATGTGTTTTTGTCCATAGATTATATTTAAGTAAATTAGTGTACCTTGAATGGAATATATGTTATTTTTTAGGAATATTTTAATTATGAAGGGATTTGATAAACACAGCATTGAAGTTTGTGATAAAAAAAATATGGAAGAAGGCCTGTCTACCAAACGCAGTAAGAAGCGTGTATAAGTATTACGATTAATAACAGATATTTTTATTTTTAAAAAGTGCTAAATTGACGACGCTGTTTCTGGGCAATCTTAACGTTTTTAACACACCGTTTAAAAGACCCAAAGTTTGATATAATAAAACGTTGTATACTCAAACGCAATACCTATTTGTCTTTAATTATTAAATAAATCTTCTGCTTCTAAACATGCTAGCCTGATCCGCGGATTATACACCGGAAATAATTTTAATTATGTTGTCAACATTTCATATAGCATTATCTTTCATAGAAATTTCTATATACAAATTTAAATATACCAAATCTTAAAAAAAATACAAATTTTAAAATAGATCCGTTCAAATTTTAAAAATACACAAATAATTAACAAATTAATGAATCGAAATGCGGTTTGCATCATAAAACTTGAAAAATCGTTTCGATGAAAAAAAAACAAGAAAAAAAAACAATTCTTATTTTATAAAATTTTTTTTCTATTCCAACAAAAACGTCGACACTTTGAACAGTCTTAAGAGGAATGGAAAACGTACTCTGATGTGACAAATTGTTATTTTTTTATGAATATTTTAATTGTATAGGGATTTATAAAACAGAACCTTGATTTCCGCGATAAAAAGACTTAAAATATGGAAGAAGGCCTGTCTACCAAAGTTAGTAAAAATAAAAATGTGGATTTTTTTAGATATTGTGTCCCACACAGTGCAGCTAATATAACGAGTTTTTCTCTTAAAAAAAATTCTGCTGCAATCTCCGAAGAGTAATTTTTCCTTTATTGAATAACGGAGTTTTACCTTTAAATAAATTGTCTATAAGTATTAAAAGCATCAGTAGTTGTTATTATTGAAAAAAAACACGTTTAATTATTGACGCTGTTTCTGCGCAATATATTTTTCATGATTTTGTACGATTTAAATGAGCTATAGGAGGGCTTCCAGATTTGGCTAATATTAACCTATTTTGTATTGAAAATATCTAAAAATTTCCAAAACTTGAAATATTTGCTTTCTTAAGGGTGTATTCAAATCCAAACTGCTTATTTTGAGACACGTTTGTAAATTCATTTTTGCTCTAAAATGCATCCAATTGGCATGTTCTCTTATTTAGAAACTTTATAATGTCCGTATTGTCTTAATTTTTTGATAAAGGCAGAATATACTTCAAAAAATGCTGTCAAAGTGGACATTTTGACCCAAATTTCCCGAAGCGATATCGCTGGAAACAAAAAAAATGATCGTACTGTGACAATAGTTGTCTGTAAATCAATTTCTAATTAATTGAACGAAAAATAAAAACATGGAGCCCATATAAATGTCTTTATAAATCACGCCGCCAAGTTTCCTGTTGTTACTTTTAAAAATGAGTCTGAAAATGTGTCTCAAAATTTTAAGTTGTTCAGCGTTAAAAAATTATTTTTTTTTAATACCACCTTAAATCACACATTTTAGGAAATAGATAGCTTGAAATGAATTATTTTGAAAAAAAGTGCAGATATTGTCATTGAAAAAATTGCTAATCTAGCAACTCCTCTTTTAATAGAATAATTATATAAAACAAAAACAAAAAAGAACATTGAAAAAATTAATTAAAACTCACACCAGAAAAAATACAAAAAGAATTTTTTCAAATAAAAAAGTTAGTCTTTTATAAAATTAGTTTTTATTTGTTTGGAATATTTAAAGTAACAGCTTTTTCTCCGGATGAGGCTGTTTTATGAATTGTTTGAAATAAATATTTAAAACGTTTCAGTGTTCAAGGCTGGGAATTTTTTTTCGCTCAATTCTTTAAATACTGTTTTTTTTTTCACTAAGAAACGATTTTTCAAGTTTTAAGGTGCAAACCGCTTTTTGATTCCTAAATTTTTGTGCATTTTAAAAATATGAACGGATCAAGAGAAAAATTTGTATTTTTTTTAAACATTTGTTATATTTAAATTAGTATCTAAATTTTTATGAAAGATAATGCAATATGAAATGTTGACAAGATAATTGAAGGAATTTCCGCTTATATTCCTCGGATAGTTCTATAAATTAGATGAACAGTGTGGGACACGAATATATATAAAAATTCAAATTTTTAATGTTTCTGTCTTTGGTAGCCACGCCTTCTGACTGAATTTAAGTTATTTTATCTCGGAATGTTACATAATTGTCTTCACAATTAAAATATTTATAACAAATAACAAATTGTTGCGCCAGAAACCGTTGTGCACTTAAGTCTATTCAATGTCAAAAAGTTTTTGTTACAATAGAAAAAATAATTTTATTAAAATAGTAATAGAATAGTTCATAAAATACTTTAATAAAAAAAAATAATAGAATAAACAGTACTGTGATATACCTTGCACGTATATCCATAGCAGTTGTCGTAAACTGAAATTAAGCAATTGGACAGCCCAGTTATTCCTTCCGGAGAAGAAAGCGGGTGTCATGCAAAAAGGTCGGACGAACAATTTTTCACGAGAACAGATGAATCGAAGTGCGGTTTGCATCATAAAACTTGAAAAATCGTTTCGAAGCAAAAAAAAAAAAAAACTTCTTATTTTATGAATTTTTTTTTCTATTCCTCCTACAATACATAAAAAGTGCAACGACATAATTTTAACGATGTGAGAAGTATTTTTGTCTACCTCATGCGACTTTCCAGTCAGAGCCATCACATTTTTACGTACAATTATCCAATTCGTTACTGAATTATTAGTTTATCAAAATTATAATAATGTGTTTTTGTCCATAGATTATATTTAAGTAAATTAGTGTACCTTGAATGGAATATATGTTATTTTTTAGGAATATTTTAATTATGAAGGGATTTGATAAACACAGCATTGAAGTTTGTGATAAAAAAATATGGAAGAAGGCCTGTCTACCAAACGCAGATAGAAGCGTGTATAAGTATTACGATTAATAACAGATATTTTTATTTTTAAAAAGTGCTAAATTGACGACGCTGTTTCTGGGCAATCTTAACGTCTTTAACACACCGTTTAAAAGACCCAAAGTTTGATATAATAAAACGTTGTATACTCAAACGCAATACCTATTTGTCTTTAATTATTAAATAAATCTTCTGCTTCTAAACATGCTAGCCTGATCCGCGGATTATACACCGGAAATAATTTTAATTATGTTGTCAACATTTCATATAGCATTATCTTTCATAGAAATTTCTATATACAAATTTAAATATACCAAATCTTAAAAAAAATACAAATTTTAAAATAGATCCGTTCAAATTTTAAAAATACACAAATAATTAACAAATTGATGAATCGAAATGCGGTTTGCATCATAAAACTTGAAAAATCGTTTCGATGAAAAAAAAACAAGAAAAAAAAACAATTCTTATTTTATAATTTTTTTTTTCTATTGCAACAAAAACGTCGACACTTTGAACAGTCTTAAGAGGAATGGAAAACGTACTCTGATGTGACAAATTGTTATTTTTTTATGAATATTTTAATTGTATAGGGATTTATAAAACAGAACCTTGATTTCCGCGATAAAAAGACTTAAAATATGGAAGAAGGCCTGTCTACCAAAGTTAGTAAAAATAAAAATGTGGATTTTTTTAGATATTGTGTCCCACACAGTGCAGCTAATATAACGAGTTTTTCTCTTAAAAAAAATTCTGCTGCAATCTCCAAAGAGTAATTTTTCCTTTATTGAATAACGGAGTTTTACCTTTAAATAAATGGTCTATAAATATTAAAAGCATCAGTAGTTGTTATTATTGAAAAAAAACACGTTTAATTATTGACGCTGTTTCTGCGCAATATATTTTTCATGATTTTGTACGATTTAAATGAGCTATAGGAGGGCTTCCAGATTTGGCTAATATTAACCTATTTTGTATTGAAAATATCTAAAAATTTCCAAAACTTGAAATATTTGCTTTCTTAAGGGTGTATTCAAATCCAAACTGCTTATTTTGAGACACGTTTGTAAATTCATTTTTGCTCTAAAATGCATCCAATTGGCAGGTTCTCTTATTTAGAAATAAATAATGTCCGTATTGTCTTAATTTTTTGATAAAGGCAGAATATACTTCAAAAAATGCTGTCAAAGTGGACATTTTGAACCGAATTTCCCGAAGCGATATCGCTGGAAACAAAAAAAATGATCGTACTGTGACAATAGTTGTCTGTAAATCAATTTCTAATTAATTGAACGAAAAATAAAAACATGGAGCCCATATAAATGTCTTTATAAATCACGCCGCCAAGTTTCCTGTTGTTACTTTTAAAAATGAGTCTGAAAATGTGTCTCAAAATTTTAAGTTGTTCAGCGTTAAAAAATTATTTTTTTTTAATACCACCTTAAATCACACATTTTAGGAAATAGATAGCTTGAAATGAATTATTTTGAAAAAAAGTGCAGATATTGTCATTGAAAAAATTGCTAATCTAGCAACTCCTCTTTTAATAGAATAATTATATAAAATAAAAACAAAAAAGAACATTGAAAAAATTAATTAAAACTCACACCAGAAAAAATACAAAAAGAATTTTTTCAAATAAAAAAGTTAGTCTTTTATAAAATTAGTTTTCTTCTGTTTGGAATAGTTAAAGTAACAGCTTTTTCTCCGGATGAGGCTGTTTTATGAATTGTTTGAAATAAATATTTAAAACGTTTCAGTGTTCAAGGCTGGGAATTTTTTTTCGCTCAATTCTTTAAATACTGTTTTTTTTTTTCACTAAGAAACGATTTTTCAAATTTTAAGGTGCAAACCGCTTTTTGATTCCTAAATTTTTGTGCATTTTAAAAATATGAACGGATCAAGAGAAAAATTTGTATTTTTTTTTAAACATTTGTTATATTTAAATTAGTATCTAAATTTTTATGAAAGATAATGCAATATGAAATGTTGACAAGATAATTGAAGGAATTTCCGCTTATATTCCTCGGATAAAACAAGAATGTTCGAAGAATTTTATTTAATAATTAATGTAAAATAAAGTCCAACATATTGCGTTTGAATAAAAAACATTTTATTAAATTTTATTAAAACGCATTATTTAATGATAGCATTCCATTACAGCAAGAATTACTCTTCGGAAATTGCGACAGTTCTTTTTATTATGGGAAAGAAGTTCTATAAATTAGATGAACAGTGTGGGACACGAATATATATAAAAATTCAAATTTTTAATGTTTCTGTCTTTGGTAGCCACGCCTTCTGACTGAATTTAAGTTATTTTATCTCGGAATGTTACATAATTGTCTTCACAATTAAAAATATTTATAACAAATAACAAATTGTTGCGCCAGAAACCGTTGTGCACTTAAGTCTATTCAATGTCAAAAAGTTTTTGTTACAATAGAAAATAATAATTTTATTAAAATAGTAATAGAATAGTTCATAAAATACTTTAATTAAAAAATAATAGAATAAACAGTACTGTGATATACCTTGCACGTATATCCATAGCAGTTGTCGTAAACTGAAATTAAGCAATTGGACAGCCAGTTATTCCTTCTGGAGAAGAAAGCGGGTGTCATGCAAAAAGGTCGGACGAACAATTATTCACGAGAACAGATGAATCGAAGTGCGGTTTGCATCATAAAACTTGAAAAATCGTTTCGAAGCAAAAAAAAAAAACTTCTTATTTTATGAATTTTTTTTTTCTATTCCTCCTACAATACATAAAAAGTGCAACGACATAATTTGAACGATGTGAGAAGTATTTTTGTCTACCTCATGCGACTTTCCAGTCAGAGCCATCACATTTTTACGTACAATTATCCAATTCGTTACTGAATTATTAGTTTATCAAAATTATAATAATGTGTTTTTGTCCATAGATTATATTTAAGTAAATTAGTGTACCTTGAATGGAATATATGTTATTTTTTAGGAATATTTTAATTATGAAGGGATTTGATAAACACAGCATTGAAGTTTGTGATAAAAAAATATGGAAGAAGGCCTGTCTACCAAACGCAGTAAGAAGCGTGTATAAGTATTACGATTAATAACAGATATTTTTATTTTTAAAAAGTGCTAAATTGACGACGCTGTTTCTGGGCAATCTTAACGTCTTTAACACACCGTTTCAAAGACCCAAAGTTTGATATAATAAAACGTTGTATACTCAAACGCAATACCTATTTGTCTTTAATTATTAAATAAATCTTCTGCTTCTAAACATGCTAGCCTGATCCGCGGATTATACACCGGAAATAATTTTAATTATGTTGTCAACATTTCATATAGCATTATCTTTCATAGAAATTTCTATATACAAATTTAAATATACCAAATCTTAAAAAAAATACAAATTTTAAAATAGATCCGTTCAAATTTTAAAAATACACAAATAATTAACAAATTAATGAATCGAAATGCGGTTTGCATCATAAAACTTGAAAAATCGTTTCGATGAAAAAAAAACAAGAAAAAAAACAATTCTTATTTTATAAAAAAATTTTTCTATTGCAACAAAAACGTCGACACTTTGAACAGTCTTAAGAGGAATGGAAAACGTACTCTGATGTGACAAATTGTTATTTTTTATGAATATTTTAATTGTATAGGGATTTATAAAACAGAACCTTGATTTCCGCGATAAAAAGACTTAAAATATGGAAGAAGGCCTGTCTACCAAAGTTAGTAAAAATAAAAATGTGGATTTTTTTAGATATTGTGTCCCACACAGTGCAGCTAATATAACGAGTTTTTCTCTTAAAAAAAATTCTGCTGCAATCTCCGAAGAGTAATTTTTCCTTTATTGAATAACGGAGTTTTACCTTTAAATAAATTGTCTATAAATATTAAAAGCATCAGTAGTTGTTATTATTGAAAAAAAACACGTTTAATTATTGACGCTGTTTCTGCGCAATATATTTTTCATGATTTTGTACGATTTAAATGAGCTATAGGAGGGCTTCCAGATTTGGCTAATATTAACCTATTTTGTATTGAAAATATCTAAAAATTTCCAAAACTTGAAATATTTGCTTTCTTAAGGGTGTATTCAAATCCAAACTGCTTATTTTGAGACACGTTTGTAAATTCATTTTTGCTCTAAAATGCATCCAATTGGCAGGTTCTCTTATTTAGAAATAAATAATGTCCGTATTGTCTTAATTTTTTGATAAAGGCAGAATATACTTCAAAAAATGCTGTCAAAGTGGACATTTTGAACCGAATTTCCCGAAGCGATATCGCTGGAAACAAAAAAAATGATCGTACTGTGACAATAGTTGTCTGTAAATCAATTTCTAATTAATTGAACGAAAAATAAAAACATGGAGCCCATATAAATGTCTTTATAAATCACGCCGCCAAGTTTCCTGTTGTTACTTTTAAAAATGAGTCTGAAAATGTGTCTCAAAATTTTAAGTTGTTCAGCGTTAAAAAATTATTTTTTTTTAATACCACCTTAAATCACACATTTTAGGAAATAGATAGCTTGAAATGAATTATTTTGAAAAAAAGTGCAAATATTGTCATTGAAAAAATTGCTAATCTAGCAACTCCTCTTTTAATAGAATAATTATATAAAACAAAAACAAAAAAGAACATTGAAAAAATTAATTAAAACTCACACCAGAAAAAATACAAAAAGAATTTTTTCAAATAAAAAAGTTAGTCTTTTATAAAATTAGTTTTCATTTGTTTGGAATAGTTAAAGTAACAGCTTTTTCTCCGGATGAGGCTGTTTTATGAATTGTTTGAAATAAATATTTAAAACGTTTCAGTGTTCAAGGCTGGGAATTTTTTTTCGCTCAATTCTTTAAATACTGTTTTTTTTTTCACTAAGAAACGATTTTTCAAATTTTAAGGTGCAAACCGCTTTTTGATTCCTAAATTTTTGTGCATTTTAAAAATATGAACGGATCAAGAGAAAAATTTGTATTTTTTTTTAAACATTTGTTATATTTAAATTAGTATCTAAATTTTTATGAAAGATAATGCAATATGAAATGTTGACAAGATAATTGAAGGAATTTCCGCTTATATTCCTCGGATAAAACAAGAATGTTCGAAGAATTTTATTTAATAATTAATGTAAAATAAAGTCCAACATATTGCGTTTGAATAAAAAACATTTTATTAAATTTTATTAAAACGCATTATTTAATGATAGCATTCCATTACAGCAAGAATTACTCTTCGGAAATTGCGACAGTTCTTTTTATTATGGGAAAGAAGTTCTATAAATTAGATGAACAGTGTGGGACACGAATATATATAAAAATTCAAATTTTTAATGTTTCTGTCTTTGGTAGCCACGCCTTCTGACTGAATTTAAGTTATTTTATCTCGGAATGTTACATAATTGTCTTCACAATTAAAATATTTATAACAAATAACAAATTGTTGCGCCAGAAACCGTTGTGCACTTAAGTCTATTCAATGTCAAAAAGTTTTTGTTACAATAGAAAAAATAATTTTATTAAAATAGTAATAGAATAGTTCATAAAATACTTTAATAAAAAAATAATAGAATAAACAGTACTGTGATATACCTTGCACGTATATCCATAGCAGTTGTCGTAAACTGAAATTAAGCAATTGGACAGCCCAGTTATTCCTTCCGGAGAAGAAAGCGGGTGTCATGCAAAAAGGTCGGACGAACAATTATTCACGAGAACAGATGAATCGAAGTGCGGTTTGCATCATAAAACTTGAAAAATCGTTTCGAAGCAAAAAAAAAAAAACTTCTTTTTTTATTAATTTTTTTTTCTATTCCTCCTACAATACATAAAAAGTGCAACGACATAATTTTAACGATGTGAGAAGTATTTTTGTCTACCTCATGCGACTTTCCAGTCAGAGCCATCACATTTTTACGTACAATTATCCAATTCGTTACTGAATTATTAGTTTATCAAAATTATAATAATGTGTTTTTGTCCATAGATTATATTTAAGTAAATTAGTGTACCTTGAATGGAATATATGTTATTTTTTAGGAATATTTTAATTATGAAGGGATTTGATAAACACAGCATTGAAGTTTGTGATAAAAAAATATGGAAGAAGGCCTGTCTACCAAACGCAGTAAGAAGCGTGTATAAGTATTACGATTAATAACAGATATTTTTATTTTTAAAAAGTGCTAAATTGACGACGCTGTTTCTGGGCAATCTTAACGTCTTTAACACACCGTTTAAAAGACCCAAAGTTTGATATAATAAAACGTTGTATACTCAAACGCAATACCTATTTGTCTTTAATTATTAAATAAATCTTCTGCTTCTAAACATGCTAGCCTGATCCGCGGATTATACACCGGAAATAATTTTAATTATGTTGTCAACATTTCATATAGCATTATCTTTCATAGAAATTTCTATATACAAATTTAAATATACCAAATCTTAAAAAAAATACAAATTTTAAAATAGATCCGTTCAAATTTTAAAAATACACAAATAATTAACAAATTGATGAATCGAAATGCGGTTTGCATCATAAAACTTGAAAAATCGTTTCGATGAAAAAAAAACAAGAAAAAAAAACAATTCTTATTTTATAATTTTTTTTTTTTCTATTGCAACAAAAACGTCGACACTTTGAATAGTCTTAAGAGGAATGGAAAACGTACTCTGATGTGACAAATTGTTATTTTTTTATGAATATTTTAATTGTATAGGGATTTATAAAACAGAACCTTGATTTCCGCTATAAAAAGACTTAAAATATGGAAGAAGGCCTGTCTACCAAAGTTAGTAAAAATAAAAATGTGGATTTTTTTAGATATTGTGTCCCACACAGTGCAGCTAATATAACGAGTTTTTCTCTTAAAAAAAATTCTGCTGCAATCTCCAAAGAGTAATTTTTCCTTTATTGAATAACGGAGTTTTACCTTTAAATAAATTGTCTATAAATATTAAAAGCATCAGTAGTTGTTATTATTGAAAAAAAACACGTTTAATTATTGACGCTGTTTCTGCGCAATATATTTTTCATGATTTTGTACGATTTAAATGAGCTATAGGAGGGCTTCCAGATTTGGCTAATATTAACCTATTTGGTATTGAAAATATCTAAAAATTTCCAAAACTTGAAATATTTGCTTTCTTAAGGGTGTATTCAAATCCAAACTGCTTATTTTGAGACACGTTTGTAAATTCATTTTTGCTCTAAAATGCATCCAATTGGCAGGTTCTCTTATTTAGAAATAAATAATGTCCGTATTGTCTTAATTTTTTGATAAAGGCAGAATATACTTCAAAAAATGCTGTCAAAGTGGACATTTTGAACCGAATTTCCCGAAGCGATATCGCTGGAAACAAAAAAAATGATCGTACTGTGACAATAGTTGTCTGTAAATCAATTTCTAATTAATTGAACGAAAAATAAAAACATGGAGCCCATATAAATGTCTTTATAAATCACGCCGCCAAGTTTCCTGTTGTTACTTTTAAAAATGAGTCTGAAAATGTGTCTCAAAATTTTAAGTTGTTCAGCGTTGAAAAATTATTTTTTTTTAATACCACCTTAAATCACACATTTTAGGAAATAGATAGCTTGAAATGAATTATTTTGAAAAAAAGTGCAGATATTGTCATTGAAAAAATTGCTAATCTAGCAACTCCTCTTTTAATAGAATAATTATATAAAACAAAAACAAAAAAGAACATTGAAAAAATTAATTAAAACTCACACGAGAAAAAATACAAAAAGAATTTTTTCAAATAAAAAAGTTAGTCTTTTATAAAATTAGTTTTCATTTGTTTGGAATAGTTAAAGTAACAGCTTTTTCTCCGGATGAGGCTGTTTTATGAATTGTTTGAAATAAATATTTAAAACGTTTCAATGTTCAAGGCTGGGAATTTTTTTTCGCTCAATTCTTTAAATACTGTTTTTTTTTTCACTAAGAAACGATTTTTCAAATTTTAAGGTGCAAACCGCTTTTTGATTCCTAAATTTTTGTGCATTTTAAAAATATGAACGGATCAAGAGAAAAATTTGTATTTTTTTTAAACATTTGTTATATTTAAATTAGTATCTAAATTTTTATGAAAGATAATGCAATATGAAATGTTGACAAGATAATTGAAGGAATTTCCGCTTATATTCCTCGGATAAAACAAGAATGTTCGAAGAATTTTATTTAATAATTAATGTAAAATAAAGTCCAACATATTGCGTTTGAATAAAAAACATTTTATTAAATTTTATTAAAACGCATTATTTAATGATAGCATTCCATTACAGCAAAAATTACTCTTCGGAAATTGCGACAGTTCTTTTTATTATGGGAAAGAAGTTCTATAAATTAGATGAACAGTGTGGGACACGAATATATATAAAAATTCAAATTTTTAATGTTTCTGTCTTTGGTAGCCACGCCTTCTGACTGAATTTAAGTTATTTTATCTCGGAATGTTACATAATTGTCTTCACAATTAAAATATTTATAACAAATAACAAATTGTTGCGCCAGAAACCGTTGTGCACTTAAGTCTATTCAATGTCAAAAAGTTTTTGTTACAATAGAAAAAAATAATTTTATTAAAATAGTAATAGAATAGTTCATAAAATACTTTAATAAAAAAATAATAGAATAAACAGTACTGTGATATACCTTGCACGTATATCCATAGCAGTTGTCGTAAACTGAAATTAAGCAATTGGACAGCCCAGTTATTCCTTCCGGAGAAGAAAGCGGGTGTCATGCAAAAAGGTCGGACGAACAATTATTCACGAGAACAGATGAATCGAAGTGCGGTTTGCATCATAAAACTTGAAAAATCGTTTCGAAGCAAAAAAAAAAAAACTTCTTTTTTTATTAATTTTTTTTTCTATTCCTCCTACAATACATAAAAAGTGCAACGACATAATTTTAACGATGTGAGAAGTATTTTTGTCTACCTCATGCGACTTTCCAGTCAGAGCCATCACATTTTTACGTACAATTATCCAATTCGTTACTGAATTATTAGTTTATCAAAATTATAATAATGTGTTTTTGTCCATAGATTATATTTAAGTAAATTAGTGTACCTTGAATGGAATATATGTTATTTTTTAGGAATATTTTAATTATGAAGGGATTTGATAAACACAGCATTGAAGTTTGTGATAAAAAAATATGGAAGAAGGCCTGTCTACCAAACGCAGTAAGAAGCGTGTATAAGTATTACGATTAATAACAGATATTTTTATTTTTAAAAAGTGCTAAATTGACGACGCTGTTTCTGGGCAATCTTAACGTCTTTAACACACCGTTTAAAAGACCCAAAGTTTGATATAATAAAACGTTGTATACTCAAACGCAATACCTATTTGTCTTTAATTATTAAATAAATCTTCTGCTTCTAAACATGCTAGCCTGATCCGCGGATTATACACCGGAAATAATTTTAATTATGTTGTCAACATTTCATATAGCATTATCTTTCATAGAAATTTCTATATACAAATTTAAATATACCAAATCTTAAAAAAAATACAAATTTTAAAATAGATCCGTTCAAATTTTAAAAATACACAAATAATTAACAAATTGATGAATCGAAATGCGGTTTGCATCATAAAACTTGAAAAATCGTTTCGATGAAAAAAAAACAAGAAAAAAAAACAATTCTTATTTTATAATTTTTTTTTTTTCTATTGCAACAAAAACGTCGACACTTTGAATAGTCTTAAGAGGAATGGAAAACGTACTCTGATGTGACAAATTGTTATTTTTTTATGAATATTTTAATTGTATAGGGATTTATAAAACAGAACCTTGATTTCCGCTATAAAAAGACTTAAAATATGGAAGAAGGCCTGTCTACCAAAGTTAGTAAAAATAAAAATGTGGATTTTTTTAGATATTGTGTCCCACACAGTGCAGCTAATATAACGAGTTTTTCTCTTAAAAAAAATTCTGCTGCAATCTCCAAAGAGTAATTTTTCCTTTATTGAATAACGGAGTTTTACCTTTAAATAAATTGTCTATAAATATTAAAAGCATCAGTAGTTGTTATTATTGAAAAAAAAAACACGTTTAATTATTGACGCTGTTTCTGCGCAATATATTTTTCATGATTTTGTACGATTTAAATGAGCTATAGGAGGGCTTCCAGATTTGGCTAATATTAACCTATTTTGTATTGAAAATATCTAAAAATTTCCAAAACTTGAAATATTTGCTTTCTTAAGGGTGTATTCAAATCCAAACTGCTTATTTTGAGACACGTTTGTAAATTCATTTTTGCTCTAAAATGCATCCAATTGGCAGGTTCTCTTATTTAGAAATAAATAATGTCCGTATTGTCTTAATTTTTTGATAAAGGCAGAATATACTTCAAAAAATGCTGTCAAAGTGGACATTTTGAACCGAATTTCCCGAAGCGATATCGCTGGAAACAAAAAAAATGATCGTACTGTGACAATAGTTGTCTGTAAATCAATTTCTAATTAATTGAACGAAAAATAAAAACATGGAGCCCATATAAATGTCTTTATAAATCACGCCGCCAAGTTTCCTGTTGTTACTTTTAAAAATGAGTCTGAAAATGTGTCTCAAAATTTTAAGTTGTTCAGCGTTGAAAAATTATTTTTTTTTAATACCACCTTAAATCACACATTTTAGGAAATAGATAGCTTGAAATGAATTATTTTGAAAAAAAGTGCAGATATTGTCATTGAAAAAATTTCTAATCTAGCAACTCCTCTTTTAATAGAATAATTATATAAAATAAAAACAAAAAAGAACATTGAAAAAATTAATTAAAACTCACACCAGAAAAAATACAAAAAGAATTTTTTCAAATAAAAAAGTTAGTCTTTTATAAAATTAGTTTTCATTTGTTTGGAATAGTTAAAGTAACAGCTTTTTCTCCGGATGAGGCTGTTTTATGAATTGTTTGAAATAAATATTTAAAACGTTTCAGTGTTCAAGGCTGGGAATTTTTTTTCGCTCAATTCTTTAAATACTGTTTTTTTTTTTCACTAAGAAACGATTTTTCAAGTTTTAAGGTGCAAACCGCTTTTTGATTCCTAAATTTTTGTGCATTTTAAAAATATGAACGGATCAAGAGAAAAATTTGTATTTTTTTTAAACATTTGTTATATTTAAATTAGTATCTAAATTTTTATGAAAGATAATGCAATATGAAATGTTGACAAGATAATTGAAGGAATTTCCGCTTATATTCCTCGGATAGTTCTATAAATTAGATGAACAGTGTGGGACACGAATATATATAAAAATTCAAATTTTTAATGTTTCTGTCTTTGGTAGCCACGCCTTCTGACTGAATTCAAGTTATTTTATCTCGGAATGTTACATAATTGTCTTCACAATTAAAATATTTATAACAAATAACAAATTGTTGTGCCAGAAACCGTTGTGCACTTAAGTCTATTCAATGTCAAAAAGTTTTTGTTACAATAGAAAATAATAATTTTATTAAAATAGTAATAGAATAGTTCATAAAATACTTTAATTAAAAAATAATAGAATAAACAGTACTGTGATATACCTTGCACGTATATCCATAGCAGTTGTCGTAAACTGAAATTAAGCAATTGGACAGCCCAGTTATTCCTTCCGGAGAAGAAAGCGGGTGTCATGCAAAAAGGTCGGACGAACAATTATTCACGAGAACAGATGAATCGAAGTGCGGTTTGCATCATAAAACTTGAAAAATCGTTTCGAAGCAAAAAAAAAAAAACTTCTTTTTTTATTAATTTTTTTTTCTATTCCTCCTATAATACATAAAAAGTGCAACGACATAATTTTAACGATGTGAGAAGTATTTTTGTCTACCTCATGCGACTTTCCAGTCAGAGCCATCACATTTTTACGTACAATTATCCAATTCGTTACTGAATTATTAGTTTATCAAAATTATAATAATGTGTTTTTGTCCATAGATTATATTTAAGTAAATTAGTGTACCTTGAATGGAATATATGTTATTTTTTAGGAATATTTTAATTATGAAGGGATTTGATAAACACAGCATTGAAGTTTGTGATAAAAAAATATGGAAGAAGGCCTGTCTACCAAACGCAGTAAGAAGCGTGTATAAGTATTACGATTAATAACAGATATTTTTATTTTTAAAAAGTGCTAAATTGACGACGCTGTTTCTGGGCAATCTTAACGTCTTTAACACACCGTTTAAAAGACCCAAAGTTTGATATAATAAAACGTTGTATACTCAAACGCAATACCTATTTGTCTTTAATTATTAAATAAATCTTCTGCTTCTAAACATGCTAGCCTGATCCGCGGATTATACACCGGAAATAATTTTAATTATGTTGTCAACATTTCATATAGCATTATCTTTCATAGAAATTTCTATATACAAATTTAAATATACCAAATCTTAAAAAAAATACAAATTTTAAAATAGATCCGTTCAAATTTTAAAAATACACAAATAATTAACAAATTGATGAATCGAAATGCGGTTTGCATCATAAAACTTGAAAAATCGTTTCGATGAAAAAAAAACAAGAAAAAAAAACAATTCTTATTTTATAATTTTTTTTTTTCTATTGCAA
Organism: Maratus michaelseni; assembly: GCA_963931845.1. Lineage (NCBI taxonomy): Eukaryota > Metazoa > Arthropoda > Arachnida > Araneae > Salticidae > Maratus > Maratus michaelseni. The sequence goes on from OZ007586.1 coordinate 416,350,871, forward strand.
CAAAAACGTCGACACTTTGAATAGTCTTAAGAGGAATGGAAAACGTACTCTGATGTGACAAATTGTTATTTTTTTATGAATATTTTAATTGTATAGGGATTTATAAAACAGAACCTTGATTTCCGCTATAAAAAGACTTAAAATATGGAAGAAGGCCTGTCTACCAAAGTTAGTAAAAATAAAAATGTGGATTTTTTTAGATATTGTGTCCCACACAGTGCAGCTAATATAACGAGTTTTTCTCTTAAAAAAAATTCTGCTGCAATCTCCAAAGAGTAATTTTTCCTTTATTGAATAACGGAGTTTTACCTTTAAATAAATTGTCTATAAATATTAAAAGCATCAGTAGTTGTTATTATTGAAAAAAAAAACACGTTTAATTATTGACGCTGTTTCTGCGCAATATATTTTTCATGATTTTGTACGATTTAAATGAGCTATAGGAGGGCTTCCAGATTTGGCTAATATTAACCTATTTTGTATTGAAAATATCTAAAAATTTCCAAAACTTGAAATATTTGCTTTCTTAAGGGTGTATTCAAATCCAAACTGCTTATTTTGAGACACGTTTGTAAATTCATTTTTGCTCTAAAATGCATCCAATTGGCAGGTTCTCTTATTTAGAAATAAATAATGTCCGTATTGTCTTAATTTTTTGATAAAGGCAGAATATACTTCAAAAAATGCTGTCAAAGTGGACATTTTGAACCGAATTTCCCGAAGCGATATCGCTGGAAACAAAAAAAATGATCGTACTGTGACAATAGTTGTCTGTAAATCAATTTCTAATTAATTGAACGAAAAATAAAAACATGGAGCCCATATAAATGTCTTTATAAATCACGCCGCCAAGTTTCCTGTTGTTACTTTTAAAAATGAGTCTGAAAATGTGTCTCAAAATTTTAAGTTGTTCAGCGTTGAAAAATTATTTTTTTTTAATACCACCTTAAATCACACATTTTAGGAAATAGATAGCTTGAAATGAATTATTTTGAAAAAAAGTGCAGATATTGTCATTGAAAAAATTTCTAATCTAGCAACTCCTCTTTTAATAGAATAATTATATAAAATAAAAACAAAAAAGAACATTGAAAAAATTAATTAAAACTCACACCAGAAAAAATACAAAAAGAATTTTTTCAAATAAAAAAGTTAGTCTTTTATAAAATTAGTTTTCATTTGTTTGGAATAGTTAAAGTAACAGCTTTTTCTCCGGATGAGGCTGTTTTATGAATTGTTTGAAATAAATATTTAAAACGTTTCAGTGTTCAAGGCTGGGAATTTTTTTTCGCTCAATTCTTTAAATACTGTTTTTTTTTTCACTAAGAAACGATTTTTCAAGTTTTAAGGTGCAAACCGCTTTTTGATTCCTAAATTTTTGTGCATTTTAAAAATATGAACGGATCAAGAGAAAAATTTGTATTTTTTTTAAACATTTGTTATATTTAAATTAGTATCTAAATTTTTATGAAAGATAATGCAATATGAAATGTTGACAAGATAATTGAAGGAATTTCCGCTTATATTCCTCGGATAGTTCTATAAATTAGATGAACAGTGTGGGACACGAATATATATAAAAATTCAAATTTTTAATGTTTCTGTCTTTGGTAGCCACGCCTTCTGACTGAATTCAAGTTATTTTATCTCGGAATGTTACATAATTGTCTTCACAATTAAAATATTTATAACAAATAACAAATTGTTGTGCCAGAAACCGTTGTGCACTTAAGTCTATTCAATGTCAAAAAGTTTTTGTTACAATAGAAAATAATAATTTTATTAAAATAGTAATAGAATAGTTCATAAAATACTTTAATTAAAAAATAATAGAATAAACAGTACTGTGATATACCTTGCACGTATATCCATAGCAGTTGTCGTAAACTGAAATTAAGCAATTGGACAGCCAGTTATTCCTTCTGGAGAAGAAAGCGGGTGTCATGCAAAAAGGTCGGACGAACAATTATTCACGAGAACAGATGAATCGAAGTGCGGTTTGCATCATAAAACTTGAAAAATCGTTTCGAAGCAAAAAAAAAAAACTTCTTATTTTATGAATTTTTTTTTTCTATTCCTCCTACAATACATAAAAAGTGCAACGACATAATTTGAACGATGTGAGAAGTATTTTTGTCTACCTCATGCGACTTTCCAGTCAGAGCCATCACATTTTTACGTACAATTATCCAATTCGTTACTGAATTATTAGTTTATCAAAATTATAATAATGTGTTTTTGTCCATAGATTATATTTAAGTAAATTAGTGTACCTTGAATGGAATATATGTTATTTTTTAGGAATATTTTAATTATGAAGGGATTTGATAAACACAGCATTGAAGTTTGTGATAAAAAAATATGGAAGAAGGCCTGTCTACCAAACGCAGTAAGAAGCGTGTATAAGTATTACGATTAATAACAGATATTTTTATTTTTAAAAAGTGCTAAATTGACGACGCTGTTTCTGGGCAATCTTAACGTCTTTAACACACCGTTTAAAAGACCCAAAGTTTGATATAATAAAACGTTGTATACTCAAACGCAATACCTATTTGTCTTTAATTATTAAATAAATCTTCTGCTTCTAAACATGCTAGCCTGATCCGCGGATTATACACCGGAAATAATTTTAATTATGTTGTCAACATTTCATATAGCATTATCTTTCATAGAAATTTCTATATACAAATTTAAATATACCAAATCTTAAAAAAAATACAAATTTTAAAATAGATCCGTTCAAATTTTAAAAATACACAAATAATTAACAAATTGATGAATCGAAATGCGGTTTGCATCATAAAACTTGAAAAATCGTTTCGATGAAAAAAAAACAAGAAAAAAAAACAATTCTTATTTTATAATTTTTTTTTTTCTATTGCAACAAAAACGTCGACACTTTGAATAGTCTTAAGAGGAATGGAAAACGTACTCTGATGTGACAAATTGTTATTTTTTTATGAATATTTTAATTGTATAGGGATTTATAAAACAGAACCTTGATTTCCGCTATAAAAAGACTTAAAATATGGAAGAAGGCCTGTCTACCAAAGTTAGTAAAAATAAAAATGTGGATTTTTTTAGATATTGTGTCCCACACAGTGCAGCTAATATAACGAGTTTTTCTCTTTAAAAAAATTCTGCTGCAATCTCCAAAGAGTAATTTTTCCTTTATTGAATAACGGAGTTTTACCTTTAAATAAATTGTCTATAAATATTAAAAGCATCAGTAGTTGTTATTATTGAAAAAAAAAAAACACGTTTAATTATTGACGCTGTTTCTGCGCAATATATTTTTCATGATTTTGTACGATTTAAATGAGCTATAGGAGGGCTTCCAGATTTGGCTAATATTAACCTATTTTGTATTGAAAATATCTAAAAATTTCCAAAACTTGAAATATTTGCTTTCTTAAGGGTGTATTCAAATCCAAACTGCTTATTTTGAGACACGTTTGTAAATTCATTTTTGCTCTAAAATGCATCCAATTGGCAGGTTCTCTTATTTAGAAATAAATAATGTCCGTATTGTCTTAATTTTTTGATAAAGGCAGAATATACTTCAAAAAATGCTGTCAAAGTGGACATTTTGAACCGAATTTCCCGAAGCGATATCGCTGGAAACAAAAAAAATGATCGTACTGTGACAATAGTTGTCTGTAAATCAATTTCTAATTAATTGAACGAAAAATAAAAACATGGAGCCCATATAAATGTCTTTATAAATCACGCCGCCAAGTTTCCTGTTGTTACTTTTAAAAATGAGTCTGAAAATGTGTCTCAAAATTTTAAGTTGTTCAGCGTTGAAAAATTATTTTTTTTTAATACCACCTTAAATCACACATTTTAGGAAATAGATAGCTTGAAATGAATTATTTTGAAAAAAAGTGCAGATATTGTCATTGAAAAAATTTCTAATCTAGCAACTCCTCTTTTAATAGAATAATTATATAAAATAAAAACAAAAAAGAACATTGAAAAAATTAATTAAAACTCACACCAGAAAAAATACAAAAAGAATTTTTTCAAATAAAAAAGTTAGTCTTTTATAAAATTAGTTTTCATTTGTTTGGAATAGTTAAAGTAACAGCTTTTTCTCCGGATGAGGCTGTTTTATGAATTGTTTGAAATAAATATTTAAAACGTTTCAGTGTTCAAGGCTGGGAATTTTTTTTCGCTCAATTCTTTAAATACTGTTTTTTTTTTTCACTAAGAAACGATTTTTCAAGTTTTAAGGTGCAAACCGCTTTTTGATTCCTAAATTTTTGTGCATTTTAAAAATATGAACGGATCAAGAGAAAAATTTGTATTTTTTTTAAACATTTGTTATATTTAAATTAGTATCTAAATTTTTATGAAAGATAATGCAATATGAAATGTTGACAAGATAATTGAAGGAATTTCCGCTTATATTCCTCGGATAGTTCTATAAATTAGATGAACAGTGTGGGACACGAATATATATAAAAATTCAAATTTTTAATGTTTCTGTCTTTGGTAGCCACGCCTTCTGACTGAATTCAAGTTATTTTATCTCGGAATGTTACATAATTGTCTTCACAATTAAAATATTTATAACAAATAACAAATTGTTGTGCCAGAAACCGTTGTGCACTTAAGTCTATTCAATGTCAAAAAGTTTTTGTTACAATAGAAAATAATAATTTTATTAAAATAGTAATAGAATAGTTCATAAAATACTTTAATTAAAAAATAATAGAATAAACAGTACTGTGATATACCTTGCACGTATATCCATAGCAGTTGTCGTAAACTGAAATTAAGCAATTGGACAGCCAGTTATTCCTTCTGGAGAAGAAAGCGGGTGTCATGCAAAAAGGTCGGAAGAACAATTATTCACGAGAACAGATGAATCGAAGTGCGGTTTGCATCATAAAACTTGAAAAATCGTTTCGAAGCAAAAAAAAAAAACTTCTTATTTTATGAATTTTTTTTTTCTATTCCTCCTACAATACATAAAAAGTGCAACGACATAATTTGAACGATGTGAGAAGTATTTTTGTCTACCTCATGCGACTTTCCAGTCAGAGCCATCACATTTTTACGTACAATTATCCAATTCGTTACTGAATTATTAGTTTATCAAAATTATAATAATGTGTTTTTGTCCATAGATTATATTTAAGTAAATTAGTGTACCTTGAATGGAATATATGTTATTTTTTAGGAATATTTTAATTATGAAGGGATTTGATAAACACAGCATTGAAGTTTGTGATAAAAAAATATGGAAGAAGGCCTGTCTACCAAACGCAGTAAGAAGCGTGTATAAGTATTACGATTAATAACAGATATTTTTATTTTTAAAAAGTGCTAAATTGACGACGCTGTTTCTGGGGAATCTTAACGTCTTTAACACACCGTTTCAAAGACCCAAAGTTTGATATAATAAAACGTTGTATACTCAAACGCAATACCTATTTGTCTTTAATTATTAAATAAATCTTCTGCTTCTAAACATGCTAGCCTGATCCGCGGATTATACACCGGAAATAATTTTAATTATGTTGTCAACATTTCATATAGCATTATCTTTCATAGAAATTTCTATATACAAATTTAAATATACCAAATCTTAAAAAAAATACAAATTTTAAAATAGATCCGTTCAAATTTTAAAAATACACAAATAATTAACAAATTAATGAATCGAAATGCGGTTTGCATCATAAAACTTGAAAAATCGTTTCGATGAAAAAAAAACAAGAAAAAAAACAATTCTTATTTTATAAAAATTTTTTTCTATTGCAACAAAAACGTCGACACTTTGAACAGTCTTAAGAGGAATGGAAAACGTACTCTGATGTGACAAATTGTTATTTTTTTATGAATATTTTAATTGTATAGGGATTTATAAAACAGAACCTTGATTTCCGCGATAAAAAGACTTAAAATATGGAAGAAGGCCTGTCTACCAAAGTTAGTAAAAATAAAAATGTGGATTTTTTTAGATATTGTGTCCCACACAGTGCAGCTAATATAACGAGTTTTTCTCTTAAAAAAAATTCTGCTGCAATCTCCGAAGAGTAATTTTTCCTTTATTGAATAACGGAGTTTTACCTTTAAATAAATTGTCTATAAATATTAAAAGCATCAGTAGTTGTTATTATTGAAAAAAAACACGTTTAATTATTGACGCTGTTTCTGCGCAATATATTTTTCATGATTTTGTACGATTTAAATGAGCTATAGGAGGGCTTCCAGATTTGGCTAATATTAACCTATTTTGTATTGAAAATATCTAAAAATTTCCAAAACTTGAAATATTTGCTTTCTTAAGGGTGTATTCAAATCCAAACTGCTTATTTTGAGACACGTTTGTAAATTCATTTTTGCTCTAAAATGCATCCAATTGGCAGGTTCTCTTATTTAGAAATAAATAATGTCCGTATTGTCTTAATTTTTTGATAAAGGCAGAATATACTTCAAAAAATGCTGTCAAAGTGGACATTTTGAACCGAATTTCCCGAAGCGATATCGCTGGAAACAAAAAAAATGATCGTACTGTGACAATAGTTGTCTGTAAATCAATTTCTAATTAATTGAACGAAAAATAAAAACATGGAGCCCATATAAATGTCTTTATAAATCACGCCGCCAAGTTTCCTGTTGTTACTTTTAAAAATGAGTCTGAAAATGTGTCTCAAAATTTTAAGTTGTTCAGCGTTGAAAAATTATTTTTTTTTAATACCACCTTAAATCACACATTTTAGGAAATAGATAGCTTGAAATGAATTATTTTGAAAAAAAGTGCAGATATTGTCATTGAAAAAATTGCTAATCTAGCAACTCCTCTTTTAATAGAATAATTATATAAAATAAAAACAAAAAAGAACATTGAAAAAATTAATTAAAACTCACACCAGAAAAAATACAAAAAGAATTTTTTCAAATAAAAAAGTTAGTCTTTTATAAAATTAGTTTTCATTTGTTTGGAATAGTTAAAGTAACAGCTTTTTCTCCGGATGAGGCTGTTTTATGAATTGTTTGAAATAAATATTTAAAACGTTTCAGTGTTCAAGGCTGGGAATTTTTTTTCGCTCAATTCTTTAAATACTGTTTTTTTTTTTCACTAAGAAACGATTTTTCAAGTTTTAAGGTGCAAACCGCTTTTTGATTCCTAAATTTTTGTGCATTTTAAAAATATGAACGGATCAAGAGAAAAATTTGTATTTTTTTTAAACATTTGTTATATTTAAATTAGTATCTAAATTTTTATGAAAGATAATGCAATATGAAATGTTGACAAGATAATTGAAGGAATTTCCGCTTATATTCCTCGGATAGTTCTATAAATTAGATGAACAGTGTGGGACACGAATATATATAAAAATTCAAATTTTTAATGTTTCTGTCTTTGGTAGCCACGCCTTCTGACTGAATTCAAGTTATTTTATCTCGGAATGTTACATAATTGTCTTCACAATTAAAATATTTATAACAAATAACAAATTGTTGTGCCAGAAACCGTTGTGCACTTAAGTCTATTCAATGTCAAAAAGTTTTTGTTACAATAGAAAATAATAATTTTATTAAAATAGTAATAGAATAGTTCATAAAATACTTTAATTAAAAAATAATAGAATAAACAGTACTGTGATATACCTTGCACGTATATCCATAGCAGTTGTCGTAAACTGAAATTAAGCAATTGGACAGCCAGTTATTCCTTCTGGAGAAGAAAGCGGGTGTCATGCAAAAAGGTCGGAAGAACAATTATTCACGAGAACAGATGAATCGAAGTGCGGTTTGCATCATAAAACTTGAAAAATCGTTTCGAAGCAAAAAAAAAAAACTTCTTATTTTATGAATTTTTTTTTTCTATTCCTCCTACAATACATAAAAAGTGCAACGACATAATTTGAACGATGTGAGAAGTATTTTTGTCTACCTCATGCGACTTTCCAGTCAGAGCCATCACATTTTTACGTACAATTATCCAATTCGTTACTGAATTATTAGTTTATCAAAATTATAATAATGTGTTTTTGTCCATAGATTATATTTAAGTAAATTAGTGTACCTTGAATGGAATATATGTTATTTTTTAGGAATATTTTAATTATGAAGGGATTTGATAAACACAGCATTGAAGTTTGTGATAAAAAAATATGGAAGAAGGCCTGTCTACCAAACGCAGTAAGAAGCGTGTATAAGTATTACGATTAATAACAGATATTTTTATTTTTTAAAAGTGCTAAATTGACGACGCTGTTTCTGGGGAATCTTAACGTCTTTAACACACCGTTTCAAAGACCCAAAGTTTGATATAATAAAACGTTGTATACTCAAACGCAATACCTATTTGTCTTTAATTATTAAATAAATCTTCTGCTTCTAAACATGCTAGCCTGATCCGCGGATTATACACCGGAAATAATTTTAATTATGTTGTCAACATTTCATATAGCATTATCTTTCATAGAAATTTCTATATACAAATTTAAATATACCAAATCTTAAAAAAAATACAAATTTTAAAATAGATCCGTTCAAATTTTAAAAATACACAAATAATTAACAAATTAATGAATCGAAATGCGGTTTGCATCATAAAACTTGAAAAATCGTTTCGATGAAAAAAAAACAAGAAAAAAAACAATTCTTATTTTATAAAAATTTTTTTCTATTGCAACAAAAACGTCGACACTTTGAACAGTCTTAAGAGGAATGGAAAACGTACTCTGATGTGACAAATTGTTATTTTTTTATGAATATTTTAATTGTATAGGGATTTATAAAACAGAACCTTGATTTCCGCGATAAAAAGACTTAAAATATGGAAGAAGGCCTGTCTACCAAAGTTAGTAAAAATAAAAATGTGGATTTTTTTAGATATTGTGTCCCACACAGTGCAGCTAATATAACGAGTTTTTCTCTTAAAAAAAATTCTGCTGCAATCTCCGAAGAGTAATTTTTCCTTTATTGAATAACGGAGTTTTACCTTTAAATAAATTGTCTATAAATATTAAAAGCATCAGTAGTTGTTATTATTGAAAAAAAACACGTTTAATTATTGACGCTGTTTCTGCGCAATATATTTTTCATGATTTTGTACGATTTAAATGAGCTATAGGAGGGCTTCCAGATTTGGCTAATATTAACCTATTTTGTATTGAAAATATCTAAAAATTTCCAAAACTTGAAATATTTGCTTTCTTAAGGGTGTATTCAAATCCAAACTGCTTATTTTGAGACACGTTTGTAAATTCATTTTTGCTCTAAAATGCATCCAATTGGCAGGTTCTCTTATTTAGAAACTTTATAATGTCCGTATTGTCTTAATTTTTTGATAAAGGTAGAATATACTTCAAAAAATGCTGTCAAAGTGGACATTTTGAACCAAATTTCCCGAAGCGATATCGCTGGAAACAAAAAAAATGATCGTACTGTGACAATAGTTGTCTGTAAATCAATTTCTAATTAATTGAACGAAAAATAAAAACATGGAGCCCATATAAATGTCTTTATAAATCACGCCGCCAAGTTTCCTGTTGTTACTTTTAAAAATGAGTCTGAAAATGTGTCTCAAAATTTTAAGTTGTTCAGCGTTAAAAAATTATTTTTTTTTAATACCACCTTAAATCACACATTTTAGGAAATAGATAGCTTGAAATGAATTATTTTGAAAAAAAGTGCAGATATTGTCATTGAAAAAATTGCTAATCTAGCAACTCCTCTTTTAATAGAATAATTATTTAAAACAAAAACAAAAAAGAACATTGAAAAAATTAATTAAAACTCACACCAGAAAAAATACAAAAAGAATTTTTTCAAATAAAAAAGCTAGTCTTTTATAAAATTAGTTTTCATTTGTTTGGAATAGTTAAAGTAACAGCTTTTTCTCCGGATGAGGCTGTTTTATGAATTGTTTGAAATAAATATTTAAAACGTTTCAGTGTTCAAGGCTGGGAATTTTTTTTCGCTCAATTCTTTAAATACTGTTTTTTTTTTCACTAAGAAACGATTTTTCAAATTTTAAGGTGCAAACCGCTTTTTGATTCCTAAATTTTTGTGCATTTTAAAAATATGAACGGATCAAGAGAAAAATTTGTATTTTTTTTTAAACATTTGTTATATTTAAATTAGTATCTAAATTTTTATGAAAGATAATGCAATATGAAATGTTGACAAGATAATTGAAGGAATTTCCGCTTATATTCCTCGGATAAAACAAGAATGTTCGAAGAATTTTATTTAATAATTAATGTAAAATAAAGTCCAACATATTGCGTTTGAATAAAAAACATTTTATTAAATTTTATTAAAACGCATTATTTAATGATAGCATTCCATTACAGCAAGAATTACTCTTCGGAAATTGCGACAGTTCTTTTTATTATGGGAAAGAAGTTCTATAAATTAGATGAACAGTGTGGGACACGAATATATATAAAAATTCAAATTTTTAATGTTTCTGTCTTTGGTAGCCACGCCTTCTGACTGAATTTAAGTTATTTTATCTCGGAATGTTACATAATTCTCTTCACAATTAAAATATTTATAACAAATAACAAATTGTTGCGCCAGAAACCGTTGTGCACTTAAGTCTATTCAATGTCAAAAAGTTTTTGTTACAATAGAAAAAATAATTTTATTAAAATAGTAATAGAATAGTTCATAAAATACTTTAATAAAAAAAAATAATAGAATAAACAGTACTGTGATATACCTTGCACGTATATCCATAGCAGTTGTCGTAAACTGAAATTAAGCAATTGGACAGCCAGTTATTCCTTCTGGAGAAGAAAGCGGGTGTCATGCAAAAAGGTCGGACGAACAATTATTCACGAGAACAGATGAATCGAAGTGCGGTTTGCATCATAAAACTTGAAAAATCGTTTCGAAGCAAAAAAAAAAAAACTTCTTATTTTATGAATTTTTTTTTTCTATTCCTCCTACAATACATAAAAAGTGCAACGACATAATTTGAACGATGTGAGAAGTATTTTTATCTACCTCATGCGACTTTCCAGTCAGAGCCATCACATTTTTACGTACAATTATCCAATTCGTTACTGAATTATTAGTTTATCAAAATTATAATAATGTGTTTTTGTCCATAGATTATATTTAAGTAAATTAGTGTACCTTGAATGGAATATATGTTATTTTTTAGGAATATTTTAATTATGAAGGGATTTGATAAACACAGCATTGAAGTTTGTGATAAAAAAATATGGAAGAAGGCCTGTCTACCAAACGCAGTAAGAAGCGTGTATAAGTATTACGATTAATAACAGATATTTTTATTTTTAAAAAGTGCTAAATTGACGACGCTGTTTCTGGGCAATCTTAACGTCTTTAACACACCGTTTCAAAGACCCAAAGTTTGATATAATAAAACGTTGTATACTCAAACGCAATGCCTATTTGTCTTTAATTATTAAATAAATCTTCTGCTTCTAAACATGCTAGCCTGATCCGCGGATTATACACCGGAAATAATTTTAATTATGTTGTCAACATTTCATATAGAATTATCTTTCATAGAAATTTCTATATACAAATTTAAATATACCAAATCTTAAAAAAAATACAAATTTTAAAATAGATCCGTTCAAATTTTAAAAATACACAAATAATTAACAAATTAATGAATCGAAATGCGGTTTGCATCATAAAACTTGAAAAATCGTTTCGATGAAAAAAAAACAAGAAAAAAAACAATTCTTATTTTATAAAAATTTTTTTCTATTGCAACAAAAACGTCGACACTTTGAACAGTCTTAAGAGGAATGGAAAACGTACTCTGATGTGACAAATTGTTATTTTTTTATGAATATTTTAATTGTATAGGGATTTATAAAACAGAACCTTGATTTCCGCGATAAAAAGACTTAAAATATGGAAGAAGGCCTGTCTACCAAAGTTAGTAAAAATAAAAATGTGGATTTTTTTAGATATTGTGTCCCACACAGTGCAGCTAATATAACGAGTTTTTCTCTTTAAAAAAATTCTGCTGCAATCTCCGAAGAGTAATTTTTCCTTTATTGAATAACGGAGTTTTACCTTTAAATAAATTGTCTATAAATATTAAAAGCATCAGTAGTTGTTATTATTGAAAAAAAACACGTTTAATTATTGACGCTGTTTCTGCGCAATATATTTTTCATGATTTTGTACGATTTAAATGAGCTATAGGAGGGCTTCCAGATTTGGCTAATATTAACCTATTTTGTATTGAAAATATCTAAAAATTTCCAAAACTTGAAATATTTGCTTTCTTAAGGGTGTATTCAAATCCAAACTGCTTATTTTGAGACACGTTTGTAAATTCATTTTTGCTCTAAAATGCATCCAATTGGCAGGTTCTCTTATTTAGAAACTTTATAATGTCCGTATTGTCTTAATTTTTTGATAAAAGCAGAATATACTTCAAAAAATGCTGTCAAAGTGGACATTTTGAACCAAATTTCCCGAAGCGATATCGCTGGAAAAAAAAAAAATGATCGTACTGTGACAATAGTTGTCTGTAAATCAATTTCTAATTAATTGAACGAAAAATAAAAACATGGAGCCCATATAAATGTCTTTATAAATCACGCCGCCAAGTTTCCTGTTGTTACTTTTAAAAATGAGTCTGAAAATGTGTCTCAAAATTTTAAGTTGTTCAGCGTTAAAAAATTATTTTTTTTTAATACCACCTTAAATCACACATTTTAGGAAATAGATAGCTTGAAATGAATTATTTTGAAAAAAAGTGCAGATATTGTCATTGAAAAAATTGCTAATCTAGCAACTCCTCTTTTAATAGAATAATTATATAAAATAAAAACAAAAAAGAACATTGAAAAAATTAATTAAAACTCACACCAGAAAAAATACAAAAAGAATTTTTTCAAATAAAAAAGTTAGTCTTTTATAAAATTAGTTTTCATTTGTTTGGAATAGTTAAAGTAACAGCTTTTTCTCCGGATGAGGCTGTTTTATGAATTGTTTGAAATAAATATTTAAAACGTTTCAGTGTTCAAGGCTGGGAATTTTTTTTCGCTCAATTCTTTAAATACTGTTTTTTTTTCACTAAGAAACGATTTTTCAAGTTTTAAGGTGCAAACCGCTTTTTGATTCCTAAATTTTTGTGCATTTTAAAAATATGAACGGATCAAGAGAAAAATTTGTATTTTTTTTAAACATTTGTTATATTTAAATTAGTATCTAAATTTTTATGAAAGATAATGCAATATGAAATGTTGACAAGATAATTGAAGGAATTTCCGCTTATATTCCTCGGATAGTTCTATAAATTAGATGAACAGTGTGGGACACGAATATATATAAAAATTCAAATTTTTAATGTTTCTGTCTTTGGTAGCCACGCCTTCTGACTGAATTCAAGTTATTTTATCTCGGAATGTTACATAATTGTCTTCACAATTAAAATATTTGTAACAAATAACAAATTGTTGTGCCAGAAACCGTTGTGCACTTAAGTCTATTCAATGTCAAAAAGTTTTTGTTACAATAGAAAATAATAATTTTATTAAAATAGTAATAGAATAGTTCATAAAATACTTTAATTAAAAAATAATAGAATAAACAGTACTGTGATATACCTTGCACGTATATCCATAGCAGTTGTCGTAAACTGAAATTAAGCAATTGGACAGCCAGTTATTCCTTCTGGAGAAGAAAGCGGGTGTCATGCAAAAAGGTCGGACGAACAATTATTCACGAGAACAGATGAATCGAAGTGCGGTTTGCATCATAAAACTTGAAAAATCGTTTCGAAGCAAAAAAAAAAAACTTCTTATTTTATGAATTTTTTTTTCTATTCCTCCTACAATACATAAAAAGTGCAACGACATAATTTGAACGATGTGAGAAGTATTTTTGTCTACCTCATGCGACTTTCCAGTCAGAGCCATCACATTTTTACGTACAATTATCCAATTCGTTACTGAATTATTAGTTTATCAAAATTATAATAATGTGTTTTTGTCCATAGATTATATTTAAGTAAATTAGTGTACCTTGAATGGAATATATGTTATTTTTTAGGAATATTTTAATTATGAAGGGATTTGATAAACACAGCATTGAAGTTTGTGATAAAAAAATATGGAAGAAGGCCTGTCTACCAAACGCAGTAAGAAGCGTGTATAAGTATTACGATTAATAACAGATATTTTTATTTTTAAAAAGTGCTAAATTGACGACGCTGTTTCTGGGGAATCTTAACGTCTTTAACACACCGTTTCAAAGACCCAAAGTTTGATATAATAAAACGTTGTATACTCAAACGCAATACCTATTTGTCTTTAATTATTAAATAAATCTTCTGCTTCTAAACATGCTAGCCTGATCCGCGGATTATACACCGGAAATAATTTTAATTATGTTGTCAACATTTCATATAGCATTATCTTTCATAGAAATTTCTATATACAAATTTAAATATACCAAATCTTAAAAAAAATACAAATTTTAAAATAGATCCGTTCAAATTTTAAAAATACACAAATAATTAACAAATTAATGAATCGAAATGCGGTTTGCATCATAAAACTTGAAAAATCGTTTCGATGAAAAAAAAACAAGAAAAAAAACAATTCTTATTTTATAAAAATTTTTTTCTATTGCAACAAAAACGTCGACACTTTGAACAGTCTTAAGAGGAATGGAAAACGTACTCTGATGTGACAAATTGTTATTTTTTTATGAATATTTTAATTGTATAGGGATTTATAAAACAGAACCTTGATTTCCGCGATAAAAAGACTTAAAATATGGAAGAAGGCCTGTCTACCAAAGTTAGTAAAAATAAAAATGTGGATTTTTTTAGATATTGTGTCCCACACAGTGCAGCTAATATAACGAGTTTTTCTCTTAAAAAAAATTCTGCTGCAATCTCCGAAGAGTAATTTTTCCTTTATTGAATAACGGAGTTTTACCTTTAAATAAATTGTCTATAAATATTAAAAGCATCAGTAGTTGTTATTATTGAAAAAAAACACGTTTAATTATTGACGCTGTTTCTGCGCAATATATTTTTCATGATTTTGTACGATTTAAATGAGCTATAGGAGGGCTTCCAGATTTGGCTAATATTAACCTATTTTGTATTGAAAATATCTAAAAATTTCCAAAACTTGAAATATTTGCTTTCTTAAGGGTGTATTCAAATCCAAACTGCTTATTTTGAGACACGTTTGTAAATTCATTTTTGCTCTAAAATGCATCCAATTGGCAGGTTCTCTTATTTAGAAACTTTATAATGTCCGTATTGTCTTAATTTTTTGATAAAGGTAGAATATACTTCAAAAAATGCTGTCAAAGTGGACATTTTGAACCAAATTTCCCGAAGCGATATCGCTGGAAACAAAAAAAATGATCGTACTGTGACAATAGTTGTCTGTAAATCAATTTCTAATTAATTGAACGAAAAATAAAAACATGGAGCCCATATAAATGTCTTTATAAATCACGCCGCCAAGTTTCCTGTTGTTACTTTTAAAAATGAGTCTGAAAATGTGTCTCAAAATTTTAAGTTGTTCAGCGTTAAAAAATTATTTTTTTTTAATACCACCTTAAATCACACATTTTAGGAAATAGATAGCTTGAAATGAATTATTTTGAAAAAAAGTGCAGATATTGTCATTGAAAAAATTGCTAATCTAGCAACTCCTCTTTTAATAGAATAATTATTTAAAACAAAAACAAAAAAGAACATTGAAAAAATTAATTAAAACTCACACCAGAAAAAATACAAAAAGAATTTTTTCAAATAAAAAAGTTAGTCTTTTATAAAATTAGTTTTCATTTGTTTGGAATAGTTAAAGTAACAGCTTTTTCTCCGGATGAGGCTGTTTTATGAATTGTTTGAAATAAATATTTAAAACGTTTCAGTGTTCAAGGCTGGGAATTTTTTTTCGCTCAATTCTTTAAATACTGTTTTTTTTTTCACTAAGAAACGATTTTTCAAATTTTAAGGTGCAAACCGCTTTTTGATTCCTAAATTTTTGTGCATTTTAAAAATATGAACGGATCAAGAGAAAAATTTGTATTTTTTTTTAAACATTTGTTATATTTAAATTAGTATCTAAATTTTTATGAAAGATAATGCAATATGAAATGTTGACAAGATAATTGAAGGAATTTCCGCTTATATTCCTCGGATAAAACAAGAATGTTCGAAGAATTTTATTTAATAATTAATGTAAAATAAAGTCCAACATATTGCGTTTGAATAAAAAACATTTTATTAAATTTTATTAAAACGCATTATTTAATGATAGCATTCCATTACAGCAAGAATTACTCTTCGGAAATTGCGACAGTTCTTTTTATTATGGGAAAGAAGTTCTATAAATTAGATGAACAGTGTGGGACACGAATATATATAAAAATTCAAATTTTTAATGTTTCTGTCTTTGGTAGCCACGCCTTCTGACTGAATTTAAGTTATTTTATCCCGGAATGTTACATAATTGTCTTCACAATTAAAATATTTATAACAAATAACAAATTGTTGCGCCAGAAACCGTTGTGCACTTAAGTCTGTTCAATGTCAAAAAGTTTTTGTTACAATAGAAAAAATAATTTTATTAAAATAGTAATAGAATAGTTCATAAAATACTTTAATAAAAAAAAATAATAGAATAAACAGTACTGTGATATACCTTGCACGTATATCCATAGCAGTTGTCGTAAACTGAAATTAAGCAATTGGACAGCCCAGTTATTCCTTCCGGAGAAGAAAGCGGGTGTCATGCAAAAAGGTCGGACGAACAATTATTCACGAGAACAGATGAATCGAAGTGCGGTTTGCATCATAAAACTTGAAAAATCGTTTCGAAGCAAAAAAAAAAAAAAACTTCTTATTTTATGAATTTTTTTTTCTATTCCTCCTACAATACATAAAAAGTGCAACGACATAATTTTAACGATGTGAGAAGTATTTTTGTCTACCTCATGCGACTTTCCAGTCAGAGCCATCACATTTTTACGTACAATTATCCAATTCGTTACTGAATTATTAGTTTATCAAAATTATAATAATGTGTTTTTGTCCATAGATTATATTTAAGTAAATTAGTGTACCTTGAATGGAATATATGTTATTTTTTAGGAATATTTTAATTATGAAGGGATTTGATAAACACAGCATTGAAGTTTGTGATAAAAAAATATGGAAGAAGGCCTGTCTACCAAACGCAGTAAGAAGCGTGTATAAGTATTACGATTAATAACAGATATTTTTATTTTTAAAAAGTGCTAAATTGACGACGCTGTTTCTGGGCAATCTTAACGTCTTTAACACACCGTTTCAAAGACCCAAAGTTTGATATAATAAAACGTTGTATACTCAAACGCAATGCCTATTTGTCTTTAATTATTAAATAAATCTTCTGCTTCTAAACATGCTAGCCTGATCCGCGGATTATACACCGGAAATAATTTTAATTATGTTGTCAACATTTCATATAGCATTATCTTTCATAGAAATTTCTATATACAAATTTAAATATACCAAATCTTAAAAAAAATACAAATTTTAAAATAGATCCGTTCAAATTTTAAAAATACACAAATAATTAACAAATTAATGAATCGAAATGCGGTTTGCATCATAAAACTTGAAAAATCGTTTCGATGAAAAAAAAACAAGAAAAAAAACAATTCTTATTTTATAAAAAAAATTTTCTATTGCAACAAAAACGTCGACACTTTGAACAGTCTTAAGAGGAATGGAAAACGTACTCTGATGTGACAAATTGTTTTTTTTTATGAATATTTTAATTGTATAGGGATTTATAAAACAGAACCTTGATTTCCGCGATAAAAAGACTTAAAATATGGAAGAAGGCCTGTCTACCAAAGTTAGTAAAAATAAAAATGTGGATTTTTTTAGATATTGTGTCCCACACAGTGCAGCTAATATAACGAGTTTTTCTCTTTAAAAAAATTCTGCTGCAATCTCCGATGAGTAATTTTTCCTTTATTGAATAACGGAGTTTTACCTTTAAATAAATTGTCTATAAATATTAAAAGCATCAGTAGTTGTTATTATTGAAAAAAAACACGTTTAATTATTGACGCTGTTTCTGCGCAATATATTTTTCATGATTTTGTACGATTTAAATGAGCTATAGGAGGGCTTCCAGATTTGGCTAATATTAACCTATTTTGTATTGAAAATATCTAAAAATTTCCAAAACTTGAAATATTTGCTTTCTTAAGGGTGTATTCAAATCCAAACTGCTTATTTTGAGACACGTTTGTAAATTCATTTTTGCTCTAAAATGCATCCAATTGGCAGGTTCTCTTATTTAGAAACTTTATAATGTCCGTATTGTCTTAATTTTTTGATAAAAGCAGAATATACTTCAAAAAATGCTGTCAAAGTGGACATTTTGAACCAAATTTCCCGAAGCGATATCGCTGGAAACAAAAAAAATGATCGTACTGTGACAATAGTTGTCTGTAAATCAATTTCTAATTAATTGAACGAAAAATAAAAACATGGAGCCCATATAAATGTCTTTATAAATCACGCCGCCAAGTTTCCTGTTGTTATTTTTAAAAATGAGTCTGAAAATGTGTCTCAAAATTTTAAGTTGTTCAGCGTTAAAAAATTATTTTTTTTTAATACCACCTTAAATCACACATTTTAGGAAATAGATAGCTTGAAATGAATTATTTTGAAAAAAAGTGCAGATATTGTCATTGAAAAAATTGCTAATCTAGCAACTCCTCTTTTAATAGAATAATTATTTAAAACAAAAACAAAAAAGAACATTGAAAAAATTAATTAAAACTCACACCAGAAAAAATACAAAAAGAATTTTTTCAAATAAAAAAGTTAGTCTTTTATAAAATTAGTTTTCATTTGTTTGGAATAGTTAAAGTAACAGCTTTTTCTCCGGATGAGGCTGTTTTATGAATTGTTTGAAATAAATATTTAAAACGTTTCAGTGTTCAAGGCTGGGAATTTTTTTTCGCTCAATTCTTTAAATACTGTTTTTTTTTTCACTAAGAAACGATTTTTCAAATTTTAAGGTGCAAACCGCTTTTTGATTCCTAAATTTTTGTGCATTTTAAAAATATGAACGGATCAAGAGAAAAATTTGTATTTTTTTTTTAAACATTTGTTATATTTAAATTAGTATCTAAATTTTTATGAAAGATAATGCAATATGAAATGTTGACAAGATAATTGAAGGAATTTCCGCTTATATTCCTCGGATAAAACAAGAATGTTCGAAGAATTTTATTTAATAATTAATGTAAAATAAAGTCCAACATATTGCGTTTGAATAAAAAACATTTTATTAAATTTTATTAAAATGCATTATTTAATGATAGCATTCCATTAGAGCAAGAATTACTCTTCGGAAATTGCGACAGTTCTTTTTATTATGGGAAAGAAGTTCTATAAATTAGATGAACAGTGTGGGACACGAATATATATAAAAATTCAAATTTTTAATGTTTCTGTCTTTGGTAGCCACGCCTTCTGACTGAATTTAAGTTATTTTATCTCGGAATGTTACATAATTGTCTTCACAATTAAAATATTTATAACAAATAACAAATTGTTGCGCCAGAAACCGTTGTGCACTTAAGTCTATTCAATGTCAAAAAGTTTTTGTTACAATAGAAAAAAATAATTTTATTAAAATAGTAATAGAATAGTTCATAAAATACTTTAATAAAAAAATAATAGAATAAACAGTACTGTGATATACCTTGCACGTATATCCATAGCAGTTGTCGTAAACTGAAATTAAGCAATTGGACAGCCCAGTTATTCCTTCCGGAGAAGAAAGCGGGTGTCATGCAAAAAGGTCGGACGAACAATTATTCACGAGAACAGATGAATCGAAGTGCGGTTTGCATCATAAAACTTGAAAAATCGTTTCGAAGCAAAAAAAAAAAAACTTCTTTTTTTATTAATTTTTTTTTTCTATTCCTCCTACAATACATAAAAAGTGCAACGACATAATTTTAACGATGTGAGAAGTATTTTTGTCTACCTCATGCGACTTTCCAGTCAGAGCCATCACATTTTTACGTACAATTATCCAATTCGTTACTGAATTATTAGTTTATCAAAATTATAATAATGTGTTTTTGTCCATAGATTATATTTAAGTAAATTAGTGTACCTTGAATGGAATATATGTTATTTTTTAGGAATATTTTAATTATGAAAGGATTTGATAAACACAGCATTGAAGTTTGTGATAAAAAAATATGGAAGAAGGCCTGTCTACCAAACGCAGTAAGAAGCGTGTATAAGTATTACGATTAATAACAGATATTTTTATTTTTAAAAAGTGCTAAATTGACGACGCTGTTTCTGGGCAATCTTAACGTCTTTAACACACCGTTTAAAAGACCCAAAGTTTGATATAATAAAACGTTGTATACTCAAACGCAATACCTATTTGTCTTTAATTATTAAATAAATCTTCTGCTTCTAAACATGCTAGCCTGATCCGCGGATTATACACCGGAAATAATTTTAATTATGTTGTCAACATTTCATATAGCATTATCTTTCATAGAAATTTCTATATACAAATTTAAATATACCAAATCTTAAAAAAAATACAAATTTTAAAATAGATCCGTTCAAATTTTAAAAATACACAAATAATTAACAAATTGATGAATCGAAATGCGGTTTGCATCATAAAACTTGAAAAATCGTTTCGATGAAAAAAAAACAAGAAAAAAAAACAATTCTTATTTTATAATTTTTTTTTTTCTATTGCAACAAAAACGTCGACACTTTGAATAGTCTTAAGAGGAATGGAAAACGTACTCTGATGTGACAAATTGTTATTTTTTTATGAATATTTTAATTGTATAGGGATTTATAAAACAGAACCTTGATTTCCGCTATAAAAAGACTTAAAATATGGAAGAAGGCCTGTCTACCAAAGTTAGTAAAAATAAAAATGTGGATTTTTTTAGATATTGTGTCCCACACAGTGCAGCTAATATAACGAGTTTTTCTCTTAAAAAAAATTCTGCTGCAATCTCCGATGAGTAATTTTTCCTTTATTGAATAACGGAGTTTTACCTTTAAATAAATTGTCTATAAATATTAAAAGCATCAGTAGTTGTTATTATTGAAAAAAAACACGTTTAATTATTGACGCTGTTTCTGCGCAATATATTTTTCATGATTTTGTACGATTTAAATGAGCTATAGGAGGGCTTCCAGATTTGGCTAATATTAACCTATTTTGTATTGAAAATATCTAAAAATTTCCAAAACTTGAAATATTTGCTTTCTTAAGGGTGTATTCAAATCCAAACTGCTTATTTTGAGACACGTTTGTAAATTCATTTTTGCTCTAAAATGCATCCAATTGGCAGGTTCTCTTATTTAGAAACTTTATAATGTCCGTATTGTCTTAATTTTTTGATAAAAGCAGAATATACTTCAAAAAATGCTGTCAAAGTGGACATTTTGAACCAAATTTCCCGAAGCGATATCGCTGGAAACAAAAAAAATGATCGTACTGTGACAATAGTTGTCTGTAAATCAATTTCTAATTAATTGAACGAAAAATAAAAACATGGAGCCCATATAAATGTCTTTATAAATCACGCCGCCAAGTTTCCTGTTGTTATTTTTAAAAATGAGTCTGAAAATGTGTCTCAAAATTTTAAGTTGTTCAGCGTTAAAAAATTATTTTTTTTTAATACCACCTTAAATCACACATTTTAGGAAATAGATAGCTTGAAATGAATTATTTTGAAAAAAAGTGCAGATATTGTCATTGAAAAAATTGCTAATCTAGCAACTCCTCTTTTAATAGAATAATTATTTAAAACAAAAACAAAAAAGAACATTGAAAAAATTAATTAAAACTCACACCAGAAAAAATACAAAAAGAATTTTTTCAAATAAAAAAGTTAGTCTTTTATAAAATTAGTTTTCATTTGTTTGGAATAGTTAAAGTAACAGCTTTTTCTCCGGATGAGGCTGTTTTATGAATTGTTTGAAATAAATATTTAAAACGTTTCAGTGTTCAAGGCTGGGAATTTTTTTTCGCTCAATTCTTTAAATACTGTTTTTTTTTTCACTAAGAAACGATTTTTCAAATTTTAAGGTGCAAACCGCTTTTTGATTCCTAAATTTTTGTGCATTTTAAAAATATGAACGGATCAAGAGAAAAATTTGTATTTTTTTTTAAACATTTATTATATTTAAATTAGTATCTAAATTTTTATGAAAGATAATGCAATATGAAATGTTGACAAGATAATTGAAGGAATTTCCGCTTATATTCCTCGGATAAAACAAGAATGTTCGAAGAATTTTATTTAATAATTAATGTAAAATAAAGTCCAACATATTGCGTTTGAATAAAAAACATTTTATTAAATTTTATTAAAATGCATTATTTAATGATAGCATTCCATTAGAGCAAGAATTACTCTTCGGAAATTGCGACAGTTCTTTTTATTATGGGAAAGAAGTTCTATAAATTAGATGAACAGTGTGGGACACGAATATATATAAAAATTCAAATTTTTAATGTTTCTGTCTTTGGTAGCCACGCCTTCTGACTGAATTTAAGTTATTTTATCTCGGAATGTTACATAATTGTCTTCACAATTAAAATATTTATAACAAATAACAAATTGTTGCGCCAGAAACAGTTGTGCACTTAAGTCTATTCAATGTCAAAAAGTTTTTGTTACAATAGAAAAAAATAATTTTATTAAAATAGTAATAGAATAGTTCATAAAATACTTTAATAAAAAAAATAATAGAATAAACAGTACTGTGATATACCTTGCACGTATATCCATAGCAGTTGTCGTAAACTGAAATTAAGCAATTGGACAGCCCAGTTATTCCTTCCGGAGAAGAAAGCGGGTGTCATGCAAAAAGGTCGGATGAACAATTATTCACGAGAACAGATGAATCGAAGTGCGGTTTGCATCATAAAACTTTGAAAATCGTTTCGAAGCAAAAAAAAAAAACTTCTTTTTTTATGAATTTTTTTTTCTATTCCTCCTACAATACATAAAAAGTGCAACGACATAATTTTAACGATGTGAGAAGTATTTTTGTCTACCTCATGCGACTTTCCAGTCAGAGCCATCACATTTTTACGTACAATTATCCAATTCGTTACTGAATTATTAGTTTATCAAAATTATATTAATGTGTTTTTGTCCATAGATTATATTTAAGTAAATTAGTGTACCTTGAATGGAATATATGTTATTTTTTAGGAATATTTTAATTATGAAGGGATTTGATAAACACAGCATTGAAGTTTGTGATAAAAAAATATGGAAGAAGGCCTGTCTACCAAACGCAGTAAGAAGCGTGTATAAGTATTACGATTAATAACAGATATTTTTATTTTTAAAAAGTGCTAAATTGACGACGCTGTTTCTGGGCAATCTTACCGTCTTTAACACACCGTTTAAAAGACCCAAAGTTTGATATAATAAAACGTTGTATACTCAAACGCAATACCTATTTGTCTTTAATTATTAAATAAATCTTCTGCTTCTAAACATGCTAGCCTGATCCGCGGATTATACACCGGAAATAATTTTAATTATGTTGTCAACATTTCATATAGCATTATCTTTCATAGAAATTTTTATATACAAATTTAAATATACCAAATCTTAAAAAAAATACAACTTTTAAAATAGATCCGTTCAAATTTTAAAAATACACAAATAATTAACAAATTGATGAATCGAAATGCGGTTTGCATCATAAAACTTGAAAAATCGTTTCGATGAAAAAAAAACAAGAAAAAAAACAATTCTTATTTTATAAATTTTTTTTTTCTATTGCAACAAAAACGTCGACACTTTGAATAGTCTTAAGAGGAATGGAAAACGTACTCTGATGTGACAAATTGTTATTTTTTTATGAATATTTTAATTGTATAGGGATTTATAAAACAGAACCTTGATTTCCGCTATAAAAAGACTTAAAATATGGAAGAAGGCCTGTCTACCAAAGTTAGTAAAAATAAAAATGTGGATTTTTTTAGATATTGTGTCCCACACAGTGCAGCTAATATAACGAGTTTTTCTCTTAAAAAAAATTCTGCTGCAATCTCCAAAGAGTAATTTTTGCTTTATTGAATAACGGAGTTTTACCTTTAAATAAATTGTCTATAAATATTAAAAGCATCAGTAGTTGTTATTATTGAAAAAAAAACACGTTTAATTATTGACGCTGTTTCTGCGCAATATATTTTTCATGATTTTGTACGATTTAAATGAGCTATAGGAGGGCTTCCAGATTTGGCTAATATTAACCTATTTTGTATTGAAAATATCTAAAAATTTCCAAAACTTGAAATATTTGCTTTCTTAAGGGTGTATTCAAATCCAAACTGCTTATTTTGAGACACGTTTGTAAATTCATTTTTGCTCTAAAATGCATCCAATTGGCAGGTTCTCTTATTTAGAAATAAATAATGTCCGCATTGTCTTAATTTTTTGATAAAGGCAGAATATACTTCAAAAAATGCTGTCAAAGTGGACATTTTGAACCGAATTTCCCGAAGCGATATCGCTGGAAACAAAAAAAATGATCGTACTGTGACAATAGTTGTCTGTAAATCAATTTCTAATTAATTGAACGAAAAATAAAAACATGGAGCCCATATAAATGTCTTTATAAATCACGCCGCCAAGTTTCCTGTTGTTACTTTTAAAAATGAGTCTGAAAATGTGTCTCAAAATTTTAAGTTGTTCAGCGTTAAAAAATTATTTTTTTTTAATACCACCTTAAATCACACATTTTAGGAAATAGATAGCTTGAAATGAATTATTTTGAAAAAAAGTGCAGATATTGTCATTGAAAAAATTGCTAATCTAGCAACTCCTCTTTTAATAGAATAATTATATAAAATAAAAACAAAAAAGAACATTGAAAAAATTAATTAAAACTCACACCAGAAAAAATACAAAAAGAATTTTTTCAAATAAAAAAGTTAGTCTTTTATAAAATTAGTTTTCATTTGTTTGGAATAGTTAAAGTAACAGCTTTTTCTCCGGATGAGGCTGTTTTATGAATTGTTTGAAATAAATATTTAAAACGTTTCAGTGTTCAAGGCTGGGAATTTTTTTTCGCTCAATTCTTTAAATACTGTTTTTTTTTTCACTAAGAAACGATTTTTCAAATTTTAAGGTGCAAACCGCTTTTTGATTCCTAAATTTTTGTGCATTTTAAAAATATGAACGGATCAAGAGAAAAATTTGTATTTTTTTTTAAACATTTGTTATATTTAAATTAGTATCTAAATTTTTATGAAAGATAATGCAATATGAAATGTTGACAAGATAATTGAAGGAATTTCCGCTTATATTCCTCGGATAAAACAAGAATGTTCGAAGAATTTTATTTAATAATTAATGTAAAATAAAGTCCAACATATTGCGTTTGAATAAAAAACATTTTATTAAATTTTATTAAAACGCATTATTTAATGATAGCATTCCATTACAGCAAAAATTACTCTTCGGAAATTGCGACAGTTCTTTTTATTATGGGAAAGAAGTTCTATAAATTAGATGAACAGTGTGGGACACGAATATATATAAAAATTCAAATTTTTAATGTTTCTGTCTTTGGTAGCCACGCCTTCTGACTGAATTTAAGTTATTTTATCTCGGAATGTT
The DNA here is from genome assembly GCA_963931845.1 of Maratus michaelseni. Classification (NCBI taxonomy): domain Eukaryota; kingdom Metazoa; phylum Arthropoda; class Arachnida; order Araneae; family Salticidae; genus Maratus; species Maratus michaelseni. Next base: position 416,376,527 of record OZ007586.1, read on the forward strand.
ACATAATTGTCTTCACAATTAAAATATTTATAACAAATAACAAATTGTTGCGCCAGAAACCGTTGTGCACTTAAGTCTATTCAATGTCAAAAAGTTTTTGTTACAATAGAAAAAAATAATTTTATTAAAATAGTAATAGAATAGTTCATAAAATACTTTAATAAAAAAAATAATAGAATAAACAGTACTGTGATATACCTTGCACGTATATCCATAGCAGTTGTCGTAAACTGAAATTAAGCAATTGGACAGCCCAGTTATTCCTTCCGGAGAAGAAAGCGGGTGTCATGCAAAAAGGTCGGACGAACAATTATTCACGAGAACAGATGAATCGAAGTGCGGTTTGCATCATAAAACTTAAAAAATCGTTTCGAAGCAAAAAAAAAAAAACTTCTTTTTTTATGAATTTTTTTTCTATTCCTCCTACAATACATAAAAAGTGCAACGACATAATTTTAACGATGTGAGAAGTATTTTTGTCTACCTCATGCGACTTTCCAGTCAGAGCCATCACATTTTTACGTACAATTATCCAATTCGTTACTGAATTATTAGTTTATCAAAATTATAATAATGTGTTTTTGTCCATAGATTATATTTAAGTAAATTAGTGTACCTTGAATGGAACATATGTTATTTTTTAGGAATATTTTAATTATGAAGGGATTTGATAAACACAGCATTGAAGTTTGTGATAAAAAAATATGGAAGAAGGCCTGTCTACCAAACGCAGTAAGAAGCGTGTATAAGTATTACGATTAATAACAGATATTTTTATTTTTAAAAAGTGCTAAATTGACGACGCTGTTTCTGGGCAATCTTAACGTCTTTAACACACCGTTTAAAAGACCCAAAGTTTGATATAATAAAACGTTGTATACTCAAACGCAATACCTATTTGTCTTTAATTATTAAATAAATCTTCTGCTTCTAAACATGCTAGCCTGATCCGCGGATTATACACCGGAAATAATTTTAATTATGTTGTCAACATTTCATATAGCATTATCTTTCATAGAAATTTTTATATACAAATTTAAATATACCAAATCTTAAAAAAAATACAACTTTTAAAATAGATCCGTTCAAATTTTAAAAATACACAAATAATTAACAAATTGATGAATCGAAATGCGGTTTGCATCATAAAACTTGAAAAATCGTTTCGATGAAAAAAAACAAGAAAAAAAAAACAATTCTTATTTTATAAATTTTTTTTTCTATTGCAACAAAAACGTCGACACTTTGAATAGTCTTAAGAGGAATGGAAAACGTACTCTGATGTGACAAATTGTTATTTTTTTATGAATATTTTAATTGTATAGGGATTTATAAAACAGAACCTTGATTTCCTCTATAAAAAGACTTAAAATATGGAAGAAGGCCTGTCTACCAAAGTTAGTAAAAATAAAAATGTGGATTTTTTTAGATATTGTGTCCCACACAGTGCAGCTAATATAACGAGTTTTTCTCTTAAAAAAAATTCTGCTGCAATCTCCAAAGAGTAATTTTTCCTTTATTGAATAACGGAGTTTTACCTTTAAATAAATTGTCTATAAATATTAAAAGCATCAGTAGTTGTTATTATTGAAAAAAAAACACGTTTAATTATTGACGCTGTTTCTGCGCAATATATTTTTCATGATTTTGTACGATTTAAATGAGCTATAGGAGGGCTTCCAGATTTGGCTAATATTAACCTATTTTGTATTGAAAATATCTAAAAATTTCCAAAACTTGAAATATTTGCTTTCTTAAGGGTGTATTCAAATCCAAACTGCTTATTTTGAGACACGTTTGTAAATTCATTTTTGCTCTAAAATGCATCCAATTGGCAGGTTCTCTTATTTAGAAATAAATAATGTCCGCATTGTCTTAATTTTTTGATAAAGGCAGAATATACTTCAAAAAATGCTGTCAAAGTGGACATTTTGAACCGAATTTCCCGAAGCGATATCGCTGGAAACAAAAAAAATGATCGTACTGTGACAATAGTTGTCTGTAAATATATTTCTAATTAATTGAACGAAAAATAAAAACATGGAGCCCATATAAATGTCTTTATAAATCACGTCGCCAAGTTTCCTGTTGTTACTTTTAAAAATGAGTCTGAAAATGTGTCTCAAAATTTTAAGTTGTTCAGCGTTAAAAAATTATTTTTTTTTAATACCACCTTAAATCACACATTTTAGGAAATAGATAGCTTGAAATGAATTATTTTGAAAAAAAGTGCAGATATTGTCATTGAAAAAATTGCTAATCTAGCAACTCCTCTTTTAATAGAATAATTATATAAAATAAAAACAAAAAAGAACATTGAAAAAATTAATTAAAACTCACACCAGAAAAAATACAAAAAGAATTTTTTCAAATAAAAAAGTTAGTCTTTTATAAAATTAGTTTTCATTTGTTTGGAATAGTTAAAGTAACAGCTTTTTCTCCGGATGAGGCTGTTTTATGAATTGTTTGAAATAAATATTTAAAACGTTTCAGTGTTCAAGGCTGGGAATTTTTTTTCGCTCAATTCTTTAAATACTGTTTTTTTTTTCACTAAGAAACGATTTTTCAAATTTTAAGGTGCAAACCGCTTTTTGATTCCTAAATTTTTGTGCATTTTAAAAATATGAACGGATCAAGAGAAAAATTTGTATTTTTTTTTAAACATTTGTTATATTTAAATTAGTATCTAAATTTTTATGAAAGATAATGCAATATGAAATGTTGACAAGATAATTGAAGGAATTTCCGCTTATATTCCTCGGATAAAACAAGAATGTTCGAAGAATTTTATTTAATAATTAATGTAAAATAAAGTCCAACATATTGCGTTTGAATAAAAAACATTTTATTAAATTTTATTAAAACGCATTATTTAATGATAGCATTCCATTACAGCAAAAATTACTCTTCGGAAATTGCGACAGTTCTTTTTATTATGGGAATGAAGTTCTATAAATTAGATGAACAGTGTGGGACACGAATATATATAAAAATTCAAATTTTTAATGTTTCTGTCTTTGGTAGCCACGCCTTCTGACTGAATTTAAGTTATTTTATCTCGGAATGTTACATAATTGTCTTCACAATTAAAATATTTATAACAAATAACAAATTGTTGCGCCAGAAACCGTTGTGCACTTAAGTCTATTCAATGTCAAAAAGTTTTTGTTACAATAGAAAAAAATAATTTTATTAAAATAGTAATAGAATAGTTCATAAAATACTTTAATAAAAAAAATAATAGAATAAACAGTACTGTGATATACCTTGCACGTATATCCATAGCAGTTGTCGTAAACTGAAATTAAGCAATTGGACAGCCCAGTTATTCCTTCCGGAGAAGAAAGCGGGTGTCATGCAAAAAGGTCGGACGAACAATTATTCACGAGAACAGATGAATCGAAGTGCGGTTTGCATCATAAAACTTGAAAAATCGTTTCGAAGCAAAAAAAAAAAACTTCTTTTTTTATGAATTTTTTTTTCTATTCCTCCTACAATACATAAAAAGTGCAACGACATAATTTTAACGATGTGAGAAGTATTTTTGTCTACCTCATGCGACTTTCCAGTCAGAGCCATCACATTTTTACGTACAATTATCCAATTCGTTACTGAATTATTAGTTTATCAAAATTATAATAATGTGTTTTTGTCCATAGATTATATTTAAGGAAATTAGTGTACCTTGAATGGAATATATGTTATTTTTTAGGAATATTTTAATTATGAAGGGATTTGATAAACACAGCATTGAAGTTTGTGATAAAAAAATATGGAAGAAGGCCTGTCTACCAAACGCAGTAAGAAGCGTGTATAAGTATTACGATTAATAACAGATATTTTTATTTTTAAAAAGTGCTAAATTGACGACGCTGTTTCTGGGCAATCTTAACGTCTTTAACACACCGTTTAAAAGACCCAAAGTTTGATATAATAAAACGTTGTATACTCAAACGCAATACCTATTTGTCTTTAATTATTAAATAAATCTTCTGCTTCTAAACATGCTAGCCTGATCCGCGGATTATACACCCGAAATAATTTTAATTATGTTGTCAACATTTCATATAGCATTATCTTTCTATGAAATTTCTATATACAAATTTAAATATACCAAATCTTAAAAAAAATACAAATTTTAAAATAGATCCGTTCAAATTTTAAAAATACACAAATAATTAACAAATTGATGAATCGAAATGCGGTTTGCATCATAAAACTTGAAAAATCGTTTCGATGAAAAAAAAACCAGAAAAAAAAACAATTCTTATTTTATAAATTTTTTTTTTCTATTGCAACAAAAACGTCGACACTTTGAATAGTCTTAAGAGGAATGGAAAACGTACTCTGATGTGACAAATTGTTATTTTTTTATGAATATTTTAATTGTATAGGGATTTATAAAACAGAACCTTGATTTCTGCTATAAAAAGACTTAAAATATGGAAGAAGGCCTGTCTACCAAAGTTAGTAAAAATAAAAATGTGGATTTTTTTAGATATTGTGTCCCACACAGTGCAGCTAATATACCGAGTTTTTCTCTTAAAAAAAATTCTGCTGCAATCTCCAAAGAGTAATTTTTCCTTTATTGAATAACGGAGTTTTACCTTTAAATAAATTGTCTATAAATATTAAAAGCATCAGTAGTTGTTATTATTGAAAAAAAACACGTTTAATTATTGACGCTGTTTCTGCGCAATATATTTTTCATGATTTTGTACGATTTAAATGAGCTATAGGAGGGCTTCCAGATTTCGCTAATATTAACCTATTTTGTATTGAAAATATCTAAAAATTTCCAAAACTTGAAATATTTGCTTTCTTAAGGGTGTATTCAAATCCAAACTGCTTATTTTGAGACACGTTTGTAAATTCATTTTTGCTCTAAAATGCATCCAATTGGCAGGTTCTCTTATTTAGAAATAAATAATGTCCGTATTGTCTTAATTTTTTGATAAAGGCAGAATATACTTCAAAAAATGCTGTCAAAGTGGACATTTTGAACCGAATTTCCCGAAGCGATATCGCTGGAAACAAAAAAAATGATCGTACTGTGACAATAGTTGTCTGTAAATCAATTTCTAATTAATTGAACGAAAAATAAAAACATGGAGCCCATATAAATGTCTTTATAAATCACGCCGCCAAGTTTCCTGTTGTTATTTTTAAAAATGAGTCTGAAAATGTGTCTCAAAATTTTAAGTTGTTCAGCGTTAAAAAATTATTTTTTTTTAATACCACCTTAAATCACACATTTTAGGAAATAGATAGCTTGAAATGAATTATTTTGAAAAAAAGTGCAGATATTGTCATTGAAAAAATTGCTAATCTAGCAACTCCTCTTTTAATAGAATAATTATATAAAACAAAAACAAAAAAGAACATTGAAAAAATTAATTAAAACTCACACCAGAAAAAATACAAAAAGAATTTTTTCAAATAAAAAAGTTAGTCTTTTATAAAATTAGTTTTCATTTGTTTGGAATAGTTAAAGTAACAGCTTTTTCTCCGGATGAGGCTGTTTTATGAATTGTTTGAAATAAATATTTAAAACGTTTCAGTGTTCAAGGCTGGGAATTTTTTTTCGCTCAATTCTTTAAATACTGTTTTTTTTTTCACTAAGAAACGATTTTTCAAATTTTAAGGTGCAAACCGCTTTTTGATTCCTAAATTTTTGTGCATTTTAAAAATATGAACGGATCAAGAGAAAAATTTGTATTTTTTTTTTAAACATTTGTTATATTTAAATTAGTATCTAAATTTTTATGAAAGATAATGCAATATGAAATGTTGACAAGATAATTGAAGGAATTTCCGCTTATATTCCTCGGATAAAACAAGAATGTTCGAAGAATTTTATTTAATAATTAATGTAAAATAAAGTCCAACATATTGCGTTTGAATAAAAAACATTTTATTAAATTTTATTAAAATGCATTATTTAATGATAGCATTCCATTAGAGCAAGAATTACTCTTCGGAAATTGCGACAGTTCTTTTTATTATGGGAAAGAAGTTCTATAAATTAGATGAACAGTGTGGGACACGAATATATATAAAAATTCAAATTTTTAATGTTTCTGTCTTTGGTAGCCACGCCTTCTGACTGAATTTAAGTTATTTTATCTCGGAATGTTACATAATTGTCTTCACAATTAAAATATTTATAACAAATAACAAATTGTTGCGCCAGAAACCGTTGTGCACTTAAGTCTATTCAATGTCAAAAAGTTTTTGTTACAATAGAAAAAAATAATTTTATTAAAATAGTAATAGAATAGTTCATAAAATACTTTAATAAAAAAATAATAGAATAAACAGTACTGTGATATACCTTGCACGTATATCCATAGCAGTTGTCGTAAACTGAAATTAAGCAATTGGACAGCCCAGTTATTCCTTCCGGAGAAGAAAGCGGGTGTCATGCAAAAAGGTCGGACGAACAATTATTCACGAGAACAGATGAATCGAAGTGCGGTTTGCATCATAAAACTTGAAAAATCGTTTCGAAGCAAAAAAAAAAAACTTCTTTTTTTATTAATTTTTTTTTTCTATTCCTCCTACAATACATAAAAAGTGCAACGACATAATTTTAACGATGTGAGAAGTATTTTTGTCTACCTCATGCGACTTTCCAGTCAGAGCCATCACATTTTTACGTACAATTATCCAATTCGTTACTGAATTATTAGTTTATCAAAATTATAATAATGTGTTTTTGTCCATAGATTATATTTAAGTAAATTAGTGTACCTTGAATGGAATATATGTTATTTTTTAGGAATATTTTAATTATGAAAGGATTTGATAAACACAGCATTGAAGTTTGTGATAAAAAAATATGGAAGAAGGCCTGTCTACCAAACGCAGTAAGAAGCGTGTATAAGTATTACGATTAATAACAGATATTTTTATTTTTAAAAAGTGCTAAATTGACGACGCTGTTTCTGGGCAATCTTAACGTCTTTAACACACCGTTTAAAAGACCCAAAGTTTGATATAATAAAACGTTGTATACTCAAACGCAATACCTATTTGTCTTTAATTATTAAATAAATCTTCTGCTTCTAAACATGCTAGCCTGATCCGCGGATTATACACCGGAAATAATTTTAATTATGTTGTCAACATTTCATATAGCATTATCTTTCATAGAAATTTCTATATACAAATTTAAATATACCAAATCTTAAAAAAAATACAAATTTTAAAATAGATCCGTTCAAATTTTAAAAATACACAAATAATTAACAAATTGATGAATCGAAATGCGGTTTGCATCATAAAACTTGAAAAATCGTTTCGATGAAAAAAAAACAAGAAAAAAAAACAATTCTTATTTTATAATTTTTTTTTTTCTATTGCAACAAAAACGTCGACACTTTGAATAGTCTTAAGAGGAATGGAAAACGTACTCTGATGTGACAAATTGTTATTTTTTTATGAATATTTTAATTGTATAGGGATTTATAAAACAGAACCTTGATTTCCGCTATAAAAAGACTTAAAATATGGAAGAAGGCCTGTCTACCAAAGTTAGTAAAAATAAAAATGTGGATTTTTTTAGATATTGTGTCCCACACAGTGCAGCTAATATAACGAGTTTTTCTCTTAAAAAAAATTCTGCTGCAATCTCCGATGAGTAATTTTTCCTTTATTGAATAACGGAGTTTTACCTTTAAATAAATTGTCTATAAATATTAAAAGCATCAGTAGTTGTTATTATTGAAAAAAAACACGTTTAATTATTGACGCTGTTTCTGCGCAATATATTTTTCATGATTTTGTACGATTTAAATGAGCTATAGGAGGGCTTCCAGATTTGGCTAATATTAACCTATTTTGTATTGAAAATATCTAAAAATTTCCAAAACTTGAAATATTTGCTTTCTTAAGGGTGTATTCAAATCCAAACTGCTTATTTTGAGACACGTTTGTAAATTCATTTTTGCTCTAAAATGCATCCAATTGGCAGGTTCTCTTATTTAGAAACTTTATAATGTCCGTATTGTCTTAATTTTTTGATAAAAGCAGAATATACTTCAAAAAATGCTGTCAAAGTGGACATTTTGAACCAAATTTCCCGAAGCGATATCGCTGGAAACAAAAAAAATGATCGTACTGTGACAATAGTTGTCTGTAAATCAATTTCTAATTAATTGAACGAAAAATAAAAACATGGAGCCCATATAAATGTCTTTATAAATCACGCCGCCAAGTTTCCTGTTGTTATTTTTAAAAATGAGTCTGAAAATGTGTCTCAAAATTTTAAGTTGTTCAGCGTTAAAAAATTATTTTTTTTTAATACCACCTTAAATCACACATTTTAGGAAATAGATAGCTTGAAATGAATTATTTTGAAAAAAAGTGCAGATATTGTCATTGAAAAAATTGCTAATCTAGCAACTCCTCTTTTAATAGAATAATTATTTAAAACAAAAACAAAAAAGAACATTGAAAAAATTAATTAAAACTCACACCAGAAAAAATACAAAAAGAATTTTTTCAAATAAAAAAGTTAGTCTTTTATAAAATTAGTTTTCATTTGTTTGGAATAGTTAAAGTAACAGCTTTTTCTCCGGATGAGGCTGTTTTATGAATTGTTTGAAATAAATATTTAAAACGTTTCAGTGTTCAAGGATGGGAATTTTTTTTCGCTCAATTCTTTAAATACTGTTTTTTTTTTCACTAAGAAACGATTTTTCAAATTTTAAGGTGCAAACCGCTTTTTGATTCCTAAATTTTTGTGCATTTTAAAAATATGAACGGATCAAGAGAAAAATTTGTATTTTTTTTTTAAACATTTATTATATTTAAATTAGTATCTAAATTTTTATGAAAGATAATGCAATATGAAATGTTGACAAGATAATTGAAGGAATTTCCGCTTATATTCCTCGGATAAAACAAGAATGTTCGAAGAATTTTATTTAATAATTAATGTAAAATAAAGTCCAACATATTGCGTTTGAATAAAAAACATTTTATTAAATTTTATTAAAATGCATTATTTAATGATAGCATTCCATTAGAGCAAGAATTACTCTTCGGAAATTGCGACAGTTCTTTTTATTATGGGAAAGAAGTTCTATAAATTAGATGAACAGTGTGGGACACGAATATATATAAAAATTCAAATTTTTAATGTTTCTGTCTTTGGTAGCCACGCCTTCTGACTGAATTTAAGTTATTTTATCTCGGAATGTTACATAATTGTCTTCACAATTAAAATATTTATAACAAATAACAAATTGTTGCGCCAGAAACAGTTGTGCACTTAAGTCTATTCAATGTCAAAAAGTTTTTGTTACAATAGAAAAAAATAATTTTATTAAAATAGTAATAGAATAGTTCATAAAATACTTTAATAAAAAAAATAATAGAATAAACAGTACTGTGATATACCTTGCACGTATATCCATAGCAGTTGTCGTAAACTGAAATTAAGCAATTGGACAGCCCAGTTATTCCTTCCGGAGAAGAAAGCGGGTGTCATGCAAAAAGGTCGGATGAACAATTATTCACGAGAACAGATGAATCGAAGTGCGGTTTGCATCATAAAACTTTGAAAATCGTTTCGAAGCAAAAAAAAAAAACTTCTTTTTTTATGAATTTTTTTTTCTATTCCTCCTACAATACATAAAAAGTGCAACGACATAATTTTAACGATGTGAGAAGTATTTTTGTCTACCTCATGCGACTTTCCAGTCAGAGCCATCACATTTTTACGTACAATTATCCAATTCGTTACTGAATTATTAGTTTATCAAAATTATATTAATGTGTTTTTGTCCATAGATTATATTTAAGTAAATTAGTGTACCTTGAATGGAATATATGTTATTTTTTAGGAATATTTTAATTATGAAGGGATTTGATAAACACAGCATTGAAGTTTGTGATAAAAAAATATGGAAGAAGGCCTGTCTACCAAACGCAGTAAGAAGCGTGTATAAGTATTACGATTAATAACAGATATTTTTATTTTTAAAAAGTGCTAAATTGACGACGCTGTTTCTGGGCAATCTTACCGTCTTTAACACACCGTTTAAAAGACCCAAAGTTTGATATAATAAAACGTTGTATACTCAAACGCAATACCTATTTGTCTTTAATTATTAAATAAATCTTCTGCTTCTAAACATGCTAGCCTGATCCGCGGATTATACACCGGAAATAATTTTAATTATGTTGTCAACATTTCATATAGCATTATCTTTCATAGAAATTTTTATATACAAATTTAAATATACCAAATCTTAAAAAAAATACAACTTTTAAAATAGATCCGTTCAAATTTTAAAAATACACAAATAATTAACAAATTGATGAATCGAAATGCGGTTTGCATCATAAAACTTGAAAAATCGTTTCGATGAAAAAAAAACAAGAAAAAAAACAATTCTTATTTTATAATTTTTTTTTTTCTATTGCAACAAAAACGTCGACACTTTGAATAGTCTTAAGAGGAATGGAAAACGTACTCTGATGTGACAAATTGTTATTTTTTTATGAATATTTTAATTGTATAGGGATTTATAAAACAGAACCTTGATTTCCGCTATAAAAAGACTTAAAATATGGAAGAAGGCCTGTCTACCAAAGTTAGTAAAAATAAAAATGTGGATTTTTTTAGATATTGTGTCCCACACAGTGCAGCTAATATAACGAGTTTTTCTCTTAAAAAAAATTCTGCTGCAATCTCCAAAGAGTAATTTTTGCTTTATTGAATAACGGAGTTTTACCTTTAAATAAATTGTCTATAAATATTAAAAGCATCAGTAGTTGTTATTATTGAAAAAAAAACACGTTTAATTATTGACGCTGTTTCTGCGCAATATATTTTTCATGATTTTGTACGATTTAAATGAGCTATAGGAGGGCTTCCAGATTTGGCTAATATTAACCTATTTTGTATTGAAAATATCTAAAAATTTCCAAAACTTGAAATATTTGCTTTCTTAAGGGTGTATTCAAATCCAAACTGCTTATTTTGAGACACGTTTGTAAATTCATTTTTGCTCTAAAATGCATCCAATTGGCAGGTTCTCTTATTTAGAAATAAATAATGTCCGCATTGTCTTAATTTTTTGATAAAGGCAGAATATACTTCAAAAAATGCTGTCAAAGTGGACATTTTGAACCGAATTTCCCGAAGCGATATCGCTGGAAACAAAAAAAATGATCGTACTGTGACAATAGTTGTCTGTAAATCAATTTCTAATTAATTGAACGAAAAATAAAAACATGGAGCCCATATAAATGTCTTTATAAATCACGCCGCCAAGTTTCCTGTTGTTACTTTTAAAAATGAGTCTGAAAATGTGTCTCAAAATTTTAAGTTGTTCAGCGTTAAAAAATTATTTTTTTTTAATACCACCTTAAATCACACATTTTAGGAAATAGATAGCTTGAAATGAATTATTTTGAAAAAAAGTGCAGATATTGTCATTGAAAAAATTGCTAATCTAGCAACTCCTCTTTTAATAGAATAATTATATAAAATAAAAACAAAAAAGAACATTGAAAAAATTAATTAAAACTCACACCAGAAAAAATACAAAAAGAATTTTTTCAAATAAAAAAGTTAGTCTTTTATAAAATTAGTTTTCATTTGTTTGGAATAGTTAAAGTAACAGCTTTTTCTCCGGATGAGGCTGTTTTATGAATTGTTTGAAATAAATATTTAAAACGTTTCAGTGTTCAAGGCTGGGAATTTTTTTTCGCTCAATTCTTTAAATACTGTTTTTTTTTTCACTAAGAAACGATTTTTCAAATTTTAAGGTGCAAACCGCTTTTTGATTCCTAAATTTTTGTGCATTTTAAAAATATGAACGGATCAAGAGAAAAATTTGTATTTTTTTTAAACATTTGTTATATTTAAATTAGTATCTAAATTTTTATGAAAGATAATGCAATATGAAATGTTGACAAGATAATTGAAGGAATTTCCGCTTATATTCCTCGGATAAAACAAGAATGTTCGAAGAATTTTATTTAATAATTAATGTAAAATAAAGTCCAACATATTGCGTTTGAATAAAAAACATTTTATTAAATTTTATTAAAACGCATTATTTAATGATAGCATTCCATTACAGCAAAAATTACTCTTCGGAAATTGCGACAGTTCTTTTTATTATGGGAAAGAAGTTCTATAAATTAGATGAACAGTGTGGGACACGAATATATATAAAAATTCAAATTTTTAATGTTTCTGTCTTTGGTAGCCACGCCTTCTGACTGAATTTAAGTTATTTTATCTCGGAATGTTACATAATTGTCTTCACAATTAAAATATTTATAACAAATAACAAATTGTTGCGCCAGAAACCGTTGTGCACTTAAGTCTATTCAATGTCAAAAAGTTTTTGTTACAATAGAAAAAAATAATTTTATTAAAATAGTAATAGAATAGTTCATAAAATACTTTAATAAAAAAAATAATAGAATAAACAGTACTGTGATATACCTTGCACGTATATCCATAGCAGTTGTCGTAAACTGAAATTAAGCAATTGGACAGCCCAGTTATTCCTTCCGGAGAAGAAAGCGGGTGTCATGCAAAAAGGTCGGACGAACAATTATTCACGAGAACAGATGAATCGAAGTGCGGTTTGCATCATAAAACTTAAAAAATCGTTTCGAAGCAAAAAAAAAAAAACTTCTTTTTTTATGAATTTTTTTTCTATTCCTCCTACAATACATAAAAAGTGCAACGACATAATTTTAACGATGTGAGAAGTATTTTTGTCTACCTCATGCGACTTTCCAGTCAGAGCCATCACATTTTTACGTACAATTATCCAATTCGTTACTGAATTATTAGTTTATCAAAATTATAATAATGTGTTTTTGTCCATAGATTATATTTAAGTAAATTAGTGTACCTTGAATGGAACATATGTTATTTTTTAGGAATATTTTAATTATGAAGGGATTTGATAAACACAGCATTGAAGTTTGTGATAAAAAAATATGGAAGAAGGCCTGTCTACCAAACGCAGTAAGAAGCGTGTATAAGTATTACGATTAATAACAGATATTTTTATTTTTAAAAAGTGCTAAATTGACGACGCTGTTTCTGGGCAATCTTAACGTCTTTAACACACCGTTTAAAAGACCCAAAGTTTGATATAATAAAACGTTGTATACTCAAACGCAATACCTATTTGTCTTTAATTATTAAATAAATCTTCTGCTTCTAAACATGCTAGCCTGATCCGCGGATTATACACCGGAAATAATTTTAATTATGTTGTCAACATTTCATATAGCATTATCTTTCATAGAAATTTTTATATACAAATTTAAATATACCAAATCTTAAAAAAAATACAACTTTTAAAATAGATCCGTTCAAATTTTAAAAATACACAAATAATTAACAAATTGATGAATCGAAATGCGGTTTGCATCATAAAACTTGAAAAATCGTTTCGATGAAAAAAAACAAGAAAAAAAAAACAATTCTTATTTTATAAATTTTTTTTTCTATTGCAACAAAAACGTCGACACTTTGAATAGTCTTAAGAGGAATGGAAAACGTACTCTGATGTGACAAATTGTTATTTTTTTATGAATATTTTAATTGTATAGGGATTTATAAAACAGAACCTTGATTTCCTCTATAAAAAGACTTAAAATATGGAAGAAGGCCTGTCTACCAAAGTTAGTAAAAATAAAAATGTGGATTTTTTTAGATATTGTGTCCCACACAGTGCAGCTAATATAACGAGTTTTTCTCTTAAAAAAAATTCTGCTGCAATCTCCAAAGAGTAATTTTTCCTTTATTGAATAACGGAGTTTTACCTTTAAATAAATTGTCTATAAATATTAAAAGCATCAGTAGTTGTTATTATTGAAAAAAAAACACGTTTAATTATTGACGCTGTTTCTGCGCAATATATTTTTCATGATTTTGTACGATTTAAATGAGCTATAGGAGGGCTTCCAGATTTGGCTAATATTAACCTATTTTGTATTGAAAATATCTAAAAATTTCCAAAACTTGAAATATTTGCTTTCTTAAGGGTGTATTCAAATCCAAACTGCTTATTTTGAGACACGTTTGTAAATTCATTTTTGCTCTAAAATGCATCCAATTGGCAGGTTCTCTTATTTAGAAATAAATAATGTCCGCATTGTCTTAATTTTTTGATAAAGGCAGAATATACTTCAAAAAATGCTGTCAAAGTGGACATTTTGAACCGAATTTCCCGAAGCGATATCGCTGGAAACAAAAAAAATGATCGTACTGTGACAATAGTTGTCTGTAAATATATTTCTAATTAATTGAACGAAAAATAAAAACATGGAGCCCATATAAATGTCTTTATAAATCACGTCGCCAAGTTTCCTGTTGTTACTTTTAAAAATGAGTCTGAAAATGTGTCTCAAAATTTTAAGTTGTTCAGCGTTAAAAAATTATTTTTTTTTAATACCACCTTAAATCACACATTTTAGGAAATAGATAGCTTGAAATGAATTATTTTGAAAAAAAGTGCAGATATTGTCATTGAAAAAATTGCTAATCTAGCAACTCCTCTTTTAATAGAATAATTATATAAAATAAAAACAAAAAAGAACATTGAAAAAATTAATTAAAACTCACACCAGAAAAAATACAAAAAGAATTTTTTCAAATAAAAAAGTTAGTCTTTTATAAAATTAGTTTTCATTTGTTTGGAATAGTTAAAGTAACAGCTTTTTCTCCGGATGAGGCTGTTTTATGAATTGTTTGAAATAAATATTTAAAACGTTTCAGTGTTCAAGGCTGGGAATTTTTTTTCGCTCAATTCTTTAAATACTGTTTTTTTTTTCACTAAGAAACGATTTTTCAAATTTTAAGGTGCAAACCGCTTTTTGATTCCTAAATTTTTGTGCATTTTAAAAATATGAACGGATCAAGAGAAAAATTTGTATTTTTTTTTAAACATTTGTTATATTTAAATTAGTATCTAAATTTTTATGAAAGATAATGCAATATGAAATGTTGACAAGATAATTGAAGGAATTTCCGCTTATATTCCTCGGATAAAACAAGAATGTTCGAAGAATTTTATTTAATAATTAATGTAAAATAAAGTCCAACATATTGCGTTTGAATAAAAAACATTTTATTAAATTTTATTAAAACGCATTATTTAATGATAGCATTCCATTACAGCAAAAATTACTCTTCGGAAATTGCGACAGTTCTTTTTATTATGGGAAAGAAGTTCTATAAATTAGATGAACAGTGTGGGACACGAATATATATAAAAATTCAAATTTTTAATGTTTCTGTCTTTGGTAGCCACGCCTTCTGACTGAATTTAAGTTATTTTATCTCGGAATGTTACATAATTGTCTTCACAATTAAAATATTTATAACAAATAACAAATTGTTGCGCCAGAAACCGTTGTGCACTTAAGTCTATTCAATGTCAAAAAGTTTTTGTTACAATAGAAAAAAATAATTTTATTAAAATAGTAATAGAATAGTTCATAAAATACTTTAATAAAAAAAATAATAGAATAAACAGTACTGTGATATACCTTGCACGTATATCCATAGCAGTTGTCGTAAACTGAAATTAAGCAATTGGACAGCCCAGTTATTCCTTCCGGAGAAGAAAGCGGGTGTCATGCAAAAAGGTCGGACGAACAATTATTCACGAGAACAGATGAATCGAAGTGCGGTTTGCATCATAAAACTTGAAAAATCGTTTCGAAGCAAAAAAAAAAAACTTCTTTTTTTATGAATTTTTTTTTCTATTCCTCCTACAATACATAAAAAGTGCAACGACATAATTTTAACGATGTGAGAAGTATTTTTGTCTACCTCATGCGACTTTCCAGTCAGAGCCATCACATTTTTACGTACAATTATCCAATTCGTTACTGAATTATTAGTTTATCAAAATTATAATAATGTGTTTTTGTCCATAGATTATATTTAAGGAAATTAGTGTACCTTGAATGGAATATATGTTATTTTTTAGGAATATTTTAATTATGAAGGGATTTGATAAACACAGCATTGAAGTTTGTGATAAAAAAATATGGAAGAAGGCCTGTCTACCAAACGCAGTAAGAAGCGTGTATAAGTATTACGATTAATAACAGATATTTTTATTTTTAAAAAGTGCTAAATTGACGACGCTGTTTCTGGGCAATCTTAACGTCTTTAACACACCGTTTAAAAGACCCAAAGTTTGATATAATAAAACGTTGTATACTCAAACGCAATACCTATTTGTCTTTAATTATTAAATAAATCTTCTGCTTCTAAACATGCTAGCCTGATCCGCGGATTATACACCCGAAATAATTTTAATTATGTTGTCAACATTTCATATAGCATTATCTTTCTATGAAATTTCTATATACAAATTTAAATATACCAAATCTTAAAAAAAATACAAATTTTAAAATAGATCCGTTCAAATTTTAAAAATACACAAATAATTAACAAATTGATGAATCGAAATGCGGTTTGCATCATAAAACTTGAAAAATCGTTTCGATGAAAAAAAAACCAGAAAAAAAAACAATTCTTATTTTATAAATTTTTTTTTTCTATTGCAACAAAAACGTCGACACTTTGAATAGTCTTAAGAGGAATGGAAAACGTACTCTGATGTGACAAATTGTTATTTTTTTATGAATATTTTAATTGTATAGGGATTTATAAAACAGAACCTTGATTTCTGCTATAAAAAGACTTAAAATATGGAAGAAGGCCTGTCTACCAAAGTTAGTAAAAATAAAAATGTGGATTTTTTTAGATATTGTGTCCCACACAGTGCAGCTAATATACCGAGTTTTTCTCTTAAAAAAAATTCTGCTGCAATCTCCAAAGAGTAATTTTTCCTTTATTGAATAACGGAGTTTTACCTTTAAATAAATTGTCTATAAATATTAAAAGCATCAGTAGTTGTTATTATTGAAAAAAAACACGTTTAATTATTGACGCTGTTTCTGCGCAATATATTTTTCATGATTTTGTACGATTTAAATGAGCTATAGGAGGGCTTCCAGATTTCGCTAATATTAACCTATTTTGTATTGAAAATATCTAAAAATTTCCAAAACTTGAAATATTTGCTTTCTTAAGGGTGTATTCAAATCCAAACTGCTTATTTTGAGACACGTTTGTAAATTCATTTTTGCTCTAAAATGCATCCAATTGGCAGGTTCTCTTATTTAGAAATAAATAATGTCCGTATTGTCTTAATTTTTTGATAAAGGCAGAATATACTTCAAAAAATGCTGTCAAAGTGGACATTTTGAACCGAATTTCCCGAAGCGATATCGCTGGAAACAAAAAAAATGATCGTACTGTGACAATAGTTGTCTGTAAATCAATTTCTAATTAATTGAACGAAAAATAAAAACATGGAGCCCATATAAATGTCTTTATAAATCACGCCGCCAAGTTTCCTGTTGTTACTTTTAAAAATGAGTCTGAAAATGTGTCTCAAAATTTTAAGTTGTTCAGCGTTAAAAAATTATTTTTTTTTAATACCACCTTAAATCACACATTTTAGGAAATAGATAGCTTGAAATGAATTATTTTGAAAAAAAGTGCAGATATTGTCATTGAAAAAATTGCTAATCTAGCAACTCCTCTTTTAATAGAATAATTATATAAAACAAAAACAAAAAAGAACATTGAAAAAATTAATTAAAACTCACACCAGAAAAAATACAAAAAGAATTTTTTCAAATAAAAAAGTTAGTCTTTTATAAAATTAGTTTTCATTTGTTTGGAATAGTTAAAGTAACAGCTTTTTCTCCGGATGAGGCTGTTTTATGAATTGTTTGAAATAAATATTTAAAACGTTTCAGTGTTCAAGGCTGGGAATTTTTTTTCGCTCAATTCTTTAAATACTGTTTTTTTTTTCACTAAGAAACGATTTTTCAAATTTTAAGGTGCAAACCGCTTTTTGATTCCTAAATTTTTGTGCATTTTAAAAATATGAACGGATCAAGAGAAAAATTTGTATTTTTTTTTTAAACATTTGTTATATTTAAATTAGTATCTAAATTTTTATGAAAGATAATGCAATATGAAATGTTGACAAGATAATTGAAGGAATTTCCGCTTATATTCCTCGGATAAAACAAGAATGTTCGAAGAATTTTATTTAATAATTAATGTAAAATAAAGTCCAACATATTGCGTTTGAATAAAAAACATTTTATTAAATTTTATTAAAACGCATTATTTAATGATAGCATTCCATTACAGCAAAAATTACTCTTCGGAAATTGCGACAGTTCTTTTTATTATGGGAAAGAAGTTCTATAAATTAAATGAACAGTGTGGGACACGAATATATATAAAAATTCAAATTTTTAATGTTTCTGTCTTTGGTAGCCACGCCTTCTGACTGAATTTAAGTTATTTTATCTCGGAATGTTACATAATTGTCTTCACAATTAAAATATTTATAACAAATAACAAATTGTTGCGCCAGAAACCGTTGTGCACTTAAGTCTATTCAATGTCAAAAAGTTTTTGTTACAATAGAAAAAAATAATTTTATTAAAATAGTAATAGAATAGTTCATAAAATACTTTAATAAAAAAAATAATAGAATAAACAGTACTGTGATATACCTTGCACGTATATCCATAGCAGTTGTCGTAAACTGAAATTAAGCAATTGGACAGCCCAGTTATTCCTTCCGGAGAAGAAAGCGGGTGTCATGCAAAAAGGTCGGACGAACAATTATTCACGAGAACAGATGAATCGAAGTGCGGTTTGCATCATAAAACTTGAAAAATCGTTTCGAAGCAAAAAAAAAAAACTTCTTTTTTTATGAATTTTTTTTTCTATTCCTCCTACAATACATAAAAAGTGCAACGACATAATTTTAACGATGTGAGAAGTATTTTTGTCTACCTCATGCGACTTTCCAGTCAGAGCCATCACATTTTTACGTACAATTATCCAATTCCTTACTGAATTATTAGTTTATCAAAATTATAATAATGTGTTTTTGTCCATAGATTATATTTAAGTAAATTAGTGTACCTTGAATGGAATATATGTTATTTTTTAGGAATATTTTAATTATGAAGGGATTTGATAAACACAGCATTGAAGTTTGTGATAAAAAAATATGGAAGAAGGCCTGTCTACCAAACGCAGTAAGAAGCGTGTATAAGTATTACGATTAATAACAGATATTTTTATTTTTAAAAAGTGCTAAATTGACGACGCTGTTTCTGGGCAATCTTAACGTCTTTAACACACCGTTTAAAAGACCCAAAGTTTGATATAATAAAACGTTGTATACTCAAACGCAATACCTATTTGTCTTTAATTATTAAATAAATCTTCTGCTTCTAAACATGCTAGCCTGATCCGCGGATTATACACCGGAAATAATTTTAATTATGTTGTCAACATTTCATATAGCATTATCTTTCATAGAAATTTCTATATACAAATTTAAATATACCAAATCTTAAAAAAAATACAAATTTTAAAATAGATCCGTTCAAATTTTAAAAATACACAAATAATTAACAAATTGATGAATCGAAATGCGGTTTGCATCATAAAACTTGAAAAATCGTTTCGATGAAAAAAAAAACAAGAAAAAAAAACAATTCTTATTTTATAATTTTTTTTTTCTATTGCAACAAAAACGTCGACACTTTGAACAGTCTTAAGAGGAATGGAAAACGTACTCTGATGTGACAAATTGTTATTTTTTTATGAATATTTTAATTGTATAGGGATTTATAAAACAGAACCTTGATTTCCGCGATAAAAAGACTTAAAATATGGAAGAAGGCCTGTCTACCAAAGTTAGTAAAAATAAAAATGTGGATTTTTTTAGATATTGTGTCCCACACAGTGCAGCTAATATAACGAGTTTTTCTCTTAAAAAAAATTCTGCTGCAATCTCCAAAGAGTAATTTTTCCTTTATTGAATAACGGAGTTTTACCTTTAAATAAATTGTCTATAAATATTAAAAGCATCAGTAGTTGTTATTATTGAAAAAAAACACGTTTAATTATTGACGCTGTTTCTGCGCAATATATTTTTCATGATTTTGTACGATTTAAATGAGCTATAGGAGGGCTTCCAGATTTGGCTAATATTAACCTATTTTGTATTGAAAATATCTAAAAATTTCCAAAACTTGAAATATTTGCTTTCTTAAGGGTGTATTCAAATCCAAACTGCTTATTTTGAGACACGTTTGTAAATTCATTTTTGCTCTAAAATGCATCCAATTGGCAGGTTCTCTTATTTAGAAATAAATAATGTCCGTATTGTCTTAATTTTTTGATAAAGGCAGAATATACTTCAAAAAATGCTGTCAAAGTGGACATTTTGAACCGAATTTCCCGAAGCGATATCGCTGGAAACAAAAAAAATGATCGTACTGTGACAATAGTTGTCTGTAAATCAATTTCTAATTAATTGAACGAAAAATAAAAACATGGAGCCCATATAAATGTCTTTATAAATCACGCCGCCAAGTTTCCTGTTGTTACTTTTAAAAATGAGTCTGAAAATGTGTCTCAAAATTTTAAGTTGTTCAGCGTTAAAAAATTATTTTTTTTTAATACCACCTTAAATCACACATTTTAGGAAATAGATAGCTTGAAATGAATTATTTTGAAAAAAAGTGCAGATATTGTCATTGAAAAAATTGCTAATCTAGCAACTCCTCTTTTAATAGAATAATTATATAAAACAAAAACAAAAAAGAACATTGAAAAAATTAATTAAAACTCACACCAGAAAAAATACAAAAAGAATTTTTTCAAATAAAAAAGTTAGTCTTTTATAAAATTAGTTTTCATCTGTTTGGAATAGTTAAAGTAACAGCTTTTTCTCCGGATGAGGCTGTTTTATGAATTGTTTGAAATAAATATTTAAAACGTTTCAGTGTTCAAGGCTGGGAATTTTTTTTCGCTCAATTCTTTAAATACTGTTTTTTTTTTCACTAAGAAACGATTTTTCAAATTTTAAGGTGCAAACCGCTTTTTGATTCCTAAATTTTTGTGCATTTTAAAAATATGAACGGATCAAGAGAAAAATTTGTATTTTTTTTTAAACATTTGTTATATTTAAATTAGTATCTAAATTTTTATGAAAGATAATGCAATATGAAATGTTGACAAGATAATTGAAGGAATTTCCGCTTATATTCCTCGGATAAAACAAGAATGTTCGAAGAATTTTATTTAATAATTAATGTAAAATAAAGTCCAACATATTGCGTTTGAATAAAAAACATTTTATTAAATTTTATTAAAACGCATTATTTAATGATAGCATTCCATTACAGCAAAAATTACTCTTCGGAAATTGCGACAGTTCTTTTTATTATGGGAAAGAAGTTCTATAAATTAGATGAACAGTGTGGGACACGAATATATATAAAAATTCAAATTTTTAATGTTTCTGTCTTTGGTAGCCACGCCTTCTGACTGAATTTAAGTTATTTTATCTCGGAATGTTACATAATTGTCTTCACAATTAAAATATTTATAACAAATAACAAATTGTTGCGCCAGAAACCGTTGTGCACTTAAGTCTATTCAATGTCAAAAAGTTTTTGTTACAATAGAAAAAAATAATTTTATTAAAATAGTAATAGAATAGTTCATAAAATACTTTAATAAAAAAAATAATAGAATAAACAGTACTGTGATATACCTTGCACGTATATCCATAGCAGTTGTCGTAAACTGAAATTAAGCAATTGGACAGCCCAGTTATTCCTTCCGGAGAAGAAAGCGGGTGTCATGCAAAAAGGTCGGACGAACAATTATTCACGAGAACAGATGAATCGAAGTGCGGTTTGCATCATAAAACTTGAAAAATCGTTTCGAAGCAAAAAAAAAAAACTTCTTTTTTTATGAATTTTTTTTTCTATTCCTCCTACAATACATAAAAAGTGCAACGACATAATTTTAACGATGTGAGAAGTATTTTTGTCTACCTCATGCGACTTTCCAGTCAGAGCCATCACATTTTTACGTACAATTATCCAATTCCTTACTGAATTATTAGTTTATCAAAATTATAATAATGTGTTTTTGTCCATAGATTATATTTAAGTAAATTAGTGTACCTTGAATGGAATATATGTTATTTTTTAGGAATATTTTAATTATGAAGGGATTTGATAAACACAGCATTGAAGTTTGTGATAAAAAAATATGGAAGAAGGCCTGTCTACCAAACGCAGTAAGAAGCGTGTATAAGTATTACGATTAATAACAGATATTTTTATTTTTAAAAAGTGCTAAATTGACGACGCTGTTTCTGGGCAATCTTAACGTCTTTAACACACCGTTTAAAAGACCCAAAGTTTGATATAATAAAACGTTGTATACTCAAACGCAATACCTATTTGTCTTTAATTATTAAATAAATCTTCTGCTTCTAAACATGCTAGCCTGATCCGCGGATTATACACCGGAAATAATTTTAATTATGTTGTCAACATTTCATATAGCATTATCTTTCATAGAAATTTCTATATACAAATTTAAATATACCAAATCTTAAAAAAAATACAAATTTTAAAATAGATCCGTTCAAATTTTAAAAATACACAAATAATTAACAAATTGATGAATCGAAATGCGGTTTGCATCATAAAACTTGAAAAATCGTTTCGATGAAAAAAAAAACAAGAAAAAAAAACAATTCTTATTTTATAATTTTTTTTTTCTATTGCAACAAAAACGTCGACACTTTGAACAGTCTTAAGAGGAATGGAAAACGTACTCTGATGTGACAAATTGTTATTTTTTTATGAATATTTTAATTGTATAGGGATTTATAAAACAGAACCTTGATTTCCGCGATAAAAAGACTTAAAATATGGAAGAAGGCCTGTCTACCAAAGTTAGTAAAAATAAAAATGTGGATTTTTTTAGATATTGTGTCCCACACAGTGCAGCTAATATA
The DNA here is from genome assembly GCA_963931845.1 of Maratus michaelseni. Classification (NCBI taxonomy): domain Eukaryota; kingdom Metazoa; phylum Arthropoda; class Arachnida; order Araneae; family Salticidae; genus Maratus; species Maratus michaelseni. The sequence goes on from OZ007586.1 coordinate 416,399,467, forward strand.
ACGAGTTTTTCTCTTAAAAAAAATTCTGCTGCAATCTCCAAAGAGTAATTTTTCCTTTATTGAATAACGGAGTTTTACCTTTAAATAAATTGTCTATAAATATTAAAAGCATCAGTAGTTGTTATTATTGAAAAAAAACACGTTTAATTATTGACGCTGTTTCTGCGCAATATATTTTTCATGATTTTGTACGATTTAAATGAGCTATAGGAGGGCTTCCAGATTTGGCTAATATTAACCTATTTTGTATTGAAAATATCTAAAAATTTCCAAAACTTGAAATATTTGCTTTCTTAAGGGTGTATTCAAATCCAAACTGCTTATTTTGAGACACGTTTGTAAATTCATTTTTGCTCTAAAATGCATCCAATTGGCAGGTTCTCTTATTTAGAAATAAATAATGTCCGTATTGTCTTAATTTTTTGATAAAGGCAGAATATACTTCAAAAAATGCTGTCAAAGTGGACATTTTGAACCGAATTTCCCGAAGCGATATCGCTGGAAACAAAAAAAATGATCGTACTGTGACAATAGTTGTCTGTAAATCAATTTCTAATTAATTGAACGAAAAATAAAAACATGGAGCCCATATAAATGTCTTTATAAATCACGCCGCCAAGTTTCCTGTTGTTACTTTTAAAAATGAGTCTGAAAATGTGTCTCAAAATTTTAAGTTGTTCAGCGTTAAAAAATTATTTTTTTTTAATACCACCTTAAATCACACATTTTAGGAAATAGATAGCTTGAAATGAATTATTTTGAAAAAAAGTGCAGATATTGTCATTGAAAAAATTGCTAATCTAGCAACTCCTCTTTTAATAGAATAATTATATAAAACAAAAACAAAAAAGAACATTGAAAAAATTAATTAAAACTCACACCAGAAAAAATACAAAAAGAATTTTTTCAAATAAAAAAGTTAGTCTTTTATAAAATTAGTTTTCATCTGTTTGGAATAGTTAAAGTAACAGCTTTTTCTCCGGATGAGGCTGTTTTATGAATTGTTTGAAATAAATATTTAAAACGTTTCAGTGTTCAAGGCTGGGAATTTTTTTTCGCTCAATTCTTTAAATACTGTTTTTTTTTTCACTAAGAAACGATTTTTCAAATTTTAAGGTGCAAACCGCTTTTTGATTCCTAAATTTTTGTGCATTTTAAAAATATGAACGGATCAAGAGAAAAATTTGTATTTTTTTTTAAACATTTGTTATATTTAAATTAGTATCTAAATTTTTATGAAAGATAATGCAATATGAAATGTTGACAAGATAATTGAAGGAATTTCCGCTTATATTCCTCGGATAAAACAAGAATGTTCGAAGAATTTTATTTAATAATTAATGTAAAATAAAGTCCAACATATTGCGTTTGAATAAAAAACATTTTATTAAATTTTATTAAAACGCATTATTTAATGATAGCATTCCATTACAGCAAAAATTACTCTTCGGAAATTGCGACAGTTCTTTTTATTATGGGAAAGAAGTTCTATAAATTAGATGAACAGTGTGGGACACGAATATATATAAAAATTCAAATTTTTAATGTTTCTGTCTTTGGTAGCCACGCCTTCTGACTGAATTTAAGTTATTTTATCTCGGAATGTTACATAATTGTCTTCACAATTAAAATATTTATAACAAATAACAAATTGTTGCGCCAGAAACCGTTGTGCACTTAAGTCTATTCAATGTCAAAAAGTTTTTGTTACAATAGAAAAAAATAATTTTATTAAAATAGTAATAGAATAGTTCATAAAATACTTTAATAAAAAAAATAATAGAATAAACAGTACTGTGATATACCTTGCACGTATATCCATAGCAGTTGTCGTAAACTGAAATTAAGCAATTGGACAGCCCAGTTATTCCTTCCGGAGAAGAAAGCGGGTGTCATGCAAAAAGGTCGGACGAACAATTATTCACGAGAACAGATGAATCGAAGTGCGGTTTGCATCATAAAACTTGAAAAATCGTTTCGAAGCAAAAAAAAAAAACTTCTTTTTTTATGAATTTTTTTTTCTATTCCTCCTACAATACATAAAAAGTGCAACGACATAATTTTAACGATGTGAGAAGTATTTTTGTCTACCTCATGCGACTTTCCAGTCAGAGCCATCACATTTTTACGTACAATTATCCAATTCCTTACTGAATTATTAGTTTATCAAAATTATAATAATGTGTTTTTGTCCATAGATTATATTTAAGTAAATTAGTGTACCTTGAATGGAATATATGTTATTTTTTAGGAATATTTTAATTATGAAGGGATTTGATAAACACAGCATTGAAGTTTGTGATAAAAAAATATGGAAGAAGGCCTGTCTACCAAACGCAGTAAGAAGCGTGTATAAGTATTACGATTAATAACAGATATTTTTATTTTTAAAAAGTGCTAAATTGACGACGCTGTTTCTGGGCAATCTTAACGTCTTTAACACACCGTTTAAAAGACCCAAAGTTTGATATAATAAAACGTTGTATACTCAAACGCAATACCTATTTGTCTTTAATTATTAAATAAATCTTCTGCTTCTAAACATGCTAGCCTGATCCGCGGATTATACACCGGAAATAATTTTAATTATGTTGTCAACATTTCATATAGCATTATCTTTCATAGAAATTTCTATATACAAATTTAAATATACCAAATCTTAAAAAAAATACAAATTTTAAAATAGATCCGTTCAAATTTTAAAAATACACAAATAATTAACAAATTGATGAATCGAAATGCGGTTTGCATCATAAAACTTGAAAAATCGTTTCGATGAAAAAAAAACAAGAAAAAAAAACAATTCTTATTTTATAATTTTTTTTTTCTATTGCAACAAAAACGTCGACACTTTGAACAGTCTTAAGAGGAATGGAAAACGTACTCTGATGTGACAAATTGTTATTTTTTTATGAATATTTTAATTGTATAGGGATTTATAAAACAGAACCTTGATTTCCGCGATAAAAAGACTTAAAATATGGAAGAAGGCCTGTCTACCAAAGTTAGTAAAAATAAAAATGTGGATTTTTTTAGATATTGTGTCCCACACAGTGCAGCTAATATAACGAGTTTTTCTCTTAAAAAAAATTCTGCTGCAATCTCCAAAGAGTAATTTTTCCTTTATTGAATAACGGAGTTTTACCTTTAAATAAATTGTCTATAAATATTAAAAGCATCAGTAGTTGTTATTATTGAAAAAAAACACGTTTAATTATTGACGCTGTTTCTGCGCAATATATTTTTCATGATTTTGTACGATTTAAATGAGCTATAGGAGGGCTTCCAGATTTGGCTAATATTAACCTATTTTGTATTGAAAATATCTAAAAATTTCCAAAACTTGAAATATTTGCTTTCTTAAGGGTGTATTCAAATCCAAACTGCTTATTTTGAGACACGTTTGTAAATTCATTTTTGCTCTAAAATGCATCCAATTGGCAGGTTCTCTTATTTAGAAATAAATAATGTCCGTATTGTCTTAATTTTTTGATAAAGGCAGAATATACTTCAAAAAATGCTGTCAAAGTGGACATTTTGAACCGAATTTCCCGAAGCGATATCGCTGGAAACAAAAAAAATGATCGTACTGTGACAATAGTTGTCTGTAAATCAATTTCTAATTAATTGAACGAAAAATAAAAACATGGAGCCCATATAAATGTCTTTATAAATCACGCCGCCAAGTTTCCTGTTGTTACTTTTAAAAATGAGTCTGAAAATGTGTCTCAAAATTTTAAGTTGTTCAGCGTTAAAAAATTATTTTTTTTTAATACCACCTTAAATCACACATTTTAGGAAATAGATAGCTTGAAATGAATTATTTTGAAAAAAAGTGCAGATATTGTCATTGAAAAAATTGCTAATCTAGCAACTCCTCTTTTAATAGAATAATTATATAAAACAAAAACAAAAAAGAACATTGAAAAAATTAATTAAAACTCACACCAGAAAAAATACAAAAAGAATTTTTTCAAATAAAAAAGTTAGTCTTTTATAAAATTAGTTTTCATCTGTTTGGAATAGTTAAAGTAACAGCTTTTTCTCCGGATGAGGCTGTTTTATGAATTGTTTGAAATAAATATTTAAAACGTTTCAGTGTTCAAGGCTGGGAATTTTTTTTCGCTCAATTCTTTAAATACTGTTTTTTTTTTCACTAAGAAACGATTTTTCAAATTTTAAGGTGCAAACCGCTTTTTGATTCCTAAATTTTTGTGCATTTTAAAAATATGAACGGATCAAGAGAAAAATTTGTATTTTTTTTTAAACATTTGTTATATTTAAATTAGTATCTAAATTTTTATGAAAGATAATGCAATATGAAATGTTGACAAGATAATTGAAGGAATTTCCGCTTATATTCCTCGGATAAAACAAGAATGTTCGAAGAATTTTATTTAATAATTAATGTAAAATAAAGTCCAACATATTGCGTTTGAATAAAAAACATTTTATTAAATTTTATTAAAACGCATTATTTAATGATAGCATTCCATTACAGCAAAAATTACTCTTCGGAAATTGCGACAGTTCTTTTTATTATGGGAAAGAAGTTCTATAAATTAGATGAACAGTGTGGGACACGAATATATATAAAAATTCAAATTTTTAATGTTTCTGTCTTTGGTAGCCACGCCTTCTGACTGAATTTAAGTTATTTTATCTCGGAATGTTACATAATTGTCTTCACAATTAAAATATTTATAACAAATAACAAATTGTTGCGCCAGAAACCGTTGTGCACTTAAGTCTATTCAATGTCAAAAAGTTTTTGTTACAATAGAAAAAAATAATTTTATTAAAATAGTAATAGAATAGTTCATAAAATACTTTAATAAAAAAAATAATAGAATAAACAGTACTGTGATATACCTTGCACGTATATCCATAGCAGTTGTCGTAAACTGAAATTAAGCAATTGGACAGCCCAGTTATTCCTTCCGGAGAAGAAAGCGGGTGTCATGCAAAAAGGTCGGACGAACAATTATTCACGAGAACAGATGAATCGAAGTGCGGTTTGCATCATAAAACTTGAAAAATCGTTTCGAAGCAAAAAAAAAAAACTTCTTTTTTTATGAATTTTTTTTTCTATTCCTCCTACAATACATAAAAAGTGCAACGACATAATTTTAACGATGTGAGAAGTATTTTTGTCTACCTCATGCGACTTTCCAGTCAGAGCCATCACATTTTTACGTACAATTATCCAATTCCTTACTGAATTATTAGTTTATCAAAATTATAATAATGTGTTTTTGTCCATAGATTATATTTAAGTAAATTAGTGTACCTTGAATGGAATATATGTTATTTTTTAGGAATATTTTAATTATGAAGGGATTTGATAAACACAGCATTGAAGTTTGTGATAAAAAAATATGGAAGAAGGCCTGTCTACCAAACGCAGTAAGAAGCGTGTATAAGTATTACGATTAATAACAGATATTTTTATTTTTAAAAAGTGCTAAATTGACGACGCTGTTTCTGGGCAATCTTAACGTCTTTAACACACCGTTTAAAAGACCCAAAGTTTGATATAATAAAACGTTGTATACTCAAACGCAATACCTATTTGTCTTTAATTATTAAATAAATCTTCTGCTTCTAAACATGCTAGCCTGATCCGCGGATTATACACCGGAAATAATTTTAATTATGTTGTCAACATTTCATATAGCATTATCTTTCATAGAAATTTCTATATACAAATTTAAATATACCAAATCTTAAAAAAAATACAAATTTTAAAATAGATCCGTTCAAATTTTAAAAATACACAAATAATTAACAAATTGATGAATCGAAATGCGGTTTGCATCATAAAACTTGAAAAATCGTTTCGATGAAAAAAAAACAAGAAAAAAAAACAATTCTTATTTTATAATTTTTTTTTTCTATTGCAACAAAAACGTCGACACTTTGAACAGTCTTAAGAGGAATGGAAAACGTACTCTGATGTGACAAATTGTTATTTTTTTATGAATATTTTAATTGTATAGGGATTTATAAAACAGAACCTTGATTTCCGCGATAAAAAGACTTAAAATATGGAAGAAGGCCTGTCTACCAAAGTTAGTAAAAATAAAAATGTGGATTTTTTTAGATATTGTGTCCCACACAGTGCAGCTAATATAACGAGTTTTTCTCTTAAAAAAAATTCTGCTGCAATCTCCAAAGAGTAATTTTTCCTTTATTGAATAACGGAGTTTTACCTTTAAATAAATTGTCTATAAATATTAAAAGCATCAGTAGTTGTTATTATTGAAAAAAAACACGTTTAATTATTGACGCTGTTTCTGCGCAATATATTTTTCATGATTTTGTACGATTTAAATGAGCTATAGGAGGGCTTCCAGATTTGGCTAATATTAACCTATTTTGTATTGAAAATATCTAAAAATTTCCAAAACTTGAAATATTTGCTTTCTTAAGGGTGTATTCAAATCCAAACTGCTTATTTTGAGACACGTTTGTAAATTCATTTTTGCTCTAAAATGCATCCAATTGGCAGGTTCTCTTATTTAGAAATAAATAATGTCCGTATTGTCTTAATTTTTTGATAAAGGCAGAATATACTTCAAAAAATGCTGTCAAAGTGGACATTTTGAACCGAATTTCCCGAAGCGATATCGCTGGAAACAAAAAAAATGATCGTACTGTGACAATAGTTGTCTGTAAATCAATTTCTAATTAATTGAACGAAAAATAAAAACATGGAGCCCATATAAATGTCTTTATAAATCACGCCGCCAAGTTTCCTGTTGTTACTTTTAAAAATGAGTCTGAAAATGTGTCTCAAAATTTTAAGTTGTTCAGCGTTAAAAAATTATTTTTTTTTAATACCACCTTAAATCACACATTTTAGGAAATAGATAGCTTGAAATGAATTATTTTGAAAAAAAGTGCAGATATTGTCATTGAAAAAATTGCTAATCTAGCAACTCCTCTTTTAATAGAATAATTATATAAAACAAAAACAAAAAAGAACATTGAAAAAATTAATTAAAACTCACACCAGAAAAAATACAAAAAGAATTTTTTCAAATAAAAAAGTTAGTCTTTTATAAAATTAGTTTTCATCTGTTTGGAATAGTTAAAGTAACAGCTTTTTCTCCGGATGAGGCTGTTTTATGAATTGTTTGAAATAAATATTTAAAACGTTTCAGTGTTCAAGGCTGGGAATTTTTTTTCGCTCAATTCTTTAAATACTGTTTTTTTTTTCACTAAGAAACGATTTTTCAAATTTTAAGGTGCAAACCGCTTTTTGATTCCTAAATTTTTGTGCATTTTAAAAATATGAACGGATCAAGAGAAAAATTTGTATTTTTTTTTAAACATTTGTTATATTTAAATTAGTATCTAAATTTTTATGAAAGATAATGCAATATGAAATGTTGACAAGATAATTGAAGGAATTTCCGCTTATATTCCTCGGATAAAACAAGAATGTTCGAAGAATTTTATTTAATAATTAATGTAAAATAAAGTCCAACATATTGCGTTTGAATAAAAAACATTTTATTAAATTTTATTAAAACGCATTATTTAATGATAGCATTCCATTACAGCAAAAATTACTCTTCGGAAATTGCGACAGTTCTTTTTATTATGGGAAAGAAGTTCTATAAATTAGATGAACAGTGTGGGACACGAATATATATAAAAATTCAAATTTTTAATGTTTCTGTCTTTGGTAGCCACGCCTTCTGACTGAATTTAAGTTATTTTATCTCGGAATGTTACATAATTGTCTTCACAATTAAAATATTTATAACAAATAACAAATTGTTGCGCCAGAAACCGTTGTGCACTTAAGTCTATTCAATGTCAAAAAGTTTTTGTTACAATAGAAAAAAATAATTTTATTAAAATAGTAATAGAATAGTTCATAAAATACTTTAATAAAAAAATAATAGAATAAACAGTACTGTGATATACCTTGCACGTATATCCATAGCAGTTGTCGTAAACTGAAATTAAGCAATTGGACAGCCCAGTTATTCCTTCCGGAGAAGAAAGCGGGTGTCATGCAAAAAGGTCGGACGAACAATTATTCACGAGAACAGATGAATCGAAGTGCGGTTTGCATCATAAAACTTGAAAAATCGTTTCGAAGCAAAAAAAAAAAAAACTTCTTTTTTTATTAATTTTTTTTTCTATTCCTCCTACAATACATAAAAAGTGCAACGACATAATTTTAACGATGTGAGAAGTATTTTTGTCTACCTCATGCGACTTTCCAGTCAGAGCCATCACATTTTTACGTACAATTATCCAATTCGTTACTGAATTATTAGTTTATCAAAATTATAATAATGTGTTTTTGTCCATAGATTATATTTAAGTAAATTAGTGTACCTTGAATGGAATATATGTTATTTTTTAGGAATATTTTAATTATGAAAGGATTTGATAAACACAGCATTGAAGTTTGTGATAAAAAAATATGGAAGAAGGCCTGTCTACCAAACGCAGTAAGAAGCGTGTATAAGTATTACGATTAATAACAGATATTTTTATTTTTAAAAAGTGCTAAATTGACGACGCTGTTTCTGGGCAATCTTAACGTCTTTAACACACCGTTTAAAAGACCCAAAGTTTGATATAATAAAACGTTGTATACTCAAACGCAATACCTATTTGTCTTTAATTATTAAATAAATCTTCTGCTTCTAAACATGCTAGCCTGATCCGCGGATTATACACCGGAAATAATTTTAATTATGTTGTCAACATTTCATATAGCATTATCTTTCATAGAAATTTCTATATACAAATTTAAATATACCAAATCTTAAAAAAAATACAAATTTTAAAATAGATCCGTTCAAATTTTAAAAATACACAAATAATTAACAAATTGATGAATCGAAATGCGGTTTGCATCATAAAACTTGAAAAATCGTTTCGATGAAAAAAAAACAAGAAAAAAAAACAATTCTTATTTTATAATTTTTTTTTTCTATTGCAACAAAAACGTCGACACTTTGAACAGTCTTAAGAGGAATGGAAAACGTACTCTGATGTGACAAATTGTTATTTTTTTATGAATATTTTAATTGTATAGGGATTTATAAAACAGAACCTTGATTTCCGCGATAAAAAGACTTAAAATATGGAAGAAGGCCTGTCTACCAAAGTTAGTAAAAATAAAAATGTGGATTTTTTTAGATATTGTGTCCCACACAGTGCAGCTAATATAACGAGTTTTTCTCTTAAAAAAAATTCTGCTGCAATCTCCAAAGAGTAATTTTTCCTTTATTGAATAACGGAGTTTTACCTTTAAATAAATTGTCTATAAATATTAAAAGCATCAGTAGTTGTTATTATTGAAAAAAACACGTTTAATTATTGACGCTGTTTCTGCGCAATATATTTTTCATGATTTTGTACGATTTAAATGAGCTATAGGAGGGCTTCCAGATTTGGCTAATATTAACCTATTTTGTATTGAAAATATCTAAAAATTTCCAAAACTTGAAATATTTGCTTTCTTAAGGGTGTATTCAAATCCAAACTGCTTATTTTGAGACACGTTTGTAAATTCATTTTTGCTCTAAAATGCATCCAATTGGCAGGTTCTCTTATTTAGAAATAAATAATGTCCGTATTGTCTTAATTTTTTGATAAAGGCAGAATATACTTCAAAAAATGCTGTCAAAGTGGACATTTTGAACCGAATTTCCCGAAGCGATATCGCTGGAAACAAAAAAAATGATCGTACTGTGACAATAGTTGTCTGTAAATCAATTTCTAATTAATTGAACGAAAAATAAAAACATGGAGCCCATATAAATGTCTTTATAAATCACGCCGCCAAGTTTCCTGTTGTTACTTTTAAAAATGAGTCTGAAAATGTGTCTCAAAATTTTAAGTTGTTCAGCGTTAAAAAATTATTTTTTTTTAATACCACCTTAAATCACACATTTTAGGAAATAGATAGCTTGAAATGAATTATTTTGAAAAAAAGTGCAGATATTGTCATTGAAAAAATTGCTAATCTAGCAACTCCTCTTTTAATAGAATAATTATATAAAACAAAAACAAAAAAGAACATTGAAAAAATTAATTAAAACTCACACCAGAAAAAATACAAAAAGAATTTTTTCAAATAAAAAAGTTAGTCTTTTATAAAATTAGTTTTCATCTGTTTGGAATAGTTAAAGTAACAGCTTTTTCTCCGGATGAGGCTGTTTTATGAATTGTTTGAAATAAATATTTAAAACGTTTCAGTGTTCAAGGCTGGGAATTTTTTTTCGCTCAATTCTTTAAATACTGTTTTTTTTTTCACTAAGAAACGATTTTTCAAATTTTAAGGTGCAAACCGCTTTTTGATTCCTAAATTTTTGTGCATTTTAAAAATATGAACGGATCAAGAGAAAAATTTGTATTTTTTTTTAAACATTTGTTATATTTAAATTAGTATCTAAATTTTTATGAAAGATAATGCAATATGAAATGTTGACAAGATAATTGAAGGAATTTCCGCTTATATTCCTCGGATAAAACAAGAATGTTCGAAGAATTTTATTTAATAATTAATGTAAAATAAAGTCCAACATATTGCGTTTGAATAAAAAACATTTTATTAAATTTTATTAAAACGCATTATTTAATGATAGCATTCCATTACAGCAAAAATTACTCTTCGGAAATTGCGACAGTTCTTTTTATTATGGGAAAGAAGTTCTATAAATTAGATGAACAGTGTGGGACACGAATATATATAAAAATTCAAATTTTTAATGTTTCTGTCTTTGGTAGCCACGCCTTCTGACTGAATTTAAGTTATTTTATCTCGGAATGTTACATAATTGTCTTCACAATTAAAATATTTATAACAAATAACAAATTGTTGCGCCAGAAACCGTTGTGCACTTAAGTCTATTCAATGTCAAAAAGTTTTTGTTACAATAGAAAAAAATAATTTTATTAAAATAGTAATAGAATAGTTCATAAAATACTTTAATAAAAAAAATAATAGAATAAACAGTACTGTGATATACCTTGCACGTATATCCATAGCAGTTGTCGTAAACTGAAATTAAGCAATTGGACAGCCCAGTTATTCCTTCCGGAGAAGAAAGCGGGTGTCATGCAAAAAGGTCGGACGAACAATTATTCACGAGAACAGATGAATCGAAGTGCGGTTTGCATCATAAAACTTGAAAAATCGTTTCGAAGCAAAAAAAAAAAACTTCTTTTTTTATGAATTTTTTTTTCTATTCCTCCTACAATACATAAAAAGTGCAACGACATAATTTTAACGATGTGAGAAGTATTTTTGTCTACCTCATGCGACTTTCCAGTCAGAGCCATCACATTTTTACGTACAATTATCCAATTCCTTACTGAATTATTAGTTTATCAAAATTATAATAATGTGTTTTTGTCCATAGATTATATTTAAGTAAATTAGTGTACCTTGAATGGAATATATGTTATTTTTTAGGAATATTTTAATTATGAAGGGATTTGATAAACACAGCATTGAAGTTTGTGATAAAAAAATATGGAAGAAGGCCTGTCTACCAAACGCAGTAAGAAGCGTGTATAAGTATTACGATTAATAACAGATATTTTTATTTTTAAAAAGTGCTAAATTGACGACGCTGTTTCTGGGCAATCTTAACGTCTTTAACACACCGTTTAAAAGACCCAAAGTTTGATATAATAAAACGTTGTATACTCAAACGCAATACCTATTTGTCTTTAATTATTAAATAAATCTTCTGCTTCTAAACATGCTAGCCTGATCCGCGGATTATACACCGGAAATAATTTTAATTATGTTGTCAACATTTCATATAGCATTATCTTTCATAGAAATTTCTATATACAAATTTAAATATACCAAATCTTAAAAAAAATACAAATTTTAAAATAGATCCGTTCAAATTTTAAAAATACACAAATAATTAACAAATTGATGAATCGAAATGCGGTTTGCATCATAAAACTTGAAAAATCGTTTCGATGAAAAAAAAACAAGAAAAAAAAACAATTCTTATTTTATAATTTTTTTTTTCTATTGCAACAAAAACGTCGACACTTTGAACAGTCTTAAGAGGAATGGAAAACGTACTCTGATGTGACAAATTGTTATTTTTTTATGAATATTTTAATTGTATAGGGATTTATAAAACAGAACCTTGATTTCCGCGATAAAAAGACTTAAAATATGGAAGAAGGCCTGTCTACCAAAGTTAGTAAAAATAAAAATGTGGATTTTTTTAGATATTGTGTCCCACACAGTGCAGCTAATATAACGAGTTTTTCTCTTAAAAAAAATTCTGCTGCAATCTCCAAAGAGTAATTTTTCCTTTATTGAATAACGGAGTTTTACCTTTAAATAAATTGTCTATAAATATTAAAAGCATCAGTAGTTGTTATTATTGAAAAAAAACACGTTTAATTATTGACGCTGTTTCTGCGCAATATATTTTTCATGATTTTGTACGATTTAAATGAGCTATAGGAGGGCTTCCAGATTTGGCTAATATTAACCTATTTTGTATTGAAAATATCTAAAAATTTCCAAAACTTGAAATATTTGCTTTCTTAAGGGTGTATTCAAATCCAAACTGCTTATTTTGAGACACGTTTGTAAATTCATTTTTGCTCTAAAATGCATCCAATTGGCAGGTTCTCTTATTTAGAAATAAATAATGTCCGTATTGTCTTAATTTTTTGATAAAGGCAGAATATACTTCAAAAAATGCTGTCAAAGTGGACATTTTGAACCGAATTTCCCGAAGCGATATCGCTGGAAACAAAAAAAATGATCGTACTGTGACAATAGTTGTCTGTAAATCAATTTCTAATTAATTGAACGAAAAATAAAAACATGGAGCCCATATAAATGTCTTTATAAATCACGCCGCCAAGTTTCCTGTTGTTACTTTTAAAAATGAGTCTGAAAATGTGTCTCAAAATTTTAAGTTGTTCAGCGTTAAAAAATTATTTTTTTTTAATACCACCTTAAATCACACATTTTAGGAAATAGATAGCTTGAAATGAATTATTTTGAAAAAAAGTGCAGATATTGTCATTGAAAAAATTGCTAATCTAGCAACTCCTCTTTTAATAGAATAATTATATAAAACAAAAACAAAAAAGAACATTGAAAAAATTAATTAAAACTCACACCAGAAAAAATACAAAAAGAATTTTTTCAAATAAAAAAGTTAGTCTTTTATAAAATTAGTTTTCATCTGTTTGGAATAGTTAAAGTAACAGCTTTTTCTCCGGATGAGGCTGTTTTATGAATTGTTTGAAATAAATATTTAAAACGTTTCAGTGTTCAAGGCTGGGAATTTTTTTTCGCTCAATTCTTTAAATACTGTTTTTTTTTTCACTAAGAAACGATTTTTCAAATTTTAAGGTGCAAACCGCTTTTTGATTCCTAAATTTTTGTGCATTTTAAAAATATGAACGGATCAAGAGAAAAATTTGTATTTTTTTTTAAACATTTGTTATATTTAAATTAGTATCTAAATTTTTATGAAAGATAATGCAATATGAAATGTTGACAAGATAATTGAAGGAATTTCCGCTTATATTCCTCGGATAAAACAAGAATGTTCGAAGAATTTTATTTAATAATTAATGTAAAATAAAGTCCAACATATTGCGTTTGAATAAAAAACATTTTATTAAATTTTATTAAAACGCATTATTTAATGATAGCATTCCATTACAGCAAAAATTACTCTTCGGAAATTGCGACAGTTCTTTTTATTATGGGAAAGAAGTTCTATAAATTAGATGAACAGTGTGGGACACGAATATATATAAAAATTCAAATTTTTAATGTTTCTGTCTTTGGTAGCCACGCCTTCTGACTGAATTTAAGTTATTTTATCTCGGAATGTTACATAATTGTCTTCACAATTAAAATATTTATAACAAATAACAAATTGTTGCGCCAGAAACCGTTGTGCACTTAAGTCTATTCAATGTCAAAAAGTTTTTGTTACAATAGAAAAAAATAATTTTATTAAAATAGTAATAGAATAGTTCATAAAATACTTTAATAAAAAAAATAATAGAATAAACAGTACTGTGATATACCTTGCACGTATATCCATAGCAGTTGTCGTAAACTGAAATTAAGCAATTGGACAGCCCAGTTATTCCTTCCGGAGAAGAAAGCGGGTGTCATGCAAAAAGGTCGGACGAACAATTATTCACGAGAACAGATGAATCGAAGTGCGGTTTGCATCATAAAACTTGAAAAATCGTTTCGAAGCAAAAAAAAAAAACTTCTTTTTTTATGAATTTTTTTTTCTATTCCTCCTACAATACATAAAAAGTGCAACGACATAATTTTAACGATGTGAGAAGTATTTTTGTCTACCTCATGCGACTTTCCAGTCAGAGCCATCACATTTTTACGTACAATTATCCAATTCCTTACTGAATTATTAGTTTATCAAAATTATAATAATGTGTTTTTGTCCATAGATTATATTTAAGTAAATTAGTGTACCTTGAATGGAATATATGTTATTTTTTAGGAATATTTTAATTATGAAGGGATTTGATAAACACAGCATTGAAGTTTGTGATAAAAAAATATGGAAGAAGGCCTGTCTACCAAACGCAGTAAGAAGCGTGTATAAGTATTACGATTAATAACAGATATTTTTATTTTTAAAAAGTGCTAAATTGACGACGCTGTTTCTGGGCAATCTTAACGTCTTTAACACACCGTTTAAAAGACCCAAAGTTTGATATAATAAAACGTTGTATACTCAAACGCAATACCTATTTGTCTTTAATTATTAAATAAATCTTCTGCTTCTAAACATGCTAGCCTGATCCGCGGATTATACACCGGAAATAATTTTAATTATGTTGTCAACATTTCATATAGCATTATCTTTCATAGAAATTTCTATATACAAATTTAAATATACCAAATCTTAAAAAAAATACAAATTTTAAAATAGATCCGTTCAAATTTTAAAAATACACAAATAATTAACAAATTGATGAATCGAAATGCGGTTTGCATCATAAAACTTGAAAAATCGTTTCGATGAAAAAAAAACAAGAAAAAAAAACAATTCTTATTTTATAATTTTTTTTTTCTATTGCAACAAAAACGTCGACACTTTGAACAGTCTTAAGAGGAATGGAAAACGTACTCTGATGTGACAAATTGTTATTTTTTTATGAATATTTTAATTGTATAGGGATTTATAAAACAGAACCTTGATTTCCGCGATAAAAAGACTTAAAATATGGAAGAAGGCCTGTCTACCAAAGTTAGTAAAAATAAAAATGTGGATTTTTTTAGATATTGTGTCCCACACAGTGCAGCTAATATAACGAGTTTTTCTCTTAAAAAAAATTCTGCTGCAATCTCCAAAGAGTAATTTTTCCTTTATTGAATAACGGAGTTTTACCTTTAAATAAATTGTCTATAAATATTAAAAGCATCAGTAGTTGTTATTATTGAAAAAAAACACGTTTAATTATTGACGCTGTTTCTGCGCAATATATTTTTCATGATTTTGTACGATTTAAATGAGCTATAGGAGGGCTTCCAGATTTGGCTAATATTAACCTATTTTGTATTGAAAATATCTAAAAATTTCCAAAACTTGAAATATTTGCTTTCTTAAGGGTGTATTCAAATCCAAACTGCTTATTTTGAGACACGTTTGTAAATTCATTTTTGCTCTAAAATGCATCCAATTGGCAGGTTCTCTTATTTAGAAATAAATAATGTCCGTATTGTCTTAATTTTTTGATAAAGGCAGAATATACTTCAAAAAATGCTGTCAAAGTGGACATTTTGAACCGAATTTCCCGAAGCGATATCGCTGGAAACAAAAAAAATGATCGTACTGTGACAATAGTTGTCTGTAAATCAATTTCTAATTAATTGAACGAAAAATAAAAACATGGAGCCCATATAAATGTCTTTATAAATCACGCCGCCAAGTTTCCTGTTGTTACTTTTAAAAATGAGTCTGAAAATGTGTCTCAAAATTTTAAGTTGTTCAGCGTTAAAAAATTATTTTTTTTTAATACCACCTTAAATCACACATTTTAGGAAATAGATAGCTTGAAATGAATTATTTTGAAAAAAAGTGCAGATATTGTCATTGAAAAAATTGCTAATCTAGCAACTCCTCTTTTAATAGAATAATTATATAAAACAAAAACAAAAAAGAACATTGAAAAAATTAATTAAAACTCACACCAGAAAAAATACAAAAAGAATTTTTTCAAATAAAAAAGTTAGTCTTTTATAAAATTAGTTTTCATCTGTTTGGAATAGTTAAAGTAACAGCTTTTTCTCCGGATGAGGCTGTTTTATGAATTGTTTGAAATAAATATTTAAAACGTTTCAGTGTTCAAGGCTGGGAATTTTTTTTCGCTCAATTCTTTAAATACTGTTTTTTTTTTCACTAAGAAACGATTTTTCAAATTTTAAGGTGCAAACCGCTTTTTGATTCCTAAATTTTTGTGCATTTTAAAAATATGAACGGATCAAGAGAAAAATTTGTATTTTTTTTTAAACATTTGTTATATTTAAATTAGTATCTAAATTTTTATGAAAGATAATGCAATATGAAATGTTGACAAGATAATTGAAGGAATTTCCGCTTATATTCCTCGGATAAAACAAGAATGTTCGAAGAATTTTATTTAATAATTAATGTAAAATAAAGTCCAACATATTGCGTTTGAATAAAAAACATTTTATTAAATTTTATTAAAACGCATTATTTAATGATAGCATTCCATTACAGCAAAAATTACTCTTCGGAAATTGCGACAGTTCTTTTTATTATGGGAAAGAAGTTCTATAAATTAGATGAACAGTGTGGGACACGAATATATATAAAAATTCAAATTTTTAATGTTTCTGTCTTTGGTAGCCACGCCTTCTGACTGAATTTAAGTTATTTTATCTCGGAATGTTACATAATTGTCTTCACAATTAAAATATTTATAACAAATAACAAATTGTTGCGCCAGAAACCGTTGTGCACTTAAGTCTATTCAATGTCAAAAAGTTTTTGTTACAATAGAAAAAAATAATTTTATTAAAATAGTAATAGAATAGTTCATAAAATACTTTAATAAAAAAAATAATAGAATAAACAGTACTGTGATATACCTTGCACGTATATCCATAGCAGTTGTCGTAAACTGAAATTAAGCAATTGGACAGCCCAGTTATTCCTTCCGGAGAAGAAAGCGGGTGTCATGCAAAAAGGTCGGACGAACAATTATTCACGAGAACAGATGAATCGAAGTGCGGTTTGCATCATAAAACTTGAAAAATCGTTTCGAAGCAAAAAAAAAAAACTTCTTTTTTTATGAATTTTTTTTTCTATTCCTCCTACAATACATAAAAAGTGCAACGACATAATTTTAACGATGTGAGAAGTATTTTTGTCTACCTCATGCGACTTTCCAGTCAGAGCCATCACATTTTTACGTACAATTATCCAATTCCTTACTGAATTATTAGTTTATCAAAATTATAATAATGTGTTTTTGTCCATAGATTATATTTAAGTAAATTAGTGTACCTTGAATGGAATATATGTTATTTTTTAGGAATATTTTAATTATGAAGGGATTTGATAAACACAGCATTGAAGTTTGTGATAAAAAAATATGGAAGAAGGCCTGTCTACCAAACGCAGTAAGAAGCGTGTATAAGTATTACGATTAATAACAGATATTTTTATTTTTAAAAAGTGCTAAATTGACGACGCTGTTTCTGGGCAATCTTAACGTCTTTAACACACCGTTTAAAAGACCCAAAGTTTGATATAATAAAACGTTGTATACTCAAACGCAATACCTATTTGTCTTTAATTATTAAATAAATCTTCTGCTTCTAAACATGCTAGCCTGATCCGCGGATTATACACCGGAAATAATTTTAATTATGTTGTCAACATTTCATATAGCATTATCTTTCATAGAAATTTCTATATACAAATTTAAATATACCAAATCTTAAAAAAAATACAAATTTTAAAATAGATCCGTTCAAATTTTAAAAATACACAAATAATTAACAAATTGATGAATCGAAATGCGGTTTGCATCATAAAACTTGAAAAATCGTTTCGATGAAAAAAAAACAAGAAAAAAAAACAATTCTTATTTTATAATTTTTTTTTTCTATTGCAACAAAAACGTCGACACTTTGAACAGTCTTAAGAGGAATGGAAAACGTACTCTGATGTGACAAATTGTTATTTTTTTATGAATATTTTAATTGTATAGGGATTTATAAAACAGAACCTTGATTTCCGCGATAAAAAGACTTAAAATATGGAAGAAGGCCTGTCTACCAAAGTTAGTAAAAATAAAAATGTGGATTTTTTTAGATATTGTGTCCCACACAGTGCAGCTAATATAACGAGTTTTTCTCTTAAAAAAAATTCTGCTGCAATCTCCAAAGAGTAATTTTTCCTTTATTGAATAACGGAGTTTTACCTTTAAATAAATTGTCTATAAATATTAAAAGCATCAGTAGTTGTTATTATTGAAAAAAAACACGTTTAATTATTGACGCTGTTTCTGCGCAATATATTTTTCATGATTTTGTACGATTTAAATGAGCTATAGGAGGGCTTCCAGATTTGGCTAATATTAACCTATTTTGTATTGAAAATATCTAAAAATTTCCAAAACTTGAAATATTTGCTTTCTTAAGGGTGTATTCAAATCCAAACTGCTTATTTTGAGACACGTTTGTAAATTCATTTTTGCTCTAAAATGCATCCAATTGGCAGGTTCTCTTATTTAGAAATAAATAATGTCCGTATTGTCTTAATTTTTTGATAAAGGCAGAATATACTTCAAAAAATGCTGTCAAAGTGGACATTTTGAACCGAATTTCCCGAAGCGATATCGCTGGAAACAAAAAAAATGATCGTACTGTGACAATAGTTGTCTGTAAATCAATTTCTAATTAATTGAACGAAAAATAAAAACATGGAGCCCATATAAATGTCTTTATAAATCACGCCGCCAAGTTTCCTGTTGTTACTTTTAAAAATGAGTCTGAAAATGTGTCTCAAAATTTTAAGTTGTTCAGCGTTAAAAAATTATTTTTTTTTAATACCACCTTAAATCACACATTTTAGGAAATAGATAGCTTGAAATGAATTATTTTGAAAAAAAGTGCAGATATTGTCATTGAAAAAATTGCTAATCTAGCAACTCCTCTTTTAATAGAATAATTATATAAAACAAAAACAAAAAAGAACATTGAAAAAATTAATTAAAACTCACACCAGAAAAAATACAAAAAGAATTTTTTCAAATAAAAAAGTTAGTCTTTTATAAAATTAGTTTTCATCTGTTTGGAATAGTTAAAGTAACAGCTTTTTCTCCGGATGAGGCTGTTTTATGAATTGTTTGAAATAAATATTTAAAACGTTTCAGTGTTCAAGGCTGGGAATTTTTTTTCGCTCAATTCTTTAAATACTGTTTTTTTTTTCACTAAGAAACGATTTTTCAAATTTTAAGGTGCAAACCGCTTTTTGATTCCTAAATTTTTGTGCATTTTAAAAATATGAACGGATCAAGAGAAAAATTTGTATTTTTTTTTAAACATTTGTTATATTTAAATTAGTATCTAAATTTTTATGAAAGATAATGCAATATGAAATGTTGACAAGATAATTGAAGGAATTTCCGCTTATATTCCTCGGATAAAACAAGAATGTTCGAAGAATTTTATTTAATAATTAATGTAAAATAAAGTCCAACATATTGCGTTTGAATAAAAAACATTTTATTAAATTTTATTAAAACGCATTATTTAATGATAGCATTCCATTACAGCAAAAATTACTCTTCGGAAATTGCGACAGTTCTTTTTATTATGGGAAAGAAGTTCTATAAATTAGATGAACAGTGTGGGACACGAATATATATAAAAATTCAAATTTTTAATGTTTCTGTCTTTGGTAGCCACGCCTTCTGACTGAATTTAAGTTATTTTATCTCGGAATGTTACATAATTGTCTTCACAATTAAAATATTTATAACAAATAACAAATTGTTGCGCCAGAAACCGTTGTGCACTTAAGTCTATTCAATGTCAAAAAGTTTTTGTTACAATAGAAAAAAATAATTTTATTAAAATAGTAATAGAATAGTTCATAAAATACTTTAATAAAAAAATAATAGAATAAACAGTACTGTGATATACCTTGCACGTATATCCATAGCAGTTGTCGTAAACTGAAATTAAGCAATTGGACAGCCCAGTTATTCCTTCCGGAGAAGAAAGCGGGTGTCATGCAAAAAGGTCGGACGAACAATTATTCACGAGAACAGATGAATCGAAGTGCGGTTTGCATCATAAAACTTGAAAAATCGTTTCGAAGCAAAAAAAAAAAAAAACTTCTTTTTTTATTAATTTTTTTTTCTATTCCTCCTACAATACATAAAAAGTGCAACGACATAATTTTAACGATGTGAGAAGTATTTTTGTCTACCTCATGCGACTTTCCAGTCAGAGCCATCACATTTTTACGTACAATTATCCAATTCGTTACTGAATTATTAGTTTATCAAAATTATAATAATGTGTTTTTGTCCATAGATTATATTTAAGTAAATTAGTGTACCTTGAATGGAATATATGTTATTTTTTAGGAATATTTTAATTATGAAAGGATTTGATAAACACAGCATTGAAGTTTGTGATAAAAAAATATGGAAGAAGGCCTGTCTACCAAACGCAGTAAGAAGCGTGTATAAGTATTACGATTAATAACAGATATTTTTATTTTTAAAAAGTGCTAAATTGACGACGCTGTTTCTGGGCAATCTTAACGTCTTTAACACACCGTTTAAAAGACCCAAAGTTTGATATAATAAAACGTTGTATACTCAAACGCAATACCTATTTGTCTTTAATTATTAAATAAATCTTCTGCTTCTAAACATGCTAGCCTGATCCGCGGATTATACACCGGAAATAATTTTAATTATGTTGTCAACATTTCATATAGCATTATCTTTCATAGAAATTTCTATATACAAATTTAAATATACCAAATCTTAAAAAAATACAAATTTTAAAATAGATCCGTTCAAATTTTAAAAATACACAAATAATTAACAAATTGATGAATCGAAATGCGGTTTGCATCATAAAACTTGAAAAATCGTTTCGATGAAAAAAAAACAAGAAAAAAAAACAATTCTTATTTTATAATTTTTTTTTTCTATTGCAACAAAAACGTCGACACTTTGAATAGTCTTAAGAGGAATGGAAAACGTACTCTGATGTGACAAATTGTTATTTTTTTATGAATATTTTAATTGTATAGGGATTTATAAAACAGAACCTTGATTTCCGCTATAAAAAGACTTAAAATATGGAAGAAGGCCTGTCTACCAAAGTTAGTAAAAATAAAAATGTGGATTTTTTTAGATATTGTGTCCCACACAGTGCAGCTAATATAACGAGTTTTTCTCTTAAAAAAATTCTGCTGCAATCTCCAAAGAGTAATTTTTCCTTTATTGAATAACGGAGTTTTACCTTTAAATAAATTGTCTATAAATATTAAAAGCATCAGTAGTTGTTATTATTGAAAAAAAACACGTTTAATTATTGACGCTGTTTCTGCGCAATATATTTTTCATGATTTTGTACGATTTAAATGAGCTATAGGAGGGCTTCCAGATTTGGCTAATATTAACCTATTTTGTATTGAAAATATCTAAAAATTTCCAAAACTTGAAATATTTGCTTTCTTAAGGGTGTATTCAAATCCAAACTGCTTATTTTGAGACACGTTTGTAAATTCATTTTTGCTCTAAAATGCATCCAATTGGCAGGTTCTCTTATTTAGAAATAAATAATGTCCGTATTGTCTTAATTTTTTGATAAAGGCAGAATATACTTCAAAAAATGCTGTCAAAGTGGACATTTTGAACCGAATTTCCCGAAGCGATATCGCTGGAAACAAAAAAAATGATCGTACTGTGACAATAGTTGTCTGTAAATCAATTTCTAATTAATTGAACGAAAAATAAAAACATGGAGCCCATATAAATGTCTTTATAAATCACGCCGCCAAGTTTCCTGTTGTTACTTTTAAAAATGAGTCTGAAAATGTGTCTCAAAATTTTAAGTTGTTCAGCGTTAAAAAATTATTTTTTTTTAATACCACCTTAAATCACACATTTTAGGAAATAGATAGCTTGAAATGAATTATTTTGAAAAAAAGTGCAGATATTGTCATTGAAAAAATTGCTAATCTAGCAACTCCTCTTTTAATAGAATAATTATATAAAATAAAAACAAAAAAGAACATTGAAAAAATTAATTAAAACTCACACCAGAAAAAATACAAAAAGAATTTTTTCAAATAAAAAAGTTAGTCTTTTATAAAATTAGTTTTCATCTGTTTGGAATAGTTAAAGTAACAGCTTTTTCTCCGGATGAGGCTGTTTTATGAATTGTTTGAAATAAATATTTAAAACGTTTCAGTGTTCAAGGCTGGGAATTTTTTTTCGCTCAATTCTTTAAATACTGTTTTTTTTTTTCACTAAGAAACGATTTTTCAAATTTTAAGGTGCAAACCGCTTTTTGATTCCTAAACTTTTGTGCATTTTAAAAATATGAATGGATCAAGAGAAAAATTTGTATTTTTTTTTAAACATTTGTTATATTTAAATTAGTATCTAAATTTTTATGAAAGATAATACAATATGAAATGTTGACAAGATAATTGAAGGAATTTCCGCTTATATTCCTCGGATAAAACAAGAATGTTCGAAGAATTTTATTTAATAATTAATGTAAAATAAAGTCCAACATATTGCGTTTGAATAAAAAACATTTTATTAAATTTTATTAAAACGCATTATTTAATGATAGCATTCCATTACAGCAAAAATTACTCTTCGGAAATTGCGACAGTTCTTTTTATTATGGGAAAGAAGTTCTATAAATTAGATGAACAGTGTGGGACACGAATATATATAAAAATTCAAATTTTTAATGTTTCTGTCTTTGGTAGCCACGCCTTCTGACTGAATTTAAGTTATTTTATCTCGGAATGTTACATAATTGTCTTCACAATTAAAATATTTATAACAAATAACAAATTGTTGCGCCAGAAACCGTTGTGCACTTAAGTCTATTCGATGTCAAAAAGTTTTTGTTACAATAGAAAAAAATAATTTTATTAAAATAGTAATAGAATAGTTCATAAAATACTTTAATAAAAAAAATAATAGAATAAACAGTACTGTGATATACCTTGCACGTATATCCATAGCAGTTGTCGTAAACTGAAATTAAGCAATTGGACAGCCCAGTTATTCCTTCCGGAGAAGAAAGCGGGTGTCATGCAAAAAGGTCGGACGAACAATTATTCACGAGAACAGATGAATCGAAGTGCGGTTTGCATCATAAAACTTGAAAAATCGTTTCGAAGCAAAAAAAAAAAACTTCTTTTTTTATGAATTTTTTTTTCTATTCCTCCTACAATACATAAAAAGTGCAACGACATAATTTTAACGATGTGAGAAGTATTTTTGTCTACCTCATGCGACTTTCCAGTCAGAGCCATCACATTTTTACGTACAATTATCCAATTCGTTACTGAATTATTAGTTTATCAAAATTATAATAATGTGTTTTTGTCCATAGATTATATTTAAGGAAATTAGTGTACCTTGAATGGAATATACGTTATTTTTTAGGAATATTTTAATTATGAAGGGATTTGATAAACACAGCATTGAAGTTTGTGATAAAAAAATATGGAAGAAGGCCTGTCTACCAAACGCAGTAAGAAGCGTGTATAAGTATTACGATTAATAACAGATATTTTTATTTTTAAAAAGTGCTAAATTGACGACGCTGTTTCTGGGCAATCTTAACGTCTTTAACACACCGTTTAAAAGACCCAAAGTTTGATATAATAAAACGTTGTATACTCAAACGCAATACCTATTTGTCTTTAATTATTAAATAAATCTTCTGCTTCTAAACATGCTAGCCTGATCCGCGGATTATACACCCGAAATAATTTTAATTATGTTGTCAACATTTCATATAGCATTATCTTTCATAGAAATTTCTATATACAAATTTAAATATACCAAATCTTAAAAAAAATACAAATTTTAAAATAGATCCGTTCAAATTTTAAAAATACACAAATAATTAACAAATTGATGAATCGAAATGCGGTTTGCATCATAAAACTTGAAAAATCGTTTCGATGAAAAAAAAACAAGAAAAAAAAACAATTCTTATTTTATAATTTTTTTTTTTCTATTGCAACAAAAACGTCGACACTTTGAATAGTCTTAAGAGGAATGGAAAACGTACTCTGATGTGACAAATTGTTATTTTTTTATGAATATTTTAATTGTATAGGGATTTATAAAACAGAACCTTGATTTCCGCTATAAAAAGACTTAAAATATGGAAGAAGGCCTGTCTACCAAAGTTAGTAAAAATAAAAATGTGGATTTTTTTAGATATTGTGTCCCACACAGTGCAGCTAATATAACGAGTTTTTCTCTTAAAAAAAATTCTGCTGCAATCTCCAATGTGTAATTTTTCCTTTATTGAATAACGGAGTTTTACCTTTAAATAAATTGTCTATAAATATTAAAAGCATCAGTAGTTGTTATTATTGAAAAAAAACACGTTTAATTATTGACGCTGTTTCTGCGCAATATATTTTTCATGATTTTGTACGATTTAAATGAGCTATAGGAGGGCTTCCAGATTTGGCTAATATTAACCTATTTTGTATTGAAAATATCTAAAAATTTCCAAAACTTGAAATATTTGCTTTCTTAAGGGTGTATTCAAATCCAAACTGCTTATTTTGAGACACGTTTGTAAATTCATTTTTGCTCTAAAATGCATCCAATTGGCAGGTTCTCTTATTTAGAAATAAATAATGTCCGTATTGTCTTAATTTTTTGATAAAGGCAGAATATACTTCAAAAAATGCTGTCAAAGTGGACATTTTGAACCGAATTTCCCGAAGCGATATCGCTGGAAACAAAAAAAATGATCGTACTGTGACAATAGTTGTCTGTAAATCAATTTCTAATTAATTGAACGAAAAATAAAAACATGGAGCCCATATAAATGTCTTTATAAATCACGCCGCCAAGTTTCCTGTTGTTACTTTTAAAAATGAGTCTGAAAATGTGTCTCAAAATTTTAAGTTGTTCAGCGTTAAAAAATTATTTTTTTTTAATACCACCTTAAATCACACATTTTAGGAAATAGATAGCTTGAAATGAATTATTTTGAAAAAAAGTGCAGATATTGTCATTGAAAAAATTGCTAATCTAGCAACTCCTCTTTTAATAGAATAATTATATAAAACAAAAACAAAAAAGAACATTGAAAAAATTAATTAAAACTCACACCAGAAAAAATACAAAAAGAATTTTTTCAAATAAAAAAGTTAGTCTTTTATAAAATTAGTTTTCATTTGTTTGGAATAGTTAAAGTAACAGCTTTTTCTCCGGATGAGGCTGTTTTATGAATTGTTTGAAATAAATATTTAAAACGTTTCAGTGTTCAAGGATGGGAATTTTTTTTCGCTCAATTCTTTAAATACTGTTTTTTTTTTCACTAAGAAACGATTTTTCAAATTTTAAGGTGCAAACCGCTTTTTGATTCCTAAATTTTTGTGCATTTTAAAAATATGAACGGATCAAGAGAAAAATTTGTATTTTTTTTTAAACATTTGTTATATTTAAATTAGTATCTAAATTTTTATGAAAGATAATGCAATATGAAATGTTGACAAGATAATTGAAGGAATTTCCGCTTATATTCCTCGGATAAAACAAGAATGTTCGAAGAATTTTATTTAATAATTAATGTAAAATAAAGTCCAACATATTGCGTTTGAATAAAAAACATTTTATTAAATTTTATTAAAACGCATTATTTAATGATAGCATTCCATTACAGCAAAAATTACTCTTCGGAAATTGCGACAGTTCTTTTTATTATGGGAAAGAAGTTCTATAAATTAAATGAACAGTGTGGGACACGAATATATATAAAAATTCAAATTTTTAATGTTTCTGTCTTTGGTAGCCACGCCTTCTGACTGAATTTAAGTTATTTTATCTCGGAATGTTACATAATTGTCTTCACAATTAAAATATTTATAACAAATAACAAATTGTTGCGCCAGAAACCGTTGTGCACTTAAGTCTATTCAATGTCAAAAAGTTTTTGTTACAATAGAAAAAAATAATTTTATTAAAATAGTAATAGAATAGTTCATAAAATACTTTAATAAAAAAAATAATAGAATAAACAGTACTGTGATATACCTTGCACGTATATCCATAGCAGTTGTCGTAAACTGAAATTAAGCAATTGGACAGCCCAGTTATTCCTTCCGGAGAAGAAAGCGGGTGTCATGCAAAAAGGTCGGACGAACAATTATTCACGAGAACAGATGAATCGAAGTGCGGTTTGCATCATAAAACTTGAAAAATCGTTTCGAAGCAAAAAAAAAAAACTTCTTTTTTTATGAATTTTTTTTTCTATTCCTCCTACAATACATAAAAAGTGCAACGACATAATTTTAACGATGTGAGAAGTATTTTTGTCTACCTCATGCGACTTTCCAGTCAGAGCCATCACATTTTTACGTACAATTATCCAATTCCTTACTGAATTATTAGTTTATCAAAATTATAATAATGTGTTTTTGTCCATAGATTATATTTAAGTAAATTAGTGTACCTTGAATGGAATATATGTTATTTTTTAGGAATATTTTAATTATGAAGGGATTTGATAAACACAGCATTGAAGTTTGTGATAAAAAAATATGGAAGAAGGCCTGTCTACCAAACGCAGTAAGAAGCGTGTATAAGTATTACGATTAATAACAGATATTTTTATTTTTAAAAAGTGCTAAATTGACGACGCTGTTTCTGGGCAATCTTAACGTCTTTAACACACCGTTTAAAAGACCCAAAATTTGATATAATAAAACGTTGTATACTCAAACGCAATACCTATTTGTCTTTAATTATTAAATAAATCTTCTGCTTCTAAACATGCTAGCCTGATCCGCGGATTATACACCGGAAATAATTTTAATTATGTTGTCAACATTTCATATAGCATTATCTTTCATAGAAATTTCTATATACAAATTTAAATATACCAAATCTTAAAAAAAATACAAATTTTAAAATAGATCCGTTCAAATTTTAAAAATACACAAATAATTAACAAATTGATGAATCGAAATGCGGTTTGCATGATAAAACTTGAAAAATCGTTTCGATGAAAAAAAAAACAAGAAAAAAAAACAATTCTTATTTTATAAATTTTTTTTTTTCTATTGCAAGAAAAACGTCGACACTTTGAATAGTCTTAAGAGGAATGGAAAACGTACTCTGATGTGACAAATTGTTATTTTTTTATGAATATTTTAATTGTATAGGGATTTATAAAACAGAACCTTGATTTCCGCTATAAAAAGACTTAAAATATGGAAGGAGGCCTGTCTACCAAAGTTAGTAAAAATAAAAATGTGGATTTTTTTAGATATTGTGTCCCACACAGTGCAGCTAATATAACGAGTTTTTCTCTTAAAAAAAAATTCTGCTGCAATCTCCAAAGAGTAATTTTTCCTTTATTGAATAACGGAGTTTTACCTTTAAATAAATTGTCTATAAATATTAAAAGCATCAGTAGTTGTTATTATTGAAAAAAAAACACGTTTAATTATTGACGCTGTTTCTGCGCAATATATTTTTCATGATTTTGTACGATTTAAATGAGCTATAGGAGGGCTTCCAGATTTGGCTAATATTAACCTATTTTGTATTGAAAATATCTAAAAATTTCCAAAACTTGAAATATTTGCTTTCTTAAGGGTGTATTCAAATCCAAACTGCTTATTTTGAGACACGTTTGTAAATTCATTTTTGCTCTAAAATGCATCCAATTGGCAGGTTCTCTTATTTAGAAATAAATAATGTCCGTATTGTCTTAATTTTTTGATAAAGGCAGAATATACTTCAAAAAATGCTGTCAAAGTGGACATTTTGAACCGAATTTCCCGAAGCGATATCGCTGGAAACAAAAAAAATGATCGTACTGTGACAATAGTTGTCTGTAAATCAATTTCTAATTAATTGAACGAAAAATAAAAACATGGAGCCCATATAAATGTCTTTATAAATCACGCCGCCAAGTTTCCTGTTGTTACTTTTAAAAATGAGTCTGAAAATGTGTCTCAAAATTTTAAGTTGTTCAGCGTTCAAAAATTATTTTTTTTAATACCACCTTAAATCACACATTTTAGGAAATAGATAGCTTGAAATGAATTATTTTGAAAAAAAGTGCAGATATTGTCATTGAAAAAATTGCTAATCTAGCAACTCCTCTTTTAATAGAATAATTATATAAAATAAAAACAAAAAAGAACATTGAAAAAATTAATTAAAACTCACACCAGAAAAAATACAAAAAGAATTTTTTCAAATAAAAAAGTTAGTCTTTTATAAAATTAGTTTTCATCTGTTTGGAATAGTTAAAGTAACAGCTTTTTCTCCGGATGAGGCTGTTTTATGAATTGTTTGAAATAAATATTTAAAACGTTTCAGTGTTCAAGGCTGGGAATTTTTTTTCGCTCAATTCTTTAAATACTGTTTTTTTTTTTTCACTAAGAAACGATTTTTCAAATTTTAAGGTGCAAACCGCTTTTTGATTCCTAAATTTTTGTGCATTTTAAAAATATGAACGGATCAAGAGAAAAATTTGTATTTTTTTTTAAACATTTGTTATATTTAAATTAGTATCTAAATTTTTATGAAAGATAATGCAATATGAAATGTTGACAAGATAATTGAAGGAATTTCCGCTTATATTCCTCGGATAAAACAAGAATGTTCGAAGAATTTTATTTAATAATTAATGTAAAATAAAGTCCAACATATTGCGTTTGAATAAAAAACATTTTATTAAATTTTATTAAAACGCATTATTTAATGATAGCATTCCATTACAGCAAAAATTACTCTTCGGAAATTGCGACAGTTCTTTTTATTATGGGAAAGAAGTTCTATAAATTAAATGAACAGTGTGGGACACGAATATATATAAAAATTCAAATTTTTAATGTTTCTGTCTTTGGTAGCCACGCCTTCTGACTGAATTTAAGTTATTTTATCTCGGAATGTTACATAATTGTCTTCACAATTAAAATATTTATAACAAATAACAAATTGTTGCGCCAGAAACCGTTGTGCACTTAAGTCTATTCAATGTCAAAAAGTTTTTGTTACAATAGAAAAAAATAATTTTATTAAAATAGTAATAGAATAGTTCATAAAATACTTTAATAAAAAAAATAATAGAATAAACAGTACTGTGATATACCTTGCACGTATATCCATAGCAGTTGTCGTAAACTGAAATTAAGCAATTGGACAGCCCAGTTATTCCTTCCGGAGAAGAAAGCGGGTGTCATGCAAAAAGGTCGGACGAACAATTATTCACGAGAACAGATGAATCGAAGTGCGGTTTGCATCATAAAACTTGAAAAATCGTTTCGAAGCAAAAAAAAAAAACTTCTTTTTTTATGAATTTTTTTTTCTATTCCTCCTACAATACATAAAAAGTGCAACGACATAATTTTAACGATGTGAGAAGTATTTTTGTCTACCTCATGCGACTTTCCAGTCAGAGCCATCACATTTTTACGTACAATTATCCAATTCCTTACTGAATTATTAGTTTATCAAAATTATAATAATGTGTTTTTGTCCATAGATTATATTTAAGTAAATTAGTGTACCTTGAATGGAATATATGTTATTTTTTAGGAATATTTTAATTATGAAGGGATTTGATAAACACAGCATTGAAGTTTGTGATAAAAAAATATGGAAGAAGGCCTGTCTACCAAACGCAGTAAGAAGCGTGTATAAGTATTACGATTAATAACAGATATTTTTATTTTTAAAAAGTGCTAAATTGACGACGCTGTTTCTGGGCAATCTTAACGTCTTTAACACACCGTTTAAAAGACCCAAAGTTTGATATAATAAAACGTTGTATACTCAAACGCAATACCTATTTGTCTTTAATTATTAAATAAATCTTCTGCTTCTAAACATGCTAGCCTGATCCGCGGATTATACACCGGAAATAATTTTAATTATGTTGTCAACATTTCATATAGCATTATCTTTCATAGAAATTTCTATATACAAATTTAAATATACCAAATCTTAAAAAAAATACAAATTTTAAAATAGATCCGTTCAAATTTTAAAAATACACAAATAATTAACAAATTGATGAATCGAAATGCGGTTTGCATGATAAAACTTGAAAAATCGTTTCGATGAAAAAAAAAACAAGAAAAAAAAACAATTCTTATTTTATAAATTTTTTTTTTCTATTGCAACAAAAACGTCGACACTTTGAATAGTCTTAAGAGGAATGGAAAACGTACTCTGATGTGACAAATTGTTATTTTTTTATGAATATTTTAATTGTATAGGGATTTATAAAACAGAACCTTGATTTCCGCTATAAAAAGACTTAAAATATGGAAGGAGGCCTGTCTACCAAAGTTAGTAAAAATAAAAATGTGGATTTTTTTAGATATTGTGTCCCACACAGTGCAGCTAATATAACGAGTTTTTCTCTTAAAAAAAAATTCTGCTGCAATCTCCAAAGAGTAATTTTTCCTTTATTGAATAACGGAGTTTTACCTTTAAATAAATTGTCTATAAATATTAAAAGCATCAGTAGTTGTTATTATTGAAAAAAAAACACGTTTAATTATTGACGCTGTTTCTGCGCAATATATTTTTCATGATTTTGTACGATTTAAATGAGCTATAGGAGGGCTTCCAGATTTGGCTAATATTAACCTATTTTGTATTGAAAATATCTAAAAATTTCCAAAACTTGAAATATTTGCTTTCTTAAGGGTGTATTCAAATCCAAACTGCTTATTTTGAGACACGTTTGTAAATTCATTTTTGCTCTAAAATGCATCCAATTGGCAGGTTCTCTTATTTAGAAATAAATAATGTCCGTATTGTCTTAATTTTTTGATAAAGGCAGAATATACTTCAAAAAATGCTGTCAAAGTGGACATTTTGAACCGAATTTCCCGAAGCGATATCGCTGGAAACAAAAAAAATGATCGTACTGTGACAATAGTTGTCTGTAAATCAATTTCTAATTAATTGAACGAAAAATAAAAACATGGAGCCCATATAAATGTCTTTATAAATCACGCCGCCAAGTTTCCTGTTGTTACTTTTAAAAATGAGTCTGAAAATGTGTCTCAAAATTTTAAGTTGTTCAGCGTTCAAAAATTATTTTTTTTAATACCACCTTAAATCACACATTTTAGGAAATAGATAGCTTGAAATGAATTATTTTGAAAAAAAGTGCAGATATTGTCATTGAAAAAATTGCTAATCTAGCAACTCCTCTTTTAATAGAATAATTATATAAAATAAAAACAAAAAAGAACATTGAAAAAATTAATTAAAACTCACACCAGAAAAAATACAAAAAGAATTTTTTCAAATAAAAAAGTTAGTCTTTTATAAAATTAGTTTTCATCTGTTTGGAATAGTTAAAGTAACAGCTTTTTCTCCGGATGAGGCTGTTTTATGAATTGTTTGAAATAAATATTTAAAACGTTTCAGTGTTCAAGGCTGGGAATTTTTTTTCGCTCAATTCTTTAAATACTGTTTTTTTTTTCACTAAGAAACGATTTTTCAAATTTTAAGGTGCAAACCGCTTTTTGATTCCTAAATTTTTGTGCATTTTAAAAATATGAACGGATCAAGAGAAAAATTTGTATTTTTTTTTAAACATTTGTTATATTTAAATTAGTATCTAAATTTTTATGAAAGATAATGCAATATGAAATGTTGACAAGATAATTGAAGGAATTTCCGCTTATATTCCTCGGATAAAACAAGAATGTTCGAAGAATTTTATTTAATAATTAATGTAAAATAAAGTCCAACATATTGCGTTTGAATAAAAAACATTTTATTAAATTTTATTAAAACGCATTATTTAATGATAGCATTCCATTACAGCAAAAATTACTCTTCGGAAATTGCGACAGTTCTTTTTATTATGGGAAAGAAGTTCTATAAATTAGATGAACAGTGTGGGACACGAATATATATAAAAATTCAAATTTTTAATGTTTCTGTCTTTGGTAGCCACGCCTTCTGACTGAATTTAAGTTATTTTATCTCGGAATGTTACATAATTGTCTTCACAATTAAAATATTTATAACAAATAACAAATTGTTGCGCCAGAAACCGTTGTGCACTTAAGTCTATTCAATGTCAAAAAGTTTTTGTTACAATAGAAAAAAATAATTTTATTAAAATAGTAATAGAATAGTTCATAAAATACTTTAATAAAAAAAATAATAGAATAAACAGTACTGTGATATACCTTGCACGTATATCCATAGCAGTTGTCGTAAACTGAAATTAAGCAATTGGACAGCCCAGTTATTCCTTCCGGAGAAGAAAGCGGGTGTCATGCAAAAAGGTCGGACGAACAATTATTCACGAGAACAGATGAATCGAAGTGCGGTTTGCATCATAAAACTTGAAAAATCGTTTCGAAGCAAAAAAAAAAAACTTCTTTTTTTATGAATTTTTTTTCTATTCCTCCTACAATACATAAAAAGTGCAACGACATAATTTTAACGATGTGAGAAGTATTTTTGTCTACCTCATGCGACTTTCCAGTCAGAGCCATCACATTTTTACGTACAATTATCCAATTCGTTACTGAATTATTAGTTTATCAAAATTATATTAATGTGTTTTTGTCCATAGATTATATTTAAGTAAATTAGTGTACCTTGAATGGAATATATGTTATTTTTTAGGAATATTTTAATTATGAAGGGATTTGATAAACACAGCATTGAAGTTTGTGATAAAAAAATATGGAAGAAGGCCTGTCTACCAAACGCAGTAAGAAGCGTGTATAACTATTACGATTAATAACAGATATTTTTATTTTTAAAAAGTGCTAAATTGACGACGCTGTTTCTGGGCAATCTTAACGTCTTTAACACACCGTTTAAAAGACCCAAAGTTTGATATAATAAAACGTTGTATACTCAAACGCAATACATATTTGTCTTTAATTATTAAATAAATCTTCTGCTTCTAAACATGCTAGCCTGATCCGCGGATTATACACCGGAAATAATTTTAATTATGTTGTCAACATTTCATATAGCATTATCTTTCATAGAAATTTTTATATACAAATTTAAATATACCAAATCTTAAAAAAAATACAACTTTTAAAATAGATCCGTTCAAATTTTAAAAATACACAAATAATTAACAAATTGATGAATCGAAATGCGGTTTGCATCATAAAACTTGAAAAATCGTTTCGATGAAAAAAAAAACAAGAAAAAAAAAACAATTCTTATTTTATAAATTTTTTTTTCTATTGCAACAAAAACGTCGACACTTTGAATAGTCTTAAGAGGAATGGAAAACGTACTCTGATGTGACAAATTGTTATTTTTTTATGAATATTTTAATTGTATAGGGATTTATAAAACAGAACCTTGATTTCCGCTATAAAAAGACTTAAAATATGGAAGAAGGCCTGTCTACCAAAGTTAGTAAAAATAAAAATGTGGATTTTTTTAGATATTGTGTCCCACACAGTGCAGCTAATATAACGAGTTTTTCTCTTAAAAAAAATTCTGCTGCAATCTCCAAAGAGTAATTTTTCCTTTATTGAATAACGGAGTTTTACCTTTAAATAAATTGTCTATAAATATTAAAAGCATCAGTAGTTGTTATTATTGAAAAAAAAACACGTTTAATTATTGACGCTGTTTCTGCGCAATATATTTTTCATGATTTTGTACGATTTAAATGAGCTATAGGAGGGCTTCCAGATTTGGCTAATATTAACCTATTTTGTATTGAAAATATCTAAAAATTTCCAAAACTTGAAATATTTGCTTTCTTAAGGGTGTATTCAAATCCAAACTGCTTATTTTGAGACACGTTTGTAAATTCATTTTTGCTCTAAAATGCATCCAATTGGCAGGTTCTCTTATTTAGAAATAAATAATGTCCGCATTGTCTTAATTTTTTGATAAAGGCAGAATATACTTCAAAAAATGCTGTCAAAGTGGACATTTTGAACCGAATTTCCCGAAGCGATATCGCTGGAAACAAAAAAAATGATCGTACTGTGACAATAGTTGTCTGTAAATCAATTTCTAATTAATTGAACGAAAAATAAAAACATGGAGCCCATATAAATGTCTTTATAAATCACGCCGCCAAGTTTCCTGTTGTTACTTTTAAAAATGAGTCTGAAAATGTGTCTCAAAATTTTAAGTTGTTCAGCGTTAAAAAATTATTTTTTTTTTAATACCACCTTAAATCACACATTTTAGGAAATAGATAGCTTGAAATGAATTATTTTGAAAAAAAGTGCAGATATTGTCATTGAAAAAATTGCTAATCTAGCAACTCCTCTTTTAATAGAATAATTATATAAAATAAAAACAAAAAAGAACATTGAAAAAATTAATTAAAACTCACACCAGAAAAAATACAAAAAGAATTTTTTCAAATAAAACAGTTAGTCTTTTATAAAATTAGTTTTCATTTGTTTGGAATAGTTAAAGTAACAGCTTTTTCTCCGGATGAGGCTGTTTTATGAATTGTTTGAAATAAATATTTAAAACGTTTCAGTGTTCAAGGCTGGGAATTTTTTTTCGCTCAATTCTTTAAATACTGTTTTTTTTTTCACTAAGAAACGATTTTTCAAATTTTAAGGTGCAAACCGCTTTTTGATTCCTAAATTTTTGTGCATTTTAAAAATATGAACGGATCAAGAGAAAAATTTGTATTTTTTTTAAACATTTGTTATATTTAAATTAGTATCTAAATTTTTATGAAAGATAATGCAATATGAAATGTTGACAGGATAATTGAAGGAATTTCCGCTTATATTCCTCGGATAAAACAAGAATGTTCGAAGAATTTTATTTAATAATTAATGTAAAATAAAGTCCAACATATTGCGTTTGAATAAAAAACATATTATTAAATTTTATTAAAACGCATTATTTAATGATAGCATTCCATTACAGCAAAAATTACTCTTCGGAAATTGCGACAGTTCTTTTTATTATGGGAAAGAAGTTCTATAAATTAGATGAACAGTGTGGGACACGAATATATATAAAAATTCAAATTTTTAATGTTTCTGTCTTTGGTAGCCACGCCTTCTGACTGAATTTAAGTTATTTTATCTCGGAATGTTACATAATTGTCTTCACAATTAAAATATTTATAACAAATAACAAATTGTTGCGCCAGAAACCGTTGTGCACTTAAGTCTATTCAATGTCAAAAAGTTTTTGTTACAATAGAAAAAAATAATTTTATTAAAATAGTAATAGAATAGGTCATAAAATACTTTAATAAAAAAAATAATAGAATAAACAGTACTGTGATATACCTTGCACGTATATCCATAGCAGTTGTCGTAAACTGAAATTAAGCAATTGGACAGCCCAGTTATTCCTTCCGGAGAAGAAAGCGGGTGTCATGCAAAAAGGTCGGACGAACAATTATTCACGAGAACAGATGAATCGAAGTGCGGTTTGCATCATAAAACTTGAAAAATCGTTTCGAAGCAAAAAAAAAAAAAAAACTTCTTTTTTTATGAATTTTTTTTTCTATTCCTCCTACAATACATAAAAAGTGCAACGACATAATTTTAACGATGTGAGAAGTATTTTTGTCTACCTCATGCGACTTTCCAGTCAGAGCCATCACATTTTTACGTACAATTATCCAATTCGTTACTGAATTATTAGTTTATCAAAATTATAATAATGTGTTTTTGTCCATAGATTATATTTAAGGAAATTAGTGTACCTTGAATGGAATATATGTTATTTTTTAGGAATATTTTAATTATGAAGGGATTTGATAAACACAGCATTGAAGTTTGTGATAAAAAAATATGGAAGAAGGCCTGTCTACCAAACGCAGTAAGAAGCGTGTATAAGTATTACGATTAATAACAGATATTTTTATTTTTAAAAAGTGCTAAATTGACGACGCTGTTTCTGGGCAATCTTAACGTCTTTAACACACCGTTTAAAAGACCCAAAGTTTGATATAATAAAACGTTGTATACTCAAACGCAATACCTATTTGTCTTTAATTATTAAATAAATCTTCTGCTTCTAAACATGCTAGCCTGATCCGCGGATTATACACCCGAAATAATTTTAATTATGTTGTCAACATTTCATATAGCATTATCTTTCATAGAAATTTCTATATACAAATTTAAATATACCAAATCTTAAAAAAAATACAAATTTTAAAATAGATCCGTTCAAATTTTAAAAATACACAAATAATTAACAAATTGATGAATCGAAATGCGGTTTGCATCATAAAACTTGAAAAATCGTTTCGATGAAAAAAAAACAAGAAAAAAAAACAATTCTTATTTTATAAATTTTTTTTTTCTATTGCAACAAAAACGTCGACACTTTGAATAGTCTTAAGAGGAATGGAAAACGTACTCTGATGTGACAAATTGTTATTTTTTTATGAATATTTTAATTGTATAGGGATTTATAAAACAGAACCTTGATTTCCGCTATAAAAAGACTTAAAATATGGAAGAAGGCCTGTCTACCAAAGTTAGTAAAAATAAAAATGTGGATTTTTTTAGATATTGTGTCCCACACAGTGCAGCTAATATAACGAGTTTTTCTCTTAAAAAAAATTCTGCTGCAATCTCCAAAGAGTAATTTTTCCTTTATTGAATAACGGAGTTTTACCTTTAAATAAATTGTCTATAAATATTAAAAGCATCAGTAGTTGTTATTATTGAAAAAAAAACACGTTTAATTATTGACGCTGTTTCTGCGCAATATATTTTTC
Source organism: Maratus michaelseni (assembly GCA_963931845.1). Classification (NCBI taxonomy): domain Eukaryota; kingdom Metazoa; phylum Arthropoda; class Arachnida; order Araneae; family Salticidae; genus Maratus; species Maratus michaelseni. Next base: position 416,436,470 of record OZ007586.1, read on the forward strand.
ATGATTTTGTACGATTTAAATGAGCTATAGGAGGGCTTCCAGATTTGGCTAATATTAACCTATTTTGTATTGAAAATATCTAAAAATTTCCAAAACTTGAAATATTTGCTTTCTTAAGGGTGTATTCAAATCCAAACTGCTTATTTTGAGACACGTTTGTAAATTCATTTTTGCTCTAAAATGCATCCAATTGGCAGGTTCTCTTATTTAGAAATAAATAATGTCCGCATTGTCTTAATTTTTTGATAAAGGCAGAATATACTTCAAAAAATGCTGTCAAAGTGGACATTTTGAACCGAATTTCCCGAAGCGATATCGCTGGAAACAAAAAAAATGATCGTACTGTGACAATAGTTGTCTGTAAATCAATTTCTAATTAATTGAACGAAAAATAAAAACATGGAGCCCATATAAATGTCTTTATAAATCACGCCGCCAAGTTTCCTGTTGTTACTTTTAAAAATGAGTCTGAAAATGTGTCTCAAAATTTTAAGTTGTTCAGCGTTAAAAAATTATTTTTTTTTTAATACCACCTTAAATCACACATTTTAGGAAATAGATAGCTTGAAATGAATTATTTTGAAAAAAAGTGCAGATATTGTCATTGAAAAAATTGCTAATCTAGCAACTCCTCTTTTAATAGAATAATTATATAAAATAAAAACAAAAAAGAACATTGAAAAAATTAATTAAAACTCACACCAGAAAAAATACAAAAAGAATTTTTTCAAATAAAAAAGTTAGTCTTTTATAAAATTAGTTTTCATTTGTTTGGAATAGTTAAAGTAACAGCTTTTTCTCCGGATGAGGCTGTTTTATGAATTGTTTGAAATAAATATTTAAAACGTTTCAGTGTTCAAGGCTGGGAATTTTTTTTCGCTCAATTCTTTAAATACTGTTTTTTTTTTCACTAAGAAACGATTTTTCAAATTTTAAGGTGCAAACCGCTTTTTGATTCCTAAATTTTTGTGCATTTTAAAAATATGAACGGATCAAGAGAAAAATTTGTATTTTTTTTAAACATTTGTTATATTTAAATTAGTATCTAAATTTTTATGAAAGATAATGCAATATGAAATGTTGACAAGATAATTGAAGGAATTTCCGCTTATATTCCTCGGATAAAACAAGAATGTTCGAAGAATTTTATTTAATAATTAATGTAAAATAAAGTCCAACATATTGCGTTTGAATAAAAAACATATTATTAAATTTTATTAAAACGCATTATTTAATGATAGCATTCCATTACAGCAAAAATTACTCTTCGGAAATTGCGACAGTTCTTTTTATTATGGGAAAGAAGTTCTATAAATTAGATGAACAGTGTGGGACACGAATATATATAAAAATTCAAATTTTTAATGTTTCTGTCTTTGGTAGCCACGCCTTCTGACTGAATTTAAGTTATTTTATCTCGGAATGTTACATAATTGTCTTCACAATTAAAATATTTATAACAAATAACAAATTGTTGCGCCAGAAACCGTTGTGCACTTAAGTCTATTCAATGTCAAAAAGTTTTTGTTACAATAGAAAAAAATAATTTTATTAAAATAGTAATAGAATAGGTCATAAAATACTTTAATAAAAAAAATAATAGAATAAACAGTACTGTGATATACCTTGCACGTATATCCATAGCAGTTGTCGTAAACTGAAATTAAGCAATTGGACAGCCCAGTTATTCCTTCCGGAGAAGAAAGCGGGTGTCATGCAAAAAGGTCGGACGAACAATTATTCACGAGAACAGATGAATCGAAGTGCGGTTTGCATCATAAAACTTGAAAAATCGTTTCGAAGCAAAAAAAAAAAAAAAACTTCTTTTTTTATGAATTTTTTTTTCTATTCCTCCTACAATACATAAAAAGTGCAACGACATAATTTTAACGATGTGAGAAGTATTTTTGTCTACCTCATGCGACTTTCCAGTCAGAGCCATCACATTTTTACGTACAATTATCCAATTCGTTACTGAATTATTAGTTTATCAAAATTATATTAATGTGTTTTTGTCCATAGATTATATTTAAGTAAATTAGTGTACCTTGAATGGAATATATGTTATTTTTTAGGAATATTTTAATTATGAAGGGATTTGATAAACACAGCATTGAAGTTTGTGATAAAAAAATATGGAAGAAGGCCTGTCTACCAAACGCAGTAAGAAGCGTGTATAACTATTACGATTAATAACAGATATTTTTATTTTTAAAAAGTGCTAAATTGACGACGCTGTTTCTGGGCAATCTTAACGTCTTTAACACACCGTTTAAAAGACCCAAAGTTTGATATAATAAAACGTTGTATACTCAAACGCAATACATATTTGTCTTTAATTATTAAATAAATCTTCTGCTTCTAAACATGCTAGCCTGATCCGCGGATTATACACCGGAAATAATTTTAATTATGTTGTCAACATTTCATATAGCATTATCTTTCATAGAAATTTTTATATACAAATTTAAATATACCAAATCTTAAAAAAAATACAACTTTTAAAATAGATCCGTTCAAATTTTAAAAATACACAAATAATTAACAAATTGATGAATCGAAATGCGGTTTGCATCATAAAACTTGAAAAATCGTTTCGATGAAAAAAAAAACAAGAAAAAAAAAACAATTCTTATTTTATAAATTTTTTTTTCTATTGCAACAAAAACGTCGACACTTTGAATAGTCTTAAGAGGAATGGAAAACGTACTCTGATGTGACAAATTGTTATTTTTTTATGAATATTTTAATTGTATAGGGATTTATAAAACAGAACCTTGATTTCCGCTATAAAAAGACTTAAAATATGGAAGAAGGCCTGTCTACCAAAGTTAGTAAAAATAAAAATGTGGATTTTTTTAGATATTGTGTCCCACACAGTGCAGCTAATATAACGAGTTTTTCTCTTAAAAAAAATTCTGCTGCAATCTCCAAAGAGTAATTTTTCCTTTATTGAATAACGGAGTTTTACCTTTAAATAAATTGTCTATAAATATTAAAAGCATCAGTAGTTGTTATTATTGAAAAAAAAACACGTTTAATTATTGACGCTGTTTCTGCGCAATATATTTTTCATGATTTTGTACGATTTAAATGAGCTATAGGAGGGCTTCCAGATTTGGCTAATATTAACCTATTTTGTATTGAAAATATCTAAAAATTTCCAAAACTTGAAATATTTGCTTTCTTAAGGGTGTATTCAAATCCAAACTGCTTATTTTGAGACACGTTTGTAAATTCATTTTTGCTCTAAAATGCATCCAATTGGCAGGTTCTCTTATTTAGAAATAAATAATGTCCGCATTGTCTTAATTTTTTGATAAAGGCAGAATATACTTCAAAAAATGCTGTCAAAGTGGACATTTTGAACCGAATTTCCCGAAGCGATATCGCTGGAAACAAAAAAAATGATCGTACTGTGACAATAGTTGTCTGTAAATCAATTTCTAATTAATTGAACGAAAAATAAAAACATGGAGCCCATATAAATGTCTTTATAAATCACGCCGCCAAGTTTCCTGTTGTTACTTTTAAAAATGAGTCTGAAAATGTGTCTCAAAATTTTAAGTTGTTCAGCGTTAAAAAATTATTTTTTTTTTAATACCACCTTAAATCACACATTTTAGGAAATAGATAGCTTGAAATGAATTATTTTGAAAAAAAGTGCAGATATTGTCATTGAAAAAATTGCTAATCTAGCAACTCCTCTTTTAATAGAATAATTATATAAAATAAAAACAAAAAAGAACATTGAAAAAATTAATTAAAACTCACACCAGAAAAAATACAAAAAGAATTTTTTCAAATAAAAAAGTTAGTCTTTTATAAAATTAGTTTTCATTTGTTTGGAATAGTTAAAGTAACAGCTTTTTCTCCGGATGAGGCTGTTTTATGAATTGTTTGAAATAAATATTTAAAACGTTTCAGTGTTCAAGGCTGGGAATTTTTTTTCGCTCAATTCTTTAAATACTGTTTTTTTTTTCACTAAGAAACGATTTTTCAAATTTTAAGGTGCAAACCGCTTTTTGATTCCTAAATTTTTGTGCATTTTAAAAATATGAACGGATCAAGAGAAAAATTTGTATTTTTTTTAAACATTTGTTATATTTAAATTAGTATCTAAATTTTTATGAAAGATAATGCAATATGAAATGTTGACAAGATAATTGAAGGAATTTCCGCTTATATTCCTCGGATAAAACAAGAATGTTCGAAGAATTTTATTTAATAATTAATGTAAAATAAAGTCCAACATATTGCGTTTGAATAAAAAACATATTATTAAATTTTATTAAAACGCATTATTTAATGATAGCATTCCATTACAGCAAAAATTACTCTTCGGAAATTGCGACAGTTCTTTTTATTATGGGAAAGAAGTTCTATAAATTAGATGAACAGTGTGGGACACGAATATATATAAAAATTCAAATTTTTAATGTTTCTGTCTTTGGTAGCCACGCCTTCTGACTGAATTTAAGTTATTTTATCTCGGAATGTTACATAATTGTCTTCACAATTAAAATATTTATAACAAATAACAAATTGTTGCGCCAGAAACCGTTGTGCACTTAAGTCTATTCAATGTCAAAAAGTTTTTGTTACAATAGAAAAAAATAATTTTATTAAAATAGTAATAGAATAGGTCATAAAATACTTTAATAAAAAAAATAATAGAATAAACAGTACTGTGATATACCTTGCACGTATATCCATAGCAGTTGTCGTAAACTGAAATTAAGCAATTGGACAGCCCAGTTATTCCTTCCGGAGAAGAAAGCGGGTGTCATGCAAAAAGGTCGGACGAACAATTATTCACGAGAACAGATGAATCGAAGTGCGGTTTGCATCATAAAACTTGAAAAATCGTTTCGAAGCAAAAAAAAAAAAAAAACTTCTTTTTTTATGAATTTTTTTTTCTATTCCTCCTACAATACATAAAAAGTGCAACGACATAATTTTAACGATGTGAGAAGTATTTTTGTCTACCTCATGCGACTTTCCAGTCAGAGCCATCACATTTTTACGTACAATTATCCAATTCGTTACTGAATTATTAGTTTATCAAAATTATATTAATGTGTTTTTGTCCATAGATTATATTTAAGTAAATTAGTGTACCTTGAATGGAATATATGTTATTTTTTAGGAATATTTTAATTATGAAGGGATTTGATAAACACAGCATTGAAGTTTGTGATAAAAAAATATGGAAGAAGGCCTGTCTACCAAACGCAGTAAGAAGCGTGTATAACTATTACGATTAATAACAGATATTTTTATTTTTAAAAAGTGCTAAATTGACGACGCTGTTTCTGGGCAATCTTAACGTCTTTAACACACCGTTTAAAAGACCCAAAGTTTGATATAATAAAACGTTGTATACTCAAACGCAATACATATTTGTCTTTAATTATTAAATAAATCTTCTGCTTCTAAACATGCTAGCCTGATCCGCGGATTATACACCGGAAATAATTTTAATTATGTTGTCAACATTTCATATAGCATTATCTTTCATAGAAATTTTTATATACAAATTTAAATATACCAAATCTTAAAAAAAATACAACTTTTAAAATAGATCCGTTCAAATTTTAAAAATACACAAATAATTAACAAATTGATGAATCGAAATGCGGTTTGCATCATAAAACTTGAAAAATCGTTTCGATGAAAAAAAAAACAAGAAAAAAAAAACAATTCTTATTTTATAAATTTTTTTTTCTATTGCAACAAAAACGTCGACACTTTGAATAGTCTTAAGAGGAATGGAAAACGTACTCTGATGTGACAAATTGTTATTTTTTTATGAATATTTTAATTGTATAGGGATTTATAAAACAGAACCTTGATTTCCGCTATAAAAAGACTTAAAATATGGAAGAAGGCCTGTCTACCAAAGTTAGTAAAAATAAAAATGTGGATTTTTTTAGATATTGTGTCCCACACAGTGCAGCTAATATAACGAGTTTTTCTCTTAAAAAAAATTCTGCTGCAATCTCCAAAGAGTAATTTTTCCTTTATTGAATAACGGAGTTTTACCTTTAAATAAATTGTCTATAAATATTAAAAGCATCAGTAGTTGTTATTATTGAAAAAAAAACACGTTTAATTATTGACGCTGTTTCTGCGCAATATATTTTTCATGATTTTGTACGATTTAAATGAGCTATAGGAGGGCTTCCAGATTTGGCTAATATTAACCTATTTTGTATTGAAAATATCTAAAAATTTCCAAAACTTGAAATATTTGCTTTCTTAAGGGTGTATTCAAATCCAAACTGCTTATTTTGAGACACGTTTGTAAATTCATTTTTGCTCTAAAATGCATCCAATTGGCAGGTTCTCTTATTTAGAAATAAATAATGTCCGCATTGTCTTAATTTTTTGATAAAGGCAGAATATACTTCAAAAAATGCTGTCAAAGTGGACATTTTGAACCGAATTTCCCGAAGCGATATCGCTGGAAACAAAAAAAATGATCGTACTGTGACAATAGTTGTCTGTAAATCAATTTCTAATTAATTGAACGAAAAATAAAAACATGGAGCCCATATAAATGTCTTTATAAATCACGCCGCCAAGTTTCCTGTTGTTACTTTTAAAAATGAGTCTGAAAATGTGTCTCAAAATTTTAAGTTGTTCAGCGTTAAAAAATTATTTTTTTTTTAATACCACCTTAAATCACACATTTTAGGAAATAGATAGCTTGAAATGAATTATTTTGAAAAAAAGTGCAGATATTGTCATTGAAAAAATTGCTAATCTAGCAACTCCTCTTTTAATAGAATAATTATATAAAATAAAAACAAAAAAGAACATTGAAAAAATTAATTAAAACTCACACCAGAAAAAATACAAAAAGAATTTTTTCAAATAAAAAAGTTAGTCTTTTATAAAATTAGTTTTCATTTGTTTGGAATAGTTAAAGTAACAGCTTTTTCTCCGGATGAGGCTGTTTTATGAATTGTTTGAAATAAATATTTAAAACGTTTCAGTGTTCAAGGCTGGGAATTTTTTTTCGCTCAATTCTTTAAATACTGTTTTTTTTTTCACTAAGAAACGATTTTTCAAATTTTAAGGTGCAAACCGCTTTTTGATTCCTAAATTTTTGTGCATTTTAAAAATATGAACGGATCAAGAGAAAAATTTGTATTTTTTTTAAACATTTGTTATATTTAAATTAGTATCTAAATTTTTATGAAAGATAATGCAATATGAAATGTTGACAAGATAATTGAAGGAATTTCCGCTTATATTCCTCGGATAAAACAAGAATGTTCGAAGAATTTTATTTAATAATTAATGTAAAATAAAGTCCAACATATTGCGTTTGAATAAAAAACATATTATTAAATTTTATTAAAACGCATTATTTAATGATAGCATTCCATTACAGCAAAAATTACTCTTCGGAAATTGCGACAGTTCTTTTTATTATGGGAAAGAAGTTCTATAAATTAGATGAACAGTGTGGGACACGAATATATATAAAAATTCAAATTTTTAATGTTTCTGTCTTTGGTAGCCACGCCTTCTGACTGAATTTAAGTTATTTTATCTCGGAATGTTACATAATTGTCTTCACAATTAAAATATTTATAACAAATAACAAATTGTTGCGCCAGAAACCGTTGTGCACTTAAGTCTATTCAATGTCAAAAAGTTTTTGTTACAATAGAAAAAAATAATTTTATTAAAATAGTAATAGAATAGGTCATAAAATACTTTAATAAAAAAAATAATAGAATAAACAGTACTGTGATATACCTTGCACGTATATCCATAGCAGTTGTCGTAAACTGAAATTAAGCAATTGGACAGCCCAGTTATTCCTTCCGGAGAAGAAAGCGGGTGTCATGCAAAAAGGTCGGACGAACAATTATTCACGAGAACAGATGAATCGAAGTGCGGTTTGCATCATAAAACTTGAAAAATCGTTTCGAAGCAAAAAAAAAAAAAAAACTTCTTTTTTTATGAATTTTTTTTTCTATTCCTCCTACAATACATAAAAAGTGCAACGACATAATTTTAACGATGTGAGAAGTATTTTTGTCTACCTCATGCGACTTTCCAGTCAGAGCCATCACATTTTTACGTACAATTATCCAATTCGTTACTGAATTATTAGTTTATCAAAATTATAATAATGTGTTTTTGTCCATAGATTATATTTAAGGAAATTAGTGTACCTTGAATGGAATATATGTTATTTTTTAGGAATATTTTAATTATGAAGGGATTTGATAAACACAGCATTGAAGTTTGTGATAAAAAAATATGGAAGAAGGCCTGTCTACCAAACGCAGTAAGAAGCGTGTATAAGTATTACGATTAATAACAGATATTTTTATTTTTAAAAAGTGCTAAATTGACGACGCTGTTTCTGGGCAATCTTAACGTCTTTAACACACCGTTTAAAAGACCCAAAGTTTGATATAATAAAACGTTGTATACTCAAACGCAATACCTATTTGTCTTTAATTATTAAATAAATCTTCTGCTTCTAAACATGCTAGCCTGATCCGCGGATTATACACCCGAAATAATTTTAATTATGTTGTCAACATTTCATATAGCATTATCTTTCATAGAAATTTCTATATACAAATTTAAATATACCAAATCTTAAAAAAAATACAAATTTTAAAATAGATCCGTTCAAATTTTAAAAATACACAAATAATTAACAAATTGATGAATCGAAATGCGGTTTGCATCATAAAACTTGAAAAATCGTTTCGATGAAAAAAAAACAAGAAAAAAAAACAATTCTTATTTTATAAATTTTTTTTTTCTATTGCAACAAAAACGTCGACACTTTGAATAGTCTTAAGAGGAATGGAAAACGTACTCTGATGTGACAAATTGTTATTTTTTTATGAATATTTTAATTGTATAGGGATTTATAAAACAGAACCTTGATTTCCGCTATAAAAAGACTTAAAATATGGAAGAAGGCCTGTCTACCAAAGTTAGTAAAAATAAAAATGTGGATTTTTTTAGATATTGTGTCCCACACAGTGCAGCTAATATAACGAGTTTTTCTCTTAAAAAAAATTCTGCTGCAATCTCCAAAGAGTAATTTTTCCTTTATTGAATAACGGAGTTTTACCTTTAAATAAATTGTCTATAAATATTAAAAGCATCAGTAGTTGTTATTATTGAAAAAAACACGTTTAATTATTGACGCTGTTTCTGCGCAATATATTTTTCATGATTTTGTACGATTTAAATGAGCTATAGGAGGGCTTCCAGATTTGGCTAATATTAACCTATTTTGTATTGAAAATATCTAAAAATTTCCAAAACTTGAAATATTTGCTTTCTTAAGGGTGTATTCAAATCCAAACTGCTTATTTTGAGACACGTTTGTAAATTCATTTTTGCTCTAAAATGCATCCAATTGGCAGGTTCTCTTATTTAGAAATAAATAATGTCCGTATTGTCTTAATTTTTTGATAAAGGCAGAATATACTTCAAAAAATGCTGTCAAAGTGGACATTTTGAACCGAATTTCCCGAAGCGATATCGCTGGAAACAAAAAAAATGATCGTACTGTGACAATAGTTGTCTGTAAATCAATTTCTAATTAATTGAACGAAAAATAAAAACATGGAGCCCATATAAATGTCTTTATAAATCACGCCGCCAAGTTTCCTGTTGTTACTTTTAAAAATGAGTCTGAAAATGTGTCTCAAAATTTTAAGTTGTTCAGCGTTAAAAAATTATTTTTTTTTAATACCACCTTAAATCACACATTTTAGGAAATAGATAGCTTGAAATGAATTATTTTGAAAAAAAGTGCAGATATTGTCATTGAAAAAATTGCTAATCTAGCAACTCCTCTTTTAATAGAATAATTATATAAAATAAAAACAAAAAAGAACATTGAAAAAATTAATTAAAACTCACACCAGAAAAAATACAAAAAGAATTTTTTCAAATAAAAAAGTTAGTCTTTTATAAAATTAGTTTTCATCTGTTTGGAATAGTTAAAGTAACAGCTTTTTCTCCGGATGAGGCTGTTTTATGAATTGTTTGAAATAAATATTTAAAACGTTTCAGTGTTCAAGGCTGGGAATTTTTTTTCGCTCAATTCTTTAAATACTGTTTTTTTTTTTTCACTAAGAAACGATTTTTCAAATTTTAAGGTGCAAACCGCTTTTTGATTCCTAAATTTTTGTGCATTTTAAAAATATGAACGGATCAAGAGAAAAATTTGTATTTTTTTTTAAACATTTGTTATATTTAAATTAGTATCTAAATTTTTATGAAAGATAATGCAATATGAAATGTTGACAAGATAATTGAAGGAATTTCCGCTTATATTCCTCGGATAAAACAAGAATGTTCGAAGAATTTTATTTAATAATTAATGTAAAATAAAGTCCAACATATTGCGTTTGAATAAAAAACATTTTATTAAATTTTATTAAAACGCATTATTTAATGATAGCATTCCATTACAGCAAAAATTACTCTTCGGAAATTGCGACAGTTCTTTTTATTATGGGAAAGAAGTTCTATAAATTAGATGAACAGTGTGGGACACGAATATATATAAAAATTCAAATTTTTAATGTTTCTGTCTTTGGTAGCCACGCCTTCTGACTGAATTTAAGTTATTTTATCTCGGAATGTTACATAATTGTCTTCACAATTAAAATATTTATAACAAATAACAAATTGTTGCGCCAGAAACCGTTGTGCACTTAAGTCTATTCAATGTCAAAAAGTTTTTGTTACAATAGAAAAAAATAATTTTATTAAAATAGTAATAGAATAGTTCATAAAATACTTTAATAAAAAAAATAATAGAATAAACAGTACTGTGATATACCTTGCACGTATATCCATAGCAGTTGTCGTAAACTGAAATTAAGCAATTGGACAGCCCAGTTATTCCTTCCGGAGAAGAAAGCGGGTGTCATGCAAAAAGGTCGGACGAACAATTATTCACGAGAACAGATGAATCGAAGTGCGGTTTGCATCATAAAACTTGAAAAATCGTTTCGAAGCAAAAAAAAAAAACTTCTTTTTTTATGAATTTTTTTTCTATTCCTCCTACAATACATAAAAAGTGCAACGACATAATTTTAACGATGTGAGAAGTATTTTTGTCTACCTCATGCGACTTTCCAGTCAGAGCCATCACATTTTTACGTACAATTATCCAATTCGTTACTGAATTATTAGTTTATCAAAATTATATTAATGTGTTTTTGTCCATAGATTATATTTAAGTAAATTAGTGTACCTTGAATGGAATATATGTTATTTTTTAGGAATATTTTAATTATGAAGGGATTTGATAAACACAGCATTGAAGTTTGTGATAAAAAAATATGGAAGAAGGCCTGTCTACCAAACGCAGTAAGAAGCGTGTATAACTATTACGATTAATAACAGATATTTTTATTTTTAAAAAGTGCTAAATTGACGACGCTGTTTCTGGGCAATCTTAACGTCTTTAACACACCGTTTAAAAGACCCAAAGTTTGATATAATAAAACGTTGTATACTCAAACGCAATACATATTTGTCTTTAATTATTAAATAAATCTTCTGCTTCTAAACATGCTAGCCTGATCCGCGGATTATACACCGGAAATAATTTTAATTATGTTGTCAACATTTCATATAGCATTATCTTTCATAGAAATTTTTATATACAAATTTAAATATACCAAATCTTAAAAAAAATACAACTTTTAAAATAGATCCGTTCAAATTTTAAAAATACACAAATAATTAACAAATTGATGAATCGAAATGCGGTTTGCATCATAAAACTTGAAAAATCGTTTCGATGAAAAAAAAAACAAGAAAAAAAAAACAATTCTTATTTTATAAATTTTTTTTTCTATTGCAACAAAAACGTCGACACTTTGAATAGTCTTAAGAGGAATGGAAAACGTACTCTGATGTGACAAATTGTTATTTTTTTATGAATATTTTAATTGTATAGGGATTTATAAAACAGAACCTTGATTTCCGCTATAAAAAGACTTAAAATATGGAAGAAGGCCTGTCTACCAAAGTTAGTAAAAATAAAAATGTGGATTTTTTTAGATATTGTGTCCCACACAGTGCAGCTAATATAACGAGTTTTTCTCTTAAAAAAAATTCTGCTGCAATCTCCAAAGAGTAATTTTTCCTTTATTGAATAACGGAGTTTTACCTTTAAATAAATTGTCTATAAATATTAAAAGCATCAGTAGTTGTTATTATTGAAAAAAAAACACGTTTAATTATTGACGCTGTTTCTGCGCAATATATTTTTCATGATTTTGTACGATTTAAATGAGCTATAGGAGGGCTTCCAGATTTGGCTAATATTAACCTATTTTGTATTGAAAATATCTAAAAATTTCCAAAACTTGAAATATTTGCTTTCTTAAGGGTGTATTCAAATCCAAACTGCTTATTTTGAGACACGTTTGTAAATTCATTTTTGCTCTAAAATGCATCCAATTGGCAGGTTCTCTTATTTAGAAATAAATAATGTCCGCATTGTCTTAATTTTTTGATAAAGGCAGAATATACTTCAAAAAATGCTGTCAAAGTGGACATTTTGAACCGAATTTCCCGAAGCGATATCGCTGGAAACAAAAAAAATGATCGTACTGTGACAATAGTTGTCTGTAAATCAATTTCTAATTAATTGAACGAAAAATAAAAACATGGAGCCCATATAAATGTCTTTATAAATCACGCCGCCAAGTTTCCTGTTGTTACTTTTAAAAATGAGTCTGAAAATGTGTCTCAAAATTTTAAGTTGTTCAGCGTTAAAAAATTATTTTTTTTTTAATACCACCTTAAATCACACATTTTAGGAAATAGATAGCTTGAAATGAATTATTTTGAAAAAAAGTGCAGATATTGTCATTGAAAAAATTGCTAATCTAGCAACTCCTCTTTTAATAGAATAATTATATAAAATAAAAACAAAAAAGAACATTGAAAAAATTAATTAAAACTCACACCAGAAAAAATACAAAAAGAATTTTTTCAAATAAAAAAGTTAGTCTTTTATAAAATTAGTTTTCATTTGTTTGGAATAGTTAAAGTAACAGCTTTTTCTCCGGATGAGGCTGTTTTATGAATTGTTTGAAATAAATATTTAAAACGTTTCAGTGTTCAAGGCTGGGAATTTTTTTTCGCTCAATTCTTTAAATACTGTTTTTTTTTTCACTAAGAAACGATTTTTCAAATTTTAAGGTGCAAACCGCTTTTTGATTCCTAAATTTTTGTGCATTTTAAAAATATGAACGGATCAAGAGAAAAATTTGTATTTTTTTTAAACATTTGTTATATTTAAATTAGTATCTAAATTTTTATGAAAGATAATGCAATATGAAATGTTGACAAGATAATTGAAGGAATTTCCGCTTATATTCCTCGGATAAAACAAGAATGTTCGAAGAATTTTATTTAATAATTAATGTAAAATAAAGTCCAACATATTGCGTTTGAATAAAAAACATTTTATTAAATTTTATTAAAACGCATTATTTAATGATAGCATTCCATTACAGCAAAAATTACTCTTCGGAAATTGCGACAGTTCTTTTTATTATGGGAAAGAAGTTCTATAAATTAGATGAACAGTGTGGGACACGAATATATATAAAAATTCAAATTTTTAATGTTTCTGTCTTTGGTAGCCACGCCTTCTGACTGAATTTAAGTTATTTTATCTCGGAATGTTACATAATTGTCTTCACAATTAAAATATTTATAACAAATAACAAATTGTTGCGCCAGAAACCGTTGTGCACTTAAGTCTATTCAATGTCAAAAAGTTTTTGTTACAATAGAAAAAAATAATTTTATTAAAATAGTAATAGAATAGTTCATAAAATACTTTAATAAAAAAAATAATAGAATAAACAGTACTGTGATATACCTTGCACGTATATCCATAGCAGTTGTCGTAAACTGAAATTAAGCAATTGGACAGCCCAGTTATTCCTTCCGGAGAAGAAAGCGGGTGTCATGCAAAAAGGTCGGACGAACAATTATTCACGAGAACAGATGAATCGAAGTGCGGTTTGCATCATAAAACTTGAAAAATCGTTTCGAAGCAAAAAAAAAAAAAACTTCTTTTTTTATGAATTTTTTTTTCTATTCCTCCTACAATACATAAAAAGTGCAACGACATAATTTTAACGATGTGAGAAGTATCTTTGTCTACCTCATGCGACTTTCCAGTCAGAGCCATCACATTTTTACGTACAATTATCCAATTCGTTACTGAATTATTAGTTTATCAAAATTATAAGAATGTGTTTTTGTCCATAGATTATATTTAAGGAAATTAGTGTACCTTGAATGGAATATATGTTATTTTTTAGGAATATTTTAATTATGAAGGGATTTGATAAACACAGCATTGAAATTTGTGATAAAAAAATATGGAAGAAGGCCTGTCTACCAAACGCAGTAAGAAGCGTGTATAAGTATTACGATTAATAACAGATATTTTTATTTTTAAAAAGTGCTAAATTGACGACGCTGTTTCTGGGCAATCTTAACGTCTTTAACACACCGTTTAAAAGACCCAAAGTTTGATATAATAAAACGTTGTATACTCAAACGCAATACCTATTTGTCTTTAATTATTAAATAAATCTTCTGCTTCTAAACATGCTAGCCTGATCCGCGGATTATACACCCGAAATAATTTTAATTATGTTGTCAACATTTCATATAGCATTATCTTTCATAGAAATTTCTATATACAAATTTAAATATACCAAATCTTAAAAAAAATACAAATTTTAAAATAGATCCGTTCAAATTTTAAAAATACACAAATAATTAACAAATTGATGAATCGAAATGCGGTTTGCATCATAAAACTTGAAAAATCGTTTCGATGAAAAAAAAACAAGAAAAAAAAACAATTCTTATTTTATAAATTTTTTTTTTCTATTGCAACAAAAACGTCGACACTTTGAATAGTCTTAAGAGGAATGGAAAACGTACTCTGATGTGACAAATTGTTATTTTTTTATGAATATTTTAATTGTATAGGGATTTATAAAACAGAACCTTGATTTCCGCTATAAAAAGACTTAAAATATGGAAGAAGGCCTGTCTACCAAAGTTAGTAAAAATAAAAATGTGGATTTTTTTAGATATTGTGTCCCACACAGTGCAGCTAATATAACGAGTTTTTCTCTTAAAAAAAATTCTGCTGCAATCTCCAAAGAGTAATTTTTCCTTTATTGAATAACGGAGTTTTACCTTTAAATAAATTGTCTATAAATATTAAAAGCATCAGTAGTTGTTATTATTGAAAAAAACACGTTTAATTATTGACGCTGTTTCTGCGCAATATATTTTTCATGATTTTGTACGATTTAAATGAGCTATAGGAGGGCTTCCAGATTTGGCTAATATTAACCTATTTTGTATTGAAAATATCTAAAAATTTCCAAAACTTGAAATATTTGCTTTCTTAAGGGTGTATTCAAATCCAAACTGCTTATTTTGAGACACGTTTGTAAATTCATTTTTGCTCTAAAATGCATCCAATTGGCAGGTTCTCTTATTTAGAAATAAATAATGTCCGTATTGTCTTAATTTTTTGATAAAGGCAGAATATACTTCAAAAAATGCTGTCAAAGTGGACATTGTTGCAATATGTTGGACAATGTTATTTTTTAGGAATATTTTAATTATGAAGGGATTTGATAAACACAGCATTGAAGATTACAAAGTTGAAGACATATGGAAGAAGGCCTGTCTACCAAACGCAGTAAGAAGCGTGTATAACTATTACGATTAATAACAGATATTTTTATTTTTAAAAAGTGCTAAATTGTCGATGCTGTTTCCGGGCAATCTTAACGTCTTTAACACACCGTTTCAATCGACACAAAGTTTGATATAATAAAATGTTGTATACTCAAACGCGGTACTTATTTGTCTTTAATTATTAAATAAATCTTCTGCATCTAAACATGCTAGCCTGATCCTCGTAATATACACCGGAAATAATTTTATTTATGTTGTCAACATTTCATATAGCATTATCTTTCATAGAAATTTCTATATACAAATTTAAATGTACCAAATCTTAAAAATATATACAAATATTAAAATAGATCCGTTCAAGTTTTAAAAATACAAAAGTGATTAACAAATTGATGAATCGAAGTGCGGTTTGCATCATAAAACTTGAAAAATCGTTTTGAAGAAAAAAAAAACTTTTTTTTATTAAATTTCTTTTTTTCTATTGCAACAAAAACGTCGACAATTTGAACAGTCTTAAGAGAAATGGAAAGTGTACTCTGATGTGACAAATTGTTATTTTTTTATGAATATTTTAATTGTATAGGGATTTATAAAACAGAACCTTGATTTCCGCGATAAAAAGACAAAATATGAAAGAAGGCCTGTCTACCAAAGTTAGTAAAAATAAAAATGTGGATTTTTTTAGATATTGTGTCCCACACAGTGCAGCTAATATAACGAGTTTTTCTCTTTAAAAATATTCTGCTGCAATCTCCGAAGAGTAATTTTTCCTCTATTGAATAACGGAGTTTTCCTTTAAATAAATTGTCTATAAATATTAAAAGCATCAGTAGTTGTTATTATTGAAAAAAAAAAACACGTTTAATTACTGACGCTGTTTCTGCGCAATATATTTTTCATGATTTTGTATGATTTAAATGAGCTATAGGAAGGCTTCCAGATTTGGCTAATATTAACCTATTTTGTATTGAAAATATCTAAAAATTTCCAAACTTGAAATCTTTGCTTGGTTAAGGGTGTATGCAAATCCAAACTGCTTATTTTGAGACACATTTGTAAATTCATTTTTGCTCTAAAATGCATCCAATTGGCAGGTTCTCTTTTTTAGAAACTTTATAATGTCCGTATTGTCTTAATTTTTTGATAAAGGCAGAATATATTTCAAAAAATGCTGTCAAAGTGGACATTTCGAACCGAATTTCCCGAAGCGATATCGCTGGAAACAAAAAAATGCTCGTACTGTGAAAATAATTGTCTGTAAATCAATTTCTAATTAATTGAACGAAAAATAAAAACATGGAGCCCATATAAATGTCTTTATAAATCACGCCGCAAAGTTTCCTGTTGTTACTTTTAAAAATGAGTCTGAAAATATATCTCAAAATTTTGAGTTGTTCAGCGTTGAAAAATATATTTTTTTAATGCCACCTTAAATCACGCATTTTAGGAAATAGATAGCTTGAAATTAATTATTTTGAAAAAAAGTGCAGATATTTTCATTAAAAAAATTGCTAATCTAGCAACTCCTCTTTTGATAGAATAATTATATAAAACAAAAACAAAAGAGAACATTGAAAAAATTAATTAAAACTCACACCAGAAAAAATACAAAAATAATTTTTTCAAATAAAAAAAGTTAGTATTTTATGAAATTAGTTTTCATTTGTTTGGAATAATTAAAGTAACAGCCTTTTCTCTGGATGAGGCTGTTTAATGAATTGTTTGAAATAAATATTTAAAACGTTTCAGTGTTCAAGGCTGGGAATTTTTTTTCGCTCAATTCTTTAAATACTGTTTTTTTTTTCACTAAGAAACGGTTTTTCAAGTTTTAAGGTACAAACCGCTTTTTGATTCCTAAATTTTTGTGCATTTTAAAAATATGAACGGATCAAGAGAAAAATTTGTATTTTTTTTAAACATTTGTTATATTTAAATTAGTATCTAAATTTCTATGAAAGATAATCCAATATGAAATGTTGACAAGATAATTGAAGGAATTTCCGCTTATATTCCTCGGATAAAACAAGAATGTTCGCAGAAATTTTATTTAATAATTAATGTAAAATAAAGTCCAACATATTGCGTTTGAATAAAAAACATTTTATTAAATTTTATTAAAACGCATTATTTAATGGTAGCATTCCATTAAAGCAAAAATTACTCTTCGGAAATTGCGACAGTTCTTTTTATTATGACAAAGAAGTTCTATAAATTAGATGAACAGTGTGGGACACAAATATCTATAAAAATTCAAATTTTTAATGTTACTGTCTTTGGTAGGCACTCCTTCTGACTGAATTTAAGTTCTTTTATCTCAGAATGGATGGGTGTGTTTCATAATTGTCTTCACAATTAAAATATTTATAAAAAATAACAAATTGTTGCGCCAGAAACCGTTGTGCACTTAAGTCTATTCAATGTCAAAAAGTTTTTGTTACAATAGAAAAAACTAATTTTATTAAAATAGTAATAGAATAGTTCATAAAATACTTTAATTAAAAAAGTAATAGAATAAACAGTACTGTGATATACCTTGCACGTATATCCATAGCAGTTGTCGTAAACTGAAATTAAGCAATTGGACAGCCCAGTTATTCCTTCCGGAGAAGAAAGCGGCTGTCATGCAAGAAGTTCGGTAGAACAATTATTCACGAGAACACATGAATCGAAGTGCGGTTTGCATCATAAAACTTGAAAAATCGTTTCGAAGCAAAAAAAAAACTTTTTATTTTATGAATTTTTTTTTCAATTCCTCCTACAATACATAAAAAGTGCAACGACATAATTTTAACGATGTGAGAAGTATTTTCGTCTACCTCATACGACTTTCCAGTCAGAGCCTTCACATTTTTACGTACAATTATCCAATTCGTAACTGAATTATTAGTTTATCAAAATTATAATAATGTGTTTTTGTCCATAGATTATATTTAAGTAAATTACTGTACCTTGAATAGAATATATGTTATTTTTTAGGAATATTTTAATTATGAAGGGATTTGATAAACACAGCATTGAAGATCACAAACTTGAAGAAATATGGAAGAAGGCCTGTCTACCAAACGCAGTAAGAAGCGTGTATAACTATTACGATTAATAACAGATATTTTTATTTTTAAAAAGTGCTAAATTGTCGATGCTGTTTCCGGGCAATCTTAACGTCTTTAACACACCGTTTCAATCGACCCAAAGTTTGATATAATAAAATGTTGTATACTCAAACGCGGTACTTATTTGTCTTTAATTATTAAATAAATCTTCTGCATCTAAACATGCTAGCCTGATCCTCGTAATATACACCGGAAATAATTTTAATTATATTGTCACCATTTCATATAGCATTATCTTTCATAGAAATTTCTATATACAAGTTTAAATGTACCAAATCTTAAAAATATATACAAATATTAAAATAGATCCGTTCAAGTTTTAAAAATACAAAAGTGATTAACAAATTGATGAATCGAGGTGCGGTTTGCATCATAAAACTTGAAAAATCGTTTTGAAGGGGGAAAAAAACTTTTTTTTATTAAATTTCTTTTTTTCTATTGCAACAAAAACGTCGACAATTTGAACAGTCTTAAGAGAAATGGAAAGTGTACTCTGATGTGACAAATTGTTATTTTTTTATGAATATTTTAATTGTATAGGGATTTATAAAACAGAACCTTGATTTCCGCGATAAAAAGACAAAATATGAAAGAAGGCCTGTCTACCAAAGTTAGTAAAAATAAAAATGTGGATTTTTTTAGATATTGTGTCCCACACAGTGCAGCTAATATAACGAGTTTTTCTCTTTAAAAATATTCTGCTGCAATCTCCGAAGAGTAATTTTTCCTCTATTGAATAACGGAGTTTTCCTTTAAATAAATTGTCTATAAATATTAAAAGCATCAGTAGTTGTTATTATTGAAAAAAAAAAACACGTTTAATTACTGACGCTGTTTCTGCGCAATATATTTTTCATGATTTTGTATGATTTAAATGAGCTATAGGAAGGCTTCCAGATTTGGCTAATATTAACCTATTTTGTATTGAAAATATCTAAAAATTTCCAAACTTGAAATCTTTGCTTGGTTAAGGGTGTATGCAAATCCAAACTGCTTATTTTGAGACACATTTGTAAATTCATTTTTGCTCTAAAATGCATCCAATTGGCAGGTTCTCTTTTTTAGAAACTTTATAATGTCCGTATTGTCTTAATTTTTTGATAAAGGCAGAATATATTTCAAAAAATGCTGTCAAAGTGGACATTTCGAACCGAATTTCCCGAAGCGATATCGCTGGAAACAAAAAAATGCTCGTACTGTGAAAATAATTGTCTGTAAATCAATTTCTAATTAATTGAACGAAAAATAAAAACATGGAGCCCATATAAATGTCTTTATAAATCACGCCGCAAAGTTTCCTGTTGTTACTTTTAAAAATGAGTCTGAAAATATATCTCAAAATTTTGAGTTGTTCAGCGTTGAAAAATATATTTTTTTAATGCCACCTTAAATCACGCATTTTAGGAAATAGATAGCTTGAAATTAATTATTTTGAAAAAAAGTGCAGATATTTTCATTAAAAAAATTGCTAATCTAGCAACTCCTCTTTTGATAGAATAATTATATAAAACAAAAACAAAAGAGAACATTGAAAAAATTAATTAAAACTCACACCAGAAAAAATACAAAAATAATTTTTTCAAATAAAAAAAGTTAGTATTTTATGAAATTAGTTTTCATTTGTTTGGAATAATTAAAGTAACAGCCTTTTCTCTGGATGAGGCTGTTTAATGAATTGTTTGAAATAAATATTTAAAACGTTTCAGTGTTCAAGGCTGGGAATTTTTTTTCGCTCAATTCTTTAAATACTGTTTTTTTTTTCACTAAGAAACGGTTTTTCAAGTTTTAAGGTACAAACCGCTTTTTGATTCCTAAATTTTTGTGCATTTTAAAAATATGAACGGATCAAGAGAAAAATTTGTATTTTTTTTAAACATTTGTTATATTTAAATTAGTATCTAAATTTCTATGAAAGATAATCCAATATGAAATGTTGACAAGATAATTGAAGGAATTTCCGCTTATATTCCTCGGATAAAACAAGAATGTTCGCAGAAATTTTATTTAATAATTAATGTAAAATAAAGTCCAACATATTGCGTTTGAATAAAAAACATTTTATTAAATTTTATTAAAACGCATTATTTAATGGTAGCATTCCATTAAAGCAAAAATTACTCTTCGGAAATTGCGACAGTTCTTTTTATTATGACAAAGAAGTTCTATAAATTAGATGAACAGTGTGGGACACAAATATCTATAAAAATTCAAATTTTTAATGTTACTGTCTTTGGTAGGCACTCCTTCTGACTGAATTTAAGTTCTTTTATCTCAGAATGGATGGGTGTGTTTCATAATTGTCTTCACAATTAAAATATTTATAAAAAATAACAAATTGTTGCGCCAGAAACCGTTGTGCACTTAAGTCTATTCAATGTCAAAAAGTTTTTGTTACAATAGAAAAAACTAATTTTATTAAAATAGTAATAGAATAGTTCATAAAATACTTTAATTAAAAAAGTAATAGAATAAACAGTACTGTGATATACCTTGCACGTATATCCATAGCAGTTGTCGTAAACTGAAATTAAGCAATTGGACAGCCCAGTTATTCCTTCCGGAGAAGAAAGCGGCTGTCATGCAAGAAGTTCGGTAGAACAATTATTCACGAGAACACATGAATCGAAGTGCGGTTTGCATCATAAAACTTGAAAAATCGTTTCGAAGCAAAAAAAAAACTTTTTATTTTATGAATTTTTTTTTCAATTCCTCCTACAATACATAAAAAGTGCAACGACATAATTTTAACGATGTGAGAAGTATTTTCGTCTACCTCATACGACTTTCCAGTCAGAGCCTTCACATTTTTACGTACAATTATCCAATTCGTAACTGAATTATTAGTTTATCAAAATTATAATAATGTGTTTTTGTCCATAGATTATATTTAAGTAAATTACTGTACCTTGAATAGAATATATGTTATTTTTTAGGAATATTTTAATTATGAAGGGATTTGATAAACACAGCATTGAAGATCACAAACTTGAAGAAATATGGAAGAAGGCCTGTCTACCAAACGCAGTAAGAAGCGTGTATAACTATTACGATTAATAACAGATATTTTTATTTTTAAAAAGTGCTAAATTGTCGATGCTGTTTCCGGGCAATCTTAACGTCTTTAACACACCGTTTCAATCGACCCAAAGTTTGATATAATAAAATGTTGTATACTCAAACGCGGTACTTATTTGTCTTTAATTATTAAATAAATCTTCTGCATCTAAACATGCTAGCCTGATCCTCGTAATATACACCGGAAATAATTTTAATTATATTGTCACCATTTCATATAGCATTATCTTTCATAGAAATTTCTATATACAAGTTTAAATGTACCAAATCTTAAAAATATATACAAATATTAAAATAGATCCGTTCAAGTTTTAAAAATACAAAAGTGATTAACAAATTGATGAATCGAGGTGCGGTTTGCATCATAAAACTTGAAAAATCGTTTTGAAGGGGGAAAAAAACTTTTTTTTATTAAATTTCTTTTTTTCTATTGCAACAAAAACGTCGACAATTTGAACAGTCTTAAGAGAAATGGAAAGTGTACTCTGATGTGACAAATTGTTATTTTTTTATGAATATTTTAATTGTATAGGGATTTATAAAACAGAACCTTGATTTCCGCGATAAAAAGACAAAATATGAAAGAAGGCCTGTCTACCAAAGTTAGTAAAAATAAAAATGTGGATTTTTTTAGATATTGTGTCCCACACAGTGCAGCTAATATAACGAGTTTTTCTCTTTAAAAATATTCTGCTGCAATCTCCGAAGAGTAATTTTTCCTCTATTGAATAACGGAGTTTTCCTTTAAATAAATTGTCTATAAATATTAAAAGCATCAGTAGTTGTTATTATTGAAAAAAAAACACGTTTAATTATTGACGCTGTTTCTGCGCAATATATTTTTCATGATTTTCTACGATTTAAATGAGCTATAGGAGGGCTTCCAGATTTGGCTAATATTAACCTATTTTGTATTGAAAATATCTAAAAATTTCCAAACTTGAAATCTTTGCTTTGTTAAGGGTGTATTCAAATCCAAACTGCTTATTTTGAGACACATTTGTAAATTCATTTTTGCTCTAAAATGCATCCAATTGGCAGGTTCTCTTATTTAGAAACTATATAATGTCCGTATTGTCTTAATTTTTTGATAAAGGCAGAATATATTTCCAAAAATGCTGTCAAAGTGGACATTTCGAACCGAATTTCACGAAGCGATATCGCTGGAAACAAAAAAATGATCGTACTGTGAAAATAATTGTCTGTAAATCAATTTCTAATTAATTGAACGAAAAATAAAAACATGGAGCCCATATAAATGTCTTTATAAATCACGCCGCAAAGTTTCCTGTTGTTACTTTTAAAAATGAGTCTGAAAATGTGTCTCAAAATTTTAAGTTGTTCAGCGTTAAAAAATTATTTTTTTTAATACCACCTTAAATCACACATTTTAGGAAATAGATAGCTTGAAATTAATTATTTTGAAAAAAAGTGCAGATATTTTCATTAAAAAAATTGCTAATCTAGCAACTCCTCTTTTGATAGAATAATTATATAAAACAAAAACAAAAGAGAACATTGAAAAAATTAATTAAAACTCACACCAGAAAAAATACAAAAATAATTTTTTCAAATAGAAAAAGTTAGTATTTTATAAAATTAGTTTTCATTTGTTTGGAATAATTAAAGTAACAGCTTTTTCTCTGGATGAGGCTGTTTAATGAATTGTTTGAAATAAATATTTAAAACGTTTCAGTGTTCAAGGCTGGGAATTTTTTTTCGCTCAATTCTTTAAATACTGTTTTTTTTTTCACTAAGAAACGGTTTTTCAACTTTTAAGGTACAAACCGCTTTTTGATTCCTAAATTTTTGTGCATTTTAAAAATATGAATGGAACAAGAGAAAAATTTGTATTTTTTTTAAACATTTGTTATATTTAAATTAGTATCTAAATTTCTATGAAAGATAATCCAATATGAAATGTTGACAAGATAATTGAAGGAATTTCCGCTTATATTCCTCGGATAAAACAAGAATGTTCGCAGAAATTTTATTTAATAATTAATGTAAAATAAAGTCCAACATATTGCGTTTGAATAAAAAACATTTTATTAAATTTTATTAAAACGCATTATTTAATGGTAGCATTCCATTAAAGCAAAAATTACTCTTCGGAAATTGCGACAGTTCTTTTTATTATGGGAAAGAAGTTCTATAAATTAGATGAACAGTGTGGGACACAAATATCTATAAAAATTCAAATTTTTAATGTTACTGTCTTTGGTAGGCACACCTTCTGACTGAATTTAAGTTCTTTTATCTCAGAATGGATGGGTGTGTTTCATAATTGTCTTCACAATTAAAATATTTATAAAAAATAACAAATTGTTGCGCCAGAAACCGTTGTGCACTTAAGGCTATTCAATGTCAAAAAGTTTTTGTTACAATAGAAAAAAATAATTTTATTAAAATAGTAATAGAATAGTTCATAAAATACTTTAATTAAAAAAGTAATAGAATAAACAGTACTGTGATATACCTTGCACGTATATCCATAGCAGTTGTCGTAAACTGAAATTAAGCAATTGGACAGCCCAGTTATTCCTTCCGGAGAAGAAAGCGGCTGTCATGCAAGAAGTTCGGTAGAACAATTATTCACGAGAACACATGAATCGAAGTGCGGTTTGCATCATAAAACTTGAAAAATCGTTTCGAAGCAAAAAAAAACTTTTTATTTTATGAATTTTTTTTTCAATTCCTCCTACAATACATAAAAAGTGCAACGACATAATTTTAACGATGTGAGAAGTATTTTCGTCTACCTCATACGACTTTCCAGTCAGAGCCTTCACATTTTTACGTACAATTATCCAATTCGTAACTGAATTATTAGTTTATCAAAATTATAATAATGTGTTTTTGTCCATAGATTATATTTAAGTAAATTACTGTACCTTGAATAGAATATATGTTATTTTTTAGGAATATTTTAATTATGAAGGGATTTGATAAACACAGCATTGAAGATCACAAACTTGAAGAAATATGGAAGAAGGCCTGTCTACCAAACGCAGTAAGAAGCGTGTATAACTATTACGATTAATAACAGATATTTTTATTTTTAAAAAGTGCTAAATTGTCGATGCTGTTTCCGGGCAATCTTAACGTCTTTAACACACCGTTTCAATCGACCCAAAGTTTGATATAATAAAATGTTGTATACTCAAACGCGGTACTTATTTGTCTTTAATTATTAAATAAATCTTCTGCATCTAAACATGCTAGCCTGATCCTCGTAATATACACCGGAAATAATTTTAATTATATTGTCACCATTTCATATAGCATTATCTTTCATAGAAATTTCTATATACAAGTTTAAATGTACCAAATCTTAAAAATATATACAAATATTAAAATAGATCCGTTCAAGTTTTAAAAATACAAAAGTGATTAACAAATTGATGAATCGAAGTGCGGTTTGCATCATAAAACTTGAAAAATCGTTTTGAAGGGGGAAAAAAACTTTTTTTTATTAAATTTCTTTTTTTCTATTGCAACAAAAACGTCGACAATTTGAACAGTCTTAAGAGAAATGGAAAGTGTACTCTGATGTGACAAATTGTTATTTTTTTATGAATATTTTAATTGTATAGGGATTTATAAAACAGAACCTTGATTTCCGCGATAAAAAGACAAAATATGAAAGAAGGCCTGTCTACCAAAGTTAGTAAAAATAAAAATGTGGATTTTTTTAGATATTGTGTCCCACACAGTGCAGCTAATATAACGAGTTTTTCTCTTTAAAAATATTCTGCTGCAATCTCCGAAGAGTAATTTTTCCTCTATTGAATAACGGAGTTTTCCTTTAAATAAATTGTCTATAAATATTAAAAGCATCAGTAGTTGTTATTATTGAAAAAAAAACACGTTTAATTATTGACGCTGTTTCTGCGCAATATATTTTTCATGATTTTCTACGATTTAAATGAGCTATAGGAGGGCTTCCAGATTTGGCTAATATTAACCTATTTTGTATTGAAAATATCTAAAAATTTCCAAACTTGAAATCTTTGCTTTGTTAAGGGTGTATTCAAATCCAAACTGCTTATTTTGAGACACATTTGTAAATTCATTTTTGCTCTAAAATGCATCCAATTGGCAGGTTCTCTTATTTAGAAACTATATAATGTCCGTATTGTCTTAATTTTTTGATAAAGGCAGAATATATTTCCAAAAATGCTGTCAAAGTGGACATTTCGAACCGAATTTCACGAAGCGATATCGCTGGAAACAAAAAAATGATCGTACTGTGAAAATAATTGTCTGTAAATCAATTTCTAATTAATTGAACGAAAAATAAAAACATGGAGCCCATATAAATGTCTTTATAAATCACGCCGCAAAGTTTCCTGTTGTTACTTTTAAAAATGAGTCTGAAAATGTGTCTCAAAATTTTAAGTTGTTCAGCGTTAAAAAATTATTTTTTTTAATACCACCTTAAATCACACATTTTAGGAAATAGATAGCTTGAAATTAATTATTTTGAAAAAAAGTGCAGATATTTTCATTAAAAAAATTGCTAATCTAGCAACTCCTCTTTTGATAGAATAATTATATAAAACAAAAACAAAAGAGAACATTGAAAAAATTAATTAAAACTCACACCAGAAAAAATACAAAAATAATTTTTTCAAATAGAAAAAGTTAGTATTTTATAAAATTAGTTTTCATTTGTTTGGAATAATTAAAGTAACAGCTTTTTCTCTGGATGAGGCTGTTTAATGAATTGTTTGAAATAAATATTTAAAACGTTTCAGTGTTCAAGGCTGGGAATTTTTTTTCGCTCAATTCTTTAAATACTGTTTTTTTTTTCACTAAGAAACGGTTTTTCAACTTTTAAGGTACAAACCGCTTTTTGATTCCTAAATTTTTGTGCATTTTAAAAATATGAACGGAACAAGAGAAAAATTTGTATTTTTTTTAAACATTTGTTATATTTAAATTAGTATCTAAATTTCTATGAAAGATAATCCAATATGAAATGTTGACAAGATAATTGAAGGAATTTCCGCTTATATTCCTCGGATAAAACAAGAATGTTCGCAGAAATTTTATTTAATAATTAATGTAAAATAAAGTCCAACATATTGCGTTTGAATAAAAAACATTTTATTAAATTTTATTAAAACGCATTATTTAATGGTAGCATTCCATTAAAGCAAAAATTACTCTTCGGAAATTGCGACAGTTCTTTTTATTATGGGAAAGAAGTTCTATAAATTAGATGAACAGTGTGGGACACAAATATCTATAAAAATTCAAATTTTTAATGTTACTGTCTTTGGTAGGCACACCTTCTGACTGAATTTAAGTTCTTTTATCTCAGAATGGATGGGTGTGTTTCATAATTGTCTTCACAATTAAAATATTTATAAAAAATAACAAATTGTTGCGCCAGAAACCGTTGTGCACTTAAGGCTATTCAATGTCAAAAAGTTTTTGTTACAATAGAAAAAAATAATTTTATTAAAATAGTAATAGAATAGTTCATAAAATACTTTAATTAAAAAAGTAATAGAATAAACAGTACTGTGATATACCTTGCACGTATATCCATAGCAGTTGTCGTAAACTGAAATTAAGCAATTGGACAGCCCAGTTATTCCTTCCGGAGAAGAAAGCGGCTGTCATGCAAGAAGTTCGGTAGAACAATTATTCACGAGAACACATGAATCGAAGTGCGGTTTGCATCATAAAACTTGAAAAATCGTTTCGAAGCAAAAAAAAACTTTTTATTTTATGAATTTTTTTTTCAATTCCTCCTACAATACATAAAAAGTGCAACGACATAATTTTAACGATGTGAGAAGTATTTTCGTCTACCTCATACGACTTTCCAGTCAGAGCCTTCACATTTTTACGTACAATTATCCAATTCGTAACTGAATTATTAGTTTATCAAAATTATAATAATGTGTTTTTGTCCACAGATTATATTTAAGTAAATTACTGTACCTTGAATAGAATATATGTTATTTTTTAGGAATATTTTAATTATGAAGGGATTTGATAAACACAGCATTGAAGATCACAAACTTGAAGAAATATGGAAGAAGGCCTGTCTACCAAACGCAGTAAGAAGCGTGTATAACTATTACGATTAATAACAGATATTTTTATTTTTAAAAAGTGCTAAATTGTCGATGCTGTTTCCGGGCAATCTTAACGTCTTTAACACACCGTTTCAATCGACCCAAAGTTTGATATAATAAAATGTTGTATACTCAAACGCGGTACTTATTTGTCTTTAATTATTAAATAAATCTTCTGCATCTAAACATGCTAGCCTGATCCTCGTAATATACACCGGAAATAATTTTAATTATATTGTCACCATTTCATATAGCATTATCTTTCATAGAAATTTCTATATACAAGTTTAAATGTACCAAATCTTAAAAATATATACAAATATTAAAATAGATCCGTTCAAGTTTTAAAAATACAAAAGTGATTAACAAATTGATGAATCGAAGTGCGGTTTGCATCATAAAACTTGAAAAATCGTTTTGAAGGGGGAAAAAAACTTTTTTTTATTAAATTTCTTTTTTTCTATTGCAACAAAAACGTCGACAATTTGAACAGTCTTAAGAGAAATGGAAAGTGTACTCTGATGTGACAAATTGTTATTTTTTTATGAATATTTTAATTGTATAGGGATTTATAAAACAGAACCTTGATTTCCGCGATAAAAAGACAAAATATGAAAGAAGGCCTGTCTACCAAAGTTAGTAAAAATAAAAATGTGGATTTTTTTAGATATTGTGTCCCACACAGTGCAGCTAATATAACGAGTTTTTCTCTTTAAAAATATTCTGCTGCAATCTCCGAAGAGTAATTTTTCCTCTATTGAATAACGGAGTTTTCCTTTAAATAAATTGTCTATAAATATTAAAAGCATCAGTAGTTGTTATTATTGAAAAAAAAACACGTTTAATTATTGACGCTGTTTCTGCGCAATATATTTTTCATGATTTTCTACGATTTAAATGAGCTATAGGAGGGCTTCCAGATTTGGCTAATATTAACCTATTTTGTATTGAAAATATCTAAAAATTTCCAAACTTGAAATCTTTGCTTTGTTAAGGGTGTATTCAAATCCAAACTGCTTATTTTGAGACACATTTGTAAATTCATTTTTGCTCTAAAATGCATCCAATTGGCAGGTTCTCTTATTTAGAAACTATATAATGTCCGTATTGTCTTAATTTTTTGATAAAGGCAGAATATATTTCCAAAAATGCTGTCAAAGTGGACATTTCGAACCGAATTTCACGAAGCGATATCGCTGGAAACAAAAAAATGATCGTACTGTGAAAATAATTGTCTGTAAATCAATTTCTAATTAATTGAACGAAAAATAAAAACATGGAGCCCATATAAATGTCTTTATAAATCACGCCGCAAAGTTTCCTGTTGTTACTTTTAAAAATGAGTCTGAAAATGTGTCTCAAAATTTTAAGTTGTTCAGCGTTAAAAAATTATTTTTTTTTAATACCACCTTAAATCACACATTTTAGGAAATAGATAGCTTGAAATTAATTATTTTGAAAAAAAGTGCAGATATTTTCATTAAAAAAATTGCTAATCTAGCAACTCCTCTTTTGATAGAATAATTATATAAAACAAAAACAAAAGAGAACATTGAAAAAATTAATTAAAACTCACACCAGAAAAAATACAAAAATAATTTTTTCAAATAGAAAAAGTTAGTATTTTATAAAATTAGTTTTCATTTGTTTGGAATAATTAAAGTAACAGCTTTTTCTCTGGATGAGGCTGTTTAATGAATTGTTTGAAATAAATATTTAAAACGTTTCAGTGTTCAAGGCTGGGAATTTTTTTCGCTCAATTCTTTAAATACTGTTTTTTTTTTCACTAAGAAACGGTTTTTCAACTTTTAAGGTACAAACCGCTTTTTGATTCCTAAATTTTTGTGCATTTTAAAAATATGAACGGAACAAGAGAAAAATTTGTATTTTTTTTAAACATTTGTTATATTTAAATTAGTATCTAAATTTCTATGAAAGATAATCCAATATGAAATGTTGACAAGATAATTGAAGGAATTTCCGCTTATATTCCTCGGATAAAACAAGAATGTTCGCAGAAATTTTATTTAATAATTAATGTAAAATAAAGTCCAACATATTGCGTTTGAATAAAAAACATTTTATTAAATTTTATTAAAACGCATTATTTAATGGTAGCATTCCATTAAAGCAAAAATTACTCTTCGGAAATTGCGACAGTTCTTTTTATTATGGGAAAGAAGTTCTATAAATTAGATGAACAGTGTGGGACACAAATATCTATAAAAATTCAAATTTTTAATGTTACTGTCTTTGGTAGGCACCCCTTCTGACTGAATTTAAGTTCTTTTATCTCAGAATGGATGGGTGTGTTTCATAATTGTCTTCACAATTAAAATATTTATAAAAAATAACAAATTGTTGCGCCAGAAACCGTTGTGCACTTAAGTCTATTCAATGTCAAAAAGTTTTTGTTACAATAGAAAAAAATAATTTTATTAAAATAGTAATAGAATAGTTCATAAAATACTTTAATTAAAAAAGTAATAGAATAAACAGTACTGTGATATACCTTGCACGTATATCCATAGCAGTTGTCGTAAACTGAAATTAAGCAATTGGACAGCCCAGTTATTCCTTCCGGAGAAGAAAGCGGCTGTCATGCAAGAAGTTCGGTAGAACAATTATTCACGAGAACACATGAATCGAAGTGCGGTTTGCATCATAAAACTTGAAAAATCGTTTCGAAGCAAAAAAAAACTTTTTATTTTATGAATTTTTTTTTCAATTCCTCCTACAATACATAAAAAGTGCAACGACATAATTTTAACGATGTGAGAAGTATTTTCGTCTACCTCATACGACTTTCCAGTCAGAGCCTTCACATTTTTACGTACAATTATCCAATTCGTAACTGAATTATTAGTTTATCAAAATTATAATAATGTGTTTTTGTCCATAGATTATATTTAAGTAAATTACTGTACCTTGAATAGAATATATGTTATTTTTTAGGAATATTTTAATTATGAAGGGATTTGATAAACACAGCATTGAAGATCACAAACTTGAAGAAATATGGAAGAAGGCCTGTCTACCAAACGCAGTAAGAAGCGTGTATAACTATTACGATTAATAACAGATATTTTTATTTTTAAAAAGTGCTAAATTGTCGATGCTGTTTCCGGGCAATCTTAACGTCTTTAACACACCGTTTCAATCGACCCAAAGTTTGATATAATAAAATGTTGTATACTCAAACGCGGTACTTATTTGTCTTTAATTATTAAATAAATCTTCTGCATCTAAACATGCTAGCCTGATCCTCGTAATATACACCGGAAATAATTTTAATTATATTGTCACCATTTCATATAGCATTATCTTTCATAGAAATTTCTATATACAAGTTTAAATGTACCAAATCTTAAAAATATATACAAATATTAAAATAGATCCGTTCAAGTTTTAAAAATACAAAAGTGATTAACAAATTGATGAATCGAAGTGCGGTTTGCATCATAAAACTTGAAAAATCGTTTTGAAGGGGAAAAAAAACTTTTTTTTATTAAATTTCTTTTTTTCTATTGCAACAAAAACGTCGACAATTTGAACAGTCTTAAGAGAAATGGAAAGTGTACTCTGATGTGACAAATTGTTATTTTTTTATGAATATTTTAATTGTATAGGGATTTATAAAACAGAACCTTGATTTCCGCGATAAAAAGACAAAATATGAAAGAAGGCCTGTCTACCAAAGTTAGTAAAAATAAAAATGTGGATTTTTTTAGATATTGTGTCCCACACAGTGCAGCTAATATAACGAGTTTTTCTCTTTAAAAATATTCTGCTGCAATCTCCGAAGAGTAATTTTTCCTCTATTGAATAACGGAGTTTTCCTTTAAATAAATTGTCTATAAATATTAAAAGCATCAGTAGTTGTTATTATTGAAAAAAAAACACGTTTAATTATTGACGCTGTTTCTGCGCAATATATTTTTCATGATTTTCTACGATTTAAATGAGCTATAGGAGGGCTTCCAGATTTGGCTAATATTAACCTATTTTGTATTGAAAATATCTAAAAATTTCCAAACTTGAAATCTTTGCTTTGTTAAGGGTGTATTCAAATCCAAACTGCTTATTTTGAGACACATTTGTAAATTCATTTTTGCTCTAAAATGCATCCAATTGGCAGGTTCTCTTATTTAGAAACTTTATAATGTCCGTATTGTCTTAATTTTTTGATAAAGGCAGAATATATTTCCAACAATGCTGTCAAAGTGGACATTTCGAACCGAATTTCACGAAGCGATATCGCTGGAAACAAAAAAATGATCGTACTGTGAAAATAATTGTCTGTAAATCAATTTCTAATTAATTGAACGAAAAATAAAAACATGGAGCCCATATAAATGTCTTTATAAATCACGCCGCAAAGTTTCCTGTTGTTACTTTTAAAAATGAGTCTGAAAATGTATCTCAAAATTTTGAGTTGTTCAGCGTTGAAAAATATTTTTTTTTAATACCACCTTAAATCACACATTTTAGGAAATAGATAGCTTGAAATTAATTATTTTGAAAAAAAGTGCAGATATTTTCATTAAAAAAATTGCTAATCTAGCAACTCCTCTTTTGATAGAATAATTATATAAAACAAAAACAAAAGAGAACATTGAAAAAATTAATTAAATCTCACACCAGAAAAAATACAAAAATAATTTTTTCAAATAAAAAAAGTTAGTATTTTATAAAATTAGTTTTCATTTGTTTGGAATAATTAAAGTAACAGCTTTTTCTCTGGATGAGGCTGTTTAATGAATTGTTTGAAATAAATATTTAAAACGTTTCAGTGTTCAAGGCTGGGAATTTTTTTTCGCTCAATTCTTTAAATACTGTTTTTTTTTTCACTAAGAAACGGTTTTTCAACTTTTAAGGTACAAACCGCTTTTTGATTCCTAAATTTTTGTGCATTTTAAAAATATGAACGGATCAAGAGAAAAATTTGTATTTTTTTTAAACATTTGTTATATTTAAATTAGTATCTAAATTTCTATGAAAGATAATCCAATATGAAATGTTGACAAGATAATTGAAGGAATTTCCGCTTATATTCCTCGGATAAAACAAGAATGTTCGCAGAAATTTTATTTAATAATTAATGTAAAATAAAGTCCAACATATTGCGTTTGAATAAAAAACATTTTATTAAATTTTATTAAAACGCATTATTTAATGGTAGCATTCCATTAAAGCAAAAATTACTCTTCGGAAATTGCGACAGTTCTTTTTATTATGGGAAAGAAGTTCTATAAATTAGATGAACAGTGTGGGACACAAATATCTATAAAAATTCAAATTTTTAATGTTACTGTCTTTGGTAGGCACCCCTTCTGACTGAATTTAAGTTCTTTTATCTCAGAATGGATGGGTGTGTTTCATAATTGTCTTCACAATTAAAATATTTATAAAAAATAACAAATTGTTGCGCCAGAAACCGTTGTGCACTTAAGTCTATTCAATGTCAAAAAGTTTTTGTTACAATAGAAAAAAATAATTTTATTAAAATAGTAATAGAATAGTTCATAAAATACTTTAATTAAAAAAGTAATAGAATAAACAGTACTGTGATATACCTTGCACGTATATCCATAGCAGTTGTCGTAAACTGAAATTAAGCAATTGGACAGCCCAGTTATTCCTTCCGGAGAAGAAAGCGGCTGTCATGCAAGAAGTTCGGTAGAACAATTATTCACGAGAACACATGAATCGAAGTGCGGTTTGCATCATAAAACTTGAAAAATCGTTTCGAAGCAAAAAAAAACTTTTTATTTTATGAATTTTTTTTTCAATTCCTCCTACAATACATAAAAAGTGCAACGACATAATTTTAACGATGTGAGAAGTATTTTCGTCTACCTCATACGACTTTCCAGTCAGAGCCTTCACATTTTTACGTACAATTATCCAATTCGTAACTGAATTATTAGTTTATCAAAATTATAATAATGTGTTTTTGTCCATAGATTATATTTAAGTAAATTACTGTACCTTGAATAGAATATATGTTATTTTTTAGGAATATTTTAATTATGAAGGGATTTGATAAACACAGCATTGAAGATCACAAACTTGAAGAAATATGGAAGAAGGTGTTGTGGAGGTTTGGGGTTCTTTCTAAAACACAACTTACTTAAACTTAAAAAGCTCATTTATTACTGAATCTTTACTTGACAATTAAATATTTAAAAAAAAATAAGTATACCCTGATTAGCTCCACTGAAATCTGTTGCCATGGAAAAGGTAGCAAATTATATTAAACTAATCAAAATATCAAAACTTAAGAATCCGAATAGGTTAATACAACAATGATAATTTTGAACTCATCATTTTAAGACAATATTAAATGTAGTAAGGGGCAACAGATTTCTAAATCAAGTAGCATACTGAATTGCATAAAGAACACCCAACTCCACTCCAACCCGATCAAGCTCAAATCTCCATACACATTAAATTAACAAAAGTGTAATCATCATATAATTTGGAAAAATGCAGACAACCTGAAATTCCTCCAATATGAGGACCAAAAGGAGAACGAGTTAAATCCGTTAATAGAATAGGGATATGATGATGTACTAAAATTTTAGAATAACAATGGAGATTCTGAACAAGATCAGATCGGTTAGCCAAGAATCGTATAGTGGTATAAAATAACTGAAAACCCTTTTTTTTTTGTTAAAAAACAACCATTTTGTTGTTTGTTTTGAATAATACTTCAAAGAAAGGATAATTAAAAATTAAATTAATCAATTATAAAATTAGACTTAATTTTACTTTAGCAACAATTATCAGTATATTCAATACTGAGATAGGAACAATAATTACATCTAATAACCTTACGTAAACCCCAATTAATGTTCATTTAAACTATTGCTATGAATTTTAGATTTAAGAAATTTAAAAGTATTAATTTAGCAAAATTATAGCTTTCATATTTTTAATCACACTTACTGAGAGGTTAATTCCTTCTTATAGGTATGTTGTAATTATAAAAATATTAATTATTTAAAAATTATATATAAAGAAAAACATACCATATTTGAGAATAAACAAAAAATTTCTTTATTTGAATAATTAAAAATTATAAAAGTAAGGTAGTTCTCAAACAAAATATAATAATAACACAATAACAAAGTTGATCAAAAAAAAAAAAATACTGAAATTACTTATTATAACACTTTACATTAAGCAGCAAAGCCCCTAAAATTACCACAATACCATGATTTAAAGATGGATCAACTTTTCAAAATTTAGTTATTGATTAATTTTCAATTAAATATCATAAATCTTAAACTATTAACAAACCAACAATTCAAATGTCGTTCAATCATAAACAAAAAGGTTACATGTTAATCATCTTAAAATACCAATAATTATATTTTTTTGTTTCTCCAGGTATTTATAAATATTACAACAGTAGACAACATGTAATAAAGAAGAAATATGGGTTACTTACAATATACTTTGATATTTACTACCGTCAATGTGGGCACACTTCTTTGCATATATGTTAGTCTGCCATAATCTCTTTTTTTTTTTTAACCTATTCTTTTCAGCTGCCTCTACGAGTCAACACCGTTACTCCATACATCACTTGGAGATTTTGATTTATTCCCGATTCAAAACGTCGTCACATCACCGATACCTTGTAAAGCGGGCAAGTCTACTCAGCTAGTCACGCCAGCCTTCTTAGTTTAGGATTAATAATGCCCCATCTCCAGAAATGATGCTCGTCTAATCATTAATTCATTTTTCGTCAAGGCATCAATAACAACCGCCGCTTAAGAAGTCAACACAAGACAACACTTTTTCTAGGAACGCCGCTACTACATGATGGGTCAAACATATTTTCTTTTCATTCGCCCTCTATCAGATACAGATCCTTACTTCGAAAATGCCCTTATAGCCTCTTTTCATCATAACATCATGATTTAGGATAATTAATGTAGGGCCATCAATGCACTACTCTCAAAAAAAAAATCTTCCAGAAACCTGTCCGCCTTCAACAACTTCGCGATCCAGCCCACAGGCCAATCTTCGAGCCCCGTAATAAGTCGAATTTTTTTTACGAGTCAAACGACAGGTCTCTTGGCCAAGCAACAAGTGTCGTAAACATTCATTCTCCCGCGCTGCTTGAAAAACGGGACCGATCCACTCTGCCAGGGGTACGGGAATGGAAACAAAAGGAAAAATGGACTCACCGTGAAGACTACAGCTTGCCGCTCCACTCTGCCGGCCGCTTCATGGGGGAAGGAAACCATGCATCACCCCCATGGCGTGTGCTGAAGGGGGTCCTGTCAGCCTCTGTTTACATGGGCGCCAGCTATCCGCCTGATAGCAGAGCCAATTGAAGCCTGACGTAAACTTACAAAGCCTAATTGCGTGTATAGTACACTCAAAAGATAACGTAATTCTTATACAGGGCGGTCGGTCATTCTTATATCAAAGTCAGACTAGATGACTCCAAATTTTCCACCTGTGCAGTCTACTGACAAAACATCCCTTCCTTGCTGTCTGCTTTTCGTATTTGAAAAACAGGAAGCTACGTTAGACTATAAACGTTGAAATTACTTTGCAAAAAGAAAAAGAAAGAAGAAAAAATAAAAACTGATTTTATTATAATTATTACAATTACTTTTATTTATTTAAATTTTTATTAGAAACAGAAAAAAAGAGTGCTTTTAAATAAATGTTGAGAAAGTGATTTAAATAATTAATGTAGATTAAAAAAAAAATTTTGTTGAAACCAACCGTAACAAGATTGCTCCCCCCGGCTTATTAAAAAAAAAATTTTTTTGAGAAAACAAATTATTTTTTGAAAGGTAACTTGGTACCACATGGCATGCTGGGACCTCAACACTGAAAAAACTGACCCACAAACACAGATCATACATCGATCCGGGACGGGATCCAGAGAGTTCACCGCTGAAATACCACCCGGACAATATATTCCGGATATATACAACCAGAGCTCGCACATCCGTAGAAACCATTACCTAAAATATTACCTGAAACATGACCATAAAAGAGTACTACCAGAGGAGGGACCACAAGGCTGATTTTACCACTAAAATGACCAAGATATTTTCTGCACCTGTAAAAGAACACATGTTCCACCTGATTGTGAAACCTCACTTCCCTACTACTGTCATTCCTACGCATAACTGCATCCTTCCTGAGACTTCTGGCAACAGAACTGTAAATAATACATAAATTGAATTTTGAAAAAAAAAATTAGCCGAAAAAGAAGAGAAGTGCCCACTGATTAATTGTCACTATACTGCTTATATACATAACTTCAATAATTGGCATCACAGTATATTACAACACTATCTATTAATGTAAATAAGTACTAGTAATATCATAGTTACAACACTGTAAATGTCAATGAAATTTGTAAAACACATATTAATTCTATTATACAAAAATACACAAGAGCAACTGGTGACACACAAAAAAAAATATATACATATACATCTGTAAGACACAAATTATGGTATCACAGACCATGTTAGAGAATTACGCACACAATTGTAACAATTTTATATGAGAACACATGTTTGTTTTCGAACACAGTCTAATGATTCGGGATATTATGTAGATTTTACAAATGCACGTACAAGTAATGTGCATGGGAAAGAGTATCTCTGCCTCTGTGCTACTTATAGCAAAAAGCAGTTTCGGGCCTTTTGGGCACTACAGGGAAAACATTCCACAAAATAAAATAAAAAACAGGGGTGGTGACATATATCACCAGGAAGGAAAACACACATTCCACAAAAATAGGAAGTAGAATAAATAAAATAGTTAATTTTAGCACTTTTAGCCACACACAACAACATACAGGCATGTACATGAGACAGTATGTACTAGAAAAAGAAAAAGGGCCCACACTCCTTAAAGTTTAAGCTCAAATAAAACCACAAACTGTATAGTAAATAATAAATCTATCTAGTTAAAATGTAGAAATTAAAGTAAACACATACTTAAAAAGTTATATACAAAACACTGATGCATTAAAAAAAACTGAACTAAACAGATCTACCTCGGCAAAAGGGCATACAAAACACAACATCCTAAAAAAATTTTAAAGTAACAAAAATTACATTCGTTTCTTTTTTTTTTGCAAAAATATACCCAAAATCTACGAAAACGGGGTGCGGACGGGTATATACCACATAATCTACCATAAAACAGACAAAAACCTTAAGTATAGGCATAAAAAGGGTTAAAAATGCCTACATGAGAGTATCAACACACAACCAAAACAAACCTTTAATACGCTAGAAAAACTAAGTTCCGTTTTAAAAATGTCAAAAAAAAATAATTAAATATACATACACATTAACTAAACTATAAATAAATACAAATAAACAAGGTAAAATTGAATAAAAATGCTTGAATAACGAAAAAAGGTAGTTAGTATTTATAACTCGGACGGTCTCTTCTATCCCGTAGCGAATAGTCGGTTCTAGAAATCGATATTGAACGACTACTTCTATTCGATTTAGCAGCTGGACGAATCGATGAACGAGACCTGCGCGAATCGCTGTGCTCAGCAGTTGAACTGCTTTCTGCCGTGGCTGAATTTTTACCTACGCGCATTTCACTGCCTTCTGCCGTTGCTAAATTTTTATTTACGCACATCTCGTTATTCTCTGCCGCTGCAATCTCCGGAGAAATGGGAGGTGGGGGAGAGGGATTTATGATTTCAGTCGCGTCGCTGTCTGTTTCCTCCACTTCCGGCGCTACCGGAGTTTCGTTATTGTTGACGTTCACTACTGCTGGTGCGCGGTTACTATCATATGGTGCCCAGGGAATGAATCGGTTACGCTTACACCTGCGTACAGGAGGAGAATCGCGCGGTTGGTGTGGTGAATCGATGGTCACGTTTTCAGTTGATCCCAGGCCAATTGTTTGTTTTGGTTTACTGGACCAGATGGGGAGTCTGTCTTTGAAAGAAGACAACCTGTCAACATGGACAACCTGACAATTTTTGGGATTAGCAACTAGCGCTATTTTAAAATTAACCTCATTTAGCTTCTCAATTATAGTAAAAGGACCATTATTTTGCTTGCTTAATTTTTTTGTATTACCAGGGGCGACTGTGGGTGTAAATAACCACACAAGATCTCCTATTTTAAAATTTTTATCAACAGCTGTCTTTTCACGGTATTTTTCCTGCTGCTCAGAAACTTTAATTAAATTACTATGTACTT
Source organism: Maratus michaelseni (assembly GCA_963931845.1). Lineage (NCBI taxonomy): Eukaryota > Metazoa > Arthropoda > Arachnida > Araneae > Salticidae > Maratus > Maratus michaelseni. Next base: position 416,475,740 of record OZ007586.1, read on the forward strand.
CAGTGTATACTTTTTGAAGAGCTGGGATTAAGAGTTCGCAAAAAGAGGGTGCATCATTATAATTAAAAGAAGGTGGTTGAGAAAAGAGATTATATGGTAGATTCATATTTCTGCCATACATAACTGCAGCTGGGCTAAGTTTAGTTGAAGAGTGGACAGCTGAACGCATAGCTAGTAGTGCAAATTTGAGTTTAGTGTCCCAGTCAGATTGATTTTGGTTGACTATGTGACAAAGTGCATTTTTAAGAGTACGATTCTGTCTCTCCACTTGCGAGTTGCCAGCCGGGTGATAAGATGAGGTCTTAATATGATTAATATCAAACATTTTATATACGTGCTCTATCGCATCTGAAATTAGATTCTTCGCGTTGTCCGTCGTAATAAAACAGGGCGCACCGTAGCGTGATATGAAATCAGCTAAAGTGTCCGCAATGACATCTGAAGTGGTTGAACTAACCGCATATGCTTCTGGCCACTTAGTAAATGAATCTATATATGCGACAATATACTTATTTCCTGAAAAAGTTTGCGGTAAGGGTCCAATGAGATCCAAATGAACCTTGTTCATGGGAAACTGGGGGGTCGGCATACGTTGCAGAGGGGCGAGCTGGTTCGCTCTATAAGCTCTCTTCTGCTGGCAACTAATACATGACTCCACTAGATGCTTGACATCTGACGACATTCCTGGCCAATAGAAGTGCTCACGAATGCGATCAATGGTCTTTTGAAAGGCTTGATGACAAGCCGCTAGGGACTCATGTGTTAGTGCAAAAACTTGAGTAACCAATTCTTTTGGCACGACTAACTTTACAGATTTATTCAAAATAGCTGACTCCCTTGTATCCTCACAAACTAAAATGTCATCTCTAAAAAAAAATTTCATGTATTTAGGAGCAATTTCTACACCTTGGTCTAGTTTTCTTGCAATCTCGCAGCATTTCTTGTCTGATTTTTGTAATTCACCAATTTTTTCAAGTAGATTAGAATGAGGCATAAAAGTAACTTCCTTTTCGACTTGTATACAAAAATTACAATTAACAGTATCATTGGAGTTATCATTGTTGACATACCTCGAAAGGAAATCTGCGACACTGTTACACTTACCTTTAACAAACTTGATTGTAAAATTAAAGTCTGAGAGAGTGCAGATCCATTTAGCCATGCGAGATGTAGGGTCGTGAATTTTTAACATAAATGTTAGAGGCGCATGGTCTGTATAGATGAAAAAATGGGTATTAGCAATGTAACATTTGAAGTGGGCAGTAGCCCAAACTAAAGCTAGTAATTCCCTTTCAGTGGTGGAGTAGCGGGTCTCAGCATCTTTCAATTTTCTGCTGGCAAAGGCAACAGGATGGAGCATGTTATTTTCATCTAATTGTGATAACACTGCCCCTAATGCTTCGCCACTGGCATCAGTATATAAATGGAATTCTTTCTCAAAATCAGGGAGTGCAAGACATGGTTTTGAAATAAGAGCCATTTTAAGGTCTTCAAATTCTTTCTGTGCATCTTCATTCCACGAAAATTTTCCTGTCTCTTTCGTTAAGTTGATTAGATTTTTAGCTCTCTTAGTAAAATCTGGTATAAATCTCCTATAGAAAGATAGAGTTCCAATAAATGACCTAACAGCCTTTCGGGTAGTTGGAGGTTTAAAATTTTCTATTACGGCAATATTTTTATTGATAGGTGATACTTGGCCACTACAAATCTCAAAACCTAGATATTGTATTTTATTCGAAAGGAAAGTGCATTTGCTGGGCTTAAGTTTAAGTTTATGCAGTCTTAACCTTTCAAAGACCATGCTAAGCTTCTCAAAATGAGAATTAACATCACTGGAGGCAATTACAATGTCGTCGATATAAACAAGAATTCCAAGATTGCCTAAATCACCGAAAATAGCATTCATAAGTCTTTGGAAACTGTTACCTGAATTTGAGAGCCCAAAACAGTTACGGGTCCACTCAAAAAGTCCTTTGTGGGTGATTATAGCAGTTTTATGCCTATCCTCTGGGCGAATAACCTGTTGAAAAAACCCACTAGTTAAATCTAGCGTTGAAAAAAATTTAGCCCCACTTAAAGCATCAACAGAGTCGGTAATGTTAGGTATTGGGTAAGCATCTTTAACAAGATTTTTATTTAATCTTCTGTAGTCAACAGCAAGTCGATAGGAACCGTCTGATTTCCGAACCAGAATAACCGGAGAAGCAAATTCAGACATGGAAGGGGAAATTATGTCCGCCTGTAACAAAGTATTAAGTTGGTCTTCCATTTCTTGACGTAATTTGTAGGGGACTCTATAAGCTTTGCCTTTAACTGGTTTATTTGAAGTTAAGTTAATTTCATGCGGGATTGTATCACAGCCGGGTAAATCTAAGACCGATGCTGCAAATACATCTTTGTTTTTGTCTAGAAAATTTTGCATTTTAAGTTTTAATGGGGGTTCTAAATGATCTAAATTAATTTCAGAGCTCCAAGTGAGATCAGCGTGATCAAAGTCACCAATTGGAGGGGCCAAATTTATATTATAGGTTAATTTATTATCAGTTACGGGTATATTTGACTGGTCTACACATTTTTGAATTTTGGCAACAAAGGTTCCTTTATTTAAATGAATACTATTGTCTGAAAAATTTGCAAATGAGATATATAGGCCATGTTCTTTAGTGCAAATGGCTCTGGAGGTAAGGAGACCTTGATTTAAATTTTTCGCCAAAGGTTCTAACATAACAATATCATTTTCCTTAATAAAATTTTCCTTATAACTTTTAACCTGGGCTAACATTTTTGACTGCGGGGGAATTGAAATTTTGCTACATAACACAGCGAAACTTATATTTTTATTTTTATTGGTTTTATCACTACTGCTATCTTCATTGCTCTCCTCCTCGACTTCAGGTACCTTATCCTCTATACTTACCAAATCTTCACTTTCATCAATATTACAAATTTCAGTAGTCTCTTCAGCTAAATTACCCTGAGTTACCTGACTCGCTGCTGAAAGAATGTTGTCGACACTTTGAATACTTGAAAAATTTTCAGTGTTATTACCCTCAGAGCTACCGCCTGATGTTGTTTGCATGCAAAAGTTCTGCGCAACACTTTCAACTTCCTTATCTGACTCAGTTTGAATGACTATCTCAACATCTTTTCCCATATTACTCAACTGCGGGTCCTGAACTACCATATTTTCACTACTATGATTCCCATTTTCAATATTAACTGAGTCATGAACTTTCTCACATGCACAATTTTCAGGAGGGCTATTGGCATTACTACTTTTTGAATTCTCCCCTACTTTGTTGACATATTTTATATTTACAGAATTATTTTTAACACAATCATTATTTATACAATTATTATTAGAATTTACACTATATACAGAGTTAGAAATATTTACAGAATTAGTAGCAAGACAAGTATTACACCCTGAAGTATTACTTGGGGTTTCTACGCTTTGTTTACATTGGCCTGAAACTGGCACTTTAAGAGCGACAGCATTTGTATCACAATTTATACTTGCCCGGTACTCTTTCAAAAATGGCATTCCCAAAATCATATTAAATTCCTCTGCTAATTTACCTTCCACTACATAGAATTCAGCTTGACATTGAACATTATCAAAAACAAATTTTAAAAATACTTTCTTATTTAGGTGAACTTTCTCACCGGTGACAGTCATAATGGGGATATTGCAATTCTCCATTTCAAAATTCTCTAAACAGTTACAATCAGTCCCACTCAGGAGATTAATTGCAGAACCCGTGTCACATAATGCATTTAGGCAAACTTTATTTATGTAAATTCTTGCAGTTGGTAATGTATATGATTGGGGCTGAAACATACTATACACAGTTGGGGGGTCCAGGGGCCTGTTGGGGATCGACTTGACCACATCTGATCCGGCCACTAATAGTTTAAAGCCTCACTTTCATTGTTAGCTACTGGGGTGTTATTTACCGCCTGCTCTTCATTTCTGTTCGCAGCTGTGCTCCTATTGTTTTGGTAATAACCACCTCTTCTTCCCCTATATCCGCCTCGCTGATTGTGGTTCCCTCTAGGATTTTCACCTCTGTTTCTATAATTTTGCCCACGGCTCCTGAAATTTTGACCACCTCCCCTTCTAAAATTATAGTCGACAAAATTTAGTGGACAATCTCTGGCATAGTGGCCTTGTACGGAGCACCTATAGCAGGTTACGGGTCTTACCTCTTGGTTTTTCTCCTGTACATCCCTAGCCCTAAGATCAACTAAACTGTCTATCTTAGCTGCTAAAACATCAATTTGAGATTTTAGTTGGTCTATCTCCTTCTTTTGTGAGCTATCTTGCTGAAAAACTGCAGCACAGGGTAGGTTTTGGGTCAAATTAGGGTTGAGAATTTCCTCGCGGTGGTTGTAGAAAGGGTTAATGCTCCTATAAGCCTTTTCCTCAAGAAGCGCAATTTTGAGGACCTCTTCTGGGGATTGTGGATTTCTCGCAATTACCCCCTTTCGCACTTCTGGTGTAAGATTGCTCAACAGCATGGAGTGTAGTAGAGCCGTTCGGCTTTTATCGACTACTTCACCCTGGATACCTTCAATTACAAGGGCTCTTAATGACATATCATATGCCTTGTCATAAAACTCCTGAACACTCATATTGGGTGGCTGTTTAAAATTTAGAAAGTGACTGAGTGCAACATCTGGTGTGGTCTGTGAAGTATAACTCTCTTTTAAGATTTTTAATAGCTCATCAGATGTTTTTGCTTTGTGAATTTTTATTCGCCTAGAAGCAGCTCCTGAAAGTCTAGCAAGTAAAACAAACTTCTTTTCCTCCTCAGTCCAGTCGAATAATTTTGAAAAACTCTCAAATTTCTCAGAAAAATCTGAGAAGCAGACTGAGCTGGCCTCTCCATTGAATGGGGGAATATTAGACAAATTATCCACTAAAGCATTTTTTCGCTGAATAGTGGCAATTGCTTCCGAGTGCTTATCAGCCATAGTTAGAGTTAGAAGATGACAAACAAACCAAAAAGAAAATGAAAAAAAGGGGGGGGGGACAACTTAAAAATGAGAAAAAGAGAGGGGAAAGGAAAACCTTATAAATACATAAAACTTAAGTACAGGACTATGCTTTTTGTAAATAAGAAAAGGTTATACTCACAAGGCATAATTTTGACTGGGAATTGTAGCTTACTAGCACAGAGAGAGAGCCTAGACCTCTTTTTACACTTGAACATATAAATAAAATTTTAATTGCAAAAACACCCAGTTGCTCTTTGATACATAAATACATACAAGTAAAAAAAAATCAATAACCCAGAGACCGAATTGTTACGGCTCCATTTGTTGTGGAGGTTTGGGGTTCTTTCTAAAACACAACTTACTTAAACTTAAAAAGCTCATTTATTACTCAATCTTTACTTGACAATTAAATATTTAAAAAAAATAAGTATACCCTGATTAGCTCCACTGAAATCTGTTGCCATGGAAAAGGTAGCAAATTATATTAAACTAATCAAAATATCAAAACTTAAGAATCCGAATAGGTTAATACAACAATGATAATTTTGAACTCATCATTTTAAGACAATATTAAATGTAGTAAGGGGCAACAGATTTCTAAATCAAGTAGCATACTGAATTGCATAAAGAACACCCAACTCCACTCCAACCCGATCAAGCTCAAATCTCCATACACATTAAATTAACAAAAGTGTAATCATCATATAATTTGGAAAAATGCAGACAACCTGAAATTCCTCCAATATGAGGACCAAAAGGAGAACGAGTTAAATCCGTTAATAGAATAGGGATATGATGATGTACTAAAATTTTAGAACAACAATGGAGATTCTGAACAAGATCAGATCGGTTAGCCAAGAATCGTATAGTGGTATAAAATAACTGAAAACCCTTTTTTTTTTGTTAAAAAACAACCATTTTGTTGTTTGTTTTGAATAATACTTCAAAGAAAGGATAATTAAAAATTAAATTAATCAATTATAAAATTAGACTTAATTTTACTTTAGCAACAATTATCAGTATATTCAATACTGAGATAGGAACAATAATTACATCTAATAACCTTACGTAAACCCCAATTAATGTTCATTTAAACTATTGCTATGAATTTTAGATTTAAGAAATTTAAAAGTATTAATTTAGCAAAATTATAGCTTTCATATTTTTAATCACACTTACTGAGAGGTTAATTCCTTCTTATAGGTATGTTGTAATTATAAAAATATTAATTATTTAAAAATTATATATAAAGAAAAACATACCATATTTGAGAATAAACAAAAACTTTCTTTATTTGAATAATTAAAAATTATAAAAGTAAGGTAGTTCTCAAACAAAATATAATAATAACACAATAACAAAGTTGATCAAAAAAAAAAAAAAAATACTGAAATTACTTATTATAACACTTTACATTAAGCAGCAAAGCCCCTAAAATTACCACAATACCATGATTTAAAGATGGATCAACTTTTCAAAATTTAGTTATTAATTAATTTTCAATTAAATATCATAAATCTTAAACTATTAACAAACCAACAATTCAAATGTCGTTCAATCATAAACAAAAAGGTTACATGTTAATCATCTTAAAATACCAATAATTATATTTTTTTGTTTCTCCAGGTATTTATAAATATTACAACAGTAGACAACATGTAATAAAGAAGAAATATGGGTTACTTACAATATACTTTGATATTTACTACCGTCCATGTGGGCACACTTCTTTGCATATATGTTAGTCTGCCATAATCTCTTTTTTTTTTTAACCTATTCTTTTCAGCTGCCTCTACGAGTCAACACCGTTACTCCATACATCACTTGGAGATTTTGATTTATTCCCGATTCAAAACGTCGTCACATCACCGATACCTTGTAAAGCGGGCAAGTCTACTCAGCTAGTCACGCCAGCCTTCTTAGGCTAGGATTAATAATGCCCCATCTCCAGAAATGATGCTCGTCTAATCATTAATTCATTTTTCGTCAAGGCATCAATAACAACCGCCGCTTAAGAAGTCAACACAAGACAACACTTTTTCTAGGAACGCCGCTACTACATGATGGGTCAAACATATTTTCTTTTCATTCGCCCTCTATCAGATACAGATCCTTACTTCGAAAATGCCCTTGTAGCCTCTTTTCATCATAACATCATGATTTAGGATAATTAATGTAGGGCCATCAATGCACTACTCTCAAAAAAAATCTTCCAGAAACCTGTCCGCCTTCAACAACTTCGCGATCCAGCCCACAGGCCAATCTTCGAGCCCCGTAATAAGTCGAATTTTTTTTACGAGTCAAACGACAGGTCTCTTGGCCAAGCAACAAGTGTCGTAAACATTCATTCTCCCGCGCTGCTTGAAAAACGGGACCGATCCACTCTGCCAGGGGTACGGGAATGGAAACAAAAGGAAAAATGGACTCACCGTGAAGACTACAGCTTGCCGCTCCACTCTGCCGGCCGCTTCATGGGGGAAGGAAACCATGCATCACCCCCATGGCGTGTGCTGAAGGGGGTCCTGTCAGCCTCTGTTTACATGGGCGCCAGCTATCCGCCTGATAGCAGAGCCAATTGAAGCCTGACGTAAACTTACAAAGCCTAATTGCGTGTATAGTACACTCAAAAGATAACGTAATTCTTATACAGGGCGGTCGGTCATTCTTATATCAAAGTCAGACTAGATGACTCCAAATTTTCCACCTGTGCAGTCTACTGACAAAACATCCCTTCCTTGCTGTCTGCTTTTCGTATTTGAAAAACAGGAAGCTACGTTAGACTATAAACGTTGAAATTACTTTGCAAAAAGAAAAAGAAAGAAGAAAAAATAAAAACTGATTTTATTATAATTATTACAATTACTTTTATTTATTTAAATTTTTATTAGAAACAGAAAAAAAGAGTGCTTTTAAATAAATGTTGAGAAAGTGATTTAAATAATTAATGTAGATTAAAAAAAAAATTTGTTGAAACCAACCGTAACAAAGGCCTGTCTACAAAACGCAGTCAGAAGCGTGTATAACTATTCGATTAATAACACATATTTTTATTTTTAAAAAGTGCTAAATTGTCGATGCTGTTTCCGGGCAATCTTAACGTCTTTAACACACCGTTTCAATCGACCCAAAGTTTGATATAATAAAATGTTGTATACTCAAACGCGGTAATTATTTGTCTTTAATTATTAAATAAATCTTCTGCATCTAAACATGCTAGCCTGATCCTCGTAATATACACCGGAAATAATTTTAATTATATTGTCACCATTTCATATAGCATTATCTTTCATAGAAATTTCTATATACAAGTTTAAATGTACCAAATCTTAAAAATATATACAAATATTAAAATAGATCCGTTCAAGTTTTAAAAATACAAAAGTGATTAACAAATTGATGAATCGAAGTGCGGTTTGCATCATAAAACTTGAAAAATCGTTTTGAAGGGAAAAAAACTTTTTTTTATTAAATTTCTTTTTTTCTATTGCAACAAAAACGTCGACAATTTGAACAGTCTTAAGAGAAATGGAAAGTGTACTCTGATGTGACAAATTGTTATTTTTTTATGAATATTTTAATTGTATAGGGATTTATAAAACAGAACCTTGATTTCCGCGATAAAAAGACAAAATATGAAAGAAGGCCTGTCTACCAAAGTTAGTAAAAATAAAAATGTGGATTTTTTTAGATATTGTGTCCCACACAGTGCAGCTAATATAACGAGTTTTTCTCTTTAAAAATATTCTGCTGCAATCTCCGAAGAGTAATTTTTCCTCTATTGAATAACGGAGTTTTCCTTTAAATAAATTGTCTATAAATATTAAAAGCATCAGTAGTTGTTATTATTGAAAAAAAAACACGTTTAATTATTGACGCTGTTTCTGCGCAATATATTTTTCATGATTTTGTACGATTTAAATGAGCTATAGGAGGGCTTCCAGATTTGGCTAATATTAACCTATTTTGTATTGAAAATATCTAAAAATTTCCAAACTTGAAATCTTTGCTTTGTTAAGGGTGTATTCAAATCCAAACTGCTTATTTTGAGACACATTTGTAAATTCATTTTTGCTCTAAAATGCATCCAATTGGCAGGTTCTCTTATTTAGAAACTTTATAATGTCCGTATTGTCTTAATTTTTTGATAAAGGCAGAATATATTTCCAAAAATGCTGTCAAAGTGGACATTTCGAACCGAATTTCACGAAGCGATATCGCTGGAAACAAAAAAATGATCGTACTGTGAAAATAATTGTCTGTAAATCAATTTCTAATTAATTGAACGAAAAATAAAAACATGGAGCCCATATAAATGTCTTTATAAATCACGCCGCAAAGTTTCCTGTTGTTACTTTTAAAAATGAGTCTGAAAATGTATCTCAAAATTTTGAGTTGTTCAGCGTTGAAAAATATTTTTTTTTAATACCACCTTAAATCACACATTTTAGGAAATAGATAGCTTGAAATTAATTATTTTGAAAAAAAGTGCAGATATTTTCATTAAAAAAATTGCTAATCTAGCAACTCCTCTTTTGATAGAATAATTATATAAAACAAAAACAAAAGAGAACATTGAAAAAATTAATTAAAACTCACACCAGAAAAAATACAAAAATAATTTTTTCAAATAAAAAAAGTTAGTATTTTATAAAATTAGTTTTCATTTGTTTGGAATAATTAAAGTAACAGCTTTTTCTGTGGATGAGGCTGTTTAATGAATTGTTTGAAATAAATATTTAAAACGTTTCAGTGTTCAAGGCTGGGAATTTTTTTTCGCTCAATTCTTTAAATACTGTTTTTTTTTCACTAAGAAACGGTTTTTCAACTTTTAAGGTACAAACCGCTTTTTGATTCCTAAATTTTTGTGCATTTTAAAAATATGAACGGAACAAGAGAAAAATTTGTATTTTTTTTAAACATTTGTTATATTTAAATTAGTATCTAAATTTCTATGAAAGATAATCCAATATGAAATGTTGACAAGATAATTGAAGGAATTTCCGCTTATATTCCTCGGATAAAACAAGAATGTTCGCAGAAATTTTATTTAATAATTAATGTAAAATAAAGTCCAACATATTGCGTTTGAATAAAAAACATTTTATTAAAACGCATTATTTAATGGTAGCATTCCATTAAAGCAAAAATTACTCTTCGGAAATTGCGACAGTTCTTTTTATTATGGGAAAGAAGTTCTATAAATTAGATGAACAGTGTGGGACACAAATATCTATAAAAATTCAAATTTTTAATGTTACTGTCTTTGGTAGGCACCCCTTCTGACTGAATTTAAGTTCTTTTATCTCAGAATGGATGGGTGTGTTTCATAATTGTCTTCACAATTAAAATATTTATAAAAAATAACAAATTGTTGCGCCAGAAACCGTTGTGCACTTAAGTCTATTCAATGTCAAAAAGTTTTTGTTACAATAGAAAAAAATAATTTTATTAAAATAGTAATAGAATAGTTCATAAAATACTTTAATTAAAAAAGTAATAGAATAAACAGTACTGTGATATACCTTGCACGTATATCCATAGCAGTTGTCGTAAACTGAAATTAAGCAATTGGACAGCCCAGTTATTCCTTCCGGAGAAGAAAGCGGCTGTCATGCAAGAAGTTCGGTAGAACAATTATTCACGAGAACACATGAATCGAAGTGCGGTTTGCATCATAAAACTTGAAAAATCGTTTCGAAGCAAAAAAAAAACTTTTTATTTTATGAATTTTTTTTTCAATTCCTCCTACAATACATAAAAAGTGCAACGACATAATTTTAACGATGTGAGAAGTATTTTCGTCTACCTCATACGACTTTCCAGTCAGAGCCTTCACATTTTTACGTACAATTATCCAATTCGTAACTGAATTATTAGTTTATCAAAATTATAATAATATGTTTTTGTCCATAGATTATATTTAAGTAAATTACTGTACCTTGAATAGAATATATGTTATTTTTTAGGAATATTTTAATTATGAAGGGATTTGATAAACACAGCATTGAAGATCACAAACTTGAAGAAATATGGAAGAAGGCCTGTCTACCAAACGCAGTAAGAAGCGTGTATAACTATTACGATTAATAACAGATATTTTTATTTTTAAAAAGTGCTAAATTGTCGATGCTGTTTCCGGGCAATCTTAACGTCTTTAACACACCGTTTCAATCGACCCAAAGTTTGATATAATAAAATGTTGTATACTCAAACGCGGTACTTATTTGTCTTTAATTATTAAATAAATCTTCTGCATCTAAACATGCTAGCCTGATCCTCGTAATATACACCGGAAATAATTTTAATTATATTGTCACCATTTCATATAGCATTATCTTTCATAGAAATTTCTATATACAAGTTTAAATGTACCAAATCTTAAAAATATATACAAATATTAAAATAGATCCGTTCAAGTTTTAAAAATACAAAAGTGATTAACAAATTGATGAATCGAAGTGCGGTTTGCATCATAAAACTTGAAAAATCGTTTTGAAGGGGAAAAAAAACTTTTTTTTTATTAAATTTCTTTTTTTCTATTGCAACAAAAACGTCGACAATTTGAACAGTCTTAAGAGAAATGGAAAGTGTACTCTGATGTGACAAATTGTTATTTTTTTATGAATATTTTAATTGTATAGGGATTTATAAAACAGAACCTTGATTTCCGCGATAAAAAGACAAAATATGAAAGAAGGCCTGTCTACCAAAGTTAGTAAAAATAAAAATGTGGATTTTTTTAGATATTGTGTCCCACACAGTGCAGCTAATATAACGAGTTTTTCTCTTTAAAAATATTCTGCTGCAATCTCCGAAGAGTAATTTTTCCTCTATTGAATAACGGAGTTTTCCTTTAAATAAATTGTCTATAAATATTAAAAGCATCAGTAGTTGTTATTATTGAAAAAAAAACACGTTTAATTATTGACGCTGTTTCTGCGCAATATATTTTTCATGATTTTCTACGATTTAAATGAGCTATAGGAGGGCTTCCAGATTTGGCTAATATTAACCTATTTTGTATTGAAAATATCTAAAAATTTCCAAACTTGAAATCTTTGCTTTGTTAAGGGTGTATTCAAATCCAAACTGCTTATTTTGAGACACATTTGTAAATTCATTTTTGCTCTAAAATGCATCCAATTGGCAGGTTCTCTTATTTAGAAACTTTATAATGTCCGTATTGTCTTAATTTTTTGATAAAGGCAGAATATATTTCCAAAAATGCTGTCAAAGTGGACATTTCGAACCGAATTTCACGAAGCGATATCGCTGGAAACAAAAAAATGATCGTACTGTGAAAATAATTGTCTGTAAATCAATTTCTAATTAATTGAACGAAAAATAAAAACATGGAGCCCATATAAATGTCTTTATAAATCACGCCGCAAAGTTTCCTGTTGTTACTTTTAAAAATGAGTCTGAAAATGTATCTCAAAATTTTGAGTTGTTCAGCGTTGAAAAATATTTTTTTTTAATACCACCTTAAATCACACATTTTAGGAAATAGATAACTTGAAATTAATTATTTTGAAAAAAAGTGCAGATATTTTCATTAAAAAAATTGCTAATCTAGCAACTCCTCTTTTGATAGAATAATTATATAAAACAAAAACAAAAGAGAACATTGAAAAAATTAATTAAAACTCACACCAGAAAAAATACAAAAATAATTTTTTCAAATAAAAAAAGTTAATATTTTATAAAATTAGTTTTCATTTGTTTGGAATAATTAAAGTAACAGCTTTTTCTCTGGATGAGGCTGTTTAATGAATTGTTTGAAATAAATATTTAAAACGTTTCAGTGTTCAAGGCTGGGAATTTTTTTTCGCTCAATTCTTTAAATACTGTTTTTTTTTTTCACTAAGAAACGGTTTTTCAACTTTTAAGGTACAAACCGCTTTTTGATTCCTAAATTTTTGTGCATTTTAAAAATATGAACGGATCAAGAGAAATATTTGTATATTTTTTAAACATTTGTTATATTTAAATTAGTATCTAAATTTCTATGAAAGATAATCCAATATGAAATGTTGACAAGATAATTGAAGGAATTTCCGCTTATATTCCTCGGTTAAAACAAGAATGTTCGCAGAAATTTTATTTAGTAATTAATGTAAAATAAAGTCCAACATATTGCGTTTGAATAAAAAACATTTATTAAATTTTATTAAAACGCATTATTTAATGGTAGCATTCCATTAAAGCAAAAATTACTCTTCGGAAATTGCGACAGTTCTTTTTATTATGGGAAAGAAGTTCTATAAATTAGATGAACAGTGTGGGACACAAATATCTATAAAAATTCAAATTTTTAATGTTACTGTCTTTGGTAGGCACCCCTTCTGACTGAATTTAAGTTCTTTTATCTCGGAATGGATGGGTGTGTCTCATAATTGTCTTCACAATTAAAATATTTATAAAAAATAACAAATTGTTGCGCTAGAAACCGTTGTGCACTTAAGTCTATTCAATGTCAAAAAGTTTTTGTTACAATAGAAAAAAATAATTTTATTAAAATAGTAATAGAATAGTTCATAAAATACTTTAATTAAAAAAGTAATAGAATAAACAGTACTGTGATATACCTTGCACGTATATCCATAGCAGTTGTCGTAAACTGAAATTAAGCAATTGGACAGCCCAGTTATTCCTTCCGGAGAAGAAAGCGGCTGTCATGCAAGAAGTTCGGTAGAACAATTATTCACGAGAACACATGAATCGAAGTGCGGTTTGCATCATAAAACTTGAAAAATCGTTTCGAAGCAAAAAAAAAACTTTTTATTTTATGAATTTTTTTTTTCAATTCCTCCTACAATACATAAAAATTGCAACGACATAATTTTAACGATGTGAGAAGTATTATCGTCTACCTCATACGACTTTCCAGTCAGAGCCTTCACATTTTTACGTACAATTATCCAATTCGTAACTGAATTATTAGTTTATCAAAATTATAATAATGTGTTTTTGTCCATAGATTATATTTAAGTAAATTACTGTACCTTGAATAGAATATATGTTATTTTTTAGGAATATTTTAATTATGAAGGGATTTGATAAACACAGCATTGAAGATCACAAACTTGAAGAAATATTGAAGAAGGCCTGTCTACCAAACGCAGTAAGAAGCGTGTATAACTATTACGATTAATAACAGATATTTTTATTTTTAAAAAGTGCTAAGTTGTCGATGCTGTTTCCGGGCAATCTTAACGTCTTTAACACACCGTTTCAATCGACCCAAAGTTTGATATAATAAAATGTTGTATACTCAAACGCGGTACTTATTTGTCTTTAATTATTAAATAAATCTTCTGCATCTAAACATGCTAGCCTGATCCTCGTAATATACACCGGAAATAATTTTAATTATATTGTCACCATTTCATATAGCATTATCTTTCATAGAAATTTCTATATACAAGTTTAAATGTACCAAATCTTAAAAATATATACAAATATTAAAATAGATCCGTTCAAGTTTTAAAAATACAAAAGTGATTAACAAATTGATGAATCGAAGTGCTGTTTGCATCATAAAACTTGAAAAATCGTTTTGAAGGGGAAAAAAAACTTTTTTTTATTAAATTTCTTTTTTTCTATTGCAACAAAAACGTCGACAATTTGAACAGTCTTAAGAGAAATGGAAAGTGTACTCTGATGTGACAAATTGTTATTTTTTTATGAATATTTTAATTGTATAGGGATTTATAAAACAGAACCTTGATTTCCGCGATAAAAAGACAAAATATGAAAGAAGGCCTGTCTACCAAAGTTAGTAAAAATAAAAATGTGGATTTTTTTAGATATTGTGTCCCACACAGTGCAGCTAATATAACGAGTTTTTCTCTTTAAAAATATTCTGCTGCAATCTCCGAAGAGTAATTTTTCCTCTATTGAATAACGGAGTTTTCGTTTAAATAAATTGTCTATAAATATTAAAAGCATCAGTAGTTGTTATTATTGAAAAAAAAAAACACGTTTAATTATTGACGCTGTTTCTGCGCAATATATTTTTCATGATTTTCTACGATTTAAATGAGCTATAGGAGGGCTTCAGATTTGGCTAATATTAACCTATTTTGTATTGAAAATATCTAAAAATTTCCAAACTTGAAATCTTTGCTTTGTTAAGGGTGTATTCAAATCCAAACTGCTTATTTTGAGACACATTTGTAAATTCATTTTTGCTCTAAAATGCATCCAATTGGCAGGTTCTCTTATTTAGAAACTTTATAATGTCCGTATTGTCTTAATTTTTTGATAAAGGCAGAATATATTTCCAAAAATGCTGTCAAAGTGGACATTTCGAACCGAATTTCACGAAGCGATATCGCTGGAAACAAAAAAATGATCGTACTGTGAAAATAATTGTCTGTAAATCAATTTCTAATTAATTGAACGAAAAATAAAAACATGGAGCCAATATAAATGTCTTTATAAATCACGCCGCAAAGTTTCCTGTTGTTACTTTTAAAAATGAGTCTGAAAATGTATCTCAAAATTTTGAGTTGTTCAGCGTTGAAAAATATTTTTTTTTAATACCACCTTAAATCACACATTTTAGGAAATAGATAGCTTGAAATTAATTATTTTGAAAAAAAGTGCAGATATTTTCATTAAAAAAATTGCTAATCTAGCAACTCCTCTTTTGATAGAATAATTATATAAAACAAAAACAAAAGAGAACATTGAAAAAATTAATTAAAACTCACACCAGAAAAAATACAAAAATAATTTTTTCAAATAAAAAAAGTTAATATTTTATAAAATTAGTTTTCATTTGTTTGGAATAATTAAAGTGACAGCTTTTTCTCTGGATGAGGCTGTTTAATGAATTGTTTGAAATAAATATTTAAAACGTTTCAGTGTTCAAGGCTGGGAATTTTTTTTCGCTCAATTCTTTAAATACTGTTTTTTTTTTCACTAAGAAACGGTTTTTCAAGTTTTAAGGTACAAACCGCTTTTTGATTCCTAAATTTTTGTGCATTTTAAAAATATGAACGGATCAAGAGAAATATTTGTATATTTTTTAAACATTTGTTATATTTAAATTAGTATCTAAATTTCTATGAAAGATAATCCAATATGAAATGTTGACAAGATAATTGAAGGAATTTCCGCTTATATTCCTCGGATAAAACAAGAATGTTCGCAGAAATTTTATTTAGTAATTAATGTAAAATAAAGTCCAACATATTGCGTTTGAATAAAAAACATTTTATTAAATTTTATTAAAACGCATTATTTAATGGTAGCATTCCATTAAAGCAAAAATTACTCTTCGGAAATTGCGACAGTTCTTTTTATTATGGGAAAGAAGTTCTATAAATTAGATGAACAGTGTGGGACACAAATATCTATAAAAATTCAAATTTTTAATGTTACTGTCTTTGGTAGGCAACCCTTCTGACTGAATTTAAGTTCTTTTATCTCGGAATGGATGGGTGTGTCTCATAATTGTCTTCACAATTAAAATATTTATAAAAAATAACAAATTGTTGCGCTAGAAACCGTTGTGCACTTAAGTCTATTCAATGTCAAAAAGTTTTTGTTACAATAGAAAAAAATAATTTTATTAAAATAGTAATAGAATAGTTCATAAAATACTTTAATTAAAAAAGTAATAGAATAAACAGTACTGTGATATACCTTGCACGTATATCCATAGCAGTTGTCGTAAACTGAAATTAAGCAATTGGACAGCCCAGTTATTCCTTCCGGAGAAGAAAGCGGCTGTCATGCAAGAAGTTCGGTAGAACAATTATTCACGAGAACACATGAATCGAAGTGCGGTTTGCATCATAAAACTTGAAAAATCGTTTCGAAGCAAAAAAAAAACTTTTTATTTTATGAATTTCTTTTTCAATTCCTCCTACAATACATAAAAAGTGCAACGACATAATTTTAACGATGTGAGAAGTATTTTCGTCTACCTCATACGACTTTCCAGTCAGAGCCTTCACATTTTTACGTACAATTATCCAATTCGTAACTGAATTATTAGTTTATCAAAATTATAATAATGTGTTTTTGTCCATAGATTATATTTAAGTAAATTACTGTACCTTGAATAGAATATATGTTATTTTTTAGGAATATTTTAATTATGAAGGGATTTGATAAACACAGCATTGAAGATCACAAACTTGAAGAAATATGGAAGAAGGCCTGTCTACCAAACGCAGTAAGAAGCGTGTATAACTATTACGATTAATAACAGATATTTTTATTTTTAAAAAGTGCTAAATTGTCGATGCTGTTTCCGGGCAATCTTAACGTCTTTAACACACCGTTTCAATCGACCCAAAGTTTGATATAATAAAATGTTGTATACTCAAACGCGGTACTTATTTGTCTTTAATTATTAAATAAATCTTCTGCATCTAAACATGCTAGCCTGATCCTCGTAATATACACCGGAAATAATTTTAATTATATTGTCACCATTTCATATAGCATTATCTTTCATAGAAATTTCTATATACAAGTTTAAATGTACCAAATCTTAAAAATATATACAAATATTAAAATAGATCCGTTCAAGTTTTAAAAATACAAAAGTGATTAACAAATTGATGAATCGAAGTGCGGTTTGCATCATAAAACTTGAAAAATCGTTTTGAAGGGGAAAAAAAACTTTTTTTTTATTAAATTTCTTTTTTTCTATTGCAACAAAAACGTCGACAATTTGAACAGTCTTAAGAGAAATGGAAAGTGTACTCTGATGTGACAAATTGTTATTTTTTTATGAATATTTTAATTGTATAGGGATTTATAAAACAAAACCTTGATTTCCGCGATAAAAAGACAAAATATGAAAGAAGGCCTGTCTACCAAAGTTAGTAAAAATAAAAATGTGGATTTTTTTAGATATTGTGTCCCACACAGTGCAGCTAATATAACGAGTTTTTCTCTTTAAAAATATTCTGCTGCAATCTCCGAAGAGTAATTTTTCCTCTATTGAATAACGGAGTTTTCCTTTAAATAAATTGTCTATAAATATTAAAAGCATCAGTAGTTGTTATTATTGAAAAAAAAACACGTTTAATTATTGACGCTGTTTCTGCGCAATATATTTTTCATGATTTTCTACGATTTAAATGAGCTATAGGAGGGCTTCCAGATTTGGCTAATATTAACCTATTTTGTATTGAAAATATCTAAAAATTTCCAAACTTGAAATCTTTGCTTTGTTAAGGGTGTATTCAAATCCAAACTGCTTATTTTGAGACACATTTGTAAATTCATTTTTGCTCTAAAATGCATCCAATTGGCAGGTTCTCTTATTTAGAAACTTTATAATGTCCGTATTGTCTTAATTTTTTGATAAAGGCAGAATATATTTCCAAAAATGCTGTCAAAGTGGACATTTCGAACCGAATTTCACGAAGCGATATCGCTGGAAACAAAAAAATGATCGTACTGTGAAAATAATTGTCTGTAAATCAATTTCTAATTAATTGAACGAAAAATAAAAACATGGAGCCCATATAAATGTCTTTATAAATCACGCCGCAAAGTTTCCTGTTGTTACTTTTAAAAATGAGTCTGAAAATGTATCTCAAAATTTTGAGTTGTTCAGCGTTGAAAAATATTTTTTTTTAATACCACCTTAAATCACACATTTTAGGAAATAGATAACTTGAAATTAATTATTTTGAAAAAAAGTGCAGATATTTTCATTAAAAAAATTGCTAATCTAGCAACTCCTCTTTTGATAGAATAATTATATAAAACAAAAACAAAAGAGAACATTGAAAAAATTAATTAAAACTCACACCAGAAAAAATACAAAAATAATTTTTTCAAATAAAAAAAGTTAATATTTTATAAAATTAGTTTTCATTTGTTTGGAATAATTAAAGTAACAGCTTTTTCTCTGGATGAGGCTGTTTAATGAATTGTTTGAAATAAATATTTAAAACGTTTCAGTGTTCAAGGCTGGGAATTTTTTTTCGCTCAATTCTTTAAATACTGTTTTTTTTTTCACTAAGAAACGGTTTTTCAAGTTTTAAGGTACAAACCGCTTTTTGATTCCTAAATTTTTGTGCATTTTAAAAATATGAACGGATCAAGAGAAATATTTGTATATTTTTTAAACATTTGTTATATTTAAATTAGTATCTAAATTTCTATGAAAGATAATCCAATATGAAATGTTGACAAGATAATTGAAGGAATTTCCGCTTATATTCCTCGGATAAAACAAGAATGTTCGCAGAAATTTTATTTAGTAATTAATGTAAAATAAAGTCCAACATATTGCGTTTGAATAAAAAACATTTATTAAATTTTATTAAAACGCATTATTTAATGGTAGCATTCCATTAAAGCAAAAATTACTCTTCGGAAATTGCGACAGTTCTTTTTATTATGGGAAAGAAGTTCTATAAATTAGATGAACAGTGTGGGACACAAATATCTATAAAAATTCAAATTTTTAATGTTACTGTCTTTGGTAGGCACCCCTTCTGACTGAATTTAAGTTCTTTTATCTCGGAATGGATGGGTGTGTCTCATAATTGTCTTCACAATTAAAATATTTATAAAAAATAACAAATTGTTGCGCTAGAAACCGTTGTGCACTTAAGTCTATTCAATGTCAAAAAGTTTTTGTTACAATAGAAAAAAATAATTTTATTAAAATAGTAATAGAATAGTTCATAAAATACTTTAATTAAAAAAGTAATAGAATAAACAGTACTGTGATATACCTTGCACGTATATCCATAGCAGTTGTCGTAAACTGAAATTAAGCAATTGGACAGCCCAGTTATTCCTTCCGGAGAAGAAAGCGGCTGTCATGCAAGAAGTTCGGTAGAACAATTATTCACGAGAACACATGAATCGAAGTGCGGTTTGCATCATAAAACTTGAAAAATCGTTTCGAAGCAAAAAAAAAACTTTTTATTTTATGAATTTTTTTTTTCAATTCCTCCTACAATACATAAAAATTGCAACGACATAATTTTAACGATGTGAGAAGTATTTTCGTCTACCTCATACGACTTTCCAGTCAGAGCCTTCACATTTTTACGTACAATTATCCAATTCGTAACTGAATTATTAGTTTATCAAAATTATAATAATGTGTTTTTGTCCATAGATTATATTTAAGTAAATTACTGTACCTTGAATAGAATATATGTTATTTTTTAGGAATATTTTAATTATGAAGGGATTTGATAAACACAGCATTGAAGATCACAAACTTGAAGAAATATGGAAGAAGGCCTGTCTACCAAACGCAGTAAGAAGCGTGTATAACTATTACGATTAATAACAGATATTTTTATTTTTAAAAAGTGCTAAATTGTCGATGCTGTTTCCGGGCAATCTTAACGTCTTTAACACACCGTTTCAATCGACCCAAAGTTTGATATAATAAAATGTTGTATACTCAAACGCGGTACTTATTTGTCTTTAATTATTAAATAAATCTTCTGCATCTAAACATGCTAGCCTGATCCTCGTAATATACACCGGAAATAATTTTAATTATATTGTCACCATTTCATATAGCATTATCTTTCATAGAAATTTCTATATACAAGTTTAAATGTACCAAATCTTAAAAATATATACAAATATTAAAATAGATCCGTTCAAGTTTTAAAAATACAAAAGTGATTAACAAATTGATGAATCGAAGTGCTGTTTGCATCATAAAACTTGAAAAATCGTTTTGAAGGGGAAAAAAAACTTTTTTTTATTAAATTTCTTTTTTTCTATTGCAACAAAAACGTCGACAATTTGAACAGTCTTAAGAGAAATGGAAAGTGTACTCTGATGTGACAAATTGTTATTTTTTTATGAATATTTTAATTGTATAGGGATTTATAAAACAGAACCTTGATTTCCGCGATAAAAAGACAAAATATGAAAGAAGGCCTGTCTACCAAAGTTAGTAAAAATAAAAATGTGGATTTTTTTAGATATTGTGTCCCACACAGTGCAGCTAATATAACGAGTTTTTCTCTTTAAAAATATTCTGCTGCAATCTCCGAAGAGTAATTTTTCCTCTATTGAATAACGGAGTTTTCCTTTAAATAAATTGTCTATAAATATTAAAAGCATCAGTAGTTGTTATTATTGAAAAAAAAAACACGTTTAATTATTGACGCTGTTTCTGCGCAATATATTTTTCATGATTTTCTACGATTTAAATGAGCTATAGGAGGGCTTCAGATTTGGCTAATATTAACCTATTTTGTATTGAAAATATCTAAAAATTTCCAAACTTGAAATCTTTGCTTTGTTAAGGGTGTATTCAAATCCAAACTGCTTATTTTGAGACACATTTGTAAATTCATTTTTGCTCTAAAATGCATCCAATTGGCAGGTTCTCTTATTTAGAAACTTTATAATGTCCGTATTGTCTTAATTTTTTGATAAAGGCAGAATATATTTCCAAAAATGCTGTCAAAGTGGACATTTCGAACCGAATTTCACGAAGCGATATCGCTGGAAACAAAAAAATGATCGTACTGTGAAAATAATTGTCTGTAAATCAATTTCTAATTAATTGAACGAAAAATAAAAACATGGAGCCAATATAAATGTCTTTATAAATCACGCCGCAAAGTTTCCTGTTGTTACTTTTAAAAATGAGTCTGAAAATGTATCTCAAAATTTTGAGTTGTTCAGCGTTGAAAAATATTTTTTTTAATACCACCTTAAATCACACATTTTAGGAAATAGATAGCTTGAAATTAATTATTTTGAAAAAAAGTGCAGATATTTTCATTAAAAAAATTGCTAATCTAGCAACTCCTCTTTTGATAGAATAACTATATAAAACAAAAACAAAAGAGAACATTGAAAAAATTAATTAAAACTCACACCAGAAAAAATACAAAAATAATTTTTTCAAATAAAAAAAGTTAATATTTTATAAAATTAGTTTTCATTTGTTTGGAATAATTAAAGTGACAGCTTTTTCTCTGGATGAGGCTGTTTAATGAATTGTTTGAAATAAATATTTAAAACGTTTCAGTGTTCAAGGCTGGGAATTTTTTTTCGCTCAATTCTTTAAATACTGTTTTTTTTTTCACTAAGAAACGGTTTTTCAAGTTTTAAGGTACAAACCGCTTTTTGATTCCTAAATTTTTGTGCATTTTAAAAATATGAACGGATCAAGAGAAATATTTGTATATTTTTTAAACATTTGTTATATTTAAATTAGTATCTAAATTTCTATGAAAGATAATCCAATATGAAATGTTGACAAGATAATTGAAGGAATTTCCGCTTATATTCCTCGGATAAAACAAGAATGTTCGCAGAAATTTTATTTAGTAATTAATGTAAAATAAAGTCCAACATATTGCGTTTGAATAAAAAACATTTTATTAAATTTTATTAAAACGCATTATTTAATGGTAGCATTCCATTAAAGCAAAAATTACTCTTCGGAAATTGCGACAGTTCTTTTTATTATGGGAAAGAAGTTCTATAAATTAGATGAACAGTGTGGGACACAAATATCTATAAAAATTCAAATTTTTAATGTTACTGTCTTTGGTAGGCAACCCTTCTGACTGAATTTAAGTTCTTTTATCTCGGAATGGATGGGTGTGTCTCATAATTGTCTTCACAATTAAAATATTTATAAAAAATAACAAATTGTTGCGCTAGAAACCGTTGTGCACTTAAGTCTATTCAATGTCAAAAAGTTTTTGTTACAATAGAAAAAAATAATTTTATTAAAATAGTAATAGAATAGTTCATAAAATACTTTAATTAAAAAAGTAATAGAATAAACAGTACTGTGATATACCTTGCACGTATATCCATAGCAGTTGTCGTAAACTGAAATTAAGCAATTGGACAGCCCAGTTATTCCTTCCGGAGAAGAAAGCGGCTGTCATGCAAGAAGTTCGGTAGAACAATTATTCACGAGAACACATGAATCGAAGTGCGGTTTGCATCATAAAACTTGAAAAATCGTTTCGAAGCAAAAAAAAAACTTTTTATTTTATGAATTTCTTTTTCAATTCCTCCTACAATACATAAAAAGTGCAACGACATAATTTTAACGATGTGAGAAGTATTTTCGTCTACCTCATACGACTTTCCAGTCAGAGCCTTCACATTTTTACGTACAATTATCCAATTCGTAACTGAATTATTAGTTTATCAAAATTATAATAATGTGTTTTTGTCCATAGATTATATTTAAGTAAATTACTGTACCTTGAATAGAATATATGTTATTTTTTAGGAATATTTTAATTATGAAGGGATTTGATAAACACAGCATTGAAGATCACAAACTTGAAGAAATATGGAAGAAGGCCTGTCTACCAAACGCAGTAAGAAGCGTGTATAACTATTACGATTAATAACAGATATTTTTATTTTTAAAAAGTGCTAAATTGTCGATGCTGTTTCCGGGCAATCTTAACGTCTTTAACACACCGTTTCAATCGACCCAAAGTTTGATATAATAAAATGTTGTATACTCAAACGCGGTACTTATTTGTCTTTAATTATTAAATAAATCTTCTGCATCTAAACATGCTAGCCTGATCCTCGTAATATACACCGGAAATAATTTTAATTATATTGTCACCATTTCATATAGCATTATCTTTCATAGAAATTTCTATATACAAGTTTAAATGTACCAAATCTTAAAAATATATACAAATATTAAAATAGATCCGTTCAAGTTTTAAAAATACAAAAGTGATTAACAAATTGATGAATCGAAGTGCTGTTTGCATCATAAAACTTGAAAAATCGTTTTGAAGGGGAAAAAAAACTTTTTTTTATTAAATTTCTTTTTTTCTATTGCAACAAAAACGTCGACAATTTGAACAGTCTTAAGAGAAATGGAAAGTGTACTCTGATGTGACAAATTGTTATTTTTTTATGAATATTTTAATTGTATAGGGATTTATAAAACAGAACCTTGATTTCCGCGATAAAAAGACAAAATATGAAAGAAGGCCTGTCTACCAAAGTTAGTAAAAATAAAAATGTGGATTTTTTTAGATATTGTGTCCCACACAGTGCAGCTAATATAACGAGTTTTTCTCTTTAAAAATATTCTGCTGCAATCTCCGAAGAGTAATTTTTCCTCTATTGAATAACGGAGTTTTCCTTTAAATAAATTGTCTATAAATATTAAAAGCATCAGTAGTTGTTATTATTGAAAAAAAAACACGTTTAATTATTGACGCTGTTTCTGCGCAATATATTTTTCATGATTTTCTACGATTTAAATGAGCTATAGGAGGGCTTCCAGATTTGGCTAATATTAACCTATTTTGTATTGAAAATATCTAAAAATTTCCAAACTTGAAATCTTTGCTTTGTTAAGGGTGTATTCAAATCCAAACTGCTTATTTTGAGACACATTTGTAAATTCATTTTTGCTCTAAAATGCATCCAATTGGCAGGTTCTCTTATTTAGAAACTTTATAATGTCCGTATTGTCTTAATTTTTTGATAAAGGCAGAATATATTTCCAAAAATGCTGTCAAAGTGGACATTTCGAACCGAATTTCACGAAGCGATATCGCTGGAAACAAAAAAATGATCGTACTGTGAAAATAATTGTCTGTAAATCAATTTCTAATTAATTGAACGAAAAATAAAAACATGGAGCCCATATAAATGTCTTTATAAATCACGCCGCAAAGTTTCCTGTTGTTACTTTTAAAAATGAGTCTGAAAATGTATCTCAAAATTTTGAGTTGTTCAGCGTTGAAAAATATTTTTTTTAATACCACCTTAAATCACACATTTTAGGAAATAGATAGCTTGAAATTAATTATTTTGAAAAAAAGTGCAGATATTTTCATTAAAAAAATTGCTAATCTAGCAACTCCTCTTTTGATAGAATAATTATATAAAACAAAAACAAAAGAGAACATTGAAAAAATTAATTAAAACTCACACCAGAAAAAATACAAAAATAATTTTTTCAAATAAAAAAAGTTAATATTTTATAAAATTAGTTTTCATTTGTTTGGAATAATTAAAGTAACAGCTTTTTCTGTGGATGAGGCTGTTTAATGAATTGTTTGAAATAAATATTTAAAACGTTTCAGTGTTCAAGGCTGGGAATTTCTTTTCGCTCAATTCTTTAAATACTGTTTTTTTTTTCACTAAGAAACGGTTTTTCAAGTTTTAAGGTACAAACCGCTTTTTGATTCCTAAATTTTTGTGCATTTTAAAAATATGAACGGATCAAGAGAGAAATTTGTATATTTTTTAAACATTTGTTATATTTAAATTAGTATCTAAATTTCTATGAAAGATAATCCAATATGAAATGTTGACAAGATAATTGAAGGAATTTCCGCTTATATTCCTCGGATAAAACAAGAATGTTCGCAGAAATTTTATTTAGTAATTAATGTAAAATAAAGTCCAACATATTGCGTTTGAATAAAAAACATTTTATTAAATTTTATTAAAACGCATTATTTAATGGTAGCATTCCATTAAAGCAAAAATTACTCTTCGGAAATTGCGACAGTTCTTTTTATTATGGGAAAGAAGTTCTATAAATTAGATGAACAGTGTGGGACACAAATATCTATAAAAATTCAAATTTTTAATGTTACTGTCTTTGGTAGGCACCCCTTCTGACTGAATTTAAGTTCTTTTATCTCGGAATGGATGGGTGTGTCTCATAATTGTCTTCACAATTAAAATATTTATAAAAAATAACAAATTGTTGCGCTAGAAACCGTTGTGCACTTAAGTCTATTCAATGTCAAAAAGTTTTTGTTACAATAGAAAAAAATAATTTTATTAAAATAGTAATAGAATAGTTCATAAAATACTTTAATTAAAAAAGTAATAGAATAAACAGTACTGTGATATACCTTGCACGTATATCCATAGCAGTTGTCGTAAACTGAAATTAAGCAATTGGACAGCCCAGTTATTCCTTCCGGAGGAGAAAGCGGCTGTCATGCAAGAAGTTCGGTAGAACAATTATTCACGAAAACACATGAATCGAAGTGCGGTTTGCATCATAAAACTTGAAAAATCGTTTCGAAGCAAAAAAAAAAAAAACTTTTTATTTTATGAATTTTTTTTCTATTCCTCCTACAATACATAAAAAGTGCAACGACATAATTTTAACGGTGTGAGAAGTATTTTCGTCTACCTCATACGACTTTCCAGTCCGAGCCTTCACATTTTTACGTACAATTATCCAATTCGTAACTGAATTATTAGTTTATCAAAATTATAATAATGTGTTTTTGTCCATAGATTATATTTAAGTAAATTACTGTACCTTGAATAGAATATATGTTATTTTTTAGGAATATTTTAATTATGAAGGGATTTGATAAACATAGCATTGAAGATCACAAACTTGAAGACATATGGAAGAAGGCCTGTCTACCAAACGCAGTAAGAAGCGTGTATAACTATTACGATTAATAACAGATATTTTTATTTTTAAAAAGTGCTAAATTGTCGACGCTGTTTCCGGGCAATCTTAACGTTTTTAACACACCGTTTCAATCGACCCAAAGTTTGATATAATAAAATGTTGTATACTCAAACGCGGTACTTATTTGTCTTTAATTATTAAATAAATCTTCTGCATCTAAACATGCTGGCCTGATCCTCGTAATATACACCGGAAATAATTTTAATTATGTTGTCACCATTTCATATAGCATTATCTTTCATAGAAATTTCTATATACAAGTTTAAATGTACCAAATCTTAAAAATATATACAAATATTAAAATAGATCCGTTCAAGTTTTAAAAATACAAAAGTGATTAACAAATTGATGAATCGAAGTGCGGTTTGCATCATAAAACTTGAAAAATCGTTTTGAAGGAAAAAAAAAACTTTTTTTTATTAAATTTCTTTTTTTCTATTGCAACAAAAACGTCGACACTTTGAACAGTCTTAAGAGGAATGGAAAACGTACTCTGATGTGACAAATTGTTATTTTTTTATGAATATTTTAATTGTATAGGGATTTATAAAACAGAACCTTGATTTCCGCGATAAAAAGACTTAAAATATGAAAGAAGGTCTGTCTACCAAAGTTAGTAAAAATAAAAATGTGGATTTTTTTAGATATTGTGTCCCACACAGTGCAGCTAATATAACGAGTTTTTCTCTTTAAAAATATTCTGCTGCAATCTCCGAAGAGTAATTTTTCCTCTATTGAATAACGGAGTTTTACCTTTAAATAAATTGTCTATAAATATTAAAAGCATCAGTAGTTGTTATTATTGAAAAAAAAAACACGTTTAATTATTGACGCTGTTTCTGCGCAATATATTTTTCATGATTTTGTACGATTTAAATGAGCTATAGGAAGGCTTCCAGATTTGGCTAATATTAACATATTTTGTATTGAAAATATCTAAAAATTTCCAAACTTGAAATCTTTGCTTTGTTAAGGGTGTATGCAAATCCAAACTGCTTATTTTGAGACACATTTGTAAATTCATTTTTGCTCTAAAATGCATCCAATTGGCAGGTTCTCTTATTTAGAAACTTTATAATGTCCGTATTGTCTTAATTTTTTGATAAAGGCAGAATATATTTCAAAAAATGCTGTCAAAGTGGACATTTTGAACCGAATTTCCCGAAGCGATATCGCTGGAAACAAAAAAATGATCGTACTGTGAAAATAATTGTCTGTAAATCAATTTCTAATTAATTGAACGAAAAATAAAAACATGGAGCCCATATAAATGTCTTTATAAATCACGCCGCAAAGTTTCCTGTTGTTACTTTTAAAAATGAGTCTGAAAATGTATCTCAAAATTTTGAGTTGTTCAGCGTTGAAAAATATATTTTTTTAATGCCACCTTAAATCACACATTTTAGGAAATAGATAGCTTGAAATTAATTATTTTGAAAAAATGTGCAGATATTTTCAATAAAAAAATTGCTAATCTAGCAACTCCTCTTTTGATGGAAGAATTATATAACACAAAAACAAAAGAGAACATTGAAAAAATTAATTAAAACTCACAACAGAAAAAATACAAAAATAATTTTTTCAAATAAAAAAGTTAGTATTTTATAAAATTAGTTTTCATTTGTTTGGAATAATTAAAGTAACAGCTTTTTCTCCGGATGAGGCTGTTTGAAGTAAATATTTAAAACGTTTCAGTGTTCAAGGCTGGGAATTTTTTTTCGCTCAATTCTTTAAATACTGTTTTTTTTTCACTAAGAAACGGTTTTTCAAGTTTTAAGGTACAAACCGCTTTTTGATTCCTAAATTTTTGTGCATTTTAAAAATATGAACGGATCAAGAGAAAAATTTGTATTTTTTTTAAACATTTGTTATATTTAAATTAGTATCTAAATTTCTATGAAAGATAATCCAATATGAAATGTTGACAAGATAATTGAAGGAATTTCCGCTTATATTCCTCGGATAAAACAAGAATGTTCGCAGAAATTTTATTTAATAATTAATGTAAAATAAAGTCCAACATATTGCGTTTGAATAAAAAACATTTTATTAAATTTTATTAAAACGCATTATTTAATGGTAGCATTCCATTA
The DNA here is from genome assembly GCA_963931845.1 of Maratus michaelseni. NCBI lineage: Eukaryota > Metazoa > Arthropoda > Arachnida > Araneae > Salticidae > Maratus > Maratus michaelseni. Next base: position 416,504,264 of record OZ007586.1, read on the forward strand.
AAGCAAAAATTACTCTTCGGAAATTGCGACAGTTCTTTTTATTATGGGAAAGAAGTTCTATAAGTTAGATGAACAGTGTGGGACACAAATATCTATAAAAATTCAAATTTTTAATGTTACTGTCTTTGGTAGGCACCTCTTCTGACTGAATTTAAGTTCTTTTATCTCGGAATGGATGGGTGTGTTTCATAATTGTCTTCACAATTAAAATATTTATAAAAAATAACAAATTGTTGCGCCAGAAACCGTTGTGCACTTAAGTCTATTCAATGTCAAAAAGTTTTTGTTACAATAGAAAATTTTTTTTTATTAAAATAGTAATAGAATAGTTCATAAAATACTTTAATTAAAAAAGAAATAGAATAAACAGTACTGTGATATACCTTGCACGTATATCCACAGCAGTTGTCGTAAACTGAAATTAAGCAATTGGACAGCCCAGTTATTCCTTCCGGAGAAGAAAGCGGCTGTCATGCAAGAAGTTCGGTAGAACAATTATTCACGAGAACACATGAATCGAAGTGCGGTTTGCATCATAAAACTTGAAAAATCGTTTCGAAGCAAAAAAAAACTTTTTATTTTATGAATTTTTTTTTCTATTCCTCCTACAATACACAAAAAGTGCAACGACATAATTTTAACGATGTGAGAAGTATTTTCGTCTACCTCATACGACTTTCCAGTCAGAGCCTTCACATTTTTACGTACAATAATTATCCAATTCGTAACTGAATTATTAGTTTATCAAAATTATAATAATGTGTTTTTGTCCATAGATTATATTTAAGTAAATTACTGTACCTTGAATAGAATATATGTTATTTTTTAGGAATATTTTAATTATGAAGGGATTTGATAAACACAGCATTGAAGATTACAAACTTGAAAAAATATGGAAGAAGGCCTGTCTACCAAACGCAGTAAGAAGCGTGTATAACTATTACGATTAATAACAGATATTTTTATTTTTAAAAAGTGCTAAATTGTCGATGCTGTTTCCGGGCAATCTTAACGTCTTTAACACACCGTTTCAATCAACCCAAAGTTTGATATAATAAAATGTTGTATACTCAAACGCGGTACTTATTTGTCTTTAATTATTAAATAAATCTTCTGCATCTAAACATGCTAGCCTGATCCTCGTAATATACACCGGAAATAATTTTAATTATGTTGTCAACATTTCATATAGCATTATCTTTCATAGAAATTTCTATATACAAATTTAAATGTACCAAATCTTAAAAATATATACAAATATTAAAATAGATCCGTTCAAGTTTTAAAAATACAAAAGTGATTAACAAATTGATGAATCGAAGTGCGGTTTGCATCATAAAACTTGAAAAATCGTTTTGAAGAAAAAAAAAACTTTTTTTTATTAAATTTCTTTTTTTCTATTGCAACAAAAACGTCGACAATTTGAACAGTCTTAAGAGAAATGGAAAGTGTACTCTGATGTGACAAATTGTTATTTTTTTATGAATATTTTAATTGTATAGGGATTTATAAAACAGAACCTTGATTTCCGCGATAAAAAGACAAAATATGAGAGATATTACTACCAAAGTTAGTAAAAATAAAAATGTGGATTTTTTTAGATATTGTGTCCCACACAGTGCAGCTAATATAACGAGTTTTTCTCTTTAAAAATATTCTGCTGCAATCTCCGAAGAGTAATTTTTCCTCTATTGAATAACGGAGTTTTACCTTTAAATAAATTGTCTATAAATATTAAAAGCATCAGTAGTTGTTATTATTGAAAAAAAAACACGTTTAATTATTGACGCTGTTTCTGCGCAATATATTTTTCATGATTTTGTACGATTTAAATGAGCTATAGGAGGGCTTCCAGATTTGGCTAATATTAACCTATTTTGTATTGAAAATATCTAAAAATTTCCAAACTTGAAATCTTTGCTTTGTTAAGGGTGTATTCAAATCCAAACTGCTTATTTTGAGACACATTTGTAAATTCATTTTTGCTCTAAAATGCATCCAATTGGCAGGTTCTCTTATTTAGAAACTTTATAATGTCCGTATTGTCTTAATTTTTTGATAAAGGCAGAATATATTTCCAAAAATGCTGTCAAAGTGGACATTTCGAACCGAATTTCACGAAGCGATATCGCTGGAAACAAAAAAATGATCGTACTGTGAAAATAATTGTCTGTAAATCAATTTCTAATTAATTGAACGAAAAATAAAAACATGGAGCCCATATAAATGTCTTTATAAATCACGCCGCAAAGTTTCCTGTTGTTACTTTTAAAAATGAGTCTGAAAATGTATCTCAAAATTTTGAGTTGTTCAGCGTTGAAAAATATTTTTTTTTAATACCACCTTAAATCACACATTTTAGGAAATAGATAGCTTGAAATTAATTATTTTGAAAAAAAGTGCAGATATTTTCATTAAAAAAATTGCTAATCTAGCAACTCCTCTTTTGATAGAATAATTATATAAAACAAAAACAAAAGAGAACATTGAAAAAATTAATTAAAACTCACACCAGAAAAAATACAAAAATAATTTTTTCAAATAAAAAAAGTTAGTATTTTATAAAATTAGTTTTCATTTGTTTGGAATAATTAAAGTAACAGCTTTTTCTGTGGATGAGGCTGTTTAATGAATTGTTTGAAATAAATATTTAAAACGTTTCAGTGTTCAAGGCTGGGAATTTTTTTTCGCTCAATTCTTTAAATACTGTTTTTTTTTTCACTAAGAAACGGTTTTTCAAGTTTTAAGGTACAAACCGCTTTTTGATTCCTAAATTTTTGTGCATTTTAAAAATATGAACGGATCAAGAGAAAAATTTGTATATTTTTTAAACATTTGTTATATTTAAATTAGTATCTAAATTTCTATGAAAGATAATCCAATATGAAATGTTGACAAGATAATTGAAGGAATTTCCGCTTATATTCCTCGGATAAAACAAGAATGTTCGCAGAAATTTTATTTAGTAATTAATGTAAAATAAAGTCCAACATATTGCGTTTGAATAAAAAACATTTTATTAAATTTTATTAAAACGCATTATTTAATGGTAGCATTCCATTAAAGCAAAAATTACTCTTCGGAAATTGCGACAGTTCTTTTTATTATGGGAAAGAAGTTCTATAAATTAGATGAACAGTGTGGGACACAAATATCTATAAAAATTCAAATTTTTAATGTTACTGTCTTTGGTAGGCACCCCTTCTGACTGAATTTAAGTTCTTTTATCTCGGAATGGATGGGTGTGTCTCATAATTGTCTTCACAATTAAAATATTTATAAAAAATAACAAATTGTTGCGCTAGAAACCGTTGTGCACTTAAGTCTATTCAATGTCAAAAAGTTTTTGTTACAATAGAAAAAAATAATTTTATTAAAATAGTAATAGAATAGTTCATAAAATACTTTAATTAAAAAAGTAATAGAATAAACAGTACTGTGATATACCTTGCACGTATATCCATAGCAGTTGTCGTAAACTGAAATTAAGCAATTGGACAGCCCAGTTATTCCTTCCGGAGGAGAAAGCGGCTGTCATGCAAGAAGTTCGGTAGAACAATTATTCACGAAAACACATGAATCGAAGTGCGGTTTGCATCATAAAACTTGAAAAATCGTTTCGAAGCAAAAAAAAAAAAAAAAAAAAAACTTTTTATTTTATGAATTTTTTTTCTATTCCTCCTACAATACATAAAAAGTGCAACGACATAATTTTAACGGTGTGAGAAGTATTTTCGTCTACCTCATACGACTTTCCAGTCCGAGCCTTCACATTTTTACGTACAATTATCCAATTCGTAACTGAATTATTAGTTTATCAAAATTATAATAATGTGTTTTTGTCCATAGATTATATTTAAGTAAATTACTGTACCTTGAATAGAATATATGTTATTTTTTAGGAATATTTTAATTATGAAGGGATTTGATAAACATAGCATTGAAGATCACAAACTTGAAGACATATGGAAGAAGGCCTGTCTACCAAACGCAGTAAGAAGCGTGTATAACTATTACGATTAATAACAGATATTTTTATTTTTAAAAAGTGCTAAATTGTCGACGCTGTTTCCGGGCAATCTTAACGTTTTTAACACACCGTTTCAATCGACCCAAAGTTTGATATAATAAAATGTTGTATACTCAAACGCGGTACTTATTTGTCTTTAATTATTAAATAAATCTTCTGCATCTAAACATGCTGGCCTGATCCTCGTAATATACACCGGAAATAATTTTAATTATGTTGTCACCATTTCATATAGCATTATCTTTCATAGAAATTTCTATATACAAGTTTAAATGTACCAAATCTTAAAAATATATACAAATATTAAAATAGATCCGTTCAAGTTTTAAAAATACAAAAGTGATTAACAAATTGATGAATCGAAGTGCGGTTTGCATCATAAAACTTGAAAAATCGTTTTGAAGGAAAAAAAAAACTTTTTTTTATTAAATTTCTTTTTTTCTATTGCAACAAAAACGTCGACACTTTGAACAGTCTTAAGAGAAATGGAAAGTGTACTCTGATGTGACAAATTGTTATTTTTTTATGAATATTTTAATTGTATAGGGATTTATAAAACAGAACCTTGATTTCCGCGATAAAAAGACTTAAAATATGAAAGAAGGTCTGTCTACCAAAGTTAGTAAAAATAAAAATGTGGATTTTTTTAGATATTGTGTCCCACACAGTGCAGCTAATATAACGAGTTTTTCTCTTTAAAAATATTCTGCTGCAATCTCCGAAGAGTAATTTTTCCTCTATTGAATAACGGAGTTTTACCTTTAAATAAATTGTCTATAAATATTAAAAGCATCAGTAGTTGTTATTATTGAAAAAAAAAACACGTTTAATTATTGACGCTGTTTCTGCGCAATATATTTTTCATGATTTTGTACGATTTAAATGAGCTATAGGAAGGCTTCCAGATTTGGCTAATATTAACATATTTTGTATTGAAAATATCTAAAAATTTCCAAACTTGAAATCTTTGCTTTGTTAAGGGTGTATGCAAATCCAAACTGCTTATTTTGAGACACATTTGTAAATTCATTTTTGCTCTAAAATGCATCCAATTGGCAGGTTCTCTTATTTAGAAACTTTATAATGTCCGTATTGTCTTAATTTTTTGATAAAGGCAGAATATATTTCAAAAAATGCTGTCAAAGTGGACATTTTGAACCGAATTTCCCGAAGCGATATCGCTGGAAACAAAAAAATGATCGTACTGTGAAAATAATTGTCTGTAAATCAATTTCTAATTAATTGAACGAAAAATAAAAACATGGAGCCCATATAAATGTCTTTATAAATCACGCCGCAAAGTTTCCTGTTGTTACTTTTAAAAATGAGTCTGAAAATGTATCTCAAAATTTTGAGTTGTTCAGCGTTGAAAAATATATTTTTTTAATGCCACCTTAAATCACACATTTTAGGAAATAGATAGCTTGAAATTAATTATTTTGAAAAAATGTGCAGATATTTTCAATAAAAAAATTGCTAATCTAGCAACTCCTCTTTTGATGGAAGAATTATATAACACAAAAACAAAAGAGAACATTGAAAAAATTAATTAAAACTCACAACAGAAAAAATACAAAAATAATTTTTTCAAATAAAAAAGTTAGTATTTTATAAAATTAGTTTTCATTTGTTTGGAATAATTAAAGTAACAGCTTTTTCTCCGGATGAGGCTGTTTGAAGTAAATATTTAAAACGTTTCAGTGTTCAAGGCTGGGAATTTTTTTTCGCTCAATTCTTTAAATACTGTTTTTTTTTTCACTAAGAAACGGTTTTTCAAGTTTTAAGGTACAAACCGCTTTTTGATTCCTAAATTTTTGTGCATTTTAAAAATATGAACGGATCAAGAGAAAAATTTGTATTTTTTTTAAACATTTGTTATATTTAAATTAGTATCTAAATTTCTATGAAAGATAATCCAATATGAAATGTTGACAAGATAATTGAAGGAATTTCCGCTTATATTCCTCGGATAAAACAAGAATGTTCGCAGAAATTTTATTTAATAATTAATGTAAAATAAAGTCCAACATATTGCGTTTGAATAAAAAACATTTTATTAAATTTTATTAAAACGCATTATTTAATGGTAGCATTCCATTAAAGCAAAAATTACTCTTCGGAAATTGCGACAGTTCTTTTTATTATGGGAAAGAAGTTCTATAAATTAGATGAACAGTGTGGGACACAAATATCTATAAAAATTCAAATTTTTAATGTTACTGTCTTTGGTAGGCACCTCTTCTGACTGAATTTAAGTTCTTTTATCTCGGAATGGATGGGTGTGTTTCATAATTGTCTTCACAATTAAAATATTTATAAAAAATAACAAATTGTTGCGCCAGAAACCGTTGTGCACTTAAGTCTATTCAATGTCAAAAAGTTTTTGTTACAATAGAAAATTTTTTTTTATTAAAATAGTAATAGAATAGTTCATAAAGTACTTTAATTAAAAAAGAAATAGAATAAACAGTACTGTGATATACCTTGCACGTATATCCATAGCAGTTGTCGTAAACTGAAATTAAGCAATTGGACAGCCCAGTTATTCCTTCCGGAGAAGAAAGCGGCTGTCATGCAAGAAGTTCGGTAGAACAATTATTCACGAGAACACATGAATCGAAGTGCGGTTTGCATCATAAAACTTGAAAAATCGTTTCGAAGCAAAAAAAAACTTTTTATTTTATGAATTTTTTTTTCTATTCCTCCTACAATACACAAAAAGTGCAACGACATAATTTTAACGATGTGAGATGTATTTTCGTCTACCTCATACGACTTTCCAGTCAGAGCCTTCACATTTTTACGTACAATAATTATCCAATTCGTAACTGAATTATTAGTTTATCAAAATTATAATAATGTGTTTTTGTCCATAGATTATATTTAAGTAAATTACTGTACCTTGAATAGAATATATGTTATTTTTTAGGAATATTTTAATTATGAAGGGATTTGATAAACACAGCATTGAAGATTACAAACTTGAAAAAATATGGAAGAAGGCCTGTCTACCAAACGCAGTAAGAAACGTGTATAACTATTACGATTAATAACAGATATTTTTATTTTTAAAAAGTGCTAAATTGTCGATGCTGTTTCCGGGCAATCTTAACGTCTTTAACACACCGTTTCAATCAACCCAAAGTTTGATATAATAAAATGTTGTATACTCAAACGCGGTACTTATTTGTCTTTAATTATTAAATAAATCTTCTGCATCTAAACATGCTAGCCTGATCCTCGTAATATACACCGGAAATAATTTTAATTATGTTGTCAACATTTCATATAGCATTATCTTTCATAGAAATTTCTATATACAAATTTAAATGTACCAAATCTTAAAAATATATACAAATATTAAAATAGATCCGTGCAAGTTTTAAAAATACAAAAGTGATTAACAAATTGATGAATCGAAGTGCGGTTTGCATCATAAAACTTGAAAAATCGTTTTGAAGAAAAAAAAAACTTTTTTTTATTAAATTTCTTTTTTTCTATTGCAACAAAAACGTCGACAATTTGAACAGTCTTAAGAGAAATGGAAAGTGTACTCTGATGTGACAAATTGTTATTTTTTTATGAATATTTTAATTGTATAGGGATTTATAAAACAGAACCTTGATTTCCGCGATAAAAAGACAAAATATGAGAGATATTACTACCAAAGTTAGTAAAAATAAAAATGTGGATTTTTTTAGATATTGTGTCCCACACAGTGCAGCTAATATAACGAGTTTTTCTCTTTAAAAATATTCTGCTGCAATCTCCGAAGAGTAATTTTTCCTCTATTGAATAACGGAGTTTTACCTTTAAATAAATTGTCTATAAATATTAAAAGCATCAGTAGTTGTTATTATTGAAAAAAAAACACGTTTAATTATTGACGCTGTTTCTGCGCAATATATTTTTCATGATTTTGTACGATTTAAATGAGCTATAGGAGGGCTTCCAGATTTGGCAAATATTAACCTATTTTGTATTGAAAATATCTAAAAATTTCCAAACTTGAAATCTTTGCTTTGTTAAGGGTGTATTCAAATCCAAACTGCTTATTTTGAGACACATTTGTAAATTCATTTTTGCTCTAAAATGCATCCAATTGGCAGGTTCTCTTATTTAGAAACTTTATAATGTCCGTATTGTCTTAATTTTTTGATAAAGGCAGAATATATTTCCAAAAATGCTGTCAAAGTGGACATTTCGAACCGAATTTCACGAAGCGATATCGCTGGAAACAAAAAAATGATCGTACTGTGAAAATAATTGTCTGTAAATCAATTTCTAATTAATTGAACGAAAAATAAAAACATGGAGCCCATATAAATGTCTTTATAAATCACGCCGCAAAGTTTCCTGTTGTTACTTTTAAAAATGAGTCTGAAAATGTATCTCAAAATTTTGAGTTGTTCAGCGTTGAAAAATATTTTTTTTTAATACCACCTTAAATCACACATTTTAGGAAATAGATAGCTTGAAATTAATTATTTTGAAAAAAAGTGCAGATATTTTCATTAAAAAAATTGCTAATCTAGCAACTCCTCTTTTGATAGAATAATTATATAAAACAAAAACAAAAGAGAACATTGAAAAAATTAATTAAAACTCACACCAGAAAAAATACAAAAATAATTTTTTCAAATAAAAAAAGTTAGTATTTTATAAAATTAGTTTTCATTTGTTTGGAATAATTAAAGTAACAGCTTTTTCTCTGGATGAGGCTGTTTAATGAATTGTTTGAAATAAATATTTAAAACGTTTCAGTGTTCAAGGCTGGGAATTTTTTTTCGCTCAATTCTTTAAATACTGTTTTTTTTTTCACTAAGAAACGGTTTTTCAACTTTTAAGGTACAAACCGCTTTTTGATTCCTAAATTTTTGTGCATTTTAAAAATATGAACGGATCAAGAGAAAAATTTGTATTTTTTTTAAACATTTGTTATATTTAAATTAGTATCTAAATTTCTATGAAAGATAATGCAATATGAAATGTTGACAAGATAATTGAAGGAATTTCCGCTTATATTCCTCGGATATAACAAGAATGTTCGCAGAAATTTTATTTAATAATTAATGTAAAATAAAGTCCAGCATATTGCGTTTGAATAGAAAACATTTTATTAAATTTTATTAAAACGCATTATTTAATGGTAGCATTCCATTTAAGCAAAAATTACTCTTCGGAAATTGCGACAGTTCTTTTTATTATGGGAAAGAAGTTCTATAAATTAGATGAACAGTGTGGGACACAAATATCTATAAAAATTCAAATTTTTAATGTTACTGTCTTTGGTAGGCACCCCTTCTGACTGAATTTAAGTTCTTTTATCTCGGAATGGATGGGTGTGTTTCATAATTGTCTTCACAATTAAAATATTTATAAAAAATAACAAATTGTTGCGCTAGAAACCGTTGTGCACTTAAGTCTATTCAATGTCAAAAAGTTTTTGTTACAATAGAAAAAAATAACTTTATTAAAATAGTAATAGAATAGTTCATCAAATACTTTAATTAAAAAAGTAATAGAATAAACAGTTCTGTGATATACCTTGCACGTATATCCATAGCAGTTGTCGTAAACTGAAATTAAGCAATTGGACAGCCCAGTTATTCCTTCCGGAGAAGAAAGCGGCTGTCATGCAAGAAGTTCGGTGGAACAATTATTCACGAGAACACATGAATCGAAGTGCGGTTTGCATCATAAAACTTGAAAAATCGTTTCGAAGCAAAAAAAAAACTTTTTATTTTATGAATTTTTTTTTCTATTCCTCCTACAATACATAAAAAGTGCAACGACATAATTTTAACGATGTGAGAAGTATTTTCGTCTACCTCATACGACTTTCCAGTCAGAGCCTTCACATTTTTACGTACAATTATCCAATTCGTAACTGAATTATCAGTTTATTAAAATTATAATAATGTGTTTTTGTCCATAGATTATATTTAAGTAAATTACTGTACCTTGAATAGAATATATGTTATTTTTTAGGAATATTTTAATTATGAAGGGATTTGATAAACACAGCATTGAAGAACACAAACTTGAAGAAATATGGAAGAAGGCCTGTCTACCAAACGCAGTAAGAAGCGTGTATAACTATTACGATTAATAACAGATATTTTTATTTTTAAAAAGTGCTAAATTGTCGATGCTGTTTCCGGGCAATCTTAACGTCTTTAACACACCGTTTCAATCGACCCAAAGTTTGATATAATAAAATGTTGTATACTCAAACGCGGTACTTATTTGTCTTTAATTATTAAATAAATCTTTTGCATCTAAACATGCTAGCCTGATCCTCGTAATATACACCGGAAATAATTTTAATTATGTTGTCAACATTTCATATAGCATTATCTTTCATAGAAATTTCTATATACAAGTTTAAATGTACCAAATCTTAAAAATATATACAAATATTAAAATAGATCCGTTCAAGTTTTAAAAATACAAAAGTGATTAACAAATTGATGAATCGAAGTGCGGTTTGCATCATAAAACTTGAAAAATCGTTTTGAAGGGAAAAAAAACTTTTTTTTATTAAATTTCTTTTTTTCTATTGCAACAAAAACGTCGACACTTTGAACAGTCTTAAGAGAAATGGAAAGTGTACTCTGATGTGACAAATTGTTATTTTTTTATGATTATTTTAATTGTATAGGGATTTATAAAACAGAACATTGATTTCCGCGATAAAAAGACTTAAAATATGAAAGAAGGCCTGTCTACCAAAGTTAGTAAAAATAAAAATGTGGATTTTTTTAGATATTGTGTCCCACACAGTGCAGCTAATATAACGAGTTTTTCTCTTTAAAAATATTCTGCTGCAATCTCCGAAGAGTAACTTTTCCTCTATTGAATAACGGATTTTTACCTTTAAATAAATTGTCTATAAATATTAAAAGCATCAGTAGTTGTTATTATTGAAAAAAAACACTTTTAATTATTGACGCTGTTTCTGCGCAATATATTTTTCATGATTTTGTACGATTTAAATGAGCTATAGGAGGGCTTCCAGATTTGGCTAATATTAACCTATTTTGTATTGAAAATATCTAGAAATTTCCAAACTTGAAATCTTTGCTTTGTTAAGGGTGTATTCAAATCCAAACTGCTTATTTTGAGACACATTTGTAAATTCATTTTTGCTCTAAAATGCATCCAATTGGCAGGTTCTCTTTATTTAGAAACTTTATAATGTCCGTATTGTCTTAATTTTTTGATAAAGGCAGAATATATTTCAAAAAATGCTGTCAAAGTGGACATTTTGAATCGAATTTCCCGAAGCGATATCGCTGGAAACAAAAAAATGATCGTACTGTGAAAATAATTGTCTATAAATCAATTTCTAATTAATTGAACGAAAAATAAAAACATGGAGCCCATGTAAATGTCTTTATAAATCACGCCGCAAAGTTTCCTGTTGTTACTTTTAAAAATGAGTCTGAAAATGTATCTCAACATTTTGAGTTGTTCAGCGTTGAAAAATATATTTTTTTAATACCACCTTAAATCACACATTTTAGGAAATAGATAGCTTGAAATTAATTATTTTGAAAAAAAGTGCAGATATTTTCATTAAAAGAATTGCTAATCTAGCAACTCCTCTTTTTATAGAATAATTATATAAAACAAAAACAAAAGAGAACATTGAAAAAATTAATTAAAACTCACACCAGAAAAAATACAAAAATAATTTTTTCAAATAAAAAAGTTAGTATTTTATAAAATTAGTTTTCATTTGTTTGGAATAATTAAAGTAACAGCTTTTTCTCCGGATGAGGCTGTTTAATGAATTGTTTGAAATAAATATTTAAAACGTTTCAGTGTTCAAGGCTGGGAATTTTTTTTCGCTCAATTCTTTAAATACTGTTTTTTTTTTCACTAAGAAACGGTTTTTCAAGTTTTAAGGTACAAACCGCTTTTTGATTCCTAAATTTTTGTGCATTTTAAAAATATGAACGGATCAAGAGAAAAAATTGTATATTTTTTAAACATTTGTTATATTTAAATTAGTATCTAAATTTCTATGAAAGATAATCCAATATGAAATGTTGACAAGATAATTGAAGGAATTTCCGCTTATATTCCTCGGATAAAACAAGAATGTTCGCAGAAATTTTATTTAATAATTAATGTAAAATAAAGTCCAACATATTGCGTTTGAATAAAAAACATTTTATTAAAACGCATTATTTAATGGTAGCATTCCATTAAAGCAAAAATTACTCTTCGGAAATTGCGACAGTTCTTTTTATTATGGGAAAGAAGTTCTATAAATTAGATGAACAGTGTGGGACACAAATATCTATAAAAATTCAAATTTTTAATGTTACTGTCTTTGGTAGGCACCCCTTCTGACTGAATTTAAGTTCTTTTATCTCGGAATGGATGGGTGTGTTTCATAATTGTCTTCACAATTAAAATATTTATAAAAAATAACAAATTGTTGCGCTAGAAACCGTTGTGCACTTAAGTCTATTCAATGTCAAAAAGTTTTTGTTACAATAGAAAAAAATAATTTTATTAAAATAGTAATAGAATAGTTCATAAAATACTTTAATTAAAAAAGTAATAGAATAAACAGTACTGTGATATACCTTGCACGTATATCCATAGCAGTTGTCGTAAACTGAAATTAAGCAATTGGACAGCCCAGTTATTCCTTCCGGAGAAGAAAGCGGCTGTCATGCAAGAAGTTCGGTAGAACAATTATTCACGAGAACACATGAATCGAAGTGCGGTTTGCATCATAAAACTTGAAAAATCGTTTCGAAGCAAAAAAAAAACTTTTTATTTTATGAATTTTTTTTCTATTCCTCCTACAATACATAAAAAGTGCAACGACATAATTTTAACGATGTGAGAAGTATTTTCGTCTACCTCATACGACTTTCCAGTCAGAGCCTTCACATTTTTACGTACAATTATCCAATTCGTAACTGAATTATTAGTTTATCAAAATTATAATAATGTGTTTTTGTCCATAGATTATATTTAAGTAAATTACTGTACCTTGAATAGAATATATGTTATTTTTTAGGAATATTTTAATTATGAAGGGATTTGATAAACACAGCATTGAAGAACACAAACTTGAAGAAATATGGAAGAAGGCCTGTCTACCAAACGCAGTAAGAAGCGTGTATAACTATTACGATTAATAACAGATATTTTTATTTTTAAAAAGTGCTAAATTGTCGATGCTGTTTCCGGGCAATCTTAACGTCTTTAACACACCGTTTCAATCGACCCAAAGTTTGATATAATAAAATGTTGTATACTCAAACGCGGTACTTATTTGTCTTTAATTATTAAATAAATCTTCTGCATCTAAACATGCTAGCCTGATCCTCGTAATATACACCGGAAATAATTTTAATTATGTTGTCACCATTTCATATAGCATTATCTTTCATAGAAATTTCTATATACAAGTTTAAATGTACCAAATCTTAAAAATATATACAAATATTAAAATAGATCCGTTCAAGTTTTAAAAATACAAAAGTGATTAACAAATTGATGAATCGAAGTGCGGTTTGCATCATAAAACTTGAAAAATCGTTTTGAAGGAAAAAAAAAACTTTTTTTATTAAATTTTTTTTTTCTATTGCAACAAAAACGTCGACACTTTGAACAGTCTTAAGAGAAATGGAAAGTGTACTCTGATGTGACAAATTGTTATTTTTTTATGAATATTTTAATTGTATAGGGATTTATAAAACAGAACCTTGATTTCCGCGATAAAAAGACTTAAAATATGAAAGAAGGCCTGTCTACCAAAGTTAGTAAAAATAAAAATGTGGATTTTTTAGATATTGTGTTCCACACAGTGCAGCTAATATAACGAGTTTTTCTCTTTAAAAATATTCTGCTGCAATCTCCGAAGAGTAATTTTTCCTCTATTGAATAACGGAGTTTTACCTTTAAATAAATTGTCTATAAATATTAAAAGCATCAGTAGTTGTTATTATTGAAAAAAAAAACACGTTTAATTATTGACGCTGTTTCTGCGCAATATATTTTTCATGATTTTGTACGATTTAAATGAGCTATAGGAGGGCTTCCAGATTTGGCTAATATTAACCTATTTTGTATTGAAAATATCTAAAAATTTCCAAACTTGAAATCTTTGCTTTGTTAAGGGTGTATTCAAATCCAAACTGCTTATTTTGAGACACATTTGTAAATTCATTTTTGCTCTAAAATGCATCCAATTGGCAGGTTCTCTTATTTAGAAACTTTATAATGTCCGTATTGTCTTAATTTTTTGATAAAGGCAGAATATATTTCAAAAAATGCTGTCAAAGTGGACATTTTGATCCGAATTTCCCGAAGCGATATCGCTGGAAACAAAAAATGATCGTACTGTGAAAATAATTGTCTGTAAATCAATTTCTAATTAATTGAACGAAAAATAAAAACATGGAGCCCATATAAATGTCTTTATAAATCACGCCGCAAAGTTTCCTGTTGTTACTTTTAAAAATGAGTCTGAAAATGTATCTCAAAATTTTGAGTTGTTCAGCGTTGAAAAATATATTTTTTTAATACCACCTTAAATCACACATTTTAGGAAATAGATAGCTTGAAATGAATTATTTTGAAAAAAAGTGCAGATATTTTCATTCAAAAAAATTGCTAATCTAGCAACTCCTCTTTTGATAGAATAATTATATAAAACAAAAACAAAAGAGAACGTTGAAAAAATTAATTTAAACTCACACCAGAAAAAATACAAAAATAATTTTTTCAAATAAAAAAGTTAGTATTTTATAAAATTAGTTTTCATTTGTTTGGAATAATTAAAGTAACAGCTTTTTCTCCGGATGCGGCTGTTTAATGAATCCAACTTCTTCGATTTGTGGAATTCTTAACTGAAAACTTCAACGAGAAGAAGCCTACTGCTGCCATATTTCTTGATGTCGCCAAGGCCTTTGACAAAGTCTGGCACGCGGGCCTCATTTACAAATTAATTCGGCTTAAGTTCCCGTCTGGACTTATCCATTTAATACACTCTTACCTTGGTGATCGTGACTTCTATGTCCGTGTAAACAACTCACTTTCTCTTCTACACATAATACTCTGTGGTATTATTCAGGGTTCAGTCATTGGCCCTATTTTATTCATAATATACTTTAATGACATTCCACGCACACTCTTCACATCACTCGCACTCTATGCGGACGACACTGTTCTCTATGGCACTGCACATCACCCATAAAATCTTTACAAAAATCTACAACACCACCTCAACATCTTCATGGAATGGTGTGATCAATGGCGCATTAAGATAAACGAATCTAAAACTACTGCTGTTTACTTCTCTAGAACCTTCTCCACTCCTAATAGATTAACCATCAATAACACTACCATTCCCTGGTCTGACGATGCCAAGTACCTGGGAGTTACCATTGACAAACGCATTACCTTTAAAAAGCATATTCTTAATATCCGCGGTAAAGTCGCCGGAATTTCCAAAACCCTCGCCCCCCTTCTTCGCAGTCACTCACTCTCCATACACAACAAACTCTTAATATATAATGCTTGCATTCTCTCTGTTATCACATATGCATGTCCAATCTGGGGCTTCACTTGCAAAACCAGTATGAACAGCCTCTCTAGTACCCATTACAAACAGCTCCGTTACATCAGGAACGGGTCTAGATACCTCAAAAACTCCACAATCCACAAGGATCTGAAAACGACTTCACTCAAACATCGCATTAAACACCTTGCGAAAAAATTCTACAATGACATTAATCACATTCCAAATGAACTCATTTATGAGCTACCTGACTACGATGCTTGCAGTCCATCCAACCGGAAAAAACCAAGGTACTCCACTATTCTTGATGAATAGTCCTTCCGAGCTATAATTCTTACCTCAAAATTTTTCTCTTTAATTAAAATTATATATATATATATATATATATTATTATATAATTTTTTACTGATAATTTTATTTTGACTTTTCTCCTAAACTTCTCTTAACATCTTTACTTTACCTCGTCTGGCATTTTTTTTTTTTTTTTTGAACTATGAACTATTTTTACTTTTATACTTTAACTAGTAAATTTTCATTATTTTATAGATATACTTAACACTATCCTATTTTATGTAGTCAATTCGACTACGGCTAGACATTTCATATGGCTCTCTCAGGATTTGATATACACCTACTCAAAGCCAGGGTGTGCAGTTGCTTCGCAACTTGGAAGCCCATTGAACCTATCACAAGTTCAAGTTCAAGTATAAAATTAGTTTTCATTTGTTTGGAATAATTAAAGAAACAGCTTTTTCTCCGGATGAGGCTGTTTAATGAATTGTTTGAAATAAATATTTAAAACGTTTCAGTGTTCAAGGCTAGGAATTTTTTTTCGCTCAATTCTTTAAATACTGTTTTTTTTTCACTAAGAAACGGTTTTTCAAGTTTTAAGGTACAAACCGCTTTTTGATTCCTAAATTTTTGTGCATTTTAAAAATATGAACGGATCAAGAGAAAAATTTGTATATTTTTTAAACATTTGTTATATTTAAATTAGTATCTAAATTTCTATGAAAGATAATCCAATATGAAATGTTGACAAGATAATTGAAGGAATTTCCGCTTATATTCCTTGGATAAAACAAGAATGTTCGCAGAAATTTTATTTAATAATTAATGAAAAATAAAGTCCGACATATTGCGTTTGAATAAAAAACATTTTATTAAATTTTATTAAAACGCATTATTTAATGGTAGCATTCCATTAAAGCAAAAATTACTCTTCGGAAATTGCGACAGTTCTTTCTATTATGGGAAAGATGTTCTATAAATTAGATGAACAGTGTGGGACACAAATATCTATAAAAATTCAAATTTTTAATGTTACTGTCTTTGGTAGGCACCCCTTCTGACTGAATTTAAGTTCTTTTATCTCGGAATGGATGGGTGTGTTTCATAATTGTCTTCACAATTAAAATATTTATAAAAAATAACAAATTGTTGCGCCAGAAACCGTTGTACACTTAAGTCTATTCAATGTCAAAAACTTTTTGTTACAATAGAAAAAAATAATTTTATTAAAATAGTAATAGAATAGTTCATAAAATACTTTAATTAAAAAAGTAATAGAATAAACAGTACTGTGATATACCTTGCACGTATATCCATAGCATTTGTCGTAAACTGAAATTAAGCAATTGGACAGCCCAGTTATTCCTTCCGGAAAAGAAAGCGGCTGTCATGCAAGAAGTTCGGTAGAACAATTATTCACGAGAACACATGAATCGAAGTGCGGTTTGCATCATAAAACTTGAAAAATCGTTTCGAAGCAAAAAAAAAAAAAACTTTTTATTTTATGAATTTTTTTTTCTATTCCTCCTACAACACATAAAAAGTGCAACGACATAATTTTAACGATGTGAGAAGTATTTTCGTCTACCTCATACGACTTTCCAGTCAGAGCCTTCACATTTTTACGTACAATTATCCAATTCGTAACTGAATTATTAGTTTATCAAAATTATAATAATGTGTTTTTGTCCATAGATTATATTTAAGTAAATTACTGTACCTTGAATAGAATATATGTTATTTTTTAGGAATATTTTAATTATGAAGGGATTTGATAAACACAGCATTGAAGATCACAAACTTGAAGAAATATGGAAGAAGGCCTGTCTACCAAACGCAGTAAGAAGCGTGTATAACTATTACGATTAATAACAGATATTTTTATTTTTAAAAAGTGCTAAATTGTTGATGCTGTTTCCGGGCAATCTTAACGTCTTTAACACACCGTTTCAATCGACTCAAATTTTGATATAATAAAATGTTGTATACTCAAACGCGGTACTTATTTGTCTTTAATTATTAAATAAATCTTCTGCATCTAAACATGCTAGCCTGATCCTCGTAATATACACCGGAAATAATTTTAATTATGTTGTCACCATTTCATATAGCATTATCTTTCATAGAAATTTCTATATACAAGTTTAAATGTACCAAATCTTAAAAATATATACAAATATTAAAATAGATCCGTTCAAGTTTTAAAAATACAAAAGTTATTAACAAATTGATGAATCGAAGTGCGGTTTGCATCATAAAACTTGAAAAATCGTTTTGAAGGGAAAAAAAACATTTTTATTAAATTTCTTTTTTTCTATTGCAACAAAAACGTCGACACTTTGAAAAGTCTTAAGAGAAATGGAAAGTGTACTCTGATGTGACAAATTGTTATTTTTTTATGAATATTTTAATTGTAGAGGGATTTATAAAACAGAACCTTGATTTCCGCGATACTTTTTTTTCCGCGAACCTTGATTTCCGAGTCTACCAAAGTTAGTAAAAATAAAAATGTGGATATTTTTAGATATTGTGTCCCACACAGTGCAGCTAATATAACGAGTTTTTCTCTTTAAAAATATTCTACTGCAATCTCCGAAGGGTAATTTTTCCTCTATTGAATAACGGAGTTTTACCTTTAAATAAATTGTCTATAAATATTAAAAGCATCAGTAGTTGTTATTATTGAAAAAAAAAACACGTTTAATTATTGACGCTGTTTCTGCGCAATATATTTTTCATGATTTTGTACGATTTAAATGAGCTATAGGAGGGCTTCCAGATTTGGCTAATATTAACCTATTTTGTATTGAAAATATCTAAAAATTTCCAAACTTGAAATCTTTGCTTTGTTAAGGGTGTATTCAAATCCAAACTGCTTATTTTGAGACACATTTGTAAATTCATTTTTGCTCTAAAATGCATCCAATTGGCAGGTTCTCTTATTTAGAAACTTTATAATGTCCGTATTGTCTTAATTTTTTGATAAAGGCAGAATATATTTCCAAAAATGCTGTCAAAGTGGACATTTTGAACCAAATTTCCCGAAGCGATATCGCTGGAAACAAAAAAATGATCGTACTGTGAAAATAATTGTCTGTAAATCAATTTCTAATTAATTGAACGAAAAATAAAAACATGGAGCCCATATAAATGTCTTTATAAATCACGCCGCAAAGTTTCCTGTTGTTACTTTTAAAAATGAGTCTGAAAATATATCTAAAAATTTTGAGTTGTTCAGCGTTGAAAAATATATTTTTTTAATACCACCTTAAATCACACATTTTAGGAAATAGATAGCTTGAAATTAATTATTTTGAAAAAAAGTGCAGATATTTTCATTAAAAAAATTGCTAATCTAGCAACTCCTCTTTTGATAGAATAATTATATAAAACAAAAACAAAAGAGAACATTGAAAAAATTAATTAAAACTCACACCAGAAAAAATACAAAAATAATTTTTTCAAATAAAAAATTTAGTATTTTATAAAATTAGTTATCCAGGAAGCCCCAGTTGAGGACACTTCCAGTTACACCAAACAAAATAAAACACCACCTCTTATACAAAATAATTATACAAACACATTCAAAGATATGTTTGACACCTTCAAAGACATGAAGGAACTTCTCCAAATTACCAAACTCCTAAAACATTTAAAAAACATCGCCATCAAATCAAAAAATTGCAACAACCCATTCGACAAAATGTATATCATAATAGAAGAATTAGACGCCTTTTCTACGGAGCTCAACATTACCAATTATGAATAATTACAATAACAAAAATTTCTCTTCTTTTCTTATTTTCTCCTGGAATTGCCAATCATTGCAACCCAGGATTAATGAACTCCGCTCCTTTATTTCCATTAATCCACAAATCGATATACTCTTAATCCAAGAAACACTTAACCCTTCCTGCAGTATCACCATCCCAGGTTACAAACTCCATCATACACCACGTGCCAACTCTCACTGGGGTGGCACAGCCATCTACATCAAAAATTATATCCCACATCACACAACTCAAAATATTCCACTCCCAGGCATTGACTACACCAGTATTGTCGTCAACTTGCCCCATGCCAAAATCAACTTCACATCTTTTTACGCACGACACGGGCGACGATACCCCATAAATGACCTGACACATATCATTACACAACACCAACACGCATTTATCGCTGGTGACTTCAATGCACATAGCAGGCAGTGGAACTGTCATTCCACCACTACCAGAGGTAGATCTCTTCACAACTTGGTTAGCCATTTCAATCTCAGTCTCCACGCACCTACTACACCAACACACATTCCTGTTGC
The DNA here is from genome assembly GCA_963931845.1 of Maratus michaelseni. Taxonomy (NCBI): domain Eukaryota; kingdom Metazoa; phylum Arthropoda; class Arachnida; order Araneae; family Salticidae; genus Maratus; species Maratus michaelseni. Next base: position 416,524,454 of record OZ007586.1, read on the forward strand.
TCGCAACCAGCACCCCTCTATTATTGACTTCGCTATCACCAAAAATCTTACCTTCCCTATCAACACTTCTGTTATTAATGACCTAAGCTCTGACCACCTTCCTGTCTTCTTCAAAATTGATCTTATCAACCCTATCTCTCCTCCTCCTTCAGTAGCTATTGACTGGAATAAATTCCAAAATTACATCAACAACACCGACCTTACCTACCCCACAATCAACAACACTACTGACATTGATAACGCAGTTAATAAACTCAACAACATCATTTACAAAGCTCAAAAAGATGCCACTTACACCAAATTCAAAAACAATAACTCTTACATCTTACCCACTTACATACATAATATCTGTAAACAACGCAACACACTCCGTCGAGTCTACCAAAATACCAGAGATCCCACCCTTAAAACAGCTGTCAACAGGCTCAACAATAAAATTAAAACCCTTATTCAGAAAGATAAGCAAAAAAACTGGTCTAAATTTCTCGAAAGTCTTACTTGCGAGGATAACTCTCTTTGGCAAATCAAAAAGAAACTCAATAATAATTATACCCCTATTCCTCCCCTTACTGTCAATAATCAAACTGCGTATACTGACGAGGACAAGGCAGAATGCCTCGCTAGCTCATATGAAAGGCAATTCTCTCCAAATCCCTTCCTCGCAAGTCAAGCACACTTTAACAATGTCAATGATACTGTTAATGACTTCCTCTCAACCCCTCCTATCCCTCTCCCCGAAATTCAACCCATCATGATCAACAATATTATTCAAAAACTTAAGAATAAAAAATCTCCTGGGTACGATAAAATTTCCAACTATACTCTTAAACAACTTCCTATCAACTGTATTCTCTACATTACGAAGCTCACTAATTCTATCCTCAAACACTGTTATTTTCCTAAACCCTGGAAAACCTCTATCATTTCTCCTATTCCTAAACCATCCTGCAATCTTAATGACCCAACTAATTTCCGTCCCATCAGTCTTCTCTCCTGTCTAAGTAAAGTCATCGAACGCGTCATTAGATCACAGCTCAATGACTTCCTTCACAACAACAACATTCTTATGCCTGAACAATTCGGCTTCAGAGCCAAGCACTCCACCCAACACCAACTTCTTCGATTTGTGGAATTCTTAACTGAAAACTTCAACGAGAAGAAGCCTACTGCTGCCATATTTCTTGATGTCGCCAAGGCCTTTGACAAAGTCTGGCACGCGGGCCTCATTTACAAATTAATTCGGCTTAAGTTCCCGTCTGGACTTATCCATTTAATACACTCTTACCTTGGTGATCGTGACTTCTATGTCCGTGTAAACAACTCACTTTCTCTTCTACACATAATACTCTGTGGTATTATTCAGGGTTCAGTCATTGGCCCTATTTTATTCATAATATACTTTAATGACATTCCACGCACACTCTTCACATCACTCGCACTCTATGCGGACGACACTGTTCTCTATGGCACTGCACATCACCCATAAAATCTTTACAAAAATCTACAACACCACCTCAACATCTTCATGGAATGGTGTGATCAATGGCGCATTAAGATAAACGAATCTAAAACTACTGCTGTTTACTTCTCTAGAACCTTCTCCACTCCTAATAGATTAACCATCAATAACACTACCATTCCCTGGTCTGACGATGCCAAGTACCTGGGAGTTACCATTGACAAACGCATTACCTTTAAAAAGCATATTCTTAATATCCGCGGTAAAGTCGCCGGAATTTCCAAAACCCTCGCCCCCCTTCTTCGCAGTCACTCACTCTCCATACACAACAAACTCTTAATATATAATGCTTGCATTCTCTCTGTTATCACATATGCATGTCCAATCTGGGGCTTCACTTGCAAAACCAGTATGAACAGCCTCTCTAGTACCCATTACAAACAGCTCCGTTACATCAGGAACGGGTCTAGATACCTCAAAAACTCCACAATCCACAAGGATCTGAAAACGACTTCACTCAAACATCGCATTAAACACCTTGCGAAAAAATTCTACAATGACATTAATCACATTCCAAATGAACTCATTTATGAGCTACCTGACTACGATGCTTGCAGTCCATCCAACCGGAAAAAACCAAGGTACTCCACTATTCTTGATGAATAGTCCTTCCGAGCTATAATTCTTACCTCAAAATTTTTCTCTTTAATTAAAATTATATATATATATATATATATATATTATATAATTTTTTACTGATAATTTTATTTTGACTTTTCTCCTAAACTTCTCTTAACATCTTTACTTTACCTCGTCTGGCATTTTTTTTTTTTTTTTGAACTATGAACTATTTTTACTTTTATACTTTAACTAGTAAATTTTCATTATTTTATAGATATACTTAACACTATCCTATTTTATGTAGTCAATTCGACTACGGCTAGACATTTCATATGGCTCTCTCAGGATTTGATATACACCTACTCAAAGCCAGGGTGTGCAGTTGCTTCGCAACTTGGAAGCCCATTGAACCTATCACAAGTTCAAGTTCAAGTATAAAATTAGTTTTCATTTGTTTGGAATAATTAAAGTAACAGCTTTTTCTCCGGATGAGGCTGTTTAATGAATTGTTTGAAATAAATATTTAAAACGTTTCAGTGTTCAAGGCTGGGAATTTTTTTTCGCTCAATTCTTTAAATACTGTTTTTTTTTCACTAAGAAACGGTTTTTCAAGTTTTAAGGTACAAACCGCTTTTTGATTCCTAAATTTTTGTGCATTTTAAAAATATGAACGGATCAAGAGAAAAATTTGTATTTTTTTTAAACATTTGTTATATTTAAATTAGTATCTAAATTTCTATGAAAGATAATGCAATATGAAATGTTGACAAGATAATTGAAGGAATTTCCGCTTATATTCCTCGGATAAAACAAGAATGTTCAGAGAAATTTTATTTAATAATTACTGTAAAATAAAGTCCAACATATTGCGTTTGAATAAAAAACATTTTATTAAATTTTATTAAAACGCATTATTTAATGGTAGCATTCCATTAAAGCAAAAATTACTCTTCAGAAATTGCGACAGTTCTTTTTATTATGGGAAAGAAGTTCTATAAATTAGATGAACAGTGTGGGACACAAATATCTATAAAAATTCAAATTTTTAATGTTACTGTCTTTGGTAGGCAGCCCTTCTGACTGAATTTAAGTTCTTTTTTCTCGGAATGGATGAGTGTGTTTCATAATTGTCTTCACAATTAAAATATTTATAAAAAATAACAAATTGTTGCGCCAGAAACCGTTGTGCACTTAAGTCTATTCAATGTCAAAAAGTTTTTGTTACAATAGAAAAAAATAATTTTATTAAAATACTAATAGAATAGTTCATTAAATACTTTAATTAAAAAAGTAATAGAATAAACAGTACTGTGATATACCTTGCACGTATATCCATAGCAGTTGTCGTAAACTGAAATTAAGCAATTGGACAGCCCAGTTATTCCTTCCGGAGAAGAAAGCGGCTGTCATGCAAGAAGTTCGGTAGAACAATTATTCACGAGAACACATGAATCGAAGTGCGGTTTGCATCATAAAACTTGAAAAATCGTTTCGAAGCAAAAAAAAAACTTTTTATTTTATGAATTTTTTTTTCTATTCTTCCTACAATACACAAAAAGTGCAACGACATAATTTTAACGATGTGAGAAGTATTTTCGTCTACCTCATACGACTTTCCAGTCAGAGCCTTCACATTTTTACGTACAATTATCCAATTCGTAACTGAATTATTAGTTTATCAAAATTATAATAATGTGTTTTTGTCCATAGATTATATTTAAGTAAATTACTGTACCTTGAATAGAATATATGTTATTTTTTAGGAATATTTTAATTATGAAGGGATTTGATAAACACAGCATTGAAGATCACAAACTTGAAGAAATATGGAAGAAGGCCTGTCTACCAAACGCAGTAAGAAACGTGTATAACTATTACAATTAATAACAGATATTTTTATTTTTAAAAAGTGCTAAATTGTCGAAGCTGTTTCCGGGCAATCTTAACGTCTTTAACACACCGTTTCAATCGACCCAAAGTTTGATATAATAAAATGTTGTATACTCAAACGCGGTACTTATTTGTCTTTAATTATTAAATAAATCTTCTGCATCTAAACATGCTAGCCTGATCCTCGTAATATACACCGGAAATAATTTTAATTATGTTGTCTCCATTTCATATAGCATTATCTTTCATAGAAATTTCTATATACAAGTTTAAATGTACCAAATCTTAAAAATATATACAAATATTAAAATAGATCCGTTCAAGTTTTAAAAATACAAAAGTGATTAACAAATTGATGAATCGAAGTGCGGTTTGCATCATAAAACTTGAAAAATCGTTTTGAAGGGAAAAAAACTTTTTTTATTAAATTTCTTTTTTTCTATTGCAACAAAAACGTCGACACTTTGAACAGTCTTAAGAGAAATGGAAAGTGTACTCTGATGTGACAAATTGTTATTTTTTTATGAATATTTTAATTGTATAGGGATTTATAAAACAGAACCTTGATTTCCGCGATACTTTTTTTTCCGCGAACCTTGATTTCCGCGTCTACCAAAGTTAGTAAAAATAAAAATGTGGATATTTTTAGATATTGTGTCCCACACAGTGCAGCTAATATAACGAGTTTTTCTCTTTAAAAATATTCTACTGCAATCTCCGAAGGGTAATTTTTCCTCTATTGAATAACGGAGTTTTACCTTTAAATAAATTGTCTATAAATATTAAAAGCATCAGTAGTTGTTATTATTGAAAAAAAAACACGTTTAATTATTGACGCTGTTTCTGCGCAATATATTTTTCATGATTTTGTACGATTTAAATGAGCTATAGGAGGGCTTCCAGATTTGGCTAATATTAACCTATTTTGTATTGAAAATATCTAAAAATTTCCAAACTTGAAATCTTTGCTTTGTTAAGGGTGTATTCAAATCCAAACTGCTTATTTTGAGACACATTTGTAAATTCATTTTTGCTCTAAAATGCATCCAATTGGCAGGTTCTCTTATTTAGAAACTTTATAATGTCCGTATTGTCTTAATTTTTTGATAAAGGCAGAATATATTTCCAAAAATGCTGTAAAAGTGGACATTTTGAACCCAATTTCCCGAAGCGATATCGCTGGAAACAAAAAAATGATCGTACTGTGAAAATAATTGTCTGTAAATCAATTTCTAATTAATTGAACGAAAAATAAAAACATGGAGGCCATATAAATGTCTTTATAAATCACGCCGCAAAGTTTCCTGTTGTTACTTTTAAAAATGAGTCTGAAAATATATCTCAAAATTTTGAGTTGTTTAGCGTTGAAAAATATATTTTTTTAATACCACCTTAAATCACACATTTTAGGAAATAGATAGCTTGAAATTAATTATTTTGAAAAAAAGTGCAGATATTTTCAATAAAAAAATTGCTAATATAGCAACTCCTCTTTTGATAGAATAATTATATAAAACAAAAACAAAAGAGAACATTGAAAAAATTAATTAAAACTCACACCAGAAAAAATACAAAAATAATTTTTTCAAATAAAAAAGTTAGTATTTTATAAAATTAGTTTTCATTTGTTTGGAATAATTAAAGTAACAGCTTTTTCTCCGGATGAGGCTGTTTAATGAATTGTTTGAAATAAATATTAAAAATGTTTCAGTGTTCAAGGCTGGGAATTTTTTTTCGCTCAATTCTTTAAATACTGTTTTTTTTCACTAAGAAACGGTTTTTCAAGTTTTAAGGTACAAACCGCTTTTTGATTCCTAAATTTTTGTGCATTTTAAAAATATGAACGGATCAAGAGAAAAATTTGTATTTTTTTTAAACATTTGTTATATTTAAATTAGTATCTAAATTTCTATGAAAGATAATGCAATATGAAATGTTGACAAGATAATTGAAGGAATTTCCGCTTATATTCCTCGGATAAAACAAGAATGTTCGCAGAAATTTTATTTAATAATTACTGTAAAATAAAGTCCAACATATTGCGTTTGAATAAAAAACATTTTATTAAATTTTATTAAAACGCATTATTTAATGGTAGCATTCCATTAAAGCAAAAATTACTCTTCAGAAATTGCGACAGTTCTTTTTATTATGGGAAAGAAGTTCTATAAATTAGATGAACAGTGTGGGACACAAATATCTATAAAAATTCAAATTTTTAATGTTACTGTCTTTGGTAGGTAGCCCTTCTGACTGAATTTAAGTTCTTTTATCTCGGAATGGATGAGTGTGTTTCATAATTGTCTTCACAATTAAAATATTTATAAAAAATAACAAATTGTTGCGCCAGAAACCGTTGTGCACTTAAGTCTATTCAATGTCAAAAAGTTTTTGTTACAATAGAAAAAAATAATTTTATTAAAATAGTAATAGAATAGTTCATAAAATACTTTAATTAAAAATGTAATAGAATAAACAGTACTGTGATATACCTTGCACGTATATCCATAGCATTTGTCGTAAACTGAAATTAAGCAATTGGACAGCCCAGTTATTCCTTCCGGAGAAGAAAGCGGCTGTCATGCAAGAAGTTCGGTAGAACAATTATTCACGAGAACACATGAATAGAAGTGCGGTTTGCATCATAAAACTTGAAAAATCGTTTCGAAGCAAAAAAAAAAAAAAACTTTTTATTTTATGATTTTTTTTTTCTATTCCTCCTACAATACATAAAAAGTGCAACGACATAATTTTAACGATGTGAGAAGTATTTTCGTCTACCTCATACGACTTTCCAGTCAGAGCCTTCACATTTTTACGTACAATTATCCAAGTCGTAACTGAATTATTAGTTTATCAAAATTATAATAATGTGTTTTTGTCAATAGATTATATTTAAGTAAATTACTGTACCTTGAATAGAATATATGCTATTTTTTAGGAATATTTTAATTATAAAGGGATTTGATAAACACAGCATTGAAGATCACAAACTTGAAGAAATATGGAAGAAGGCCTGTCTACCAAACGCAGTAAGAAGCGTGTATAACTATTACGATTAATAACAGATATTTTTATTTTTAAAAAGTGCTAAATTGTCGACGCTGTTTCCGGGCAATCTTAACGTCTTTAACACACCGTTTCAATCGACCCAAAGTTTGATATAATAAAATGTTGTATACTCAAACGCGGTACTTATTTGTCTTTAATTATTAAATAAATCTTCTGCATCTAAACATGCTAGCCTGATCCTCGTAATATACACCGGAAATAATTTTAATTATGTTGTCACCATTTCATATAGCATTATCTTTCATAGAAATTTCTATATACAAGTTTAAATGAACCAAATCTTAAAAAATATACAAATATTAAAATAGATCCGTTCAAGTTTTAAAAATTCAAAAATGATTAACAAATTGATGAATCGAAGTGCGGTTTGCATCATAAAACTTGAAAAATCGTTTCGAAGCAAAATAATAATAATAATAATAATAATAATAAATAAAAAAAATAATAAATATTATTTTATTAAAGATGTTCTTATAATATTAAAGATGTGTTATATTTAAAGTAGTATCTAAATTTCTATGAAAGATAATGCAATATGAAATGTCGATATGATAATTGAAGTAATTTCCGGCTTATATTCCACGGATATAACAAGTTTGTGCAGACGCAGAAACTTTATTTAATAATTCAGGTCAAATAAATTCCAACATATTGCGTTTGAATGAAAACATTTTATTGAATATAATTTTTGGGTGTTTTAAAAAGGTTAAGATTGAGAGAGAGAATTGTCAAAAATTTAGCGCGTTTTTTATATAAGGACATCCACGGATATTCTTAATATTTATATACGCATTTTTTAAAGGCAGCATTCCGTTAAAGCAAAAATTAATCTTCGGAAATTGTGACAATTCTTTTTATTACGGGAAAGAAGTTCTATAAATTAGATGCACAGTGTGGGACACAAATATCTAAAATATTCACATTTTTATTTTTACTGCCTTTGGTAGCCACGCCTTTTTACAGAATTTAAGTTCTTTTATCTCGGAATGGAAGGGTGTGTTTCATAATTGTCTTCAAAATTAAAATATTTATAAAAAATAACAAATTGTTACATCAGAGACCGCTGTGCACCGAATTATCTTCAAAGTCACGAAGTTTTTGTTGCAATAGAAAAAAAATAGATTTAATAAAATAGTAATTGCATAGTTCATAAAATACATAAAAAAATAGTAATAGAATAGACAGTACTGTATATACCTTGCATGTCTATCCATAGCCGTTGTCGTAATCTGATATTAAGCATTCTTACACACCAGTTATATCTTCCGAAGAAGTAAGCGGGTGTCACGCAAAAAGTTCGGACGAGCAATTACTCACTAGAACAGTAGTTCTCCTACAATACATATTACTCCTACAATACATGTTATATTTAAATTAGTATCTAAATTTCTATGAAAGATAATGCAATATGAAATGTTGAGAAAATAATTGAAGCAATTTCCGGCTTATATTCCACGGATATAACAATAAATTCCAACATATTGCGTTTGAATAAAAACATTTTATTAAATATTATTTTTGAGAGTTTTTAAAACCTTAACATTTAGAGACAGAAGTGTCAAAAATTTAAAGCGTATTTTTAAATAAAGACATCTACGGATATTCTTAATATTATTTATATACGCATTATTTAAAGGTAGCATTCCGTTAAAGCAAAAATTACTCTTCGGAAATTGCGACAATTCTTTTTATTACGGAAAAGAAGTTCTATAAATTAGATGCACAGTGTGGGAAACAAATATCTACAGGGTTCGCACGCTCTTGAGCCACGCCCCGTTTTGTAAGGACTCTGCCACCAGTATAAATGAAAGATCATTTTCTTCCTAATGGTATTCAAGATTCATTAGGTAGAAGATAGTTTTATGCGATTACTGGTGGAAGAGTCCTTGCAAAATGGGGCGTGGCTTAAAAGCGTACGAACCCTGTATCTATAAAAATTCAAATTTTTATTGTTACTGTCTTTGGTAGCCACGCCTTCTGACTGAATTTAAGTTCTTTTTTCTCGGAATGTTACATAATTGTCTTCACAATTAAAATATTTATAAAAAATAACAAATTGTCGCGCAAGAGACCGTTCTGCACTTAAGTCTATTCAAATTCAAAAAGTTTTTGTTACAATAGAAAAAAATAATTTTAATAAAATAGTAATAGAATAGTTCATAAAATACTTTAATAAAAAAGTAATAGAATAGACAGTACTGTATATACCTTGCACGTATATCCATAGCCGTTGTCGTAAACTGATATTAAGCAATTTGACAGCTCAGTTATTCCTTCCGGAGAAGAAAGCGGGTGTCATGCAAAAAGTTCGGACAAAAAATTATTCACGAGAACAGCAGTCCTCCTGCAATACATAAAAAATGCAACTACGTAATTTTAACGATATGAGAACTATTTTCGTCTACCTCATACGACTTTTCAGTTAGAGCATTCACATTTTTGCGTACAATTATGCAATTCGTAACTGAATTATTAGTTTATCAAAACTATAATAATGTGTTTTTGTCCATAGATTATATTTAAGTAAATTAGTGCACCTTGAATGGAATATATGCTATTTTTTTAGGAATATTTTATCTATGAAGAGATTTGATAAACACAGCATTGAAGTTTGTGATAAAAAAATATGGAAGAAGGCCTGTCTACCAAACGCAGTAAGAAGCGTGTATAACTATTACGATTAATAACAGATATTTTTATTTTTAAAAAGTTCTAAATTGTCGACGCTGTTTCCGGGCAATCTTAACGTCTTTAACACACCGTTTCAATCGACCCAAAGTTTGATATAATAAAATGTTGTATACTCAAACGCAGTACTTATTTGTCTTTAATTATTAAATAAATCTTCTGCTTCTAAACATGCTAGCCTGATCCCCGGATTATACACCGGAAATAATTTTAATTATGTTGTCAACATTTCATATAGCATTATCTTTCATAGAAATTTCTATATACAAATTTAAATATACCAAATCTTAAAAAAAAATACAAATTTTAAAATAGATCCGTTCAAATTTTAAAAATACAAATATAGTTAACAAATTAATGAATCGAAGTGCGGTTTGCATCATAAAACTTGAAAAATCGTTTCGAAGCAAAAATAATAATAATAATAATAATAATAAATAAAAAATAATAATAAATATTATTTTATTAAAGATGTTATTATAATATTAAAGATGTGTTATATTTAAAGTAGTATCTAAATTTCTATGAAAGATAATCCAATATGAAATGTTGACAAGATAATTGAAGTAATTTTCGGCTTATATTCCACGGATATAACAAGTTTGTGCAGACGCAGAAACTTTATTTAATAATTCATGTCAAATAAATTCCAACATATTGCGTTTGAATGAAAACATTTTATTAAATATAATTTTTGGGTGTTTTAAAAAGGTTAAGATTGAGAGAGAGAATTGTCAAAAATTTAGCACGTTTTTTATATAAGGACATCCACGGATATTCTTAATATTTATATGCGCATTTTTTAAAGACAGCATTCCGTTAAAGCAAAAATTAATCTTCGGAAATTGTGACAATTCTTTTTATTACTGGAAAGAAGTTCTATAAATTAGATGCACAGTGTGGGACACAAATATCTAAAATATTCACATTTTTATTTTTACTGCGTTTTGTAGCCACGCCTTCTTACAGAATTTAAGTTCTTTTATCTCGGAATGGAAGGGTTTGTTTCATAATTGTGTTCACAATTAAAATATTTATAAAAAATAACAAATTGTTACATCAGAGACCGCTGTGCACCTAATTCTCTTCAAAGTCACGAAGTTTTTGTTGCAATAGAAAAAAAAATAGTTTTAATAAAATAGTTATATGCATAGTTCATAAAATACTTTAAAAAAATAGTAATAGAATAGACAGTACTGTATATACCTTGCATGTCTATCCATAGCCGTTGTCGTAATCTGATATTAAGCAATCTTACACACCAGTTATTCCTTCCGAAGAAGTAAGCGGGTGTCACGCAAAAAGTTCGAACGAGCAATTACTCACTAGAACAGTAGTTCTCCTACAATACATATTACTCCTACAATACATGTTATATTTAAATTAGTATCTAAATTTCTATGAAAGATAATGCAATATGAAATGTTGAGAAAATAATTGAAGCAATTTCCGGCTTATATTCCACGGATATAACAATAAATTCCAACATATTGCGTTTGAATAAAAACATTTTATTAAATATTATTTTTGAGAGTTTTTAAAACCTTAACATTTAGAGAGAGAAGTGTCAAAAATTTAAAGCGTATTTTTAAATAAAGACATCTACGGATATTCTTAATATTATTTATATACGCATTATTTAAAGGTAGCATTCCGTTAAAGCAAAAATTACTCTTCGGAAATTGCGACAATTCTTTTTATTACGGGAAAGAAGTATTATAAATTAGATGCACAGTGTGGGACACAAATATCTACAGGGTTCGCACGCTCTTGAGCCACGCCCCGTTTTGTAAGGACTCTGCCACCAGTATAAATGAAAGATCATTTTCTTCCTAATGGTATTCAAGATTCATTAGGTAGAAGATAGTTTTATGCGATTACTGGTGGAAGAGTCCTTGCAAAATGGGGCGTGGCTTAAAAGCGTACGAACCCTGTATCTATAAAAATTCAAATTTTTATTGTTACTGTCTTTGGTAGCCACGCCTTCTGACTGAATTTAAGTTCTTTTTTCTCGGAATGTTACATAATTGTCTTCACAATTAAAATATTTATAAAAAATAACAAATTGTCGCGCAAGAGACCGTTCTGCACTTAAGTCTATTCAAATTCAAAAAGTTTTTGTTACAATAGAAAAAAATAATTTTAATAAAATAGTAATAGAATAGTTCATAAAATACTTTAATAAAAAAGTAATAGAATAGACAGTACTGTATATACCTTGCACGTATATCCATAGCCGTTGTCGTAAACTGATATTAAGCAATTTGTCAGCTCAGTTATTCCTTCCGGAGAAGAAAGCGGGTGTCATGCAAAAAGTTCGGACAATTACACTTCGGAAATTGCGACAATTCTTTTTATTACGGGAAAGAAGTTCTATAAATTAGATGCACAGTGTGGGACACAAATATCTACAGGGTTCGCACGCTCTTGAGCCACGCCCCGTTTTGTAAGGACTCTGCCACCAGTATAAATGAAAGATCATTTTCTTCCTAATGGTATTCAAGATTCATTAGGTAGAAGATAGTTTTATGCGATTACTGGTGGAAGAGTCCTTGCAAAATGGGGCGTGGCTTAAAATTGTACGAACCCTGTATCTATAAAAATTCAAATTTTTATTGTTACTGTCTTTTGTAGCCACGCCTTCTGACTGAATTTAAGTTCTTTTTTCTCGGAATGTTACATAATTGTCTTCACAATTAAAATATTTATAAAAAATAACAAATTGTCGCACAAGAGACCGTTCTGCACTTAAGTCTATTCAAATTCAAAAAGTTTTTGTTACAATAGAAAAAAATAATTTTAATAAAATAGTAATAGAATAGTTCATAAAATACTTTAATAAAAAAGTAATAGAATAGACAGTACTGTATATACCTTGCACGTATATCCATAGCCGATGTCGTAAACTGATATTAAGCAATTTGACAGCTCAGTTATTCCTTCCGGAGAAGAAAGCGGGTGTCATGCAAAAAGTTCGGACAAACAATTATTCACGAGAACAGCAGTCCTCCTGCAATACATAAAAAATGCAACTACGTAATTTTAACGATATGAGAACTATTTTCGTCTACCTCATACGACTTTTCAGTTAGAGCCTTCACATTTTTGCGTACAATTATGCAATTCGTAACTGAATTATTAGTTTATCAAAACTATAATAATGTGTTTTTGTCCATAGATTATATTTAAGTAAATTAGTGTACCTTGAATGGAATATATGCTATTTTTTTAGGAATATTTTAACTATGAAGAGATTTGATAAACACAGCATTGAAGTTTGTGATAAAAAAATATGGAAGAAGGCCTGTCTACCAAACGCAGTAAGAAGCGTGTATAACTATTACGATTAATAACAGATATTTTTATTTTTAAAAAGTTCTAAATTGTCGACGCTGTTTCCGGGCAATCTTAACGTCTTTAAAACACCGTTTCAATCGACCCAAAGTTTGATATAATAAAATGTTGTATACTCAAACGCAGTACTTATTTGTCTTTAATTATTAAATAAATCTTCTGCTTCTAAACATGCTAGCCTGATCCCCGGATTATACACCGGAAATAATTTTAATTATGTTGTCAACATTTCATATAGCATTATCTTTCATAGAAATTTCTATATACAAATTTAAATATACCAAATCTTAAAAAAAAAAATACAAATTTTAAAATAGATCCGTTCAAATTTTAAAAATACACAAATAGTTAACAAATTAATGAATCGAAGTGCGGTTTGCATCATAAAACTTGAAAAATCGTTTCGAAGCAAAAATAATAATAATAATAATAATAATAAATAAAAAAAATAATAAATATTATTTTATTAAAGATGTTCTTATAATATTAAAGATGTGTTATATTTAAAGTAGTATCTAAATTTCTATGAAAGATAATGCAATATAAAATGTTGACAAGATAATTGAAGTAATTTCCGGCTTATATTCCACGGATATAACAAGTTTGTGCAGACGCAGAAACTTTATTTAATAATTCATGTCAAGTAAATTCCAACATATTGCGTTTGAATGAAAACATTTTATTAAATATAATTTTTGGGTGTTTTAAAAAGGTTAAGATTGAGAGAGAGAATTGTCAAAAATTTAGCGCGTTTTTTATATAAGGACATCCACGGATATTCTTAATATTTATATGCGCATTTTTTAAAGACAGCATTCCGTTAAAGCAAAAATTAATCTTCGGAAATTGTGACAATTCTTTTTATTACTGGAAAGAAGTTCTATAAATTAGATGCACAGTGTGGGACACAAATATCTAAAATATTCACATTTTTATTTTTATTGCCTTTTGTAGCCACGCCTTCTTACAGAATTTAAGTTCTTTTATCTCGGAATGGAAGGGTTTGTTTCATAATTGTGTTCACAATTAAAATATTTATAAAAAATAACAAATTGTTACATCAGAGACCGCTGTGCACCTAATTCTCTTCAAAGTCACGAAGTTTTTGTTGCAATAGAAAAAAAAAATAGTTTTAATAAAATAGTAATTGCATAGTTCATAAAATACTTTAAAAAAATAGTAATAGAATAGACAGTACTGTATATACCTTGCATGTCTATCCATAGCCGTTGTCGTAATCTGATATTAAGCAATCTTACACACCAGTTATTCCTTCCGAAGAAGTAAGCGGGTGTCACGCAAAAAGTTCGAACGAGCAATTACTCACTAGAACAGTAGTTCTCCTACAATACATATTACTCCTACAATACATGTTATATTTAAATTAGTATCTAAATTTCTATGAAAGATAATGCAATATGAAATGTTGAGAAAATAATTGAAGCAATTTCCGGCTTATATTCCACGGATATAACAATAAATTCCAACATATTGCGTTTGAATAAAAACATTTTATTAAATATTATTTTTGAGAGTTTTTAAAACCTTAACATTGAGAGAGAGAAGTGTCAAAAATTTAACGCGTATTTTTAAATAAAGACATCTACGGATATTCTTAATTATATTTATATACGCATTATTTAAAGGTAGCATTCCGTTAAAGCAAAAATTACTCTTCGGAAATTGCGACAATTCGTTTTATTACGGGAAAGAAGTTCTATAAATTAGATGCACAGTGTGGGACACAAATATCTACAGGGTTCGCACGCTCTTGAGCCACGCCCCGTTTTGTAAGGACTCTGCCACCAGTATAAATGAAAGATCATTTTCTTCCTAATGGTATTCAAGATTCATTAGGTAGAAGATAGTTTTATGCGATTACTGGTGGAAGAGTCCTTGCAAAATGGGCGTGGCTTAAAAGCGTACGAACCCTGTATCTATAAAAATTCAAATTTTTATTGCTACTGTCTTTGGTAGCCACGCCTTCTGACTAAATTTAAGTTCTTTTTTCTCGGAATGTTACATAATTTTCTTCACAATTAAAATATTTATAAAAAATAACAAATTGTCGCGCAAGAGACCGTTCTGCACTTAAGTCTATTCAAATTCAAAAAGTTTTTGTTACAATAGAAAAAAATAATTTTAATAAAATAGTAATAGTATAGTTCATAAAATACTTTAATAAAAAAGTAATAGAATAGACAGTACTGTATATACCTTGCACGTATATCCATAGCCGTTGTCGTAAACTGATATTCAGCAATTTGACAGCTCAGTTATTCCTTCCTTAGAAGAAAGCGGGTGTCATGCAAAAAGTTCGGACAAACAATTATTCACGAGATCAGCAGTCCTCCTGCAATACATAAAATATGCAACTACGTAATTTTAACGATGTGAGAACAATTTTCGTCTACCTCATACGACTTTTCAGTTAGAGCCCTCACATTTTTGCGTACAATTATCCAATTCGTAACTGAATTATTAGTTTATCAAAAGTATAATAATGTGTTTTTGTCCATAGATTATATTTAAGTAAATTAGTGTACCTTGAATGGAATATATGCTATTTTTTTAGGAATATTTTAACTATGAAGAGATTTGATAAACACAGCATTGAAGTTTGTGATAAAAAAAATATGGAAGAAGGCCTGTCTACCAAACGCAGTAAGAAGCGTGTATAACTATTACGATTAATAACAGATATTTTTATTTTTAAAAAGTTCTAAATTGTCGACGCTGTTTCCGGGCAATCTTAACGTCTTTAACACACCGTTTCAATCGACCCAAACTTTGATATAATAAAATGTTGTATACTCAAACGCGGTACTTATTTGTCTTTAATTATTAAATAAATCTTCTGCTTCTAAACATGCTAGCCTGATCCGCGAATTATACACCGGAAATAATTTTAATTATGTTGTCAACATTTCATATAGCATTATCTTTCATAGAAATTTCTATATACAAATTTAAATATACCAAATCTTAAAAAAAATACAAATTTTAAAAATGATCCTTTCAAATTTTAAAAATACACAAATAATTAACAAATTGATGAATCGAAATGCGGTTTGCATCATAAAACTTGAAAAATCGTTTCGATGAAAAAAAAACAAGAAAAAAAAAACAATTCTTATTTTATTAATTTTTTTTTTCTATTGCAAGAAAAACGTCGACACTTTGAACAGTCTTAAGAGGAATGGAAAACGTACTCTGATGTGACAAATTGTTATTTTTTTATGAATATTTTAATTGTATAGGGATTTATAAAACACAACCTTGATTTCCTTGATAAAAAGACTTAAAATATGGAAGAAGGCCTGTCTACCAAAGTTAGTAAAAATAAAAATGTGGATTTTTTTTAGATATTGTGTCCCACACAGTGCAGCTAATATAACGAGTTTTTCTCTTAAAAAAAATTCTGCTGCAATCTCCGAAGAGTAATTTTTCCGCTATTGAATAACGGTGTTTTACCTTTAAATAAATTGTCTATAAATATTAAAAGCATCAGTAGTTGTTATTATTGAAAAAAAAACACGTTTAATTATTAGGTATAAAGGTAGACTTTGTGTGGTTATCAATACGAAAAAGCTAAAAACAACGTTGAAGCACACAAATTAAAAAACTTTAAAACACATACGGCCGTTTCAAAGATGCATAGATCCCCTTCATCAGTGTAAGGTGTGGGAAAAAAAATGTTAAAAGGGTTCAAAAGACCCACGCTCGGCTATAGCCCCGAGTACTGGCTGTAATCTGACCAAAATGGCAAAGCAAGTGTAACCAGAGCAGAAGTGACGCAGCTGACAGGAAATCACCGAAAACAGGCATCACTGCGCAGGCTCTCTCCAAACGGGAGAAAGAAAAGGGGTGCTAGATATGTCGTTCACCAATGAATCTGTATATTTATAAATATAATGTGCTTCATAAAAATCAAGATCAAAAATTGAATTGCAATTTTGAATAATTTTGGCTCCGGAAAAGTTAAATCTATGGTCAAAATTCCAACAATGCTTCGCTATTGTAGATTTATCAAGTTCTTGCTTTTTGATATAATTTTCGTGTTCTTTTAATCTAAATTTAAGTGCTCGCCTCGTCTGACCAATATAAGATAGACCACATTCACAATATATTCTGTAAATTCCCCAACTGTTATGACTTGGAATCGGATCTTTAAGATTAGAGAAAGTGATTTTATTTATTGGAGAAAAAACAACTTTAAAATGAAATTTATTTAGAATCCGTGAAATTTGAGAACTGACTTTTGGAAAATATGGTAGTACAATAACATTTTAAAAATCTTTGTTTCCAGATATAGGATTATCTATCTTAGGGGATTTAGATAAAATACGATCAATGGTATCCAATGGAAAACCACGATCGATAGCAATGGCTTTAATATAATTTATTTCACTATTGAATAACTCTGTATTCGAACACACGTTACGAGCACGGGAAATGAATGTATTGAAAGAAGCAAACTTATGTGCAGGGGGATGATTAGATCTGAAATGAGGGGGCAAACAAACAGCAAAGGGTTTACGAAAAACAGTAGTAGAAAAATCATGTTCATTACGAATTACTAGAACGTCAAGAAAAGCCAGACGTTGCTGACTTTCTATTTCATAAGTAAACTGGATGTAGGGGTCAATTGAATTTAATAAATTAAGAACAGCATCAACATTATATTGAGACAAATCGATTAAGGCAAAAATGTCATCCACATACCGAGTATAAAATGGAAACTGTATTAGTTTAAATAACTTAACCTCAAAATAGTGCATATAAATATCACTTAAGACGGGGCTCAAAGGATTACCCATAGCCAAACCATCAGACATTCTGTAAAACTTATTTTGAAAAACAAATGTAGTTTGAGACAAACATTTGTTGGTTAAAGAAATAAGGTTATCAATCTCGTACTGAAAGAAATGAAATTCATTTAATCTATTTCTTAAACATTCCAAAGCGCCCTGTACCGGTACATTTGTAAAAAGTGACTTAACGTCAAACGAAACCATAGTATATCCTGCTGTATTAAAGTTACGTATTTTATTGGCAAACTGAACTGAGTTTTTTGATGTATAACTATTGTTAACCATTAGGGGGGAAAACCTGGAAACTAAATATTTTGCTAACTTATAAGATGCAGTACCAATATTATAAACAATCGGACGAAAAGGAACATCGAGTTTATGTACTTTAGGTAAGGCATATAAACGACCACAGTTGGCAATAGAAGGAATAAGGGACTGTTTAATAGAATATACATATAATGGGAGAAGTCTTAACCGCAGATTTTATTTGATTCAACTCGGAGCTGGATGGATCTTTTTTCAAATTAATGTAAGGCCCCTCATTAATCAACTTCAAAACATTTGAAACGTAATCAGTTTTATTCAAAACAACAATTTGACCTCCCTTATCAGCTTTGGTTATAATAATATCAGGATTAGATTTAAGAGTTTTGAGAGAGTTTTTAACTGAATTATTCAAATTACTATTGTTAAGCTTTTGATTAAAGTCTACATTATTCTTAATGAGATGTCTAATGGAATCTTTTTGTAAGGGGGATAATGCACTGAACTTAAACGCCCTTTCAATAGGAGCAATTAATTTAGGAATATCGGGAGGTTTACTAATTGAAAAATTGTTATTTAGTTTAAGAGCATCAATATGACTAATTTTGAACTCAATGATAGTCATATTGATGCTCTTAAACTAAATAACAATTTTTCAATTAGTAAACCTCCCGATATTCCTAAATTAATTGCTCCTATTGAAAGGGCGTTTAAGTTCAGTGCATTATCCCCCTTACAAAAAGATTCCATTAGACATCTCATTAAGAATAATGTAGACTTTAATCAAAAGCTTAACAATAGTAATTTGAATAATTCAGTTAAAAACTCTCTCAAAACTCTTAAATCTAATCCTGATATTATTATAACCAAAGCTGATAAGGGAGGTCAAATTGTTGTTTTGAATAAAACTGATTACGTTTCAAATGTTTTGAAGTTGATTAATGAGGGGCCTTACATTAATTTGAAAAAAGATCCATCCAGCTCCGAGTTGAATCAAATAAAATCTGCGGTTAAGACTTCTCCCATTATATGTGATTCTATTAAACAGTCCCTTATTCCTTCTATTGCCAACTGTGCTCGTTTATATGCCTTACCTGAAGTACAGAAACTCGATGTTCCTTTTCGCCCGATTGTTTCTAATATTGGTACTGCATCTTATAAGTTAGCAAAATATTTAGTTTCCAGGTTTTCCCCCCTAATGGTTAACAATAGTTATACATCAAAAAACTCAGTTCAGTTTGCCAATAAAATACGTAACTTTAATACAGCAGGATATACTATGGTTTCGTTTGACGTTAAGTCACTTTTTACAAATGTACCGGTACAGGGCGCTTTGGAATGTTTAAGAAATAGGTTAAATGAATTTCATTTCTTTCAGTACGAGATTGATAACCTTATTTCTTTAACCAACAAATGTTTGTCTCAAACTACATTTGTTTTTCAAAATCAGTTTTACAGAATGTCTGATGGTTTGGCTATGGGTAATCCTTTGAGCCCCGTCTTAAGTGATATTTATATGCACTATTTTGAGGTTAAGTTATTTAAACTAATACAGTTTCCATTTTATACTCGGTATGTGGATGACTCTTTTGCCTTAATCGATTTGTCTCAATATAATATTGATGTTGTTCTTAATTTATTAAATTCAATTGACCCCTACATCCAGTTTACTTATGAAATAGAAAGTCAGCAACGTCTGGCTTTTCTTGACGTTCTAGTAATTCGTAATGAACATGATTTTTCTACGACTGTTTTTCGTAAACCCTTTGCTGTTTGTTTGCCCCCTCATTTCAGATCTAATCATCCCCCTGCACATAAGTTTGCTTCTTTCAATACATTCATTTCCCGTGCTCGTAACGTGTGTTCGAATACAGAGTTATTCAATAGTGAAATAAATTATATTAAAGCCATTGCTATCGATCGTGGTTTTCCATTGGATACCATTGATCGTATTTTATCTAAATCCCCTAAGATAGATAATCCTATATCTGGAAACAAAGATTTTAAAAATGTTATTGTACTACCATATTTTCCAAAAGTCAGTTCTCAAATTTCACGGATTATAAATAAATTTCATTTTAAAGTTGTTTTTTCTCCAATAAATAAAGTCACTTTCTCTAATCTTAAAGATCCGATTCCAAGTCATAACAGTTGGGGAATTTACAGAATATATTGTGAATGTGGTCTATCTTATATTGGTCACACGAGGCGAGCACTTAAATTTAGATTAAAAGAACACGAAAATTATATCAAAAAGCAAGAACTTGATGAATCTACAATAGCGAAGCATTGTTGGAATTTTGACCATAGATTTAACTTTTCCGGAGCCAAAATTATTCAAAATTGCAATTCAATTTTTGATCTTGATTTTTATGAAGCACATTATATTTATAAATATACAGATTCATTGGTGAACGACATATCTAGCACCCCTTTTCTTTCTCCCGTTTGGAGAGAGCCTGCGCAGTGATGCCTGTTTTCGGTGATTTCCTGTCAGCTGCGTCACTTCTGCTCTGGTTACATTTGATTTGCCATTTTGGTCAGATTACAGGCAGTACTCGGGGCTATAGCCGAGCGTGGGTCTTTTGAACCCTTTTAACATTTTTTTTCCCCAAACCTTACACTGATAAAGGGGATCTATGCATCTTTGAAACGGCCGTATGTGTTTTAAAGTTTTTTAATTTGTGTGCTTCAACGTTGTTTTTAGCTTTTTCGTATTGACGTTTAATTATTGACGCTGTTTCTGCGCAATATATTTTTCATGATTTTGTACGATTTAAATGAGCTATAGGAGGGATTCCAGATTTGGCTAATATTAACCTATTTTGTATTGAAAATATCTAAAAATTTCCAAACTTGAAATCTTTGCTTTGTTAAGGGTGTATTCAAATCCAAACTGCTTATTTTGAGACACATTTGTAAATTCATTTTTGCTCTAAAATGCATCCAATTGGCAGGTTCTCTTATTTAGAAACTTTTTAATGTCCGTATTGTCTTAATTTTTTGATAAAGGCAGAATATATTTCAAAAAATGCTGTCAAAATGGATATTTTGAACCGAATTTCCCGAAGCGATATCGCTGGAAACAAAAAAATGATCGTACTGTGACAATAATTGTCTGTAAATCAATTTCTAATTAATTGAACGAAAAATAAACACATGGAGCCCATATAAATGTCTCTATAAATCACGCCGCAAAGTTTCCTGTTGTTACTTTTAAAAATGAGTCTGAAAATGTATCTCAAAATTTTGAGTTGTTCAGCGTTGAAAAATATATTTTTTTAATACCACCTTAAATCACACATTTTAGGAAATAGATAGCTTGAAATTAATTATTTTGAAAAAAAGTGCAGATATTTTCATTAAAAAAATTGCTACTCTAGCAACTCCTCTTTTGATAGAATAATTATATAAAACAAAAACAAAATAGAACATTGAAAAAATTAATTAAAACTCACACCAGAAGAATAACAAAAAGAATTTTTCAAATAAAAAAGTTAGATTTTAAAAATTTAGTTCTTACTTGTTTGGAATAATTAAAGTAACAGCTTTTTCTCCGGATGAGGCTGTTTAATGAATTGTTTGAAATAAATAATTAAAACGTTTCAGTGTTCAAGGCTGGGAATTTTTTTTCGCTCAATTCTTTAAATACTGTTTTTTTTTTCACTAAGAAACGGTTTTTCAAGTTTTAAGGTACAAACCGCTTTTTGATTCCTAATTTTTTTGCATTTTAAAAATATGAACCGATCAAGAGAAAAATTTGTATTTTTTTTAAACATTTGTTATATTTAAATTAGTATCTAAATTTCTATGAAAGATAATGCAATATGAAATGTTGACAAGATAATTGAAGGAATTTCCGCTTATATTCCTCGGATAAAACAAGAATGTTCGCAGAAATTTTATTTAATAATTAATGTAAAATAAAGTCCAACATATTGCATTTGAATAAAAAATCATTTTATTTAAACGCATTATTTAATGGTAGCATTCCATTAAAGCAAAAATTACTCTTCGGAAATTGCGACAGTTCTTTTTATTATGGGAAAGAAGTTCTATAAATTAGATGAACAGTGTGGGACACGAATATCTATAAAAATTCAAATTTTTATTGTTACTGTCTTTGGTAGCCACGCCTTCTGACTGAATTTAAGTTCTTTTATCTCGGAATGTTACATAATTGTCTTCACAATTAAAATATTTATAACAAATAACAAATTGTTGCGCCAGAAACCGTTGTGCATTTAAGTCTATTCAATGTCAAAAAGTTTTTGTTACAATAGAAAAAAATAATTTTATTAAAATAGTAATAGAATAGTTCATAAAATACTTTAATAAAAAAGTAATAGAATAAACAGTACTGTGATATACCTTGCACGTATATCCATAGCAGTTGTCGTAAACTGAAATTAAGCAATTGGACAACCCAGTTATTCCTTCCGGAGAAGAAAGCGGGTGTCATGCAAAAAGTTCGGACGAACAATTATTCACGAGAACAGATGAATCGAAGTGCGGTTTGCATCATAAAACTTGAAAAATCGTTTCGAAGCAAAAAAAAAAAAAAAAAACTTCTTATTTTATGAATTTTTTTTCTATTCCTCCTACAATACATAAAAAGTGCAACGACATAATTTTAACGATGAAAGAAGTATTTTCGTCTACCTCATACGACTTTCCAGTCAGAGCCTTCACAATTTTACGTACAATTATCCAATTCGTAACTGAATTATTAGTTTATCAAAATTATAATAATGTGTTTTTGTCCATAGATTGTATTTAAGTAAATTAGTGTATCTTGAATAGAATATATGTTATTTTATAGGAATATTTTAATTATGAAGGGATTTGATAAACACAGCATTGAAGATCACAAACTTGAAGAAATGTGGAAGAAGGCCTGTCTACCAAACGCAGTAAGAAGGGTGTATAACTATTACGATTAATAACAGATATTTTTATTTTTAAAAAGTGCTAAATTGTCGACGCTGTTTCCGGGCAATCTTAACGTCTTTAACACACCGTTTCAATCTACCCAAAGTTTGATATAATAAAATGTTGTATACTCAAACGCGGTACTTATTTGTCTTTAATTATTAAATAAATCTTCTGCATCTAAACATGCTAGCCTGATCTTCGTAATATACACCGGAAATAATTTTAATTATGTTGTCAACATTTCATATAGCATTATCTTTCATAGAAATTTCTATATACAAATTTAAATATACCAAATCTTAAAAAAAAAAAAATTTTAAAATACATCCGTTCAAATTTTAAAAATACACAAATAATTAACAAATTGATGAATCGAAATGCGGTTTGCATCATAAAACTTGAAAAATCGTTTCGAAGCAAAAAAAAAATTTCTTATTTTATTAAATTTCATTTTTTCTATTGCAACAAAAACGTCGACACTTTGAACAGTCTTAAGAGTAATGGAAAGCGTACTCTGATGTGACAAATTGTTATTTTTTTATGAATATTTTAATTGTATAGGAATTTATAAAACAGAACCTTGATTTCCGCGATAAAAAGACTTAAAATATGAAAGAAGGCCTGTCTACCAAAGTTACTAAAAATAAAAATGTGGATTTTTTTAGATATTGTGTCCCACACAGTGCAGCTAATCTAACGAGTTTTTCTCTTTAAAAATATTCTGCTGCAATCTCCGAAGAGTAATTTTTCCTCTATTGAATAACGGAGTTTTACCTTTAAATAAATTGTCTATAAATATTAAAAGCATCAGTAGTTGTTATTATTGAAAAAAAAAAAACACGTTTAATTATTGACGCTGTTTCTGCGCAATATATTTTTCATGATTTTGTACGATTTAAATGAGCTATAGGAGGGCTTCCAGATTTGGCTAATATTAACCTATTTTGTATTGAAAATATCTAAAAATTTCCAAACTTGAAATCTTTGCTTTGTTAAGGGTGTATTCAAATCCAAACTGCTTATTTTGAGACACATTTGTAAATTCATTTTTGCTCTAAAATGCATCCAATTGGCAGGTTCTCTTATTTAGAAACTTTTTAATGTCCGTATTGTCTTAATTTTTTGATAAAGGCAGAATATATTTCAAAAAATGCTGTCAAAGTGGATATTTTGAAGCGAATTTCCCGAAGCGATATCGCTGGAAACAAAAAAATGATCGTACTGTGACAATAATTGTCTGTAAATCAATTTCTAATTAATTGAACGAAAAATAAAAACATGGAGCCCATATAAATGTCTTTATAAATCACGCCGCAAAGTTTCCTGTTGTTACTTTTAAAAATGAGTCTGAAAATGTATCTCAAAATTTTGAGTTGTTCAGCGTTGAAAAATATATTTTTTTAATACCTATTAATAAAATTATTATTTATTAATATTTTTTTAGATAGCTTGAAATTAATTATTTTGAAAAAAAGTGCAGATACTTTCATTAAAAAAATTGCTAATCTAGCAACACCTCTTTTGATAGAATAATTATATAAAACAAAAACAAAAGAGAACATTGAAAAAATTAATGAAAACTCACACCAGAAAAAATACAAAAAGAATTTTTTCAAATAAAAAAGTTAGTACTTTATAAAATTAGTTTTCATTTGTTTGGAATAAATAAAGTAACAGCTTTTTCTCCGGATGAGGCTGTTTAATGAATAGTTTGAAATAAATATTTAAAACGTTTCACTGTTCAAGGCTGGGAATTTTTTTTTGCTCAATTCTTTAAATACTGTTTTTCAAGTTTTAAGGTGCAAACCGCTTTTTGATTCCTAAATTTTTGTGCATTTTAAAAGTATGAGCGGATCAAGAGAAAAATTTGTATTTTTTTAAATATTTGTTATATTTAAATTAGTATCTAAATTTCTATGAAAGATAATGCAATATGAAATGTTGACAAGATAATTGAAGGAATTTCCGCTTATATTCCTCGGATAAAACAAGAATGTTCGCAGAAATTTTATTTAATAATTAATGTAAAATAAAGTCCAACATATTGCGTTTGAATAAAATACATTTTAATAATATTTATATACGCATTATTTAATGGTAGCATTCCATTACAGCAAAAATTACTCTTCGGAAATTGCGACAGTTCTTTTTATTATGGGAAAGATGTTCTATAAATTAGATGAACAGTGTGGGACTCAAATATCTATAAAAATTCAAATTTTTATTGCTACTGTCTTTGGTAGCACTGACTGAATTTATTCTGACTGAATTTAAGTTCTTTTATCTCGGAATGTTACATAATTGTCTTCACAATTAAAATATTTATAAAAAATAACAAATTGTCGCGCCAGAGACCGTTCTGAACTTAAGTCTATTCAAATTCAAAAAGTTTTTGTTACAATAGAAAAAAATAATTTTAATAAAATAGTAATAGAATAGTTCATAAAATACTTTAATAAAAAAGTAATAGAATAGACAGTACGGTATATACCTTGCACGTATATCCATAGCAGTTGTCGTAAACTGAAATTAAGAAATTGGACAGCCCAGTTATTCCTTCCGGAGAAGAAAGCGGCTGTCATGCAAAAAGTTCGGACGAACAATTATTCACGAGAACAGATGAATCGAAGTGCGGTTTGCATCATAAAACTTGAAAAATCGTTTCGAAGCAAAAAAAAAAATCTTCTTATTTTATGATTTTTTTTTCTATTCTTCCTACAATACATAAAAAGTGCAACGACATAATTTTAACGATGTGAGAAGTATTTTCGTCTACCTCATACGACTTTCCAGTCAGAGCCTTCACATTTTTACGTACAATTATCCAATTCGTAACTGACAGTACTGTATATACCTTGCATGTCTATCCATGGCCTTAGCATAAACTGATATTAAGCAATCGGACAAAGCAGTTATTCCTTCCCTAGAAGAAAGCGGGTGTCACGCAAACAGTTCTGACGAACAATTACTCACTGGAACAATTGAATTTGAACATGGGATAGATTCAATGGGATTCCAAGTTGCGAAGCAACTGCATACCCTGGCTTTGAGTAGGTTTATATCAAATCCTGAGAGAGCCATTTTAAATGTCTAGCTGTAGTTCAATTTACTAAAAAAAAAAATAGGATAGTGTTAAGTATAGCTATAAAATAATGAAAAATTATAGTTAATGTATAAAAGTAAAAATAGTTCATAGATAAAAAAAAATCCAGAATAGGTAAAGTAAAGGTGTTAGGAGAAAGATGAGGAGAAAAGTCAATTTATTTTTATTAATGTTAAAACAATTTAATATTTTTTTCTTAATATTAAAGAGAAAATGTTTTAGGTAACAGTTATAGCTCGGAAGGACTATTCATGAAAAATAGTGGAGTACCTTTTTTTTCCGGTTGGATGGACTGCAAGCATCTTAGTCAGGTAGCTTATAGATGAGTTCATTTGGGATATGACTAAGTAGTAAGAAGCGTGTATAACTATTACGAATAATTACAGATGTTTTCATTTTTTAAATGTGCTAAATTGTCGATGCTGTTTCAGGGCAATCTTAACGTCTTTAACATACTGGTTATACCCTGGTTTTGAGTAGGTTTATATCAAATCCATTATATCACATTCCAGGAAATAAATAGGTTGAAATTAATTATTTGGAAAAAATTGCAGCTATTTCCATTAAAAAAATTGCTAATCTGGCAACTCTGTTGATAGAACACTTATATAAAACAAAAACCAAAGAAAACATTCGAAAAATTAATTAAAACTGACACCAGATAAAATACAAAAACAATTTTTTCAAATAAAAAAGATAGTTTTTCCCAATATATTTCTTCTATTTGATTAGAAACATTCAAGTAACTGCTTTTTCTCTTGAAGGGGCTGTGTAATGAAATGTTTGAAATAAATATTTAGAACGTTTGAGTGTTGAATGCTGGGGATTTTTTTTTTCGCTCAATTCTTTAAACACTCTCATTTTTTTTTCACTATGAAACGATTTTCCAAGTTTTAATGTGCACACCGCTTTTCGATTCCTAAATTGTTTGTGTATTTAGGTAGATTTCGTAAGAAACACTTCCTATTAAATTCTCCCCTAAGTTGGATTTTTTGAAAAAATTTTGCAGATCTAGGCCGATCATGACTTCCAGATCCCAAAACCACCCTCAGTTCAAAACTTTATATATCAATCTATCTATGTCACTTTTTTATGGACACGATAACTCGAATAATTCTTCACAAATCTCTTCCAAACTGATACATAAAATCAATGGGCATAAAATCTCGGTCAAGTTCGTTAATGGGCAAAATCGAACCAAGGGGGGGAAATGAAGGGGCTTTTTGTGAAATCAGAAAAAAACCCATAACGTCTTAATTATGATACGTATCGAATCCGTTTAAAGTTATTATTACTTCTAGGAAAAGGGCCGAAAATTTATGTATAACAGATTTTTGATATCATTAAAAATGGCCCCAAAGGCGGAGAGGGGTTTTTTAGAAGAAAAATATTCATAACTTCGTCAATTTACAAGATATAAAATCCCCTTAAATTTATTGTAAATCCTCTTACTATTATCTAAAACTTTTATATTGACAAGTTTTTTATAGCACCAACCCTTATAGCAAAAAAAATATTAAAAACAAAAAAATACCTGCCAGCTCTGCCTGTGAACAAGTTAGATTTCGAAGTGGGCGGTCCGTTATGGAACCCAACCGCACATAGCAAAATGATGCCGCACATGGCAAAAAGGTCATTTCATCCTCAATTCCCAAGAAACAGGCTCCACGCGGTCTGCGTCTTCGAAACCTACCTTTGCCTGTAGGCCGAGCCGTCAGGGATTTTTTTAAAAATGTGAACGGATCGAGGAAAAAATTTGTATTTATTTTAAAGATATGTTATATTTAAATTAGTATCTAAATTTCTATGAAAGATAATGCAATATGAAATGTTGACAAGATAATTGTAGGAATTTCCGGCTTATATTCCAGAAATAAAACAAGCGTCTTCAGACGCAGAAATTTTATTTAATAATTAATGTCAAATAAAATCCAACATGTTGCGTTTGAATAAAAACATTTTATTAAATATAATTTTTGGGTGTTTTAAAAAGGTTAAGATTGAGAGAGAGAAGTGTCAAAAATTTAGCGCGTTTTTTATATAAGGACATCCACGGATATTCTTAATATTTATATACGCATTTTTTAAAGGCAGCATTCCGTTAAAGCAAAAATTAATCTTCGGAAATTGTGACAATTCTTTTTATTACGGGAAAGAAGTTCTATAAATTAGATGCACAGTGTGGGACACAAATATCTAAAATATTCACATTTTTATTTTTACTGCCTTTGGTAGCCACGCCTTTTTACAGAATTTAAGTTCTTTTATCTCGGAATGGAAGGGTGTGTTTCATAATTGTCTTCACAATTAAAATATTTATAAAAAATAACAAATTGTTACATCAGAGACCGCTGTGCACCTAATTCTCTTCAAAGTCACGAAGTTTTTGTTGCAATAGAAAAAAAATAGTTTTAATAAAATAGTAATTGCATAGTTCATAAAATACTTAAAAAAATAGTAATAGAATAGACAGTACTGTATATACCTTGCATGGCTATCCATAGCCGTTGTCGTAATCTGATATTAAGCAATCTTACACACCAGTTATTCCTTCCGAAGAAGTAAGCGGGTGTCACGCAAAAAGTTCGGACGAGCAATTACTCACTAGAACAGTAGTTCTCCTACAATACATATTACTCCTACAATACATGTTATATTTAAATTAGTATCTAAATTTCTATGAAAGATAATGCAATATGAAATGTTGACAAAATAATTGAAGTAATTTCCGGCTTATATTCCACGGATATAACAAGTTTGTGCAGACGCAGAAACTTTATTTAATAATTCATGTCAAATAAATTCCAACATATTGCGTTTGAATAAAAACATTTTATTAAATATTATTTTTGGGAGTTTTTAAAACCTTAACATTGAGAGAGAGAAGTGTCAAAAATTTAACGCGTATTTTTAAATAAAGACATCTACGGATATTCTTAATATTATTTATATACGCATTATTTAAAGGTAGCATTCCGTTAAAGCAAAAATTACTCTTCGAAAATTGCGACAATTCTTTTTATTACGGGAAAGAAGTTCTATAAATTAGATGCACAGTGTGGGACACAAATATCTATAAATATTCACATTTTTATTTTTACTGCCTTTGGTGCCACGCCTTCTTACAGAATTTAAGTTCTTTTATCTCGGAATGGAAGGGTGTATTTTTTAATAGTCTTCACAATTAAAATATTTACAAAAAGTAACAAATTGTCGCATCAGAGACCGCTGTGTACTTAAGTCTCTTCAAAGTCACGAAGTTTTCGTTGCAATAGAAAAAAATAGTTTTAATGAAATAGTAATTGAATATTTCATAAAATACTTTAAAAAATAGTAATGGAATAGACAGTACTGTATATAACTTGCATGTCTATCCGTAGCCGTTGTCGTGAACTGATATTAAGCAATCGGACACACCAGTTATTCCTTCCCGAGAAGAAAGCGGGTGTTACGCAAAAAGTTCGAACGAACAATTACTCACTAGAACACTTGAACTTGAACATGTGATAAATTCAATAGGCTTCCAAGTTGCGAAGCAACTGCACACCCTGGCTTTGAATAGGTGTATATCAAATCCTGAGAGAGCCATATGAAATGTCTAGCCGTAGTCCAATTGACTACAAAAAATTTTGTGTAGTGTTAAGTATAGCTGTAAAATAATGAAAATTTATACTTAAAGTATAAAAGTAAAAATAGTAAATAGTAAAAAAAAAAAAATGCCAGACGAGGTAAAGTAAAAATGTTAGGAGAAAGTTTAAGAGAAAAGTCAATTTATTTTTATTAATGATAAAATAATTTAATAATTTATTTATTTATTTTTTAATATTAAAGAGAAAATTTTTGAGGTAGGAGTTATAGCTCGGAAGGACTATTTATGAAGTATAGTGGAGTACCTTGGTTTTTTCCGGTTAGATGGACTGCAAGCATCGTAGTCAGGTAGCTCATAGATGAGTTCATTTGGGATATGATTAATGTCATTGTAGATTTTTTTGCAAGGTGTTTAATGCGATGTTTGAGTGAAGTCGTTTTGAGATCCTTGAGGATCGTGGCGTTTTTGAGGTATCTAG
Organism: Maratus michaelseni; assembly: GCA_963931845.1. NCBI lineage: Eukaryota > Metazoa > Arthropoda > Arachnida > Araneae > Salticidae > Maratus > Maratus michaelseni. The sequence continues at coordinate 416,554,721 of OZ007586.1, forward strand.
ACCCGTTCCTGATGTAACGGAGCTGTAAAGAGGAGAGCGGAGTTCAGGCAAGAGGAAGTTCTGACGAACAGTTATTCACTAGAACAACTTGAACTTGAACTTGTGATAGGTTCAATGGGCTTCTAAGTTGCGAAGCAACTGCACACACTGTATTTGAGTAGGTGTATATTAAATCCTGAGAGAGCCATATGAAATGTCTCGCCGTAGTCCAATTGACTACATAAAAATAGGATAGTGTTAAACATATCTATAAAATAATGAAAATTTATAGTTAAAATATAAACGTAAAAATAGTTCATATTTATTTTGTTGTTAAAATTATCGGCACATTTTGATATGGAATCTGGCAACTAGCCAGGTTTGTTGTTATTAGAATGAGAAAAAGAATAAAATGTTATTGTTTGGATGCTGTATTTTGTGATAATTAATAAGTTTTATAAAGACATTTATTTATGAAAATAAGTATATTATTCACGCTCCTTTCTGACATTGTACGAGCCACTCCACACAGAACCACTTATGGACCTTTAAAAATTCGTTCGTTTACTTAAGCAAAGAACTTAATTACAAATTTGGCTTAAACTATTATTCGGAAATAGTGGTAACTACTGCTCATAAATTTACTTTAATATTATAGAGGGTGACTCTTAAGTTAATTATAATGTTTGTAATCAGTTGAGTTGAAATCGGAACGATAGTTGCTCAGTTATGGAAACGGGGCATAGGTAGAGAAAAAAAACTTGAAGGAGGTGGTCGAGGATGAGGAGATGTTCAAGAACCCTTCAGCAAATAACTAATTAGGAGGATCACTATGCATCTTAGAAAATTCGTTCGTTTGGTTAAGCTAGGCACTTAATTACGCATTTGGCTTAAACTGTTATTCGGAAATAGTGGTAGCTGCTACTCGTAAATTTACTTTAATGTTATAGAGGGTGACTATTAAGTTAATTATAATGTTTGGTATCGCTTGCGTTGAAATCGGAATGATAGTTACTGAGTTATGGAAACGGTGCATAGTTAGAGAAAAAAACCTTGAAGGAGGTGCCGGGGCATATAAGCAACCTTTACATGGATACGGACATGGGAAAGAATCCTACGTTGTGATTGGCTAATGGTATAGGCCAACATCACGCGTCACGCCCACGTTTTGCGACGTAGTGGAGGAGAGAATCGACAGGTGTAATGGCATGGCTTTATGGCTGATAAACAAGGTTATTTACATATACAAATGTGGAATTTCAATGAAAAAATATCAATTTGTGGACGTTTATTTACTTCCGTTTTAAATTTTGCTTATAAAAAAAGGGCATGTTTACAAACAAACACTTCCATCAACCAATCTACCACTATATTTTTGTCGTACCGATCATTGCAGGAATCCTCATGGCGATGTAGGCCAATCATATCGTAGAACTGTGTAACGTACACCAATCAAATCGCCCCATCTCATGTGTACAGCCCCGTGGCAGAATGTACGCGACGCTGCGACGGGCGTCGCAGACTTTTAGGGCACCTGCAGACTAAAAATATACAGCGATGCCGCGGACGCGCTATAGCGCGTAAATTACGCGAAAAAACGGCAAACTTCGTCCAAGGATCGCGAATAAATCGGCGAATTTCGTCGAAGAATCGCGGAAAATACGCGAAATTCATTTAAAGTTCCCGAAAAATGGCTAATTTCATTGACAGACCGCGAAAAAAATTAGGTCAAAAGGCCGTCAAAAAAACATGAGTTTCTTTGAAGGATCGCGGAAAAATGCGAATTTTACCGAAGGGCTACGGAGAAAATGCCAACTTCGTCAAAGAACCTAGAAAAACTGTTAATTTCGTCGAAGGATCACGAAAAAACGGTCAATTTCGTCGAAGAAACGGCAAATTTCGTCGTCGGATCGCGAAAAAACGGAGAATTCTGCTGACAGATCGCGAAAAAACGGCAAATTTCGTCGGAGGATCGCCAAAAAACGGTAAATTTCGTCAAAGGATCTCGAAAAAACGGAAAATTTCGTCGAAGGAACTCGAAAAAACGGTAAATTTCGTCGAAGGATCTCGAAAAAACGGCAAATCTCGTCGAATGATCTCGAAAAAATGACAAACTTCGTCGAAGTATCTCGAAAAAAGGCAAATTCGTCGAAGGATCGCGGAAAAAACGCGAATTTTGTCCAATTGCGAAAGGAACTGGAAAAAATGGTAAATTTCGTCGGAGGATCGCCAAAAAACGGTAAATTTCGTCAAAGGATCTCGAAAAAACGGAAAATTTCGTCGAAGGAACTCGAAAAAACGGTAAATTTCGTCGAAGGATCTCGAAAAAACGGCAAATCTCGTCGAATGATCTCGAAAAAATGACAAATTTCGTCGAAGTATCTCGAAAAAAAGGCAAATTCGTCGAAGGATCACGGAAAAAACGCGAATTTTGTCCAAAGGCCAAAGAAAAATCGTGAAATTCATTAAAGGATCTGGGAAAATGGCTAATTTTGTCGACAGATTACGATAAAAATGCAAATTTCGTCAAAGGGCCAAGGAAAAACTTGATTTTCGTCAAAAGACTGTAAAAAAAAACATGAGTTTCGTTAAAGGATTGTGGAAAAAAATGCGAATTATATCAAAGGGCCACAGAGAAAACGTAAATTTCGTCAAATGGGTGCAGAAAAAATGCTAATTTCGTCAAAGGATCACGGAAAAAGTGCGAATTTCGTCGAAGGGCCATGAAAAAAAACGTGAATTTTGCCAAAGGATCGCAGGGGAAAAAAGAAACGCTAATTTCGTCAAGGTTCACGAAAAAAAAAACGTGAATTTTGTGAAATAGTCCTGGAAAAGATGCAGCATTCCTTTAGAAAACAGCAGACACACAAAGTGTTATGCTTATTAATATAGGCATAGTTTTTAATCTGAAACAATATACTGAACTAACTTTTGAAAAATCGGGTTAACCCGAACCCAATTTGCAAGAATCTACACTCAGCCTGAAATCGACTTGAATCAAAAACAGAGTTACTCCGACCTGCAACAAGAAAAATTATTGCCGAGAGGGGATTTTCTCCCCTCTCCCTCTGCTGTAACCTTTCCGAATATTTGCTGTGAATTTCAGAATTTTTTTTTACTCAGAAAGGCAGATAAATGCTGATGCCTTAATTAATTAGCACTACAATTACAACAGCAGCAAGAATAGATTTACATGATATATTGCGTATTTCAGACTATTTTTGAAAACATTATTAGCGTTGCAGACACTTGAAGATAGTTCTGCCACCGGGGTGTACAGTAGGAGTCATAAAGAACAAAACAAGTTTTTCTTGCCATCCAACAGTAATTTAACCAACAGTGACGTCAGTTGCCCTTTCCTTATGGTATCTGATAAAGCGACTCAAAATCAAATGAACGCCAGAAAATCAACATTAACTGGATGAATATTTACAGTGCTTTATCTGTATGTTTACAACGTAGCTGCAACAATACAGAATGATTGCTTTACGAGACTGAGTTTATTTTAATAGAATACTATAAAAAAATTCCAGATGAAATGTGCTGGAAGGCGGCGAAGTGCATATTTCGTTCCAATCTCTGAGTGCATACTTGCTAGTTTATTGGTTATAAGAACCAGTTTTAAATAAAAATAGACATTTCAATAGTCATTTGACAAATACAAAACGAACCATTCATCTATTTTCTAGAAATCTCATGTTTGCTTCTTAGGTAAAGTCATTTTAATTCCTTACTTTTTGTATGACTATAAGGAAAGGGCATGTTTACAAACAAACTGTTCAATTAACCAACCTAGCACTACATTTTTGTCGTAGCAATCACTGCACAAATGATTATTGCGACGTAAGCCAATCATATCATAGACCATATTAACGTAGACCAATCAAATCGCCCCATTTCATGTGTACAGTAGGAGTCATAAAGAACGAACAGGTGTTTCTTGCGAACCAACAGTAATTTAAGCAAGAGTGACGTCAGTTGCCCTTTCCTTATAGACCGGGAGGCGGCAGCACAGACAATCACCTCATCGAGTTCACGGCTGAAATTCCAGAATTAGTTAAAACTCGATTCGCATATTAAAACGCAATCGGTCTGCCAAGTCATATCTTGGTGGAAAACACCTTAAAACCCGATTTTAGCGGTTGAATCGTAGGTTTACCATTGTGTTTTCCTACACCCAAAGGTATGAAAACATGAAGGACTGGGAGCAGGAACACACAATGGTAAACCTACGAGCCAACCACTAAAATCGGGTTTTCGGGTGTTTTCCACCAAGATATGACTTGGCAGACCGATTGCGTTTTAATATGCCAATCAAGTTTTAACTAATTCTAGAATTTCAGCCGTGAACTCGATGAGGTGATTGTCTATGCTGCCGCCTCCCGGTCTATTATAATATTTTGTGATTTGTGTAACCATTGCTTATTTGTGTAAGATGATACTGAATGCACATTTTTTAGTCAGCTATATCTGTAAGCCATAAACTTATTTTAGAAAACAAAAAGGTTTTTCGTTTTATATTGTTAACGATGCATAAAAATCGTTTTGTGCTTGAAATAATGTATTACTTGAACATTTGAATTATAAATACATTATAACATATCTGTGTAAATATCAAAGTTGTAAAAATTTAAATATGAAGAAATTGTGTTAAATTATTTCTAAAATTATAATTAATACATTTTTAATTTTATATTGCTAGTTGTATTTTTAAATTAACTATATTATAAATATTAAGTGCTTATAAAATTCAATATTTATAATGAAAATCTATAAAAGATATCTATTTAATTCATAATTTTTATAAATTATAATTACAGTTTATTATAAACATTTGAAGTTTCCAAGAAATCACTATATTTGTTTTGGAAATGTGTTTATAGATGGCAGAACCAAACAGTTAACTCTTATAAAAAAGTTTTTTAAATCTTTTATTTATGTGGATAATTTATCATTAATGTTGATTTTTTGTCTGCATTTCATTATATTATCTGAAATCTTTGAGAAATTTGGAAAGTAGAATTAAATATTCAGTAATTGCCAGGATATTTATTTTCATTCTAATTCGAAAGTTCTTATACATATCGCAGTATTTTTTATTTTTAACACCATCTAGTGACGCATTCAAACGTGGAAGAATTATGTTCTTTCCTTGTTTTAATAAAATTTATGTAAGCAACAGGGGTGTATTTCCTTAAGAATTGGAGATTTATTTTATGGATTTTACATTAAGAAGTTTCCCATTTTTATCTCTATATTGTTCTGTTAAATTTATTTTATGGCAGCATATTTCATCTATTTTTTAAAAGCTTTAAAATAAAATTTAGTAATGTTTTGCTTCTTCTTCTCCTCTATTTATTTATGTGTAATTCTTTAGAATTAAATCATTTTAAAATTAAGAGATATATACAGGGTGTTGTAGAAAGGACTCCCCAACTTTGAAATGACATAACTTCGAAACAGTGAGAGATAGAAATATGAAACAAGTTGAATGTTAAACAGATAGTTCTGGAATTTGTTATACACGAATTTGAAAAAATAGTTCCAATATTGGATAATAGGTGGCAGCACAAGCGCATGGAACTTTAAATGGTACTCAGAAGTACAGAAATTTCATTCGTGTGTCTGTTTCATTGCTGACACGTGTAAAACAGTTGTATAGAATTAGAGAATAATTTGGAATTCAAGAATATCATGCCGTATTCCTTGGAACAACGAATTTTTATTGTACTTGAATACCATCGATTAAATCGAAGTCCGACGATGACAAAAGCGAAGTTTAAAAAAAATTAATGTTAAAAAAGATCCAGACTTGAAAACAATTCGCAATTTATTCAACAAGTTTGAACGGACGGGCAGTGTGGCCGATGATTTAGGCGGAAATGTGGGATGCAGTCGATCAGTCATGACACCTGAAAATGTGCAAGCAGTCGAAGAAATTGTTAGACGTTGTCCTCAAAAATCCATAAGGCGAGTCGCTGCTGAAGCAGGATTGTCAAACACCACTACGCACAGTATAATGCGAAAAGGCCTGAAGCTGTTTCTCTATAAAATACAGTGCCATCAAACGATCACAAATACAGCTCTACAACAAAGAGAAGTTTTTGCAAATGAGTTACTGCAGATGATTGATGAAAATAAAATTGATGTCGGTCATGTATGGTTCACCGATGAGGCCCAGTTTCATTTAGAGGGATATGTGAACAAACAAAACTGGCGAATATGGGGCACTGAAAACCTGTTTGTGTGTCTTTCAAAACCACTGCACTCAGCAAAAATTACAGTGTGGGCAGGACTGTCCAGTAAATGAATCATTGGGCCCTTTTTCAGGAGGGAAATGATTAACGCATCTCGATATATTGAAATTTTACAGCAGTTTATTGGAACATTTTAAGCTCTAGAGGATGCACCAGAGATTTCATGGTTTATGCAGGATGGGGCCCGACAGCACCATACTACTGCAGTGTTTGAGTTCCTCGAGGAATACTTCAGTGAGAGAGTCATTGCTTTAAATTATCTCAAAGTGACAGGTATTGGTATGGATTGGCCACCATATTCCCCGGATCTGAATCCATGCGACTTCTTTTTGTGGGGTTACTTGAAGGACGCTGTTTATTCTAAGAATCCCCAAACGTTGGAACAGCTTGAACAATTCATCTGTGAGGCATGTGCAAGTGCATCCATTTCAATAGAAGTATTGCAACAGGTGATTTCGAACTTTACCGTTAGGTTGCGTCATGTTGTTGCTGAAAAAAATAACCACATCGAAAACATTGTAATGTGATTTTATCTCAGTTCAAACAGCTCACTTTCAGGAACTATTTCAAAGACATAGATTTGTGATTGCAGCGCCCTCTCGTGTCCAATATTGGAACTATTTTTTTAAATTGATGTATAAAAAATTCCAGACCTTTCTGTCTAACATTCAACTTGTTTCACATTTCTATCTCCCACTGTTTCGAAGTTATGTCATTTCAAAGTTAGGGAGTCCTTTCTAGAACACCCTGTATATAAATATCTATATTACTATAAAGTAAATTAAACATATCAATGCATTGACATACAGTAGCTCGCAAAAGTTTTGAGACGATATGTTTTTCTGTCCTAACATTTTCTGTAAGCAAAATTTCTTAATGATGTAAATTAGTAATTTGTATACTTTTTAAAGCTCAACAAAATTCAACATTAGAACAATTGAGACATATGCATGAATTAAAAATAATTCAGAAATTCTCAAAATTACTTTGCAAAAGTTTTGAGAGGATTCAGTTTTTCTAAACTTTTATTGAAATTAAGCGTCTTAATGTAACGGAATACAGCAATATTTAATATTTAGTTGCATATCCTTTTGCTTTGAGGACTGTAGCACATCGTCTAAGCACGGAATTAACAAGACTTTCTAAAGTGGACCTAGTGATTTTCGCCCATTCCGATTGAAGATACTGAAGGAGTTCTGACTTTGAGGAATTCTTCCGTACCCGACTTTTCTTCCATTGTGTTCCCAAAGATGTTCAATTGGATTGAGGTCAGGTGATTGACCCGGCCAGTCCAAAATTTTACTTTTCTTAGCTGTAAACCAATTTGTCACCATTTTGAAAGTGTGCTTTGGATCATTATCTTGCTGAAGAACTCCATCCCCGATGCATTTTTTTACGAGTAAAAGGCAGCATGTGATCTTCTAAAATGTTTTTATAAACATTTTGATCCATAATCAGATCGATGTGTACGAAGGGGACAATGCCATCATGAAGGAAAGCTCCCCAGATCATTACTGATCAATTTCCATGCTTCACTGTTGGACGTTTGTACCGGGGATCCATTCTGGACGAATATAACGTCGTATTAGTCGCCCAAGAGGCACCAAAATAAATCCCTGGTACCAACGTCCAACAGCGAATCACGGAAACGGATCAGTAATGGGTCCTGGGAGCTTTCCATCATGATGACATCGTCCCCTTCGTACACATCGATGTGATTATGGATCAAAATGTTTATAAAAACATTTTAGAAGATCATGTGGCAACATGCGCCAACAATTCTTGGCGATGCTTTGAAGTGAACTGAACTGATAAAACGAACTTTTCCCTTTTCTGAATTGGCAACAGTCCACAGTTTGTTAGTATGACTTGACCTTGTAAAGATGTTGTGTGTGCACGTATTTTTAAAGTTATAATAAAATAATGGTAAGTTAAGAAAACCTTCTGATCCTTTCTCACCTAAAATGAGGATAGTAATCTCCAATTTACAGTGATGACCCGGACATTGAACGACTTAACGGCAATATATTTCTTAATATGACGGCAATAAATATCTTAATATCAACAAGCAAGTAAGCCTAACCTGCAACGTGCTTCAATCTGAAGTCGCAATCGATCGTCACACTTGTGAAAGCATTTCATTGATTACTGTGCATTAATTTAGCGTAAAAAGTCCAAATTATACTACAAGCTCCAGGTATGGTTACAGTTATTTTTATTTTTTTATAAATAGATTTTTTTCGGTAATGGCTGTTCCCCTTTTCTATACAAATTTTGTAATATTACAGCACTGAGGAAAATTCACCATTGAATATATCCAATATCTCATTAAATCATTTTTTCTTGTACTTGAACTTTATTATATACATATACAGTGTGATTCATAAATATCGAAACAATAGGCTATCTCCTTAAATATTGCCCCTAGACTTCCAATTGCAAAGTTTCATAAAAAAAGGTGCAAAATTTGATGAGATAAGTTGCAACTCCATGGGGGGGGGTCTATTTGAGAAAATACAAAAATCAACTTTTTATACGGTCCCCGTAGGATAAAATTTCCAATTAGGAAATTTTTCCTTATACATTTCTGAATTAAACAAAAAAAATTCCATCTTGATATCTGCAAAACTCAGAGCGATATGTCCGTTTTAATAATGCGTGAGGTTTCAAAGGATCAGACACAAATTGAAATGCGTGTAATTCAAGAAACAGTGTTACTGTAACGTGTCCAGGAAACATTTATTGTTATTTTTATTTATTTATAGAGTTAGAATTGTGAATTTTTTGTGATGGTTAACCATATAATTTGTAAACAGAATCGCATCATAAGACTTTTTACAAAATTATTATTTTTTTTTCAAAAAATTCAGAGTAATTTAAAATTGTTATAACTCGAAATGTTATTTGTCGAATTGATTTTTTTCTTTAAATTAAATAGAAATATATAAGTTTTAATTTTGATTCAACATTTAAGAAAATATTAATTAAAAAAATATTTAAAATAGCAATTTAAGAAAAAGATGCAACTTATTTTAAACAAATCATATTTTCAAAAGTGAAATTTTTTTTAATTTGTCGAATTAAAATTTAAGTAAAATATTTGAAAAAGATATATTCCAAGTTTGAACCATTTATCTTTAACGGCTATTGAATTATATCAATTTAAAGATGAGATTTTGAAAAAAAAACCTATGATGCAGAAAAATGCATTTAAAGTTTTAAACAGATTGGCACCTAATAGTATCCTCCTTTTCGATCGTTTGGCTCTCGTGTACAGATATTAAATTTGTTTAACGCATACCATAGTCTCTCATACAAATCTGGTATACAGCCAAAGTTACAAACTAAGTTTATTAGAGATATAAATTTATTTTATGCACTTCATGTTTTAGGTCATAGATGGGTTTATTGATATGATGCGAAATACAACCATTTTCATGAGCGATGCAGCTCATTTTATTTAATTCATTATCTAGACAGATGTTTGTGCATATTTTAGATTTCTGCACAGGCCGAAATTTGTACAAAAAAATTCCATTTTTCTTAATATACAATTAAGATTATTTTAAAGAATACTACATACATATTTATAAGAAAATGTTACAGTATATTTTAGATTACTATGTGTTCGCATGACAATTACATAGCTGCCAAACCTCCCAGTAATCCTCCGTAATATGTTGATTAATTTGAACCAGTTAACCACTTTATAACCAGAAAATGTATTTAATGAATCTTTGACTTACTTAATTTAAAGGTTTTAAGTCGAATTTATTCAAATGAATTTCTAAAAAGAATTCGTATTAAACCTGGGTCAAATAAACACACTTATAATGGAAGATTAGTGGGAGCTTGACATCTATTATAAAAAATATGCAATAGCAACTTTAATAATTATTTATACTCTTAGACTATTACATTCGAATAAAGATTAAAAAAAACAATGTCGCTTGGAATAAATGAAAAATAGGTTTAAAAACATCATAACTTTTGAAACTGTATAACAAAAAATAGATTTTTGAAAATATTTTTGTGTAATTTATTAAAATATATTTCCAATGATTCCGTTAACAGGAGTTTGATTATCGCTATTACTATTTTTACAAAACTTATTGCCTGTCCGACACGTCTTAAGAACAATAAAGACACAGGCCGGCACGACCCGGCCAGCGGGGCGTGCCGGTTACGGGCCCGGCGCAATTTAATAATGCATAAATTTATGGTCGATCCCTAACTTGCATTTCAAATGAACTGATATCGCTTCGCTCAGAAGTATACTTAACTGGTGTAAGTCACGAATTTTGGATTTCAATATCTCTGTGAATTTTGCAGATATCAAGATGGAATTTTTTTTGTTTAATTCAGGAATGGATAAAGAAAAATTTCCTAATTGGAAATTTTATCCTACGGGGACCGTATAAAAAGTTAATTTTTGTATTTTCTCAAATAGACCCCCCACGGAGTTGCAACTTATCTCATCAAATTTTGCACCTTTTTTGATGAAACTTTGCAATTGGAAGTATGTGCCTAAGGGCAATATTTAGGGAGATAGCCTATTGTTTCGATATTTATGAATCACACTGTATATATATTTTTCTTCTTCTCTCATGTATATTTTGTGTAATTATATCGTATCGTATTGTAACAAAAGAGTTTTATTTTGCAACTATGTATTAATTTTAATTCTATAACTATCAAGTATTTTTTGCTTTATTTTGTCGTTCCTTCATATAAAAATGTTGCAGAGTCAGGACACAGGAGTTCTTGCTGTGCAAGCTAAAATGCCAACCTTTTCCAAACACAACATTAAATTATTTTTTGTCCAGCTCGATTCGGCATTCATGTTAAATAACGTCAAGGATGAAAAGATGAAATATAACTATTTAGTAAATATTTTAGATACTGACATCCTTTCCTCTGTTAGTGACCTAATTTTCACTCCACCCGTTGACAATCCACTTACGACTCTCAAAGACAAAGTATTAAAAATATTTGAAAATTCAATAGCCCAAAACACCAAAGCGCTACTTCAAGAGCTAACTCTTGGTGATCAGAAACCAAGTGTTTTGCTCAGAAAAATGAAAGACCTAGCTTCTGGACAAGTTACTGATGATTTTTTGAAAAATCTTTGGCTACAACGCTTGCTTAGTAACATACAAACTGTATTAGCGGTAAGTGGGGATGAATTGGACAAACTTGCTGTCCTCGCAGATAAAGTTTCTGAGATCAGTGCTACTAATAATGAAAATACAATCTCTGAAACTAATGTGATAAAAATACTGCGGCTTCAGGTTTCTGAACTGTCTAAAAAGCTTGATGCATCTTTTTTAGAAAATCGCTCTCGTTCCCCACATCGCAACAATAGAGGTAGTTTTTATAGGAACCGCAGTTTCTCAAAAGACCGCAGGTCTGATCCTGATATTTGTTACTATCATGCACGCTTTTGCCCTCAAGCTCGGAAATGTACCAAACCGTGTTCTTTTTCCCAAACGGGAAACGACACAAGTGCATCACAGTAGCGGCATGTGATCGCACACAAAGTCCAAACCATAGTCGCTTATGTATTTATGATCCAGCCACTAAGACAAATTATTTAATCGATTCTGGCGCCGATGTCTCTGTAATTCCCAATACCACCAAATTAAACCCCTCAACATTGTCTTTTTTCTGCTAATAACACTAAGATACCTATGGACAAAAACTTGTTGAAGTTCAATTAAATCTTAGACGTAGCTTTAAGTGGTAATTTACTTTGGCTGATGTTAAGTGTCTCATTATTGGATCAGATTTTTAGCTCATTTCGGATTGCTAATTAATCTTAAAAATCACTGTCTTATTGATCCACTCACGAAAATAACTATTAAAGGCCAGTTTATAAAGGGTATTTTCACATCAATCAAGAGTATCTGCAAAGATTCAAGTGTTCAAAAAATTTTAAAACCAATTCCCTAATCTCACACGCCCTCGTCCGTTTAACAGCAAAATTACTCATAGCACATATCATTTCACTGACATTTCTGGTCCACCAGTTTTTAGCAAACCACGAAGACTCCACCCTGCACAGCTTGCTGCAGCTAAACGGGAGTTCCAATTTATGTTAGAACAGGGTATTTGTCGGCCATCCAAATCTAATTGGGCATCTCCTTTGCACCTTGTTCGTAAGAGTTCCGGTGACTGGCGTCCCACTGGGGATTATAGAGCACTTAATAAAATAACACGCCCTGATAAATATCCTACACCACACATATAAGATTTTACTCATAATTTGCATGGTGCTAAAATTTTCTCAAAAGTCGATATTGTCAGAGCTTTTCATCATATCCCTGTAAATCCTACTGACATTCCCAAAACAGCCATTACCACCCCATTTGGTTTATTTGAATTTGTTTTTATGCCATTTGGGTTGTCCAATGCTGCCCAAACATTTCAAAGACACATTCCTGATGTGCTGTATGATCTAGATTTCTGTTTTCCATACCTAGATGACATTTTAAGTGCCAGAAAATCCCAAGCTGTGCATGAATCACACCTGCAGCAAGTGTTAAGTCGCCTCGATAAATATAATTTCACAGTTAATCCATTCAAATGTGAATTTTTCAAAAACTAGATTCAGTTTCTTGGACACCTGGTCTCGGAGCACGGATGTAAACCTCTTCCGGATAAAGTCAAGGCAATTATAGACTTTCCACAACCCAAAGTAGTAAAAAAACTCAGAAGATTTCTAGGTGCCTTGAATTTTTACAGGCGTTTTCTTCCTGTGATGGCTTCAATTCAAATGCCACTAAAAAAATTGCTTCAAAACTATCAGAAAAATGATAAGCGGCCAATTACATGGACTGATAGCACTAAAAATGCTTTTGAACTGTGTAAAGAGAAACTTTCTCATGCCACAATGCTAAGCCATCCTGATCCAACTGCCACATTAGTGCTGCATGCAAATGCTTCCGACACGGCTATTGGTGCAGCATTACATCAAAAAACTGAACAATGTCTTCAGCCACTTGCAATGTTTTCCAAAAAACTTTCTCCTGCACAGCAGAGCTATTCAGCTTATGTTACAGAGCTAGTAGCCATTTATGAAGCAATTAAGTACTTCAGGTACATGGTCGAAGCTAGATCATTTACCATATTCACTGACCACAAACTTCTATGCTTTGCTTTTACACAAAAACCTGACAAATGTACTCCTTGACACCTTCGTCATCTTGATTTCATCGCACAGTTTTCCACGGATATTCAGCATATCAGCAGGCAAGATAACAGTGTTGCTGATGCACTATCTCGCAAAAATGCAATATCTATGGATCTCAGTTTGTAAACTATGGCTGAGACACAGCTGAATGACAGTGAACTGTGTCAATTATTAGAAAATCCTTCTTCATCAAGCCTAGTGCTTAAGAAGTTTCCAGTAGAAAGTGGTTCTCCATCTGAGCTTTATTGTGATGTTTCAACTGACAGAATCGGACCATTTGTGCCTCAAGTGATGCGTCGCCAGATTTTTGATAGCCTTCATGGACTTTCCTACCCTGGTGTCAAGCCAACCCTGCAGCTAGTAAAACAACGCTTCTGTTGGCCTTCTATGCAATCTGACATTGCCAAATGGACTCGTTCCTGCATTCCCTGTCAGCGCAGGAAGATCCACAAACACACGTCTAGTCGTCCTGGAAAGTTTTCCACCCCGAGTTCTCAGTTTGAGCATGTTCATTTAGATTTAATGGGGCCTCTCCCTCATTCGAAAGGCTACCAATATCTCCTAACGTGTGTGTGTGGGGGGGGTAAATTATACCTTGATAACAAAGCAAAAATGTAATTTTCGATACAGAAATAAAAGGCTGTTTTCATAAAAAATTAATAAAATCTTTTAAATTTATTAATTTTTTTTTAACTTACGGTTCAGACTACAAATAAACAAAAAATTAAATTAAAAATCCCAAAGAAAAAAAAAAGAATTTCTTCAAAATCTTAACTGTAAATGTCATTGTTTATATCCGAATATATAATAAATAATATGTTCCTATAAATAGAGTAAAAATGCTACCTAAACAAACATGCATAAAATTTGTAAATGTGCGGTAGCTCGCAAATGTTTTGAGACGATATGTTTTTCTGTCCTAACTTTTTCTGTAAGCAAAATTTCTTAATAATGTAAATTAGTAATTTGTACCCTTTTTAAAGCTCAACAAAATGCAATATTAGAACAATTGAGACATATGCATGAATTAAAAATAATTCGGAAATTCGCAAAAGTACTTCGCAAAAGTTTTGAGACGATTCAGTTTTTCTAAACTTTTATTGAAATTAAGCGTCTTAATGTAACGAAATACAGCAATATTTAATATTTAGTTGCATATCCTTTTGCTTTGAGGACTGCAGCACATCGTCTGAGCACGGAATTAACAAGGCTTTCTAAAGTGAACCTAGGGATTTTCTCCCATTCCGATTGAAGATCCTGAAGGAGTTCTGCCTCTGAAGAATGCTTCCGTGTCCCGACTTTTCTTCCATTGTGTTCTCAAAAATGTTCAATTGGATTGACGTCAGGTGACTGACTCGGCCAGTCCAAAACTTTAATCTTCTTAGCTGTAAACCAATTTGTCACCATTTTGATAATGTGTGCTTTGGTTCATTATCATGATGAAGCATCCATCCACCAGTCAACTTTTTACTAGCATAAATGTGATCTGTAAATTGGAGGTTACTATCCTCATTTTAGGTGAGAAGGGATCAGAAGGTTTTCTTAACTTAACAACATTTTATTATAACTTTAAAAATACGTGCACACACAACATCGTTACAAGGGCAAGCCACACTAACAAACTGTGGACTGTTGCCAATTCAGAAAAGGGAAAAGTTCGTTTTATCAGTTCAGTTCACTTCAAAACATCGCCAAGAATTGTGGGCGCATGTTGACACATCACCCCTCTCCCAGTGATGAAGTAACATCAAGATAACGGGGGTTAAATTTAACTCGGCGTCCAGATTTTGTAATGTATGGCTGTCGACTGGAAGATAGATCAAAAGACTGCGGTTGACTGGTTGCCAAGCTAGAAGGAGACTGTAGTTGGTCAAGTGCTAGTGATGGTGGAAGGAAAAATTCTGGCTGCTCTGGAGTAATCTCAGGAACTTACATTAATGAAAGCTGGTTTCAACCGATCAATGTTTACTGTTGTTGTTTTGTTGTTCAGTTGGATGCTGAATGTTTTATCACTGAGGGATAACACCTTAAATGGTCCAGTGTAAAATGGTTGAAGACTTCTGCGAGTGTTATCCTGCCGTAAAAAGAAATGACTGCACGACGAAAGAGCATTATGCACAAAAATAGAACGACCAGTGCGCTGGCTGGTTGGAACAGGACGGATTGTAGACATGTGGTCTTTCAAGTGACCGAAAATGTAGCTGGATGTACATAGTCCTTGGAGGCAGAAAAAAATTCACCAGGTAAGCGAAGGGGTTCAGCAACACTAGCTTGGAGGTCTTCTTTCATGGATGAGCGAAAGCCCAGGAGAATAGTGGGTAGTACTTCAACCCAGCGTTCTGTGGCATAGCAGCGAATGGCAGCCTTGAGGCTCCTGTGAAATCGTTCGACAAGTCCATTTGATGCAGGATGGTATGGTGTTGTATAGATATGATGAGCACCCATGATCTTAGCCAAACTTTCAAACAGCTGAGATTCAAAATGTCGTCCATGATCTGTAGTGATACGAAGTGGTACACCAAATCTGCAAATCCATTCAGAATAGAATTTGAAGGCAATTGTGTCAGCTGTTATATCCTCTACTGGATAGGCCTCTGGCTAACGTGTGAATCTATCCACTAGTGTTATACACTCACTGACAAAAGTTAAGCACGCAGAGGAAAATATTAATTTCCGGAAGCCAATTTGAATTGGAGACGCGGCAATTCGCTGCGGAGTTAGATGGAAGTATGCAAATATGTTATGTAACAGCCAATCACGGTTTCGTGTCGAGAAGTATACATAAAAGACAGTCGTATAACAAGCCAGCATTGTGAAGGGTTATAGGAGTTGCATGTAAGTGCTGATAAAAAGTGTTTAGAACTTTCGTACGTTTTGTTTAAAAGACAGACGTATTTCTATGGTTTCCAGAAGACGAATGGAAGATTCTGAGCGTTGGCATGCCGTCGGACACATTGACCGAGACAATCAATCACAGATGTTGCTCTTTTCTTCGGCGTTCATCATTCCGTAATTTCAAGATCATGTAAACAATTCCTAACAAGCCAAACAGTTGTCCGAAGACCTTTAGCCGGTCTCGTCCAAGGGTTACGACCTCCACGGATGATCGATATATTGCTGTTGTAGCCACGCAAAATCGTAGAACGACCTCCACACGTGTGACATCTATGGTTGCAGCATCCATTGATAAGACGATATCTGCCACTACTGTAGGTCGAAGGTTACACATGAATGGACTCTACGTAGGGTACCCCGAGTTTGTGTTCCTTTATCCGTTCAAACCAGAGGGGCACGATTAAAGTGGTGTCGACAACATATCAATTGGACTGTGTCTGATTGGGGCAACGTTATGTTCGTGGATGAGTCGAGATTTACCCTGCAACCAGATGACAAGCGTATAAGAGTCTGGTGAGAAGTAGGCACACGCAATCGGCCCCAGAACATCACCGAACATGACGCATTCCGAGGTAGAAGCTTGGTGTGGTCAGGGATTTCGCTGGGATATCGCAAAAACCTGCACATCTTTAAACGGGGTTATATGACGGCTGTCCGGTATCAGGATGAAGCCCTAGACCCCACTGTGAGATTGTACGCAACAGCCAGGCGCTGATCCACGGCGAGGGGGGGCGATGGTCCCCCTCCCAAAAAATGGATTTTACTCACCTGTATTTATAATAATATAATTGTTATAATGAAAAACAATTACAATTTTTTTCATTATAATAATATGATTGTTATAATGAAAAACAATTACAATTTTTTTCATTTTTTCATGGAAGCCTTTTGCGAAATGTTTCAGAAAAGATAACATGAAAGAGTCAAAATATGTCATTCCTTTTTCTATTTGTCAGTATCATAGTGCGGTATTTTCAGAGCCTAATAGATTGCTGAAAGCTCCATCAATCAACAATAACCCTCTTAAACAACTGCCTCCACCCCAATGAATTAAACCCTTTTTCCTTCTGTAGGAAAATCATCTCCAGGAACATACAGGGGAGTGTAAAATGGGTTACACACAAGAAGCCAGTTAAAAGAATTTTTGTATGACATTTTCTTTTCTTAGTACTGTGTGCTTAATCTTACCCTTGCCCTCTTCAGCTAAGCTGTGGTTACTTTCTTCTATCTTTACAAGAAGAAAGTGTTGGATTCATGAAAATTTTCGACTTCCGGTTTTCGACGGATTTATACATTTTAGAATGCACGGAATTTCATCAAACTTCATATTCTGTTAGACCTTGACATAAATAGATACTGCTTACGTTTTGGTGTAAATAGCCCAACAGGTGCCGCTGCTATGCTACTTTTTTCATTATTATCACGATAACTATATCTCAAGAACTAATGCACGGATTTTCATCAAACTTCAGATTCAGTTAGACGTTGACATGAGTTGTTATTGATTATGTTTTGTTCTAAATCTCCCAACAGGTCGCGCTTCTATGCTACATTTTGCAGGATTTACACGATTTTAGCAATAGTCATATCTCAAGAACTAACGCACGGAATTTAATAAAACTTTCGATTCAGTTAGACCTTGATATAAATTGGTTCTGATTCATTTTTAGTGTATGCAAAACCAGTGTGAGATAGAAGAAAGTTTTGGGATTGGCACATCCGACTAGTTTGGCACAGGTTTTCTTTCTGAGACAAAATCCAAATACTGTAAATCCCGTGAAAACGTAACCAGTCTGTAATAGAATTTTGCCTTAAACAGAAATGTTTCATGATCCTAACGAATGGAACAAAACAAGTATACCTGCTAAAATAGAGTTTTTTTTCGGTCCCTAACGATTACGTTTTCACAGGTTTTACTGTCATGTGTAATAACTAGAGATGGACGAGTCTCGAAATTTCAACAATCGATAACAATCGCTATAGCATAAAATACTATCGATAGCAAAAACTATCGATAGTCGAATAATATTATCGATATGTTCTACAATCGATTGTTTCACCGACAAGCTAAAAACAGTAATTGCAAAACTTAACGACCAATAAGTTGACTAGTTTCGCATTATCTTTTTTACATCATCTCCGAAAGCACTGCAGATCTTCTTTAAGGTTACAAAAAGAGCCAAGGGTAACCAAAACGCTCAAGGGAAGTTTCATCTATCTAATGCGAGTCGAAAATAAGAGCTGAAGACAATATAGACTTTTAATAAAGGAAACTGCAGTCCCTGGTGGAGATAATTAGAACTAAAATGATGGTGGGATGGAAAAGGAAATAAATCAAAACGAGAATGGTCCAAGTTGTGTGAGTATCGGACCCATAGAACCTAAAATATTGAATAAAACAGAAACACACACTATACAGCAACGCCATCACATAGTGGATACAGTAAAATACTCAAAAAATATTTAAAATGATCCGATTTTCACTAAAGTTATATAAAAGTTAAAGAAACTCAAAAGAAGCTTAGCAATGATAAAAGAAAGACTGGGATAGGACATGGAGGGAAATGTGAAAAAAAATGCTTGTTTATACTTTAAATAAATATTTCAGAGATTCAAGTTTAATACTGGACATGCGTCAACAGCCCATGATAGCTGAAAGTTAAAACATACTTCAAAGACCATTGGAAAGAGTTGAAAAGGCCGAAAAACTGCCTTAAACGCAAAAGCGGAAGTTAAACACACCATATCATGGAAACTAAAACCTAGGCCCCAAAAAAAGACCACCTCATATAGCACATGTGCTTCCCTAGGACATCCCCAGGAAGATTGACATACATCCCCCAGGCATCCCTGAGGATGCAAAAATTTGTCACCAGGAGGTCCTCAAGATCCGAAAATGTCCGCCTCATAGCATCCCGGGGAGCTCCCCAGGACCTCCTTCAGGTTCCTCCTCAGGTTGTTCTAGGGAAGATTTCAGGAAGTAATATCGGAGGAATTTTGGAGACTTCAGGGTCACTTAATGTGCATACAAAACATCCGAAGTTATTATTATTCGACGTAATGTAAAAAGTATTTATTTATTTATTCTTTTTTTCTTTTAATAAATACGGACATTATTTAAAAAAATAAATTTACATAACAGACATTGCTTTTATTAATCACGCACACAGAATCACATGAAAGCTATGGTACAGATATTACGGAATAAACTTTCTTACCGCCGACTGGACTTGAACCTGGGTACTTACGCATACGAGAGAAACGCTCTAGTGATTACGCTACACGGCCGTTGTACGTGAGTAGTTTATAAGGTATTCATGTATTTCTTTCTCCTCTTATGAAAGTCAGTAAATCGAAAACATGCATATTTTTAAGCAAGACCTCCTTATCATAGTATCAGACCTCTCAATCAGCAAGTTGCCTTTGACCGCTATACCCATATAGCACCAAAGCTCCTGAAAACCTCCCCAGGAGTTCCAATTCATCCCAAATTCCTCCTGAAACTGTAATGACGCTATCAGGCGTTCCTGGGGAAGATACTTTAATCACTTCCCCAGGACTGATCTCCCAGATCCCTCCCAGGGAGCAAGCTCCTCAGGACTGATCTCCCAGATCCCTCCCAGGGATCAAGCTCCTCGGGATGATATTCCCAGGGAAGTTCCTAGGAAGAGACGGTGCTGGTGCCATCTCATGGGTGATTTTGACACTAAAATAACTTATTATAATTTTTTATAAAAAAAAATATTTGATTTGATTTGGTTCGATTTTTTAATTAATAAAGTTTATATTATTATTGGATTTATTTTATTTCCTAAGCACATCTGGTTATTGTTTAACTTTTAATTATTATAATATTTAATTATCCTTATTTAGATATATTTTTAATTTATAAAATGCAATCAAAATGTAGTTAAATAAATAATTAAAATAAATTAATCTTTAAATATAAATTGAAAATTTATTATTTATTTTATTTCTGATCTTTTAAAAATTAACTTATATATTAATTCATTTTATCATTACATTCATTAATTACTTTTTCTGAACTTTCAACAATTACTTATATATTTTTACTGTTACTTTTTCATCTAACTAATAATTTTACATTGATTTCCCTTATATACTTTATTAGTTTCTATAGAAATAATTTAATTTTAAATATAAAATTGATTTACTTTCTCCTAATAAATTATTTTTATTTTCAATTATAAGAAATCAGAATTATTTTTTTCGAAACACGAAGTTTAATATATATTTATATATTTGTATAGAACCATATTTTATAAATTAAGGATTAGAGACACCTAGTAAAAATTATTTCTTCTGATCCTTTAAATATAGTCTTATATATTGAATTATTATTATTATTTGTATTAAATAATTAATCATTTCATATTAATTTGAATTATATATATAAATAATTTTCAGATCAATATTTAATTTTAAAATATAAATTAGATTTATTATTTTTTTTCGCTGACCATTTTAAATTATCATATATATATATAATATTATTATTTCTAATAAATGAGGGTTTTTTTTCCGTAACCGTAAGAAATCAAAAGGAATCAAAAATTTGTTACAAATAAGGGTTTTATCAACAGTTTAATATATATTTACGTATTTGTATCTATTCAGAATTTGATAGTTAATAGATTAGAGATAAGCATTTTTAAATTAAACAATCTATTTAAAAAAAATCTTATTTCGATTGTAAAAGTTAATTTTCATGTAAATTTCAAAATTGAATCATATTTAAGTCATATCGAGCATATTTACTTTTATTATTATTCTTCTATTATTATTTTTTTCTGATATTTTTAAAAATTACATATATATTTATGTATTTTATTATTACATTTTCAACTAATTAATAATTTTATATTTATCGTCATTATCAAATCAATAATTTACTTTTAAGTCTAAATTATAACACCAACTTAGAGATTACATGCTCTATTGAAATGGCACATTTGGTTTTAAAAAATAGAAACATACCCCCCCCCCCTCCCCCCCTGAATAAGAGTTTTGCTTGAAAGATTTTTTTTTTAAATATACATTCTTACAAAATCGGGTTAAAGATATAAATTCGTGCTGATTATTATCACGGACCTGGTCAATACCACTTGTCTCATTTAATATACCTTATATATGTGTTGGTAATGAGCATATGTTCGCTAAATGATGTCAATTTTTAATTATATATGAATTTTTATGAAGCGTCTGTTCTGGAGGTTTTACCATATTAATTTTATTTTATTTTTTAAATACAAATTAGTTATTTTCTATTACCTCTTTCAAATTACGATACATGGTATATATTTTTTAATTTTTAATAATGAAGGTGAAATCTCAATTTAGTGAACTTAAGAAATAGTAACAACATACAGATTCAGAAAATATAAATAAATATTTATCTTTCTAAATAACAAATATTTCTCCAGAATTTAAAACTGAGTTGTGTTTTGCTTTAGTTGTTAAAACTTTCATTTAAGAAACCTATTTTATATTTGGCAAACTTTTTAGTTTAGGATATTTATAAAAGATTATTTTTCGTGCAAATTCTTCACTCCTGTTAATATACGGCTATTATTAGTTATGTATCTTAGGGTGTTTCTCAAATGCAAGGAAATACTTCTATCCAGATGTCAAGAACGATTATATAATCAGCTGCAAAAGTCCCATAATGCAAATATGTTTAGTCAGGTAAGGGTAGAATTTTAACTACAATAAGAACATGAATAGTACTGAGCAATCTCCAATTCCTTTTGATGGATGAAGAATGGATATGTATGCTTACTGGAATGCATGCAATACTTGCAAAGAAAAGTAGTTGAAAGCATGGAACTTAGTTCCATGGTTGAAAGGAGAGAAACGTTCTTCTTCCCAGAATAAGAAGTAAGCTATTTCAAATTTAGCTTTGATATAACTAAAATAAACAATTGTCAATACAATAGAAAAATAATCTTTAAAGCAGTCGACCAATGATTCTATAAAAGACAAAAGTATTGCTTTTAAAGGATTTCCTTGTTTAGAATTTTTACACAATACTTCGTTGACAATCATAACAAAGAACTCAAATTTTATGTCAAAGTATCCGTACATTTAGGCATTTTAAATCTCCTGAAATATTAGTTTTGTTAGCTAAAATGAAATTATATTTCAATGAAAAATAGTGCATAATGAAATTTCTATGTATTGAATGTTTTCACAGGATTTCAAAAGATCACTAAATGGAGATCTAATTGTAAACTAGTTTTATTCATTACAATAAGAAAAAAAAATATTTTTGTTACAGACACAAATTTTATTAACAGTACTTTTTTTCATATTTAATAAGTTACAGATATAAAGTAGAAATGCCCATACTTTAAAAATTAAGAGCTAAAGAAATATTATTGTCATTTTAAACAGCAGTTTCATGTAGGTAATTGAAAATTAAACGATGTATTTATGTATCTTAGGGTGTTTCTCAAATGATCTGCTCAACAACGTGAAACTTTCTGACACATCTTTTGACTTAATTTTAAACGCAAAGACATAAAATTGGCTGGCCTGACTATTGAATTGATTTGAGATCGAAATGAATTTTCCATTTTTTGATAAATAAATTACTTATCGGGTTATAAGTGATTCATGTTACATGACGACACGTTTTTCTCCTTTCTCGTGCTACGGCGTCGAAAATTCAGCTCAAAACACCGACTTTGACGGTATTTTCTGAAAGATCTTCTGTCTTTACCAAAAAAATGGAAAACATCTTTTGATTACAAAGTTTATAAATAAGAACACCTGCCAATTTCAAGCGTTTCCGAACAAAAATAAACTAAAAAATATGTCATAAAGTAGCCAATTTGAATTTGAGAACAGCCTAGCATGCATAAACTCAGAAAAGCTTTTATAGATATATCGTTTAGCAACTTGTAATATGGTAATATCAATATTAGAAATCAAATTGAGTTTTGCTTATTCTAATTCTAAATTTAAAATTATAATATTTCTAATTTTAAAAAAAGTGCATTTTGAATTTGTCTTTCAATTTTTGGTTCATAAAAACGTCAATTTTTCTCTTACTTTGTTTAATTGTGATTATTTATAATTTATAATTTAATTTATTTAATTTTAAATATTTTTATTTAATTGGGCCCTTTATCATAGACCCCTGACCCTGATATATGTGGCTCCTAACTAAAATGATAAAACGTATTGTTGTTGCAAATGATAAAACACCCCCTTCCCCTTTCCCTTTTCCCTTTTATTGTGATGCCGCATGGGGAATTCGGGTCAAAAAGATGACTTTCACAGTATTTTCTAAAAGATCTGCGTTTACAATAATAATAATAATAAATAAAATTAAAAATAAAGGAAAAAGTTTTTCTAGTATTACATAGTTTCTAAATAAGACCACCTGCCAATTTAATGCATTTCCGAACAAAAACGAGTTAAAAAATGTGTCAGAAAACAGCTCCTTTGGGTTTGAGAACAGCATTAAATAACTGATACGCTTTTTTTCTAGTTATCAATTTAATATTGTTTTGAATATATATCAAAGGGTATGCATCTTTATTTGCAATAAAAGTTACAGAATTCCTGCTACACGAAGCATAAAAATATGTATGTTTTCTATTTACTGACTCTCATAAGAAGAGAAAGAAATACATGAATACTGTATAAACGATTCAGGTACAACGGCCGTGTAGCGTAATCACTAGAGCGTGTTTCTCGTATGCGTAAGTACCCAGGTTCAAGTCCAGTCGGCGGTAAGAAAGTTTATTCCGTAAAATCTGTATCATAACTGTCATGTGATTCTGTGTGCGTGATTAATAAAAGTAATGTGTATTATGTAAATTTTTAAAAGATAATGTTCGTATTTATTAATTTAAAAATAAATAAATACTTTTTACTTTACGTCGAATAATAATAACTTCCGTTGTTTTTTATGCACATTAAGTGACCCTGAAGTCTCCCAAATTCCTCCGGTATTACTTCCTGAAATCTTCCCTAGAACAACCTGAGGAGGAACCTGAAGGAGGTCCTGTGGAGCTCCCTGGGATGCTATGAGGCGGACATTTTCGGTTCCTGAGGACCTCCTGGTGACAAATTTTTGCATCCTCAGGGATGCCTGGAGGATGAATGTCAATCTTCCTGGGGACGTCCTAGGGAAGCACATGTGCTATATGGGTAGTTGTCCTGCTACTAGCGCCATCAATCGTCAGTAATAGTATTTACGACACGAAATAACACAAAATTTTTTCACAGCTCCATTTGTTCTATGCATTTGCTTATGAACTAGTAGTTTTCCTACCACTAAAATTTTATAGTAAATTTTGTCTTTTTAAATTGACAATATCGTGTGATTACATGACGAAAAAAATTCTATTAAATTTTAGTGGTAAGAAAAAAGCGTAAAAGTTGGCAGCTATGCGGTAGCAGACCAGCTAGATTTTTCTATAGATTTTTCTATTATCTTTTTGGATACCAGTTTTTTAGTAGAGAGAATTTTGTTTTGTTTGATCGGAGAATTCTGGGATTTAAAAGAACAACATTTTCTCTAAAAATATACTGGTGTTCAAAAAGCCCGAAACATGGCAACTGTGCGGTAGTATCCGCCAGGCGGCGATACTTTCCAGAGAAAGTCAATTAATAAGTTGGCAATTACCGCGGACATCTTCTCCCATAGACTTTCTCCGGATTGTCAAGTCTGATCTATGATAAGGGAGTCTTGTTTTTAAGCTTCGTATAGCAGGAATTCTGTAACTTTTATTGCAAATAAACATGCATACCCTTTGATACATATTCAATACAATTTTAAATTGATAATTGAAAAAAAGCGTATTAATAATTATTTAAGGCTGTTCTCAAACCCAAAGGAGCTGCTCTCTGACACATTTTTTAACTCGTTTTTGTTCGGAAATGCAGCATTAAATTGGCAGGTGGTCTTATTTAGAAACTATGTAATACTAGAAAAACGTTTTTCTTTTCTTTTTTTTTTTTTTTTTTTTTTTTTGTAAACGCAGATTTTTTAGAAAATACTGTGAAAGTCGCCGTTTTGAACCGAATTTCCCAAGCGGCATCACAATAAAAGGGAAAAGGGTAGTGTTTTATCATTTGCAACAACATTGCGTTTTATCATTTTAGTTAGGAGCCACATATATCAGGGTCAGGGGTCTATGAAAAGGGGGCCAATTAAATAAAAATATTTACAATTAAATAAATTAAACTATAAATTATAAATAATCACAATTAAAGAAAGTAAGAGAAAAATTGACGTTTTTATAAACCAAAAGTTGAAAAACAAATTCAAAATGCACTTTTTTAAAAATTATAAATATTATAATTTTAAATTTAGAATTAGAATAAGCAAAACTGAATTTGATTTCTAATATTGATATTACAATATTACAAGTTGTTAAACGATATATCTATGAAAGCTTTTCTGAGTTTAGGCATGCTAGCCTGTTCTCAAATCCAAATTGGCTACTTTATGACATATTCTTTAGTTCATTTTTGTTAGGAAACGCATGAAATTGGCAGGTGTTCTTATTTATAAACTTTATAATCAAAAGATGTTTTCCATTTTTTGGTAAAGACAGAATAATAAAATATAAAATTATTAATTAGTTGAAAATGTAATTTAATAAAAGAAGAATAATATTTTATTATTCTTCTTTTATTAGATTACATTTTCAACTAATTAATAATTTTATATGCTCGTAAATATGCTCGATATGATTTAAATATGATTCGATTTTGAAACTTACATGAAAATTAGCTTTTACAATCGAAATAAGATTTTTTAAAATAGATTGTTTAATTTAAAAATGCTTATCTCTAATCTATTAACTGGCAAATTCTGAATATGTACAAATATGTAAATATATATTAAACTGTTGACAAAATCCTTATTTGTAACAAATTTTTGATTCCTTTTGATTTCTTACTGTTACAAAAAAAAAAAAAAAAAAAAAAAAAAACTCATTTATTAGGAATGATAAAAGAAATATATATATATATATATGTATATGATAATTTAAAATGGTCAGCGAAAAAAAAAATAATAAATCGAATTTATATTTTAAAATTAAATATTGATCCCAAAATTATTAATATATATAATTCAAATTAATATGAAATGATTAATTATTTAATACAAATAATAATAATAATTTAATATATAAGACTATATTTAAAGGATCAGAAGAAATAAATTTTACTAGGTATTTCTAATCCGTAATTTATAAAATATGGTTATATACAAACATATAAATATATATTAAACTTTTGATAAATTTCGTGTTTCGAAAAAAATAATTCTGATTTCTTGTAAATAAAAAAAAATAATTTATTAGGCGAAAGTAAATTAATTTTATATTTAAAATTAAATTATTTCTATAGAAACTAAGAACGTATATAAGTGAAACCAATGTAAAATTACGTATTAGTTAGATGAGAAAGTAATAGTAAAAATATATAACTATATAAGTAATTGCTGAAAGTTCAGAAAAAATAATTAGTGAATGTAATAATAAAATAAATTAATATATAAGTTAATTTTTAAAAGATCAGAAACAAAATAAATAAAAAAAAAATTCAATTTATATTTAAAGATTAATTTATTTTAATTATTAATATATGATGTGGAATATTAAATTTAATTTTCTAAATTCAATTTATTTAACTACATTTTGATTGCATTTTATAAATTGAAAATATATCTAAATAAGGATAATTAAATATTATAACAATAATTGAAAGTTAAACATTTACCAGATGTGCTTAGGAAATAAAATAAATCAAATAATAATATAAACTTTATTAATTAAAAAATCGAATCACATCAAATCAAGTATATTAAAAAAAAAAAGTTATAATAAGTTATTTTAGTGTCAAAATCACTCATGAGATGGCACCAGTACCGTCTCTTCCTAGGTACTTCCCCAGGAATATCAACCCCAGGAGACTGCTCCCTGGGAAGAATCTGGGAGGTCAGTCCTGGGGAAGTGATTAAAGTATCTTCCCCAGGAACGCCTGATAGCGTCATTGCAGTTTCAGGAGGAATTTGGGAAGAACTGGAGCTCCTGGGGAGGTTTTCAGGAGCTTTGGTGCTATATGGGTGATAGATATATTATAGAATTAAAAATGTGCATATTGAAAAATGTAAAAATTTTAAAAATGTGACGTGATAGATTTTTTTCAAATACCGCATTTTATTAGTAAGAGGTAGTATAATAAGAAAATAGGTGTTTCATCAAAAGTATATAAAAAAAGTTTAAATTTGTAAACCAGTGTTATCAATAACTATCAATAGCAATCAATAACTATCTATGAGATGCGATGCATCTAAATAAATTTTAAGAAAATAAAAATGTACTATTGATTGAAAGAAGAAAGAAAGTTTAAAGAAACCTAGCAGTGGTAAAAGAAAGTGGAGCAGGGTATGAAGGTTATGTGATGGGAGATGGGGGGGGGATGTGAAAAAATACCTGTTTCTGCATTAAATAAATATCTGAGACATTCAAGCTTAACAATGGACGCGAATACTGGTCATGGGGGAAAAACTAAAAATATATTTCAGAAACTACTGTAAAAAGTTGAAAAGAACGAAAAACTGCCTAAAACGGAAAATATGAAGTTAAAAACATTATAGTATAGAAACTAAAGGGCCTAGTCCCCAAAGGATCCAGAATAAATCTTAACCAAATAGTTCAGAGTTAAATAATAGCATGGATATCCAGTTTGTTCGAATAAGTGTTATAAATATTGAGATACTGTCTAAAGCAGAAAATAGCAATAACTGAAGACAGGGGCCACCTAAGCTAAAAACGGAAATGGATATACGAAGAGAGGAAAGAGAGCTAACTAGGGGACTCAAAAATGGGACCCGGAGAGACTGAGATACCGTCTAAAGCGGAAAACAGTAATAACTCAAGAAAGAGGCTACTTAGGTTAAAAACGGAAATGGGAATGGGAAGGGAGGGAAAAGAGCTAACTATCCATATAGCACATGTGCTTCCATAGGACGTCCCCAGGAAGATTGACATTCATCCTCCAGGCATCCCTGAAGATGCAAAAATTTGTCACCAGGAGGTCCTCAGGAACCGAAAATGTCCGCCTCATAGCATCCCAGGGAGCTCCCCAGGACCTCCTTCAGGTTCCTCCTCAGGTTGTTCTAGGGAAGATTTCAGGAAGTAATACCGGAGGAATTTGGGAGACTTCAGGGTCACTTAATGTGCATAAAAAACATCCGAAGTTATTATTATTCAACGTAATGTAAAAAGTATTTATTTTATTTTTTTAATCTAATAAATACGGACATTATCTTTTAAAAATTTACATAATACACATTACTTTTATTAATCACGCACACAGAATCACATGGAAGTTATGATACAGATTTTACGGAATAAACTTTCTTACCGCCGACTGGATTTGAACCTGGGTACTTACGCATATGAGAGAAGTGCTCTAGTGATTACGCTACACGGCCGTTGTACGTGAAACGTTTATAAGGTATTCATGTATTTCTTTCTCTTCTTATGAAAGTCAGTAAATAGAAAACATGCATATTTTTATGCTTCGTATAGCAGGAATTCTGTAACGTTTATTGCAAATAAAAGATGCATACCCTTTGATATATATTCAATAGAATATTAAATTGATAACTAGAAAAAAAGCGTATCAATTATTTAAGGCTGTTCTCAAACCCAAAGGAGCTGTTTTCTGACACATTTTTTGTTCGGAAATGCATTAAATTGGCAGGAGGTCTTATTTAGAAACTATGTAATACTAGAAAAAGGTTTTCCTTTTTTATATTTTTATTTTTTATTTTATTTTTTGTAAACGCAGATCTTTTAGAAAATACTGTGAAAGTCGTCGTTTTGAACCGAAATCCCCACGCGGCATCACAATAAAAGGGAAAAGGGAAGGGGTGTTTTATCATTTGCAACAACAATGCGTTTTATCATTTTAGTTAGGAGCCACATATATCAGGGTCAGGGGTCTATGATAAAGGGGCCAATTAAATAAAAATATTTAAAACTAAATAAATTATATTATAAATTATAAATAATCACAATTAAACAAAGTAAGAGAAAAATTGACGTTTTTATGAACCAAAAATTGAAAGACAAATTCAAAATGCACTTTTTTTTTAAATTAGAAATATTATAATTTTAAATTTAGAATTATAATAAGCAAAACTCAATTTGATTTCTAATATTGATATTACCATATTACAAGTTGTTAAACGATATATCTATAAAAGCTTTTCTGAGTTTATGCATGCTAGGCTGTTCTCAAATTCAAATTGGCTAGTAGATATAAAACGACAGTTCTACGTCAGCTCAGTTCGCGCAGTCGACCTCTGTGCTCTGTGAAGGTCACCGGAAGTGGCGGGTGCGGATAACAGGCATGTTGGAACAGGAAGTGTAGAGAGGAAGTTTAACCGGAAACGCGACAGGAAGTGAATGCGATAAGGGAGAGAGGGGGAGGGCTTATTTTGGAGGGGGCTTCATTTTTTTTGGTTTTGATCCTTCTAGTCGAGTGGAGTTGAGTTGTAGGAATCCTGCTATAAGAATGAATTTAGTTTGAAAGTAATATTAGCAGAATGTTCGAATTTTTTTTTCTTCACCTGAAATAAAAATTCTATTTGCTAACTAACACCTAATATAAAAATGGAAATCTTTCTGACTTTGTTTTACTTTATAAAAGTTAGCATGAAACTTATTTTAAGACCGGAAACGCGACAGGAAGTAAGACCGCAAACCGGATTAGACATGTTTTTTCCAAAAAGGGTTTTCAAGAAGCAGGATGTTTAGGAGCGTGTTGGAACAGGACAGATGATTTGTAAGACCGGACGTTATTAAGCGATAAGAAAAGTACAGGAATATACACGTAGATTTTGTTCATTGTAGAGGGTGAAATTTTATTTTATTTCTTATTTAAAGTGTTTTCATTTATTTTTTTAACTTTATTTAATTTGTTTAAAGCGTTTCAAAGTATTTTTTATATTCTTCTTTTATAGTGTTTTACGTATTATTTGAATTTTTAGTGACATTAGAACCTGCAATGTTCTGTATCACACATGTCTTATCTAGTAAGCTATAAGGATGTGTGTGTGTTGTTATCTCTTCAAATGCAAACCGTAGCAAGGAATTTCAGACCTACGTTTAATTATTTTTATCGTAGTTTCAATTAACTGCAGGAAATTGTATTTCACTATTGAAAAATTCGAGAGTTTTGGTTTAATATGACTGCTTTTACATCTGTTTGTTTAATTTACAAACACATTTCTCTTACAACATTCTGTCAACAGATCATTTCCATATTCGAAATAATAATTTAGAAGGAAAATTTTTATATGAAAATACTATGAAATGTTATTTATAGAGATTGACGGAAACAGTATGCCTGATTCTTTCTTGTATTAACATTATATTCGAAATAGGTTTCTAGTTTTGTTACGAAAAATAACGTGTTTAGATATTTTAAAAACGAAAGCAAAGTGATTTTTACCAACGTAAGTATAAGCTATACACCCACGCATTTATGTCATTGCCTATAACACAATGCTTAATATTGTATTCACCGTACTATTTTTCTACAAAAGCTGTTTCACATACTTGTAAACTGAAAGAAATGTGTCATTTTTAGGGAAAAAATTAATTCAAGTCTTTGAGACTAATCTTTCATAGGAAAAAAAGATTTGTCATACTTTCTCTTACATTATATCTTCCGTTTTTTAAGTTTAAAAATTTGTGGAGTAACTTAAATAATCGTTTTTATGATATTTAAACAAGATATTTTTTAATTATATATATTTTTTTTAATTAGCTTGTAATAGATAACATTTTTTCTTAAAAGGGTACTGTAGAATAACTTATGTCACAAATACTACATCCTTCTTTAGTATTTGTGATATGTTTCACTTAAGACATGACAAAGTGTCACTTCACTTTGAAATTAAGTGATTAAACAAGAAAAATATTATTTATAAAAGCACAACACATAAGACTAGTGCTTGAGAGGTTCTACTCTCAAAGCTGATAGATGGAAGGTGTTAGGTTTAAACCTCTCTCGAGGTCGTCGACCTAACCGTTCGGAGTTTTCTTGGAACCTTACATAAATACGGGTTAGAACACATTAGAAAGACCCCCACGGAGGTCTATATCCCAAACGTAGGTAATCGGTTTTAACACATAAGACATTTTAGATTATTACATTTAGTTAATAAGTGATTTAACATGCAAAATATTATTTATAGAAACATACAATAAGAGAATTTTAAAGATTTTTTCCTTTCAAATGAACAAATTTTAGTGACTATTTAACTTATTAAAGAGAGCGGGTATTTTGTTTTGAGTTATACGATTAAAATAAATCTTCATTATATTTGATTTTACACAACCAACATTTAAAAAAATGAGAATGGAATCTAGTTTTTATAAATTAACGTACTTCAATTTTACAAATACTTCACACCCCCCTCTTTTTCCCCTATTTTGGTAGACTTTATACACATAAGACATAAAAGGCGTTTTAGAATATATCATTTAGAAATTAAGCGACTTGATAAGTAAAATATTATTTATAAAAGCAATAGATACGAGAGTAATAAGGATTTTTACTTACAAATGTACGAACTTCTGATAGGTAAGACTGTCTAAATCATTGTGCAAGAATTAAGGGGTTATTGAACTTATAACATTATATGATGAAATAATCACGTGACGTATTTTTAAACCAATAAAATGTCAGTATTTTTAAACCAATAAAAAGTTAGTATTTTTACACGAGCGCCCTCTATCATTATATAAATTTCAATGAAACGAGTTCATAACATTCTACTGGGACCTGATATCGTTGTATTAGGTTGTATTTTTCGTTAAGTTAGTTTTCATGTAAGTTAATATGGAACGAGTTATGAATTCTTATGTTGGTGATGTAACTACCTTGGAGTGTCAACTCTCATCACCAGAATTAAATAATCAAGAGATGGGTTCTACACTTTTACCCAAAGAAGGACACGTTTCGAATTATGAAGTGAAACCCGCCTCATCAGAACTAAAGAAACAGAAGTTACCCCATATGTGTAAGACGTGTAACAAAGCATTTCCTCGAAAAGTTAACTTAATGTTTCACATGAAATGTCATTTAAAGGAAAAGTCTTTTCGTTGTGAGGTGTGTGCTGAAGTTTTTTCACAAAAGAGTGATTTACGTAATCATCAAAAGATTAACAAATCGCCCAAACAATACAAGTGTAGTGATTGCAACGAGATACTTTCAAGAATGGCTGACTTATTGAAACATAAGAAGACTCACAAGTCAGAAAAACAACATTCATGTACAAAGTGTAGCGAAATGTTTGATTGTGATTCATATTTAGTACAACATTGCGATACATACAACATTGCGAATTTGTTGAAATTATGTAAAAGATGATGAAATGAATACGATGTATTTATTATATGTTACTTAAACTACAAGAGAATTGGTTTGAAGTGTGTTATTTTAAATTTGTGTTACTTTTAATCACTAATAAGATAAGACATGACGTTATGAATCATCGATGGGGTTTCCTTTGAATATGTATTAATCTTACTTATTGATACGAAAGTTGAAATTTTCCCTTCGTTTAAACAATGACATTGCATGTTTTGATAATTTTCCCCAACAGTCCATATCAATGTTTTTAACCTAGTTAAGAAAATGTTTAACTTAAACCGTCACTGTGTTTATCCTAGATAAGTAAATGTTTATATTTAGCCTACCTATAAATTGAATGATTAACTGTAACCATGACTGTTTTTTAATCAAGATAAGTAAACGTTTTATGAAACACAATCAGTTTTCTGTTGACTTTTGTCAAGATTACACCAGTTAGTGAATGCAGATTAAATTGTGCAAAAATATTTTATGAAATGAATATGCGATCCCACGAAAAGTGTTTCCATCTTCAAAGCGTCCACGCTTAGAAAAAGCTATGTAAAATTCAAATACCTGTGAGAAGGAGTTAAAAGACCCAAGATTAAAACTTTCTAAAATGAACAATGACTGTGTAACTATATCACGTGATATATCTTCTACTGTGAACTTACAAGATGTGAAACCTGAGATCGCTGTGAATTTTTCAAACTTCACCGGTGGTTATGATGCAACAACTTTCGAGAATCCACATCAAGAGTCAATTTTTGCCCAGGACTATTTAAATATATTTTTCAAATACATGAATTTTGAAAATTTAGATTGTTCTACCACCTTAACCTCGCTAAAGGATGAACCCTTTCAAGATCCTACGAATAATATCTTACAGACTACTGTTAAACATGAGGTGAACGAGCTACAAGCAAAAAGCCTTTCGCAAACATGTGGTGAAATACAAAGCGACACCAAACCTACATTTGACACTAAAAGTGACAAATTATACAATTCCCATGTATTTCACAAAGAACTAAGTGACTGTTTCTACTTAACTTTGAAGTTAAAAAATAAACATTATTCTATACATATACGAGAATTTAAACGCAATGTATCTACTAATGAAGAAATCCCAACCAAAAACGGGGTTAATATGGATATTCATAGCTGGTATGAGTTTCAATATAAAATCCTTGCATTTAATTTAAGATACAAAAGTGCATCCTTTGTTTCTAATAACACGATTTTAGTGTTAAATCAAGATTCTATGATGCGAATTAAAAATTTGAAGAATTTTTCTCATGTTGACTTAAACGAACAACAAATGGAAAAATTAAAAGAAAGTACCTCACACTTAAATACTGTACTTTTACAACATGTGTATACAAAACTATTACCCTTTCTCATTAAACAGAAATGTGTGGTGAGTAACAGATCCACAGAAAAAGAACCTGTGTTATGGTCTAAACTTAATACGTGTATCGAGAATAATATGGTAACAATACTTAACCAGTTGTATGAATGTACTGGATGTATTTTTCGACATGCAAGTCAAAGCCTTCACTCATGCTTCGCATGTAATAATAAGGAAACATTTAATCAACTAGGTGAAGCTTTGTTAATGCTCATCGATTTCGATTATGTAATTTCAACGTTTTTGAATGGAGTTTATAGTGTTAGTGAACACTTTTTACATAAGCTTCATGAACAAACTGTTTATAATGAATTGTTTAAGACAAAATAAATGATTTGTTTTGTTAAATATCTCTGTGTGAATTTATTAGTTTTTCATCTAGTAGAACTTTTAAGTGAAGAGATGTAATTTAACTTTTTTTTTTATTCCAATTCAAAAATTTCAACTCTTGCAAAAAGATTAAACTACTGAATGGAAATATTCACGTTAGAAAAAAGTTTTGAAAAGATTATTAGTTAACACAAAAAAATAAAATAAAATAAAATAAAATAAAATAAAATAAAATAAAGTTTACAAAAAAGTTTTTAAAGTTAAAAAAATGAAATTACGTTAAAAAGTTTATAAAGTTAACAAAAATATAGTTTTAAAAATTAAAAGTTGTTTGTTTTGTAAACAAAAATTTTTTAAAATCTTTAAGTTAATCAAAATTAACTTTTTAATTTTAACTATTGAGAGACTATGATCTGACTCTTTATCCTTGCAACCAACTGGTGCATATCAACGATATACTCTGTATCTGCATATGCGCAGAAAAACATAGACATTTACACTAACTTGAGTTCGACTTTAAATTCTTTGCCAACTGTTAAGTTTAATTACTATACACAACTCGATTACCTTTCCCACAAACACCTTTCAGAAACAAAACAGAAATTAACACTTACCGAAAAACACGTCAACTTCTTGTGCTTGCTTTCACTCAACTAACGTTTCTCCCTTATCTTTGCTAGGGGGCGCTGCAATCGCCGCTAGTGGCGCTAGCAGTCTTCTGGTGTGTGATAAAAATAAACTTTAAATCCAACTTACACTCGCTCAATCATTCTTGCTTCTCTCTACCTTGCTAACAACCGTTTGCTGCTGGCTCATTGTTTGGTTGTTTAAACTTGTTGAATGACGTCATCATGTGTTTGTCTAAACTTGTGCAGTCTTGTTTTTATACAGTACGTAGATGAGTCGTCACTCGCTTATCTTGGTTGACTTGTCCAAACTTGTTTTTGTGTGGCACGTCTATTTGGGTGAGTCATCGTTCGCTTATCTTGCTTTACTTGTTTGAACTTGTCTAGTATCCACCACCTCATGTCTTTTGTCATAGCTTGAATATACTTTACACCAATCACTTAAATATAAAAGTCTTGTCACAACTTAATTAAACTTTGATAAAAATATTAATTATTTATAAATTTCATCAAATTCTTATGTTTCTGATACATTTACTATGTAATTTTCGTTCAAAAATATGGTAAAGCCCGATTTTAAATCGGAGTCTAAGATAAATTCCCCAAATTTGTAACATGTTAACACTAATAATAAATATTGTAAGCACCCAGTACATACAAGTTTTATAAAAATAATATTACTTATAGCTAACTCGTTCAAGCCCATGATACAAAACTTCAATATAGCTAAAATCAGTGTTAATCGAAAGTCTAATCACGTGTCTTTATATATTATTTTGAAATGTAAAGCATTATATCTAAACGAATGATATAAGGAGTAGTTAGAATAGTTCTTGTATTTTTGTTAGTAAAAAAAATTATACACATTATCTTACAAGGTTGCAATATTCAATACACGGTTCACCATATTTAAAAACGATTCACCATGATTTAAAAACTTAGTAACATATTTTTAATTTATAAATTTAAATTAAAACATATTTTTATAAATAAACAATTATAAATATTTAAGTATTTTTAATTTAAATTTATAAATTTAAAATATGTTACTAAGTTTTTAAATCATGGTGAATTGTTTCTAAATATGGTGAACCGTGTGTTGAATATTGCAACCTTGTAAGATAATGTGTATAATTTTTTTACTAACAAAAATACAAGAACTATTCTAACTACTCCTTATATCATTCGTTTAGATATAAAGCTTTACATTTCAAAATAATATATAAAGACACGTGATTAGACTTTCGATTAATACTGATTTTAGCTATATTGAAGTTTCGTATCATGGGACTGAACGAGTTAGCTAAAAATAATATTATTTTTACAAAACTTGTATCTACTGAGTGCTTACAATATTTATTATTAGTGTTAAAATGTTACAAATTTGGGGAATTTATCTTAGACTTCGATTTAAAATCGGGCTTTACCATATTTTTGAACGAAAATTACATAGTAAATTACATAGTGGTGGATACTAGACAAGTTCAAACAAGTAAAGCAAGATAAGCGAACGATGACTCACCCAAATAGACGTGACACACAAAAACAAGTTTGGACAAGTCAACCAAGATAAGCGAGTGACAACTCATCTAAATATACGTACTGCATAAAAACAAGACTGCACAAGTTTAGACAAAAACATGATGACGTCATTCAACAAGTTTAAACAACCAAACAATGAGCCAGCCGCAAACGGTTGTTAGCAAGATAGAGAGAAGCAAGAATGATTGAGCGAGTGTAAGTTGGATTTAAAGTTTATTCTTATCACACACCGGAAGACTGCTAGCGCCACTAGCGGCGATTGCAGCGCCCCCTAGCAATGATAAGTGAGAAACGTTAGTTGAGTGAAAGCAAGCACAAGAAGTTGACGTGTTTTTCGGTAAGTGTAAATTTCTGTTTTGTTTCTGAAAGGTGTTTGTGGGAAAGGTAATCGAGTTGTGTATAGTAATTAAACTTAACAGTTGGCAAAGAATTTAAAGTCGAACTCAAGTTAGTGTAAATGTCTATGTTTTTCTGCGCATATGCAGATACAGAGTATATCGTTGATATGCACCAGTTGGTTGCAAGGATAAAGAGTCAGATCATAGTCTCTCAGTAGTTAAAAGTAAAAAATTAATTTTGATTAACTTAAAGATTTTTAAACATTTTGTAAACTTTTAATTTTTAAAACTATATTTTTATTAACTTTATAAACTTTTTAACGTAATTTACATTTTTTTTAACTTTAAAAACTTTTTTGTAAACTTTATTTTATTTTATTTTATTTTATTTTTTTGTGTTAACTAATAATCTTTTCAAAACTTTTTTCTAACGTGAATATTTCCATTCAGTAGTTTAATCTTTTTGAAAAAGTTGAAATTTTTGAATTGGAATTTTAAAAAAAAAAGTTAAATTACATCTCTTCACTTAAAAGTTCTACTAGATGAAAAACTAATAAATTCACACACAGATACTTTGTAGAAATAAACACACACACAGATATTTAACAAAACAAATCATTTATTTCGTCTTAAACAATTCATTATAAACAGTTTGTTCATGAAGCTTATGTAAAAAGTGTTCACTAATACAATAAACTCCATTCAAAAACGTTGAAATTACATAATAGAAATCGATGAGCATTAACAAAGCTTCACCTAGTTGATTAAATTTTTCCTTATTATTAAATGCGAAGCATGAGTGAAGGCTTTGACTTGCATGTCGAAAAATACATCCAGTACATTCATACAACTGGTTAAGGGGAATCTTCACTCCTTTTCTAAATCGCAGGCGAGTAGCGCGACCTCTTGTGTTAAAGAGGCAGAAGCTCCCTCTGCCTAGCCTTTTTACTACAGACTTCTTCCGCTGCCGGGCGACCAGGATATAGTTCTTCTTCCCCTTTCTCCGCGATCTCGGAAGCCCAACCCAACGTCAAAAGTATACATTCTTCTTTCTAGTATTTTTACCAAGAGTGTATGGTGGACTTGTATCCACATTGGACATTAGAATAGGGTGATAGGGGATCAAGCAAGAAGAAAGAAAGAAAGATACCGTTTTTCAGATAAGGAAGGAAGAAGGAAAAATTTTCTAAATTAGGACATTCTATGCTACAAGGCTGAATGGAAAATATTTATTTTTAAGACAATCGATGTTTTCAAAGTACACTCAACTTCTTTTAGCGAATAGATGGCTTTATTTTTTTACTGACAATAATATTATACACAGTTGTGTATTTCCGATGTGAATACGGTATTTTAAAATTCCATTTCAGGGCCGGCGTCAGGGGTGAGGCAGATGAGGCAGCCGCCCCAGGGCAGCATTTGGCCAATATATATGTCGAAATTTAAGAAAAAAAGAGAGAAAATTTGTTTTTTTTTTAAATAAAAATACGGAGTACATTGCATATAACTGCAGCCAAAGAACTTGCATATAATTACAGTGAAAGAATTCCGGTTACAATGTTTTAGTTCATTTTAGTAAATTTTGTTCTCGGCGATTTTTAAATGATTAGTGATTTTTGACGAGATATTTAGAGTTCCCTTGCATTTCGCGGTGATTTTTTTTTATGTTCATTAAAGGAATTAATTCTGTTTCAAACTTTTAGCCTAATATAGTAAATTTTATTCTCCATGATTTTGGAATTTATAGCTGTATTTGCGATTTTCAATGCGATTCTTAGCGTTTTTTTCGCGTTCTGCTGCGATTTTTTGACATTTGTAAAAAAAAATCTGTTCAAAACTTTAAACCTAATTTAGTCAATTTTGTCCTCTGCGATTTTCAATACAATTTTTAGCATTTCCTTGCGTTCCCCGGTGATTTCTTCCCATTCATAAAATGAATTCGGTTTCAAATATTTAGACTAATATATTACATTTTGTCTTCCGCGATTTTCAATGCGATTATTAGCGTCTTTTCGCTCCGATTTTTTGACATTCGGAAAATAATTCCGATTAAAATGTTTAAAGAACTGTAGTAAATGTGTTCCTCTCAGATTTTTTAATATTTAGTAATTTTTAAGCGATTTCTAGGTTTTTTCTTTCTTTCTTTTTTTTTTTTTTTTTGTTTGTTTTGTGGCGATTCCTACATTAGTAAAAGGAATCCGGTTGTAAAATTTTAGCCCAATATAGTAAATTTTGTCCCGTTTTCAATAAAGCTTATTCGGAATTCGTACAACGATTTTTTAATTTTTCTATGCGATTTTTAGAGTTTTTCCCCGTTTTGCGGCGATTTTTTGACATTAAAAGTTTGAAACCGAATTCCTTTTAATAAACTAATGTAGTAAATTTTGTTTTCTACCATTTTTTGAGTTTTAGGGATTTTTCGCGTTCCATTCCGCGGCGATTTTTTGCCATTCGTAAGAGGCATTTGGCTTCAAACTTTTAACGTAATACAGTAAATTTTGTCCTCCGCAACTTTTGAATTTTTAAAGTGATTTTCAACTCGCTTTTTTTGCGTTCCGTGGCGATTTTTTGACTTGTGTAAAAATAATTCTGTTTCAAATTTTAGCCTAATATAGTAAATTTTGATCGCTGTGATTTTTTCATTTTAAGCGATTGTTAGTGTTTTTTCGCGTTACGCGGTAATTTTTTAACATTCGCGAAATAATTCCTGTTACAATGTTTCAGTCCATAATTAACAAATTTTGTTCTCTGCGATTTTATTTTTAGCGATTTTTAGCGTTTTGTGACTATTTTTTGACATTCGTAAACGGAATTCGGTTTTAAACTTTTAATCTTATGTAGTAAATTTTGTTCTCCATGATTTTTGAATTTTTGGTGATTTTTAATGCGATCTTAGAGTTTTTTCGAATTTTCACGTTTTTCTTTGAAATTTTTGACATTCGTAAGAAAAAAAATATATATATATATATTCTAGAAAAAATTCTAGAAAAAATTCGCAGTCGTTTGTGTTGTTCTTCTTCCCCGATGATGGCTTTAAGTTTAAAGCCGAAACATGTAGGATTTTAGCTCTTTTATGAGTTTAAAATAATTTTTACACTGATTTTAGCAACTAATAGGCACAATTTGTGTTTTTAAAATAACTAGTTAACAGTGTAATGTCCAAATGGATTCAATTGTGAAAAAAATTCAATTTTTAAATTTTTAACCTATCAAAATAAAAAACATTTCTCCGCGATTTTTGAAGTTTTTGTGATTTTTATTACGATTTTTAATGCAATTTTTAGCATTTATTGTGCTTCGTGGCGATTTTTTATATTCATAAAAGGAATTCGTTTTCAAACATGTAGCCCAATATTTTACATTTTGTATTCAGCGATTTTCAATAAAATTTTTAGAGTTTTTTTTCGAGCCGAATCTTGACTTTCAGAAAAGAATTACTATTAGAATGCATTAGCACACAGTAGTAAATTTTGTCTTCTGCGATTTTTTTATTTTTAGCGAGTTTGTTTTTGAATTTTCCGGCGATTTTTCTACATTGGTAAAAGGAATCAGGTGTTTATTTTTTAGCCCAATAATATAGTAACTTTTGTCCTCTTTACAATAAAGTTTATTCGGAATTCATTCAGCGATTTTTGAATTTTTTGCAATATTTTTGTTCCATTATTAGAGTTTTTTCGCGTTTCGAGACGATTTTTCAACATTCGTAAAATATATATTTTTTAATGTCATAGGCTAATATATTAAATTTTGTCCTTTGCTATTTTTGTATGCAACTTTTAGCGTTTTTCAGCAATTCGCTGCGATTTTCCCACATTAGTAAAAGGAATCTTCTAGCCCAATCATAGGCTTAGAGATATATGGGCTCGTGGGGCTTGAGCCCCTCCAATAATTTTGA
The DNA here is from genome assembly GCA_963931845.1 of Maratus michaelseni. Classification (NCBI taxonomy): domain Eukaryota; kingdom Metazoa; phylum Arthropoda; class Arachnida; order Araneae; family Salticidae; genus Maratus; species Maratus michaelseni. Next base: position 416,595,605 of record OZ007586.1, read on the forward strand.
AGAATGTACTTTTTTTCTTTTCTGTTTTATAATTTATATTTTTTAAATATAAATTATAAAAAAATATGCATTAAAAAAGAGCTTACATAAAAGTTCTCAGACTTTTTGTCTAATGATTTTATAAAAATATTAAAGCACTTTTTTCAGCATATATATTGGCCGAAAAAATTGTTTTTCTCAAAATTTGTAAATTACTTTCTTTCTACTTCTTCATTGGGGAAAATAACATAGCATTTTTTAAAAGATTTTTTTTTAACATATAGTGCATATTCGATTATTTGAATGTTTACAATGTTTTAATGTTTTACGTATGCTTATCTAATGCATTCAATTGTAATTTTTTTTAAATATATACTATTCTGTTCTATTTTAATAGAATTTTTTTAAAAGTAATATTAAACACGTACTGATCTTCGATTATGTTACACACACATGCACATGCCAATGTTTGTGAGTAAAAGGGTAATTATTTGAGTTGAGCCCTCCCACTAACTTTGAAAACTTTACGCCTATGAGCCCAATACTTTGACTTTTCAATAAAGTTTATTCGGAATTCGTGGAGCGATTTTTATATCTTTCGCGATTTTATATTACGATTTTTAGTTTTTTCACGCTTCGTGCTATTTTTTATGTGCACGGGCAACGAACGGCGGCGGTCGGGTCAGTTAGTTAAATTGTTCTAGCAAAATTAAATCTTCATGTATTACAATTTCAAATAATCATGTAATTTTTTATTCAGATCATAATTTTTCCATTTAAGTTCAAGAATATTATGCGTAGTTTGCGTTAGTATGTTTATCGATTTTTGGCTTGATAATGTGATTGTTTTATAATATTGATTTCCATATTAAAATAAATAACTTCGTCAAAGAAAAATCAAAGGAAATTAGATCTTGAAGTTCTATTTTATTTTTAATAATTATTTCCTTTTAAATACACACTTCTAATACGGGATTTTATTTTTGTGCATATTATTTCAAAAAGATATATAACTTGTTATTGATATCATTATTTAGCTGTTTGAAATTCTATACAAATTTTATACGTAACTTGATTGTTTTTAAATGTTTGGCATATTTTGGCTTAATAATGTATATTTTAAACTTACATTCACATGATGTAACTATTTTTTTTTCTAATTTCCATAACGTCGATACAATAAATGCATTTTCAAAAGGTAAAGCAAGGCGAATGGGATTTTGAAGCGTTAGTTTAATCCTTGATATGATGCTTTCTTTTAAATATTACTAGAATATGATTGTAAAATATGTAAATGTTGCGATACTAAAATTTGTTTTTTACAGCACCAAGCTTGAGATATGAAATAAAAAAGAAAAGAAAATGTAGTCATGAGAAAACAAAAGAAAACTTGAAAGTCCATGGTCAACATCCATTTTCGACAGCTTTTCTATAAACAGGAAGATGTTTAAAAAGAGAAATAATGCAAAAAAAGAAAAGAAAAGAAAATAAATAAATAAATAAACCGTATAGCAAATGACTAAATGTAATTAATAGAAATTGGCTTTTCACACCATCAATAACGAACTTGTAACATTGATTATGAGAAACGAAAGCTTGTGAACTCAGAAAACAAATTTCGATTTTCCACAAAAGTAATGTTTTCCAAGATTTCGCTTCCTAACCTGACTGGGAGGGGCAGAAAAGCCATAAATTAATGTCACTCCTCTTTTCCCCTTCATTTTGTTACTTGATACTTATCTGGGTGTCTTTTCTCCTATGCCACCCACAACACAACCTGCTGTACTAGAATAACGTATCCCTCCGCGCCGCCCGTTTCGAAATTAGCTTGCTTCCAGAAATTTACTCATAGCTCGGCTAACAACTTATAAATTAATTGTTACATTTTTTCATAGAAAAGAGGAAACTTTCAGGTTCTATGTATATTTTCTCTTTTCTTTCTACGATGCTCCAAAGATTTTTTATCAATCCTTAAAGTAAAAACTTCATGATTTTGCCAATTTCGTCAACTTTAAGCCAAGTTTTAAAATATTTTTAAACATTTTAAAAATAATATAGCAAATAAACTTAGTTATCAACCTTCTATTTTATCGAATGCAAATATTCCCATCCCGTTATGTAAAATATTACGCTCAGAAAGAGTAAATTAAATTTCTCCATAGGTTAACATGGGATGCTCTTTAATGGCCGCTCTCTGTGAAGAATCCCCTTAAGTATTGTTACCATATTATTCTCGATACACGTATTAAGTTTAGACCATAACACAGGTTCTTTTTCTGTGGATCTGTTACTCACCACACATTTCTGTTTAATGAGAAAGGGTAATAGTTTTGTATACATATGTTGTAAAAGTACAGTATTTAAGTGTGAGGTACTTTCTTTTAATTTTTCCATTTGTTGTTCGTTTAAGTCTACATGAGAAAAATTCTTCAAATTTTTAATTCGCATCATAGAATCTTGATTTAACACTAAAATCGTGTTATTAGAAACAAAGGATGCACTTTTGTATCTTAAATTAAATGCAAGGATTTTATATTGAAACTCATACCAGCTATGAATATCCATATTAACCCCGTTTTTGGTCGGGATTTCTTCATTAGTAGATACATTGCGTTTAAATTCTCGTATATGTATAGAATATTGTTTATTTTTTAACTTCAAAGTTAAGTAGAAACAGTCACTTAGTTCTTTGTGAAATACATGGGAATTGTATAATTTGTCACTTTTAGTGTCAAATGTAGGTTTGGTGTCGCTTTGTATTTCACCACTTGATTGCGAAAGGCTTTTTGCTTGTAGCTCGTTCACCTCATGTTTAACAGTAGTCTGTAAGATATTATTCGTAGGATCTTGAAAGGGTTCATCCTTTAGCGAGGTTAAGGTGGTAGAACAATCTAATTTTTCAAAATTTATGTCTTTGAAAAATATATTTAAATAGTCCTGGGCAAAAATTGACTCTTGATGTGGATTCTCGAAAGATGTTGCATCATAACCACCAGTAAAGTTTGAAAAATTCACAGCGATCAAAGCATCTTGTAAGTCCTCAGTAGAGGATATATCACGTGATATAGTTACACAGTCATTGTCCATTTTAGAAAGTTTTAATCTTGGGTCTTTTAACTCCTTCTCACAGGTATTTGAATTTTCCATAGTTTTTTCTAAGCGTGGACGCTTTGAAGATGGAAACACTTCTTCGTGGGATCGCATATTCATTTCATAAAATATTTTTGCACAATTTAATCTGCATTCACTAACTGGTGTAATCTCGACAAAAGTCAACAGAAAACTGAATGTGTTTCATAAAAACGTTTACTTATCTTGATTAAAAAACAGTCATGGTTACAAGTAGTAGAAGAATAAGAGTTTCACGTCAGCAGGATCAATGATTGTGGTGGAGGTGGAAGCGGCAGTGATCCTGGCAGTGGAAGCGGAAGTGTGTGTGGAAGATAAGAGACAGGAAGTGAACCGGAAGATAAGAGAGGAAGTGAAAGAAGATAAGAGACAGGAAGTGAACCGGAAGATAAGAGAGGAAGTGAATGTGATAAGGAGGAGGGCTTATTTTTAGGGGGGCTTAATTTTTTTTGCTGAAAAATAAAGGGTTTTGAACAGATTCTTTCTTGACAGGGAATTTTTTTTTAATTGTGGACCCACCATAACCACCCGCTATGAAAACAATTCATAACGCCACAATTTTTTTTTAATCTGCCAATCCTGCTTCATCAGTCATCTGCGAGAGACCTGTAACGAAATAAAAGGGTTTAATTATTATTATTATGTTTAAGCGAGAGTTGTGTCATACGGGAAATCAGATGTGTGACGTCTGCTAAAGATGTAGAGTGTCTATGAGGAAATTCAGCTTCACGGAACCTAGAAATTAAAAAAAACAAGTCTTGCTTGATGTATGTGATAGCTAAAGGCCCCCCAACCTATACAAAATTTTAAATAATTTTATATAGGCTGTATTATCTGACTAAGCAGGGGTCGCATGGCCGCCACACCACTCATTGTTGCTTTCGATTCACACACAACAAACAATACTTTTTGTATTGATTAGTAAAAAATGAATATATACAGAATTTTTACACAACTTTTTGCAACGAAATGTCATCATTGTCCATAATTTTTTTTGTATGGATTAATTATATACAACATGATGAAAAATAAATATATATACAACTTTTTGCAACGAAATATGATCAGTGCTTTTTACTCGAGTGGAGTTGAGTGGTAGGAACCCTGAAATAAACTTTCTTTGATTATTTTAAAAGTGTTGTCTTTTTTTTTTAACTGACACTGTTTTTACTAATGTTACATTTTTTTGAATAACTTTGATAATTTAAACATGAGAAAAGAGAATTAATAATTAAAACTGGACTTACCTGAAAATTTTTCATAGGCGTCTTTTCACTATGAATTTTTCAAATAAACAGGTCTTGATAGGTGCTTTAAATGCTGAGTGGTTGTGAACATCACGTGATTTTTTATCGTAGCTATGAGGTCACATCCTGTTAGCAAATAGTATAAAACTGAATAGCACAAGCTTTATTTTCACTTTCTTTTATGATCTGAGTGTATTCTACCTTCGGTGTGTTCACTTTTACAAACGTGTTATCAGCTTGTGACTCATCTGCTTACCTGAACTTGTTTACCACCACTTCTGGTTTGCTGCACGCTTATCAGAGTGACTCATATGCTTGCCCTGACTTGCCTGAACTTGTTTACCACCACTTCTGGTTTGCTGCACGCTTATCAGAGTGACTCATCTGCTTGCCCTGACTTGCCTGAACTTGTTTACCACCACTTCTGGTTTGCTGCACGCTTATCAGAGTGACTCATCTGCTTGCCCTGACTTGCCTGAACTTGTTTACCACCACTTCCGGTTTGCTGCACGCTTTCAAGAGTGAGTCATCTTTACCTGTTTGGACTTGATTGTTAGAAAAATGAATGCTAAGCTATGCGCATCTACACGATTTTTTCCTGGAAGCACTTTAAACTATAAAATTTCGGATATAACCCATTTTAGTCGTACATTTAAATTTTCTGATGTTTTTTCTCCTGCATATTGGAACTTGGGTTTATCACCTTCAAAACGTGACTTGGAAGATCACACAATTGTTCATGTTAGAATGAATCAGAATTGTGAGTTGTATGTTCATATTGAGAAATTTATGACTTATGAATTTAGTGGAGGTGAAATTTTTCCTATTCATGAAGGAATTAAATTATCACTTGCAACCTTTGATCAATTTAGATTAAAAATGGATAAATTTAATTTTGTTTGTGAAAAAGATACCTTTGTGTCTAACAATGACCTGATGACGTTGTTTGTGAATCGAGATACCTGCATTTTACAACAGCTATCAAAAACAGAAGACTATGAGTTTTGTTTTAAACCTAATTCTATAACGATGACAAAAGAACAATTTCGTGAACTAGAGAAAAATTGTGATTCGATTACCGATTGTTTAATTGCAACTGTTTTCACAAAGGTGATTCCTGTTTATGTGTTAGAAAACTTACGTAGATGCAAATGTTCGCACATGACAAACAAAAAGACTTTAGATTACATCTTAACATGTTTTGATGATGAGGTGAAAGCCTCTGTGTCTCGCATGTTTGAATGTTATCGATGTTCTATTGGAGGTGAAATTCAAGCGGATCATGAATGTGTGAGATATTCTCTTCTTCAAAAATATAAATGGACGAGAGATAGTGCACTGCTTAATTTTAATGTGAAGGAATTTTCACAAAACCTGAATAAGCAATGTACATGTCATTATAACCATTGCTTTTTTGAAAGTTTAAACGTTGAATTTTATCACAACCATTTAGAGAACGAATTTTTAAAGTAACAGACCTAGTGTTTTACAAATAAAAATAAGAACAAGTTTTAAAATAAGGAACACTTACCCCTAATCACGTGCGTTCTTTATCCATGCATCGACTTGAATAATCTTTTTTTGACAGAGGGCACTACCATCGCCGCTAGAGGTGCTACTTGTCATCCGCTGTGCGTGACGTCGTTTCCGGTTTGTGATAAGAATTTTGTATAAATACACTCAACATTCATTCAGTCGATGTTGCTCGTCTTATTTTCTGTACCTTGCTGTTAACCACTCGCTTGATTAGTCGTGTTTGGACTTGCCTTAGTGACTCATCGTTTTCGTGTTTAAACCTGCTATTTGAACTTGCTTTTTGGACTTGTCTTGGTGACTCATCGTTTTCGTGTTTAAACCTGCTATTTGAACTTGATTGGTGACTCAACAGTTTGGGGTTAACGTTTTATTATTGAGTAATACATCTTTGTTTAGACTGTTTCATAATGTCTTCAGTGATTTTCAACGAAAACGGATTGAACGTCCAGTATTTCCCAGACTTTTTCACGAAAGAAGTGGCTGATTCTTATTTCAATGAGCTTAAAAACTTACCGTTTTTCACACCGACCTTATGTTTTCGTGCGAAAGTATTAAACCTAAAAGACAAACCCTTGCATATGGCGATTCTGGATTAAGCTATAGCTTCAGCGGAACCACTGTTCCAGGTCTTGCGTGGACACCCCTGATGCTTGAACTGAGCGATGCTGTTGAAAAGAAATTGGGTTGTGCTTACAACTATGTTTTGTTAAATTGTTATGTTGATGGAAAAAGTTATATTTCACATCATAAAGATAACGAAAGTCAACTCGATGCTACGTTTCCAATTGCTGCTTTAAATTTTGGAGCTTCACGAAATATTGAATTTAAAAGAGAGGGTGTGCCAACAACTACTATAAGTCTAAGTCATGGTTCTATGTATTCTATGCATCACCCGACCAATGTTCTGTTTTCGCACGGTGTACCTGCAGAACCCTCACAAAAAGAAATGAGAATAAGTTTAACGTTTCGTCAAATTCTACAACAACCTGAACTTCCCCCTTTGAAAAAAGCAAAAACTGTTGAAACCAATTTAGTTATTCCTGAAAATGATTGGTTGTCGCATCATATGTAACATTTGGATGAACATCACCCCTTGCTAGCTGAATTTAATTTATGTTGGAATGCTTTTGTTCAGATTCGACTGGAAAATTTTAAATATTTGAAACTGCATATTCGAAATTTTAAAGAGACGGAAACATTTGAAAAGTATCCTACAAAACAAGGTGTTTTAATGAACATACCAACCTGGCAGAAATTTAGAGAAAAACTGTGTCACTTTAAATTTTTTTCGAACGATGATTCATTTATAGCAAACAACCAGCTTTTAACAGCCTGTGTCAACTCGGATACATGCTTTTTACAACAGCTTTTTTCAAATGAAAATTCAGAATTTTATCTTAAAACTTCTGGAATTAAATTATGGCAAGATCAAATTTTGAAGTTAATCGAATTTATCCCACAAATCAACGAAACTTTGATTGATATTATTCTAACTCGTGTTATTCCAAATTGCATTAGACATCAGAGACCAGTATGCCATTCGCATTATACTGAAAATGATGCGAGAGAAAATTTCTTAACATGTTTGAAAAAACAGATTGAATCAAGTTTAAATAAAATGTTTATTTGTGAAGGTTGCAAAAACAATTGTAATTCACCATTTGATCATGAATGTATAACAACCCCTATGTCTGAAAAGTGGATTTTGTTTAAAAATGTAGCAATGTTACATTTAAATACAATTGAATTGTCAAAAGTTGTCTGTTTACACTGCAGTTGTTTTTATGACGAAAATTTCTTTAAATCATTTAATTCTGAATTTTATGAAAAATTTCTTGAAAAACTGTTTGATTAAAATGTGAAAATAAACTTTGTTTTGATTTTAAAATGAATGTTGTCTTTTTTTAGAATTTGACTTATTTAAAATGTTTTTTTATTATAGGAAAAGTACCGCGTTGAATAATTGTGACTTGAAATGTTTTGTCATCATAAGAAAATTCTAACTTACTTAGAATGATTATATAATTAAAAAAGAAAATGTTATAAGTAAAGTATGTTTAAAGATATAACACAGAAATTTCAAAGTTATCATATGCTTCGTATTCTAACAGAAATAAAACTTGCTTTGTAAATCGATAAAATAAGACTTATTTAACATATGTCTTGAATGGAAATGAGAATGAAAAACCATATGTGTATGATATCAAATTTTAAGTGGTCCAAGTAAATGTTGAAATAATTTCAGTCTTATTGTATGCTTTAAACAGGAACAAGATATATAATGAAAAGTAAAACCATATGGTATCAAATTTTAGGTCACATAAGTAAATGTTGAAATAATTAAGATAAGATTAGTCTTTAACAATCTTAGTTATGGGAAATCACCCAAATAATGAATAATTCTATTTCCTGTTTTAACTATGAACATTCGAGAAACTCACCATATGTTTGTTTAGATAACATTACTATTTTGCTAATTTTAAACACAGGAAAGAAGCTTGTTGATAAACACATGTCTGACTTCCTGTTTTTTAATTATAAACATTCGATAAGCTACACCTTTGTTTTTCAGTTAACACAGGAAATTGACTTGTTGATAAAACACGCACACATCCGGAATGTCTCACACTTCCTGTTTTGACTATTAGAAATATTAAGATAAGCTACACCTTTGTTTTTCAGATAACACAGGAAAGAAGCTTGATGATAAACACCTGCCTGACTTCCTGTTTTTTAATTAGAAACTGATCCTATGTTTCTTAATATAACATTAGTCTTTAATCATGTTAAACACACACAGTAAATTGACTTGATGATAAAACACACATCCAGAATGTCTTACACTTCCTGTTTTGATTATTAGAAATTTTACGATAAGCTACACCTTTGTTTTTCAGTTAACACAGGAAATTGACTTGTTGATAAAACTTATATTTTAAAGCGGAAATAAGGTTTCTTAAGAATATTCGAGAATCCTTGTTAGTGATGCAATCATGATTTGTTCTAGAAAATACCATCGAATGATGTAATCATAATGACGTAATCGAGCTGATAAGAAATTGAGGGAGGGAGGCGTGTTTAAATTTCATTGGTTGATAAGAATTGATAAGGGGAAATGTTTCGACCAATGATAAATAAACGGGGAGTGTTTAAGCTTCCGGTCTAAATAGATAAATAAGAGCACACTTCATAATCTAGTTACTATTTCACCAGTCTTTGTGTTATCAAGTACTTTACTAGTGTGTGTTTCAGAAAATATCAACAAAACATGGAATCACCCAATGGATTTAAAAAAATTGAAGTAAGTTTTTTAAGTTTTTTTATTTTATGTAGTGTTACTTTCTATTTATGTTTAAATGATTGCTAGTCTAAACGAAAGTTTTTATTTAAGTAAATGTATTCTAAAAGTTTGAATCGTAGCCGATTTTTCTTTTTTCGATACAGTGTACAATACTTTGAAATGAATGTGATAAAATGTTAACATATATAGATTTAATGCAGTGTTACTTGTATAATGCATGTTTAAGTAAATATATTATAAAAGTTTGAATCGTAACCTATTTTTCTTTTTTCGTTAAAGTGTACAATACTTTGAAATGAATGTGATAAAATTTTAACATATATATATATTTTTTTTTAATGTAGTGTTACTTACTAGTCTAAATGCATGTTTAAGTAAATATATTCTAAAAGTTTGAATCACAGCCTATTTTTCGATACAGTGTACAATACTTTGAAATGAATGTGATAAAATTTTAACATATATAGATTTAATGCAGTGTTACTTGTATAATGCATGTTTAAGTAAATATATTCTAAAAGTTTGAATCATAGCCTATTTTTCTTTTTCGTTAAAGTGTACAATACTTTGAAATATATTATAAAAGTTTGAATCGTAACCTATTTTTCTTTTTTCGTTAAAGTGTACAATACTTTGAAATGAATGTGATAAAATTTTAACATATATATATTTATTTTTTAATGTAGTGTTACTTACTAGTCTAAATGCATGTTTTTATTTAAGTAAATATATTCTAAAAGTTTGAAACGTAACGTTTTTTTCTTTTTTCGTTAAAGTGTACAATACTTTGAAATATATTCTAAAAGTTTGAATCGTAACCTATTTTTCTTTTTTCGTTAAAGTGTACAATACTTTGAAATATATTATAAAAGTTTGAATCGTAACCTATTTTTCTTTTTTCGTTAAAGTGTACAATACTTTGAAATGAATGTGATAAAATTTTAACATATATATATATTTTTTTTTAATGTAGTGTTACTTACTAGTCTAAATGCATGTTTAAGTAAATATATTCTAAAAGTTTGAATCACAGCCTATTTTTCGATACAGTTTACAATACTTTGAAATGAATGGGATAAAATTTTAACATAGTTTATTTATTTAATGTAGTGTTACTTACTAGTCTAAATGCATCTTTTTATTTAAGTAAATATATTCTAAAAGTTTGAATCGTAACGTATTTTTCTTTTTTCGTTAAAGTGTACAATACTTTGAAATATATTATAAAAGTTTGAATCGTAACCTATTTTTCTTTTTTCGTTAAAGTGTACAATACTTTGAAATATATTATAAAAGTTTGAATCGTAACCTATTTTTCTTTTTTCGTTAAAGTGTACAATACTTTGAAATGAATGTGATAAAATTTTAACATATATAGATTTAATGCAGTGTTACTTGTATAATACATGTTTAAATGATTGCTAGTCTAAATGCATGTTTAAGTAAATATATTCTAAAAGTTTGAATCACAGCCTATTTTTCGTTAAAGTGTACAATACTTTGAAATGAATGGGATAAAATTTTAACATAGTTTATTTATTTAACGTAGTGTTACTTTTTATTCTTACTAGTCTAAATGCATGTTTAAGTAAATGTATTCTAAAAGTTTGAATCGTAACCTATTTTTCGTTAAAGTGTACAATACTTCGAAATATATTATAAAAGTTTGAATCGTAACCTATTTTTCTTTTTTCGTTAAAGTGTACAATACTTTGAAATGAATGGGATAAAATTTTAACATATATATATATATATTTTTAATGTAGTGTTACTTACTAGTCTAAATGCATGTTTAAGTAAATGTATTCTAAAAGTTTGAATCGTAACGTATTTTTCTTTTTTCGTTAAAGTGTACAATACTTTGAAATGAATGGGATAAAATTTTAACATATATATATTTAATGTAGTGTTACTTACTAGTCTAAATGCATGTTTAAGTAAATCTATTCTAAAAGTTTGAATCGTAACGTATTTTTCTTTTTTCGTTAAAGTGTACAATACTTTGAATTAAGCTTTTTCTATAAAACACATCTGAATTTTTAGGTAGATGATAATACCTTAATTGAAATGGAAAACAGCAACCCTGAATGGGATCTATCTCAAGATATGTCGAAAACATCTTATCAACCAAACAATGAGGTATAGAAAAGTTTTTTAAAGTTTTAGTTTTAAAGTATATTTTTAAATTTTTGGCTTAAAAAATTATATATAATTTTAGATTACTGCAGATGTTATAAAGGAGATGCAAATTAGTGATCCGGATTGGGATTGTATACAAAGCGAAGCTAACAACAATTCATTGTGTGTTCAGGTAAAATAAGCTTTTTTCAAAAATTTATGATAAACTTAAAAAAGTATATATTGTAAAAATGTTTAGAATGTGTTTTCTTTTTGTTTAATTTTCAGAGTCTGACTTGTGAAGTGTGTCAAAAAACTTTTTCCAGAAAGGATTCATTAAAGCGACACAAATTCACTCATAACAAAGTAGCCCTGAAAATAAATGAGGGTGCTTCAACATCGGGTGTGCAGACATCATCGAAACAGGTAGGTGAATTTAATTATTATTTTTACAGATTTTAATTGTTTTAGGTATGTTAGAAAAAGTAATTCAAGTTTATATTAGGAAAAATTAAAATATACGTAATTTTTTTTAGGTATTATACACGTGCGATGTTTGTCAAAAGTCATTCTCTCATGCAACCAATTTAACACGACATAAAAAAATTCATGAAGAGAACCAAAGGAAATTTAGCTGCTCTATTTGCCAAAAAATATTTTCACGAGAAGATAACTTGAAAAGTCAATTGAAATTACATGAAAACCCGTTATATAGCTGTAAGGATTGTGAGCGAAAATTCGCTACGAAATTTAATTTAATGCAACATGCAAGAACTGGTGCATAGTGAAAATAATAATCTTACGTGTATGAAAAAACAAAGAGCTTCCCGATTCCCAAAAAATAATAGAACCACAAAAGAAGCACTTCAAATGTTTAAGTCCATATACATCGAACCGGAAGAAGACTTGAAATTTGACATTTCTGTTTTTTTTCGATTCTTCTCGCATTGAATTAATTCACACTTTAGAAGATGTTCTTGAAGAATATCGCGCCATTAAGTGGAGACTAATAATTAAAGTATTATTGGAAAAGACCTCGCCTGAAGGTGACATCGAAGTTATTTCCACCTATTTTTGGTCGGACACGTATACTGATTATACGATTGACACAATTGAGGATAATCTTGCACAGGCACATCAAAAAATTTTAGCAAGCTTTGAAAAGTTTTTACAAAAGGGGTCTGGGTGGGTACTTCGTGAAGTTCAACACTTTGAACTTCAAACTGCAAAACATGCTCCTTTAAAAGGCAACAGTTACATTCGTTTACCGAAAGACTTGCGTGGAAAGGATACTGTTTTGAATATACAAAATTTTGAAGATGAAAAATGTCTATTATGGTGTCTTTTAGCTTCAAAAATGAACCTCCCTTATGATCAAAACCCTCATCGTGTTTCTAAATATGTAGATCATGAACATACGATTAATATGAAAGGAGTTACTTACCCAGTACCTTATCAACAAATACCCCTTATCGAATCACAAAACGATTTGAGGATCAATGTGTTTGGATATGAAGAAGGCGAAATTTATATATTATACGTTTAAAAAAAACAAATGATGAGGTCATTAACTTACTTCTGATAGGCGATGGTGAAAAGTCACACTATTGCCTTATCAGAAATTTTTCAAGATTTATGGGGCATCGAAGCAAATATAATGGTGTCATGTTTTATTGTTTTAACTGCTTGCATGCTTTTAAACGACAAGACCTTTTAGACAAACATGCGCCCTATGGCCAAAAATAAGCACCCCAAGTTGTTTACATGCCTGAAGAAGGAAAAAATATTTTAAATTTTCAAGCCCCCGTTCCATTCACAATCTATGCTGACTTTGAGTCGCTTATCGTACCACTACAAACAGCCCAACCTTCCAACATAACTTCTTATAAAATGGATCTTGCCAAGCATGTGCCGTGCGGTTATGCCTGTGTCGTCGTCGGATCCGACCAAAAAACTTATAAGTGCACACAAACACCCTCTAATCAAGAGGGTGTTTATGTTTATCGAGGTAAAGATGCGGTGGATCACTTCATCGATACATTAATAAACATAAAAGAAGAACTCGGAAAAAAACTCCTGACTGTAGAACCCATGAATTTAACGAAAGAAAAAGAAGAAAGTTTCCAACAAGCAAAAACATGTTGCATTTGTCAAAAACCATTGGGAACCAAAAAAGTATGGGATCACGATCATGTGACTTCAAAATACAGAGGAGCTGCCCATCCTTTTTGCAATTTGCACTTTAAACAGTCCACAACCATACCCGTGGTTTTCCACAACTTAACAAAATATGACGGGCACATAATAATGAGTAGGCTAGGTCGTTATAAAGACTATAAAATCGATGTGATCGCTTCAACGTTAGAACAATATATTACCTTTAAAATAAAAAACAGGGATCCAAAATAAGCTTATCATTTATCGATTCGTTTCTGTTTCTGGCAACGTCATTGGATAAGCTATCCAGTAATTTGGAACCTGACCAATTTCAAGTTCTGTATGAAAACTTTCCTGTTCAAACAAACTTTGATATGATAAGAAAAAAAGGTATTTACCCTTATGAATATGTTGACAGTTTTAAAAAGTTTGAAGACACTTCATTACCCCCCAAATCTGCTTTTTATAGCACCCTTACCGAAGAACATATCACAGAAGAAGAATATGCACACGCACATAAAGTTTGGAAAGACTTTGAAATACAAAACCTCGGTCAGTATCACGATCTGTATGTCAAAACAGACGTGTTGTTGCTGGCCGATGTGTTTGAAAATTTCCGAAAATTATGTAATCAATATTACCAACTGGATCCAGCACATTTGGTCACACTTCCTAGTCTGTCATGGCAGGCTTGCCTGAAGATGACCGATGTGAAATTGGAACTTTTAACGGACGTGGATATGCTTCTTTTCATAGAACAAGGTGTGCGCGGGGGCGTATCCCAGATATCGCATAGGTTCGCCACAGCCAACAACACAGATTGCCCACAGTTTAATCAACATGACGAAAAATCCCATTTGATTTATTTAGACGCCAATAACTTATATGGGTGGTCTATGTCGCAGTTTTTACCTTACGGAGGATTTCAATGGGGTAATCCCGAAGAATT